>OY725328.1:26247012-27742637 GCA_963242795.1 Inga leiocalycina
AATGAAAAATATTTTCCTAAGTCGGTACGGCTTGAGGAGGAGAATGAATTCTATCTATCAAACAGGGTGGTACAGAGACCTTCGACAACTATTTATCTCGTTTCATCTGTTTGGCTAGGTATTCCTCTTATGTCCAGCGTATGGATGATAAGGAATAGAGCTCAGATATATTGATTTATGGGCTGAGGCATGAATTAAGGAAGAGGTTAGCCACCCACCAATTCGTTGAATTTAATAAAGCGGAGGAAGAGTGTAGAATCACTAAGAAAAACTTGAGAGATCTATACCCCTCTAAGGGTACTAGCAATCGCAGTGAACCCAGTAAGGGTAATACTTCCCAAAAGCAGAAGGGTCAGGGATTCTCCTCATCTAAGGGTAGTGGTAAAAAGCCCTATTAGTCCAAGGATCATGAACCACAGAAAACCTCTACGGTATGGATATGTCCTCACTGTGGTAAGGCATATTATGGTAAAACCTGTCAGGGTCAAGTGCTATGTTTCAATTGTAAACAACCAGGGCATATTTCAAGTGAATGCAAATAGGCACAGGCAGAGCAGAGACTGAGGAATCAGGGTAGGGTGTTCGCCATGACACACGAGGAAGCCCTAAAATCTCCTGATCTGATTCAAGGTAATATTATCCTTAATGGTAATTTACTACAAGCTTTGTTTAATTTGGGTGCAAGCCATTCTTTCTTTGCTTAAGATTGCATGAAGCGCCTGGGGTTGCATATACATAAATTTCCATTTGATTTGATTGTGTCAACGTCGATAGGTGTCAAAGCCTTGACCATTGAAGCTTGTTTAAATTATGTAATAACTATTGAAGGGCATGATTTCGTTATAGATTTGATTTGTCTGCCGCTCTATCAATTAGAAGTCATTTTGGGTTTTGATTAGTTGACGGTAAACAATGTACTGCTTGATTGTGGAAACAAGAGGATAGTGTACCCTACATCGTAGAATATTGATAATGTGAATGCTAGATTGAATTTCCTTTCATCAGCTAAAGCTGAGAAATATTTAGAAAATGGGTGTTGGGGTATATGGTGTTCTTTTCTATGCAAGGTGAGATAGAAGAAACTTAAATAGTATACCCGTGGTACGAGAATTCCCTAAGGTGTTTTCGGACGATCTTAGCGGATTACCTCCAGAAAGGGAAGTTCAGTTTCTGATTGAAATTGTGCCTGGAGCTAGTTTTATATCAAAGGCCCCATACCGAATGGCCCCAAATGAAATGGAAGAGCTAAAGAAGCAAATTGAAGACTTGCTTGAAAAGGGGTTTATTAGACCGAGTGTTTCACCGTGGTGGGCTCCAGTGTTGTTTGTCAAAAAGAATGATGGGAGTTTGTATTTATGTGTTGACTATATAGAGTTAAATAAGATAACTATCAAGAATAAGTATCCTCTCCCAATGATTGACGACCTCTTAGATCAATTGTCTAATTCTTGTGCATTTTTGAAGATTGATCTAAGGTCGGGTTATCATCAACTGCATGTGAAAGCAGAAGATGTTCCAAAGACTACTTTCAGGACTAGGTATGGGCACTAAGTTTCTGGTAATGCCCTTTGGCCTAACCAATGCACCTACAGTATTTATGGATTACATTATTCACGTCTTTCGACTATATCGGGATCAAATCGTTGTGGTGTTTATTGATGACTTTCTGATATACTCTAAAAGCAAAGAAGAGCATGAGCATCATTTAAGAATTATTTTGGAGATATTGCGTGAGAAGCAGCTCTATGCTAAGTTTAGTAAGTGTGAGTTCTAGCTTCCAGAAGAAAAATTCTTAGGCCATGTCATCTTACAAGAACGGGTCTCAGTAGATCCCAGTAAGGTGGAAGTAGTACTGGACTAGAAGAGGCCAGAAACTATTACAGAGATACGTAGTTTTCTGGGTCTTGCTGCTTACTACCAAGGATTCATCCAAAATTTCTCCCGTATTACCTTACCAATGACCAAGCTCACGAGAAAGGATTAGGTGTTTGTGTGGGATGAGCGTTGTGAAAATAGTTTTGTTAAGCTGTAAGAGAGGTTAACTACGGTGCTTGTATTAATTATACCTGATCCCAACTTGACCTATGTTGTGTATAGTTATGCAAGTAAGCAGGGACTGAGGTGTGTCCTTATGTAGTAGGGACGTGTGGTGGCGTACGCCTCCCGACAACTGAAATTCATGAATGAATTATCCCACCCATGATTTGGAGCTTGCAGCAATTGTGTTTGCATTACAAATATGGTGGCATTATTTGTCTGGTGTGATGGTAGAACTGTACTGCGACCACAAGAGTCTTAAGTATTTGTACGATCAGAAAGAGTTGAACATGAGACAGTGTCGTTGGATGAAGTTGTTGAAAGACTACAACCTGGAAATCAAATACTGTAATACCCCAACTTTTGAGACTTGAGCTTAGAGAATAAGCCAGAGAATAGTGGATTGCTAAGCCCTGGTTTAGCAAGATCCCAAATTGTGATTAAGGGTTAATGACTCCAAAAGTGGATGTGGTTAGTGATAAATAACCCTTTTTGAGAATATGATGTGATTTAGCACTCAAATGTGATTTGTGTGTGTTATGAGCAACGCCGAAACCCTGTATTTGAGTTTAATTGTGGATTAACATCCAAATTGACTTAGAATAAAAGGAAGAATTTAATGGGGTATTGTGTTGGCAATGGTGTCATAGTGTGTTTTGATGTTATTGAAATTGGTTTGGAACTTTGGAATGGAAAAGTTGCAATGTTAGGTTTTGAAATGTGAATTATGTTGACATGTTGAGATGTTGTGAAAACATGTCAATATGATGAGAATTTGATTGATTTGGTGTTTCCAATGGATTCCTTGTGAAAATTTATGTGGGAATGATGTTTGGTATGAAAATGGATCCATTGGAAGCAAATATGCAAAATCTGAAATTCTGTCCAGTGAAACTCTATTTGGGCAATCAATTTGTGTGAACGTTTTGACTGACCAAATGGTGTCTAAAAATTCTAAAACTTTCTAGTCCTAAGGTTCACATCCCAAGCTTCAAAATAGATATATAATTTGTGCCATTTCGTTTTGTGAGCTAGGAGATATGACTGTCTAAAGTTTGGGATGGAAATTGAACTCTCCTTTGGGGCAGTGATGAGTTTTATGTAATTCTAGAATTTTGTGGTAATTTTGGGTAATGTCCCATATTTTTCTATAAAGAGGACCTAAATACCTTTCCTTTGGCTTTGGAATCATCTCATTTCGATTTTTCTAGAATTAGTTATGATTTCTCAAATTTTGGGCAGAAAATATGCCAAAAAATCCAAAAATGGGAATTATGACATCAGCATGGAATTAAATATTTTCTCATAATCTTCAGCTCTCATTTCTGACATGCTAAACCATCTAAAACTAGTGAGAGAAAGTTGAGAGCTCTTAGAGAGAGAAAGAGGAGAAATCTCACATTTCTTTAAGGTGTTGGAAGCTCAATTTTCATGGTAAAGAAGGGCTAGGGTTTCAGCCACTCTTGAGAAAAGCTAGTGGGAGCTTGAGGTAACTTCCAAACTCTTGTGTATTGACTATTCTGGCTACTATGGATAATTTAATCAGTGAAACTTTGTCGGATTGTCATTGGCTTCAAAAATGAAAAATGGGTTTGTGGGGCTGTAATGCTGCCCAAATTGGTACTAAATGGTAGTTGTAACCCAATGGAATAGTCAATAAAGTGGTTAGGAGTATAAAGGAACGCATTTACGGAGCCGAAACCGAAAAACCCTAATTTTTCCTGGAATACTTGAGAATTTTGGCCAGCTCTAGAAATGGGTCTTGGAGTTGGATTTTCAATGATATGATGATTCCATTGAGTTCAGGAGTAAAAATTAGGTGGGGTTACAGTTGGGCTGTCAATTACAAAAACACCCCCTGAAACCCTTAAAGTGGGGCTGTCAAGGGTAATATTGTAATTGACATTGAATTTGATAATTTCAAGTTTGGAATTAGATGAGAGTTGGTAGTTGGTTATCAATGAGTTGTGAAGACTGTATATGATTCGGTTGAATATAGGGTTATGAATTTGAGATGAGATTGTGTAATCCCTATTTGAAGAATTGTAATGGGCAATTGTGCCCTGTGTATCTTTAGTGAAGGTATGTACCTGGGATTGTCGGGATGATTATGTTGTGCACTCCGATATTTATATGAATGTGATTTATCTTCGCATACTAATTGTATTCAAAATGTGAATATGAGACCAAGTTTATAAATGATTTCAAAAGGTATTTGTGAAAACCCCATTATGTAATGGGTTAGTAAATTTTATTTGATTACTATTGGTCTCTATTTCATTTTAATTGTGTATTTCGGATATAATTAAGGAGGGGGTTACAATTTTGGTATCAGAGCTGCAGTTCTTGGTAAAGATGGATTTTACTAAGATGGTGGCAGTAGTTGCTGCCTTAAGTCATAGAGAATGACTTGGTTGTTTGTGGTATACACATTAAAGTCTTTGCTAATTGTAGATATATGAGAATTGTGGACTATGTGTATACATTATTTGGTTATGTTGTAGTGGCAAATCATTGCGGAATTGAAGGATATAATGGTTCGCTCGAGAATTTGATATGTAGACCCAGAGGTGGAGGTAATCAGACCCATCATCTGATTTGAGAATGGATGAAATGATTTTCAGGTATGTGAAATTAAGGGTCTAGGTCTTGGGATGAGCCTAGATGTTGGGTGTTAAAGCCCAGGTGGTGTGACATCACTGGCCCTGTCATACTGGATTTGTGTGTTCAAAGGCCCTGAGACCTAGGGGACTAGTATGCCTTAGGCTAGTAAAGATGTTTGAACTTGTGTTGGGGCTAATGATGCTCCATGGAAATCAGGGAAGTGAATTCCCAGTTCAACTGAGGGGGTTACAAATACCATCCAGGTAAAGCTAATGTCGTTGCCAAAGCTCTTAGTAGAAAGATGGTGCTTGTTGCAGCCATGATGATTCAGGAAGTGAATTAGACAGAAGACTTATGAGATTTGAATTTGTCAAAGTAGACCGTTTGTGCTAATTTCCATATTTCCCGAGGGGAAAGTAATGTGAGGGTTTAAATTTGAAGAAGCTCAGAGCCAAGACGATTGGGTGCAATCCATTCGGGCAATGATTGAGCGAGGTGAAGCTTGGGACTATGATATGCTACCTAGTAGATTAGTCTACTACAAAGAGAGAATTTGTGTTCCACTAAAGGCATAATTGAGGCAGAAAATCCTTGATGAGGCACATAAGAGCTAGCATACTCTTCATCCCGGAATGACCAAAATGTATCATGATTTGAAGTCTATGTATTAGTGGCCGGGATTGAAGAGCGATGTGACCAACTATATGGCGCGGTGTCTTACTTGCCAAAAGGTGAAGATTGAACACCAGCAACTATCGGGATTATTGCAAAGTCCTGAGATCCTCAAGTGGAAATGGGAAAGTGTGACCATGGACCTTGTTGTGGGATTGCCCAGGATCAGGAACCATAGACCTTGTTAACAAAGTTGTCACACTTAATACCAATTATTGTTAGTTATTCTCCAAACAAACTGGCAGAAATATATGTACGGGAGACTATAAGGGTTCATGGCACATCAAAGAACATTATTTCCGACTGAGATCCCAAATTTACTTCAAGATTCTAGAGGGCTTTGTATGAAACTTTGGGTACGAAGCTGTGATTTAGTATGGCCTGAAAGAGGCAAGCTTCACCCAAGAGGAGGGTGAATTGGGTGATGTGATAAAATTTTCGGTTGATGTGGTGATATAGCAATAGTTGTAGATAGAGTAAAGTTGAGAAGATAAGAACATAGAGAGTTATACTGGTTCAGCCCAAAACCCAAGCCTACGTCCAGTCCTTAGAGATCAAGACCTACTGAGATTTTTACTATTCTTCGAAGATTTAGTGGGCTCTCGGAATGCCGACAGCAACAACTGTCCTTGAAAGGACTATGAGTAGAAATACTAGAAATTTCTCTCCCCCTTACGACAAGTCTTACGTTCAAAAAAACAAACCTATGACCTTTCTCTCTTGCTTATGTATACAAGTCTTATGAGTAGCAACGTTCTCTCCTACTTACACCATTGTAAGTCTTACGAGCAGCAACGTTCTCTACTGCTTGTATCTTGTAAGTCTTATAAGCAGAAAGTCCTACTAGGAATTCTGTCACTGCTTCTCTTGTAAGGAAATCTCCCCTCTCAAGGTCTCAGTACCTTAAGATCAAATGAAAATAGAATTTGAAGTGTATACAGACTCTCTTATAGAGTAAATATGATCAACACTGAAGGACGATATGAATACAGAGGAAATGTGAATAACAGAGACTCGTGAATTTGTTTGTGTGAATTCTTACACTTCATTATATTTGATAGTCTCTGGAGCTATGTATTTATAGATATTTGTTTTTACCTATTTGAATAATGATCATTGTGGAGTAGGGCATGTTACTGTGGAACGGCATGCGTACGTTTGAAATCTTTAAATGCGGTAGTATGTGCTTGGATGGTCGTAATGATGCTGTCTGCCATTGTTTGACTTCCTCTGTGTCTTTCTAATTCAAACGCTCAAACTCCTGTATCACACTCATAATTCATGTTAAATGATGTTATATAATAATAATAAGTGAAAATAAAATGAATAAATATCATTAAACCATATTCGGATTGAACGCTGTAAGACTGGTGCGTTTTCGCTTCTGGCAGAGTATCACTCAAGCATTGTGATGTCTCACTCGAGTGCAATACCATATTTTTTCCTTTTGCTTCAGTTTTACACTTGCACTTCTATAGATTTTAAGAGACTGCATTTTCACACTTGCGAGTGATGTGGGTCCTCACTCGAGCACGGGTCTCCTCACTCTAGTGCCACTTTATTTTACACTATGAGCCATGTCTCTGGACAATATTCACACCCTGTTTTATCAAGAGTATGATTTTGCACTCGCAGGTGATGTGGGCCCTCACTCGAGCATACATACTCTTACTTAAGTAAGAAGAATATTCTTCTATAATATACTCTTTGTCTTCAGCACTTGCATCAAAATTGAGAGAGTTAGATTTCTCACTCGTGGGTGTTGATGTATCACTCGGGTACATGAGCTCTTACTCAGGCATGCTTATACTTCTTTGTTCTACATGAATCTCAGCCAAACACTCACAGTCCCTCACTCGCTAGGACTCGGGTGCAAATAAGACCATCACTCAAGTACAGAAACTGTGCTCGAGTAAAGTGTTGATATCTTGTTTCTAACTTTGCTCTCTGTCAAACACTTTCTGTGCAATACTTTCATATGCTCGAGTACAAAACAGCTTCATGATCGAGTGTTAGTTATAGTGCTCGAGTACATCAGTAAAATTGATATCAATTGCTCTCTGTAAAACACTTTCTGTCCAACACTTACATGTGCTCGAGTGCAAAAGAGGTTGATGCTCGAGTGCATCAGTAAAACTGATAGCAGACATCTCTAAACTTTGCCATATGCATTTGGTAACTTTACAATCATAGTCTAGACTTGTAAAAACATACTTTGCACACAATTACCTGTTGTTATCATCAAAACCTGGAATCTAACATGGCCTACTATCCTCAAACAAATAGACAGTCGGAAAGGACCATTCAGACATTGGAAGATATGTTGCAATCATGTGTCCTCGATTTTAAAGGGAATTGGAACTACTTTCTCCCACTTGCTGAGTTCACCTATAAAAATAGCTATCATGCGAGCATCCAGATGGCTCCATATAAAGCGTTGTATGGGAGGAAGTGCCAGTCACTGTTATGCTGGAATGAGCTATCTGAGAGAAAGTTTTATGGGCCAGATCTTGTTGACCAGACCTCAATACAAATTTGAATCATTCAGAAGAGGCTCCTTGCAGCGTAAAGTTGACAGAAGAGCTATGCTGATAAAAGGAGAAGGTCTTTAGAGTTTAATGTTGGTGATCATGTGTTTTTAAGAGTATCTTCAATCACCGGCATTATGCAGGCAATCAAACGAAAGAAGCTGAGCCCGAGGTATATATGTCCTTTTGAGATTCTTACAAGAATTAGGCCTGTTGCCTATCAAATAGTCCTACCCCTAAACTTGAGCAGGCTCCATGAAGTGTTTCATGTTTCCCAACTAAAGAAGTACCAACCACATCCAGCACATATTGTTGAATAAGAAGAAGTTGAATCGCAAGAAAACTTCACATATGCAATAGAACCGGAGTAGATTATTGATAGATAAAAATGATAGCTCATGCACCAAAGTATACTATATGTGAAGGTGATATGGAAGGGAATGGCTCAAAGAAAAGCAACTTGAAAAGCGGAAGCGGACATGCAAAGATGTTATCCGGAGTTTATAGCTTAAGTTGTGTAACAAATTTTGGGGACGGAATTTATTTTATGAGGGGAGAATTGTAATACCCTAAAATGTACTTAAGGGCTATATGTATAGAATAGATGGTGGGATTAATGACAGAATTACCTCTAGAATTTTTGTTATGACTTTAGTTCTAATTAACTTGAGATAACTATTTAGTCTTTTCACCTAAAGTCAAAAAATGACTAAAGGACTAATATGAACATGAGAAGAAGGGAAAATGGCCTTTGGATGAGAAATCTGAGGAAAATATTTATGTTTCTATAATATGAGACAAATGGAAGCATTTTTGGCCAAACACAAAAAGGGGAAGTCAACAAATCTAATTAGCATGTGCTAATTCAATGTTAAACTATATTATTCAGGGAGATATTATAAGAGATCATTTTTCCTCTTTAAAGAACCATATTCTCGTGTAGGACATAAGAAAAAGCAAGAAGGAATGATGCTTGACTCAAAATGAAAGCAAAAGGAGACAATTTGACCAAGTTATTAAAGGATGAAGACTTGGTCAACAATTGTAATAAAAGACAATTAAATATGATAAATTGAAGAGATGTCAAGAGATATTTTATAATGCTTTTAACCTCTTTCAAGCCTCCATATTTAGTCAGATTTTAAAGAGAAGAAAGGATGAAGAATCAATTATTTAGGACACCTTTTTACACTTAAAGTTCGGCTAACAACATATGAAAGAAAGGAAATGTAAGGCAATAGCAAAAGTCAAAGTTCCTTCAACTTTTTCCACTTGGAAAAAAAATGCAAGACAATAGGATATGAATTGGTCAACAATCATTCTCCTTTTCCAAGTTTAACTTTTGGCCAAGAGTAGAAGAATAAGGAATGAAAAGAATCTAACCAAATTAACCCATTCACACTTCGAAATTACCATAGAATTTTTACCCAACAAGAAGGAATCCTAGCCGCACAATTCTCTCTCCACTTGGTCTATTGTTTCGGCTGGCTCTATTAAGGGATAAGGTAAGAGAAATCAAACCATTTAATTACTCATATTCTCTCTCTCAAAGTTGGTTGTGCAGTTGCAACACAAGAGTGAAAGAATTGGCCATTGAAGGTGAAACTTTCTACCTTGGTTTTCACCTTCTTAACCTTATCTATGGCTCAAGTATCCTTCATAAACATTGTTCCTCTTGATGAGAGCTCCATTTCTATGGTTTTAAAATATCAAGAGGAGGTGTTTTGAGCCATTATCCAAGAACAAAAGCTATAAAATCAAAGAAAGAACTTAAGGAGGAGCAAGAGGTGAGTATTAGCATCAATTTGAGCTATTAGTTGTCTTGTTTGAATGAATATTTTTGCAAGTGTAAATCTACCCTGATTTTGGCCAAACAAGGGTTTGGGTAATTCATGATGTTTTGGTTATGTTATTGGTGGTTTATGATGATTGGAAACCATTTGAAATAAGTTTGATGCTGAAATTGGAAGTTGGTAATTGTTGGAATTTATTTTGAATTTTCTTCCAAAATAGGACATGGGGAATGAGTGGAACTTTATTCATTTTGATGTTACCATTGTGTTCTACATGAAAAATTATGTGGGAATAGCCCTGGGTTGTGAATCTTGGGTCATTGAAACTCAAAATGCAAAATTGGATTTTTGCCTGAACAGAATTCCAGTGAGGTATCTTATTAGTATGGTATTTTTGGATAACCAAATGATCTCTAAAAATTCTTAAAATTTCCAGTTAAATATTAGACATATCAAGCTTTAATTTTACTGGTCATTTGTGTCATTTTGATTTGTACACTGGGAGTTATGAATTTTTGAATTTAGGTCATGAAAACTAGGTTGAGTTCTGACAGTGTGCATTAAATGAAAATTCTAGGAATGTTGTGTATCCAGCTGGGTATGGGTGGTATTTTTCCTTCAAAATAGGCTAAATAAGGGTCACATATCCTTTACAATCACCCAATTTTGATTTTTATGGATTTAGTTATGATTTTTCAAAGTTGATGAAAAATTCTGACAGATTTGGTCACTTATGCGAAAATTGAAGATGTTATGGCATAATGTAATATTGTGGAACTATGGGGTTAGAAATTGGTCTTTTATGTTAATTGACCACTTTATCTCCTTAGTTGACTTGATTAAATAACCATTGTGATAACCAACCCAAGTACTATGAGTTATTAAAGAATTGGAATAGGTAATAACTCGTTGTCCTTGATTACGATTGATAGGATTTGACATTTTCCCTATGCGTGAGAAACTAATGCTAGAGCATGAGCGGAAAGAACAAGGTATTGACACTTTCTCTTATACTATATGTAATGCATTGTATTTTGTTATATCATTGAATTGTGTATTGTGAATACTGTGATGTTTGTTGCTGTGAAAACTTTGTGAAAGCCGTGATGGCTATGTGTATGCCGTGAAGGCAATGTGTATGTTGTGAAAGCATTATGTGAGCCATGAAGGCAATGTGTATTACAGCATGAGTAGTCGTGGATGTGATGCAAGTCTCACCTACCCCTACCGTTGTAAATGTGTAAGCCGTAAAGGCTATGTAAATGCTATAAAGCAGACAACCAAGGGTGGATAGTTCTTTATTTAGTTTGATAGATGGTTGTCATATTTTGATTGGGATTACTGTATATTTTGTAAATGTTATTTTGGATGAGGATATGTAATCCCCTGAAAGGGATACTGTAAGGGGCGAAGTGGCCTCGTAAAGCCTTTAGTTATTATATGAAAACCTGGGGGTTTCCGGGAATCTTTGTTTACACTATGATATGTATGAATGCTATTTCTCTGTGCAAGTTAATTATATTCGAAATGTGAATGTGAGACCGGATTGAACAAGTTTTGAAAGAAATTTAGAAAACCCACTTCATCTCAGGGTGGTTCCTTGTCTTGAAATGGGAACTTAAACTGACTTAATACTAGTCAATGGTCTCTAATTTTCCTTAATTATGCATTTTGAATTATAATTATGGATTATAAGGTAGGGGGTTGCACTTAGTCAAACAAGGGCCATAGGAAGAATACAAAAAAGAGGACAAGACCTTCTTGTGGCACTTTTTGGAGGAAGTGCCACAGGAGGGTGGTGTCTACTGTGGCGCTTGCTGACATAAGCACCATAAGAGACCCCCTCTCTTGTAGCACTTCCTCCAAAAAGCACCACAGGAGGGTAGTTTTTTTATTAAAAAGATTATTATGGAAGCACCACAGCTTTTTTTAGTAACGTCCTTATATGTGGCACTTCTTTAGTGCCACAGCTTTGCTTTTTTGTAGTAGTGGAATAAATGTGAAAAATTTTAGCTAGGAGATTATTTACTGATGCTCCTAAGTCGTAATAATAATGACGTCGCTTTTGATGCATAGTAAAGGGGCATAAGGAACGAGTGTTACATCTTGGTTATCAGCTAGTTCTAACAGAACTTATTCATTTAGAGTCTAAACCTATGTTGATATTAACTATCTAGATTTTTGTCTTTATATCTCAAGTATTAGGCTATGGGTTCATCTTAACTAGAAGACAACACATTAACCTGAGTCTAGCTATATTGGGTTATTTTCACTTTACCCTCACCTTAAGTCACCCAATATCAATATTAGTTGTAAGCATAATTTTTGTTGCAACCCAAGTCACATAATCTTGCCCCAAGTCAATCCTTACTTCTTCTAAATATGATAATTCTATTGATAATATAATAATATGTGCTTTAAATGTCATATCATCACAACAATCATACTTGATGTTCATACTCCTTGTAACATCCTGAATTTCGGTCACCAAAATTCCTTATATTTAAGTCAATCCTATGGTTTGTTTCTCAAGAAAAGGTGTTTCGGTGCTGTTAAGAAGAGCCAAAGTTGGAGAAACAAAGAACTTAGTTTGGTGGTTAGATTGTAAATTTGTGAATTGTTGTTTTGAAACCTTAATTTTGGTCAAAACAGGGTACATAAAAGGACTGGGATTTTCCAAAATTTGAAGTTTCCAATGGATTCCTTGGGAAAAATTGTGTGGGAATATGGGTGTTCATGAATTTTGGAAATTTTTGAAGGTAAGGGGAGGTGCTGTTTGATTTGATTCTTGGAGGCAGTGTTAATGTATAGTGAATTTAGTGGGTCAAACCTTGTCCAAAAATTATGAAACTTGACAAAATTAAAGTAGAGATGTAGAGCTTTAATTTGATAGGTGGTACAGAATTTTTGGACTTGTATACTAAAAGATATGGATTTTTGAAATTGTGCCCTGTTTCTGGAATGTAATCTAGAATAGGGGCAGTTTTATGAATTTTTAGGCAAAATGTGATAACAGTGGCTAGCGATGGGATTTTTTCATGAAAATTCATTTAACAAACTTCACTTAGGCTTTGGAATCAGTCAATTTGGAATTTTCTAGAATTAATTGTGATTTTCAAAAGTTTACTGAAAAACTATGAAATTGGACTGTGCAGAAATTGTTGAAACTATGATAGATAACCAACAAAATAAGTTTAAAAGAATTTAGATTGGTACATGAATGGTTCTCGACTCAATTCTTATACATTTGGAATTTTAGAACTTGGTAGTAGCCCAAGCTGGATATAAGATTGGATAGACAGTGGAACAAGCCGAGGATCAAGGAAGAGCACTTAAAGTAATGAACTTACCTCTCCTGCATGTATTTAATATTTGTACTTGTGTTTTGATGCACATGATTGGTTTGCTTGATTATTTGAAACATATATAGATGAATGAATAAATCTCTGTTTCTATTTTTATTGTGGCCATAAGTATGTTGCACGAAACATTGAGCATGCAGAATATCATTATGTGAATATGAGCCTATGTAAGGCAAGCATATCATTCACTAGCATTCATCTTACATGTATTGTCTGTATGTTTGCTACTGAGATTCTCTCGAATCTCACCCTCCCCCACCAACTATATAGGCATGGGAGTACAAAAGAAAAGAATTCTGAAGATGAACCAGAAACAAAGAAGATGAATTGAAGAGCTAAGTGTATTTATGTTAACTGTATGTAAAATATTTACACTTGATGTATATATATGAATATGCCAGTATGAATACGCAAATTTTTATTAAACAATAAACGGGATCATTGAAACTAAAAGTAACAACGGAGAAATAAAATTAACTCTGATATATGAACATGGTAAGAATAATTGCTTAATAGCCAGAAATGAGAAACGAACCACTAAAGGATTGAATAGTAACACTCTCGACACATATAAAAGGGGCAGAAATGTAAGGTGTTACACTCCTCAATTCTTAAATGTTCCATTTGGAAACATCAAGTTCTTATGTTTCTAATTTAATCAACTTAGGTCAAAAAGTATTCAACTCGAGTCTATGTTCTCCAACTAAAAGTTTATTTGGAGCTTTACTAAGCTATTATATGAATTTTATGTAGTATCATCTTCCTTGCTCTAGATATATTATCCAAAGTCTTCATTACTCTTTTATCTCAAGTCTTGTTCCCTCAACTCATCAAATCTAAAGTGATCATTTGAGTTTCAACACGAGTCATGAACAATTAATCATAGTCAGCTATAGCTAAATCAAGTTATCCTCAGAAGTAACTAAGTTATCTTGATCCAATGTTTTGAGCTTTCAATATCATATAATAACACTAGTTATACTTGATGATTATACACATATTCACTTGATTATATCATTCATACACATCAAGTCTTTATGCCTCAGTTCCTTATCCAACCCAAGTTAGGTTATAGTCAACTCGAGTCTAGATATGCCTTATGATAAAACAATGTTTCAAAAAATATGAATAATATCTAAGTTTGTTATGGTTCTTCCCTAAGTATGTCTAAGCTTATGATAAAATATTCAAATATTCTAAAATATAAATGGTAGGTGATTGAACAATGAGCTAATGCCTAACAGTAAAATTTCATATTAGAATTGCTCTTATGGCAAGACATCTACAGTAACATGAAATATTCAATAAGCATAAGAATTTCTTTACAAGAAGTTTCAAGTTCAATGTTCATGACTATAATCAACTATAGAAGGAAGAGCTTCCAAAAGAAAGGGACAATAAATCTCAAACATAAGGGCCAAAACATTGTTGCAATCAGTAATGATCGTAGACATTGTTCTATGCTCTCATATTGTACTTAAGATCTTATAATGATATATTTGAGAGAGGAGAGTTTCTTGATTGAGCTTGATTGTTAGCATAACCTCTTCTATGAATGAAGTTATTTATACTTCATTATGTTGTTGAAAGAGTTCTTACCTTACAAGGAGTAAAGGGGGATTGTAAGATTTTGGAAATTAGAACCCTAAATTGATGCAACTCACCTTGGCAAGTAGTGTCCTTCCTAAAGCAACTCACTGTATTACTCACTGAGGCTAATGACACTACAAGAGGACTTCCCTCTCTGTGTCACTCACTTCGGTGATAAGTGATGCACTTATTGAAATACGGCATCAATTTTCATAAATAAGGAGGGCTCCTCCTAACCTCATTATTGTCATAAACTCTAACACAAAAGTAGAAGAGCTCCACTAGGGTTTTGTATGACAGACTCCTAAGGGTTCAAAGTCATTGGTTAAGCTTCTCTAACCCTATCATCTTCTTCTTCTTGTTTAACATTTCATATCAGAGACTCTTAAGGGTTCTAGGTCCTCCCCCCCCAATGCATCTTCTTCTTATTCTTCTTAAGTTGGATTAGAGATCTAAGATAGAAATGGAGAACTCTAAATTGGGGATTTTTCTAGAGGTTAGGAACCCTAAATTGAACTTATAAAGATGTTAGACAAGCTTAGTCTAATACTGCGTTGAATTAAATTCCCAATTATAACTTCGGTTTATATTACCACTATTACTTGCAAGGTTACCAAGTAACTTATGAGTTTCTTAAGCTACTAGATGATTGGTCTTGATTTATATTTTCTCATTACTTTGTAGTTTGAGTTTATAGGCCAAAAGAGAAAGACTTTCCTTAATTGTAACTGTAATATCCCGAATTTTGGGACTAGAGGCTTGAAAATGAGCCTGAATTAAGGGGATTACTAAGCCCCAGTTTAGTAAGAGTCTCAAGAAGGCATAAGAAATAGAATGGCTTGTGGAAATCACACATAGAATAGAATATGAATTTTGATACGAATTAGTCAGACGAAAGTACCCAATTCCTTTAAGTTATGTTAGAATGACATAGAACCTAACTCAGATCTAAAGGAAAAGGGAAATAGAGTCTAGAAAGAAGAAACAGAGAGAAATGTAAAGAATTAAAAGAATTAATGGCACAAGAAATAATATTGCCATAGTCAAGGACAAAAGAGACAATTGCTACTTGATCTTTTAAAGTTGGGAACCAAAATTAAGGGTCAAGATTTGTTCTTAAAAAGCAAGAGTAATAATGAAGGAAGAGAAGCAATTAATTCCCTCCCCCTTAAGTCATAAAAAACATCTAAAGGGGTAAAAGGAGAAGAAAATATGAGTTGGTCAAAGTTTCAACTACTCACTTTTACAAGAAGACTTTGGTCAAAGTAGATACTTGCACTAATAGCCTTTTAAGCAACATTCTTCCTTCCTTTTTGAAGAGAAAATTTGGTCAAGCAAAGGAGAGGAGGAAAGAGAAAACATCAAATTAATTTAACCACACCTCACTTGGTTAATTAACCCTTCTACTTTTCAAGAAGTCATAACTTTGTAATACATGGCACACTTTTTCTGAAGCATTTGGATTTTTGTCTAATTAATCCAAACATTCTCTCACTCCAAACATTCTCTCACCCTATTAAATTTTGGCCAACACAAGGAAAAGGGATAAAAGTAGAGAAAATGAAGAGGAAAAAGAAAAATGGAAAGAGAAAGTATGAATAGTAACCGTTCTTGAGTTCAATCCCCCAAAACACTACCGAATCAGTATTTTCATCTAAAAAACCTTTTATAATCTCCTTCTCCTCCTCCTAAGCTTCATTTCTACGGTTTCCAATTTTTTTTTGTAGGTGTTTAGTGATATCTTGTAGGACAAAATACTTCTAGATTTTAGAATCGGTTGCAGAAACGTTTAGAGGTAAGCGTAAGCTTTAATTTAAACCAGTTATTTTGTGGTTTTGATGAGTTTTCATGAATTTTATGGGGACCTAAGGCGTCGGTCATCTTGTGACTTTGAGGAATATTGATGTTTTGATTATGTATTTGTTGATAGATGATGATTCATGATGATATTGGATAGGTTTAATGGTTAAAATGTCATTTTGGTTAATTGTTATAAAGGCTATGTTTCGACCAAACTTGGTAGGAAGGGAAAGAGTGTGATTTTGATGTTTTTGAGGCTTTCATTGTGTTCTATACAAAAAACTATGTAGGAATATACCCTGATTATAATTTTAATCGGTAGGAATGAAAAACCAAAATTTAGATTTAAAGTACTTGTGGTTAATTGCTGCTAGTCTAGAACCAGATTGCTTGTGGGGTGAATTTGATTGGCCAAATGTTGTCTGGTGGCTGTGATATCTTTCAGAATAATAATAGACATTATAAGCTTTAAGTTGATATATAATATGTTTGATTT
Organism: Inga leiocalycina; assembly: GCA_963242795.1. Taxonomy (NCBI): domain Eukaryota; kingdom Viridiplantae; phylum Streptophyta; class Magnoliopsida; order Fabales; family Fabaceae; genus Inga; species Inga leiocalycina. Next base: position 26,263,895 of record OY725328.1, read on the forward strand.
GGGTCTGTACTTTGGGAGATATTAATTATTAAAGTTTGAGGTTTGAAACTGGATTGGATTCTAGAACAGTGTGGCAAGTCGTGGAATTCTGTATTTCTATGGTTACAGGTGGCAGCGAGTAATATTTTTCCTTTTATGTGGACTTAGAAAGCTTCAAATAGGATTTTGAACCACTCCATTTGGAATTTTGTAGATTAAGTTATGATTTTTCAAAGTTGACTAATCAAAACAGGCAGATTAGGTTTGACTTGCGAATATGCTGAATTTGACTTAAGTTAGGACAAGAGGGATAATAGGAAATAGAGAGATAGCCGAGGGAGCTATGGGGTCACCTTAGACACCTAAGTCCTAGGAGTCAAGAGACATACAATGTGTATTAGAATAGACACTGTGTGGTACATTACAAGAGTCTTATAGATAACTAACATAACTAAATTAAGGATAAGGTTAAATACAGGTCAAAAGTAGTATATTGTGCATTATACTGATAACTTGGAACTGAGTAATGACCCAATCTTTATCAACTATATATTATAGGACCTGATAGCTATCTAAGATCTAAGACCTACCTGAGCTTGGAGAAATAGTTAGACACCCTTCAAGGAAAGCGACCAGGTAACAACTCTTTCTTTTATATGTTATAAGATTCATTGCATGTTTGTGGTTTCATAATGAGTTTTGGAATCATTCACAATTATGGGGTGGTCTCTTGAGCCCTATTTCACGGGTGGACTCCTAGGCCATGAAAATTACTATTATGCATGAGTGGAATCCCGAGGCCTATTACGTGGATGAACACTTGGGGCCATGTGATTTATATACCTAGTGCTATGGTAATATGATATACTACATTATGTGTTTTGAATGCTTATTGCTATTTTTGTGCTATACAATAACTGTGTGGCATGCTCTATGTTCTTGTTATTTATGATTGAATGCCTGTTACTACTGAAAATTCTTTTAAATCCCATTCTTTTCTTATAACAACTACAGCACAAGCTACCAGCTCAAGGGGCAAGAAGGTAAACCCAGACAACTAGAGCACAAAGTTGAGAGATTTTGTTTCCTTTTGGTGGTTTATTTTAGTACTGTATATGATGTATATAACTTGGTGACATAAAAATAGTACAATGGTAAACCAGTACGTATGTTGTTACGATAAAGGAACTAGGTTAGGGCATCTAGATACTAAAAAGGCCCATAACTAAAAGACAACATAAAGAACAATAAGCGGAGAGATGCTTGAATACTCTGATAAAAGGAATTAAGTATTGATGAGGTATAATGCAATTGCAAACCCTTATGAAACCATTTGAAAAGTTTTAAATTCATTAGAAAAACCCATTCATTATAGGTTCGAATCCTATTTTGATGCTGGGATTTATAACTATTTTCTAAAGTATATTTGTTCTAGGACTGAATTCCTAGCTTAATGGTTCATTATACATTTAAACTCATCAGATGACTATGAAGGTAAGGCTGTTACAGTAACTTACAGAACTTCAGGTAACATGATTTCTATTCATCTATTTTTTGATATTGCGTATGGAATTTTTGAGACGACTCTATAATAGATAATTGTAACCCCCTCCGTAATTATATCCGAAATACGCGATTAAAATGAAATAGAGACCAATAATAATCAAATAACATTTACTAACCCATCACATGACGGGGTTTTCACAAATACTTTTCGAAATCATTTATAAACTTGGTCTCATATTCATATTTCGAATACAATTACTACGCGAAGATAAATCACATTCATATAAATATCAGAGTGCACAACATAATCATCCCGGCAATCCCGGGTACATACCTTCGCTAAAGATACACAGGGCCCAATTGCCCATTACAATTCTTCAAATGGGGATTACACAATCTCATCTCGAAGGAGTCCTAGCCGCTCCCTCCACGAGCCACTTGCCCTGTCTAAATTGTTGGTAGGGGAGAGTGAGATTCGAGAGAATCTCAGTAGAAAACAGATACCATAATGCATGCATAATAGATGCTATGTGTATGACATGTTAGCTTTATCTAGATGCATGCCCCATAATGACATTTTTGCATACTCAATGTTTCATGTAACAAAACTATGGCCACAGCAAAACAGAAACAGAGCTTTATTTATTCAAATATGCTCTACACAATCAAGTAAAGCAATCACATACATCACTACACAAGCAAAGATATCAAATATATGCAAGTAAGGTAAGTCCCCTACCTCCAGTATTTTCTCCTCGATTTGCGTGCCAGCAACTCGGGGCTTCACATTCGATCCTACAATGTCAAATGTACCATTTAGACACTTCCATAGTGTTTCTGGGGGTTATATGAGGCTATATTGAAAATTTACCAAAATGCCCCCTGGACCCCGGCCCGGCCCCGCGGTACCCGGTCCGGCTGTACTTTTCCCGAAATTTTGACATGGGCTATTATGACATATTTTCGCCCAAGGAATCCATTTCCGGACTCGGAATTATCAAATTCAATGTTAAATTACGAAATTGCCCTTGGCAGCCCTACTTTTAGGGTTTTAAGGGCGTTTCCGTAATTATGCTTTCTCGGCCTTTTCCAAAAAAGTGCCCAACTGTAACCCCACCTAATTTTCCCTCCTGAACTCAATGGAATCATCAAATCATTGAAAATCCAACTCTAAGACCCATTTATAGCCCAGACCGAAATATATGGGTTTTCTAGGGAAAATCAGGGTTTTTCGGTTTCGGCTCCGTAAACACGTTCCTTTCTACTCCTAACCACTTTATTGACTATTCCATTAGGTTACAACTACCATTTAGTATCAATTTGGGCAGCATAACCCCTAGGGAAACCCATTTCCAAAAATTAAAACCAAAGGCAATCCGGCGAAATTTCACCGATTAAATTGCCCACAGCAGCTAAAATAGTCAATATACGAAGGTTTGGAAGTTACCTCAAGCTCCCACTAGCTTTTCTTCTTATGGTTGGAACCCTAGCTCTCTTGAACACCAAATTTGAGCTTCCAACCCTTGAATCACATAGAAGAATAGCTTAGGAGTGGAGTTATACGCATTAGGAACCGATTTACCGAAGAAATCACTTACCTTTGTAAGCTTTTTCCTCCCCTTTTCTCTCTCTAAAATTTCACACTTCCTCTCTCTATGTTCAGCAAGTTCACGTCAGAAATGAGCTGAAGAAGGAGGAGGATGATTATAATGATATATCTAATTTAATTAATTAATTTTCCCAATTTTCGGATTTTTGCAAAATTCTGGCAGATTTCTGCCCAAACTTTGAAAAATCATAACTAATTCTAGAAAAATCGAATTGGAGTGATTCCAAAGCCTATAGAACCCTTATTGAGTCTAGTTTCAAGGAAAAATATAGAATTTTGCTTTATGGAATCAAAAAATTCCCAGAATTTCAATCTTTTCATATTGTTCCAGAAATTTCACAGTTTATCTGTGCTGAATTCAAAAATTCATATCTTTTTTGTGTATAGCTCTAATTGAGTCATATGACCTATCAAATTAAAGCTTAGGATGTCTACTTTCATCCTGTAAAATTTCATAATTTTTGATCATCATTTGTTCATTTAAATGAACATGACAAGCTTACTACCTCATAGGCGATTTCACCAAAAACATAATTACTTTCTCCAAAATTCATCATTTTACTTTCTTAATACCCCAAAGATATTAGAATCATTAGGGGATAAATTTGGGACACCTGTTAAATTGGGGCTTAGCAGTCTACTTAATTTAGGCTTATTCCCAAGCCTCCAATCCCAAATTTTGGGGTATTACAATAATCACGTAAGATCTTGTATGTTATGTTAATATTTAAACCAAAACTACCTTATGGGACATGTTTCAATGAGATTTGGGGATGGATAGAATATTTTACTGAAAACTAGAAAAAAATATCTGTATGAGTGTAGAATTATGCACTAGAGTTAGTTTGTCTATGTCACTCGCTTTAGCGAATGACATACTCACAAAAATATTTTTGCTGCAAACTAATCCCAATGAGTAGCATACTTATTGACATGAGTGGGCACTTTTCAGCCCTGGCAAGAGACATGCTCGCTGAGTTGAGTAGCCTTGTATGGAAGGATAGTTCTTGATATGGTACGACATTGTATATCAACCATGTGTTTTATGTATGCTATTTACATGAGAATATGATATGAATATGTTATTCGATGATTATTTGACATGCTGTTGATAGAGTATAAGATGAATGTTTGCTTATAAATGTTGAATGAGCATGACAAATATTGATAACCCCAAGATAATAATATGATACAAATGGTGGAGGTAGATAATGGGTTATGATATATGTGTATAAAGACCATGTGGCTCACTGCTACATGTTACTATTGTGTACCATAGGTATCATTTATTGATGAGGTAGTACCCTTGATATGACACTCTAAAGCCTATCTTAACAGTATCTCTGGTTTCTAGGTAATATTCATTACCATAGAAACCAATTCCCTTGTGTGTTTTATAGTACTTTGTTTAGTTTATATCACACTTATGGAGATCTCATAAGAGTCATCAATGACATGGACTACAACTTAGCATATGGGTTTATCAAAAGGAATAAAGGGGATATAAGGATGGCTTAAGGGTTATTGAAAAGACAATGATAACAATTAAAATGTGCTATTTTGTGTTCTCATATATGACATTTTGATATTTGCTTATCATCACTAAACTTGATATTTATTGCCATCTCTGTATGATATCTTGTTTGATATTCCCACTGAAACCTCGTGGTTGGTGCTGGTATGAAAAGTGAGTGAGGCTAAGTAACTAAGACAGTGGTCTCATTCTATTACTCTTAATCTATTTTAGGTGAGAGCTCAAGGTGGGGCACAACTAGGAAGGCATATGATACTTGAGGCTACTATGACGAGTAGCCCTTGGTTTATTTCTTTAATTACTTTTATTTCTACTTCTAGGGATTTTATTATATATCATTATGTTGGACTATGATTTTATTCTAGTTATTTAATTGAGTTTTCATAAAACACAAACAGAGTCCTAGGATGTTGTTATTTGAGATGTTTAAATACACGAACTTGATTAGATGATTCCATAAGTTATGTTAAGACTTGCTTATGATTGAATACTCTTGCGAACTATGGGCTGGAGGCCTAGAGTGGACCTCCTCTTTATGGTTGATATATGTATAACAGGTGCATGTTCTATTCTTCTCTATCATGGTTGATATTTTAAAAACGTGACATCACACAATTATAACCTCAATAGCCCTGTGGTGAGTTAATTCTTTTCTATCAAGGTTATGCATGAAAAAGTTTTCAAAATTTGCACTAAGAGTAGGGAATATGAGGTTAGGTGTTATAGGAATGGTTGTCAAATACCTGATTAAACTTGAGGAGATTATGTTGCCAATTACCTATTGTAAACTTGAGGAGATATTATGGATTCACTAAAGCCTAGGTCGAACTAGTGAGATTGTAGTGAGGCTCTAAAGGCCCAAACTAAATCTTAGAGATTATAATTGAATTCTTAGGAGGTTCTTGAAGACGAGATGCAGGTTAAGTAGCTGAACCAAACCGCTATAAATATGTTGTGTGCTTCATTTTCTTTTAATATTGTCTTCATTACAGTGATATCTCTCTAACTTTACTACTATATTTATTTAAGCTCTTGAGTTTAAGTGTTATTCAATATTATTTACATTTGAATTTTCAAATTGTATATTATTTTATATACACCAAGTTCAGCCCTTCTTGGATGTGCCTTGCACTAACATATATTACACATCATATAGACACATTTTGGGACCTAGCTTCTCTCCTTTTCTTTTCCCGTATGCTATCGTCCTTTTCCCCCTTAATGACCATCAGATCAAAATCTAATAGTCCACATTTAACATTTCCTTCCCATCCTTCTCTCCATTGTAATAATATTTTTATAAAATATTAAATGCTGACCATTAAATTTTGACATGATGGTCATGAAGGGGGAAAAAGACAGCAACAGACGAGAAAAGAAAAGGAGAGAAGCCAGGTCCCACTTTTTGTATATTGTATAAAGAAAAAGAAAGGAAAAACAACTAAGTCAATTAATACATTAATTACGGATACTTAATCATAGTGAAAATAATTTAATATTTTTTTAGAAACTTGGCAAAATTCAAAGTTAACGTAAACCATAAATGCTCAAACATTAATTGTAAAACAAACTCTATTTTTCTTATCAATGCATTTAATTATAATTCATAGAAATGTAAAAAACTTAACTTAAATATATAGTCACATTCATTCTCCTAGATTCATCCCCTCAGAAAACTCTCATTCAATTTCATCATTAATAAATCAGTCTTCCTTCCATTATAAAAAATCTATCAATCTCGTCAGATGGATACCCTGAACAAAGAAGCAAAACTGAAAGGGAAAATAGAAATGGAGGAAATAATGACAGTGGGTTCTTCCTTAAAAAATGAGATCAAGAAAGGGCTTAACCCTTTCGCAAAGGAATGGGATCCAGCAAAGGAACGAGCACCAGAAGAGAAAAGATGTCTTTACTTGGCATTTTCAAGATGGCACCCTTTCAATGAAGATGAGATAACTCTTTTCTTTCACCAGTAAATTAGTCATTAACCTTTCTCCTATAATGTTAATATTTTCATTTATTTGTACACACAATTTATAGTTATATGAATAAACCTTATGTGTAGCCTAGTAAATATAAAACTATTTTGTGAATATTTTGTGACAGAAGGTTTGGCAGATGTGTTGAGAAGGTGAATTTTCAAAGGCCACAAGAAAATGCAGATACATTAATTTTTGGCAAAGTGATCTTTCAGTTTTCTACAATTCCTATGAGTATTTTAGGGAAGGAGAACAACATCGTGATTACCATCAATTCCAAAAGCCTTTGGTGCATGAGGTTTGACCCAATGAACCAAAACAATAAAGAGTACTGATGTCATAATATCATTGTGACAATATATAGACTCTGTCTATACTCATTATCCCAACAATCTCTTCAATATTGTTGTTTCTTTTGGTGTTTGTTCCTTTAAATTAGAATAAATTTCTATAGTTATTGCTTTAATTAGTTTAACATTTGAAAATGCTTTTGTTATCTTTGAATAAATGTACAAACTCTAGATTTATGTTTTTGAAAACTATTATGAAGAAATAGAGTTGGTTTGAGTATTTGTTGGGCTTTTGCCTGTTTACATTCTTGCAACTTATAGAGATGTATGATTAGATTTCCAAAACCTGCATAAGTAAATAATTCGCATAAGAGTTTCCATCTTTTGAAGTAGATGTCACTAATGTAGAAAAACTTTTTCACACTAGTTAAAAATGCCTTGTAACACTAGTTCTTCAACTAGTATAAATACAATTGGTGTAGAAAGTGCAACACCTTCTACACATGTTTCCAACTAGTGTAGAGAAGGTCATTAACTAGAATAACAAAAAAAAAACAAACTCTACAAATTTTACACTAGTTAATGTCATAGCTAAAGTAGAAAGTCATAATGTCACACTAATGTAAAAAAAACTTTTTACACTAGTTAATGTTATGACTAGTGGAAAATTTGTTTAATTTTTTTAATAATTAAATATGTTTCATCCCTAACCCCCTATTTACTCTTAAAAACAACTATAATTGTATATGAATAGCACAACCAACTAGCAACTAAACCACAAATAAGATAATTAAATCTTAAAGCATAAGTGTACAATTAGTAACATTTCAATGCCTCACCCTTAATATTGATTGCTTTGTGGCCCATTTTGGTTTCCCTTCCCAACTGATATAGGACATCACACTCTACCCCTACGAGCCTAGTGTCATCATTGATACATCGATTTGAGCCTGGTTCTGATATTATCTAAAACATCTCAGCACCTTGTTCTCAATAAAACTATAAGGGGTAATGGGGCCCCAAAGTGAATAATATCAAGAGCTTGGTGTTGGGATGTTATAGATAGAATCAGAGACATGCTTAGACCGATGTGTCAATGAGGACATTGGGCACATAGGGGGTGAATTGTGATGTCCCATATCGGCTAGGGAGGGAAACGAAACACACCTTGTAAGGATCTGGATTCCTCCCCCTCTTGACGTGTTTTAAAAATTAAGTGGTAATGAGGCCTAAGCGGACAATATTGAGAGCAAGGCATTAGGATGTTACACAACTCAATTAAAATTTACTCAACTAAGAAACAACTTCAACTAACAACTTCTGTAGCTTACAAATCTAATATTTTTTTATGGCATAAAAACATATATAGTAACAATTTACATGAACAAACTATTGTTGTAGTAGCTCAAGGAAGTAAGTTTCCCAACACATTCGGACATAATCAATATCCCCTTAAGGAAATAATGAGTCCTCAATGTCGAACATCTGTAAGTTCAAATCCAAACAAAGTATTCATTTAAAACATTAATCCTAAAGAACATAAATTGTCTTTGGCTCTACATAAGAAGATAGTGCAAGTTGTTACAATTGTTGTTGCTAGCTAGTCCACCGAATTGACCAATTTTAAAAAATGCAATATATATATATAGCAATGCAACTTAGATCATATTCTCTTTAATAAGTCCTTATTACTAAAAAAAATTTTGTTCTAATTTTGTGATACTACAAATTAAACCCATTGGAATCATATTTTATACCTTAAAATGAATCAAACCTAAGCTATAGTTTCAAGGATTTTTAGTGATTATTGAATGGAGAATATGTACGATAATAGATAATCATGGTTTTAAAACCCAGATAGGATTGCTGGGTTGACCTAAAAACCAGCGACTCAGAACCTTATCAAGTTCAGGTGATTTGTTAACTCAGGAAAAATGAACCCGGGTGACCGTGCATAAACCAGGGAAACCCAGGAGTAACCTAGGTCAACCGTTGGATTGGTGGGTCACCTAGGTTTCCCCTTCTGGAAGCTATAAAAATGGCATCATTTTATTATAGAAAAATGAAAGGAGAAAAAAAATCAAAGAACCTACCAAAGAAAAGCATAGTCCATATTGCAAAGAGACATGCATTTAAAGTGAATGTTGCAGAGTTGCAGTCTTGCATAGAGAGATTCAGGGATGAGAGTTGTAATATCCCGAATTTTGGGATTTGAGGCTTGGGTATAATCCTAAATTAAGTGGACTAATAAACCCTAGTTTACCAGGTGTTCCAAATCTATTCCCAAATAGTTCTTATATATTTAAGGTATTAAAGGGAATAAAATGGTGAATTAAAGAGTATAGGAAATTTGGTGAATTAAAGAGTATGGGAAATTTGTATACAAAAATGGAAAATGGGTTGTGGGGCCTGTTATGCTGCCCAAATTGGTACTAAATGGTAGTTGTAACCTAATGGAATAGTCAATAAAGTAGTTAGGAGTAGAAGGGAACACATTTACAAAGCCGAAATTGCAAAACCCTGATTTTCTCTGGAGAACCAGTATATTTTGGCCAGGGCTATAAATGGCCCTTAGAGTTGGATTTTCAATGATTTGATGATTCCATTGAGTTTAGGAGGGAAAATTATGGGGGTTATATTTGGTCACTTTTTCATAAAAGGCCGAAAAAACATAATTACGAAAACGCACCTAAAACATTGAAATAAGGGCTGCCAAGGGTAATTTTGTTATTTTGCAGTAAATTTGGTAATTTTGAGTCCAAAAATGGATTTCTTGGGTGAAACTAAGTAAGTATATATCTAGTCAAAATTTTGGAAAAAGTACGGTCGGATAGGTTACGGCGGGGCTGGGCTGAGTCCCAAGGGGTATTTTGGTAACTTTTCATAATAGGCTTATATTACCACCAAAAGCATTATGGAAGTTTCTAAATGGTACATTTGAAATTGTTGGACCGAGCGGAGAGTCTAGTTGTTGGCACACTTTACGAGGAACACATTTCGAGGCAGAAAAGAGTTAAGGTAGGGAACTTATCTCTCCTGTGTGTAATCGATATTTGTGCTAGTGCATTAATGCATGCTATTATTTTGCTTGATTATGTGAAACATATATGAATGATCGAAGCTCTGTTTCTATTTATGCTATGGCCATAAGTATGTTGTTTGAAATATTGAGCACACAGATATGTCATATTGTGAGCATGAGTTATGTAATGCAAGCATGTCATGCATTAAGCACTTATCTTGTATACATATTAGTACTATTTTTCTACTGAGATTCTCTCGAATCTCACCCTACCCTACCAACAATTTAGACAGGAGGAGATAGAAGATATGCTGAGAACAGAGAAGAGAACCGTACAGGGAGATTGCAGTGGTGGAACGAAGATGGGAAGATGTCTCCATTTCACTGGGATGGGTTTAGATACCCTAGAACCCTGTGCAGCTACAAGGTTTGTAATTATTATGTACGAACCCCTATGGGGAATTTTTGTAATCATGCACATATTATCAGTATATTTATGCTATTTCTGTGTTGCCCACCGAACCGCATATCGTTTTCCGTGAATACTCTGAAAAATTTGAAAATGAGATAAGGGCGTGACAAGAGTGAACTAGAGATAAGGGCAATTGAATAGGGAAGATACACAAAATGCATATTCACTTATTTAGAGCCTCTTAACTTTTCAATTTCTTCATCATTCAATTTCAATTTATCATTTACTGCACACTCACCAATGTGTTTGACATAGGCTTAGAGGAAAGTGCAGTAGAACTCAGGTCACACACCAACAACATTTTTGTCTGATAACTACAACTAGTCTACTTTATTCTAAAAATTTAAAATTATTAAAAGAAGTTGATAATGAAAGACTTTTTGTTTAGTAGATTTTTAAGGAGAAAATGGCATGATTTAAAACTATGAAAAAAATTATTAAATGGAAGGTACATGAATGAGATATTATAAAAAAAATAAAAGAAATACAAATGGGGAGGAATTTTATATAGTGCCTATTTAAGAATTTTTTTATGTTAAATAAAATTAATTATTATTTTTTTCATAGTCATATATGAATAATTCTACCTGCTTTAACAAAATTATATTATTTTAATTACTATCGGCTGCCCCAGGTTGACCCTTGGTTTGACTCACTGACCCTTAAACCACTGTATTACCCTGTTCAAGGACCGGTCCAGTTTTTAGTATCTTGCAGATAATATGAAATGGCAACTCCTAGAGATGTTATCCTTGCCTCCCTTGTTCATTTAAAAAAAATGGAGTTAAAACAAGTCATATAGTTAAACATCAAATTACCATTCAAATTCAAGTATAGTAGAGCATTATTTAATGATAATGCTATAAGATTAATTTCAACCACAATTATACCCTTAAGTGATACTTAGCTCACAATAATGATCAAGGTAGAAATCTCGATAACAGACTCTCATAAAAATGTACTCTATCTAATTAAATTAACAATGCAATACCATGACTAATATGTAAATGTAATCAAATTTGCTTTAGAAATTGATAGCACACAAATATTCCAATAATATATAGCAATCGAAACACAACCAAATCACAATTATAGAAATTACCATCAACAAAGATACATTCTCCCGAATAATTTGTTAGATCCCATATGTTTTGATGATAACAAAGAATGGATGAATAATATGAAAGGATTTGATAACAAACAAATGGATTTGAACAAAGTGGCAAAGCATCACTTGGAGTAAGCACTGGAAGTAATCAACAAATTTTGAGGAAGCTTACTCGAGTAGCCACTCGGGTAAGAGAAGCCATTACTCGAGTAGCCACTCGAGTAAGCAAAGAGAATTTCATCCAGTTAAGCACTGCCAAAATTTCGACGAAGTTATTCGAGGGACCACTAAAGTAATCTGTAAAGTTATATAGACTATTACTTGAGTAGCCACTCGAGTAACAAGATTTTCACAGGCATCACTCGAGTAGCCACTCGAGTAACCAGGTCAAAAATCTTCCAGTGACTCTCGACCAAGAAATGCAGCATATCACTCGAGTAGTCACTCGAGTAACCAATAAGAAAATAGCATTACTTGAGGGACCACTAGAGTAATATGCAGAGTTATTTGAAGTACTACTCGAGTAGTTACTCGAGTAACCAAAAAGCAAACTCTCAGCCAAGAATTTGATGCCATTACTCGAGGGTGTAATCAAGTAATCTGTCAGGTTATTTGAAAGCCACTCGTGGGATCACTCGAGTAAGGTGTGAAGAAATATGAAGGCCACTCGAGTAAAGAGATTACCACAGTGATCACCCAAGTAACCTATGAAGGCAAAGACATGGCCACTCGAGTAACCACTCAAGTAATTAAATATTTTGAAGGTATGTAATATATCACTCCAGGTCTTACCCGAGTGATATCTAATTTAAAATGTTGATATGCTCACTGCCATGTTTTAGACAAGTTTACTCGAGGGACCACTCGAGTAACAAACTTGATTACTCAAGTAGCCACTCGAGTAAGGTAGTCCAGAAATTATTTTTTGATTGAATGTTTATTAAATTGTTATCTATATGATTAACCCTTCATTGCATTAGTATCCTAAGTACATTTGCAGAGAAACGATAAAGAGATCATGCAAGAAGAGCAAAGTCAAATAACGTGTCCAAATGCTCACCTACCGCTAACTACCGCCAACGGATAGTTTTCAAATGAATAATAGTCAACCGTTACTGCACGACTCTAACAGACAACTTTGAATTGCTTCCAATGGATACTACAAATCATCTATATATATAGAGCATTCAAAGAGAAGAAAACAAGACACAAACTGAGATTATACTGACCAACACACTCTTAGTGCTTTGTTTTCATATACTCATTCATTATACTTCAGAGATTATATATTTGCTCTGTGAGAGAGTTTTTCATTACAAACTCAATATCTGATATTGAGACAACTTAAGGTTGTGGAACCTTGAGTTGGGGATTTGATTGCAACGTGTAAGGGGGAACGAGTGTCCAAGTGAAGGAACTTGCTGTGTACTAAGGTGCCAAGAACCCACTAAATCTTGGAGAGTATAGTGAAACTCTTAGAGACGCTCTAAGGACTGGACGTAGGTCGAAGTGGTTGTGGCCGAACCAGTATAACTCCTGGGGTACACTTCGGTGATATTTCTCCTTACTTTCAACTGCTTTAAATATTTTGTCAAATCTCTTATACGCAATGAAATTTCTAGTATCACCCAATTCAGCCCCCTCTTAGGTGAAACGCTTGCACTAACATTTGGTATCAGAGTGTAGGTCTTCTTATTAAGGTTTAACAGCCTAAGAAGGATCCAATGGCAAGCATGGGTGAAGGCATTCTTCCCGATGGAGCTTCTATCATAAGACCTCCGGGTTTTAATGGTGAACACTTCTTATTCTGGAAAGCAAAGTTCAGAGTCTTCATAATGGCTACTAAATATGGGTTATGAAATGTGTTTGAAACTGGAAACTACAAATCTGAAAAGATTGTAGATTCACAAAGAGTTCCTAAGACACCAACAGAATATGATGAGAATGACAAGAAACTCATTACACTCAACATCAAAGCAATTCTAATGATTCAAAGTGCCTTGAGTCAAAATGAGTACTTCAGGATCTGTACTCTTCCAATAGCTAAAGAAATATGGGAAGCCTTGGAAATAGCTCATGAAGGAACTTCAGAAATAAAAGAAAACCAGATCAATACTCTAGTTACTGAGTTTGTTCTACTTTGAATGAAATCAGGTGAGTCCATAGCTGAATTTGAACTTAGATATACTCACCTTGTCAATCAACTTGCAGTACTTGGAAAAGTCTATGATCAACACACTCAAGTACGAAAGATTTTAAATATTCTTTCTAAAGACTAGGAGGCAAAGGTCACTGCAATTGAGGAAGCAAAAGGTGAATCAATACGATTAGTTGCTTCTCTATTTGGAAGTCTTTCTAAATATGAAAGCAAATTAAAGTTCAAACGAGAACTAGATGATATTGGTGACAAGAAGAAAAGAGGTCTAGCACTAAAAGCTAAAGAAGAAGAAGAAGATGAAGATGAAGAGCTTGATGGTGATGAAATGGGCCTAATCATGAAACGATGCAGAAAGTTCTACAAGAAAGGCCAAGGATTCAAAAACTTTCAGAAAGGAGGAACAAACAATAAAGAACACACATCTGCTATGAATATGGAAAGCTAAGACATTTCAAATTAGAATGTCAAGAGCTGATTCAAAAGAATAAAGAAAAGAGAAAAGGAAAATTCTATAACAAGAAAAAGCCTTTGAATCTGCCATATGGGGAGATAGTTCTTCTGACGAAGAAAGCGATGAAGAGGAAGTAGCCAATATATGTCTAGTCCCTCAAGAGGAAATAGAAGAAGAGGTAACTGATTCCGATCCTACCTATGATGAACTACTTTCTGAATATAATGATTTACATTATGAATTCATCAAAGTAGTCAAAGAACTAGTTGTTTTCAAAAAGAAAAACAAAGCTCTTGAAGTATAACTTAAAGAAAATTTTGAAAAGGATTGTGAAAATTGTACTTATTTGAAAAAGAAAAACACTAATCTTACTAAATCTCTTGAAAAATTCACTAAAGGAAGTGAAATGCTAAATGTAAACACTGATCTTACTAAATCTCTTGAAAACACTGATCTTTTTGTGAATGATCAATCTGGAATTGGATATGATCCAAAATCAGACAGAAGGAAAGGAAGAAAGAAAGGAGGAGGAAAATCATACTTGAATTATTTTCAACATTCTGTGCATACATCAAATCCTTTTGCATACTGTAGTTATTGTAATAAAAAATGTCATTATACTTCATCATGCATTCATAAGAAGAAAGGAACGATAGGAACCTACAAATGGGTACCTAAAGGTTCATATATTTCAAAAAATTTTGTACTAACCCAAAAGGACCCAAAAAGAAGTGGGTACCTAAGACTTAATCGTATTTGATTGTAGATATGTCTCAAAGCATCTAAAAACAACAAGTGGTACATAGACAGTAGATGCTCTAGACATATGACCGGAGAATTCAAAAGTTGTACCACATTGCAACATAAGGAAGGTGGAAAAGTAAAATTTAGAGGAAATCAATCCGGAAAAATAGTAGGAATTGGTGAAATCAAAAATGACAAAGGAATACAAGTCAAAGATGTATATTATGTTGAAGGATTATGTCATAATTTGCTGATCATAAGTCAAAGCGCAGATAAAGACAACTGGATAATATTTGATTCAGAAGAATGTCTGATTGTCAACAAGAAAGACTCACAACTTGATAAGAAAAATATCAAGGCAAGACTCAGAGCAAAAAGGGAAGGTAACTGCTATACACTTGATATCAATAGAAATAACTCTGAAAATTGTTTTCTGAGCAATGCCGATGAAAGTTGGTCATGGCATAAGAGACTAGCTCATGTCAACATGCACCAACTAGGCAAACTACTCAAAAAGGATTTAGTTCTTGGATTACCCAAAGTAAATTTTAAAAATGATCTAATTTGTGACGCATGTCAAAAGGGTAAACAAACTAAATCATCTTTCAAATCGAAAAATGAAATTACAACAAGTCGACCACTTCAACTAATACATATGGATTTACTTGGTCCAGCGAGAGTAAAAAGCCTTGGTGTAAACTTATATTCATTGGTCATTATTGATGATTTCTCTAGATTTACATGAACTATTTTTCTGTCATCAAAGGATGAAACCTTTGTAGAATTCATTGTTTTTGCCAAGAAAGTGCAAAATGAGAAAGGTATGTCCATTGCATGTATCAGGATAGATCACGATAGAGAATTTGAAAATCAAACCTTTGAACAATATTGTGATTTTAATGGCATTGATCACAATTTCTCTGCTCAAAGGACACCACAACAAAATGGAGTCGTGGAACGTAAGAATAGAGTGCTCACTGAAATGGCTAGAGCAGTGCTAAATGAAAAGAACGTGTCTCAAGTTTTATAGACAGATGCCATGAGCACAGCATGCTATATTTCAAATAGAGCCTACATTAGAATAAAACTTGGAAAGACACCATACGAGCTATACAAAAGAAGGAAGCCGAATCTTGCTCATTTGTACATCTTCGGTTGTAAGTGTTTCATTCATAATAATGGTAAAGATAACTTAGGAAAATTTGATTCGAGAATAAATGAAGGAATTTTCCTAGGATATTCTAACCAAAGTAAGGCATATAGAATTTTCAATAAACGAACATGTGTTGTTGAAGAATCAATTCACATTGTATTTGATGAATTTGAATCCTCTGACAAAACCATTGATGATGAGCAGGAAGTTGTTTTAAATCAAGAAAATGGTCAATCTATTTCTAAATCTCTTATTCCAGAAGTTGATCAAACCAAGGAAGAAGATTAGTCACTAGGTCAACCTAAAGCCTGGAAATACAATAGGAGTCATCCCCTAGATCAAGTTATAGGAGATGTGAATGAAGGAGTCAAAACTAGAAATAGAATTTTTAATGAAGTAAGTTTTTTTGTATTCATTTCTGAGATTGAACCTTCTAACATTAACGAAGCCTTATCAGACAATGATTGGGTTATAGCAATGCAAGAAGAACTAAATCAATTTGAAAGAAATCAAGTTTGAGATTTGGTACCCCCACCTAAGGATCATCCGATCATAGGCACTAAATAGGTATTCAAGAACAAACTTGATGAATCCGCAATAATTATCAGAAATAAGGAAAGATTGGTAGCCAAAGGTTATAATCAGGAAGAAGGAATTGATTATGAGGAAACGTATGCTCCAGTGGCTAGGTTGGAAGCTATACGAGTACTCTTAGCCTTTGCATGCATCAAAGGATTCAAACTCTATCAAATGGATATAAAGAGTGCATTTCTAAATGGCTAAATCATGGAAGAAGTATATGTAGAGCAACCTCCAGGTTTTGAAGATGTAACCCAACCTGACCATGTTTTCAAACTCAAAAAGGCTTTATATGGTTTAAAACAAGCTCTTAGAGCATGGTACGAGAGGCTCAGTAAATTTCTTATTGATCAAGGTTTTGTACGAGGAAAAGTTGATACAAAATTTTTTACAAAACAAAAACGTGATGATATATTAATTGTACAAATATATGTTGATGATATAGTTTTCGGTGCTATTAACGAAACTATGTGCAAAGAATTTTCTGAAATAATTAGGGGGAGTTTGGGATGTTAATGATGGAAGAATTGAATTTCTTTCACAGTTTGCAAATCAAACAAAGAAAGAATGGAATCTTCATATCTCAAACGAAATATTTGAAAGAGCTATTGAAGAAGTATAGATTGGATGAAGCAAATGGAACAGACACACTTATGAGCTCAACCACATTGCTTGATGCGGATGTCAAGGGAAAAGATTACAATATCACAAAATATAGAGGAATGATTGGATCATTACTTTATCTCACTGCAAGCAGCCTTGACATTCAATTCAGTGTGGGTATGTGTGCAAGATATCAATCAGCACCAAAAGAGTCACATGCTGAAACCGTCAAACAAATTTTCCGATATCTTGCTGACACACCAAAATTGGGCCTTTGGTATCCCAAAGGAAGAAGAAAATACCTAGTTGCATACTCAGACTTTGATCATGGAGGATACAAGACGGACAGAAAGAGTACAAGTGGACTAGGCCAGTTTCTTGGAGGCTCACTTGTATCTTGGTTTAACAAGAAACAAACTACAGTATCCCTTTCATCAATGGAAGCTGAGTATGTTACGGTATCAAGTTGTTGTGCACAAGTAATATGGCTAAAGCAACAACTCCAGGATCTTGGTATTTATCTAAAAGAAACACCAATATACTGTGATAACACTAGCATGATAAGCCTGTCAAAGAATCCTGTTCAACATTCCAGAACGAAGCATATTGATGTTAGACATCACTTCATCAGAGATCATGTCCAAAAGAAAGATGTTAAATTAATATTCATTCCAACTCATCTTCAACTAGCAGATTTCTTCACAAAACTCCTTGCTAAAGATCAATTTTTATATATTAGACGAGAATTGGGAATGGTAAATCCCAATGAGTTATAAGTTATTTAGTGTTTACAAAATGTGAGATGATATTATTTATTGATGTTTTGATGATTACTAACTTAAGCATCGGAGTTTCTAGTAATTTGTTTTGCAGAATCATAATATTCTATTTTGGGGTATGAATAGCAGAGGTTAACAGAGGACAACATTGCTGGAGTATCAACTTCAAGTAATGAGCATCACTGGAGTGACAGCCTCAAGTGATAGATGTATCACTGGAGTGACAACTTGAAGTAATGGATGCATTACTCGAGTAGCCACTCGAGTAATGAACTTGGAAATGTGCCAGTAAAGCATTAATTTCAAATGAAACGGCATAACGGTTGAAAATGAACAGTCAGAAGGTGAAGAGACAGCTTACCCGAGGGAGGCCTCGAGTGATGTTAAATGTTACTCAAGTAAGGCCTCGAGTAAACCTGGGTGCAAATTTTAAATCATCTGATTTTTAGTACAAATCTGTTCTAAAGAGTCATATAATGATCGAGGGAATATACACGGATAATTACAATATTATTCATGCCAGGTACGTGCTCAAAAATTGCTGTATTTTAAAATTTTTCATATGATCACTCGAGTAGCTACCCGTGTGATGATGATGATCACTTGAGTAAGCCCTCTAGTGATGTCGGGTTCTAGGTTATTTCTACTTGAAACTCGGTCATTTCTCATAAAATCTCCTCGAGTGATTCTTCTGTGCTCTCACAAAAACTTTTCAAGGAATCTTTCTCTTCCTATTATCGTCAAAACCCAGTGATTCACAACTTCAAAAACATCTCAGATAACTCTGAATCGGTTACTGAAACTTGCGACATTCATCCCTATTTTTCTTGAAACTTCTCATTCTTTAAAATCACAATGGTGAGGACAAAATCTCCTAACCTTAGTACTCCTTCTGAGTCTTCGGAGCCTTATCAACCCTCTGATTCACTTTCCTCTCCTCCTACCAAGAAGAGGAAAGTGTCTCCCAAAGCCAAAGCCAAACCGCAAACCAAACCTAAGGTAAAAGGGGTTGTGATCAAGGAGCTCATTGCCACAAGAGGTCAATCCAAGAAGAGTTCACCTCCAAGAAGAGGCAAAACAACAAAAGAGCCATCTCCTCCCTCCTCTGATTCTTCAGACACACCTACCTTTACTCCTAAGCCACTGAAGAAGCCTAAGGTCAGTGAGAAGATTACCAAAGTTATGGTAGGCATGCTTGAGCAAGCTTTCGAGTCTAAAGATGCAAAGAAAGGAAAAACCTCAAAGCAAACAGAAGAGAGGGATGAAGAAATCACATTTACTCCAAAGGGATTCAATGTGAAAAAGCTTGAGGAATCACAGAAGTACCTAAGTCATTTTGCAAGAAGGAATGTGTGCAAAACGCACTACATTGACTACAAGGTGCTTCAAGAGGTATTGAAATTTGATCTTAGTCCCTACCTTGATTCCTATATGCCTTGGTTATCTGTCAAGCTTCCTTTTTGCACCAAAATAGTGAGACATTTCTATTGTAACCTCGAACCAATTAATGATCCTGTTAGGAAGTCAGTAGAAGAAGAAATGACTTCTGAGGTTAGAGGTCAAAGAATTCTTATCTCACGCTCCCTAATCAATAACTAGTTAGGAATAGAAAATCCTCCTGATGATGATTACCCTAACCTTTCTTCAAACCAAATTTTTTCTATTCTTAGACCTGATGAGATTGTGGGACCTCTCAACTTCAATCCGAGTGATATGAGTGATTTCTATAGAGTCTTATGGTATATCTACTCTAGAGCCATGGTGAATAAATCCAACAACTTCACTTACTTCATTGAGAGGGACTTCAGGAAATTCACCTTAATGATCCTTAAAGAGGAAAAAGATTTGGGAGAGTATATCTTCAGTGAGATCAAGAGGTATAGCTATGAGGGAAAACCAACTACTCCAATGCCTTATCCTCAATTAATTTCCTTGTTTCTCAAGAAGAACAAGATCTGGTATTTGGAGAGTATGGAGCCAGTAGAGAGGTTAGCACCAGTGGGAAGGAATCAAATTGGAAAATTGAATATTGAGATTCCGCTGAAGTCACCTCTTGAAGCAAGCCCAAAGAAAAAGAAGAAGACTGAGACAGCAACAAGCTGAATGGATGACACAATCTTCTACACCTGCCAATACATCTTCTCCATCCTTCTTTGGTACCGCAATGCAAACGTTTATGGAGAACATTTTGAGAAGTTTCCAGATTGATATTGCAAATACCAATGCGGAGTTGATTACCCACATGAATGAGAAAATGGGACAACTCGTGGAAACAATGGACAAGAGGCACGAAGAGTTGCTTGCTGAACAATGTGCCCAGGGTGAGCTTCTAAGATCCATTATTGCTAGATTTGATGGTGTGGCATCTGGATCTTCTACTCCTGGTCCTTCTGATATTCCTGATCCCATACCTACCTCTGAGCCTGAACCCTCTATCCCTACTAAGCATAGCCCCTCTGAGAGTTGACCCAGCAATATCTTATTCTCTATGCCAGATCCTGAAACATCTAAGCCTATTCACATCACCTCTGATGATCCACCTCAGCCTATTCAGCCTGAGCCCACACCTACTCCCATTACATCTCCTGCACGCATCGAGGAGGTACTTGTGTCTTCACCGGTTGCTACAGAGGAAGTAGAGATTACCTCTTTGGTTCCTTACCCTTCATATCCTCCGGTGAACCCTCTAGATGATCTTTAGACACCACCAGTGAACCTTCCTGAACCTGAATCATCATCTTCAGATCCTTCAAGTTCTGATAGTTCATATGAGTCATTGGCTTTTCCTGTTACTCCAATCTCAGCTGCCAAGCCACCTACTCCTCCTCATGATTGATTCCACCTTTGTGATGAAGACAAAACAGGGGAGAAGAACTTGAGTGATTTTGTGAAGAATGGCTAAGTCTATAGATTGGGATTTGGGTGTATAGGGTTTTTAGGTGATTTATTTCTTTTTGTTCTTGAACGATTTTAAGTTTTAAGTTTGATTATGTATTAACTTCTTCATTATGTAATTTGTTCCTTTAAGACATTTCATTGAAATTATATTGCATTTTAGGACTAATGTGCTTTTGATTATGTATGCAAGGTAAACAAGTAATCATAAGAACAAAAACTATGAAAAGATCTTTAATAAGTTATTTCACAAAGAGCTTTCAAGTTTAAATTCAATAAATGATTTTATTTGAGAAGCATATGTTTGAAAACTCAACTTCAAAAACTTTGTTCAAAATCACCAAGTTTTGTCATCAGCAAAAAGGGGGAGAATGTTAGATCCCATATGTTTTGAAGATAACAAAGATTGTATCAATAATATGAAAGGATTTGATAACAAACAAATGGATTTGAACAAAGTGGCAAAGCATTACTTGAAGTAAGCACTGGAAGTAATCAACAAATTTTGAGAAGGCTTACTCGAGTAGCCACTCGGGTAAAAGAAGCCATTACTCGAGTAGCCACTTGCGTAAGCAAAGATAATTTCATCCTATTAAGCACCACCAAAATTTGGACGAAGTTACTCGAGGGACCACTCTAGTAATCTGCAAAGTTATATAGACCATTACTTGAGTAGCCACTCGAGTAACCAGGTCAAAAATCTTCCAGTGACTCTCAGCCAAGAAATGTAGCATATCACTAAAGTAGTCACTCGAGTAACCAGTAAGAAAATAGCATTACTCGAGGGACCACTTGAGTAATCTACAGAGTTATTTGAAGTACCACTCGAGTAGTCACTCAAGTAACCAGAAAGCAAAATCTCGGCCAAGAATTTGATGCCATTACTCGAGGGTGTAATCTAGTAATCTGCCAGGTTATTTGAAAGCCACTCAAGGGCCACTCGAGTAAGGTGTAAAGAAACATGAAGGCTACTCGAGTAGCCACTCGAGTAAAGAGATTACCACTGTGATCACCCGAGTAACCTATGAAGGCAAAGACATGGCCACTTGAGTAATTAAGTATTTTCAAGGTTTGTAATATATCACTCCAGGTCTTACCCGAGTGATATCTGATTTAAAATGTTGATCTGCTCACTGCCATATTTTAGACAAGTTTACTCGAGGGACCACTCGAGTAATAAACTTGATCACTCGAGTAGCCACTCGAGTAAGGTAGTCCAGAAATTATTTTTTGATTGAACGTTTATGAAATTGTTATCTATATGATTAACCCTTCATTGCATTAGTATCCTAAGTACATCTACAGAGAAATGATGAAGAGATCATGCAAGAAGAGCAAAGTCAAATAAAGTGTCCGAACATTCACCTACCTCTAACTTCCGCCAACGAATAGTTTTCAAATACGAAGAATAGTCAACCGTTGCTGTACGACTCTAACAGACAAGTTTGAATTGCTTCTAACGGATACTACAAATCATCTATATATATGGAGCATTCAAAGAGAAGAAAGGAAGACACGAACTGAGATTACACTGATCAACACATTCTTAGTGCTTTATTTTCATATACTCATTCATTGTACTTCAGAGATTATATATTTGCTCGGTGAGAGAGTTTTTCATTACAAACTCAATATCTGATATTGAGACAACTTAAGGTTGTGGAACCTTGAGTTGGGGATTTGATTGCAACGTGTAAGGGGGAGCGAGTGTCCAAGTGAAGGAACTTGCTGTGTACTGAGGTGCCAAGAACCTACTGAATCTTGGAGAGTATAGTGAAACTCTCAGAGACGCTCTAAGGACTGGACGTAGGTCAAAGTGGTTATGGCCGAACTAGTATAACTCCTGGCGTACACTTCAGTGATATTTCTCCTTACTTTCAACTGCTTTAAATATTCTTTCAAATTTCTTATACGCAACGAAATTTCTGGTATCACCCAATTCACCCCCCTCTTGGGTGAAATGCTTGCACTAACATAATTAACTCATCCAAAATTATAATAACTAATCCTTGAACTTAGGCTATATGAATCATAAAAGTATATCTATAGTAGGAGAAAGTAACTCCCCTATATAGAGAAAATCTCCAACTCTAAACACCTTAACAAGATTCTAGAGACTTAGCCACGCATAGCACAGGAACCAGCCTCACTAATTATCTATCTATACTAGGTCATGATGGAAATGAATTTCCTATTTGATCGTACTCAAGGTAAGCATCATCAAGATAAACATAATCCATAAACTAAAGGGACAAACGAATGGAATCGTGAACTAAGGTATGGGAATAAATGAACCAGTTAAAGGATGTTCACGACGGAGGTGCGGTGAATGAGTCAATAGAGGGTGATTTTTTTCGTAGTTGGGAGATGTAGGAGATGAGTTAAGTAAGGGGAAAATATTCATGATTTCTTTGTAGAGAGAAGGGGATTGTAAATATGTTGTGGTAGACAATGAGAATCCAATCCCTTTACAGTATGGAAAGGGAGTTGAATCAAAACTGAGTGGATAAGCTTAAACTCCTAAAACTCAACACAACTTTAAATGACCCATTGGCAACTATTGTCCCTATATTTAATGGCAAGAATAAATCATATGAACTTGATACCATATTTTCAATTACAATCATTAATTAAGTACTTTAATTCCTAAAATTCCCTTAAGTAAAGTTAAGCACAACTGACCCAATTTATTTAATCAATTTAAAGTGCGAAAACCTGAGATTAATTCTATAAAACGGGGAATTACCTCTATTTTTTCCTATTAATAATTGAAATTATCATGTAATTTATATAAACAAATATATAATTCTTTATGTTGTAGAATATTATGTATTTGATTTTGTATGTAAAGTATGTAGGTTCATTTAAACTCAATTGGAAAAAGAGGACGTAAAGGCTTTTGTAAGAATTTTGGGAGTACCTGTAATCTAACTGACTTGATAAAGTACTCACACAAAATCGAAGCACCGATATAGACCCCGAACACGTTGCATAGCAAATACACTAAAGAGAGGAAGAGAAGAGAACATTCATATAAGAGAACCCTTTTAGAGGGAGGAGAGCACTTTTATGTGTGTTATTATTTAGACTCATTATTCCTTTAATCCCACATCTTTTATATAGTATTTGTAAGGATACATAGGAAAAGTTACATCCCTTTAACGCACGATTACATGAGAATAAATATAACTCTTGAACCATAAAGGAAAAACTTTCTTTGGCCCATATTTCTTCATATTTATATGACAACCCCAATTTGTATTAGGATTGGGCCCTAATTCACCAAAGGCGGACTAGTATATTCCAACATCTCTGACTCACACTTAGTAGATTAGATGTTATGGGTCAAGTCTCTTTCTCTTACTTCTTTCATATTAGGTGCTTTACCGTGACCTTATGTGCATGACATCTCCATTTGGGTGCTTGTATTAGAAATCCCCTTTTTAGAGATCAGCACAAGATAACCCTATAGTGTAGCTTGATATTAATATAAAGCCCAAATGTCCTAGATTTACCAATATAGAATTATCTTATAGCCAATATAATCCTTCTTAAGCCAGTATAAAACTCATATTGCCTTTCTCGTATGCAAAGTGCCCATATTTATGAACTTACAAATTGATATCATAATGGACTAGTCTTAGACACCAACATAGGTGTATATATTTCACGTAATAACCTTCCTTTCACCCATATATCACTTCGATATGAATCAACCATTTTCCTAACAGAATACCTTTAGCTTGCTTCAATCATGATCATGCTAAAGTAGTAGACGTTGAAACATAATTCCATGATAATATTAAAGTAAAAGGACATCATTAAGAGGGTTAACCTTTCTAGGACTCATATAATAATGAAGCAAGGATCTATTCACTTGCTTCCTATTTGTAGTTCTTTGGCACATGTGATATAAATCGCATGCTATAGTGTTACTCTTATATTTTAAGAGTGTATGTCATTTTGATTTTATCATCAACACCGTACATACTTAAGTCTAGATACTCCCAGTATCCAAATCCAAATTCTTCAACTCTACTCATATATGTCATTTTTGAAGAATTTGTTGTCTGGCAACAAGTACTATGGATGTGGCTTATATGATTCTATTCATATTTATAATCACGGATCTCATATCAACTTATTGCACTTTAAGTCGAAGTGACATATAGTTTGTGTTTCTTCTTTACCATATCAGCACTATAGTTGCTTTACTGGTGAATACAATTTCTTATCTTTGCACACTCCTTCTAAGTATTAAAGGCATTCACTCGTCGAAAGCTGACCTCATCAACCTATACAACATGCTAGATATTGTATTCTACACACACATTTAAAGCTATTATGAAGTATCTTTTACTTCATACCCTATGCATGACAATGGACTTAACACTCATACATATCATTGGTCATTTGGCTTAGGACTTAATAGATTTCTCATAGATGTCCTTGGCTATTAGGCTTAGTCAGGCTATTTTGTATAGAAATGCATTATTCAATAACAACTTTTCATGCTATAGCATCCCTCATATAGTTATATTAGTTTCTTTATGATGCTTAGGGTATTTTATTTACGCTATGGCTACATGTACTCATAATATATTAATACCTTATTTGAATGCTCACTTTCCAATCGAACATGCATGTTTCATGAACATTACTAGCCATATATTCACTTGTATTGCCATAATACATACTTTGAATGTGTATAATCAATGTACTCTCTAAGTATCTGAAAACCCTTATAAGAAGCCATCTAATGTCTTTCACAATGATTGAACTAGTACCGACTTACAAGTCGTACCATGAAAATATATATGATCTTGTATACCTCAATGTAAAAATATTACACTACCAACAATATTTATATAGAAACTTTTTTCCATTTTCTTCTTGGTTAGTTCAGTTAGGGAACTCATCAAGACTCAAATTCACTCTTGAAATCATTAGGGTATCTATGAGATTGTATTTACTCATTTTGAACCACTTAAGAATCTTCTTAATATAATTCTCTTGTAAAGGAGATGACTTTTCTAAGCTATCTCTTTGGATCACAATTTCAACTGTTTTCCCCATGTACTTATTTTTCAAAATTTATTAGTACCATTCTTTAATAGGCACTACCAAATTCAAACTATTTATCGTTAATAGTATATGATCCACTTAAAGGAATACATCACAAACCATTTATCAATGATTCTATTAAATCATTTAGAAAACACAATAGGCTACTACTCTTTCGAAGCATTAAACATCACTATCTGTATGA
Organism: Inga leiocalycina; assembly: GCA_963242795.1. NCBI lineage: Eukaryota > Viridiplantae > Streptophyta > Magnoliopsida > Fabales > Fabaceae > Inga > Inga leiocalycina. Next base: position 26,290,025 of record OY725328.1, read on the forward strand.
TTGTTCAAATCCATAAAAGGACTTCTACAAAAACATATGAAGTCATCACTATGTGAAACTTCAAATACCACTTTTAGTGAAATCTAATAGTCACTATATATATTTCTTCAACCCGATCACCTCTAAAAGTATAGGTTTTACATCTGTTTGGTGTAAATTTAAAATCCAAATAGTTAACTATTGCCATATTAAATCTAATTTAAGTCTACAACAAGAAGGAAAGACGCCTTCTTGTTATGCATACGCCTTTGTAACCAAATAAGTCTTGTGCATGCCAATTGATCCACCTACTACTATTCTCTTAAACTTGGTGAACTCACTAGTTCCTAATAGTCCTTTTGAATTGGTGGTAGATCAATTGATTTTCAACTTGATTCTTTCCAAAATAATCCATTTCTATTGCTTTCTTCCATTCTCCCTTGACATGGCCTCTTATACAAAATGTGATTCTTCATTGTCCTTAATAACCAAGAATATTTTTCTCAGTTAACCCTTTGTACTAGAGCTTTATGCATTTCATCATTATTTTGTTTGGTCTCATTATTGACCTAAGGTCCCACTCATAAAAATGATTAATGATCTTGGCTTGTTCAATACTACCTTATCCATATGTCTCGTAAAGAGATACAAAGTCATCAATTTCACTTTGTTTGAAAATTATTCCATAACAAATATGGTACCTTGTAGTTCTTGTTTAGTCATAATTCCATCTTTGTTTTCACTCATGAAAACATAACCCTAATGAGGTACTACTCATAATGATATGAGAATGCGCAATTGACCCTTATGGTCTTATGAACAAACTCAAATTTGAGTTTTTCTTAGTCCAACATACATAAGGTCATTCATAGGGTTTGGAAGTGACCTCTGTTAAAGGGTACATAGTTAAACTCAAGTCCAGATGAAACCAAGCATGTGTGATAATCACCTAAAAGTGGACTACATAATACTCTCCCACTCACATTTGGTGGCTTATCATGAGTCATCATATGCTTAACCATGTAGAATAGCGATTAACTATGCCTTTTAACAACTCATTTGTAGTGGTGGATTGTTTGGGATAGTTAGCTATCTAATTATATATCTCTTTATTTTCACAAAACTCACTAAAATTGTTTAGATTTACTCACAACCTTGATCAGTTCATAAAACCATTAAAATTCCTATTCAAGTTATTGTTAAACTTTATTTATGTATCATCTAGAGCACTTAAGCTTTAAACTTGAATGAGTTCTAGTAATGACCATAATCATGAGAAATCATCAACAAAAATAATAATACATCAAGCTCTACATCTTACCCTTATACTTATAGGACCACATACAATAGAATAGAATAATTGCAATGTATACTTAATTCTAGTTCTCTTACTAAAACCCTTTCATTATGCTATTTCAAGAACCAATTCACCCATCTTTGACCAGTAAGACATATATTTTAGTTAATACTTAAATTGGAAGAAATGGCAAAGCAATCAAGCACAAAGAATTTATCAACCTATCTAAATATCAAAGAAATTCCTTGAAAGAAAGATTGAATAACAATCATAAAATTTTATTAGGCAATTCATGCTAACTTGTTTCCCTTTACAAGTCAATGGCTTGATAATGACATCATTTTATATGAGACCTTTCAAAACCAAATTTTTTAATTGTCCCTATTAAGTTTACCAATTTTATTCTTGGTAGCCTTTATTGTCTTAGTCACTAAAATCATTCCACACACAAGGTAATCATCCCACACACTAGGTTATTCATAATTAATTTAATCCAAGAACTTATCAATAATCTAGCGCATTAAAGTATATAATGTCATGTACTTGTATTATTCCTGACTAGAAAAATAATAACACTATTGGGTCTGCATTTAGGAAAATATATTTGTACATCCTATCACACAAATTCTAACATTGTTACTATTACTTATCAAAAATTTCATAAAAGTACCTTAATTAACATACTCAGTTATGACTTTCACAATACTCATTTTCTAAGAGCTTCCACTTAGATAGAGCATGTGACACTCTTAGAAGACTTATCTTCTAAAAGCTCCCATGTAACAGCCCACACATAGCTGCTGGTCGGGACCACACAGCCACATAGTACCCAGCAAGAATTGTCCCCTCATCTTAAGGATTTAAATCGCCTCCAAGGGCTCAAGGCCATGACATGAGGATAAGTCATGCCTTAAGAGCCACTTGGTAGCCAGTTGCACCATCGTTCTAATAGTACTAGAGTCTCACATAAGCGTGATCTTATCCCTAAGTTCATGGTATCGAGCTCTAGGGAGGCGAAAGAAATGCACAAGTGGGGTGCAAATATCCTACTTGGTGTCCTGGTAGTAGGATGGTTGTGCCAAGCTGGTCCTGATAGTACCTTGTGGTTCGTGTCCTTGGGCGAGACCATTACATCCTACTCATAAAAAGTATTTGACATTTACTTCTTCTTGTCTTTTATTGCATTATATTCATGATGTTTTATTAACCTCTTATATAGGACTCAAAGCAACTTAACAGTTTATCTAAGTTCCCTACTATTCAACACAATTTTCAACCAAAATAAATCCTCTAAAAGGGTTAATTCTCCCTGCTTTTCAAACCTAGTTTGATAGTTTCTCAACAACTAATGTTTTTTCTAAAGTTGCAAGAATTTTATGTCTCTTATCATTTCAAAAATCTCTAAAATTTTCTCTATATTTCCTAGAAGAGATATTTTGAATTTCTTATTCAAATTATCTTTATTTCATAATAGAAACATTTAGTATTTCTTCTTAAATCTTTCATAGTTTCATGTATTTGGGATTTGGATTGGGCTTAGGACTTTGTTCTTCTACTGAGATGGGCCTTCACTCTTTACCCCAGCAGTGCATTTCCTTGAACTCCACCATGATCTAGAGTTTGGATATTAAAAAATTTCTCCATTTGAGATTTTCTTTTATTTTGATCCGACACTACTTCTTCAGTACTTGATCCTTTACTTTTACTTTCATGAGATTTCTCTAGATTCTAATCATGACATTGACTTTTTTAAGATTCAGGAAATTCAAGAATAATCTTTTGAGCTCTCTTCTAGTTGCTCCTCTTATTCCATTTTAGGATCAATTATAACCTTAGTGTAGATGATTTCCATCTTAATATTCTATATAATATTATATTCTCCTTCTAGGTTATCATTCAGAGTTTCATACTCAAATGGATATATCCCTATCTCATTTATTACTTAGAGACTCATATTCTTATAAGTAATTTTTTTTATTTAGATCAAATTTTAATAGCTTTTAACTGAAAACTTGTTGCTTTTCCAAACCACTACTTAAAATGGTTCATATTTAGGTACAAAGTTTTCAATAAAAACATTGTTCAAACCACAAAAAAAACTTTGTTTCCATGCTTTTAATATCACTACTACAAAGAGGTTGAAAGGTGGCACACATTTTATGACCCTTCTTTAAAGAAGTGCCACAGCTTCCTTTTTTTTCTTTTTCTATTTTATTTTTATTTAATTTTGGGCACCAGCTGTGGTGCCTAGTCCACTAGGCGCTAGCAGGCACCACACTTGGCCCCATTGACCCAGCTGTGGCGCCTGGTTATCCAGGCGACACAGCTGGTTTTGGCCATATGTGGCGCCTGCCTTAGTAGGCACCACGATTGGCTAGGAAGTGGATAAAAAATCCACTTCCCACCAATCAAATTTCCCCCACGTTATCTCGCTCTTTCTTTAACTTTACTTTACCTTTCAATTTCCCTCCTTCTCCATCATCTTACGCCGACGGTTCCCCCCTTTCTCCATTTCTGTATAAAAAACACACACACACGCACGTCTTCTTCATCTAATTCTCTTGGTCCTTTTTTCCCTTTTTGTTTCCTATCGTCCATCCCCACTCCTGTCCCCATCAATTATGTTGTTCCCTTCTCTTCCTACACTCTGTCTCTCTTCCTCTTTTGAACCCCACTCCAGTTGTCCCCACTTCACTCCTTAGCTCACATTTTCTCATCCTCTTTACTCAAGCTTGCGTCATAACCAACGTGGTCCCCCACTCTCTGCACTGTTGCGATCAATTAATCGATTTGTAAGTGTCTGTACTCTTTTAATTTGTATGTTTTTTCAGGTTCGTTTTATATGATAGCCTGCTTTGTTTTATTTTTTTGGCAACTAGCTTGCATTTTTTATTAATCCTGGCCTTTGATTACTTAGTTGCTGATGTACTGCATGTGTTCGCATATCAGTTAATAAGTTATTGTACTGTGATATAGCTAGCTTGCATTTTTTTTAGGTTTTGGGTTTTTTTTATTCCATAATTTGTTGTTACACTTGTTGATTAATTTTAGAGTATTTCAGGAGTACATAAGAGCATCTATTTATGCATGTTTTGCTTTGTTTCATTCTGTCTTTTCTTAGGCATTCTTTCAACCACACATATCTGATCCTCTAATTAATGCATGTCACATATAGCTACAAAATTGTCTTCCCAGAGGTTTAAGGTTGATCATGAACTTTTTGTGTCCAATTTAGATAAAAATAGATAAAATAGGAAATTAAACTAAATAAGAAAATGAGTTACATATATATGATAATTTCACTCATTTATAACACTATTGGGATTTGAAAAAAGAAGGTCAGAATTTTAATTTCGTTAATATATATATTAATTCTGATCTGGTCATAAAAGAAGCTCTTCTACGTTAAAGATAGTAATTAATGAACTATACTTGTAGTAATGACTAAACTCCTCTGACATGCTAAAGTAAGAGAGTAAGCACAATATTAAATTTGAATCACTTGATTAAGTTATTGCATAGTGTTTTATAATGTCAAATTTGAATAATTCATGTTTTAATTTAAGGGTGGAGATAAGGTTATACTTGACTATTATGACTTGGCAATGTGTGCTAGAGAATATAATGTACTTTATGATATACATGGTGATAAGGTATAGTGGTATACTTATAAGTTCACAAAGATTATTGATTGTTGAATTTTAAAAGTTTTATCGTGATTTGTTACTCTTAAAAATGAAAATAAATTATAAAGTGTTGATTAACATAATTTATAGTAAAATAATAAAAATTAATTGATTTTTATATACTATTAAAATTGAATGTTAAATGTGGAAAAAATAAATGTTATATATATAATACATTTTAGACCGAAATGATACAAGTGAAAGGAAAATTATTTTAAACAAGTTTTAGCATTTCAATAATAATGATTTCGATTGTAAATCCTCTAATTCTATTTTAAAAAAATTTTATTATTGTTAAATATCATAAATGAATGTGTATTTGAAGTTTAATTTTTTTTGTCAAATTATATAAAACCCCTAAACTTTAATTGAGTCAGTTGTAAATAACCCCCTGACTTCTTACTACATTTAGAAAAATTAAAGTACTTTTTACGTGAAAAAAATTAACATTTGGAAAATACAAAATACAAGTAATTTTCTTAATAAAATATAATTATAATATATTAATATAAGGATGTCAAATTTATATTATTTTATAATTTAATTGGAAAATAAATATATGTGTATATGTGAGATTTCAAAACATATATATTCTTGCTTGTTGGTATACATAAAAAACATATTAGAACATATTAAAATATTTAGTTTGTTTTCTATGATTCATAGTATCATAAAACAACACATACAACAAATTAATTTTTGCATTCCATATTGCCAAAGCTTGCTTTCCTTTAATTTTATTTTGCTTTTCTATGATTCATAGTATCATGATTTCTTTCCTTATGAGTTGTATTATTTGTCAATTAAAATATAGGGTTTAATTTAAGACTTAGAAAGCTTCAATTTGATTTTAAAATTGGTAAGAAAAGGTAAAAATAATTAGTAAAATAGTCATACAACTAACCACATACTTTTTTAAAAATAGATTGAAGGCATAGATGGATCGTAAATAGATGTCATCTAATCGGTGTTCAAGGGAATATATAGATGGGGTGAAAGAGTTTATTACATTTGCAATCGAGCACACAAAAGATCCTGACAAAATCTTGTATCCTTGCTTATCTTGTTGTTTTGGAAAGTGGATTAGTCCACTTGATTTGCTAGATCATTTAGTGTGTTTACGGTATTGATCAAACATATATATGATGGATAAGGCATGGTGAGACCAACAATGGATGTAGAAATCGGGTGCATACCACATGTGGTGCTTCGGATGAATTTGATTAAAGCATAATTGATGAGATGATGATCTTGAAGAAATGCTAAATCTAGTTGAAGGAGTGCTTCATAACTGCCCTAACGAATTTGAGAAGTTGAAAGGTGATGCAGAGAAACCATTATATGCCAGTAGTACTAAATACACAAGATTGCTAGCAGTGTTGAACTTGTACAACTTTAAAGCTTGCTACGGATTGAGTGATTTGGGTTTTACCGTACTGCTTGAACCGTTGCAAGATATGCTTCTAAAATAAAATGTACTTCTTACCAAGACATACGAGGCAAAGCGAATTCTTTGCTCTATAACTGATATGGGATATGAGAAGATACATGCATGCCCTAACAATAGCGTATTATTTCAAAATCAGTATGCAATGTTGGACAAGTGCCCTAAATGCAACACATCTCAATATAGGAAGAAGAAAGGAAAAAGTCCTTTGAAGGTCCTATGGTATTTTCCCATTATTCTGAGATTCAAGCAGCTGTACAATAATGCAAAGATTGCTAAACAGTTGACATGACATGTAGATGAAAGGATAAAAGACATGAATCTTAGGCACCCTACAGATGCTCCTTAATGGAAAAAAATTGATCATGAGTACCATAACTTTGTGGATGAAGCAAGGAACCTTTGCCTTGCACTGTCAACTGATGGAATTAATCTGCATGGTGTTCAGAGTAGTACACATAGCACGTGTCCTGTAATACCCTGAATTTTGAGACTCGAGGTTAGAGAATAAGCCTGAGAGAAGTGGACTGCTAAGCCCCATTTTAGCAAGATCCCAAATTGTGATTAAGGGTTAATGACTTCAAAAGTGGATGTGGTTAGTGATAAATAACCCTTTTGGAGAATATGATGTGATTTGGCACTCGAATTTGATTCGTGTGTGTTGTGAACATCGCCGAAACCCTGTATTTGAGTTCAATTGTGGATTAACATCTAAATTGACTTAGAATAGAGGGAAGAATTGAATGTGAATTGTGTTGACATGTTGAGATTGTTGTGAAAACATGTCAATGTGATGTGAATTTGATTGATTTTGTGTTTCCAATGGATTCCTTGTGAGATTTCTATGTGGGAATGATGTTTGGTATGAAAATGGAACCAATAAAAGCAAAGATGCAAAATCTGAAATTCTGTCCAATGAAACTCTATTCTGGGCAGTCAGATTGTGTGAACATTTTGAATGACCAAATGGTGTCTAAAAATTTTGAAAATTTCCAGTCTTATATTTCACATCTCAAGCTTCAAAATGGACACATAATTTGTGCCATTTCGTTTTTTGAACTAGGAGATATGACTGTCTAAAGTTTGGGATGGAAACTGAACTCTGTTTTGGGGCAGTGATGAGTTTTATGTAATTCTGGAATTGTGTGGTGATTTTTAGTAATGGCCAATATTTTTCCTATAAATAGGACTTAAATATATTTCATTTGGATTTGGGATCACCTCATTTTTATTTTTCTAGAATTAGTTATGATTTTTCAAAGTTTGGGCAGAAAATCTGCCAGAAAATCTGAAAGTGGGAATTATGACTTCATCTCAATAAAAGATGACATCAGCATGGAATTTAATATGTTCTCATCTTCTTCAGCACTCATTTTCTGTCGTGCTGAACCAGCTGAAACTAGTGAGAGAAAGTTGAGAGCTCTTAGAGAGAGAAAGAGGAGAAATCTTGCAAGGTAAGCCGATTTCTCCGACGATCTAGCTCTTAACGCGTATACCCTTGCTTCTAAGCTTCTCTTTCATGTTCTTTAAGGCGTTGGAAGCTCAATTTTCATGGTTTAAAAGGGGCTAGGGTTTAGCCATATTGAGTATAAGCCAGAAGGAGCTTAAGGTAACCTCCGAAACTTCAACGTTTGATTGTTCTGGCTGTTGTGGTTGATTTCATCGGTGAAATTTCACCGGATTGTCTTTGTTTGTAAATTTGGAAAATGGGTTGGCCTAGTAGTTATGCTGCCCAAATTGGGTCTTAATGTTAGTTGTAACCCAATGTAATGGTCAATAAAGTGGTTAGGAGTAGAAAGGAACGCATTTACGGAGCCGAAACCGAAAAACCCCAATTTTTTCCGGAGTACCTGTATATTTTGGTTATGGCTATAAATGGGTCTTAGAGTTGGATTTTCAATGATTTGATGGTCCCATTGAGTTCAGGAACGAAAATTAGGTGGGGTTACAGTTGGTCACTTTTCCGGAAAACGCCAAAAAAGTATAATTACGAAAGCGCCCCTGAAACCCTTAAAGTGGGGCTGCCAAGGGTAAATTTGTAAATTGACATTGAATTTGATAATTCTGAGTCCGGAAATGGATTCCTTGGGCAAAAATATGTCAGAATAGCCCATGTCAAAATTTCAAGAAAAGTACAGCCGGACCGGGTACAACGGGGCCAAGCCGGGTCCCCGGGGGTATTTTAGTAAATTTTCAATATAGCCTCATATAACCCCCAGAAACACTATGGAAGTGTCTAAATAGTACATTTTGACATTGTAGGATCGAATGTGAAGCCCCGAGTTGCTGGCATGCAAATCGAGGAGAAAAGACTAGAGGTAGGGAATTTATCTCTCCTGCATGCTCTGATAACTGTATTAATGTGTTGATGATGTTATTGCTTTGCTTGATCATGTGGAACATATATAAATGATTTGAAGCTATGTTTCAATATATGCTATGGCCATATGTGTATCGTTCGAAGCATTGAGCTTATAGATTTGTCATTGTATGTGTGCATGAGTTATGTGATGCAAGCATGTCATGCATTAAACACTTATCTTGCCTGCATATTGATAATATTTCCCTACTGAGATTCTCTTGAATCTCACCCTCCCCTACCAACAATTTAGACAGGGCAAGTGGCTCATGGAGGGAGCGGTTAGGACTCCTTCGAGATGAGAGTTGGTAGTTGGTTACCAATGAGTTGTGAAGACTGTATATAACTCAGTTGAATATATGGTTATGAATTTGAGATGAGATTGTGTAATCCCCATTTGAAGAATTGTAATGGGCAATTGTGCCCTGTGTATCTTTAGCAAAGGTATGTACCTGGGATTGCCGGGATGATTATGTTGTGCACTCTGATATTTATAAAAATGTGATTTATCTTCGCGTAGTAATTGTATTCGAAATGTGAATATGAGACCAAGTTAATTAGATTTTAAAAGGTATTTTTGAAAACATTATCTCAAGGATGGGATTTTAAATGATTTTTTATTATTATTGGTCTCTATTTCATTTTAATCGCGTATTTCGGATATAATTACGGAGGGGGTTACATGTCCAGTGATATTGATGATTTATAACCTTCCTCCATACTTGATCATGAAACTTAAGTTTATGATGTTGTCCATGTTAATTTATGGGCCAAGGCAACCTGGGAATGATGTAGATGTATACTTGGCTCCTTTAATTGATAACTTGAAGCTGCTTTGGGAGGAAGGCGTCAGTGTGTATGACGGGTACATGGAAGAAAGTTTCACTTTGAAAGCCATGTTGTTTGGCACAATTAATGATTTTCCTACTTATGGTAATTTGTCAGGATACAGCGTCAAAGGATATGGTGTATGCCCTATATGTGAAGATGGCACTCATTCAATGTGAGTTTATCATTGTAAGAAAAATGCTTACATGGGGCATCGAAGATTCTTACCATCACAACATCGTTGGAGGAAGTGGAAAAAGCCTTTCAATGGTGACTCAGAAGAAGGTAGCCCACTAAAGATGTTGATCGGTGCCCAGGTGTATTCCAAGGTAAAAGACTTGGATAACAATTTTGACAAGCCTTTTGTAAAACAAATCGAGATAAGTGGTTGGAAGAAAAAGTCTATTTTCTTTGAACTTCCATATTGGAAGTCTTTATATGTGAGACATTTTTTTATGTGATGCACATAGAAAAAAATATCTGTGATAGTCTAATTGGCACGTTGCTTAATAGCCAAGGAAAAATCAAGGATAGTGTCAATTCAAGGTTGGATTTCATGAACTTGGGAATTTGAGAAGAGTTGGTACCGATTTAGCAAGGGCATCGTACTTATCTACCGTCAGCGGCATACTCTTTGTCAAGGAAAGAGAAGAAATTGTTTTGTAAGTTTCTGCAAGGAATTAAAGTTTCCGAGGGCTATTCTTTAAATATAAAGAACCTTGTATCAATGAAAGAGTTTGAGTTAAAGAACCTCAAGTCTCATGGTTGTCATGTACTCATGCAGAATTTCCTACTGATTAGTATACGATCTATTTTACCTAAAAATTTAAGAAACACCATCACTAAAATTTGCGTGTTTTTCAAGTTGATCTGCAGTAAAGTGGTAGATTCAACTAAGTTACAATATTTGCAAAGGCTAATTGTGTGTACTCTATGCGAATTTAAAATGTATTTTCCACCTTCTTTTTTAGACATTATGGTACATCTAACCATACACTTGGTCAAAGAGATTCAATTGTGTGGTTCAATGTACTTGAGATGGATGTACCTGAATGAGAGATTCATGAAAATATTAAAAGGGTATGTGAAAAATAGATATCGCCCAAAGGGTTGTATCGCTGAAAGGTAGATGGTTGAAGAAGCAAGTGACTTCTGTGCTGATTTTCTATCAAATGTTGACCCTGTAGGAATCCCCAAGTCCCGTCATGATGGGTGAAGATTAGGGAAAGGAACAACTGGGAAGGATGTAACAACGATATCAGCGACTGAATGAGAGCAAGCCCATTTGTATGTGCTATATAACACTGATGAGGTCGAACCGTATATAGAAGAACACAAGGATGCTCTTCGATTGGTACATGGTGATAAGAATGAAAATTTGTTAACAAAAGAACATAATGAACAATTTTCAGGCTGGTTGAAAAATTGCATTAATGATGAGATGGATCGAAATCCTGATTCAATTTCTAAAAAATTGAAGTGGCTGTCAAGGGGACCGAGCTTAAATGTATTATCTTATAATAGTTATGCACTCAGTGGTTACACATTCTATACACAAGACCATGATACACAGAGCACGATGCAGAATAGTGGGGTAACACTTGTTATTGATTCTTGGCATAGATCCAATGCTAAAGACATACACCCTATCTATGCATCAATGTTATACTTTGGTGTCTTTAAACACATATAGGAGTTAGATTACTCTATGTTCAGGGTACCTGTCTTCAAATGTAAGTGGGTTAACAACAACAGCGGATTGCGGATAGATGACTTAGGCTTTATTCAAGTGGACCTTTCTAAGGTTTGGAATAAAGATTATCCTTTTATTTTAGCAGCATAAATAGAACAAGCATTTTTCATTCTAGATCCTGCTAAAAAGAATTGGTCTACTGTACTCCCATATAGCAAGAATCGTCAAGAACAAGTTGATTTTAAAAGTAGTGAATATTTGAACATCAATGATGATAATCCTTCGTTTGAGAATTTGTAGTAAGTAGAGACTGGTATAGATGGAGATGCAGATGCAGATGAAGATGAAGATGAAGATGGAGATGGAGATGGACCCGTATACGTGAGACATGATCATGAAGATAGAACTTGGGTCACGAGAAACAGAATTCTCAATCCAACACAAATTCTAAAGAATAAAATTTTAAATCGAGAAAAAGGAAAGGTATAATGACCCAATTTGAGATTAAGGGCTAATGACTTCAAAATTAATTGTAATTAGTGTAATTAAAAACTTTTGGAAAATGTGATGTGAATTTGATATAAATGTATGTGGTGATGATTTAATAATCATAGTGAAAATCAGGGGCAAAATAGTAAAATTGGAAGTATACCAACCAATTGGTCAGTTACCAAAGAGGAAACTCATTGGTGGCCAAAGATCAATGGTTGAGATTTATTGCCTGTGGGTTAGAATCATGTGCTTTGCATCTATGTAAGATCATGGAAGAGTTAGCAAGATGGTGACAAGTGGCATTTTGTGGACCAAAGGATTATGTCCATTAGTCAACCACTCACCTTTTCTCTCTCTTTTCTCTCCTATTCGGTTTTGAGCTTTGGGAAGGGAAAAATATATGCTTGCCTCTATCATCATCATCTCCATCATTTCTCATTGTCTCTCTCCTCATCCTCCATTTCCGATGAGCTTGAAGTAGAGAGAGGAAAAGAAAGGTAAGATTTTGACACCTTTGTTGACCTTTAATGCTCTAGACCTCTTCTCTAATGTTGTGCACCTCATTGAGAGCTTTATTTTGGTGGTTTTAGATATTTGATCAGAGGTGTCTAAGAGTTTGAGGAATTTGGGAAGTTGAAGAAATCAAGGTTTTAGCTTTAGCAAATTGAAGAGGTGAGCATTTGGTACTTTTTGGAATATTTATTGTGATTTTTGGTTGAGTATGATGAATTCTAGAATTTGCCTTGGTTTTATGCCAATTTTTGAATGCATGGATTATATGATGAATGATGTTGGAACTGGTTTATTGTAGAGTTATTTGAATGTTGGATGTGGTTTTGAATTTTGGAAGTGGGTTGAATGAATTTGGGTATTGTGTGTGTTATAGAGACCCAAGAGTATGAAAGGATGGATTTTTAAGTGTTTTGGAGGTTACCAATAGGTTTCTTATGGGATTTTAAGTGGGTATAAGTTTTGTGTTGAGTTTGGGAACTATTGGGATCGGTTTTGGTAAATCTGGGAATTTTTGTCAATTGCTTTGATCTGGCAATCGATAAGCCTCACTTGAGTGAGGATGAGTCTCACTCAAGTGTTAATCGGTAGGCACAGCGGAAGAATTTTAAAATTTTCACCGATCCTAATCGAGGTTCTATCAACGGCGTTTAAACCAAGTTGGAAGGATTCATACCTTTTTGATGATTCAGAGTTTTCACGATCTCTAGGAGCCAACACGTCAGGTCCGCTCCCTCTACCGGTATCCACACGAATGCTCTCCAACCAAGACTGTGTGCTAGCGCCTCTAATGTCTCCTAGGGTTTCAATTGCGGCTCTCAATTCTCATGTGCGTATGAATATATCTGCTCTATCAAGTTTATAACCTACGAGGGCTATTTTCAAATTTCAAAATTAATCATCATTAATTTTGAGATTAATTAACAATTAATTATCTTGATGAGCTAATTAAATAAATTTAGTTTAAATTAAATCTGTCCAACAGTTTTAATTTAACCTATTTATTTAATCCAAATAAAGAGCCATTAGATTTAATTTATCTTTATAAATTAAATCTGAGATACTATATCTCTATCATGTTAGTTATTAAATTTAATATATCTTAATAAATTAAATTTAAAACTAACACAATATAATAATATCATATAATATATACATATATATATATAAGATATATATTTCGAAAATACATATATCTATATAATATCATTAAATATAATAATATCATATAATATATATATACATATATATAAGATATATATTTCGAAAATATATATATCTATATAATATTATTAATGAATTTTATATTATATATATATATATAAATATAAAATTCATCCACCCTAAATTAAACATTATCTCGTGTTGGGCTATTCTTGTGTCCGACCCTGTAGGCCCATATGAAGTTGGCAGTGGGCCAATAACTATACTAACCCAAAAGTCGCAAGCGGCCTCTAGCAAGACATTATGACTACACAATTCATATGAGGATCGTTATCACGATTCAACCTGTCATACAACCATGTTACGTCCCTTTTGTCACACGATATATCAATCAAGGATAAGGCATGGATAATGTCATCCTCTTGTTCCTGACCATTACTTTCTCGATTCCTGAGTAGCCTGATAACAGAGACAGAAATTCCTTTCATCATAGTATGGCCATACATTTCTCAGACTCACTCATAGAGGGGCCCAGTAATATCTCTCTACTAATGTGAGGGACAAATTCCATCTTGATCATTCATATTCCTCTGCATGAAAAACCACTAAGCCCAATCGTAGCCTTTATCATCACCCGGTCAAAAGTGACTTTTGACTAGCTCAAAGCTTAGCAACTCTCATGTAGGAATCCATGATCACCTCAGGTCTAAGGGCATTGTGACGTGGTTATACATGAGAAAAGCTTATAACTTGATCCATGTAGCTTTCTCATAGTGGGTCGGTCCAGCACCTTGTACTCTTACAAGTGCCTAAGACTTTGATTCATATTTCTATATCTTATCAAAGTCGTACTGGTCTTGTTTCATCTCTGCTCCAGTATAGATGACCGACCAGGGACATTTTAGGACAATCTTTATGAATTATCCAAGGATACAATTATCACAGTTAACATGCAAATAATATGATAACAGAATGGAGAAATTTCATTAAAATAATAATGTCCAAAGTACAATGATTGGCCCTTAGGGCACAATTTCCAACATCCTCCCACTTGCCCTAGGTGCAATCATTAATTTGCCTGATTCCCATTGCCCTAACATGACTCTCATGCTTTGCCTGTGCAAGTGGCTTAGTAAGAGGATCAGCAACATTATCTTCTCCTGCTACTTTGCATATCTTTATATCACCTCTATCATTGATTTCTCTAATAAGATGAAATCGCCTGAGTATATGATTGGTCCTTTAATGTGACCTAGGCTCCTTGGCCTGTGCAATAGCACTGCTATTGTCACAGAACAAATCTATTGGATTTGAGATGGTAGGCACCACCCCTAGTTCAGTAATGAACTTTCTGATCCAAACGGTTTCTTTAGCTGCATCTGATAGTGCTATATACTCAGCTTCTGTTGCAGAATCTGCTATAGTGCTCTGCTTGGAGCTCTTCCAGCTTATTGTTCCACCATTTAGGAGGAATACATATCCAGATTGCAATTTAAGGTCATCTTGGTCAGTTTGGAAACTTGCATCTATGTAACCGGTTACGCAGAGCTCATCATCCAATCCACCATAGACCAAAAATAATTCCCTAGTCCTTCTTAAGTACTTTAGGATATTCTTGATGACAGTCCAATGACCCTCACCAGGATCTTGTTGGTATCTGCTGGTCATACTTAAGGCAAACGAGACATCCGGTCGAGTACATAACATGGCATACATGATGGATCCAATGGCCAAGGCATATGGAACCTTACTCATGCGATCTCGCTGATCAGGTGTACTAGGACACATATCTTTGCTAAGATGGATGCCATGAGATACAGGCATGTAACCCCTTTTTGAATCCTGCATACTGAACCTATGCAGTATCTTGTCTATGTATGTGCTCTGACTTAGGCCTATAAGTCTTTTAGATCTATCCCTATAGATCCTAATTCCTAGGATATAGGTGGCTTCACCTAAGTCTTTCATTAAAAAGGACTTTCCTAACCAAGACTTAAGACTCTACAAGGTAGGAATATCATTCCTAATAAGTAGGATGTCATCTACATAAAGCACTAGAAATACAACTATGCTCCCACTAATCTTCTTGTAAACATAAGGTTCATCGATGTTTTGAATGAATCCAAACTCTTTGACTACTTCATCAAAACAATGATTCTAGCTCCGAGATGCTTGCTTCAATCCATAAATGAATCTTTGAAGCTTGCAAATTTTACCAGAGTCCTCTGGACGCACAAAACCTTCAGGTTGTGTCATGTACACATCCTTAAGCAGCTTTCCATTTAGGAAGGCTGTTTTGACATCTATCTGCCATATTTCATAGTCATAATATGCTGCAATGGCATGGCAAGAAGGATTTTGATTTATTTGGCCATTGCAACTGGGGAAAAGGTTTCATCATAGTCTACACCATGAGTTTGAGTGAATCCTTTTGCAACCAATCGCGCCTTGAAGACATTTACATTGCCATCCATGTCAGCTTTCTCCTTGAAAACCCATTTACACCCAATGGTTTTTACACCTTCAGGTGGATCGACTAAGGTCCATACCTGATTGTCATACATGGATTGCATTTCAGACTTCATGGCATTTAGCCATTTCTCAGAGTTTAGTCCCACTGTGGCTTCTTGATAAGTGGTGGGCTCATTTTGCTCAATGAGCAGTAATTAGAAATCCATATCTCTGAGGCTGATGCCATGTCCTATCAAATCTTCATGGACCTTCTGTTACTTGAGGAGGCTCAGCAACTTGTTGTGAGTCTTCTCTAATTTCCATATGTGGTTTTGTACCATCTTGTGGCTCTCGAATTTCTTCGAGATGTACGTCGCTCCCACTGGTTGTGAAAAGGCACTTTATGGATCTGGGTGCTAATTTATCAGAGGCTTGTTGCTTAACATATACCTCACATCCCCAGATTTTGAGAAAAGATAAACTTGGTTTCTTTTCAGTCCATATCTCATATGGTGTCTTTTCAATTGCCTTAGATGGAACACGATTTAGTGTGAACGCAGCTGTCTCTATGGCATGTCCCCAAAAGGACGGTGGAAGATCTGTTTGACTCATCATAGATCGAACCATATCTAATAGTGTTCGATTCCTCCGTTCAAAAACGCCATTCCATTGTGGTGTTCCTGGAGGAGTCGATTGTGTGATTATCCCACAACTCCTAAAATGGTCAATGAATTCTTGGCTCAAATATTCACCACCTCGATCAGATTGAAGTGCTTTAATTGTTTTACCAAGTTGGTTTTATACTTCATTTTGGAATATTTTGAACATTTCAAAAGAATCAGATTTATGTTTCATTAGATAGATATAGCCATATCTACTAAAGTCATCTATAAATGTAATGAAGTAGACATAACCTCCTCTAGCAGCTATATTTAATGGTCCACATACATCTATATGTATGAGGCCTAATAATTCAGTAGCCCTCTCACTGTGCCCAGTAAAAGGTGCCTTGTCATCTTTCCTAATAAGCAAGATTTACATGTATCATATGATTTAAAATCAAATGAGTTTAGAAATCCATCTTGATGGAGTTTAGAAATGTGTTTCTCATTTATGTGGCCTAGACGACAATGCCATAGGCAGGTCAGATTCAAATCGTTTGATTTTATCCTCTTAGTAGTTACGTTATAGATATTCCCATTATTAGGATGTTCCAAATTTAATATATATTGACCAACATACAAATCACCATCAGCATAGAAAATGTCATTACGATAAATAGAACATTTACCATTCCTATTAATGGAAGTATAACCTTTCTTTTCCAAATAAGAAAGAGAAACAATATCACTATTCAAAGCAGGAACATCAATTATTCAAAACTAACAAAAGCCTACTGGGCAGAACTAATTCATAAGTGCCTACAGCTAAAGCAGCAACTCTTGCTCTGTTTCCAACTCGTAGGTCCACCTCGCCCTTCTTCAGCCTTCTACTGTCCTTTAGACCCTTCACATTTGTACAAATGTGAGTACTACAGCAGTATCTAATACCCATGTAGAGGAAGTAGAAAAATGAATGTCTATAACATAAATACCTGAAGTGATAGCCTCGCTATCCTTCTTGTTCTTTTTCAGATCTTCCAGGTAGAGTTTGCAATTCCTCTTCCAATGACCGGGTTCATTGCAGAAGTAGCAAACTCCTTCCTTTGGAGGCTTTGCCTTCTTGGGTGCAGGCTTGGTTTCAGGCTTGTTTGACTATTTGGTCTTACCACCTGAGCCATTACCCTTCCATTTGCCCTTCCCTTTCTTTTTCATACCCTTTCCTTTTTGAACCATCAAAATTGTGGTAGACTTTTTCTTAATGCTTTGCTCAGCAGTTTTGAGCATCCCATGCAGCTCAGAAATTGATTTCTCCATGTTGTTCATGTTGTAGTTCATAACAAACTGGTCATAACTCTCCGGGAGTGAGTTGAGGATCAAATCCATATCTAACTCCTGGCTCATGGGAAATCCAAGCCTCTCAAGGTGATCAATATAGCCTTTCATCTTTAACACATGAGTACTAACTGATACACCTTCAGCCATTTTGTAAGAATGTAAGGCCTTTGTGGTCTCATACCTTTCTTGCCTTGCCTGTTGCTGGAACATTTCCTTGAGATGTACAATTATCTCATGAGCCTCCATAAGTTCCAGATCTCTTTGGAGCTCTGGAACCATAGTGGCAAGCATCAGGCAACCTACATCCACCGAGTCATCCTTATGCTTTGTGTAAGTATCTCTCTGAGCTCTTAGAGCATTGGCTGCAGGCTCCTCAGGAATGGGTTGATCTAGGACATAAGCCTTTCTTTCCTGCTTGAGAACAATTCTCAAGTTCCTGAACCAATCAAGAAAGTTTGTCCCATTGAGTTTGTCCTTCTCAAGGACCGATCGCAACGAAAGTGTAGCAGTATTACTAGTTGACATGATTCTACAATTAAAATATGCAAAGTTAGTTAGTAATCTCCCACTAAATTAACAACCCTCAATATAATAATTAGTGGGATAAGATCCATATTTGGCTTAAACTTAAGTCCACTTTGGCAAGATGCTTAAATTCAAGTTATTTAGGTAGGTAACCTATTTACCAATTACATCACATGTAACTCTTAGATCTTTATGGGATTTAATCATCATATGATCTGGCATGTTTAACCCCATCTAATGCCTTAAGATTCAAAACCGTTTTTGTTAATCTCAATTAAGTCAAAACAATAATAAATATTATGAGCAATACCATTACTCAAGCTTGTCTTATCAAGATAACTCAAGTGCATCCACTTTGGTGGTTTCCACAATTAAGCGATCTAGGTTTTAACAAGTATTCATTAATTGACGGTATTATGACTTAAGATTTGATTCAGAGGGCTTAATTAATTAGTTTTGTTTATATGGATGCAATCGTGGTCGTATCTCATACAGATAAATACATATAAACATAAAAGTAATCATGCAATGATCTTATCAAAAGCATAATTTAAACGTGACACAACATGGCTTACCTAACCTAAAATCCTCTCAAGCCAATGAGAGGACTTCTTTAAATAAAAAAGAAATACATTGAGAGAAACCTCGTTTAAACATTCAAGAGGAGTGAGATGAGAAGAGAATGTACATCGAGAGTATTTAGAGAAAGGCACGGCACGCAGGTCGTATTTAAATATTACAACCTTTGTAAAATTCTAAAGCCATGTTGTTCACCATACCCAAACAAGTATAAATAATAAACCACAACAAGAATTCATACAATATGAAAAGCAATAAATGCCGTGATCAGATTATATTGCGCTACACAGAGGTGGTCACGGCAGTCCCGCACATTCCTTTAAAAGAAATATTTGAAAATTTTAAATTTTTAAATTTCGGACCCAATTTTTCAAAACAAAAACAACAATGGCCCAGAACGCTTCTGATCCAAATTGTCTTCCCCATAGTTCGGATCCCTATTACCCGAATAGATATCCGAACCTAGACCTGATTTGATTGCCACCAAATATGATCTCAGGTACCCTACCTAATTTCATGCTTGTTCAAAACGAAAATTACGTACATGTTTCAAAATCAAAAACGAAACAATTTCAAGATTCAATTTAAATGAAAATCAACAGAATTACAAGATCACATCTTTCTAAAAATTTCGTTTCGCATTAAACAAATCACATGCATATTTGAGTGTTTCTTATAAACATATGTACACATCCCATATATATAACATGTGTAAGAATCATAAACTCAATTTAAACGCACAATTGATCTGGCTCTGATGCCACTGTTAGAATCGGTAGGCATAGCGGAAGAATTTTAAAATTTTCATCGATCCTATTCGAGGATCTATCAACGGCGTTTAAACCAAGTTGGAAGGATTCATACCTTTTTTATGATTCAGAGTTTTCATGATCTCTAGGAGCCAACACGTTAGGTCCGATCCCTCTACCGGTATCCACACGAATGCTCTCTAACCGAGACTGCGTGCTAGCGCCTCTACTATCTCCTAGCGATTCACTTGCGGCTCTCAATTCTCATGTGCGTATGAATATATCTACTCTATCAAGTTTATCACCTATGAGGGCTATTTTCAAATTTCAAAATTCATCATCATTAATTTTGAAATTAATTAACAATTAATTATCTTGATGAGCTAATTAAATAAATTTAGTTTAAATTAAATATATCCAACAGTTTTAATTTAACCTATTTATTTAATCCAAATAAAGAGCCATTAGATTTAATTTATCTTTATAAATTAAATCTGAGATACTATATCTCTATCATGTTAGTTATTAAATTTAATATATCTTAATAAATTAAATTTAAAACTAACACAATATAATAATATCATATAATATATATATACATATATATAAGATATATATTTCAAAAATATATATATCTATATAATATTATTAATGAATTTTATATTATATATATATATATAAATATAAAATTCATCCACCTAAATTAAACATTATCTCGTATTGGGCTATTCTTGTGTGCGACCCTGTAGGCCCATATGAAGTTGGCAGTGGGCCAATAACTATACTAACCCAAAAGTCGCAAGCAGCCTCTAGCAAGACATTACGACTACCCAATTCATATGAGGATCATTCTCACGATTCAACCTATCATACAACCATGTCACGTCCCTTTTGTCACACGATATATCGATCAAGGATAAGGCATGGATAATGTCATCCTCTTGTTCCTGACCATTACTTTCTCGATTCCTGAGTAGCCTGATAACAGAGACAGAAACTCCTTTCATCATAATATGGCCATACATTTCTCAGACTCACTCATCGAGGGGCCCAGTAATCTCTCTCTACTAATGTGAGGGATAAATTCCATCTTGATCATTCATATTCCTCTGCATGAAAAACTACTAAGCCCAATCGTAGCCTTTATCATCACCCGGTCAAAAGTAACTTTTGACTAGTTCAAAGCTTAGCAACTCTCATGTAGGAATCCATGATGACCTTAGGTCTAAAGGCATTGTGACGTGGTTATACATGAGAAAAGCTTATGACTTGATCCATGTAGCTTTCTCATATTGGGTTGGTCTAGCACCTTGTACTCTTACAAGTGCCCAAGACTTTGATTCATATCTCTATATCTTATCAAAGTCATACTGGTCTTGTTTCATCTCTGCTCCAGCATAGATGACCGACTAGGGACATTTTAGGACAATCTTTATGAATTATCCTAGGATACAATTATCACAGTTAACATGCAAATAATATGATAACAGAATGGAGAAATTTCATTAAAATAATAATATTCAAAGTACAATGATTGGCCCTTAGGGCACAATTTCCAACATAGTGTTGTGCATATTTTCGTCCAAGCTCTTTCAATTCTTGTTGCACTTCCATGCCAAAAGCACGAGTGCACTTCCTGATTCATAAGTAATATAGGCCATCACTTGAGTGAGCATGGGTTCGCTCGAGTGTAAGTGTAATGCCATGTTAAGAGTTGCTCTTGGCCAAGCACTTATAGGCCATTTGTCAAGAGTGTGTTCTGACACTCGCAAGTATTATCTTCTCACCCGAGTGCCAAGAGTTGTGCTCGAGTGAGCTTCCTCCTCTAAAGTTGATTGTGCTCTCGGGCAAGCACTTTCTGTGTTGTACTTTTGGGGACTCGAGTGAATTTGGAGTCATCACCCGAGTGTAAAACCTCATGCTTGAGTATTGTGAGCACCTTATGGCCGTAGTTGTTGCTCACTGTCATACACTCACGAGTGAGAGCCATTCTCACTCGAGTGCAAGCCTCCCATCACTCGAGTGAGGTCATCGTCACTCGAGTAAGCCAGCTGAAAATTAGTGTTGTGCTTCCAAAAAGGAATCTTCAGGGTAGTTTCTTCCAACCCTTTTGGCATATGTGTAGGCCTCTAATGACCACCTAAAGAGTTTGAATGATAACCAACTTAGTGTACTATAGAAATAAGTATTTGGAGAAGAGATTGATCATAGGATTTGACATTTGCTAGACGCGTGAGCCCACTGTGCCAAAGAACATCAGGAAAGAACAAGGAAGTGACTCTTGTCTTATAGTTTATGTAAATGTATTGTATGTATGTTGTCATGCATTATGTTGTTGCTGCTGCTTTGTATGCCTTGTGACGCCTTATGGAGCTTTGTGATGCTTTATGCCTTGTGATACTGTTGCATAGTGTTTACCTCGAAAGTGGGTATAGTGATTACAGCGAAAGCTAGCATAGTGTTTACCACGAAAGCAGGCATTGAGATTACAGTGAAAGCTGTCGCATTATGATTACAGCCATGAGTACTGTCATTCGTGGCATGAGCCATGAATCATTAAGATACTGCTGAACATGATCATATATGCTATGTGTTTATACATTGTATGAGTGATTTGTTAATACTAGGATTCTCTTGAGTCTCATTCTTTCCAATGACTAACATTTCAGACAGGGCAAGTGTCTCAAAAGGGAAGCGGACAACCTAGATCGGTTAGGATCTCTTAGAGACATTTTATTTGGTTGTTGGTTATCTGTTTTGGATTTGGGATTACTATATATATTTTGGGTTGTGAATATTATTTTTGGATATGTAATCTCCTGTTTTGGGAAACTATACACCCATTTTATCTATACATGTAACCCGGGGTATGCTGGGATTTTAGTTGTGCACTCTGATATTTATCAATGTGATTTGATTTCTCAAGTAATTATATTCGAAGCATGAATGTGAGACCAGGTTGAATATATTTTGAACTGTTTTCTGAACACCCCATCTTAAAGGTGAGGGATTATAAATGTTGATTTTGTCTTATTGGTCTCTATTTTACTTTAATTTCATAAACCGCATGTAATTACGGTGAGGGGATTACAAAAAGATAATGATTGCCTTTACTTGTTTTACTTGTACATACATTTTTATAAATTTAAAAATAATTTGCTTTTATTGACATAGTTGACATGGTTGACATTGTACAATGATATTTTGTTTTAGTTTATTTCACTTCCAGGAGTATGGACTCACCACACGATGAAACAGATGATGTTCCCAAGAACATTGGTAGACAAAGATTTGAGGAGAATGTAAGACATGGCAGAACAGTTATGGTGAGGTTGATCAAATTGAGAAGTAAGGGAATCAAGTTACAACTGGAGTGGAATGAAAAGGGAAACCCATTCGGTAAAAATAGTACCTCATTAAATAACTTGATTGGGACTACAGTTCGACACAAAGTCCCTATTACAGTACAAAACTGGAAATGGCATGAAAAAATTATGAGGATGACATTTGGGATGAAGTACAGGTAACACATTAATTATATTATTGTTCGGTTTGCTTTGTTTCACTTAATTTCAATCTTACATATTATATATGTTTTTTTATTGTTACAGAGCATTTTTATTATTGATGATGATCAGAAGAACTTCATGCTAAGAAAAGCTAAAAAAATTATGAGAAAGTTTCGTTCTGATCTTGTCAAGTACTTCTTGAGGGATGATAATGAGATTATCATTACTACACTCCCGACATTGTACGAAGGAATCATTACTCAAGAAATGTGGGATAAGTTTATTAGAACACATACAACTCAGGAATTCCTAGTAATATAATATGTTAGACTTTCCCTATTACTTGGAATGTACGTATTTATAATTAACATTTATATATTAATATGAATCATTTTGATCTAAACAGGAGTTGAGCGAGAAAAATCAAGCTAATGAAACTAACATGGCATACCGGTACACATAAGGACCTATTTCATACGCACAGTTAGAAAGAAAAATGGTACGAACTAATGATTATTTCATTTATAGATAAATTGTATGAATATCATTTAACTTCAACTTAATTTGCTGTGTAGATAGAAGAATCAAGTTCAGATATTACAAAGGTTCCACGACATGATCTGTGGGTAGCCGGTGTCACAAATAAGAAAGGTGAAATTCGTAGTGAGGAAGCAAGAAGAGTATCCGAATATTGTGTAAGTATTGGATTATGCGTGCAATAAATAATTGGCTTTACTTAAATAAACTTGATTTATAATAACTAATATTGTTGTAATTCTTTTTGTGATAGTGACAAATGACACAAGAGGATCCTACGTTGGTAAGCTATGTTGGTTGGGACAATTTGTTGAGCAGAAAGTTAGGAGTACCTGAGCATGATGGTCGAGTTTGGGGTACTGGTTTTGCTGTCACCCCATTAGCATACTTCGGACTTCAGAAGCGCCCTAATAGATGTGACATTTCCCAGCTGCATGAGGAGATGACTAGTTTCAAGCATCAAATGCAAGAACTTCAAGAACAAATGTGCTACAAGGAACAACGAGAAGAACAATTCTTAGAACAAATGTGTTTGATGCAAGAACATAATGCACTGTTAACAACGCAAATACAACAGTTGGTGCAGTGTAAGCTAACATAAAATGTTCCCTTCTATGATAGCCCAAGTATCAGAGATAGTTGCATTTCTATGCCTAAAGTCCCTTTTCCTTTGGTAATTAATTTCTTCTCTACTTAACTTTATGTTACATTATAATTTAGCGAACTATAACATATTAAATCTATTTTCTATAAGGTGAATTTCAATGCAAGTTTCAAGCTTCCAAGCATACGGTTGCAGTAGGTACTACCTACAATAGTAATAAGGACACACTGCACAATTCACCGTTACCTGACAACATACTTTGAGTGAGGGTTGATGTCTGCACAAATGAAGACGCTCTCTTACTGATCTCGTCTCGGGATAAGCAAATAATGGTGAAAGATGTTGTAGGTGGCTATGTTGCTTGGCCAATAGGTCTTATCGTGCCATATGAAAAGGTCGTTCATTTACAATTCCCTGCACTTTTCCTTCATACTTCCATCTAAAACTGTGATTTAATTTTCTAATTTTAGCAGGGTGGACAGTCTAGAGAAAAACAAATCCATCCTTATGGTAAGATTGCAAAGTGTTCGATAACACAACCCAAGTTGAAAGCATCGGCTAGCCAATAGAGCAAAAGAAGACCGACCTCATATCGTGATCAATTAGTATCGATTACACCACAATTGATCGGTGAAGGAGGACTAGAAATACGTCTTGAAAGACATATCTACAGTGTTGGCGGTCTAGTTGATTATGTTACTGCCGAGGTCGTTCACGACATATGTACTCATGATTGGGTTAGTGCTTTAGCTATCAACATCTGGATAAGGTACTTGACCATTATCGTTTATCACTATTATTAATATTTCTCATTCCATTTATTTTTTTTTCATGACACTGTTTGTTTTATACCAGGCATTTGTACTATAAGGTCTTAATAGATACAAACAGGGTCCAATTCGTATTTGTCAACCCTTATCTCGTTGGCTGCCATGGGGATAAAGTAGATATAAATGCGCAGTCTAATGATCTAAAAGATTACTTTAGAAAGAAAGTGACACCAACTACGCTATTTTTAGTGCCATACAATACAGGGTAAGTTATTAGTGATACAATTTTTGTTTTTATTATTTAACTTTTATCATACTATGATTGTTGAATCAAATTTTTTAAAATATTTTAGGCATCATTGGATATTGATAGTTATCAATCTAGCGGAACCTTCAAGCCCTTGCATTTACTATGTGGATCCTCTAAAAATGGTCTTCCAAAAAACCATTCTGATATTTAAATATTGTTTATAGGTAAGCGTACGTGCATATGTGTAAATATTTGCATATGTGATTTAATAACAATCATTTTCTATTTGTTTTGTTACCACATTGACTGTGTATCGGTCCTCTGTATCCTTAAGCTATTATAAATCTACTGACCCTTACCTTAGCTATCCTTGGAAGAAGATACTGGTACTGATATATGAATTTACTCAAACTTTGTTAGTAAACAGTTTTTATTCATAAACAGAGTTAAATATTGCATTATATTTTTGCAGTGCCCTTTTCAACTCAATGACAATGATTGTGGGTATTACATCATGAAATTTATGAAGGATGTAACTACGCATGATCTGCCATTTATTCCTCAAAAAGTAAGTCATTTAGTTGCACTTCATATTGTTTTTTAATTTAATTTAATTAGTGCCTGATAATTACGTTTTACTGATTTTAATTCGTTTTAATTTGTGGTTGATTGTATATATGTGTAGTATTATGAAGATCAACGTTGTGACACTTTGATTGACCATTAGCTTAATGAAGTGATTGAGGAATAGTGTGAATATGTGTTTAGGCAAATCTCTGGGTAGCTATACTATTTAATTCACTAGCTAGTCTTTGTTGTGTTGTTTTTTGCCAATTGTTGTGTCATGCTTGTATTCAAGTTGAATTTGTTGTATTTCATTCACGTATAATTTATTGTATAACTACTTTAAGTACTACTTTAGCTAATTAATCATCTTTTAGTATCATTTTAAAGTTATCTATCATTGTTGTTTGTTTCTCTTCATTCTGTTGTACTGTGGATATAGATACAAAATGTTTAGACCATGCAGTGTACAATACTGTAATTATGAGAGATATAAACAAAAAATACGCCAAAAAACAAAAGAGTTATATGGCGCTTCTTTAAGCGCCACATCTAATCAATTATAAGCGCCACATCTTTGCTTTTTTGTAATAATGTATTTTCTAAATAAAATAAAATAAATCACTACAAATATTTTAAGAATTTATAAACACATACAAGAACAATACAATAGCACTGAAAACATTTAAAATAGATCCAAACAAATTTAAAAATAGACATATTATGTGTCAAAAAATAGATAATGAATTTAGGGATTTTTTGAGGTAAACCACATCTCAATCAGAGCAAAAACACCCCTTTACATACCCCTAAAAGAAGGAGGAAAAGAAAATTTCTGGAAAAATGGAAATCCTGAAAACAACCATTCTGAGCCACCGTATGCACAACATGCGCCCATTGAGCCCCATTCATCTCCAACATGCGCCTACCAAACGTGTTCTACTCACTGGGTTTGGTGGGATGTGTCTTGCCATGTGGCACCAAAAGCTCACATTGGGACCGACTCGCCACGTGGCTTCTTTCCCTTTCTCTCTCTGTGTTATTTTGTGAGGGTCCAAACATTGTCGACCCAAATCCTCCTTTTTAAAATGCTACATCCCAAAAAACATGCCTAGCATAGATGAACTTCTTTTTTTTTTCAAATCCCCATGAAACGAAGCGTTTAACTTAAGGAAGAGGGAATCGACATCGGTAAAACGCATGTCATTTCGGTAGGCAACATAAATGTCCTAATTGCGTCTGTCATCTTGGGTCAACACTGACCCGTCTAAATCTTAGGGTCAGGTTCTTCGAACCCAACTATTTTCTCCTCCATAACTGGCATTTTTGACATCAGTTTTTCACATTATTGGCGTCTATATCTTCGTTTCTTCTTGACTTACATAATGACACCAACGTTAGGGGTCTAAAAACGCTATTTTAGCGTGAACCAATCACAAAGTTCAGAAACGTTGGGCTTGTTTATACCATAGACGCTGTCTTCTGTTTCCTCTTCGTTTTGTGTAAAACAATATATCTTTCCCTTTATTTTTGAAATATATTTCCTATGGTACGTATTTCATAGCCTAAATTCTTAGTTTCCCTATAACCTAATTCTAATAACCATAAAAATGGCCGTGAACAAAAAATTTTCATGGTTTCCTTTCTATTTTATGGCTCTAATTTGTCTTATTCTACCTCTTTATTAACATTTAACAATATGTGGAATAAGAAATATAACCGAATGGGAAAAATGCACCAACAGTGGTATCTATGTGTACATAAAAGAAGACATGCCAAAAGACAACTAAGAAAACAAAAAATAAAAATAGTAGCAGTTAATACAGACAATATATAATTTCGGAAAACATGAACAAAGAGGGAAAAAATCATAGAAACAAAACTTGGAGAGGCATGTTCATGAACTTTTGAGATATGTAGGAGTTATTATTCGAAGAATATAAAAACTTTTAACTACATATCACGCATAAAAAAATTGTTGGGTCTGTCACTAGGTTCTTTGTTTTCATCGTAGGAATTACTAAACTCAAAGAAGCTAGCAATATATAAAAATAGGAAAAACAAAGAAAAAAGACACATACAGCAGCATAATCATATATACTAGAACTTTCATGAACACTGGAGGATTAGGCAATTGCGGAAATAATATCATACATGCCTCAAGGGGGAAAAATGTCTTTGGAGAACAACAATATGGAGAAATTATAATCTCATACAGCCTATAGAAAAAACCATTTGCTGTGATACTATGTAAGAATTTTGGGCATACCTGGAATTCGACTGATTCACTGAAGTACCCACATGAAACCTGAGCACCGATATGAACTCCAATCACGTTACACAGTAAATATATCAAAGAGAAGAAGAGAAGAGAACATTAATGTGACAGAACCCTTTAAGAGCGACGAGAGCATTATTATGTGTGTTATTATTCAGAATTATTATTCCCTTAATCTTATATCCTTTATATAGTATCTGTATAAACACATAGGAATAGATATAACCCTTCAATGTATGATTACATGAGAATAAATATAATACTTGAACCATAAAGGAAAAACTGTCCTTGACCCATATTTCTTCATATTTGTACTATAGCCCCAATTTACATTGAGCTTGAGCCCTAATCTACCAAGTGTGGATTAGTATATTCCAACAGCTTCAGCATGCGCAACAACAGGGGATGTGGTGTTAGGTACGGCGATGAAGTTTAGCAATGGAATTTTTGTTACTAATTTCCTCCAGTTTTATTAGCCTCTCTCTCTGTGACACATATTGATATGGATTTTCACACCTAATCAAGTGAAATCATTCTTGGAGAAATAAATATATCATTTATTATGTTTGTATCTTGACCTGAGGTGCCGCAATAGTCATCCATGACATGTTGTCATCACTAAACTTTTCTTTTTATGCAAGTTCTCATCTGTCGTAACCAGATGTTTCTACTTATTATATTATATCTCAACTAATGCACAAGAATGGGACAACTTTTAGCTGTTCTAATACCTTTCGATTCTCTAAGAGATGCAAATCAATAATTAATTAGTTTCAAAGGAAAAGCACATTCATTAGCACCACCTTATCCTTTTACCTAGTAATGCTGGCGGTTTTTGTTGATGTCAAATGTGGTAAAGACATCAATGGAGGGTTAAGAAGGTAAAGAGATTTTCAAACGAATGAACAATTTGAAAGAATCTGCAGCTAATGTAATGAAGGAAGATGGTTCCTCTACAATGACACTATCCCAAGTGGCCCACATATGTAAAAATAAGGGTGTCCATCAAGGAAAATAGGTTTTTGATGTTTCACTCTATCTATTTTATTTGAGTTTTTCCTCTTTTTTCCATCATTCCTTTTTGGAAAAAATTTCAATTTATTATTAAGTAGTGTTTTCTCTGTGTCATTTAGCTTGTTGTCCACATATTAAATATAAGATCGATTTATTTAGGGCTAGTTATCATATTTGTTTAGTCATTTATGAACCACTTGTGACTCGATTAATACCTTTGGAACAACCAAACACTTAAACAATTGTCTCATTCGAACACTTCATCCTCTTTTAAAGTGTTGGACAGCTTCATTCTTAAATTTGAAAATTTTCAGGTTGGAAACATGTAACCCCCTCACCGTAATTACATTCGGATTACGAAATTTAAGTGAAATAGAGACCAATAAGACAAAGTAATAAATTACAATCCCTCATCCAAGAGATGGGGTTTCCTGAAAAACGGTTCAAAATCATAATTCATCCTAGTCTCACATTCACATTTGAATATAATTACTAGAGAAATTAAATCACATAATAAATATCAAAGTGCGGAATTGAAATCCCGGCAAACCCCGGGTTACTTACATATATAACATGGGTTTAAAGGTTTCTCAAAGTGGGGATTACAGATCCAAAATTTAACATTTACATCTTATGTACAAATGGTAATCCCAAACCAAAATAGATAAGCAACAACCACTAAAGTTTCAGAGTAATCCTAACTACTCCTGGTTGTCCGCTTCCCTTTCGAGCCACTTGCCCTGTCTGAAAAGGTTAGTCATTTGGAAAGAGTGAGATTCTAAAGAATCCTAGTAGTAACAAATCATTCATACCACATGTAATCACATAGCATGTAAAAAAATCATCACATATCAGCAACACACAATCATAGTCCATCCTCATCCCCTGTTACCGCCAGGAAGGCACACCGTCCTAACCCGAACCGTTGTTAGTGACTCAGGGACTGTTGGTATGGCCGTGTATACGAATAGCCTTACGGCTCACACATAGCCTTTCGGCTTT
Source organism: Inga leiocalycina (assembly GCA_963242795.1). Lineage (NCBI taxonomy): Eukaryota > Viridiplantae > Streptophyta > Magnoliopsida > Fabales > Fabaceae > Inga > Inga leiocalycina. Next base: position 26,320,249 of record OY725328.1, read on the forward strand.
CACAATTGGCCTGTTGGCCATCACAAATAGCCTTTCGGCTCATAATTAGCCTTTCGGCCCACATAATCACATATATAACACCCTAACCTCATCCCCTTTTACCGTCGGGAAGGCACACAGCCCTTACCTGAACCATTATTAGTGACTCAAGGACTATTGGTATAACGGCGCTTTTACAATTCCACATATCTTGCAGCATACAAAATCATCACATCATAATGATATAGCACACATACAATGTATCACATAAGGTATAAAGAAAGAGTCACTACCTATATCTTTCCTGACTGGCTTCGGTACCGTGGTCTCACGAGGGCGACAGATGTCAAATCCTATACCAAATTAGGGACAACCAATCAATCTCTTTTCCAAGTTCTTAAATTCATAATACTCTAAGTTGGTTATCATTTAGGACTCTTTAAGTGGCTAATAGAGGTCTAAATATATGCCTAAAGGGTTGGAAAAAACTACCAAAAAGACCCTTTTTTCGAAGGCACAACACTGATTTCTGACGGCCTCATTTGAGTGAAGACAACCTCACTCGAGTGATGAGAGACTTGTGCTCAGGTGAGAACAACTCTCACCCGCGAGTGTTTGACAGTAAGCAACCTTCACGGCCAGGAAGTGCTCATATAACTCAAGTACCAAGCTTTGCACTTGGGTGATGTCTCCAAATCTGCTCGAGTCCCTGAAACTGCAACACCGCGAGTGACGACCCGAGAGCACAACCACTCCAGAGGCACCAACTCACTCAAGCATGATACCCAGCACTCGGGTAAGACAACTATGCTTGCGAGTGTCAAAGCAAACTCTTGGCATCAACCAGCGAGTGAGGACCTGAGAGCAACCATAACTCTGGACTCACACCCTCACTCAAGCAAGCCCAAGCTTACTCGAGCATGATCTTCCCTCACTCGAGAACAAAGAAGTGCAATCGAGCCTTATTCAAAGAACCCAAACAAAACTCAAAGCAGAAAAGGGAAAATGCACACAGCACTCGAACATGATCTTCCCCTGCTCGAGTGTTGTGCATCAGAGACCAAAAACGCAGAAAACAACAGAAAATACTAGATGGTCAAATTCATACCCAATGGTTCCCAAACTCTACCAAAAGCTCATACACACTTAGCACTGACTAGGGAACACATTGGTAACCTCTCAAACACCCCAAAAACTATCTTGACCATAATCAAACACTTAGGTATCTATGATATACACAATGTTCCAATTCCTCTTAACACATTTCCACCATTCTAAACTAAATCTAATACTCAAATATCTTTACAATGGACCATTTCCAACATCAAACACAATGAAACTCATATACTCAACATTTGGCATAACTAGGGCAAATTTCCAGATTTTCCCAAACTTATCAAAAATCACAAATAATACATCAAAATGCACTAAATGCCTACCTCTTCACTTTGCCAAAACCAGAATCTTGATTCTCAAACTTTCAATTTCGAATCAACTCACAAACCACCACCTTTCAAGATTCTGAAATCACCAAGTTAAAGCTCTCAATGAGGTGAACAATATTAGAGAAGAATATTTGGGCTTAAGAGGATCATAACTCACCAAGATTCAAGCTTTTCTTCTTCCTTTTCCCTTGCTCAAAGTCACCGAAAATAGAGGAGAAAGAGAGAGAAAATGAGAGATAGGAATGATGATGATGAAGCTTCTCTTGGTCCATACTCCCTCCCTCAACCGAATAAGAGAGAAAAGTGATTATTTGTCCTCTTGTGCCACATCCTATGGTCCACACTATGCCACATGTCAATATCTTAGTCAGTCCTCTATGAGCTCACATAGACTTCATACACCGGATTCCGACCCATGGTCAAAGAATCTCAACCCTTGATCTTAAATACCACACACATGTATCCCAAATTCACATCACATTAATTCCAAAAGTGTTTAATTACACAATTACAATTAATCTCAAAGTCATTAGCCCATAATCCTGAATTGGGATATTACAAAAATATATCCTTTGGCCAAGAAAGCATATACCCAAGTATTCAAATTTAGAGAGCATCCTTCTCCATACAGCAAAGCCACACTACATCATGTGATTCCACTAATTTTTAGTATGATTAATCTCCTCTTATATTTGAACTAGCCCCAACTGTGTTATAAATTTGAAGTATTATTTTAACCATAGAGTCTTCATACATGGTTAAAATGTCTAATATAATTAAGATACTTATTTAGCATTTGGAAGTAAACAGTGGGTTCTAATAAGTTTTGCCCTCAAAATATCAAAGTCATAAAGCTTTCATCATCTTACACAAAATAACACTTGCACTAAGTTAACTTCCTTAACATTATACCACTTTTATACATATTGTTCCAGCAAGAATCGGACAGCATCCCCAATTTGAAAATTTCCAGAATGACATTTAACCACATGTGGTACTTCATATAATTTCAAGCTTCAATTCCTGTCTACCTATGCTTATTTTGCTTACTCCAATTTCTCACACTAAACCATATTTTTAATCATCATCATCTTCTTCCTCAAGATGCATCAGCTAAAGAGAATAAGGTCGGGAGCAGGTTCTATATGCTTCCCTTAGTCCAAAACTACCTTTTGCATGTGAGATTTCACCTTTTTCTTGGCATTTTTGGGTTTCTATCTGAAAAAAGCATAAAAAAAGAAATCTGATTATCTCTTCGCAATTTGATGGGGCATGTCTTGGGCTCTCTCTTTCATGCTTATCTATGGCCCAATTTTCTTTTGTTTTTTCTTTTGGGTTTAAGGTGATTAATTTACCATTTTCCTCTTTATTTATTGGTGTTTGATAGTAAAACCAACTAAATATTGGCAAAAAAAATCTTTATATGATAGTAAAACCAACTAAATATTATAGAACATTTGATAAGTAATGTTTTTCTTTATAACAAAAAGGAAAAGTAATATATCTTTTTAGATGAAAAGCTATTAAATATAATAACATTGATTTTGATAAATAGTCTTCAGTTATGATAAGTATATCATGTGTGTGCGTGTGTTGCACTATGTACACAACATCCTAAATATGTATATTGCACTAGGAACTGTCGAATATTGCTATGTAATGTAAGGTATAGGTGAATATTTGACAGTTCATATGTAACCCCCTCTGTAATTATATCTGAAATACGTGATTAAAGTGAAATAGAGACCAATAATAATCAAAACTTATTTAAAAGCCTATCCTTGAGATAGGGTTTTCACAAATACCTTTTAAAATCTAATTAACTTGGTCTCATATTCACATTTCGAATACAATTACTACGTGAAAATAAATCACATTCATATAAATATCAGAGTGCACAACATAATCATCTCGGCAATCCCGGGTACATACCTTCGCTAAAGATACACGGGGCACAATTGCCCATTACAATTCTTCAAATGGGGATTACACAATCTCATCTCAAATTTATAACCCTATATTCAACCGAATCATATACAGTCTTCATAACTCATTGATAACAAACTACCAACTCTCATCTCGAAGGAGTCCCAGCCGCTCCCTGCACGAGCCACTTGCCCTGTCTAAATTGTTGGTAGGGGAAGGTGAGATTCAAGAGAATCTCAGTAGGGAAACATTATCATTATGCAAGCAAGATAAGTGTTTAATGCATGACATGCTTGCATCACATAACTCATGCACACATACAATGACAAATCTATAAGCTCAATGATTCGAACAATACACATATGGCCATAGCATATATTGAAACATAGCTTTAAATCATTCATACATGTTCCACATAATCAAGCAAAGCAATAACATGCATCAACACATTAATACAGTTATCAGAGCATGCAGGAGAGATAAGTTCCCTACATCTAGTCTTTTCTCCTCGATTTGCGTGCTAGCAACTCGGGGCTTCATATTCTATCCTACAATGTCAAATGTACTATTTAGACACTTTCATAGTGTTTCTGGGGGTTATATGAGGCTATTTTGAAAATTTACTAAAATACCCCGAGGACCCGGCCCGGCCCCGCCATACCCGGTCTGGCTGTACTTTTCTTGAAATTTTGACATGGGCTATTCTGACATATTTTCACCCAAGGAATCCATTTCCGAACTTGGAATTATCAAATTCAATGTCAATTTACAAATTTACCCTTGGCAGCCTCACTTTAAGGATTTCAGGGGCGTTTTCGTAATTATGCTTTTTCGGCCTTTTCCAAAAAAGTGACCAACTGTAACCCCACCTAATTTTCGCTCCTGAACTCAATGGAATCATCAAATCATTGAAAATCCATCTCTAACCCCTCCAAACTAGCCTTGGCCGAAATTCTCAATTCCCAGGAAAAAATTGGGGTTTTTCGGTTTCGGCTCCGTAAATGCGTTCCTTTCTTCTCCTAACCACTTTATTGACTATTCCATTAGGTTACAACTACCATTTAGTACAAATTTTGGCAGCATAACACTACTAACACAAAATTTCCAAATTTTACAAACAAAGACAATCCGACAAAATTTCACCAATTAAATTGTCCACATCAGCCAGAATAGTCAATATACAAAAGTTTAGAAGTTACCTCAAGCTCCTAATAGCTTCTCCTTGACTTGGCTGAAAACCCTAAACTCTTAAACACCAAATTTGCTTCTCAAACACCTTAAATAACATAGAAGAGAAGCTTAGGAAGATGGTCATACGCATTAGGTACGAATTCACCGAAGAAATCAACCCACCTTGTAAGTTCTCTTCTCTTTCTCTCTCTAAAAGCTCTCAAACTTTCTCTCTCTCTCTTGGCTTCTGGTTCAGCACGAAAATGAGAATTGAAGATGATGAGAAATTGTTTTAATTTCCATGCTGATGTCATCTTTTATTTTGATGATGTCATAATTCCCATTTTCGGATTTTCTGGCAGATTTTCTGCCCAAACTTTGAAAAATCATAACTAATTCTAGAAAACTCAAAAGGAGGTGATTCCAAAACCAAATAAAATATATTTAAGTACTCTTCATAGGAAAAATATTGGTCATTACTAAAAATCACCACACAATTCCAGAATTACATAAAACTCATCACTGCGCCAAAACAGAGTTCAGTTTCCGTCCCAAATTTTGGACAGTCATATCTCCTAGTTCACAAAACGAAATGGCACAAATTATATGTCCAATTTGAAGCTTGAGATGTGAACTATAAGACTGGAAAGTTTCAGAATTTTTAGACACCATTTGGTCATTCAAAACGTTCACACAAACTGACTGCCCAGAATAGAGTTTCACTGGACAGAATTTTAGATTTTGCATCTTTGCTTTTATTGGTTCCATTTTCATACCAAACATCATTCCCACATAGAAATCTCACAAGGAATCCATTGGAAACACAAAATCAATCAAATTCACATCACATTGACATGTTTTCACAACAATCTCAACATGTCAACACAATTCACATTCAATTCTTCCCTCTATTCTAAGTCAATTTGGATGTTAATCCATAATTGAACTCAAATACAGGGTTTTGGCGCTGTTCACAACACACACGAATCACATTCGAGTGCCAAATCACATCATATTCTCCAAAAGGGTCATTTATCACTAACCACATCCACTTTTGAAGTCATTAACCCTTAATCACAATTTGGGATCTTGCTAAATCGGGGCTTAGCAATCCAATAATCTCAGGCTTATTCTCTAGCCTCGAGTCTCAAAAGCTGGGGTATTACATCATAACCGTCAGATATGGGGTACAAATATAAATATGTTTTTGTTCTCTTTACCATTGTATTTTTTGCATGGTTTTGGCCCTCATCGCTCACTGGGAAGCCATGGACTCTGCGACGCTTGCTGCTCATGGAGGAAGGAAGAAGAAGCTTATGGAGGATAGTAAAGAGAGAAAAGAGGGGTCATTCTTATGTCTTGTCTCTATTCCTTGTGATGTGTGTTGACTGTTGAGTATTGAGAGAAAAGAGAAATGTTCACATGGGGGAGAGAAAGGAAAACAGAAAAGTGAAGAAAAAATTAAGAAGAGGGTAAATTCAACAAGGAAAACGAATAAATATGAAAGGAAAAAGAAATAAAATAAAAATAAGAAAGAATTTCACATGTATGAATAGTAGAATACTTTGTAAAACATGGGTATGCACACAAAAATATTTTTTGTAATTAAGATATAAGTATTTTATCCATTTTAATTAAATTATATCATTTTAAAACATGGCTATATTGGATTATGTTTCACTTTACTCTCACATTGAGTCAACCTAAGATGAATTTGAGTTGTAAGCTTAATTTCTGATGCGACCCAAGTCATCTAATCTCACCTCGAGTCAAGCCTTACTTCTTCTCAATATGAGTCTGTCCTAAACTCAAGTCAAGTACACTCAACTGGAAGTTATCCTCAAGTACTCTCAAGTAATTTGATTCTATATTGATAATAGAGATTTGTGCTTTCAATGTCATATCATCAAAACAAACATACATGATGTTCACACTCCTCAGTACTTGAATATCATTTGGAAACATCAAGTTCTTATGTTTCAAATTTAATCAAATGAAGTTAGCAAGTATTCAATCCGAGTCATGTGCTTGATTCAATTATCTATCAGTCTTAGTCAAATCGAGTCTATGTTCTCCAACTAGAAGTTCATTCTGAGCTTCACTAAGCTATTTTATGAAATTTATGTAGTATCATCTTCTTTACTTGAGATATATTATCCAAATTCTTCATTATTCTCCTATCTCAAGTCTTGTTCCCTAAACTCATCAAATCTAAAGTGATTATTTAAATTTCAATATGAATCACGAACAATTAACCAGAGTTAGCTATGGCTAAGTCAAATTATCCTTAGAAGTATCTGAGTTAATCTTGATCCAATGTTTTGAGCTTTCACTATCACAATATTACTAGTTATACTTAATCTCCTGAGTTTGAAAATGCCCTGTGACAAAACAACGTTTCAAAAAATATGAATAATATCTAAGGTTAATATGAATCTTCCCTAAGTATGTCTAAACTTAAGATAGCATACTAAAATATTCTAAAACATATTTGGCAGGTAATTAAGCATCGGATTAATGCCTAACGATAACATTTCATGTCCAAGTTGCTTTTGTCGCAAAACATCTACAGTAACTTTCAAAATTCAACGAGTACAAGAATTTCTTGACAAGAAGAAGTTTAAAGTTCAATGGTCATGAACTATAATCAACTATAGAAGGAAGAGCTTTCAAAAGAAGGAGACAATAACTCTCAAATATAAGGGCCAAAACGCTGTTGCAATCAATATTGAGCTTAAATGTTCATTGCTTTCATTCTATACTTAAGTTCTCATGATGTTATATTTAAGTGATGAGAGTTTCTTGATTGAGCTTAAGGGTTAGCATAACATCTTCTATGAGACAAGTTATTTATGCTTCATTATATTGTGGAAAGAGTTCTTACATTATAACGATTAAGGAGGAATTGTAACATCCTGGAAATTTGATCCTTGAATAGAAGCAACTTGCCTTGGCGAGTAGTGCCCTCGCCGATATGAATGACACAACAAGAGAACTTCCCTCTCTATGTCACTCGCTTCAACAAGTGATGTAATCACCAAAGTCAGACGTAAATTTTCATAATAAAGTGGGCTCATTCCAACCTCATTATTTTCATAAACTCTAATATAGAAAGAGAAGAGCTTTACTAGCGTTTTGTCTAAGAGAATCCTAAGGGTTCTAAGTCATCAAGTAAGCATCTCTAACCCTATCTTATTCTTATTCTTCCTCTTCTTGAATTAAGGTGGATTTGGGATTTAAGATAAAGTTTGAGAACCCTAAATTGTGGATTTCTCTAAAGGATTGGAACCTTAACACTACTATAAAAGAGGGAAATAACGACGCCCCTTTTTTGGTGCTTCTTTGAAGGAGTGCTGTAGATAATAGTTTTTTTAATAAAGAAAAAAAATATTTAGAAGCTACGGCACTTCCTAATATAAGTACCAAAGCTTAGTATTAGGCTTGTGCAGCACTTTCTTAGACAAGTGCCATACAAACATTTATTTTTTTAAAAAAACAAAAGCCCAAGCTACAGCACTTCTCAAGAAAGTGCTGTAGATGGAACAACTTTTTTAACATTTTTTTTAATTAGAAAAAAACATTATCTGGCGCTTAAAAATAAAGTATCAGATCACGTTTTGTTCAGAATCACGTGACGTAACATAGTAAGTCAAAAGAGATCAAGTTTCAAGATATTATTAGATTTAATTCAAGATAGAATTGAATGAGAAGGATAATAGTCCATGTATAAAGAACATTGGTTGAAGCACTACCTTTTGGGGGGGCAACAAACTACGTTTTAGAAAAAAGAAAAAAAAACTACCTTGTGGGATAAAAAAAGGCCTTTGTTGGATGGTGCCGACCATGGGTGTCGGTGGGGGGCCTTAGCCGATGCTCTACTTATAAGCGCCGCTAAGGTGGCACCTTGGCCAGCGCTCCACATAAGGTGCTGGCCTTGGCCGGTGCCTTAATTAAGAGCGTCGGCCAAGGCCTCCTTAGCTGACGCTCTACTTATGAGTGCTAGCTAAGTTTATACGCACCTTGGCATTGGAGCGCTAGCTAAGGCTAGCGCCTCAATTGCAAGGGCCTTCCTTTCTTTAAGCCCTCTTCCTGCCTTTTCCCTCTTGTCGTTTCTTTCTACCTTGCAGCCTTTTGAGGCAATCACATGAGGCACCAAGGCAATCATATACTCTAAACTTGTATATTATATATAGGGAGTTCAGATTGAGCTGAGTAAGAAGAGAGCGAGAGATCAAACTGAGATAATTGAGAAACCAAAGAAGGCGAGCTTCATCATCACCTCCATTCCTCTTTTATTAAGGCACTCCACAAGCTCCATCGAAAAGTCTAAAGTAGATTAAGGCAAGCTTCTTTACCTTCCTTCCTCATTTAATTTATATGGTTTTGGTATGTTTTCTTCCAATTAATTTGCCAATGATTTCCCTTAGAAATATTTCATTATTAGGGGTGTTAGAATTTTTTTTTATTTTAACTTATTTTCTTTTCTATCTTTTGTTTAATAACAAGAAGTCAAGAACTTTGATAGTTTCACTATTCGGTTATATATTTCATTTCTTCACTTTTATGTGAATAATTCATTTCTTCAGTTTCACATGAATAAGCTGTCTTTATCGCTATTTATTATATTTGTCTTATGTTGTTAAGTTGTTGTTGTTGTTGTAATAACAATAATAATAATAATAATAATGTAATGTCACTATTCATATGTCTTATTTTATATCAATATTTATTAAGCAAACTTACTTTATATTACATGTTTGGAAAAGTATTGGATAATTTTTTTTATAATGATGCAACGACGCTTTTAAATGAAGTGTCGGAGCTTTGATATGCCTTACCCAGCGCTTTCACTTTAAGCGCCATACAAGGTGATATAAATTTTCAGACCGCACCATTTTCCCAGCCATTATCATCTTTCTCGCACTTCTTTCAGCTCTCCATTTACCAAAACTACTTGGTCCACCAAATTATCTCCATTCGGTCCGACTCTACCTTTCCTTATCTATGGTCCTCACTCCCTCCTCTCTTAGACAGTGGGAATTATAAGTGTCGTTGGTCCCCACTATTTGATTTTCTTGTCTCCTCATGTGCATTTCTTTAGAACTTTTTTGTCACCGCACGCAAAGCTTGCTCACCCATAATTCTTTGCTTTATCTAAACCTCCTGCCAGAAGTTTCACCCAGCTTGTAAGTTTTTTTTAAAATATACGTTTAAGACCGTACATTTTTTTGGGTTAAAATCTGTGATGAATCTTATGTGTTCTCATGATTTTTTTTTCAGGTTTTTATTTGAAGTTTAAAATGTCTTCTTAAAGCTTGATCTCCCGTTTATCTTTGTTCCCTATCTCAGCCTACTAAAGTTTCTAGCTTGTAAGTCTTTATATTTTATTTTATTGTTGATGGAGAAAATTGTTCCTTAAATTGTGCAATTTATTCACAGTTATGTTAGAACCGGCTATCACCCAAGAGGGGGGTGAATTGGGTGTATAATAAAAACTTAAGAACTTTAGAAATCTTTTCGTATCTTAACGAAAGCGGTAAGTATGAAGGTTTATAAATCAACAGTTAAATTAAATAATATATGTTGGAAATATAAGAGTTTAGGGAAGAGAATATGCAAACTGTGATTTATCCTGGTTCGGTCCAATCTGTGATGGCCTACGTCCAGTCCTCAGGCTCCTCCTGAGATTTTCAAATCCACTATCTTCTTGTTTAATCCGAGCACAAGAAAAACCTTTACAATCCACAAGTTTAGCCGGGTACTTGTGAAACCTTTTACAAATCTCTCACTGAAATACTCCCCCTTACGGCAAGTCTTACGAGCAGAGCAATCCCGAAGATCTTCCTCTCCTGCTTACTCATGCAAGTCTTACAAGCAGCAACGTTCTCTCCTGCTTACACCCCTGTAAGTCTTATGAGCAGCAACGTTCTCTACTGCTTGCACCTTGTAAGTCTTACGAGCAGAATGTCTTACGGCAATTCTCTCTACTGCTTCCCCATAAGAAAATCAACCCTCTCAAGGTCCCTTTACCTTGAGATCAACTCAGAAATATAGTTGAAGGTGTTTACAGACTCTCTCACAGAGTGGATATAATGCTCACTAAAGTACAATACAAATAATCACTCTCTCAATGATAAGTAATACTGAAACTGGAAAACAGAGAGAGTTTGGGTAGAAGCAGAGGATTCATGTTATTTGCATGTTGGTGTCGTTGCACTGTTTTCTCTGTTTTTCTCTGTCTCACATTGATGTTGAATGCTTTCTCATTTATAGTTGATGAAGATGATGACCGTTGTGAGCATTCGTTCGTTGGAGTCATTTTGACCGTTGAGCATATTTGAAAACAAGCTACTGTCCGTTGTGGAGCAAAGTGGAGCGTCTCGTTTGAACAGCAGAAAGATTCATTTTGAGCTGTAGTAACGTTGTGGAGTGGGATGTGTTTCAAACAATCTCTCATGGTGGGTCAGTTGCTTGTCGTGGTTGGTAGCCGCCATTCGGTGTGTAATGATGGAGTTCACCGTAGTTGACTTTTATTTGAATATGCAACCCGAACGTTTAATATCCTGTTTCACACTGCAAAATACTTAATCATTAATATGATGAAGTATTAGTCATGGGTATGTTGGATCATTGGTTAAAAGATGAATTTCTGGCTTCTGTGACTCATCACGTTGAGTGAAGATATTCGTTGTGACCTCCATTCTTGAAGATACAACCCAAATATTTAATCTCCTGTTGTACACTTGAAATATATGTTAGATAATGTTTAGAAACAATAACAAGTGAAAACACAATGATTGTATAACGTTTAACCATGTTTGGATTGATAGTTGTGAGGCTCTGTTTTGTTTGTGCATTCTACCATGTTCTGTCGGGTCCTCACTTCGAGTGCAATATGCCTCACTCGAGTGTAGTTCATATTTCCACGTTCTGACTTCCTCTCGGGCAAGCACTCGCTGCACTTCACTCACATCTGCTCGAGTGAATTCTCGAATCACTCGAGCACAACCAGTCATGCTCGAGTGAGTTTCATGCTTCCACGTACAAACTTCTTCTCGGGTTATCACTTCCACGTCAAAACTTCCATGTGCTCGAGTGAGAAATCATCCAATGCTCGAGCATGAATCCTAGTGCTCGAGTGATGAAATTTCCTTCACGTTTCAGCTGCTTCTGGACATCACTCGCACAACTTTTTCAAAGAGTCAGTTTTTACACTCGCGGGTGATGTGGGGCCACTTTAGAAAAATTTTGTTTATTTGATTCAAATGATGTATCATAAGAAAGGTCTTGCCAAATGCATTCCAATGCAACAAGAATCAGCTCCAAACTCCTTGTATTCTGCAAGTTATGATCGAAAGAGTGTATATTTCGCTAGTCTGCACAAGCATCAACTTTCAGAAGGCATACCTCCTAGAATATACGTTCAAATTAGGCAAATTACCTATCCATGGAAAGCTCTTTGAGTCTACTTTCATTTGGCACTGGTCTCGTCTCAATCCGATGTGTATTTTGTAAGTTACGTGCAAAATACCAAACCTGTGTCGACAATTGACGGTGATTTCACTGTCTTCTTCCACAGATCATATCTCCATCATTTGATCTTCCTTCAATGTGATCCTGGTGCCAAATTTACGTGTTGTGAGTCCTCTTTCATATGCCACTGGGTTCGGGTCAATCCGACGTGTGGTTTGAGAGATATGATCAAAATACCAGACCTCGCTCAGGCTGAACGTAAAACAGAGTAGAACAGAGTATACGCCCCGTGCTCGAGTGAAGTGGTCTGTGCTCGAGTGTGTTCTTCTTGTGCTCGAGCATAACACCTCTAGAAGTACCAAAACTCATATATAAGTCATCTTAGCTTCGTATTAACCTATTCCAACCATCATTTGATCATAGAAACCTCCGGAATCATTATAGAAACCTCCAATATCACATCTAACAACTTGAATCTTGATATTCATGATAGATCTTCCAAGTTCTTCATTCTTCAATATCTTTCTTCTTGGTTTTCCTCTTGATAATAATTCTCCATAACCAAAGTAAGCATCTCTTTGATTATCTTCAATTTCTTTCTTCTTCTTTCTCTTGTTCATTTTCATTAATTCAATCTTCTTCATTCTTTGCTTGACTAATCTACAAAATATGTAACATTAAATATAGTAGTTAGTCAAAGAAATACATTATATAAACTTTTTGCTCTTATCACTTCACATTTGACATCATCAAAACTAATCATATCTAACAGTTTTCACATGCTGCTTTGCTATTATTCTATTCTAGTAGATTTTGTGTATTCGTTGTACTCGATAGATTAGTTGATTAATTGGTTGGTTTAATACTTTCAAAACTTAAAATGATGTTATGCTACTGACTTTTTAAAAAAATAAATGGCAGAACAACATAAAAGCAATTAGTAAATACAAGAGGTAAGCAATTATTGTCAAAATTGTTGATGCAAAAATTATGTTTTTGTATTGTCTTTATTGTCAAAATTGCAAGAGGCAAGCAATTTTTGTATTGTCAAATTTGTCTTTATTATGTTTTTTTATTGTTGATGCGGAAATTATTGTCAAAATTGTTGCCAAAATTGTGCAATTTATCCATAGTTTCACATGCTACTTTGTCATTATTCTATTCTCTTAGATTTTGTGTATTTGATTGGACTTGATAGATTGGTTGATTTAATACTTGGAAAACTTAAAATTTGAGGATGTTATGCTGCTGATTTTTTTTTCAAATAAATGGCAGAACATAAAAGTAATTAGTAACTACAAAAGGCAAGCAACTAACCAATTTTTAAAATATGTTTAAGGTATATATGGATTGAAAATAGATGGCATCTAATTGATGCTCAAGGGAATATATAGATGGGGTGAAAGAATTTATTAGATTTGCAAGCGAGCATACAAATGATCCAAACAAAGTCTTGTGTCCTTACTTATCTTGTTGCTATGGAAAGCGGATTAGTCCACTTGACTTGCTAGATCATTTGGTGTGTCATAGAATTGATCAATCATATACACGATGGACAAGGCATAATGAGATGGATGATGCACGTAGTGATCGGGTGAATACCACGATCGGTCCTTCGAATGAGTTTGATCAAAGCATGTGTGATGATGAGGACAATGGTCTGCAAGAAATGTTAAATGTGATCGAAGGGGTACTTTATGACTATCCTTGAGAATTTGAGGAGTTGAAATGTGATGCAGAAAAACCATTATATACTAGTAGTACTATATACACAAGATTGCTAGCAGTGTTGAAATTGTACAACTTTAAAGTGCGATAAGGATTGAGTGATTCGGGTTTCACTGAACTGCTTGAACTTGTGCAGGACATGCTCCCAGAAGAAAATGTACTTCCTACCAAGACATATGAGGCAAAGCGAATACTTTTCTCTACAACTGGCATGGGTTATGAGAAGATACATGCATACCCTAATGATCGCATATTATTTTGAAAGTAGTTTACAACGTTAGAGAAGTGCCCTAAATGCAATGCATCCCTATATGGGAAGAAGAAAGGCAAAAGTTTGTTGAAGGTCATATGATATTTTTCCATTGTTCTGAGATTCAAGCGACTCTACAGTAATGTAGAGATTGCTAAGCTATTGACATGGCATACAGATGAAAGGGTTGAAGACATGAACCTTAGGCACCCTGCAGATGCCCCTCAATGGAAACAAATTGATCATGACTACCCTAACTTTGCAAATAAAGCAAGGAACCTATGCCTTGCACTTTCAACTGATGAAATCAATCCCCACGGTGTTCAGAGTAGTACACATAGTGTGTGGCCGATGATATTAATAATTTATAACCTTCCTCCTCACTTGGTCATGAAATGTAAGTTTATGATGTTGTTCATGTTAACTTATAGGCCAAGGCAACCTAGGAATGATATAGATGTATACTTGGCTCCTCTAATTGATGACTTGAAGCTGCTTTGGGAGGATGGCATCAATATGTATGATGGGTTCATGGAAGAAAGTTTCACTTTGAAAGCCATATTGTTTGGCACAATAAATGATTTCCCTGCTTATGGTAATTTGTCCAGATATAGCGTTAAAGGATATTGTGTGTGCCCTATATATGAAGATGACACTTATTCAGTGCTACTAGATCAATGTAAGAAAAATGTCTACATGGGCCATCAAAGATTCTTACCATCAAAACATCGTTGGAGGAAGTGGAAAAAGGCTTTCAATGGTGAGTCAGAAAAAGGTATCCCTCCGAAGATGTTGACCGGTGCTCAAGTTTTTTAGAAGGTCAAATACTTGGATAACAATTTTGGCAAGCCTTTTACAAAATAAATCGGGACAAGCGGCTGGAAAAAGTCTATTTTCTTTGAGCGTCCATATTGGAAGTCCTTCTATGTGAGACATTTTTTTGATGTGATGCACATAGAAAAAAATATATGTGATAGTCTAATTGGCACGCTTCTCAATATGCAAGGGAAGAGTAAGGACGATATGAATCAGAGAAGAGTTGACACCGGTTGAGCAAGGGCACCACACTTATCTACCTCCAGAGGCTTACACTTTGTAAGGAAAGAGAAAAAGTTATTTTGTGAGTTTCTCAAAGGCGTCAAAGTTCTGGAGGGCTATTCTTTAAATATAAAGAATCTTATATCTATGAAAGAGTTGAAGCTAAACACCTTAAATCTTGTGATTGTCATGTGCTAATGCAAAATTTCGTGCCGATTGGTATAAGGTGAATCTTACCCAAAAAAGTAAGGAATTCCATAACTAAACTTTGCATGTTCTTCAGGTTGATTTGTAGTAAAGTGGTTGATTCAATAAGGTTATAAGATTTGCAAAGTCTTATTGTTTGTACTCTGTGTGAACTTGAAATGTATTTTCCACCTTCATTTTTTGACATTGTGGTCAATCTAACCGTGCACTTGGTGAAAGAAGTTCAATTATACGATCTAGTGTACCAAAGATGGATGTATTCGAATGAGCGATGTATGAAAATTTTAAAAGGGTATGTGAAAATAGATATCGACTAGAGGGGTATATAGCTGAGCGTTACATAGTTGAAGAAGAAAGTGACTTCTGTGATGATTTTCTATCAAATGTTGACCCTGTAGTGATCCCAAAGCCTCATCATGATTGGTGAACATCATGAAAAGGAACAAGTGGAAAGGATGTAATCAACATATCATTGACTGAATGGGAGCAGGCTCACTTGTATGTGCTATATAACATTGATGAGGTTGAACCGTATGTTGAAGAACATAAAGATGCTCTTCAATTGGTACATAGTAAGAGGAATGAAAATTTGATAACAAAAGAGCACAACCGATATTTTTCAACTTGGTTAAAAAGGCACATTAATGATGAAGAATCCTGGTTTAGTTTCTAAAAACTTAAGATGGCTATCGAATGGACCAAGCTTAAATGTATTGTCTTATAATGGTAATGCAATCAACGGTTACACATTCTACACACAAGAACATGATACAAGGAGCATGATGCATAATAGTGGGGTAATACTTGCTACTGATTCTTGGCACATATCCAGTGCCAAAGACGTACACCCTATCTATACAATAATGTCATACTTTGGTGTCATTGAACGAATATGGGAGTTAAATTACACTATGTTGAGGGTCCCTGTCTTTAGATGTAAGTGGGTTAACAACAATAGTGGATTGTGGACATATGAGTTAGGGTTTGTTCAAGTAGATCTTTCTAAAGTTTGGTATAAAGATGATCCTTTCATTTTAGGATCACAAGAAAAGCAAGTATTTTTCATTCCGAATCCTTCTATGAAAAGCTAGTCTATTGTACTTCCATTAAATAAGAATCATCAAGAATAAGTTGATGCTAAAAGTAATGAGTGTTTGAATATTCCTGACAATGATCTTTCCTTTAACATGTTGTGGTCAAAATATATTGATATAGATGAAGATGAAAATGAAAATGAACCCTTATACATGAGACATGATCATGGGGAGGGGACTTGGTTTTTAAATCAAACAAGAAAGAGGAAAAGATAATAATGAGTACCTTGATTTTTTACCTTGTATGTTTTATTACACGTATTCATATATTTTAACTTAATTTACTTTTATTTCCATGTTTGTCACTTTGCGCTGATGTTTTGTTTGGTTTTTTAATTTGTAGGAAAATGGATCCATACAATGGAGATGAAGTTCCCTAGCTTGAAAATGATGGCCAGCTAGCATTTAAGGCCCTTGTAGCTCGAGGTAGGACCATAACATCTAAATTGATCAAAATGAGGAGTAAAGGCATTAGGTTAGATCTACAATTGGATGAAAAAGGAATTCCAATTGGACTAAAACTCTTCCATTTTTGCTATTGGACATTTAAAGAAAGTGATATTATGGGGTTTCCTCATGGCTAATGCATAACAAGATAATGATTTTGGAATAGATATTTTATAATATGTTGTTAAATGTTACAAGAGGGATAAGATGAATATAATGTATCCTTTTATTTGGTTTAAATTTAATTATGATACAAAATCAAAATTGGGGAAAATTAGTGAAAATCTAATTTACTGTTTGAAGGTTAAATGGCTATTATGTTATACAACATGAAGTTAGTTTGTGACTTGATCTTAGAATTGATGCGATACAGAACCTACAAGTTGTCTTCTCAAATTCACGTGATAACTCTCCAACATCAAATAAGCCTTTTCAAATTTCAGTTAGTCCAATCAGAAGAGTACAAGCTAAAATATTTAAGGAATCATTAATTGAGCTAGTTCAAGAGACTTTTAGAAAGCAAATGGCAATTAGATTAACAAGCTGTATGAAGACTCCAAGGACGTCATTAATTTCTTTTGTGCTAAAAATGGAGTTGTTGGTGAAATTTTGGGCTTGAAGACTTCAAATAAAAGAGCTTGGACCAAGTACTACACATGAGAGGAGTCATTTGGGCCTAAATAAGCACATTTTTTGCTTTAAATTCCTATTATATTTTGTGGATTATATTTGTTCAAAAATTATTATATAGTTGACAGATTTGACTTTTGGCTTCCCAAGTTCATTGTATTAAGTTTTAGTTACTATTTTCTAAGTTGCATTTAATAGAATTTGGTCATATTTCTCTTTAAATACTTGGTACTCCTTCATTTGTAATCAAACTTGGTTTTTGAGGCACGAAAAGTTGCTTTATGAACTTTAGGTTGAGAGTGGCTTCTCTGTAGGTTTCTTCAGTGAGCTAACAAACTTATCAAGGCTTGATCAACCTTGTGTCATCCAACATTTCGAGTCCTTGTTCTTTTCTGCACAAGTGTTCAAGTGGATCATTGATCTGTGTTTAGCTTTCTTAGGGTGAGCATATCTTAGATTGGTTGTGAATTTATGGGATCTTCCGTTATGGGTTCACACCATTTTAGTATCAGAGCTTCAGATCAAAACTTAGGTAATATCTTTCTATTCTTTGTTTTCGTTTTCATTGTGTTTTCTGCTTTGTTCTTGTGTCTTTCCATCTGGTTCATTTGTGTTCATGTCTGAAATTGCTGCTTCTATTTGTCAAGTTTTTTTTTGTATTTTCTGATGTTTAGTTGGTCATTCTCATAGTTCAAAATCTCTTCTGTTTTTCTCGGTTCGGAATCGTTTCAATTTGATTTGTCATTTGTGACTTCTATCCATTTTAATCTAGTTGTGTTTTCTAAAAAATTTTTGTGTTTGTTCATCTTCAGTTTTTTTCCAGAACAGGCCCAAATATTCTGTCCTTGTTTAGCCACTTTTGCTTCGCATTTTCCATCATTCAATAGGTCATTTCCATTGTTTAGAATCTCTTCTTTCTATTTGTTTTGGTTTTATCTCAATCCAAAATTTTCATTGTGACTTATAGCCTTATCAAAAAGGACATTGTTTTTGGAATTTCTTTGTTCAAATTGTGTGAGACTGTTTGTTATAGATTATGTATTCTCTTTAAATTTTAGTAGGAAAAAAAGAGCATCAGAAAAAGAAAATGAAAATAAATTGAAAAAAACAAAAAAATCCAAAAAAAATGAGAAGAAAGTTCCAATTGATGTGCTGGAAGTGTTCTATGCAAGCATATATCTTAATATCAAGAATTTGACTAAACCTTTTCAATCTGTGTCAATTGAACTCTTGATTTCCTTGAACTCCTTTTGCAATACTCACTTTGATAATCCAAATTTCTGAGTGTTGTGTGTTGATTCTATAAGTCGTGATTACTTTGATTATAAATTGCTTAGTTCTTTAAAGAGCCTCAAGAGGAATCTAAGAGTAGAAAATGCAATAGTGACATGCATCAATTTAAAAGCCAAATTTGAGTAAAACACAAGTGACACTATATGATCATTGGGTATAGGTGCATAAGAGAAAAGAAAGATTTCAACTCAAAGAAAATCAAAATTAGCTCCAAGAGGAGATGGTCCATTTCAAGTGCTTGAAAGAATAAATGATGATGCTTACAAGATTGATTTAGCATGCAAGTATAGTGTTATTGTTACTTTTAATGTGGTTGATTTATCTCCATTTGATCCAGGTGAAGATTCGAGGATGAATCCTTTTGAGGATAGAGGGAATGATACGATACAGAACCTGCAAGTTGTCTTCTCAAATCCAAGTGATGACTCTCCAACTTCAAATGAGTCTTTTCAAATTTTAGCTAGTCCAATTAGAAGAGCATAAGCTAAAATATTTAAGGAAGCATTAATTGGGCTAGTTCAAGAAACGTTTGGAAAGCAAATGGCAATTGGATCAACAAAGTTGTATGAAGACTCCAAGGACATCAATAATTTCATTTGTGCTGAAAATGGAGTAGTTGGTGAAATTTTGGGCTTGGAGACTTCCAATGAAAGAGCTTAGACTAAGTACTAAAAATGAGAGGAGTCATTTGGACCTAAATAAGCATATTTTGGGCTTTAAATGCTTATTTTATTTTAAGGATTATATTTGTATGAAAATTATTGTATAGTTGGCATATTTGACATTTAGCTTTCCAAGTTCATTGTATTACGTTTTAGTTGCTATTTTTTAAGTTGCATTTAATGCAATTGGGTCATATTTTCTTTAAAAACTTGGTACTTCTTCATTTGTAATCAAATTTGGCTTTTGAGAAATTAAAAGTTGCTTTATGCACTTTGAGTTGAGAGTAGATTATCTCTAGGGTTATTCATTAAACAAACAGACTTATTAAGGCTTGATCAACATTGTGGCTTCTTCCAACACTTCGAGTCCTTGTTCTTTCATGCTCAAGGGTTCAAGTGGATCATTGATCTATGTTTAGCTTTATTGGGATGAGTATATTTTAGATTGATTGTGGGTTCGCAACAAGAATGCACATAAAATGTTTGATACAATGGTTGAGGGAAGAATGAAAACAAAAATGAGTAGCAAGGTATCACTAAAGTATCATAGCACAAATTATGGAATGACTTCAATTGTGAGATAAGAATATGCATGTGTTTAATGATTGCTTGATTCTTTAACACAAATCTTGTGATAAGCTTAATTTGGAAGTCTTGTAACTCCATGATGATGATGATAGAATATGCTTATTTTAATAAGTTTATTTATTTCATGTTGGCTTTAGATGCTTATGAAGTGTTTGATGAAATGTCTGTAGAAGAAACTTTGTCGAACTAAGAAATAAAAAAAAATATTGTTGTTGATAGTACTGAATAAAATATAATATACAACTATTTATTTTCAATATTAAAACATGGAAAATATGGGTGTTATATATAAACCTTGTGGTGATTTATTCATTAAAATCAATGTGGAGGGTTGAAGCTGAGGCCTTTTGTATTCCCTAAATTATCTTACATTGTGGATTTGATTGTGCTCCTTGAGATCTTGGAGATTATTGTTAAATGATCAACGAAAAATAAGTTTATGTTAGAATGTTGCAATACCATATTTTCCTAATCAGGGGAAATTAGCAATGTAATATCCCAAATTTCAGGATTAGGGGCTTGAGAATAAGCTTAAATCAAGTGGACTACTAGACCCGATTTAGCAAGAGTCCCAGGAATGTAAACTTTCCTGTCGGTGTGTTTTCCGGCGTGGTAGTCTAGTTGTGTGATGGTTTTGGATAATCAAATGATGTCCAATGACTGTGAAATTTTCTAGAATAAAAGTAGACTTATCAAGCTTTAATTTGGTAGGTCATATAAATTATTTGGAGCTGTACACAAAAAGTTATATACTTTTGAAGTTAGCCTAGTAAAACTGAAGAGTTTCTGTGGCAGCGTCCAAAAACAATAATTCTGGGAATTGGGAGCTTCCAATTAGCTAAAGGCTATATTTGTTTCTTGAAAATAGACTTAGTAAAGGTCATATAGCCTTTGAAACCACACTAATTGGACATTTGTATAAATAGTTATGAATTTTCAAAGTTTGATGAAAATTCTATCAATTTTTTACTAAGGTGCGAAAATGGCAAAAATGTATCGGTAAAATAGTCATTTGGCTAAATTAAATCTAGAGCCCATATTTTTCCATTTCTCTTATGTGAGTGGCATCCAAAAGAGAGGCAAGAAAGGGATTAAAATAATTGGTTCATATTATGCTAAAAGATGGAGGAATTGTAGCCAAGTAAAAATCAAAGTTTAAAAGGCAACCATTTTAGGCTAATATGTGTAACCTTCCAAGAGATAAAATTGTGATGATTCAAGAGCTCATTTAGCTATTCCAAGAGAACACTTTCGTCATTCTTGGGAAAGGAATAAAAGGAGTAAATGATTAAATTGCAATAGCCAAGTTGAATTAAGTAACTCATGCAAAAAAGTTAAAGTTTGAAAAGTGAAATATTGGAACTCCAGTTAAATTTATGTGGAGGTAATTTGAGGTAATTAAAGAGCATATTTTTGGTCAACTGAGGAGTGAATTTCAGCCAAGGAAATGAAGGAAGAGAAAGATTATGATCAGAGGAAAATATGCATGTGTTACAATAGAATTATAATAACATAAACAAAAAGGGATAAAGAGGATATTTTAAAAGAAATTTTCTCTTTCTCTTTGCTTCATTTTTGTTCAACTGAACCAAAATAGAAGAGAGAGAGTTGGACAAAGCTAAGAGCTCAAGAACAAGAAGAGATAGGGTTCAAGCCAAAAATTCAAGGTAAGAGGCTTGATTTCAAGTGCTTATGCCTTCTAAATCATTTGGGAACCTCTTCTAACCTCCTCTTTTTCTTGAAAATCATGGTTAGCAAGCAAAATCAAGAGAGAAGAGAGAGAGGGTAGTGGCATCCTATAGAGAGAAAGTTGAGCAATCAAGAGGTAGTCTCCAAAACTCGATCCTTTTGAGTAGTATGATGTTGTTGTGGTTGTGGTTGTTGTGTTTGGCTTGGATTTGGTTGTTTTGTGAAAATTGAAAGATGAAACCCTAAGGGGTTATGCTACCAAAATTTCCATGAATCATGTGTATTTAGCATTTAAATGATTAAACATGTGATTAGAGGTGTAAAGAAGGTGGTTTAGGGATTAAAATCAAGAAACTCTAATTTTCCCTTTTTATTGTGAAATTCGACCAACTACTATTCACCTAGGATTAGAGTTGGAATTTGATGTTTTTGATGTTCCCATTGTGTTTATAAGAGAAAATTGTGTGGGAATGTATGTGTTCATCATTTTTAGATAATTGTATACAAATCTGGAATTTTTAAAAGCTAAAAGGAAGTGCTATTTGATTTGATTTCTGGAGGTAGTGTTGTTAAGAAAAGAATTCCATGGGTCAAACCTAGTTTAAATGTTATGAAGCTTTCCAAGATTAAAGTAGAGATGTAGAGCTTTAATTTGATAGGTAGATTATAATTTTTGGACTAGTAAATTAAAAGATATGGATTTTTGAAGTTGTGCCCTATTTTTGGAAGGAAATCTGGAACAGGGGAGGTTTGACAAAATTCTGGGAAAAATGTGATACCAGTAACTAGCCTTGGGTATTTTTCCAAGAAAATACACTTTAAGAGCTTCACATAGGCTTTGGAATCAGTCAAATTTAATTTTCCTATAATTAATTATGATTTTTCAAAGTTAACTAAAAATCTGCAGTTTTTTGGAAAACAGTGAAACAACACTGCGCAGAGTTGTACTATGTAGAAATTGTTGAAACTGTAATAGATAACCAACAAATTGTGACTAAAGGCAGTAATAGTTCAATTAATAACTAGTTACTTGCAACTTTAATTTTATAGGAATTTGCAATAGCCCAAGTTGAAACCAAGATTTTGAATGGACAAGTAGAGCAAGAAAGGGCAATTCCAGGCAATAACTCTATCTTTCATACACTATGTGAATGTTTATATACTTTGTGTATGCCATCTTCTGTAATATGATCACTGTATTGCCAAGTAGAGCATTATGCAAGTAGGCACATTTATAGAGGTTTACGGATAGTGGGGAAGTAGTCCTAGCTCATGCATACATGTTATGTTGTTTGTGTTATTGTTATGTTACATTACATGGTGTATGACATATTTATCTGTCGTATTTTATAAGACTGATTGTATGTTACTACTAAGATTCTTTCAAATCTCACCCTTTCTACGAATATATAAATTTTTCAGTAGCAGGCAGTGGCTCAAGGGACAAAGGTGTACTTAATGGCCACTGATAATTCTGGTGCAGATCAATCAAGACTGTTGGTTATCTGAAGGCCTTTTATTTATTTTAAGGTTTGTAAGTAATATGTATCAGACCCTGCGGGAAAAACCTGTAATGTAATCAAGTACCCTATATCAATATATCAGTATATTTATGTGATTCCTGTGTTGCCCACCACACTGTGTGCTAATACTCTGAAAATTGTGAAAATAAGATAAGCGTGTTACATTTTGGTATAAGAACTAGTTATTAAGATGGTTTAATTCACCACCGTGATCGGGGGTTCTCATAGTGTGATTTATGGCGAAGTATTGGCTCTTACCCTGACACGACATAGGGGCTAGCTACCTTATTGTTGCCCTGGCTGGAGGGGCTGACTAGGTATATAGGCGCCTGTGTGAAGCGTTAATCCTTGGTCGAGAGGCGGGGCATTAAACTAGTTGCTAAAGTTAACTTAGATGGCCATTCGAAAGGGCTACCAAGTTGGTATGTAGAGCCACCGTCTGACATTTTGGTGTTAAAGCAACCAGTTTTGGTAGCAAAATGGTATACTGATAAGGTCTTGATTTTATGATAAAAGGAAATATGCACAGAATGGGGTACTAGAGAAGTGAATTATCCCTTTTCTATAAATCAGCCCCTTAAAGATTAGAGAATACCCGAAGGGCAGCAAGTAGTGTAATACCGGACTGAGGATGGTCCAAGGATGTTGTGAAACTCAAGGAAACGGGTACGGTAAAGGCCAAGGTACAGACACAGTTTTAGTCAGCCTTAGGCAGCTAGCATGTTGTTTGAGACAAGGGTAGTTTTGGGGTATTAGTGGTCGGAAGTAGATAAAGCTGGTATTTGCATTTTGGCATGAGCACAGAAAAGTTAAGCATGCTCAACCCAAAGAAATCTTACGATTGGAGACCCCCTGGGAAGTTAAGTTAATAGGGTTAAAGAGATTTGAAGAATAGTGATTGCCTTGAGATTTCTCTATAGCTAATAATCATCTTAGTTAGATGATTTAAAGGATGCTTAGAAGCATGGAGATGATGAGTTTTGAAAGATTGATTTTTAATTCAAACCATTTCTGTTGCAATAAGTATTTCGTAGAAAAGTTCATTTGATAAGGTGATGGGAAACTTGAGGCACAGTAACTATTTTGAGGTTCCTCCATGCTAGCTGATGATCCTTAGTAACACTTTGGTGTTAAAGGAATGTAGATATGAAATACGGTGCTATATGATAAGTGGTGAATATATCGTATATTGATTATAGAGGATTCAATTTGATGATACTAAAGGTGGATATACTGTGCCTACGGGTACACTAATACATAGTGCCTTCGGGTACACTGAAGGTGGTGAATATATCGTATAAGTGGTGAATATGAAATACGGTGCTATATGATAAGTGGTGAATATATCGTATATTGATCCTAGAAGATTCAATCTGATGATACTGAAGGTGGATATACTGTGCCTACGGGTACACTAATACATAGTGCCTTCGGGTACACTGAGACACCATGCCTATAAGTATACTAATACACGGTGCCTCTGGGTACACTGATACACCTTGCCTATGGGTTATCGATATGCCCCATCAAAAGACTGAGGTACGGAATAAGTAGGGGTTGCAATAGTATATGGCCCTAAATACATTTCTGACTGAACTGATTTATGTATTATCGCATTATTTATGAATGATTGTGTGTTATTACAAAGGTTAATTGGGATCCAATTAAGGAAGTAAGATAAGTGTGGGCAAATAGTGTAGTCCCACCTATATTGTATTTGACTATGTGAAACACTTAGGGCTGAACATACATGAATTGCCTTATAATTTGATTGTGATCATACTTATAGGTATGATAACTGCCCTAAGAAAATTTGTTGAATTTTATGACATGTGTAAGAGATAAAACCCTATGATAGATTTACTCTATGAACGGTTCCATAAACTTGAAGCTGTAATAGGAGTTGATTGGTTGATGTCAAAGCATGTGTTGTTACACAGTAGAAATAGGAGAATTATATATCCTACTCTATAAAGTAATTTGAGTTTTCTCTTAGTGGCTTAAGCTATGAAGTGTTACATAAAGGTATTTTGTTTTCTCCAGTGTCGACAAAAGCCGAAATGGCAATTGAAAAAATATACCTATGGCTAGTGATATTCCGATCTACTTGAGGAGTAGAGAAAAACGTGATAAGAACCTATGAGTGGTGCTAGGAGTCACATATAAGCGTTGGCTTTCAAAAATTAACTTACTAAGTGGTGATTCCTCATAGAATATAACCCAGAAGATCCTAATAAAGTGGAATTAGTACTAAGCTGAAAGAGGCCAGTAACTATTATTAAGGTACACAATTTTGTAGTCCAGTTAGGTGTTATAAGAGGTTCCTATGGAACTCCTTTCAAATCATCTCCACATTATTGAACCTCTTATAAGATAATAAATCATCTAAGTAGGATGGTAAATCTAAGTGTAACTATCAAGGGTTACAGGAGAGGCTGTTAGTCACACCAATGTTGATCATCCCACAGTACGGTATGATTGGTATGGTCTGTTGTATGGTAAACTATGTGGTCTGTTGTGTAGTGACCGATGTGGTGTGCTGTGTGGTGAACTGTGTGTTTTACTGTATGGTGAATATAGTTTGCTGTGTGATGAATTATGTGGTCTGCTATGTGGTAAACTGTATGGTCTGCTATATGGTGACCAGTGTAGTCTACTGTATGGTTTGTTGTGTGGTGACCGGTGTGGTCTGCTGTATGGCAAATTGTGTGGTTTGTTGTGTGGTAACTTATATGGTCTGTTTGTGTGATGAATTGTATGGTTTGTTGTGTGGTGACTGGTTTGGTCTGTCATATGGTGACTTATATGGTATGTTGTGTGGTGAATTTTGTAGTCTACTCTGTGGTGAAATGTGTCGTTTATTGTGTGATTTGCAATGAAGCAAACTGTGTAATCTGTAATGTAGTAATCTGTGTGGTTGTATGGTTTATAATGATACAACTTGTGAAATTTATAGTAATGCAAATTGTATGGTCAGTATTGTAATATGCGAGTAGAGATTGGAATGAGCTCTAGTGTAGCAGGGCATCATGATGTCAAATACCTCTCAACAACTAAGCCTCATGGAATGAGTTACCTCATTTATATGATACTATTGATAGTAATTGACTTGATTAGGAAATATGATGATTTAGAACTTGCCCTTATCATATTGAGGATTAAGGTTCTAGATATAGCAATTTAAAGAGCCAACAAAGCCTAAGATTGGTAGTGAGTCCCTATGTGTATGTTCGTATAGGACAATGAGGCCTAGAGATACTAATGAACTGTATGTCCTCATATCATAAAATCTACTAACCTGGGGTGAAGTACAATAGATTGCTAAGCAATTAAAGTTATGCAAAAGAAAAAAAAAAGATCAAAGGCAATAAGACCTGTATGCATGTTTGTATAGGGCAATGTCCCGAGGCAGTAAGACCTGACATGTACTCTATGCTATATTGAATAGTGTACACAATGTGGTCAGCAAGAACAAGTTGCATATTAAGATGGGATTTTCCTGAGGATAATCATTCTATATGATATCTGAAATTTTGAGGTGTAAACGTTCAAATTTCGAGGACAAAATTTATTGAACAGGGGGAGAAATGTAATATCCCAGATTTCAGGATTAGAGGCTTGAGAATAAGCCTGAATCAAGTGAACTACTAAGCCTACTTTGGTAAGAATCTGAGGAATATAAACTTTGTTGCCAATGTGTTTTCTGGCGTGGCAATCTGGTTTTGTGATGTTTTTGGATATCCAATGATGTCCAATGACTATGAAATTTTTCAGAATAAAAGTAGACTTACCAAGCTTAAATTTGATAAGTCATATAAGTTATTTGGAGTTACACACAAAAAGTTATGTATTTTGAAGTTAGCCCCGTAAAACTGGAGAGTTTCTGTGGAAACATCTAAACACAATAATTCTGGGAATCGTGAACTTCTAGTTGGCTAAAGGCTATATTGTTCCTTGAAAATAAACTTAATAAGGGTCACATAGGCTTTGGAACTACACCAATTAGACATTTGTACAAATAGTTATGAATTTTCAAAGTTTGATGAAAATTCTGTCAGCTTTTTACTAAGGTGAGAAACTGGCAAAAATGTATGGGCAAAATCGTCATTTGGCTAAATTAAATCCAAAACCTATATTTCCCTTTCTCTTGTGTGTGTGTGGCTTCCAAAAGAGAGGCAAGAAAGGGATTAAATACTTGGTTCATATTATGCTAAAATATGGAGGAATTGTAGCCAAGTAAAAATCAAAGTTTAAAAGTCAACAATTGTAGGCTAATATGTGTAACCTTCCAAGAAATAAAATTGTGATGATTCAAAAGCTCATTTGGCTATTCCAAAAGCACACTTTTGTCATTCTTGGGCAAGAATAAAAGGAGTAAATGATTAAATTGCAATAACCAAGTTGAATTAAGTAACTCAAGCAAAAAAGTTAAAGTTTAAAAAGTCAAATTTTGAAACTCCAATTAAATTTATGTGGAGGAGGTAATTTGTGGTAATTAAATAGTATATTTTTTGTCAACTGAGGAGTGCATTTTGGCCAAGGAAATGAGCGAAGAGAAAGATGATGATCAGAGGAAAATATGCATGTGTTATAATAGCAATATAATAACATAAACAAAAAGGGATAAAGAGGATATTTTAAAAGAACTTTTCTCTTGCTTTTTGCTTCTTTTTTGTTTAGCTGGACCAAAATAGAAGCGAGAGAGCTTAACAAAGTTGAGAGCTCAAGAACAAGAATAGATAGGGTTCAAGCCAAAAATCAAAGGTAAGAGGCTTGATTTCAAGTGCCTATGCCTTCTAAATCATTTGGGAACCTCTTCTTCTTGAAAATCATGGTCGGCAAGCAAAATCAAGAGAGAAGAGAGAGAAGGCAGTGGCATTCTAAAGAGAGAAAGTTGAACAATCAAGAGGTAATCTCCAAAACTTGATCCATTTGAGTATTATGATGTTGTTGTGGTTGTTGTTGTGTTTGGCTTGGATTTGGTTGTTTTGTAAAAATGTAAAGATGAAACTCTAACGGGTTATGCTACCAAAATTTCTACGAATCATGTGTATTTAGTATTTAAATGATTAAACATGTGATTAGAGGTGTACAGAAGGTGGTTTAGGGATTAAAATCAAGAAACTCCAATTTTCCCTTTTTATTGTGAAATTCGTCCAGCTATTGTTCACCCATAGTTAGAACTGGAATTTGATGTTCTTAATGTTCCCATTGCGTTTAAAAGGGAAAATTGTGGGGGAATATATGTGTTCATAATTTTTGAATGATTGTATGCAAATCTGGAATTTTTAGAAGTTAAAAGATGTGTTGATTAATTTAATTCCTGGAGGCAGTGTTGTTGAGAAATGAAGTTTAGGTCAAACCTAACTCAAATGTTATGAAACTTTCTAGGATTAAAGTAGAGATGTTGTGCTTTAATTTGATAGGTAAACCATAATTTTTGGACTGGTGGATTAAAAGATATGGATTTTTGAAGTTGTGCTCTGTTTCTGGAAGGAAATCTAGAACAGGGGAGGTTTGATGAAATTCTAGGAAAAATGTGATAACATTGACTAGCTTTGGGTATTTTTTTTGAAAATAAACTTAAAGAGCTTCACATAGGCTTTGGAATGAGTCAAATTGGATTTTCCTATAATTAATTATGATTTTTTCAAAGTTGACTGAAAATCTACGGTTTCTTAGAAAACAATGAAACAACATTTTGCAAAGTTGTACTATGCAAAATCTATTGAAACTGTGATAGATAACCAACAAATTATGATTAAAGGCAGTAATAGTTACTTGTAACTTTAATTTTATAGGAATTTGCAATAACCTAAGCCGAAACCAAGATTTTGAATGGACAAGTAGAGCAGGAAAGGGCAATTCCAGGTAGAAACTCTATCTTTCATACACTATGTGAATGTTTATATGCTTTGTGTATGCCATCTTCTGTAATATGATCACAATATTGCCAAGTAGGGCATTGTGTGAGTAGGCACATTTATAAAGGTTTAAAGATAGTGGGGAGTAGCCCTAACTCATGTACACATGTCATGTTGTTTGTATTATTGTAATGTTGCATTACATGGTGTATGACATATTTATCTGTCGCATTTTATATGACTGATTGTATGTTACTATTGAGATTCTTTTGAATCTCACCCTTTGCATGAATATATAAAGTTTTCAGCAGTTGGCAGAGGTTCAAGGGGCAAAGGTGTACTTACCGGTAACTGATGATTCCAGTACGGATCAATTAAGACTGTTGGTTATCTAAAGACCTTTTATTTATCTGAAGGTCTATAAGTATTATGCATCAGACCCTACAGGGAAAACCTATAATGTAATCAAGTACCCAATATTAATATATCAGTATATTTAAGTTATTCCTGTATTTCCCACAGCACTGTGCGCTAATACTCTAAAAAATGTGAAAACAAGATAAGGGTGTTACATTTTGGTATCAGAGCTAGTTATTAAAATGGCTTAATTCGCTACCGTGATCAGGGGTTCTCACAATGTGATATGCGGCAAAGCATTGGCTCTTACCCTGAGACGGTACAGGGGCCAGCCACCCTATTATTGCCCTAGCTGGAGGGGCTGACCAGGTGTATGAGCACCTGTGTGAAGAGCCAATCCTTGGTGGAGATGCGAGGAGTTGAACTAGCTGCTGAGGTTACCTTAGAAGGTCACCGGGAAGGGCTACCATGTTGTTGCTTGTGTGGAGCCACCGTTTAACATTTTGCTCTTAGAGCAAGCGGTTCTAACAATAAGATGGTATACTGATAAGATCTTGATTTTATGGTAAAAGGAAATATGCACAGAATGAGGCACTAGAGAAGTGAATTACCCCTTTTCTATGAATCAGCCCTCAAAAGATTAGAGAATACCCAAAGGGCAGAAAGTAGTGCAATACCGAACTAACGATGGTCTAAGGATGTTACAAAACTCAAAGAAGTGGGTATGACCAGGACCAGGGTACAAACACAGTATTTAGTCATCCGAAAGCAATTGGCACGATGTTTGAGACAAGGGTAGTCTTAGCATATCAGTAGTCAGAAGAGAATAAAGTTGGTATCTACATTTTGGCATGGGGACACAAAAGTTATGTATACTCAACACAGGGAAATCTAATGATAGGTGACCCCCTGAGAAGTTAATTTAATAGGGTTATGGAGACTTGAGGAAGAGTGATTTCCTTTTGATTTCTCCATAGCTAATAATCATCTTAGTTATATGATTTGAAGGATGCTTAGAAGCATGGAGATGATGATGATAGAAGTATTGATTTTTAATCTAAATCATCTCTATTGCAGCAAGTACTGCACAGAAAAGTTTATTGGATAAGGTGATGGGAAACTTGAGGCATAATGACAGTTTTAAGGTTCCTTCATGCTAGTTGATCATCCTTAGTAACATTATGGTGTTAAAGGAATGTGGATAGATATATGGTGCTAGATGATAAGTGGTGTATATATTGTATTTCGATCCTAGAAGATGCAATCTGATGATATTGAAGGTGGATATAACGTACCTTCGGGTACACTGATACACCATGCCTATGGGTACATTGATACACAGTGTATAAAGAGGCGGTACCAATAAATAGTTGGTCGTTTCGATGGTACCAGTACATATAGTAATGATACCAGTACTTGTAATAGTGGTATCAGAATGGTACTAATAGTATCAGGGTTGTATCAGCAGTATCAGAGAGCAGTAGTATTAGTACACACAGAGGGGGTGTCAGTACCTAGTTGGTGGTATCAGTGGTAGCAGTGCACTTGATAGTAGTATCGATACACGTAATGGTGGTATCAGGATACCATAGTATCGGTTATGATAATGGTATCAAAATTGATATTGTGCATGATATGTGAGAACAAGGTTAGGCAAATGCATTACATGAGCCTACAATTTATGATACTAAGTTAGAATATGATGTAGATCCCCACCTTATGTTACAGGAATACATAGGGGAGTTGTACCAAAATGTTGGTACTATTTATATTTCCCCGTAGGGACAGTACCTAGCATCTCTAGGGAGACTGACATGTCATACTAGGATTGAGATACGTATCGACTACCGATACCCAGTGGCAAATGGCATGTACTATCATTGATGACCTGGATCTCATTGGAACTCCGTGGTTAAACGTGCTCAAGTGAGAGAAATCCTGAGATAGGTGACCCTGGGAAGTACTTCAGAAATTTGAAACTTTTGACTAAAGATTATAATATATAAAGGTATCTAGGTATAATATACAATGGCACATGATGAGTGGTGATTATGTCGTATATTAATCCTAGAGGATCCAATCTAGTGATACTGAAGTTTAAGGATAGGTTTAAACCAGATTTAAGCTAAAGTACAATGGTACTTCCATTCAGAGATGACCAACCGGAAAGAGCTACCTATAGAGAGATCTGATTGGAAGGCTACCTATTGAGAGATATGATCGGGGAGGGCTAGCTATGGGAAGTTCTGATCGGAGGTCTGACCATTCAGGTGACTAAGTAAAGCACCAAATGCAGTAACGTAGCGTGGAGACACCATGATGTCAACCATAGTGTGCAGCCATTGTGACGTCGAACCATAGAGTAGAGTTACGGGAACGTTGATTCTCAATGGTGGTCATTGTAATGAGTCTCCTATCGAATGGGTTTCCTTGAAAGAAGGGTTTATATTGAAAGAGGTAAGCTTCACCCAAGAGGGGGGTGAATTGGGTGATGTGATAAATTTTTCATTTGATGTGGTGATATGACAATAGTTGTAGATAAAGTAGAGTTAAGAGAATTAGTACACAGAGAGTTATACTGGTTCAGCCCAAAAACCAGGCCTACGTCCAGTCCTCAGAGATCAAGACCTACTGAGATTTTTCACTATGCTTTCAAGATTCAATGGGCTCTCAGAATGCCACAAAACAACAATGGTCCCTGAATGGACTACCAGCAGAAATATTCTAACACTCAGAAATTTCTCTCCCCCTTACGACAAGTCTTACCTGCAGCAAAACAACCTATGACCTTTCTCTCTTGCTTACGTATACAAGTCTTATGAGCAGCAACGTTCTGTCCTGCTTACACCACTATAAGTCTTACGAGCAGTAACGTTCTCTACTGCTTGTATCTTGTAAGTCTTATGAGTAGAAAGTTTTACTAGGAATTTTCTCAACTTTTTCTCTCGTAAGGATATCTACCCTCTCAAGGTCTAAATACCTTGAGATCAAATGAAAATAGAATTTGAAGTGTATACACACTCTCTTACAGAGCAAATATGATAAACACTTAAGAACGATATGAATACAGAGAAAATGTGAATAACAGAGACTCATGAATTTGCTTATGTGAATTCTTGCACTTCATTGTTCTTGATGATCTCTGGAACTCTGTATTTATAGACGTTCAATTTTGCCCATTTGAATAATGATCATTGTGGAGTGGGGCATGTTACTGTGGAATGGCATGTGTACGTTTGAAATCTTTGAACGCAGTAGGTACGTGCTTGGATGGTCGTAATGATGCTGTCTGCCGTTGTTTGACTTCCTCAGTGTGTTTCTAATTCAAACATTCAAACTCCTGTATCACACTTATAATACATGTTAAATGATGTTGTATAATAATAATAATAAGTGAAAATATAATGAATAAATATTATTAAACCATATTCAGATTGAACGCTGTAAGACTGGTGCGCTTTGGCTTCTGGCAGAGTCTCACTCGAGCACTGAGGGGGTTCACTAGAGTGCAATACCATATTGCTTCAGTTTTACACTTGCACTTCCACATGATTTGAGAGAGTGTATTTTGATACTTGTGAGTGATGTGGGTCCTCACTCGAGCACAACTCATCCTGCTCTAGTATCCTTGTATTTTACACTAAGAGCCGCGTCTCTGGACAACACTCGCATACCATTTTAGCAAGAGTGTGATTTTGCACTCGCAGGTGATGTGGGCCTTCACTCGAGCATACATACTCCTACTCGAGTGAGAAGAATATTCTTCTGTAATATACTCTTGTCTTCAGTACTTGCATCAAAATTGAGAGAGTTAGATTTCTCACTCACGAGTGCTGATGTATCACTCGGGCATGCTTATGCTTCTCTGTTCTGCATGACTCTCGGCAAAACACTCACAGTCCCTCACTCGATAGTGCTCGAGTGCAAGCTTGTGCTTCTCTATTCTGTATGACTCTCGGCCAAACACTCGTAGTCCCTTACTCGCTAGTGCTCGGGTGCAAAACAACTTCATGCTCGAGTGTTGGTTATAGTGCTTGAGTGCATCAGTAGAATTGACAGTAATTGCTCTCGGCCAAACACTTCTTATCCAACACTTGCATGTGCTCAAGTGTAAAAGAGGTTTATGCTCGAGTGCCAGCTCTGTTGCTCGAGTGCATCAGCAAAAACTGACAGCAGAGATTACAAGACTTTGCCATATGCATTTGGTAACTTTGTAATCATTCTTTAGACTTGTAAAAACATACTTTGCATACAATTACCTTTTGTTATCACCAAAACTTGGAATCTAACATTCTCCCTCTTTTTGATGATAACAAAACCTTTGTGATGATTTTTAAGCAAAATCTTGATTAGAGTGAAAATTTTTAAAAACATCATCAACGTTTCCAAATGCATATCTTCACCAAAGTTTAGATTCAATTTCAGATTTTTGCACTTATCCACATTTGTTTCCTGCAATACTTCTAATAGACACTTAACAACCAAGATAAGTCATAATATCACAGAAACCATTAAAACTGAATAGAAAACTTAATAAACTTGAAGATAACCATTAGTGAACTTGAAAAATACAATATTAAGTTTGAATTATCACCTACCCATAAAAACCCCATATACAACCATGTCAGCAGAAATAAACCCTAAAATAACAATAATCCTACCCTAATACAGAAAACTACCCAATACGCCCCATAAAAGCTCAAAAACCATCACAAATCCTTCTCCCCCATTTTGTCAACATCAGAAGGAGGTTGAGGAAAAGTGAGATCGGATGGTAGGACAAAGGGCACTATAGCAGTGGAAGGGTATACTAGCACCGGCTTAAAGGGTGGAGATGATGGCTAAGGAACAGAGGCTGAAGGTGGTGGTGAAGGTGACTGATCATAAGTGACATCAACATTAGAATCTAGATTGGTGAAGAGAACATGTGTCTGTGGATGAGGAGGTGAAGTCGAGGCAGGAGTGGTCTCAGGTGGCACCTCAGAAGACGTAGTCAGAAAGTGAGAGTGTAAGAAGATCTCCATAACAGTGATTCTTCTAGACATATCATCTTGAGTCTTAAACATCAAGTCAAAGTTGGTATTTGCCTTGTCCACCAACTTTAAGACTTGTAACTCCATTTTGTCTACCAAATTTTCATACTCAGTCATCAATTCCTTTTTCAAACTAGACACAGCTTGATCTATCACTTCAGTCAGATAAGTGGAAAGTGATGCATTCAGGAAAGATGGAGGGGAAACCTGACCTTGAGCAGATGACTGAGCCTCATCACCTCTTGATGGAGTGGCTTCTCTCTGAGATGTAGCCCTGGTTCGACTCACTGGAAGATTGATACTCATGTGTGTCACTTGAGTCTTGCCAAACCTTGGAATGATTACCCTCTCAGTTCCTTCCAAGTACCATATTTTGTTTTTCATGAGGATGAGGAACACAAGTTGAGGATATGGTATAGTCACGGATTTTGATGAAGAAAATCAAAATCTTCTCATCTCATTAAAAACAATCTCCCCCATATTTCTTTGTTGACCTGCTAGGAAGGAGGTTAGCAAATAGTAATCTCTCTGAGCAAAATGGGTATAATTCTTGGACTTGTTAACCATACTACGAGAGTATATGTAGTGAAGGGCTCGATGAGAATTAGGCATATCGATAGGCTTAAAGTTAAGAGGTCCTATTAGGTCATTTGGTCTTAAAAGCCGAAAGGCTTCATTGGCTGAAAGAGTGGGTGGATCTAGAGGTGGTGCAACATACCCAAGTAAATCATTAATGATACTAGTAGATATCATAATGAATTGATCTCTAATAGTGGTAGATACTGCTTCCTCAATCAATTCTCCAGTCCTAGATTGTATGTTGTGGGTTTTCATGTTGCAATAAAAATTTTTCACAACAGAGGTTGAATAAGAAATGTGAATATTCAACCAGGGAGCATAAAATCCAAGATAAGGATATAAATCCAAACGACAATTCTTCTTCAGATAATCTAAGTCCACATAAACTATAGGGCAAAAATGTCTATGTGCAAACTCAGTATCATATACCTTCTATTTTAGTGGCTTCAGTTCCTTAACATTGAAACCTTCAGGAGGACTTATGACTTGTTCTTCCTCTGGAGCCTGTGATGTGGAAGGTACCCCTGAAGCAACTGCACTAGATTGACCAACATGGTGTAAACTTGAGGACCGGCTTGAAAGGCAATTTTGCCAACCAATGCGTCAATTTTGACCTCTCCATTGCTTCTCGAAGTTGCATATTGAAAGTGTCATCGGAGGAAGAAGAAGATTGTTGTTGTTGCTCAGTGTCCTTCTTCTTTCCTCTTCCTTTGACTTCTTTGGATTGAGATTGAGTAATCATTGGTTCTTTAAAAACTACACCCTTTGGTTTCTTTTGCAGAGGTTTATCCTTCTTAGCTATTTGAGGCTTAGGATGAGGTTTCTTGGCCGGAGTTCTCTTTTTGGTTTTGGGTTTAGGATGAGGTGTTGGTGTAGAAGACAATATAGGAGATGAAGGTGTTGCTACCGGAGTTCCTGAAGAACTAGCAGCAGAATGAGTGGGAGAGGGTTAATGAGATCTTTGGGAGACAATAGGAATCTTAGTTCTAGCCATTTAGAAACGAAATGAGAACAACAAGGATCACAGATTTGCTGAAGATTGAATGAGAAAGTTTTAGAGAGTTAAGGCACGAAATGAGAAACTTTGAGGATAAATCTCACCTTATAAAGAAGATTGAAGAGTTGTAACGGTGATTTGAAGCAAAAAGAGATGTCCAATCGATGGGTGACAGTTGGAGGTGAAGAGAGATGACCTTCGAGTGACACAACGCTTCGAGTGAGAAAAGGAAGTATGACGGTCTGAGCTATCGCGTAACTGATATTAGTTCCAACACTCGAGCAACAACCCTAGTGCTCAAGTTCTATTCATACTGTGCTCGAGTGTGATCATACTGTGCTCGAGTGATATTCAAACAAATTTGATAAGAAATGTAAAAGCGTACCTGATTTAAATATATCTTGTTATATTTTTCATCTTTGTACTCAAATCCTCCAAAATCATTTGAGTAACCATGCTTTAAATAAGTATTTGTATAAATTCCTTCCTTCTGTTCGAGTTCTCTTGCTTCACTCCAGGTATGTTCATACCATGCTCGAGTGAGAACTTTTCTCACTCGAGTGAGAACAATTATAACTGTTGCACTTCAGATAACCTCTTGGTATTTTTATCTCCTCCGTTAACCCCTGTTTTACATGCTTAGAAACAAAGTATATTTAATGGTTCTGTACTCGAGCAAGGTTGACTGACTCAAGTGAGTATGAGCTTGTCACTCGAGTGACAATTCCTGTGCTCGAGTAATAGACCTGCAAAAGGAATTTCTAATACTCCGATGCCAAAGTCAATATGGTTATCATCAAAAACTCATTTAAACACAATAATTAACAAGAAAACTTACAGCTCATTGGGATTAACCATTCCCAATTCTCTTCAAATATATAGAAATTGATCTTTAGCTATTGGCTTTGTGAATATGTCAGCAAGTTGAAGGTCTGTTGGTATGAATTATACTTTGACATCCTTCTTTTGCACGTGATCTTGAATGAAATGATGTTGGATATCTATGTGTTTGGTCCTTGAATGTTGCACAGGATTCTTAGCCAAGCTTATGGTGCTAGTGTTGTCACAATAAATTGGAATCTCATTTAAGTATATCCCTAAATCTTGAAGTTGTTGCTTCAACCATTATACTTGAGAACAACAACTTGCTACAGCTATATATTCAGCTTCAGTTGAGGATAATGACACTGTGTTCTGCTTCTTGCTAAACCATGATACCAGAGAGCCTCCAAGGAATTGACATTGACCACCAGTACTTTTCCTATCATTTTTATATCCTCCATGATCTGAATCTGAATATGCCATTAAATATTCGTTTCCTCTTTTTGGATACCATAAGCCAAGTTCTGAAGTATCTCCTAGGTATTTTAAGATTCTTTTCACTGTCTCTGCATGTGATACCTTAGGAGCATATTGATACCTTGCACACATTCCAACGCTGAACTGAATATCTGGCCTGCTTGCTGTAAGATAGAGTAATGAACCAATCATTCCTCTATATTTAGAGATGTTGTGACTAGGACCTTTTACATCAGCATCCAACAACATTGTAGAACTCATTGGAGTATCAGCTCCATTAGCATTATCCAATCCATACTTCTTCAGCAACTCTTTCAAATACTTTGTTTGAGACAAAAATATCCCATTCTTCTTTTTCTTGATTTGAAGTCCAAGAAAGAAGTTTAATTCTCCCATCTTGAACATCTCAAACTCTCCATGCATAATCTTAAAAAATTCTTGACACATAGATTAGTTAGTAGCACCAAAAATAATATCATCAACATAAATTGGAACAATTAGAATATCATCTTTGTTATGTTTGATGAAAAGAGTTGTATCCACTTTTCCTCTGACAAAGTTTTGATCAAGAAGAAACTTGGTTAGTCTTTCATACCAAGCTCTAGGTGCTTGTTTCAAACCATATAAAGCTTTCTTAAGTTTAAAAACATGATCAGGCTTTGTTTCATCTTCAAAACTAGGAGGTTGTTCTACATATACTTCCTCCATAATATAACCATTTAGAAAAGCACTTTTCACATCCATTTGATAAAGTTTAAAACCTTTAATGCAAGCAAAGGCTAAGAGTACTCCTATTGCCTCCAATCTTGCCACTGGAGCATATGTTTCCTCATAATCAATACCTTCTTCTTGATTATAGCCTTTGGCCACCAATCTTGCTTTGTTTCTCATAATGATTGCTGATTCATCAAGTTTGTTTTTGAAAACCCATTTTGTCCCTATAACCGTATGATCTTTAGGTCGAGGAACCAAATCCCAAACTTGATTTCTTTGGAATTGATTTAATTATTCTTGCATAGCAATCACCCAATCATTGTCAGATAAAGCTTCTTTCATATTAGAAGATTCAATTTCAGAAATAAAGGCAGAGAAAGTTACCTCATTGGGAATTCTATTTCTAGTTTTGACACCTTCGTGAATATCTCCAATTACTTGATCAATTGAATGATCTTTAATATGTCTCCATGCTTTTGGTTGAGCATGATCATCGATATCTTCTATATTTTGAAAATCATTTGTTTCAAAATCATTCTGTTTTGAAATAGTTTTGTTTTTCTTTATCAAATTCATTTCTTCTTCATCAACAAGTTTTGTCTAAGAGTCAAGTTCATCAAACACAACATGAATAGATTCTTCAACTGTACATGTTCTTTTATTAAAAACTCTATATGCTTTACTTCTATTAGAATATCCTAGAAATAAACCTTTGTTAGACTTTGAATTAAATTTACCCAAATTTTCTTTACCAATATTGTGAATGAAGTACTTGCATCCGAAGATGTGTAGATGAGCAAGATTTGGCTTTCTTCCTTTGTAGAGTTCATATGGTGTCTTTCCAAGTGACTTACAAATATATGCTCGATTTGAACTGTAGCATGCAGTACTCATGCATCTGCCCAGAACACTTGTGACATTTCTTTTTCATTAAGTATTGCTCTTGACATTTCTGTGAGGACTCTGTTCTTCCTTTCTACTACTCCATTTTGCTAGGGTGTTCTAGGTGCAGAAAAGTTGTGATCTATTCCTTCATTATTGCAATAGTCTTCAAAGAGTTGATTATCAAATTCTTCTCCATAGTCTGTCCTAATAGAAACAATAGAAATACCTTTCTCATTTTGGACCTTCTTAGCAAACGTAATAAATTCGACAAATGTTTCATCTTTTGAAGCAATAAACATAGTCCATGTAAATCTCATAAAATCATCGACATTACTAAAGTATATAGGTTTCCTCCAAAACTTTTTACTCTTGATGGACCTACTAAATCCATATGAAGTAATTGTAAAGGTTTGGAAGTAGAAATCTCATACTTTGTTTTGAATGAAGATTTAGTTTGTTTACCTTTTTGACAAGCTTCACAAATCATGTTATCTTTGAATTTTAGTTTAGGAAGACCAATAACTAAATCTTTTATAATCAGTTTGTCAAGTTGATTCATATTAACATGAGCTAGACGCTTGTGCCATAACCAACTTTCTTCTAATCTGCTAAGAAAACAATTTTCTAAAGAATTTGAATTTAAATCAATAGTATAACAGTTACCATCCCTTTGAGCTCTGATCTTTGCCTTGATGGAATCTTTATTAAGCGGTAGATCTTTCTTGTTTACTATCAAGCATTCTTTTGAATCAAAGATCACCCAATTATCTTTGTCAGTTCTTTGACTTACGCTCAAGAGGTTGTGGCACAATCCTTCAATGTAATATTCTTCATTGATTTGAATACCATCGGATTTTCCCACTTTACCATTCCAGCAATACATCCAGATTGATTACCTCCAAATGTTACCTTTCCTCCTTCTCTGGTTTCCAGCATGGTGAACTTATTTTTGTCACCAGTCATGTGTCTCAAGCATCCACTATCAATATACCACTTGTTTGCTCATGATGCCTTGAGACATACCTAGAGTAAGGTGATCAAGTTTTAGGTACCCACACTTTCTTGGGTCCTTTGTGGTTAGTATGTAATACATGTGTCCCTTTCGAAACCTATTTATTCGTGCCAATAACTTGACCTTTTCTAAACTAACATGATAAAGTATAATGTCATTTCCTATTACAATAGCTACATGATGTGAATGGATTTGATGTATGCATAGAATTCTTGAAATATTTGAGATAAGTTCTACGGATATTTTTCTTATTTCCTCTATTTTTATCATGATCAGACTTGTATCCAATTCCAGATTTATCAAAGGAAACTTTTTGAGAATTTAGAATAACTTTAAGATTTTCACTTCCTTTAGTAAATTTTTCCACAGTTTTTGTTAAATCTCTTATTTTCTTATCTTTCTCTTCACATACTTCACATGATGATATGACAGTATTTTCTAATTCCTTTACTTTCTTCTTGTAACTAACCATTTCTTTAGCTACCTTAATGAATTCTGTATGCAATGCATTATATTCAGATAATAACTTATCATAAGTAGGTTCAGAATCACTTACCTCAAAATCCGATTCATCTTCTTTTGACTACCAAGCATAGATTTGCCACTTCGTCATCGTCACTTTCTTCATCCGACGAACTATCACCCCATATAGATGATATGTATGCTTTCTTTTTCTGCTTCTTTTTGTCTTTATTTCAGAAGCATTCGGATTTGATGTGTCCAGGCTTCCCACATTCATAGCATACTATCTGTTGCTCCTTGTTTTCTTTCTTGCTTGGTCCACCTTGATAATTTTTGAAGTTCTTTTGACATCTTCTATAGAACTTCTTGAATTTTCTCACGATCATTCCCATATCATCATCATTAGGAACATCTTCGTTTCCGGAAGATTCTTCTTCCTTGATAGCTTTAAGTGCAACTCCTCTTTTCTTTTTATCATCGAACTCATCTAGTTCCTTCTTGAATCTCAACTTTCCTTCATACTCAGAAAGGCTACCAAAGAGAGCAACTATGGATCTCATTGACTCTCCTTTAGCTTCTTCGATAGCTGTTACCTTCGCTTCCCATTCTTTCATAAGAATATTAAGAATCTTTCTTACCTAGGAATTTTGGTCAAAAGATTTTGCAAGTGCAGATAGTTGATTAACAAGATAAGTGTACCTGAGTTCAAATTCTGATATTCCTTCTCCAGGTTTCATACTAAATAGATCATACTCTGTAATTAGAGTATTAACTCTATTTTCTTTGATTCCAGATGTACCTTTATGAGCGATTTCAAGAGCATCCCACATATCTTTAGCTGTTGGTAGAGTGCAGATTCGGAAATATTCCTTCTGACTGAGAGCACTCTATGTCATTAAAATAGCTTTACTATTTAATGTTACTAACCTTTTGTCATCTTCGTCAAACTCCTCTGGGCTCTTCTTAATGACTCTATCTTCGATTTTCTTTATTGGAACATAGTCACCATCTTGTATAACATTCCATAAACCGTACTCGTTAGCCATCCCGAACACTCTGAACTTAGCTTTCCAGAATGAAAAATGTTCTCCAGTAAAACCAGGAGGTCTAGTGATTGAAGCTCTATCTGGAAGAATGTTTTCACCTATTGTTGCCATTTATCGGATCCTTCTCAAGCTGTTAGGCTCTTCAGAGAAGACCTTGCTCTGATACCAAATGAAAGAGGCAAGCTTCACCCAAGAGGGGGTGAATTGGGTGATGTGATAAATTTTTCATTTGATGCGGTGATATGACAATAGTTGTAGATAGAGTAGAGTTAAGAGAATTAGTACACAGAGAGTTATACTGGTTCGACCCAAAAACCAGGCCTACATCCAGTCCTCAGAGATCAAGACCTACTGAGATTTTCACTATGCTTCTAAGATTCAATGGGCTCTCAGAATGCCACAAAACAACAATTGTCCTCGAATGGACTACGAGCAGAAATATTCTAACATTCAAAAATTTCTCTCCCCCTTACGACAAGTCTTACTTGCAGAAAAACAACCTATGACCTTTCTCTCTTGCTTACGTATACAAGTCTTATGAGCAGCAATGTTCTCTCCTGCTTACACCTTTGTAAGTCTTACGAGCAGCAACGTTCTCTACTTCTTGTATCTTGTAAGTCTTATGAGTAGAAAGTTTTACTAGGAATTTTCTCAACTGCTTCTCTCGTAAGGATATCTACCATCTTAAGGTCTAAATACCTTGAGATCAAATGAAAATAGAATTTGAAGTGTATACAGACTGTCTTACAAAGCAAATATGATAAACACTTAAGAACGATATGAATACAGAGAAAATGTGAATAACAGAGACTCATGAATTTGCTTATGTGAATTCTTGCACTTCGTTGTTCTTGATGATCTCTGGAACTCTGTATTTATAGACGTTCGATTTTGCCCGTTTGAATAATGATCATTGTGGAGCGGGGCATGTTGTTGTAGAAGGGCATGCGTACGTTTGAAATCTTTGAACGCGGTAGGTACGTGCTTGGATGGTCGTAATGATGCTGTCTGCTGTTGCTTGACTTCCTTAGTGTGTTTTTAATTCAAATGTTCAAACTCCTGTATCACACTTATAATCCATGTTAAATGATATTTTATAATAATAATAAGTGAAAATATAATGAATAAATATCATTAAACCATATCTGGATTGAACGTTGTAAGACTGGTGCGTTTTGGCTTCTGTCAGAGTCTTATTCGAGCACTGAGGGGGTTTAGGCCTGAGCAAGGAGCTCGCAACCCGATAAGCCCGCCCAC
Source organism: Inga leiocalycina (assembly GCA_963242795.1). Taxonomy (NCBI): domain Eukaryota; kingdom Viridiplantae; phylum Streptophyta; class Magnoliopsida; order Fabales; family Fabaceae; genus Inga; species Inga leiocalycina. Next base: position 26,362,896 of record OY725328.1, read on the forward strand.
ACCTGTAATAAATTTACCCATTTTGGGCCCACCCAAAACAAGCCCGTAACGGGCGAGCAAATTACCCGCCCCTTTAAGCATTAAACGGGCGGGCTATGGGTACCCCTTCGGGCTTCCCATACCCGCTTGTTTATTGTTTTTATTTATTGGTTTTATTGAAGATTCAATAGAAATGTAATGATTATGCATATTAAGAAGCCTGATTATGGAAAGATGCCAATGCTTTTATTGAATGGCTTTTGTTAACAGTTTTATTCCTTTATATTCAAAGTTTGAATACTCTTTTTAGTTGTGATTTAAGGCTTAAATTCTGAATTTTTGATTGTGAATGTTACTATGTGATGTTTTAATTTAAATAAAAAGGTACATTGCAGACAGTTATATGAGTATTATGTGTTTGTTAAATGCAAAAACGTAGTACTGTAAGACTTAAAGTATGGCAATGAATTGTTTTACACTTTGCAATAGTAGGGATTTTTTTAATATCATATGCTAAATGAGCTGCCCATTACCCGCCCAAATTTAGACGAGTATGTCTAGCCCGTTTATTACTGGGCTATCTCAGGTACTTAACGGGTACGGGCTAGCTCGTACCCATTAAGACATAAACGGGCGGGTAATGGGCTGACCTTCAGGTCACCCCAGCTCGCCCATTACTCAGCCCTAAGGGGGTTCACTCGAGTGCAATACCATATTGATTCAGTTTTATACTTGCACTTCCACATGATTTGAGAGAGTGCATTTTCATACTTACGAGTGATGTGGATACTCACTCGAGCACAACTCCTCCTGCTCGAGTGTCCTTGTATTTTACACTAAGAGCCGCGTCCCTAAACAATACTCGCATACTATTTTAGCAAGAGTATGATTTTGCACTCACAGGTGATATGGGCCTTCACTCGAGCATACATACTCCTATTTGAGTGAGAAGAATATTCATCTGTAATATACTCTTATCTTCAGCACTTGCATCAAAATTGAGAAAGTTAGATTTCTCACTCGTGAGTGCTGATGTATCACTCGAGCATATAAACTCTCACTCAGGCATGCTTGTGCTTCTCTGTTCTGCATGACTCTCGGCCAAACACTCGCAGTCCCTCACTCGCTAGTGCTCGAGTGCAAGCTTGTGCTTCTTTGTTCTGCATGACTCCCAGCCAAACACTTGCAGTCCCTCACTTGCTAGTACTAGAGTGCAAAACAGCTTCATGCTCGAGTGTTGGTTATAATGCTCGAGTGCATCAGTAGAATTGACAGTAATTGCTCTCAGCCAAATACTTCTTGTCCAACACTTGCATGTGCCCGAGTGTAAAAGAGGTTTATGCTCGAGTGCCAGCTCTGTTGCTCGAGTGCATCAGCAAAAAATGACAGCAAAGATTACAAGACTTTTCCATATGCATTTGGTAACTTTGTAATCATTCTTTAGATTTGTAAAAACATACTGTGCATACAATTACCTTTTGTTATTGTAATATCCCAATTTTTGATTATGGGTTAATCATGATTATTATGGATAATTATGAATTTAATTGGGATTATTATGTATTTTATGACAATATTAATTAATGTCATAATTAGTGGAAATTGGAAATATTGGTGCATGTGTGTGGTATTTAAGATCAAGGGTTGTGATTCCTTGACCGTGCGTCGGAATCCTATGTGTTGTGATGTGGTGAGCTCATTGTGGGAATGCATGAGATGTTGACAAGTGGCAATGTGGGAGTGGTTGGATATGATCACATGAGGACAAATGATCACTTTTTGCCTTCCTCCTCTCCATCTCTTCCTCTCTCTCGTGCTCCCTCTCTCATTTCTCTCTTCTCTCTCTAGTCCACCATTGTTGAAGGCAAGGGAAGGAAGAAAGCTTGATTTTTGGGTAAGTAAATGATCTCTTTTGCTCAAACTCCATTCACAAATGTTGATCCTTGAGTAATGGGCTTCATTTTGGTGTGTGTAGTTTGGTCATTTGGTTGTGATTTGTGCCACACGAAAATTGATTGTTGGAGAATCAAGAACTCTCTTTGGAGAAGTTGCTAAGGTGAGTGAAACTAACCTATCTATCTAAGTTTCATACCATTTGAAGTAGTTAATAATTCTGGGAATTTTGTCTTGAATCCGAAAATTTGATGCCACTGTTCATTTGGTATGTTTTTGGTATGAGAATGGTGTTTTGGAATGAGTATGTGATAGATAGATTGATTAGAAATTGAAATGTGAAGTTTGGTTAAGATTGGTATCTTGTTGAATTTATTGCCCAAAACCCAAAGCATGATAATGGAATAGGATTTTGGTGATTTTGACATTCCCATTGGATTCCTTGAGTGATTTGGTGTGGGAATGAGCTTGGTGATTGATTTTGGATTCATTTGAATCACTTGGGAAAAGTTGGAAAGTTGTCTTGTTTAAGCTCTGTTTTTCGCTGTCATCTTACACGAGCATTTTGAGTGACCAAATGGTATTGGAAAATTCTGAAACTTTCCAGTCTTAAATTTCACATCCCAAGCTTCAAAATGGACATATATTTTGTGTCATGTTGTTGAGTATTCTGTGAGTTATGGTTGTCCAAAGTTTGGGATTGAAACAGAACTCTGTTTTGGAGTAGTGTGTAGTTTTTGGTGATTCTGTATTTGTTTAGTGATTTCCAGTGAAGGGCTATATTTTTCCTTGAAAGAGGACTCATATACCTTTCATTTGGCTTTGGAATCACCTCGTTTCGATTTTTCTAGAATTAGTTATGGTTTTTCGAAGTGCAGCCCAGAGTCAGGAGATTTCTGGGCCGCGGCCCAAACCTTTTTGGCCTGTTTTGGGCCGCGGCCCACGAGTGGCGGGCCGCAGCCCAAGACCTTCTGACCATGTTTGGGCCGCAGCCCAAGGAATGGTGGGCCGCGGCCCAACCCTGTGTTTTGGCACTTTGTGTTATCGAAAGGGGATCTTTAACCTATTGTTTCCTAACCTTTTAGGGCTTTTATTAGAGGCATTTGGGGCCTCTTAAGAGTCAATTATGATAACCAAAACTAAGTTTTTCAAGTTAATTAAGTATTGGAATAGAATATAACCCTTCGTCCCTAATTATGAATATAGGATTTGACATTTGCCTTCCTCGGGAGAGACCGGCGCTAGGACACGCACGGAAGGATCAAGGTAGTGACTCTTCTCTCACATATTGTATGATGTCTTGGCATGCATAACTTGTCGTTGAGCTTGTGAAATGTGTGCCATGGTACATTACGGCGTGAGCACTTCAATGTGAGCCGTATAGGGAGTGACAGTGGTCATCTCTAGGTCGGCCGTTGAACTGCCGTTGTAAATGTACATGGATCTTTGTGAATCTGACCCGTGGGGCGGCGTTTGTGAAACCAACCGTGGGCTGTGTGTGTGAATCTTGCCTATGTGGCTTGCATTTATGATATGCTTTATATGGATCCCAGCTGTGGTGAATTATACTGTGTTGATTGTTGTGATGCAATACAGCGTGAGCAATTCAGCGTGAGCAATCGTAAGGGATGACATGTGTCATACTAACCATTGCCGCTGTAACTGCCGTTGTAGTTGCTTGTTGTGAATAATGATTGGCTTACATGCATTATTATTGTATATTATATGATTGATTTGTTACTACGGGGATTCTTTAGAATCTCACTCTCCCAAAATTAAACCTTTTAGATAGGGCTGAAGGATCGAGAGGCAAGCGGGTGACGAAGAGTAGTTAGACCTCCTGTTTAGGAGTGTATTTTGGAATTAATGGTTATCATTGTAGATTTTGGAATTGTATATCTATTGGATGTTTTTGGGAAACAATTGTGTAAAATGGGATTGGTAGTATAGTTTTGTGTAATCCCCAAGTTAAGGGTATTGAATTGTGGCTTTGTGCCTTTGTAAATCCCTTATCTAATGAATGGAACCCGAGTGAGTCGGGAATTTATTTGCACTCTGATATTTGTAAATGGAATCCACCTGTTCAGGCCAGTATTATTTTGTATTGAGAACTTGAGACCATTGTGAATAAGTTTTGAAAAATGTTTTTGCAAATCCGATTTTTGGGCAATAGATTGTCTTAATAAGTCCTATTTCGAAATATGGTCTCTAAGTACAACTTGATTTTGAGTTTAAGAACTAAATCCTGGCCTAAGGTGGAAAGGGGGTTACAGTTATCATCAAAACTTGGAATCTAACATATATGACCTAGCAAATGGTCATGGGGTGCTCTAGTGCCATTTGCAGAAAGAAAGATGAGAAAGGAAATTATGGAAGAATAGGCTCAACAATATAAAGGAAGGCAACTCTTGTTCTTGTATCTTGTGTAATGGTTTTGCATGTATGTGTTTACTATAAGATATATTTATGTTTTGAATATATGCTAGGAAGTAAGACCTATGGGGCCAGCGTGTCCTAAGTAATCCAACCTGACGGGCAGAGGCCCAAGGCTATAAGTTCCATAATGCCTATGGCATAAGGGTGATTCCTTAAGCAGTAAGACCTGATGAGCATTCAAAATTTGCAGGTGGTCGCCTGAGGCCTATTGTGAGGGTGGCCCCCCAAGCAATAGAGATATATGTTTTGGACGAGCAGTCACCTAGGCCATATTGAATAGGTGGACACTCAGGGCCATATGATTTGTATATTATGCACGAGCAGTCGCCTAGAGCCTATTGTGTCGGTTGACACTCAGGGCCATATGGTTGTTATGATATCTGAATGCTTATTGGATAATTGTGGTTAGATGGTTTGTTTTGCATGCTTTATGAACATTACATAAGTATATGGAGGGTTTGAGTAACAAGAGTTAGGGCCTGGGATGAATTTAGAATACCTAATGGACTGTATGTTCTAGGTAGCTAAACTCGATATGTATTCAGCAAAGATGATAGACTCTTTGTCCTGAGGCCATAAGACCTAAGGGACTAGTATGTCCTTAGGCCAGCAGAATGTTACGTAATTGAGAATTGTGATGAGCGGAGGCTGAGGGGTAAGACCCAATGTGGAAGTCTGCATAGAGCGGTGTCCCTGGGCCATAAGACCTATATGGTTAGTGTTATGGTTAGTGTCTAACATGATCACATTGGACCAGTGTGTCTAGGGTATGTCTTAAGGCTGACAAACCATTCAGACTGTACCAAGTTATAGCCAAGGAGTAAGTCTTGAGATACCTATGGCATGAGGGTTATTCCCTGGGCAGTAAGACTAGAATATCTAGTACTGTAGGAGTAGAATAAGCCGGAAGGCTTGATATGCATACAGTGCAATTCAGGTAGAGTCCCAAAGAGACTATGAGGCCTGATATTCTGATCTGGCCAGAGTCTCGAAGAGGCTGTAAGGCCTGGTATACACATAGTATGATCCGAGTAAAGTCTCGAAGAGGCTGTATGGCCTGAGAAACCAAGGGCTGTGAGTAGGAACCAGTGGGTCCTATGTCTGAATGCTCTTACTATGTACTGAATTAATGAAAATGCTGAATGATGATTGCTGAATACTATCTGAGATGTGATTAAAAGTATGATGATTGGTGTTGCATACTCGATGAGCTTGCATATGAAAGAGATAAATTGAAAAAACAATTGTGTGGCATGCTTATTAAGCTATTCATAAGATGGACACACTGAGTGTCTAAGATGATCCTCGAGGTATAGGCATTCAAATTTCAAGGATGAAATTTAATGAACGAGAGGGAGAATTGTAATATCTCGAATTTTGGGCCTAGAGACTTGAGGATACGCCTATATCAGGCAAACTACTAATGTAATATCCTGATTTGTAATCAAGGATTAGTAGCTTCAAATGATGTAATTAATGTTAATTAAGCATATTTGAGTATATGTTGTGTGTTATGATATAAGGATGATTAGTGATGATTTCATGAGTCAAGAACCAATCAGGGGTAAAACGGTAAATTTACCAACTGTCTGGTTAGCTAATGATGAGAAAAACCCCTTAGTAATCAAGATCGATGGTTGAGATTGAAAGACCAAGGGGTGGAATTTGATGCAAGCAAGCTTAGGTGAAAGCATTGTGGGAAGAGTAAGATGGTGACAAGTGGCAAGAGAAGGACCATTGGATTAAGTCAAATATTCCTCTCCTCCCTCTCTTCCTTCAACTCGTTGGTATGCATGGGGAAATGAGAAGCAAATGATCATATCTCACCAACTCATTTCTCTCTCCATTTTCCTCCATTTCCGGCGAGCTTGGCAAGAAAGAGAAAGGAAGAGTCTGAAATTAAGATAGGTAAATGACCTTATAAGCTCAAACACTATTTATTGATATTGTTCAAAAGGTTAAGAGCTCTACTTCCATGTTTTCAGACTTGTGATTGGTGGTGTGTGGCAAATTGAGGGATTTTGAAAGTTGAGGAATCCAAGTTCTGAATTCAGCAAGTTGAAGAGGTAGGTTTGTAATGCATTTTGATATATATGTCAAGATGTTTGCTTAACCAATGAGAAATCTGGAAATTAGACCTAATTATGATGTTAAATGAAGGGTAGTCTTTGATGAGAGTGTCACTGTTCATTTGGTCAGTTTTGACACTTGGGAGTGATTAGAAATTGATTTGAAGTTGAATAAGGGAAATGTGTTAAGTTGTGGTTTTGGTGGATTTATGGTTTAGAGATGAGATCTTGTTGTTGAGTGGAAATTTGGGTTGTTTATGGTTGTCAATGGGTTCCTTGTGATGATATATGAGAGAATGAGTAATGGTATGAGTTAGGGAACCATTGGAATTCATTTGGTGAATTCTGGTAAACCATGTCAGTTTCCGCATTTTGGGTATCTGGTGTGAATTCTCGAGTGAGAGAAGAACTCACTCGAGCACAGGATGAACGTGCTCGAGTGAGCATGTTTGTGCTCGAGTGAGGGTGCCTTTTTGGTGCTGCGGGTGAGTGTCTCAGGATATCACTCGTGAGTGATTGCCAAGAGTGCGCCTGGCACTCGCGAGCATTGAGGGATCACTCGCGAGCACTGGGGTTGTGCTCGAGTGAGTCTGTTGCCTGGGAGTTGGGGTGCTCTCGGGTAGGCACTTGCTGCCTTGTGCTCGCGAGCACTAAGGGTCAATGCTCGAGCACAAGTGTTTGTGCTCGAGTGAAGGTGAAAGAAGAGGTTGAGAGGTGCTCTCGGGTTGTCACTCGCAGGCCTCACTCTTGTGATGCTCGAGTGTGCTCGGGGTCTCTGCTCGAGCACAGCCTCTTGTGCTCGAGTGAGAGTGTGGATTTGTAGAGGAGGTTGCTCTCGGGCAAGCACTCGCGGGAGGTCACTCGCATGTGTGCTCGAGTGAGAGTGTAGGTTGGTCGCGGGAGTTGCTCTCGGGCAAGCACTTCCTGCGTCTCACTCGCGAGTGAGGGGGAGTTGTGCTCGAGCACGGCCTTCTGTGCTCGAGTGAGGGGTGCGAGTGAGGGGTCCAAAAATCAGATCTTAGCTTTCTAAAGAGGGATCTTTGGGGATAGTTATCCCAACCCTTTAGGCATATGTTTAGGCATATTATGGCTATCTAAAGAGTCCAAATGAATACCAACTTAGAGTGTTATTGAAGTAAGAACTTGGAAAAGGAAATTAACCAAATGTCCCTATTTTGATTATAGGATTTGATATCTGCTATCCTCGTGAGCCTACTGTGCCCAGAGACATCAGGAAAGGATCAGGTAGTGACTTTTCTTTCGTACCATTTGTGATGCATCGTATGTGTGTATTTTCATTGCTTTGCGATAAGTTCGTATGCTGCGACTTATGTGGATATATGTGAGCACCGTCAGTCCAATAGTCCCTGAGTAGCTAACAACGGTTCGGATAAAGACTGTGTGTCTTTCCGGCGGAGAAAGGGGATGAGGATGAGGTGTGATTATGTGACATGAAAGCCAAGAGGCTGATTGTGGGCCGAAAGGTCGTTTATGTGCCGAAAGGCTATTTGTGAGGCTGACGAGCCGTTTGTGAAGCCGGATAGCTATGTGCTATAAGGCTATATGTATGCACTGCCACGCCAATAGTCCCTGAGTAGCTAACAACGGTTCGGGTTAGGCAGTGTGCCTTCCCGGCGGAGAAAGGGGAGGAGGCTGGAGTGTGATATGTGTTGCTGCTGTATGATGATTTACTTACATGCTATGTACTTATGTGTGGTATAAATGCTTAGTTACTACTGGGATTCTTTAGAATCTCATTCTTTCCTTTAAACTAACCTTTCAGACAGGGCGACTGGCTCCAAGGAGAAGCGCGTGACCCGAAGTGGTTAGAGTTTCTTAGGGACATTAGTATAGTTTTGTTGGTTTATTCATTTTGGATAGGGATTACTGTATTATGTTTTGGAGATGTATATAGTTTGAAATACTTGGTTGTAATCCCTAAACAGGATTTGGAATTCTAGGTATGTAGTGAACCCGGGGGTTGCCGGGAGTTTGGTTATACACTCTGTTATTCGTAAATGTATATAAACTGCTCAGGTGATTATATTCGATAAATTGAACTTGAGACTGGAAGAGGAATGAAGTTTTAAAAATTTCGTAAAATCCCTACTGCTAGAGGGAAGTTTAAATGGGTTTTAAACCATACGACGGTCTCTAATCTAATTTAATTACCTAATATCGAGTTATAATCACGTGTTTAAAAGCAGGGTGTTACATTTTGGTATCAGAGCTGTAGTTCCTGGCAAGGGTAGAGTTTGCTAGGATAGATCCCTTAGTTGGTTCAGGGATAAAAGATTGTTTGTGAATGATTGTTATGTGTGCACATATATGTTTAAATGATTTGGATATATATAAGTTTTGTGACCATATGTGCATACTGTCTCTGCTGAATTAATGGGGTAAGTTGCTTGTAGAATGAAGAAAACCAGAGGACGCCCCAAAATTCCGCGTGTAGACCCCGTGGTGGAGGTTGATAATGAAAACCCACCAGATCCTATGCATGAGTTGATGAGTCTAATCAAGGATCAGCGGGACATGATCACTGAGTTAAGGGACGAGCTCAGAGCAGAGAAGGCAAAGAATAAGGAAGTTCCGGTTCAGTCTATTCCGGAAGAAACTCAAGAGGAGACCCGTTATGAGGACACTGCAGAAGGATCAGCACGACCTCTAGAATCCCCACCTCGTGCTACCTTGAATCCGGAATCATATGGGATGCCACCCAGGGAGGAAAAAGACCTTCAGTATTGGGTCACCCGATTCTGTAAGCATTTGCCTCCGGCGTTCAGAGGGAGGTTTGATCCTCAAGTGGCAGAAGATTGGCTGAATCGTCTGGAAAAGATATTTGAGGTTCTCGGATGTCCGGATGAAGTGAAGCCACGGTTGGCCGTCTACAAGCTCGAAGGGGATGCAGATCGTTGGTGGCGGAATATCGCCTCAACATTGAAGAGCAATGAAACACCACTGACTTGGGAGTTGTTCTTACAAGAATTCAACGAGAAGTATTTCCCGAAGTCAGTCCAGCTTGAAAAGGAGACAGAATTCCTTAATATCAGGCAAGGGGACACGGAGAGTTTTGATGACTACTTGTCCCGATTCATCCGCCTGTCCCGGTATTCCTCCTATCTTCGGTACAAGGATGACGGAGAATGGAGCTCAGATATGCTTATTCGTGGTCTGAGACGAGAGTTGAGGAAGCGATTGGTTACTCACCGATTTAAGAAATTCAATAAGGCTGTGGAGCAATGTCGAATCACGGAAAACAACTTGAGAGAGGTGTATCCTAACAAAGCTATTGGCCACCGCAGTGAGCCTAGTAAGGGTAATGTTCCTCAGAAGCGTAAAGGCCAAGGATCATCTTCAGTCAAGGGTGGTGATAAGAAGCCCTATCAGCCTGGAGGTCGTGAACCTCAGAGATTTGCAACAGAGTGGAAATGTCGTCGCTGTAACAAATCACATTACGGCCAGAATTGTCAGGGAGAGATGATTTGTTTTAACTGCAAGCGGCCAGGACATCTTTCCAGAGATTGTCAACAACCACGAGCGGAGCAAAGGCCGAAGACACAGGGTCGAGTGTTTGCAATGACCCATGAGGAGGCTCGTAGATCTCCTGAGTTGATACAAGGTAAAATCTCCCTAAATGGCTATCTATTACAAGCATTGTTCGACTCGGGTGCCAGTCATTCCTTTATTGCGTATGATTGTGTAAAACGCCTGGGTATGCATGTGCATAAGTTACCATTTGATTTGGTAGTATCGACTCCGATGGGTGTTAAGGCCTTAACCACAGAAGTTTGTCTGAATTGTGTTATAACTGTGGAAGGGCGTCAGTCTGTTGTAGATTTGATTTGTTTGCCGCTTTACCAGTTGGAAGTCATTTTGGGTTTTGATTGGTTAACGGCAAATAACGTATTACTTGATTGCGGGAATAAGAGGATAGTATATCCTGTTTCTCAAAGGGCTGAAGTTGTAGGTGCTTGTATGAATTTTCTTTCTACAGCTAAAGCTGAGAGATATATTGAAAAGGGTTGTCAGGGGTATATGGTATTCTTCTCTATTCAGGGGGAAACTGGTGAAACCTTGAGTAATATACCCGTGGTAAATGAATTCCCTGAGGTGTTTCCGGATGACCTTAGCGGATTGCCTCCTGAGAGGGAAGTTCAGTTCCCGATTGACATTGTACCTGGAGCTGGTTCTATTTCGAAAGCCCCATATCGTATGGCCCCAAACGAGATGGCGGAACTAAAGAAACAAATAGAAGATTTGCTTGAGAAAGGATTCATTAGACCCAGTGTATCGCCTTGGGGAGCTCCAGTGTTATTCGTAAAGAAGAAAGATGGAAGCCTTCGGTTGTGTATCGATTACAGGGAATTGAACAAGGTTACTATTAAGAACAAGTACCCACTTCCCCGGATCGATGACTTGTTGGATCAACTCTCTAGATCGTGTGTATTCTCAAAGATTGATCTAAGGTCAGGGTATCATCAGCTGCGAGTAAAAGCGGAAGATATTCCGAAAACTGCTTTCAGGACCCGGTATGGTCATTATGAGTTTTTGGTGATGCCATTTGGGCTAACCAATGCGCCTGCGGTTTTCATGGATTACATGAACCGTATCTTTCGGAAATATCTGGATCAGTTTGTTGTGGTGTTTATCGATGACATTCTGATATATTCAAAAAGCAAGGAAGAGCATGAGCATCATTTGAGAATTGTATTGAACATCTTGTATGAGAAGAAACTATACGCGAAGTTGAGTAAATGCGAATTTTGGCTATCGGAAGTGAGATTCCTAGGCCATGTTATCTCGCAAGAAGGGGTCTCTGTGGATCCCAGTAAAGTGGAAGCAGTACTAGATTGGAAGAGGCCAGAATCTGTGGCAGAAGTACGCAGTTTTCTGGGTCTTGCCGGGTACTATCGGAGATTCATTCAGAATTTCTCCCGTATTGCGTTGCCGATGACCAAGCTCACGAGAAAGGATCAGCCGTTTGTGTGGGATGATAAATGCGAAAATTGTTTTGTGGAGCTGAAGGAGAGGTTGACGTCGGCACCTGTGTTGATTTTGCCCGATCCCAGTGTGACATATGTTGTGTACTCTGATGCCAGTGGGCAGGGATTAGGGTGTGTCCTTATGCAGCAGGGACGTGTGGTGGCCTACGCCTCTCGACAGCTCAGACCTCATGAATTGAATTATCCCACTCATGATCTGGAGCTTGCGGCCATTGTGTTTGCTTTGAAAATCTGGCGTCATTACCTGTATGGTGTGACTGTGGAACTGTACTGCGACCACAAGAGTCTCAAGTATCTTTATGATCAGAAAGAACTGAATATGAGACAGCGCCGTTGGATGGAATTGCTTAAGGACTACGATCTGGAGATTAAATATCATCCGGGTAAAGCCAATGTAGTCGCTGATGCTCTGAGTCGAAAGACTGTGCTCGTTGCAGCTATGATGATACGAGAGGAGAAATTGATTGAAGATTTTCGTGATTTGAATTTGACGAACCAAATCATCTGTGCCAATTACACTGTTTCCCAGGAGGAAAGTGATCTAAAAGCTGAGATTGAAGAAGCTCAGAGGCAAGATGACTGGATACAGCGAAATCTGATTCGGATTGAACGGGGAGAAGTCCCAGGTTATGATTTGTCGCCTAGAGGATTGATTCGCTATCAGAATAGAGTCTGCGTTCCACTCAAGGCGGAGTTGCGACAAAAGATTCTAGGTGAGGCGCATAAGAGCCAGTACACTCTTCATCCTGGTATGACCAAGATGTACCATAATCTGAAATCTGTGTATTGGTGGCCGGGTTTGAAGAGTGATGTGACCAAGTATGTGGCGAGATGCCTCACTTGTCAGAAAGTGAAGATCGAGCACCAAAGACCACCTGGTTTGCTCCAGAGTCCTGAGATTCCCGAATGGAAATGGGAAAGTGTGACTATGGACCTTGTGACGGGATTGCCCAAGATCAGAAATTACGATGCGATCTGGGTAATTGTGGATCGGTTAACGAAGTCGGCGCACTTCATACCAATCAATGCTGGTTATTCTCCTGACAAACTAGCAGAGATTTATGTTCGTGAGATCGTGAAACTCCATGGTGTTCCTAAGAATATCATTTCTGATCGAGATCCTCGATTTACTTCAAGATTCTGGAAAGCGTTGCATAAAGCCTTGGGAACTCAATTGAGATTCAGTACGGCTTATCATCCACAGACGGATGGACAGTCAGAGAGGACAATCCAGACGCTGGAAGACATGTTGCGAGCCTGTGTTCTCGACTTTAAAGGAAGTTGGGATCGCTTTCTTCCACTAGCGGAATTTGCCTACAACAATAGCTATCATGCGAGCATTCAGATGGCTCCGTATGAAGCATTGTATGGAAGACGGTGTCAATCGCCTTTGTGTTGGAACGAGCTATCCGAAAGGAAGTTATACGGACCAGATTTGGTTGATCAGACCTCAGCACAGATTCAGATTATTCGAAGGAGGTTACTTGCAGCGCAGAGTCGACAGAAAAGCTATGCCGACAAAAGGAGACGACCTCTAGAGTTTGAGGCTGGGGATCATGTGTTCTTGAGAGTATCACCAGTTACGGGCGTTGGGCGAGCTATCAAGAGGAAGAAGCTAAGCCCAAGGTATATAGGTCCTTTTGAGATCCTTGAGAGGATTGGGCCTGTCGCATACCGAGTAGCGCTACCCCCAAGTTTGAGCAAACTTCATGACGTGTTTCACGTTTCCCAACTGAAGAAGTACCAACCAGACCCATCCCACATAGTTGAGTATGAGAATGTTGAGCTTCAAGACAACTTCACATATGCGGTGGAGCCAGAGCAGATCATTGACCGGGAGGAGCGACGGCTCAGACACCGAAGCATTCCATATGTGAAGGTGGTCTGGAAGGGAATGACTCCGAGCGAGGCAACTTGGGAAGCGGAGGAAGATCTGCAGAGAAGATATCCGGAGTTTATGACTCGAGTAATGTAACAATTTCGAGGACGAAATTAAATTTTCGGGGGGAGAATTGTAATATCCTGATTTGTAATCAAGGATTAGTAGCTTCAAATGATGTAATTAATGTTAATTAAGCATATTTGAGTATATGTTGTGTGTTATGATATAAGGATGATTAGTGATGATTTCATGAGTCAAGAACCAATCAGGGGTAAAACGGTAAATTTACCAACTGTCTGGTTAGCTAATGATGAGAAAAACCCCTTAGTAATCAAGATCGATGGTTGAGATTGAAAGACCAAGGGGTGGAATTTGATGCAAGCAAGCTTAGGTGAAAGCATTGTGGGAAGAGTAAGATGGTGACAAGTGGCAAGAGAAGGACCATTGGATTAAGTCAAATATTCCTCTCCTCCCTCTCTTCCTTCAACTCGTTGGTATGCATGGGGAAATGAGAAGCAAATGATCATATCTCACCAACTCATTTCTCTCTCCATTTTCCTCCATTTCCGGCGAGCTTGGCAAGAAAGAGAAAGGAAGAGTCTGAAATTAAGATAGGTAAATGACCTTATAAGCTCAAACACTATTTATTGATATTGTTCAAAAGGTTAAGAGCTCTACTTCCATGTTTTCAGACTTGTGATTGGTGGTGTGTGGCAAATTGAGGGATTTTGAAAGTTGAGGAATCCAAGTTCTGAATTCAGCAAGTTGAAGAGGTAGGTTTGTAATGCATTTTGATATATATGTCAAGATGTTTGCTTAACCAATGAGAAATCTGGAAATTAGACCTAATTATGATGTTAAATGAAGGGTAGTCTTTGATGAGAGTGTCACTGTTCATTTGGTCAGTTTTGACACTTGGGAGTGATTAGAAATTGATTTGAAGTTGAATAAGGGAAATGTGTTAAGTTGTGGTTTTGGTGGATTTATGGTTTAGAGATGAGATCTTGTTGTTGAGTGGAAATTTGGGTTGTTTATGGTTGTCAATGGGTTCCTTGTGATGATATATGAGAGAATGAGTAATGGTATGAGTTAGGGAACCATTGGAATTCATTTGGTGAATTCTGGTAAACCATGTCAGTTTCCGCATTTTGGGTATCTGGTGTGAATTCTCGAGTGAGAGAAGAACTCACTCGAGCACAGGATGAACGTGCTCGAGTGAGCATGTTTGTGCTCGAGTGAGGGTGCCTTTTTGGTGCTGCGGGTGAGTGTCTCAGGATATCACTCGTGAGTGATTGCCAAGAGTGCGCCTGGCACTCGCGAGCATTGAGGGATCACTCGCGAGCACTGGGGTTGTGCTCGAGTGAGTCTGTTGCCTGGGAGTTGGGGTGCTCTCGGGTAGGCACTTGCTGCCTTGTGCTCGCGAGCACTAAGGGTCAATGCTCGAGCACAAGTGTTTGTGCTCGAGTGAAGGTGAAAGAAGAGGTTGAGAGGTGCTCTCGGGTTGTCACTCGCAGGCCTCACTCTTGTGATGCTCGAGTGTGCTCGGGGTCTCTGCTCGAGCACAGCCTCTTGTGCTCGAGTGAGAGTGTGGATTTGTAGAGGAGGTTGCTCTCGGGCAAGCACTCGCGGGAGGTCACTCGCATGTGTGCTCGAGTGAGAGTGTAGGTTGGTCGCGGGAGTTGCTCTCGGGCAAGCACTTCCTGCGTCTCACTCGCGAGTGAGGGGGAGTTGTGCTCGAGCACGGCCTTCTGTGCTCGAGTGAGGGGTGCGAGTGAGGGGTCCAAAAATCAGATCTTAGCTTTCTAAAGAGGGATCTTTGGGGATAGTTATCCCAACCCTTTAGGCATATGTTTAGGCATATTATGGCTATCTAAAGAGTCCAAATGAATACCAACTTAGAGTGTTATTGAAGTAAGAACTTGGAAAAGGAAATTAACCAAATGTCCCTATTTTGATTATAGGATTTGATATCTGCTATCCTCGTGAGCCTACTGTGCCCAGAGACATCAGGAAAGGATCAGGTAGTGACTTTTCTTTCGTACCATTTGTGATGCATCGTATGTGTGTATTTTCATTGCTTTGCGATAAGTTCGTATGCTGCGACTTATGTGGATATATGTGAGCACCGTCAGTCCAATAGTCCCTGAGTAGCTAACAACGGTTCGGATAAAGACTGTGTGTCTTTCCGGCGGAGAAAGGGGATGAGGATGAGGTGTGATTATGTGACATGAAAGCCAAGAGGCTGATTGTGGGCCGAAAGGTCGTTTATGTGCCGAAAGGCTATTTGTGAGGCTGACGAGCCGTTTGTGAAGCCGGATAGCTATGTGCTATAAGGCTATATGTATGCACTGCCACGCCAATAGTCCCTGAGTAGCTAACAACGGTTCGGGTTAGGCAGTGTGCCTTCCCGGCGGAGAAAGGGGAGGAGGCTGGAGTGTGATATGTGTTGCTGCTGTATGATGATTTACTTACATGCTATGTACTTATGTGTGGTATAAATGCTTAGTTACTACTGGGATTCTTTAGAATCTCATTCTTTCCTTTAAACTAACCTTTCAGACAGGGCGACTGGCTCCAAGGAGAAGCGCGTGACCCGAAGTGGTTAGAGTTTCTTAGGGACATTAGTATAGTTTTGTTGGTTTATTCATTTTGGATAGGGATTACTGTATTATGTTTTGGAGATGTATATAGTTTGAAATACTTGGTTGTAATCCCTAAACAGGATTTGGAATTCTAGGTATGTAGTGAACCCGGGGGTTGCCGGGAGTTTGGTTATACACTCTGTTATTCGTAAATGTATATAAACTGCTCAGGTGATTATATTCGATAAATTGAACTTGAGACTGGAAGAGGAATGAAGTTTTAAAAATTTTGTAAAATCCCTACTGCTAGAGGGAAGTTTAAATGGGTTTTAAACCATACGACGGTCTCTAATCTAATTTAATTACCTAATATCGAGTTATAATCACGTGTTTAAAAGCAGGGTGTTACAACTAAGCCCAATTAGATAAGAGTCCCAAGAATGTCGAGAGATAAAAAGACTTTATGGGACCATATGATCCGGCCTTACCGAGTAGAGGGCCCAGTATATGTAGGCAGTAGGTAGAAAGATGTGCACATAACACATATTCGATGTCATTGGGTTGGTAGAAAGATGCTACCCAGCTATGTCATGAGGTATGGGACTAATTGGTTGAGCAAAATATGTTGGTATAGGTGTGCACATGGAATTTTCACAGCAATATGTATACCCTGCGTTTTTGAAGTAGACACTTGTATGTGGCACTATGTGGGGCCCACACACATACACTCTGGCCTAGCATTATTTGGTAGGCCTCGATACGCGTGACACAATCCTAAGTAAGTCCCGAGTGAAACCCGAGTAGACACCGATAAAGTAACTTTATTAAAGTAGCTTTAATAAAGTAAGTCAATATAGCTAATAATGCAAAAATTTTGTGTTGGATGAATAAGAGAGTGACAAGTGTTCTCTCATCATGACAAAGTACCATGTCACTTTTGTGTTGGCTTGATAGAAAGGTGACACGTGTCTCTAATGATGACACTTTCTTTTTGCCTTTTGTGTTGGCACACTCATAAGGAGCTACATGTCACCTGAGCCGAGGAAATCCACCAGTCTCTGGTCCGGTTACCCAACTAACTTTCTCAAACATCGGACTCGTAAGCCATAAGAAACCATTAGACCCTCACTTTCCCTAACATGTTGGACAGCTAAAGGCCAGGAAAAGAGGCGGGACCCACTTAATTAAAGCTAGTGACACATGTCACCATGTAGCTGGATCATCGAACAAATGGCACCATAGAATTTCAACACATGTCGGACAACTCTTCAGACTCATTAAAGACCATATATTTTCAGCCAAATAGCCCCAAAATTCAGAAAAAAAAATCCCAAGAAACATTGAGAAAAATGGAAGAGGAGAGAAGGTAGATGAATAGTAAAAGTTCTTCCAGAGCCGATTTCACCCCCAATTTGGCATTTCCAATTCCTGGAGTCTTTTGTAATGTTGTTTCTCTCAGTGAGAGCAACATTTCTACAATTTTGGATTTTTATTTGGAGGATTTGGTGCCTTCTCACAGGCCAGAGTACTACTAGATTTTCAAATTGATTGTGAAAACTGCGTAGAGGTAAGCGTAGGCTTCATTTTGAACCAATAGTTTGTTGTTTGGATGAGTTTTCATGGTGGTGGGGTACTATTCATATTTCAGCTAAGGGGTATTTTTTAGGTTTAATCATGTGTTTATGTTTAAATGATGATTTTGGAAGTTATGTTCAAGTCTGCCTGAATTCATTTCCTAGAGGCAGAGAACTTGCAACCTGTTTTTTATATGTCAAACTTAGTCTAAATCCTATGAAATTTTACAAGATTAAAGTAGCTATCCATAGCTTTAATTTGATCTATAATAGCCATTCAGACTAAAGGATTGAAAGTTATGATTTTTCAAAGTTTGACCTTGATTCTTGAATGAAATCTGTGGCAGTCTATGTTTGATTAATTTCTAGAAAATA
This sequence comes from Inga leiocalycina, assembly GCA_963242795.1. NCBI lineage: Eukaryota > Viridiplantae > Streptophyta > Magnoliopsida > Fabales > Fabaceae > Inga > Inga leiocalycina. The sequence continues at coordinate 26,380,692 of OY725328.1, forward strand.
TTTTGTTGTTATTAATGCTCTGTGATATTTTTAACATAAAGAGGACTTAAAGATATTTTTATAGAACTTGGAACCAACTAATTTGTGTTTTTGTAGAATTAATTATGAATTTCCAAAGTTTGGATTTTTGTGTAAGTGCTGCCAAATTTTGTTTTCTGGAGGCAATCAGTTGGTGATGAGTTTTTGAATGAACATATCTTGTTCAATAGACATGAAACTTTCCATGTTTGTAGTACACAGCCTGAGCTTTAATTTGATATATAATATGTGTTATTTGGGTTTGTAGATTGTGAGATATGAATTTTTGAAGTTAGGCATTGAATTTGGAATGTTTTCTAGACCAGTTGTGTTGGTCAATGATTCTGGGAAATTTATCCTTGTAATTGGCAATGGTAATATTTTTCCATTAAAGTAGACTTAATGAGGGGCACATAGGACTTTGAACCACTGCAATTGGATTTTTCTAGATTTAGTTATGATTTTTCAAATTTGAGTGAAAAATCTAGAAGATTTCGTGGACCCATGAAATTATGGCATTTAAGGTAATTTGAGCCAAGTATGGAGAGTCAAGTCCTAGATGCTAAAGTAGCCCATTAGACACTCAATTGTCATGGCTCTAATAATGTGGCCACATATCTAGGGCCATGAGGTGACAAAGAAGAAGCAACTTCAATGGTTAGAAGAAAATGTACCAAAAAGAGACTCAAAGACAAAAGGTAATAAACTTACCTAACTTGCATGTACTTGATATGTATGTTTGTACATTGATTTGTGTGACCACTTTGCCTAATTGTGTTCAGGATTGATTGAAGTTCTGTTATATTTATGGTATGGCCATGAGTATGTTGTAACATTGAGCATACAGATATGTTATTATGTTGGCATGAAACTATATAAGACAAGACTATCATGCATTAAATATATATCTTGCATGTATAGTGGTACTATTTGCTACTGAGATTCACCTGAATCTCACCCTCCCCCAACCAACCATTCTGGCAGGTGAGCACAGGAAAGGACACTACTACAAAATATTGCTTTTACGACCCTAAAGGACGTCCCATTTTAAAAAAGGGACGTAAAAAATAAAGGCGATGGCATTTTTATAATTCTGAGTGAGATTTGAATAGTTTTATACGTCCCCAATTCATAAAGGGACGTCTAAAGTTAAATTTTTTTTTAAAAAAATCGGGAATGCCTTTTGGTCACTTTAGACGTCCCCAATTTAATTAGGGATGTCTAAAGTAAATTTTTTTTTTGAATCAGGGACGCCTTTTGGCGTCCCTAATATATATATTAGGGACGCCAAAAGGTGTCCCTTAAATATCAGGGACGCCACTTTTGGCGTCCCTAATGTTATCAGGGATGCCTAAAGTGGCGTCCTTGATATAATATCAGGGACGCCACTTTAGGCGTCCCTGATTATTAAAAAAAACTTTAGACGTCCCCAATTAAATTGGGGATGTCTAAAGTGACTTTAGACGTCCCTTTTTAAATTGGGGACATCTAAAGTTAAAAAAAATAAAAAAAAATTAACTAAACAACTTTAGGCGTCCCTAAATTAAATTGGGGACGCCAAAAACAATTCAAATCTGTACTGACAGTTTTTATTTGTCAGTTTTATAGATCCACACTCTTCTTTCTCATCAACGCAACCACTACCACCACACATTTAACTTTTACTTCTTCTTCTTTATATGCTGTTTTTAAACTTGTTTCTTCTTTTCTCTTTCTTTTTTTCACCAGATCTGTAATGCTTACCACCACACATTTAACTCTTGCTTCTTCTTCGTTATATACTATTTTTAAACTTGCTTCTTCTTTGCTCTCTCTCTTTTTCACCAGATCTGTTATGTTTCTTACTATTTTATTTTCTTTCTCTTTTTTTCTTTGGATTTCCCTTCTATTTTATCTTCTAACTCGTGTTGTTATGGTTTGTAGATCGAGACTCCAAAACATGCTTCATGGCCACATTCTTACTGAGAAAATGAGGTACATCTCTCCCTGTTGCTCTTCTCTATTCATTATTACGAGAAAATGAATTTTAATAATAGAAGGAGATAAGTTTTTCGCAACTAATTCATCTTATTGTTATCATCTTCTGTTTATGAGATTTCAGTTCTAGAGTTATTATTGTATAGATTTTGGATTTGGAGTTCAGATACTAGATCTGTAATTTTATTGACGATGATATGTAATTTCTGATTTTAAATACTGTTTAGTTCAGATCTGTAATATAAATCATTTTTAAAAAAAGCACTTTAGATGTCCCCATTTTAAACTGGGGACATCTAAAGTGGGTTTAGAAGTCCCCAGTTTAAAATGGGGACGTCTAAAGTGTCATGTAGCACTTTAGACGTCCCCATTTTAAACTGGGGACGTCTAAAGTCCAGACTTTATACGTCCTTTAATTTATGGACGTTATTGCCATTTTTTACTACGTTTCTCACATAGACGTCCCCTTATTTTCAGACGTTAAAAGGCTTAAATAAGGGACGTTAAAAACATTTTTTGCAGTAGTGGGAGTGCAGGACGATGTGCTAGGTGAAGAAGTTGCAATAAAGAGTTCAAGATTACTACTCGCCAATTGTCATGTATAAATTAACGCTAGAAGTGATTAATTGTATAATCTGCATGACGGATGAATTGTTTTAAAAGCGCGGTAAATGAACTAGGAATGGGTAATCGCACAGTATAAGCCCATTAGTTAAATAAGTAGAAGAATTAAAAGCAGAGAAATTGTGATAGTAATGAATGGAAGAACTGATGAGTTAAAGTGAAAAGTAACCTCGTAAATATATTAATCTAGTAAATACGGTTTTACCAAATGAACAGTGCCCCAAGAATAATGGTGCAAGTTTTTTGCTAGGAGCTTTATTTATTGATTCTCTTGAGCCATAATAATAAAGTTAATGCTTCCGTGTACATAATAATGGGGCATAAGGAACGGGCGTTACAATAGGTTATGTTAAGACTAGCTTATGATTGAATACTTGTGCAAATTGTGGGCTGGAGGCTTGGAATGGAGCTCTTCTTTATGGTTGATATATATATGATAGGAGCATGTTTAATATTGATGCATGTATTTGTATGAATAAGGGGTTTTTAATTTACCATGATAGATTGCTTGCTCGTTTATTCTTTTCTATCATTGTTGAAATTTTAAAAGAGTGATGTTACGCAATTATAAGCTCGATAACCATGTAGTGAGTCAATTCTTTTCTATTGACGTTATGCACAAGAAAGTTTTCAAAATTCACGCTACGAGTAGGGAACATGAGGTTGGGTGTTACAGGAATGGTTGTCAAATACCTGATTAAACTAAAGAAGATTATGTTGCCAAGTACCTCTTGTAAACTTGAGGAGATATTGTGGCTTTACTAATGCCTAGACCAAATTACACTATTCAGATATTATTGAGTTGCCAATGGCCCAAACTAAATCTTGGAGATTATAGTTGAATTCTCAGGAGGTTCCTGAGAACTGGATTTAGGTTAAGTGGTTGGAGTGAACCAATACAAATTTGTTGTGTGCTTCATCTTCTTTTTGATATTGTCTTCATTATGGTGATAAATCTCTAAATTTACTACAATATTTATTTAAGCTCTTGAGCTTAAGAGTTATTTAATACTATTTGCATTTGAATTTTCAAATTCTATATTATTTTATTTACACCCACTTTACCCGCTCTTGGGTGTGTCCTGCACAAACATATAATACACATCATATAGACGCATTTTGTCAATTGTATAAAGAAAAGGAAAACAATTAAGTCAATGACTACATTAATTGCAAGTATTTAATTATGTTGAAAATAATTCGATACGCATGTTTTCAATTGTATAAAGAAAAGGAAAACAATTAAGTCAATGACTACATTAATTGCAAGTATTTAATTATGTTGAAAATAATTCAATATTTTTTCTAGAAACTTAGCGAGATTCAAAGTCAACGTAAACTATAAATGCTCAGAAAATAATTGTAAAACAAACTCTATTTTTCTTATTAATGCATTTAATTATATTAATAGATTTAATTATAATTCATTAAAACGTACAAAAATTAACTTAAATATATAGTCACATTCATTCCTCTAGATTCATCCTTTGAGAAAACTCTCATTCACATCATCAATCTATCGGTCTTCCTTCCATTATAAAAAAATCCATCAATCTCGTCGAATGGATACCCTGAACAAAGAAGCAAAACTGAAAGAGAAAAAAGAAATTGATGAAATGATGATGGCAGGTTCTTCCTCAGAAGTTTAAAACAAGAAAGGACTCAATCCATTTGCTAAGGGATGGGATCCAGCAAAGGAACGAGTACCAGAAGAAAAAAGATGCCTTTACTTGGCATTTTCAAGATGGCACCCACTCAATGAAGACGAGATAACTCTCTTCTTTACCGAGTAAATTAGTCAATAATCATTCTCCTGTACTATTAATATTTTCATTCATTTGTTTGTATGATTTATAGTTTTTTGAATATACCCTATGTCTAGCAGTAACTATGAAAATTTTTTATGAATATTTTGTGCCAGGTGGTTTGGCAGATGCATTGAGAAGATGAATTTTCAGAGACCACACAAAAATGAAGATGCCTTAATTTTTGGCAAAGTGGTCTTTTACTTTCCCACAATTCCTGTGAGTATTATAGGGAACCATATCATGCTAACCAACGATTCCAAAGTAGAACCATATCATGCTAACCATCAATTCCAAAAGTCTTTGGTGCTTGAGGTTTAACCTATTGAACCAAAATAATGAACTACAGCGACGTCATGATGCCGTCATTTTGAAAATATATAGATTCCATCTGTATTCATTACCTAAACAATCTCTTCAATGTTGTTTTTTCTTTTGGTGTTTGTGCCATCAAACTAAGTAGAATAAATTTCTATGGTTGTTGCTTTAGTTAGTTTAACATTTGACAGTGCTTTTGCTATCATTGAATAAATTTTCATACTTCAAATATTATATTTTTTGAAAATTATTACGAAGAAAAAGAGTTGTTTCAAATATCTGTTTGGCTTTTGTTTGTTTACACTCTTACATCTTACAAAGGTACATGATTAGATATTTGAAACCTATACAGCTAAGGGGCAAAAAATGTCCCGAAAGTTTTCACCAATAGGCACTGATTGTCTCGAAGTTTTTGAGGAGCCAATTTTACCCTAGAAGTTTAAAAAATGAGGCAATGATGCCCTCCTGTTAACAGAACCAAACGGTCAAAGTTTGTTGACTAAAAGATTCTAAGTTGGCACTACATATAGGAAATTGTCCCACATAGTATTACACATTTTATACCGACAAATGAAATGACAAAAATGCCCTTGAGAATTCTAATCCATTTTCCTTTCTCTTTCTTTGATCTGCAGATCTCCGGTCTTCTCTGATCAACTTTCTATCCCTCCCTATTCCTCCATCCCTCTCTATTCCTTCCACCATTAAAGCAAGAAAACATCTTCTTTGTAGCTTTGAAATCTCTTACATTGTGCTTAAACCATGTAAATAAAACACCACCCAAACCAACAAATTATACAAATCAAAGCATGAAAAGAATTCTGCAGAATAACAAATTAAGTAAAACCATACCATGCAAAACTATTAAGTCACACCGAAAATGTTTTTTAATTGACCCATAGAACACTGCAGTAGCATGATGGTAAGAATGGAAGGAGGGGTTTTCTTTGGTCCTTCACACTCACCACCAATTTCTTTCAATTTAGCTCTAATTCTTGTTGATGGGAAAATTTCTATGAAAAGCATAATGGTAATTCCAAAATAAAGAAGAAAAAATTAAAAAAAAAGAGAGATCTACAAAACTTAACCAATGAAGCAAACAAATCATTGCCAAGTTCTGGGAGGTCAGTTGTGACAAACGCGGCATTATCTCGGCAATGGCGATTCCGACCCCGTCCTCATAGATCTCAAGCCTGGCACCATGGGTTCCATCAGATCCTGACCTTTCGTCCAGTCTGAGGTAGGCAAAAATAGGTCAAACCCACGTCCGCCGTTGAGCTCTCTACCAGCACCCACCTCCACAATCATAGGTAATTTCCTGTTTGAAAGCGTTCAATCTCTAATCGGGTATATTCATCTATTTCCAATGTGTAATGTCCTCCTTCAACTAAAATACCAATTTGAAATATTGTCCAAGTCAAATTTTTGTAATAAATTTTGGATTTAGGAATGATTGGATTTCTTGGCCGATGATGACGAAAAAGTAGCGAGAGTTCATGGCAGTGAAATGGGGAAGATGATGAAGATGATGGTGGTTTGTGGGAGTATGGGGTGAAGGGAGAGAGAGAGAAAGGGAGATAACGAGGTGTTATGATGTTGTAAATGATGTGACGTACATTCTTACAAGGTTGAGACAACTTAACATGATTAGTCAATTTTAACGGTCAAAACTGACATTTCAAACAGTGGGGCAATATTGCTATGTTTTTCAAACTTCCAAAGCAAAATTGCCCTCTCAAAAACTTTAAGACACCCACTGCTCCTCAGTGAAAACTTCCAGGGCATTTTGACCTTTAACCCAAACCTCTTTATGCAAGTAGATAATTAGGATGAGATTTTCCACCTTTTGATTTGGGTGTCACTAATGTAAAAAGTTTTTTTCATACAATTTCCACTAATAAATTTTATACCTTACAAATCTAATCTTTTTTATGGCATAAAAACTTAAACAATTACAATTTACATGAATAAACTACTATTGTAGTAGCTCAAGAAAGTGAGTAGCCCAACACATTAAGACATAATCAATATCCCCTTAAGGGAATAATGAGTCCTCAATGTCAAACATTTGCAAGTTCAAATCCAAACAAAGCATTAACTTAAAACATTAAGTCTAAAGAACATAAACTATCTTTGGCTCTACATAAGAACATAGCACCAATGATTACACTTGTTGCTGGTGCACCAAATTTGCCAAGTTTAAAAAATGCACAATCCAACCTAGATCGTATTCTCTTGAAATTAATCAAACCTATACTATTATTTCTAGGATTCTTAGTGATTAGTGACTAGAGAACATGTGTGATGATAGATAATATGAAATGGCAACTCCTAGAGATGGTATCTGAGCCTTCCTTGTTCGCTTAAAAATGTGGAGTTAAAATAAGTCAGACAGTTAAATATCCAAATTACCATTTGAATTCAAGTATAGTAGAGCATTAATTAGTCATAATACCATAAGATTAATTTCAACAATTAAAGCAGAAATATCTAACAACGCACTCTCTAACCAAAATATACTCAATCTAATTGCATCAGAACTTTAGCATTCACTCAATTTGGAGCAAAAACAAATTTTCAACAAGGTGTTGTCATGTTTAAAAGAAGATGAAGGGGGTTTCTTCTTTATATATGGTTGTGCTAGAATCGGGAAAACATTTTTCTAGAATGTATTGACCTCATCACTCCAATAGAAGGAAACATTGTGCTCACAATTGCATTAATTGGAATTGCAGTAACATTATTATCATCTGGTAGAACAACACATTCCATGTTTACAATTTCAATTCAAATTACCGACTCCTTAATGTGTTCAATCAACCAAAGCTCCCCTTTAGCAAATCTTATCACATGCACAAAAATTATTATATGGGATGAAGCATGTATGGTGAAGCGTTTTGGTGTTAAAGAATTTGATAGGACCCTAAGGGATCTCATGCATGCATTGTGACAGACCATTTGGTGACAACAGCATAATTATGGGAGGTGATTTTCATAAGATATTACCAATTAAACAAAAAGGAACAAGTAGCACTATTGTCAATGCATGCATCAACTCTTCATATCTATGGGATCACTACATCATTTTCCAATTGACTAAGAATAAGCAATTGACTTTTGCTTTAAGGACTAATCATGAAAAGTTGAATGGTTCAAATAATTGTTATTAGATGTTGGTGATTGCAAATTAGGGGACTCACATGATGGTGATGTTGATGAAATTGAAATACCTGGTGAATTGTTAATTTTAGGCTACCAAGATCTAATTTATGCAATTGTAGAATCAACATACATTAAACTCTTGGACAATCTCAACTCTAACGAATACTTTAATGATAAAGCAATCTTTGCTCCAACAATTGAAATGGTGAATCACATAAATGAGCACATGCGTTCCTTGTTGCCTGGAGAATCATATGAATTCCTCAATTGTGACTCAGTTTGTAGGTCAAGTGAAGACAATGATAGTTTTGACAACCATAGAATTTCTTAATACAATTATTTGCTCCGTGTAACACCCTACTTTTTATTCACCAATATTTCTTGTAAATATTTATCACATTTAATGGAACAAAATGGTGAATTTTGGTGCATTTGGAAGAACAAAAATACCTTCAATGGAGGTCACATGGAAATTGGGCTAAAACAAGATATAAAGCCAATTTTTGTCTTCCAAAGAGCTCATTATTAAAGCCCAAATTTGAGAAATAAAGAGCACAATTTTTGGGCCCAATAATAGGGGTGAATTTTAGTCAACAAGGAAAGAAAAGGAGGAAAAAACACTTTGGCACAATTAAATGCAAAAATGTAAGGGTAAAATGGTAATTTGTCAATAAAGCAAAAAGTTAATTATTTTCCCAATTTCATGAGGCCATTTTCAGCCAAGTAAGGGAAAATAATATATTGGAGATAAATATCCAAATTTGGGAGCAATTGTGGCCAAGTAAATCAAGTTTGAAAAGTCAAAAAGTGAATATGGAGTAATTAATTACTTAAGGAAAGAGAATTATGATGAATGCAAGAAGCCATTTATTATTCCCCTTCCTCTTGTGATTTTCGTCCAAATGGGAAAAATATGAGGAAAAATATTTACTTGGAAGCTAATAATGCCATGTGGAATTATTTCTAGCCAAGTAAAAAGATGAAGTCATAAAAGTGAATGCACCTGGTAAAATAGCATTAAAATATATTAAGTTAAAGAAAGATGAAGAGGATATTTTTAAGAACTTCTTATCTCTTTCCTAAGCCTTATTTTTGTCCAAGTTGAGGGAAATAGAGAGAGAATGAGAGCTTCGAACATCAAGAACAAAAGAGAGAGTTCAAGAGAAAGAATCAAGGTAAGTAGGTTGGATTTTAAGTGTTTATGCCTCGAAAATCATGAAAAACTCCCTCTAATCTCTATGCTATCATGAATATCATGTGTATCAAACAAAAATCCAAGGGAAAGAATAGGGGAGAGGGATGGCTAGAGAGAGAAAGTGAAGGAATCAAGAGGTAATCTCAAGAACTTTGATCCTCTTGTTTAATATGTTGTTGTTGTGGTGGTTATTGTTGTTGTTGGCTTGATTTGGGGTTGGTTTGATTGATTTTGTAATTTTGAGATGATGAAACCCTAAAAGGTTATGCTGCCCAAATTTCCACAAATCATGTTTAATAAGTGTTTGAGAAGTTAAATATGTGATTAGGAGTGAAAAGAAAGGAGTTAAAAGGGTTAAATCAAGAAAACCCAATTTTCCCTTTTTCTTGAGAAGTTTTGGCCAGCTGCAGAAAAGGGGGAAGGAGCTGGAATTTCATCAATTTGATGGCTCCATTGTGTTTAAAAGGAAAAATTGTATAGGGCTCATGTTAAGTGTGAAGTGTGGAAAGCATTAGAATATGAAATGACAAAACTACCCCTAAAACCCTAAGTTAGAGGCTGCCAAGGGCAAATCTGTCTTTTGGCAGTGAATTTGGCAATTTTGAGGTTAAAAATGAATTCTACATGCGAAATTGTGTAGGATTAGCCCTGGTCAAAATTTTTGGAAAAGTATAGTCGGACTAGGTATAGGACTTGGACCGAGTCCCTAGGAGTATTTTGGTCATTTTGTAGTTTTAAGCTAAGATAACCAACAAATTAAGTTTGGAAGAGTCTATGAATGAGAGTAGTAACTCATTTCTTTATAAATTTGGAATTTTAGGACCGGATAATTTACCCACGCGGGGACAATGTTAAAGCCAAGAAAAGGGATTAAGGTAGTAACTCTATCTTTCATAAACTATGTGATTATTTGTATGCTTTGTATATACCATATTTTGTAATATGTATAATGCACCCACTAACTGGGGCGGGAAAAGCACAAATGCCGTTCGGGGGGAAAGTACAAGTACCCCAGCAGCCCCAAAAGGGGATCCAGTTATGAGATACAGTACCAAGAGGGGACATTGCCCAGTCTGTGGTCATGAGCCCAGCTGAGATATGGACAAGTAGGGGTTATAATAGTAGTTGGCCCTTAATACATGTGCACATTCTGACGATTATGATTTTTACAGTGTTATTATTTATTTACATTATATGGTACTTAGCATATTTATTTGTTGCATTTTATATGACTGATTAGATGTTACTACTAAGATTCATTTGAATCTCACCCTTTCCAATATTTAAAAACATTCCAGCAGAAGCTAGCGGCTCAAAGGGCAAAACGATAAATACCAGCTTGTGAGGGTACTGGTTCAAGTAAGGGCTATCATTGTTATCCTTAATTTTATTTTGAAGGATTTGTACAATTTGTATATATTTTTCAAACTCTATGGGGATTTTCTATATTATAAACAAATACTTCTTATCAGTATATTTATACTATTTTTGTATATGTATGGAACTATGCTTTTATCACCTTGGCAAATATCACAATATTAAAGGATTTCACACTCTAGTTTGTCACCACATATGTTAACTTTGAAAGTAAAAGCAGCTATAATATTTTTGAGGAATATTGATAAATCTTGTGGATTATATAATGGAACATACGTTCGTATAACTCATTTAAGGAAGACTATCATTGAGGCAATCATGTTAGTGGTTCACATCCAAACCGAAAGGTCCTCATTAGCATAGACATGAATCATTCTGAAAGCATATGGCCTTTTAGCATGCAGCAATGTCCACCGCAAAATCAATGTGCATCTACTGCAACTGATCTTTACGATCTCCACCACAATGGGGATGGCCTTCAGCCATGACGACTTCATATATTTGGCGGAGAATGTCTTTGGCATGGGCGGATAGATCTAGGTTGATGCTGTAGTTTGTAATTTCTTGTGAAGGCCGCCTCGACGATCACACTCTTGGCCACTACAAAATCGTTCGATGTAGACTCTACATAATCTTCTTATTTTGCCGCCTTCATTCGTCGATGTTCTGTTAATGTTCCAAGAAAACTCCATTGTCGAAGCCTCTTAAGAAGAATGCTCCATTCCATTGAAGACCACCACTAAAATTTTAGAGTGTTTGTTGATCTGTTAGGACAATGTCCACTGCATTGGCCACCATCAGTCCCTCCTCCAGACGTTAATTGGAGTGCTCTTCGAGAAAGAGTCCTTCAAGAATGAAACCATAACCAACATGGTGTTGTTTTTGCTCCGTGCCTTGTGGATCCAGTTTCGAGAGAGCGTGGCCTTCATGCCATCTTCAGTGGGCATCGCTGTTGCAGGAGAACCCTTATTGTGACCAAAGGTTTGACTTCTTCCTCTCTAAAGGTCTCTACCACTATTGCTATGTAGTTCTTGGGGTGTGATTCTTCAATTGGATGTTGTCGTTTTTGAAGCCACCAGGCCCTTGGATCATCATGGTGTATGCTGTCTTTAAAGGAACTTCTACCTTCAGTTTTGAGTTTGTGATTTTTTTGGACCAATTCTTTGTGGGCATTTTCTCTTAATCTCGACGTTTTTCTTGTTCCAAAAAAAAACTCTACTTTAACAATGACAAGAGAATAGAGTTGGAATTGCTGAATGTACTAATAACTCTGAATTTGCATGAGAATAGTTCTTTTGTTGATTGAAGGGATGCAATTCATTTGTGGATATTGGATATATCTATCACCTTAGTTGGTACTGAATACTGATGGTGAAAAAATATCTGTTGGATATGAAACCTACAAATTCCTTTTAGGTGATGATTTCTTTATATTTTCATTGTTGGGTAAAGCTTGCTCTCGTGGTATAACAAGTTCATGGTTTATTCAGAGTATATGAATAAGAGCATGTTGATTTAACTACTTGAGCATATGATTTGGAATTTTGCAATGAAACCATAAGTTCTAGAAAGTGAGATGATGGTGATTGCTGCTAATAAAAAAGGGTTGCAAGAGTGATTTGGTTGATTCATTTATCCCGTTGATAAGGAGATTGGCAGCAGGTGAATGAATGGTTTACTGAATGAGTCTTTGCATGTGGACTATTTCATATTGCATACTCAAGTGCACCAGAGACATCAAAGACTGAGTTGAGGTCAATATACTACCAATTGTGTAAAGATGACATGCCTATGGTTAGAAGGTCTGCTGCATCAAACCTTGGCAAATTTGCAGCAATTGTTGAATATCCTCATCTAAAGTCAAACATCATGCAAATTTTTCAGGATCTTGCTTAGGATGATCAAGACTCTGTTATATTATCGGCTGTGGAGGGCTGTGCTGCTCTTGGCAAGCTATTGGAGCCTCAAGATTGTGTTGCACATATACTCCCTGTTATTGTCAACATCTCTCAGGATAAGTCTTGGCGTGTGTGTTACATCACCAAATTCTGCAAAATTTTAAATCCAGAACATGCTATTCAGCATATTCTCCCTTGTATAAAGGAATTATCATCAGATTCTTTGCAGTATGTTCATTCTGCTTTGGTTCAGTAATTATGGGAATGGCTCTAGTGTTGGGAAAGGATGGTGAGCAAAATAAAGTGGCATGCATTTATGGGCAACAATAATACACCTTCAAACAAAGGCAATGGGCAAGAATAAGAGACAAAAGTGAAGAGTTCAATGACTACTATGTTATAATTTAGTTCATCAAATTTTATCATGTTTTGTAAATTGAAAAATGGAGTAATTAAGAACTAGATGTCTCTATGAAAGTCATAGAGGAAAATGTCTCTAGGAAGGAAAAGAGGAGGATATCTCCTAAAATTGTTATTCACAAGAAAAAAAAATGATGTTATTCAACTCCCTTCACTAAACTCTATTGTTTGTATTTGCAAGTTAAAACTTATAAGAATTGCCAATTTGAGAGAGCGTGTTAAGTTAGAATATATTAATTGGTTAAAGCTCTATAAATAGAGGGCTTAGTATGAGATTTAGAGGTGTGAAGGAGAGTCAAATCCTCACCTAAAAGAGGAGAGTTAACATAGGTCCCTACCTCATAAGCTACCAAGAAGTCTTGAGATGTTAGTCATTACTTCCAAGAAGGAAGAATTCATTGATAGTTTTTGTAAATAAGATCAGTTTATCTTCATTATTGTTTAGCAACTTAACACTTAGCCACACATAGCATAAGAACCAGCTTCACAAAGCATGTCTATACTCAAGTAAAGTATATTTGATATGATCGCACTCAAGGTAAGCATCCAGAAGACGAACATAATCCATAGACTAAAGGGACAAATGAATATATCACAAAGTAATGTATAGGAAGGAAATGAATTAGTCAAAGGAGTTGGCAGAAAGTGGTGCGGTGAATGAGTTGATGGAGGGCTGTCACGGCCAGGAGAGGAAGGAGATGAGTGTGAAGTCACTATCTAAGGGCTTAAGTTAATGGAAAAGATTCATGATTCCTTAATGGAGAGAACAGAATTGTAAACATGTCATGGTAGAAAATGAAAAATCCAATCCCTCCGTAGTGTGGAAAGGGAGTTGAATCGCAACTAAATGGAAAGGCTTAAACTCCTAAAACTCAACAGTCAACACAACTTGAAATGACCCATTGACAATTGTGGTGCCTAATTTCCGTAGGTGTCATCTGCAAAATAAAACATATCAATATGATACCATGTTCTTCCAGGGATAAAAATATTTAGGAATTAAATATTCAATTAAATTCAATAGTTAAGCACTTCAATTCCTAAAATTCCCATACGTAAAGTTAAGCACAACTAACCCAATTTAATCAATTTAAGGGGCCAAAAACCTAAGATTAAATCAATAAAATGGTAATTTATCCCAATTTTTCCTATTAATATTTGAAATTATCATATTATATATATAAGAGAAAATTAAACTTTTAATCCTTAAAGTTTTGACTTACTTATGACTCAATTCCTAAAGTTTGATTTAGTATAACTTAGTTTTTGAAAATGGAAATCCTTTCAAGCTAAGTATAAACTGACACACAGTAGATTTTCTTATATTAGAACTCATTCTTATTCTTACTATTAAAATCCCATGTTCTGCATATTATTTTTGTTCAAAGATCTAAGAATACATAGGCAAAAGCAAAAGTTTCTTCCAATTTCTTGTTTTGAGTACACTTCTACTCACTAACTTCAAATGTGAAGAATGAAGAAGTAGATAGTCTCTGTAACAAGAAGCGGCGGAGGACAAAATGAATGAGAGAGAACGTGAGAGGAGCTGTGAACGTGAAAACCCGGTACCATCACCGGAGGAACGAGATGCTTTGAATCGTAGCAGAAAGAAGGTAAGGGCGGAAGATAAAAGTTTTGCTTCTGATCAAAATCCTGTTCCAAGGGAAGAGGAATGGATGCATGTCATGAATAAAGATGATATGGATGTACAGAACAAGGAACACCCTAAGCTATCAAACACTACAAAAAAAACGTGATTTAGTAGCGGTTAAAAATGGGTATTAGTAGCGGTTCTAACCGCTACAAACTATGTTAGTAGCGGTTACTCAAACCGCTACTAAATCGTACGTTGCAAGCCGTTTTGTAGCGGTTTTATAAAACCGCTACTCAATCAAAAATAACCGCTACATACTTTGTAGCGGTTCAACTTAACCACTACAACACCCAGAGATATTTATAGCCGTTATATAACCGCTACAAATATAAAAAATTATATTGAGAATTAAAAAAAAAGAATTTTTTATTTTGTAGCGGTTAAGAAACCGCTATAAATATAAAAAATTGAAAATTTGTTGGCGAAAAAAAAATGAAACTTTTTTATTTTGTAGCGATTAACGAACCGCTACTAATTTTGAATTTCATGAAATTAGTAGCGGTTTTTAAAACCGCTACTAATTTCATGAAATTCAAAATTGGCGCAAAAAAATTTAAATTGAGTCGTAAAATGGCGCGTTATTTAGTAGCGGTTTAGTAACTGCTACAAATATTTAAAATTTTTTTAAAAAATATACAATTATTTTTTTCTGTTTTTTCAATATTAAATTAAATAGTTTATTTTGTTATTATTGTATCTATTTCAATTAGTTTATTATTCAATAGTTTAACTTATTAATAAATAAAAAGGAAAAATGTAATTGAATAGGATTAGTATAAAATCTATATTAATAATAATATTAAGGATAGGTAGATAATAAGGAATTATTATGTTATCTAATATAATGTAATTGTGTATGAAAAATAGATGAAAATGAGATACAGTTATGATATATCTAGAAAAAAAATGATTAGAATAAATTTTATAGAAAGGAAAGAAGTATTCTAAAAAAAATTAAAAATCTTGTTACCATATTTGATCGTATTATTCAACTCCTCTACTCATACGAAAGAAGTTGTAAATGAGAGAAAATGAAAGAAAGGTAAGGTGAAAAGAAATTGGGGAGTGTTTGAAATGAGTTGTGGTAAGGGTATTTATAGGGATCCACGTACTATTTGTAGCGGTTAATGTAGCGGTTATTAATTAGTAGCGGTTATTTATATTTTTGTAGCGGTTTAATATTCATAGTGCTATTTGTAGCGGTTAATGTATCCATTTTGTAGCGGTTATTCATTTAGTAGCGGTTAATTTTTTATTTGTAGCGGTTCAATAACCGCTACAAATATTATTTTAACTTTTTTTTTAAAATTTTTTTTTACATTTTATTTTAAATAACTTTTTGCATTTTTTGTAAAGACAAAAGAATAATTTGAATTTGATCACTCATCGTCGCCATCCTTACAGAAATTTTGTAGAAAAATTATTGTATTGATGTATTATTAAATTTAAAAAATATAATTCAAATGATGTGGACTTAAAAAAACTCACCGCAGTAGAGGTAAATTGTCATCGCCTTCAGGGAAGTAGTTTTCAAAATCAGCTGGTTGAAATGGCTCACTCTCGTAGATGATGTTATCACCTTCACCCATGTCGTAAAGGTCTCTTGGCTTTAAATGAACGACTATGTGCCAATCCCTATGCCTCTCGTCCTCGACATAATAAACCTGATGTGTCTCTGAAGCTAGAATATACGGTTCATTATCTTGAGAAATACCAGTATAAATCAGCCGTGAGAAATTGACTGATGTGATCCCTAGGTCGTCAGTTGTCAGTCCCCGAGAAGTAGTGGTATTTGCCCACAAACACTTGAACAGCGTCACGGTGAAACGGCCTTAATAATTAAGCTCGACCACATCAAGAAGTTTGCCATAGTAAGGGATGCCTCCAAACTGCATGTTGGCGTCACTGCTGCTCGCATAACTCCTTGTCCCAAATGTGCCATAAACACCCGAATTCTGTGTTTGCAATCCTTGATCCTGTGAAACCGTGCAAAACTTAAAACCATTGACATTGTATGCTGTAAACCGTTTTGCATGATCAAGAGGGCCGATTGCGAGAGCTCTGAAATCTGGTGAGTGTGGGTTGTGGTCATTTAGTATTCTGCGCGCAAACAAGCTCGGGAATTCTCTGTGGACCCTCCTATCAACTTCTGAGGATGTCTGTGTACGGATCCTGAGTTGACGCTTAACATGACTTCTGAATTCCCTGCAATTAATAATGGAAAGGCGTTAGTGAAATGAAAGTGAGAAATGTTATGAAAGATATAGATCGAATAACATGTGAGTGTACAATTCTTACCGTATGAAAGGTTCAACTTGAGTGCAATTAATCAAGACATGTCTATGTGCTTGGAACTTCTCAGTTGCCGTTAGTTTGAAGTTCTCAGTTGCTCCAACTGGTTTACCAACACGAGGGATAAATTCTCCTGATGTCGGCGCAGGTTCAGGACAATCATCAACATGAGGCGGGTGGTTAAAAGCCGTCTGAAGATCATCAAAATACCTTAAGCAAAAATATAGCACCTCATCCCCTATATAGCCTTCAGCTATAGAACCTTCTGGCCATGCCTTATTCCTCACGTAAGATTTTAATTTCCCAAGGAACCTACAAAGTACAGAAGAGAAAATTGATATAAAATGATGAAAAGGACGACTAGCAAACATTAAATACAGACAATAAATTAAAGCACATATTTAAAATGAGTACCTCTCAATCGGATACATCCAACGATATTGTACTGGTCCAGCGAGCTTTGTTTCATGAACGAGGTGGACTGTGAGGTGAACCATCACAGTAAAAAAGGATGGAGGAAAGATCATCTCCAAATGACAAAGTGTAAGAATGATTTTTGACTGCAACTGATCGAGCTCCTCAACGATCAAAACCTTAGAACACAACTTCCGAAAGAAAGAACAAAGTTCCACTAAAACGATGGAAACATCGGGAGGAAGTGTATTCTTTATAGCCAAAGGGAGTAACTGTTGCATAAGAACATGTGAGTCGTGACTCTTCAGGCCAGCAACCTTTCGAGCCTGCAAGTCGACACATCAAGAAATGTTGCTTGAATACCCATCAGGAACTTTTAATTTCTTCAACATCGCGAGGAACACATCCTTATTCGGTTTTGTGAGGGTAAACTTTGCCGGTGTAAATCTGTCATGCTCATCTGGCCAAGCGTATTCACGAACTCCCATGTCGCGTAAATCTTTCCTCGCTTGAACGTGATCTTTTGTCTTGCTGGGTTCGTTAAGCAGCGTATATAGCACATTGTCGCAAACATTCTTTTCAATGTGCATTACATCAAGACTGTGGCGAAGTAAATTAGATCTCCAATATGGAAGCATAAAGAAAATACTTATCTTCTTCCACTGCTGAGGCACCGAAGTCCTGCACGTCTTTTGGTGAGTTTGTGCTGAATCGTCACTTTTTCCAAACTTGAAGTCAACATGCTCAAGCTGCTGTAAGATATTTGTACCAGACAAATTCTGAGGTGGTCCTCTTTTTACTGGTTTCCCATTGAAGCGATTCCGTTGCAATCCGAACTTATGCGTTCCATCGAGAAACCTCCAATGCCCCATAAAGCACCACTTTCGGCTGTGGGGAAGGTCCAATACGTCAGAGTCAAAATTGTAAGCTGGACACGCCAACCCAGTCTGTACATTCCAACCAGATAATGTGCCAAGGCCAGGAAAGTCACTAATCGTCCACATCAAGGCTGTACGCATGTTGAACAAAGTCTTGTTGTAAGCATCGTACGTCTCCAAGCCGACATTCCACAAGTCAAGCAATTCCGCAATAAGCGGTTGGAGATACACATCGATTGCATTACCCGATGCCTTTTTGCTTGGAATAATCATAGACATAATGAAAGAGCTTTGTTTCATACACATCCAGGGGGTAAGTTGTAGGGAACTAAGACTACCGGCCAAATACTGTAACTTGTCCTAAGATTCCCGAAAGGATTGAAACCGTCGGTCGCCAACGCAAGCCGAACATTTCTGGGGTCAGTCGCAAAATCTGGAAAGTCGTTGTCAAATGTTTTCCAAGCAGCTGCATCCCGTGGATGTCTTAATTTACCGTCTTCGTTTTTATCAACGGTATGCCACCTCATGTGCTCAACAGTTTTAGACGACATAAATAATCTTTGTAGATGAGGTTTCAAAGGGAAGTACCTGAGAATCTTTGCAGGTTTCTTCTTCTACTTTTTCCCCTTCTGAATTGTCTTGTACCTCGATGTGTGACATCTCTTACACGTCTCCCTGCTGGAATCGTCTCCCCAATACAGCATACAATCATTTGGGCACGCACCAATCTTTTGATAATTCAACCCCAACCTGTTGATAATCTTCTTGGCCTCGTAAAATATTGTGGGAATCTCAGCGTCGGGGAATGCATCTTGTAATAAGTCGAGCAACATCGACATTCCCTTATCTGTGATCCCACACAAGCACTTGATATGATACAATTTGATCAAGAAAGATAATTTAGAATATTTACGACAACCTTGATATAAAGGACGATCTGCTTCATCCATCAAGCTGAAAAAATCCCGAGCTGCTTCATTTCCTATAAAAGCCGGCTCAGAGCCGTGCACTTCTTCGCTGAAGTTGTCACCTTGAAATCCAAAACGCATCACGAACAGCATCATTCACAAGATCATCTTCATCTACTTGAACGCCTACTTGAGAACTTCGAGGAAGAGCATCGTCATATCTAATGCCGGCCTTCTCACTATGAACTGCCCAGAACGTATAGTCCTTAGGGAAAGGCTTCACAAGCAAATGTTCCTTCACAACATTTCGTGCATGCCACTTCTTGAACTTGCATTTCTGACACGGACAGACGATCTTGCCGTTACAGCTAGCGTGAGTGAATGTGAAATCTAAGAAACTGTTTAATCCGTACAAAATTTAAAATTTACTTGTTGAGTATTTGTAGCAGTTATATATATAAAACCGCTACTAATATTAAAGCCGTTGGACAGCAAATTTAAAAATAATTTTTAATTTGTAGCAGTTATACATAACATAACCGCTACAAATGTGCACAAAGGCGGCAAATTTCGAAATTCAAATGATGAGTATTTATAGCGGTTATTATTTTAAACCGCTACTAACATATATATAGTTGTAGCGATTTCATAAGAGAAACCACTACAACTATATATATACATTTGTAGCGGTTATTAGTGTATAACCGCTACTAATATATATATAGTTGTAGCGGTTTCTCTTGAGAAACCGCTACAACTATATATATACATTTGTAGCGGTTATAAGTGTATAACCGCTACAAATGTATATATATTTGTAGCGGTTTTAAGTTTAAACCGCTACAAATATATATGCTTTATTTTTTTTAAATTTAGATATAAATAATTCATAAATTAAACACAATAAGAAATATAATTATATAAAACACAATAAGAAAGTTCTGAAATAAAAACTCATATATATATATATATTTACAAATGTTTAAACAAAAAAAATGTCCTAAACTAAGTAGCTGGGGGCTGATCATCTGGTGCTCCCTCAGGTGGGGCTCCCTCAGGTGCCGCTGGATCGGGCCGCTATGTAGAGTGAACCGCACCATCGTCATCAGCAGGAGGAGGAGCAGGAGCAGGAGGAGTAGTACTCAAGACGACGTAGCGAGGGACAGGGGGAACCGCTGGATGCTGCTCGTTCAGGAACAGGCGACTCCAAGCTCCCTAGAGCATGTTGTTCGCGATCTCACGCCACTGCGTCTGCTGAGCGTACAGTATATCAGCGTGCAGCTGCAGGTGCTGCTGCTGCTGCACCTGCATCTGCTGCTGCTGCTGCGCCATCTGCTGCTCCAAATCTGATCGCAGCTGGTAAATAGACTCGTCCCTCTGACGTCTGACCCCTCTAGAGCTGCCAGCCTCAGAGGCGGCGCTCTTGCCGTAGACCATGCTGGGTCTGGCGCCTATCCCCATCCCCCACACGCGTCCGGGGTGCTCAGCCTGAGGCAGACCCGCCTTCAAAGGAGCCGTCGGGTCCACTGACCCCTGTGACTCCTCAGGCTGGGTCTATCGCAGCTCAGCCTGCGACTGCTGCATCCGCTCCTGCCATTTTATGAAACAATTACTAATTAGCATTTTTCATTATTAACTTGGTTTTATAAAAAATATAATAATAAAATTACTTACAGTGGCCGCCTCTACCTGCTGAGAGGTCGCAGTCCCATCACGGTGTCTATGTGTGATGGCGTACAGCTCCCCATAGTCCGTCTGATGGTTCTCCTACTGTGCCTTCGTCTCCTGAAACAATTACAAAACAATAATTAGTATTATGAAATAATCAGCTAAAAGTAAGTGATATTTTGAAAAGTTACTAGCTCGCTATAGGTCACAGCAAAGGTCTTCGATCCTACTGTGTGGTGGATCGTCTGCTGCGCTCGGATTTCAGTGTTCCTTTGAGAAAGCTCCTGGAAAAAAAATATTAAATGTATTATAATTTAAAAATAAATACAAATTAAATTGAAATTATAATTTAATATTTAACAATTACAAAATTATATATCAAAAATCTAATATATACATTACCTGCGCCTCAGGGCTCCTCCTGAACTGGACAAAACACGCCCAGTCGTTCAGCGGCACGCCGTCCAGGATGCTCTCTGTAACATCCCGATTTGTGATTAGGGCTAATGGCTCCGATAATGATTGTAATTATCTTGATTAAATATATTTGGGATTAATGTAATGATAATTTTGAGAATAAATACAAGTGGTATTTAAGATCAAGGGTTGAGATGTATTTCATATGGGTCGGAATCCTATGTGAGGTGACTTGGTGAGCTCATGGAGAGAATTGTGTAGATGTTGACAAGTGGCTTGATGGTGGCCATTGGATAGGGCACTAGAAGACAAAAGTCGCTTTTTCCTCTCTTCTCTCTCTCCTATTCGGTTGGAGGCATGGGCAAGGGGGGGATGATGTGCTTCTTCATCATCATTCTACCTTCTCATCTCTCTCTTCCATTGATTCCGGCGACCTTGAGGCAAGAAGAGGAAGAAGAAAAAGCTTGATCTTTGGTAAGGAAATGATTCTCCTTTGCTCCAATCCTCTTCTCTAATATTGTTCATATCAATAAGAGCTACGTTGTGATGATTGTAGAATCTTGAGAAGTGGTGATTTGTGATTTGGGCGAAATTGAAAGTTGAGGGATCAGGATTCTGGATTGAACAAAGTGAAGAGGTAGGCATTTAGAGCATTTTGAAGTATAATGTGTGATATTTTGCTAACTATGGTAAAATCTGGAATTTTGCCCTAAATATGCCTATTTTTGGGAAATGTCAAGTTTGTTATGATTGATGATTGGAAATGATTTAGTTGGAGATATATGATCAATTGATGTAATTTGGAATGTTAAAAAGGTGTTAAGGGAATTTGGATATGATGTGTCATTGAGACCTTAGTGTTTGATTGTGGTCAAATTGGGTTTTGGAGTGTTTTTGGAGTTGCCATTGTGTTCCCTTGTTAGTGCTTAGAGTGTATGAGCATTGGGAAGAGTTTGGGAACCTTTGGGGGAGAATTTGACCATCTGGTGTTTCTGGTTTTTGGCTGCGTTTCTGGTCTCTGATACACATCACTCGAGCAGAGGAAGAACGTGCTCGAGTGATGCGCAAGTTTTTCCCTTTGTGCTTCGAGTCACCTGGGTTTTCTGCGAGTGCTGCTCGAGTGAGCGAGGAACCTGCTCGAGTGAGCTTGGTCTGCTCGAGTGAGGGTGTGAGTCCAGAGTGAAGGGTGTGCTTTCGGGTCTTCACTCGTGGGCTGATGCCAAGAGTGAGCTCTGTCACTCGCGGGCATAGCCGTTTTACCCGAGCACTGGGGGTCATGCTCGAGTGAGAGTGTGCTTCAGGTGGGAGTTGTGCTTTCGGGTTCTCACTCGCGAGTAAGGTGCTCGAGTGAGCCTTCTCACTCGCGGGTGTGAGGTGTGTGCTCGAGCACATATGGCTGTGCTCGAGTGATCCCGTGCTTGGAGAGCTTTGGGTGCTCTCGGGTTCTCACCTCTTGGATTTCTCTCACGGGTGCTCGAGTGAGGCATCTAGCCTTGTGCTCGAGTGAGGTCAGCGTCCTCGAGTGAGTCGGTCCCTGAGAGTTTCTTTGTGCTCTCGGGTGTTCACTCGCAGTCTCACTTTCTCGTGTGCTCGAGTGATGTCCGTACGCGTGCTCGAGTGAGAGCATCTGTGCTCGAGTGAGACTGTCTAAAATCAGAGTTTTGCCTTCGAGTAAGGAGTCTTTTGGGTAGTTTCTTCCAACCCTTTAGGCATATGTTTAGGCCTATTTTAGTCACCTAAAGAGTCCTAAATGATAACCAACTTAGAGTATTATTGAAATATACACATGGAAAAGAGATTGATTGGTTGTCCCTAATTGATATAGGATTTGACATTTGTCGCCCTCGTGAGGCCACGGTGCCGGAGCCAGTCAGAAAAGATACAGGTAGTGACTCTATCTTTATACCTTATGTGATGTATGATATGTGTGCTATATCATTGTGATTAAATGGATTTTGTATGCTGCAAGTTTTGTGAAAACTTTGTGTGGAAACACCGCTAAACCAATAGTCCCTGAGTCGCTAACAACGGTTCGGGTGGAGGTCGTATGCCTTCCCGGCGGTAAAAGGGGATGAGGTTAGGGTGCCATATATGCGTTATGTGATATTGTGGTAGCACCGCTAAACCAATAGTCCCTGAGTCGCTAACAACGGTTCGGGTGAAGGTCGTATGCCTTCCCGGCGGTAAAAGGGGATGAGGTTAGGGTGTGATATTTGTGAAGGCCGACGGGCCATTGTGAAAGCCGAAAGGCTATATGTGAGCCGTGTGGCTATTTGTATGCATTGCCACGCCAACAGTCCCTGAGTCGCTAACAACGGTTCGGGTAAAGGTCGTATGCCTTCCCGGCGGTAAAAGGGGATGAGGGTGGAGTGAGTTTGTGTTGCTGCTGATATAAGATGATGTGTTTGCATAGTATATGATTGCATGTGGTATGAAATAGTTGTTACTACGGGGATTCTTTAGAATCTCACCCTCCCAAATGATTAATCTTTTCAGACAGGGCGAGTGGTTCGAAAGGGAAGTGGACAACCAGGAGTAGTTAGGCTTACTCCGAGATCTAAGTGGTAGTTGGTTATTATAGTTTTGGATTTGGGATTGCAAGTTGTACATCTAATGTAAATGAATGTTTTGGTGATGTAATCCCCTTGTTGGGAAACTTTGAACCCAAGTTATATATGTAAGTAACCCGGGGTTTGCCGGGATTTTGGTTTCCGCACTTTGATATTTATTATGTACTCTGATTTCTCTGATAATTATACCCGCACATGAATGTGAGACCACGAATATATATATATGTTTTGAAAAGATTTTGAAATACCCCATCTCTTGGATGTGGGATTATAAATTGCGATTTCATCCTATTGGTATCTATTTCACTTAAATTTCGTAATCCGGATGTAATTACGGTGAGGGGGTTACACTCTCGATTAGCTGCTCCAGAGGCATCGTGCCGTCCTTATTCACCCTGTGGAAGAGACGGTTCCTCCTGTTCCTCCAGGCGTCACCCATCTTCACGAGGGCATACCTCTTCCGGTTGGCCCGGACGGCAAACCGCAGCTGAAAAAAAATTATTTAAATATCAATAATTATAAAAACCATAATTTAAAAAAAATTAATTAAATAGAATTAATTACAAAAAATATTAATTAAATAATTTTAATTACCTAAACCACCTCCTCCCAAGCCTGCTCCTTCGGCCCCCTCAGAACGTGCCTCCATGTCGAGAAGTGAAGGGGGAACCGCATCCAATTCGCGCCCAAGTCGTTCAGGAAGCGTTGAGCAGGTGACCCCCATTGTGGATCGGCTGGTCAGTGCCCTCATTCCACGGCACTATAACTCGGAGGCTCCGGTCCAACCTGTTCACACCGGCCACATCTAGCCTCCTCGTCGAAACGTTCCCCTGCTCGTCTGCATAGTTTACCGCACGTTAGATAAATTGTAATTCAAAGTTAACATTTCTAATTTAAATAAATAATTTACTAAATTAAAAAAATTAATTTACCTTCGACATGCACCTCAAACCTAGTGGACCACGAAGACAACCCTTGTGGGTTGTTCTGCTCCCGAGCATCCTCCTCATCGAGGAACTGCTCCATCTCCTTGAACCCAATCAGGATCTCGAACTAGTCCTCATTGAGGAAGTCCTCAACACTAATATCTGGCCTCTCCACCTCAGGCACCTCTGGTGCGGTCGTCGCCTGTGGGATTGTCTGTGGTGCCTGTGGGGGGATAGGCTGAGATACCACGGTAGCCCTGCCTGCGCGCTGCCCCCTCCCTCTGCCCCTTGCCCGGCTGCTGCCACCCTGTAAAATCGGTCTAGGGACCTCAGGGGCCTTCCTTTATCCTGTCCTGAAACCATATCAACTGTAAAAATTAAAAAAAATTAGTCACATTATTATGCAAAAATATAGTATAAATACAAATATAAATAAAGTACGTGTTATATACGTACCTCAAGTGCAAATACTGAGAAATACTAAGCAAAAACTCCTATAGAGACGTCTGAACGCTCAAATATCGAAGAAATCACTCAGAGAAACCTCAGGAAATAAAATGAGCAAAAGGAGAAATGAAGAAGGCAATGGCTTAAATAGGCCAGATATTAGTAGCGGTTATTCAAATAACGGCTACTGTAACCGCTACAAATAATTAAATTTGTAGCGGTTCTACAATAACCGCTACAAAAGTTCACAACGTTTGAAATTCTGTAGCGGTTATTGCCCAGAACCGCTACAAATGTCGAGACTCTTGAAATTTTGTAGCGGTTATAGGGGCATAACCGCTACAAAATTCTAACCTTTGGTATTTTGTAGCGATTCTATTGCTGTAACCGCTACAAATAACCGCTACACTATTGGCGAGCCAACTGGCAGGAATATTGTAGCGGTTTCTGTGCATTAACCGCTACAAGTTTTGGCGGGAATTTCACGCCAAATTTGTAGCGGTTTTTTGTACGAAACCGCTACAAAAAAACCTTGCCACTACAAATTTGTAGCAGTTTAGGTAAAAACCGCTACAAATACTATAATTTGTAGCGGTTTAATATAACCGCTACAATTGCACCGCTACAAAATACCTTCTTTTTTGTGGTGAAATGGCCGGTCGTTTAGAGATGCTGTGGTGAAAGATCAAGGAGAGATGGAGGAGGAAGAAGAGTGGTGGATCGGAGAAGGATGGAAAGAACGAGTTAAGATTGAAATGACACAGCTTGGACCGAATATTATATTCACCAAGGAGGAAAAGATCAGACTTGTAAAGAAGTGGAAGAACGCCATCATCGTCAAATTGATGGGGCGAATGATAGACCCAACTATTTTTTCAACGAAGTTACAGAAGTTATGGGCACGTGCAAGGGAGGTTAAACCGATTGAAGTTGGACAGGGTTTTTTTGTGGTCAAATTCACTGATGTATCTGATTATGAGATGGCTTTGACGGGAGGACCTTGGCTCATCTTTGATTATTATATCTCGATGCAACTATGGAAGCAGGATTTTGACCCCGAAGCCGAAGTTGTAACGAAAATAGCTGCATGGATTCGGTTTGAAAAACTCCCTTTGGATTATTATGATAAGGGTGCATTATATATTTTGGGTTCTCAGGTAGGACGAGTCCTAAAGGTCGACATAGCAACTTTGAAGCGCAAGAAAGGCATATTTACTCGAATACGTGTGGAGTTAGATTTGTCCGCTCCTTTGCGTCCTTTCATTCTCATCAATAGAAAAGTCACAAGGATTCAATATGAGGGTATTCACCTCATATGTTTCAAATGTGGTCGATACGGATATGACGCTGACCATTGCCAAAATACCGATACGAGAAACAGAGAATCGAAGGATGCTACGTTGGAGGAACAACATTTGGAAGGAGCAGGAAAAAAGACAGTAAAGGGACAAAAAGAAGGAAAAGAAGAGTTGAAGGAGATCAAGTATGATACATGGATGATTTGTACACCGCCCAAGGAAACCAAGACGGCCGGAGATTGCAGGAAATGGTGCAGTTTCACCCAGCAATAGCAAAAGAGACGGCCGATCAACAAGTAATGGAGAAGCGCGTGGATCAAGATTCGAGGCTCTAGGTACAATACACAAGGACTATAATTCAAGTCATGACCAGCAACAAGAACAATCAAAAGATAATGAACTTTGCATGGGAAAGAAGAAGATTTTGGTGGAATGTAACAACGAAGAAGAAATGGTGGGGCCAAAAGGAAATTTAAGCAAAAACACCAAAAAGATTTCACATGTGCCAAAAGTAGTGCAACAACGTCTTAATATAGGTGGGCCAAAGATGTTGGAAAAAAAGAAGATTTAAAGAAAGGGGGAATGGAAAGTTTGGACAATATTTTATGCCTTGATGTTAAAGTTGGGAATAATTCCCATATAGCTAGGCCATCTGAGAGGAAAAAAGCAACGTGGGGTATACTCCAAAATGATGCAACCAAACGGGTCATACCAGCTAAGAAGGAACAAGAAATAAATAAGGGTTACAAAGATGTTCAAGAACAAATGGAGACCACTATTTTTGAAGAAAAAGTGCCTTAGGATCCAGGAGCTCAAAACGGTTTAAATTTTATAAGGGAAAGCAATCCTTTATCTCTTGGGCTGAATGATGAGGACATGGGTGAGGCAGAGATGCCTATTCATAATGATGATTCCTGACCGATTGTGCTTTTTTATCTCTCCCATTATATTATTTTATGGATTACAACATATTAATTTGGAATTCAAGAGGTACGGGTGAGTGCTTTTTTGCAGGTCTTTTACATGAAATTAAGAAGCAATACCAGTTTAATTTTTTGGCCCTGCTTGAACCAAGACAGAAGAGTGAGAAAGTTGAAGGCATCAAAAGACGTTTGGGATGGAGAAATATGGAATTAGTGGATGCTAGTGGTTTCAGTGGAGGAATATGGTGTTTCTGGGATGACAATGTTGATTTTTGTGTAACGTATAAGGCATCACAAGTTCTTCATGGTATATTTAATCAGGGGAAGGACAATAGTTGGGAACTTTCTGTGGTGTATGGTCATCCAGTTAAGGTTAAACGTAGAGAATTATGGCAACAACTAAATGAAATTAAACAGAACGGTGTTATTCGATAGTTTGTTGGAGGTGATTTTAATGAGATAATAAATGATTCTGAAAGGCAATCAGTTACTAGAAAGACAACGTACCCAGATCGTGGATTTATAGAATAGATTAGAAGTAACAGCATGAGTGGAGTAACTTTTCAAGGTCTTGAATGTACATGGGTTCGGAATGGGTCTGCCAGTAGAATTGATAGAGTGGTGGCGGATAGTGAATGGTTAGAAAAATTTACAGATACTTCAGTTCTTCATCTTCCTCGGTATAAATCTGATCATTGTCCTCTGATTTTGAAAAAGTTAAATAGTTCGAAGAAGAAATACAGGAAAAATTTCAGGTTTTTTGCTCCTTGGGTGACAGATGATTCATTCACAGAAGTAGTACGAAATGCATGGAGGGTATCTAGATCATGGGAAGAGAATGTGAAGGCGTTTCAACATGATGTGAGTCTATGGAATAGGTATACCTTTAGAAACATAAATTACAGGAAGGCCTCCTTACTTCAGGAACTTGATAAACTTAACAAGAGAAGCATCCAACCGGAGAACATAGAGAAGCTAAAGAGAGGGCTATGGGAAGAGTTAGAGAAGTGTTTAGTACAAGAAGAAGTAATGTGGATACAAAGATCCAGGTGTAATTGGTATTATCATGGTGATAAAAATACTAGATATTTTCAGACAGTTATAAATAGCAGACAACGGAGAAAACAAATTGAGGCTCTGCGAAGGGATGATGGAAGTTGGATATACAGTAATGAAGAGATTAAGATAGAAGGTACGAGTTATTTCCAGAAATTATATATAGAAGAACAGCAGAGAGGAGAAAACATTAATTTCGGTGGAACATATCCAACAGTTCCTGATAATGTGTTGCGATCTATGGGTGACATGGCGACAAAACAAGAGGCGAAGAAGGTGATATTCAGTATGGGACCCCTGAAAGCTCCGGGCCCTGATGGATTGAATCCACTTTTTTATCAGCATCAATGGGAGGTTGTAGGTTATTCTGTAACAAACATGGTACAGGAAATTTTCAGAAATCCTGAGTATATTCAGAGGGTTAATGGTACAAATATAGTTTTAATACCAAAAATAGAAATTCCATAAACAATCCGTGATTTCAGGCCGATCAGTCTATGCAACGTGGTATATAAGGTGATTACAAAGATTCTGGCTACCAGAATGAAATATATAATGCCAACTATTATCTCCCCAAATCAATGCAGTTTCGTACCTGGAAGGCAAAGTTCAGATAATATTATTCTAGCGCAGGAAATATTTCATTCTATGCGAAATATGAAAAAGAAGCGACGATTCATGGCCTTGAAATTTGATTTAGAAAAGGCCTATGATCGGGTTCGATGGGATTTTATCCATGCTTGCCTGCAGGAGGTAGGCTTTACATCCGATTTTATCAATATTATTGCCTCTTGCTTATCTACAGCTTAGATACAGATTTTATGGAATGGTGATCCTGGTCCAGCTTTCTCACCTTCACGGGGTGTAAGACAAGGTGACCCTATATCCCCCTATCTGTTCGTATTGGTTATGGAGAAGCTAGCTCATATGGTTCAGAATGAGGTTCAGGAAGAGAATTGGATACCTTTCAGACTGAAGAAAAATGGTACTGCTGTGTCTCATTTGTTTTTTACAGATGACTTGCTTCTTTTTTCAGAGGCATCTTTGGATCAAGCAGCGATTATTAAAGCATGTTTGGAGGATTTTTGTGCTGCATCAGGGGAAAAAGTTAATGAAGTGAAATCGAGGATCTTCTTCTTCGACAACATATGTCACCAACGGAGGAGAGAGATTAGTGAGTTTCTGGGCTTCACTCCCACCACAGACCTCAGGAAGTACTTAGGCATTCTGATTCATCATGATCGGGTTTCAAAGAATACATACCAATTTATAATTCAAAAGATGGACAAGAGATTGGTGCAATGGAAAGAAAATTCCCTATCAATGGCGGCTAGACACACGTTAGTTTCATCTGTAGTAGCAGCTATTCCCAGCTATGCAATGCAATCGACTTGGCTACCACAATCTATTTGTGATGATATAGATAAAAGATGCAGAAGTTTTTTATGGGGTAATGTAGGACAAAGTAAGAAACCTTATTTGGTTGCATGGTATGATGTTTACAGGCCAAAATCTGTAGGAGGTCTGGGAATTAGGCATGCTCGTGGGCAAAATGAGGCTTTCATGATGAAATTGGGTTGGGGACTTGTGAAGAGACGAGATACTCTCTGGGTTAAATTTTTGCAGGAAAAATACAAGTATAGGGATGATATTTTGCCAAAGATAAGTACTAAAAGCAGAGGGTCTCAAGCATGGAAAGGAATTCGTAATGTATGGAACAAGGTATATAGTGGTATTGGATGGAGAATTGGAAGTGGTGAAAATGTAAAATTTTGGACGGGTCATTGGCTCCCAAATTTTGACACGCTGCAATAGGCTTGCATTTCTGAACTACCTGAATATATGAAGGCAGACCGGGTTTGTGACTATATGACTGCTTCAGGCAGCTGGGATTGGGGAAAGTTCAATATATACCTTCCTTCTTCAGTCCTACATGAAATTTAATGAATGGATCTAAATGTGAGAAGTGGTATTCCTGGTAAACTAATATGGAGACTAACTCATGGTGGGGAGTTCTCAGTTCGTTCAGCTTATTCCATGATTAGAGGACAACAACACTCCCCTCACTAGAGTTTGTGGAGGAAAATATGGAAGAATAATGTACCCCAGCGATGCAAGATGTTCATGTGGATGGCAGCACGAGGGAGACTTTTGACAAATACGTTGCAGATGGCTAGAGGTTTGACAATGAATAGTTATTGTTACTGTTGTGCGGGTGTTCATGAAGATGTTATTCATGTGTTGCGGGACTGCAAAGTAGCAAAACAGTGCTGGGACAGATTATTACAAGGACAAAGACGGAACAGGTTCTATGCTAAGACAGATGTCAGGTTATGGTTCGATTGGAACTTAAGATGTAGGAGGGAGATCGATGGGGTTAAATGGCCTATTTGGTTTGCCCTTCTATGCCGTCAACTTTGGCTTAATCGTAATTCAACAATCTTCAACTCAAAGACGACCGGCGTGCGACAGATTTTTAAGCAGGTGAGAGCACAAACAAGGTGGTCAAGTATAGAATTACAGAAAGAGGGATTGGGGGCAATAAGAAGAGTCTCATGGATACCACCCATAGAGGGATGGGTTAAACTAAATGTTGATGGTGCAAGTGTTACAGGCGGTACTGTGGCGGGTTATGGAGGACTTGTTCGGGATCAAGAGGGTACTATGCTAGGGGGATTCATGTTTGGTATTGGACGTGGGAGCTATTTTCTTGCTGAGCTCTGGGCAATTCTAATAGGATTGAAGATAGCTTGGGATATGAGGCTTACTCGAGTGGTACTTGAGTCAAATTGCTAGGAGGCGATACAGCTTATTGTAGATGGCTGGGATGAAGAACATATGCATGCTGATTTATTGTTAGAGGTTAGACACTTATTGAACAGAGACTAGGAAGTAGATATCCAATGGTGCTGTCATGAAGCAAATTCTGTAGCTGATATGCTTGCAAAGGAATCAATGAATAGGGCTTTAGGGGTAATTCAATTTACAATACCTCCTGACTTTCTTGCTGAATATTTATGTGTTGAGGAAATGTCTTAAGTAGTTGTGTTACTTTGTAATAAAAAAAAACTTCAAATGTGAATAAGAAATAGGAAAAAGGAAAAAGAAACTTTGGTGTTAGTGTACCAAATAAAGTGGCCCAGTCCAACTCAAGCCCACATAACTTAGTTTACTTTGAGGGTAGTTCTCCTATATTATTCTAGATGCCAGCCTGTAATTCGCTGGAATAGTTGAGAAACAATTGTAACCATGTGCACTCAGTTAAGAAGTTCATACTCTATAAATAATAACAGCTATGGCCTCAGATACTCTTTAAAGATTGAGAGCCTCACTTTCAAAATTTCTCTCGTTTGTCTTTCTTCAACTGGCAGAATCATAGTAATTACGGAAAGAAGGTACCATCATTCTCTTGATTATAGATCAAAATTTGCTAAGTGCAAGTCTCCCCATCTCCTATAGAAAGTACATACTGATAGTAAAAGAATAAGGAATTTAGAAATGATGATCGTAGTTTAATGTACACGAGCAGATTGCCAGTGACATGGCAATAGAGATGCAGTTGGAGTCAAATGAAGTGTGGACCGTTTTCGTCTAGGAATGCTGGTGATTTAATTTGTTGAAGGATCTGTCATCGACATATGACGGTGCTGGCAAGAATCTGAAAGACGGAGGTTTAGGGTTGAAGCCGGTGAGGAAACTAATGATTCCCCAACTCCCATTCTATCAACCACCACATTTCAATCCTTAATCACATCCTTAATCATAATTTAATCTTAAATCATCCTTTCCATGTTTTATAGAAAATTGGGCAGCATATCCTCTTATTTTCATGGTTTTCATAACTACAAAATTTCAAGAACAACTCATCCAGTCCTCATGAACATTATCCACATAATTAATAACATCAACAATCATCACTTACCTAGGTGCAAGCTACAAGCTTGATTCCTTGTGAACCCCCTCTTTGAACCCTTGAGGAATAATCGTTCTCTCTTACTAAACAGATCAACAATAGGGATTTAGATCCCATGGATGGATTTAAATGAGAAATCTAGAAGTGAAGATGAATTTAAAACCCAAACTTACCTAAAGTTGGATGTTCTTCCTTGTCCTTCAGCTTCTCTTCTCTTCCTCTCTTTTCTTCTACATTATCTCTGTCTCTCTCTCTATTTTCTAACTTGCATGACCAACTCTTGAGAAGAAATGGGAAGTGTTGGATGATAAAAAATTGTCTTAATCTAATTATTAACTCAATTTGATAAATTTTCAAATCCATACCTCCATCCTATATTATTATTTTATATCCTCTTGTGATCATAGGGGCCAAACTTCTTCTTCCATCCCTTCTTTCATATTACACGACCTAATGTACTTTTAAAAGACATCAGAGTCATCTTCCCAATGCCAAATTATCTTAATTAACTCTTATTCTCCCATTAATATAAGATTAACCTTCTACAAATGCTTTTTGAAAATTCTTTAATCATATAACCAATGGGAGACTATCAATAATTCCGATTTATTAAGAAGTAGTTCCCTAATTTTCCTCAAGTCCAAATTTGGTCTTTAAGTATTTGCCATAATTTCCAAGAAATTGCCTTATTTTTGGATAAAATGACCACAAAATATTCTTTAGGATAAACTTTCCATTTCTAGGGAATGTAAACATTTTTTTAACTTCACATTAATTGTAAAATAATTTTTCCCTATTTTTTTTCAATTATTTGAGGCCTCCTCGTATTTTTACATGATTAAATTTGGCTAATTATCCCTTATTTAGCCAAAATTATAATGATTTTTTTGAATATCTTTTAGAGGTAATTTTTTCATTTATACATCAATTATGCCTCAAATATAGTATGGAAAACTATGCTTTACCTTCCCGTGTCTCCGACGATTTTTACTAAAATTTAGGGCATAATTTCCAAAATTATTGCCATTACATACCCGTAATTTTCATAAATTACACTTTTGCCCAGACCTGAGACGGTAGATATACCATGTTACCTTGACAAGGCTACTATTTTATTTGGCCTTCGACAAAACTTTAATTACTCATTTATCCTTTATTTGCTAAAGTTGAATGTTACATAGTTCTCAATAATTATTCTATCTTTTAGGGCACTTCCAGGACTCTTGCCTAACTAGGCTTTGTAGTATATTTAATTCATGCTAATTCTTGAACTTGTAGACCTAAAATTTGGGATATGACATACATTCCTGCTTTGGTGTCCCTGCCTATAGTAGTTGACTGGTTGCGTTGTCCTTCACATAGCATCCAGAATCATTAAATGAAATATCCCTATTGTTATCCTTAACAAGTCTATGAACACTCATCAAACCTGTGGTGGCATTAGGAACTAAGAGAACATCCTTAATATAAACAGATGAATTAGCACAAGCAAAAGAAACATAACCAATACCAGTAACTTGTGTTTTCTCACCCATACGAGTAACCAAATGAGACTTACCAACAGATGCAACCTAATCAAGATTTTCTGAGTGAAGAGTCACATGGTAATTCACACCACTATCCATGTACTAGGATGGATCACCCACGGTCTGAGAGTTTTCATAGAGAGCCTGTAGAGTATCCTGAGGTTTGACTATGGCTATTAGGAGGCTGAAAAGACCAATTGTAACAGTGATAGCAATCTGCCACAACAAGTCCATGACAATTATAAAGGTGGTAGTAAGGTCAACCTCTACCATCATTGTTGGTATTGCGCCATCCTCGACCTCAACGACCACAAAAACTTCGATTAACATGCCATGTGTTATGTCCTGAGTCAGAGCATCGATAGGAAGAGTCATGTTGAACCATATTTGCAGAGGGTTGAATTGCTAAGGTGGAAAACTGATTCAACTATTCCAACCTACTTTTAAAAGTCAATAGTGTGGCCTGAGCACTCACCCAGTTGAGATTAATTTTGTCCATAAGCTTGATGACAATAGGGTTATATTCAGCGTCCAACCCATTTATCATTTGCAGTACCAGATCTTTATTAGAAATAGGAGCACCAGCGAGATCGAGCTGATCTGTGATACTCTTCATTTTGGCCAAGTATTCCTTCATTTTGAGGGGATTTTTCCACATGCTATGTAGCTCTAACTTGTAGACCATTATCTGAGCTTTGGTAGAAGCATAGGTAAAAGAATAAGCACCATCCTAAAGAGCTTAAGTAGAGCGATAGTGCAATAACTGTGCATCGACATCCTGAGTCATCATATCATGCAACCAGCCAACAAGAAGTCGATCAACAGCATACCATTCATCAAAGTCAAGGTTTAGCGTCTCCAGTTTTCCATGAAGGAAACGAGAACACTACTACAAAAAAGTAAAATTGTGGCACTTACAATTGCATTAGCTGTGGCTAGAGAAGTGCCACATATCTGGACGCCACTAAAAAAAGCTATGGCGATTGAAAGCACCACAGCATTTAAATATTTTTTTTAAAAAAATATCCTCCTGTGGCGCTTATTGGAGGAAGCGCCACAGGAGACCCCCCCTCCTGTGGCGCTTCCTCCAACAAGCGCCACATGAGACCCCCCTCCTGCGGCACTTCCTCCAACAAGCGCCACAGGAGGGTAATTTTTTAAAAAAAATTAAAAAATTTAGTTAAAGAAATTGTTTTATTTTAATTTACAAAATAATATTAATTGTCCATATTTATTTTCAAAATTGAAGATATTGAGGCCAGTGTTAAACTAAAAACTGTTGGCAAAAAAAGTTAAGCTAAAGAAACTTATATTATGATACAAATATTATATTTTTCTTAATCATGCGTATGGACTAGACTATTTTCTTTTAAATTACTAAAATAAGGTTTTTTGAAATTAAAAATTTTTGCAAGCAAAAAATGTTAAAATTGCTTAAGCCTAATCTGAAATCAAGTACTCCAGATATGTAAAGATATCTTTTATCAACATGCTAAAGGCATCACGAGATTTGGTCCACTTTTGGTTTTTCTTTTCTTTTGAAATATTATTTTTTTGGATAACTTCTTTGTTAGATCTCATGTTTTGATGATAACAAAAGAATGGTTTGGAAAGGAATAAGCTTAACTTGAGGAAAGCATGGAAGTAGTGAAGATTGGCCAAGAGAAAATACTAAGGAACTTGATCAGAAGTGCATTATCTAAGGCATTACTCGAGGCGCTACTCGAGTAATGAACCAAAACTTGAAGTAACCCAGCAAAACTTCCAGTTACCTGCCATCATTACTCGAGGCACTACTCGAGTAACCAGGTAAAATTTCAAGGTTGCTCTCGGCCTGCCAATGTTACTCGAGGAGCTACTCGAGTAACCAGGGAAAAACTTCCAGTTGCCATTAAGTTTTCTCCATGATACTCGAGGAGCTACTCGAGTACCTTTGTTTCCCAAAATATGGACCTCTCGGCAGTTTGTACCACTGCTAATGTTACTCGAGGAGCTACTCGAGTACCCAGGCCAGAAACTTCCAGTTTGCCTTCAAGTTTTCCATGGTACTCGAGGAGCTACTCGAGTAACTGTGTATTTGAAAATGTGGAGCTCTCGGCACTTTGTACCACTGCCAATGTTACTCGAGGAGCTACTCGAGTAATGGTCTAAGGTAAATGAAAACTTGAGGTTTGTACCAGATTAACTTGATTTCTTCTTATATCATCATCCTCGAGTACTTACTCTAGTATACAAGTTTTTCATTGTTTATTTTAAGTGGATTCCTCGAGTAAGTACCCCAGTATGCTCAAATATTTTCAAAGGAAACTTCAAGTAATTACCCGGGTAAGTTATGTTCAAATGTCTTAGTTACTCGAGGTGCTACCCGAGTAACCTATGCAAAAATGAGTTCATTACTCGAGTAGGTACTCGAGTAATGAGGTAAGTGCTCTCGGCATTTTAATCCTGCCAATATTATTGGAGTAGAGCATCGAGTAATCAAAAGTTTTTCAAAGGATTACTCGAGGTGTTACCCGAGTAAGTCATAAAGTTCTGAGTGTATTACTCGAGTAACTACCCGAGTAAATAACTATTCCAAAGGTTTGAAAATTAGTTTACTCCATGCACTACCCGAGTAATCTTATACTTGTTCATTAACTTGCAGTTGATAAATGATTTCCCGAGGTTACTCGAGGAGCTACTCGAGTAAACTTCAAGGATTACTCGAGGAGCTACTCGAGTAAGCTTATCCAGAAAGTTTGAAATCATTCCAACGATCATTATTCTGTTTCCTATTTGATTAACCTTTTATTATATTAGTGTATTTAGTTTTTCAACAGGAAAACAGTGAAGAGATCTTACCAAATAAGGAAAGTCAAAAGCAATGCTTAAATGTCACCGACGGTCACCTACCGCAACGCATGTTTTTCAAAAACACTAGAAAAGTCAATTATTGCTGCGCACGCTCCAACGAACATGAAGAAATATGTTCCAGCAATCATTACCAATGTAACTATATATATGGGAACCTTCAAACAGAGAAGAACAACTAAGCATCCATACGAACGAATCATTAAGTTCATTACTCTGTTTTCACATTGAAATTGTATTCATATGCTTCAGTGATTATTATTTACTCTGTGAGAGAGATATTTCATTCAAACTCAATATTTGTTATTGAGATAACTTAAGGTTGTGGAACCTTGAGTTGGGATTGGATTACAACCTGTAAGGGGGAGCGAGTGTCCAGGTGTAAGGAACTTGCTTGTACTGAGGTGCCAAGAACCCACTGAATCTTGGAAGCTATAGTGAAACTCTCAGAGAAGCTCTGAGGACTGGACGTAGGTCAAAGTGGTTGTGACCGAACCAGTATAACTCCCGGTGTACACTTCGGTGATATTTCTCCTTACTCATTACTGTTTTAATTATTTTGTCTGAATTTTATATTTTCGAAAGAAATTTCAGTATCACCCAATTCACCCCCCCTCTTGGGTGAAACGTTTGATCTAACATTCTTTTGAAATATTATATATATTCTCCACTTTTTAAACACAGATTAGAACATAGATATCAATTTGAAATAAAAAATTACAGAAATTATATGCCAATTAAAAAAAAAGGAAGAAGCACGTTGAACTTACAAGCTTAATTGATCAGTGCAGTGGAGTGGGGGACCACGTTGCCCGTTGGTGTTGCAATCTTGAGTGAGGAGGAGGAGGAGCGGGGATGGCAGTTGAAACAAAACAAAAAAGTAGATTCGATGATGAAGATGTGTGTGCATGTGGGTATGTTTTTAAGTGTGAAGATGATAGGGAATGGAGGGAGGGGGGCGACGGTCGTCCACTGTAAGAAGCTGTAGTGTAGATGAAAAGGGAAAGTGAGAGAGGAGGGAATAATTAAAGTGGGATGAATCAAAATAAATTAAAAGAAAAGAAAGGGGGTCACTGCGCGGGAAGGGGAAAAAAGATAAGAGTGGGAGCAGGGGGAGCTGTGCTTGGTGAGAAGTGGTTAGTGTAATCCATTAAAAAGGTCAAAAAAAATTTTTTAATATAAGCTGAACATTTAACAAAATTTTTTTTTATTTAATAGAACCAGCTGTGGCGCCTGGATTTCTAGGCGCCACAACTGGTCCCTTTTTTTTTGTGGGAATACATGCGCCATGCATGGTAATATAATAGACCAGCTGTGGCGCCTGGATTGCCAGGCGCCACAGCTGGTCCCTTTTTATTTTTTTTATTTTTGAATACATGTGCCAAATTTTTTTTTATTTAATAAAACCAGCTGTGGCGCCTGGATTTTCAGGCACCACAGCTGGTCCATTTTTTATTTTTAATTTTTTGGGAATACCTGCGCCAAAAACTACAAGGCTTTAGAACCATAAAGGCACGAGGCAGCTAGCCTTCTTTTTTTTTATTAATATAGAAGAAGTTGTGGCGCCTGGTTTTCCAGGCACCACAGCTGGTAAATTATTTATTTATTTATTATATAACCAGCTGTGGCGCCTGATTTTTCAGGCGCCACAGCTGGTAGGAAGCACCTAATTGTGGCATCTGCCTTGGCAGGCACCACAGTTGGGCCTACTAGCTGTGGCATCTGGTCCACCAGGCGCCACAGTTGGTACCCAAAATTTTAAAAAAATAAAATAGAAAAAGAAAAAGGAAAAAAAAGGCAGCTGTAATGTGCGCCACCTTTCAACCTTTTTGTAGTAGTGGAAGGAACAATGTCGCTGCCATCAATATCTAATTCAAGTTGGTTGCCTTCAATCTTGGGAAGAACAACAGATACCCAAACCAAGTAACTACCTCTATCTAGCTTGATACAGGTGCTTCGGCTGGAAGAGCTGAACAGAGCATACGATTTTGTCGGCATTGAAATGCTTAAGGTAGTCCCAGTGGTTGCAGCAGAAGAGGACAAAGAGAGAGACAATTTGTTTCTGCTCCGATACCAATAACGCAAATGAAGCAAATTGAGGATATAATTGTTGAGTCACTATGAGTAAGCCCAAGCCTCATATTTATATACTAATGATAACAGAATTCGGTTACAATCTCAAAGAATATTCTAGCATGATGAATAGAATACAGACACATGTATAGGGAGAAATATACTGACACTTATGTATAGCTGTAAAGAACTTGCTAGAAGAATTTCATAATCCTAAATGCTAATCACAATTAACTTAATGTTCTAACATTGTTCTCTAACTCTTCTCAGGCACTAACATTTTGGAACTTTTTAGGAAACCTATTTTAAATTCTGAAGCTTGCATTCTTCTATATTCCATTGCTTTCCTATTGAATATATCATCTTGAACAACCAATGAGGAAGTCATCATACATGTATACAAAGTAGATAATTAATTAATGTAGCTCTTTCATCACTTGTTTCACTCGAGGATGAGCAAAAGTTCAAGTTTTGAGGTGTGTTAACATCATGAAATTCATCTCATTTTGGCACATTTGTCTATAATTTCTCACACTTTTTGGTGAATTGATACATATGCAAGAAAAATGTGCCTAGTTGATATCTGGGTTAAAGTGATGGAATTCTTGGTCGAAGTGTGAATGTTTTGTCATATTTCATCAACTTTGGCTTTTATATATAGATTTTCTAATTTTGATAGGTTATGATTTGCAGCACATGGGGAGCCATTTAAAGCTCAAGACACTATGGCAAAACAAGAAAAATGAGATAAGAAGAAGAGGAGTCTTTGGCCTCTGACAACACAATTTTTTGCCTCAGCCAAAGACATAGGCAGAAAGCTCGTAACCTAAGCCACGCGTTTTTTGGACTCTGCCAAAGACACAGACAGAGAGCTCTTGGTCATAGCCTAGACAAGTCTTGCCCACAGCCAACAAGAATTAATGAAGCTATGCATTTTAGGATAGAACTGATTCTAGGGCTTTATATGCTAAGAAACTCAAACAGCAGCGGGATTCTTCACTTCTTGGGTAATTTGGGGGCTACTTTGGGAGCATTTTCTCCGCTAGGGTTTGGTGCTCTTGGAGGAGATTCAGGAGGAGATTGAAGGTTTGAAGATATTCAAGCTCATTTCCCTTGGTTTTGCTTATTCCTTTCCCTTTCTTCTTCATTTTTCTGATATGGCTGTAACTATTGGGTTTATTTATGGCTAGTTTCTAAACATGAGTTGCCAATCTCTCATTCTAGAATTACTTTGAACGTCTATATGAATTAAGACTCTGCTACTCTCTCTTTTCTAGTATCTAACAAAGTATTATGTGTTGATTCTATTCTATGCTTAATGGCTAAGTGCTTGATCACCGCTTGATTGTTTTGTTGTATGAGATGATACTTGAGAGAGATTATCATGTTTAAGAACTTGGATAAGGTCATACTAGTCTTGAAATTCTTGCTTGAATGGATAGTTTCTTAATAAAAAAAGAGATTTATCTATTAACCTAATATTGTTATTATAAGATTGGCTTTTAAAGACTACTATTATCACTAGATTGTTTCAAGATATTGAATGAGTTCTTTCAAAATAGATGTTAGTTTTTCTTTGAGAAAGCTTTTCCAATATTTATGAATCTTAGACAAACACTAGATTTTTCATTAGAGATAGTTGAGAGGGAATTAA
This sequence comes from Inga leiocalycina, assembly GCA_963242795.1. Classification (NCBI taxonomy): domain Eukaryota; kingdom Viridiplantae; phylum Streptophyta; class Magnoliopsida; order Fabales; family Fabaceae; genus Inga; species Inga leiocalycina. The sequence continues at coordinate 26,420,953 of OY725328.1, forward strand.
TTGGTCTCTTGAAGTATAGAGGGGAGAAGTAATCCTAGAGCTTCATTTCCTTGAAGTTAGAATCAACTTCTAATTTGCTTCTTTGAATTTAGTTTCTTTTGAACCAAAATTGTTCTTTCAAATTGAAATACTTCAAATGAATTTTTCTCAACTGAATTAAGAGCATAATTACACTAATTAGCCCACATTTGACTAAGTCTTTGTGGAAATGATAGCTTTTTATACTATTTGTGACTCGTATACTTGCGGTAGAAAAACAGCGAGTAGTGAATAAAATTAAATACCCTATATCATTAAATTATATATATATTACTTATTCATAAATTTAGGTAATTATTAATCAAAGAAAACACAAGTTAAAACTTCTATGTGACGAAAATAAAATAAAATAAATATATGATAAAAATTAAATACAATTCTCATCAGTTACAAATCAAACAAAACAAAACACAATTCTCATCATTTGACATAGTCTTTGTGGGAATGATAATTTTTTATACTACTTGCGACTCATATACTTGCGGTAGAAAAATAGCGAACAGTGAATAAAATTAAATACCTTATATCGTTAAATTATATATATATCTACACACACACACACACACATATATAATACTTATTCATAAATTTAGGTAATTATTAATCAAAGAAAACACAGGTTAAAGACTTCTATGTGACGAACATAAAATAAAATAAATATATTATGAAAATTAAGTACAATTCTCATCACTTACAAATCAAACAAAACACAAGTTGCAAATTTCTATGCAACGAAAAGAAAATGATCATCACTTGCAAGAATAATTAGGAAACAATTAAACAAATATATGACAAAAATTAAAGAGATAATGTCTATTTTTGCCCCAAAAGTTTTCACTAAGGAGAACTAGGTATCCAAAAATCTTTTCAATAGCAATGTATCCCTGAAAGTTTACAAAACATATAAATTTTACCCTACCGTCCTCCAATGTTAAGTTTGACCATTAAATCAGTCAAACATCCTACATGGCACATCATCTTATTATCCATGTCAATGGACCCAAATCTTTCTCTTTTTCTCTCATCACACCTCTTTACGTACAAAATGTATCATCACACCTCATCAACTCTCTCTTTCCCTCTTCCGCATTCACTTTTTTTTTTTTTAAATAAAAATTCTTCCCGAATCCTTCGATCCCCCAGTCCCCACCCACAACATTGAGCTCCCTCTTCCTTCATCACACTTCAACGATGGCCTCCAATTCCTCAAAAGAATTAAGAAATCAACCGAATTTGAACAACCAACTTAGACTAGGTGGGAAGAGATTCTCACAATGACCGGGCTTCTTCACTTTGTTTAGGAGATGCGTACTCAATCTGGACAAACGTTTAATCTTTAAACGATAAAGAAACCAATGATGAACAGGGCAAAGTTCTTAGCCAAACTCAACAATACAAAATAAACTAGATCCATCGACTGTGATCAGTGATCACGCACAGATTATACATTCATGAATCATCATATCAAACAATCGAATCAAGGCATTCAGAATCTAAACCAACCCAGTCTAGTAGCATCTAAAGCAACATAATGACAACAAAATCAAAAACCCTATTAGAAGGAATCATTGATTGAGTGTGCCTAGTTGAACTTAAGGGCGTGTTGTTCACCGACAAGTTGAGCATACAGTGGGTACTTGTTATAATAGTATCCCTTGATTCAAATCCATCATCATCTTCTCAAAACCATGCAGGACCTCAGAAGGGGGGTTAGGGTCAGACTTTAGAAGCCTGTGTTGATTAAGGCTATGACCTTGACCCAATTTCTTTGATCCTCATTCAAGATTCAAACTCTGGTCACTTTGTTCCTGTCGAAGTAACCACCGCCGATAGATTCAACATGAAAAAAACAAACTGAAAAAATAAACTTCCCCATTCATTATCATTGACAAGAAATAAAAGGAAAAAGGATTAGAAGTAAGAAGAAATGACTAGAGAGAGAGGGGGAGAGAGGGAGAGAGAGGCAATGATAGATTTTGAGGATAGAGAGATTGACAAGTGGCAATGTTTCTCACCTATGGGAACTCCCCTGCGGGCAATGTTTCTGCATTCATCCTTGTTGCTCATATTTGCATGTACATGGCATCAATCAAAAAGAGGACGGAGGCAGTGATGAAGGAGCTGAAAGACGTGGCTTTAGTGAAAGTCCGAGAATGTGCCTCAGATTCTGCCATTGCGGTAGTGAGGGAAGGGGTGGCGAGAATGACAAGGGGGTTGGGCTTCTTCATCTCCATGGCTGTGGGTGGGGGTCTTCTTCAAATCCTCAGTCACAATTCAATAGGTGGATTCTTAAGCCATTGTGGGTGGAATTCAACCCTTGAGACTGTTGTGTATGGTGTGCCACTCATAACACATGGCCACTCTTTGCGGAGCAAAAGTTGAATGATATTATTCTAAACAATATTCTGAAAGTGGCAGTAACGCCTAATAAGGTCAACAAAAATGGAACAGTGGAAAGGGAAGAAATTAAAGAGGTGGTAAAGACATTAATGGAGGGTGAAGAAGGTAAACAGATTTTCAAACGAACGAAGGACTTGAAAGAAGCTGCAGCTAATGCAATGAAGGAAGATGGTTCCTCTATAGTGACACTGTCGCAGGTGGCCCACATATGGAAACACAAGGGTGCAATGAAGGATGATGGTTCCTCTTGCTTTTTCATCACTCGTTATTGGAAAATCTTTCAATTTATTGTTAAGTGGTGCTTCCTCTGCGTCAGTTAGCTTGTTGTCCACATATTAAATCTAATATGGTTTTATTTAAGGTCACTTATCAGAATTGTTTGAGCATTTAAGAACCACTTGTGACCCAATGAGTACCTTTGAAACAACCAAATACTCGAACTAGTACATTTGAACACATAATCCTCTTTTAAAACTTGCTTCATTCTAAAATCTGAAAATTTTCAGGTCTGAAACATATACCATTTAGCCGAAAAAAAAAAACCATATCAAAGCAACGTACACTACATCATGTGATTGCACTAATTTATAGTATTATTAATCTCTCTAAAATTCGAACAGCGCACAACTGTGATATAACTTTGAAGATTTTCCAGTTTCAAGAGTGTTGTTTCAACCATCATATTAGAGTCTTTATGCATGCTTAAATTATCTATTTAAGATACTTATCTTGCATTTGGAATTATCAAATAGTGGGTTCTAATAACTTTTACCCTCAAAATATCGAAGTCATAAAGCTTTCATCATCATATATACACTAAATAACTCTTATACTATGTTAACTTCCTCAACATCAGACCACTCCTATACATAGTTCCAGCAAGAACCGAACAGCACCCCCATTTGAAATTTTCCAGAATGAAAGTTTACCACATGCAATACTTCATATAATCGTTTCAAGCTTTAATTCATGTCTAGCTATGCTTACTTTGCTTACTCCTTCATTTTCTCACACTAAACCAAATTTTTAATCATCATCATCTTCTTCTTCCCCAAGACGCATCAGCTGAAGAGAATAAGGATGAGAGGAGGTTCTATATGCTTACCTTAGTCCAAAACTAGCCTTGCATGTGAGATTTCACCTTTTTCTTCCTTTCCTTCTTCCTCTTCGTTTCCTCTTGTTCCTCTCTATCACTTGTTTCTGAAACGGGCGAAATGAGAGAGGTGCCGAGGTATTTAATGAGGAAAGGGAAATGCTATTTTATTCACTTGGGGTCCCATCCTCTAATAAGCCCATTTCTTTGCATTTTGGGTTTCTATCGGTTAAAAAAAAAAAGGCATAAAAATCAGAAATCATATGATCTCTTCTTTAGTCAGACCGGCCATGTCTTGGGCTTTCTCTTTCGGACTTATCTTTGGCCCAATTCAATTTTTGGATTTGAGGTTATGAATTTATCATTTTACTCCTTTTATTGGTGTTTAACGAGCAACTCCTCTCCCGCGCGTTGCGCGGGGAGCATTATTTTCAACAAAAACATTTGTATTCATTATTAAAATTAATTTCACCAAAATTTCAAAAACTGTATTATCATGACAAACAAATTGATATTTAATTATACATTGAGATTAAAATTCATGCAATTTTCTTAAAAAACCAAGTATATTTTAACCAATGAAATATTTAATAATATATTAAATTATATATATGCCAGTGTTTGTATAATATAAGAATAATATATTTGTATTTGTATTTTGTGAATAGAAATTTTCCTCCATTCCTCCCCATTTTTCTCCTACCAAACAGACTTTAAGGGTCCTACTAAATTAATTTACAGAGTTATTAATAAAACCATGCTTACTTTATCAAAATAAATATATATTTAAAAAAGTAAGTATTCTAAATTGAAATTATATATTATTTATGTTAGGTTGATAGTCGTCAAATATATCTATTTTTTAAAAGAAACTATTCTAAACTGAAGTATTTTGTCTTGTTAATTATCCATGAGCATTTACTCCCCCGCGTCTTGCGCAGGGAGCATTATTTCCCACAAAAAATTATATTAATTGGTAAACTCAATTTCACTAAAACTTTAAAATGTGTAACATCATGACAACCAAATTGATATTTAATTATACGTGGAACACATTAAAAATAATTAAAAAGAGGAAATAAAATGACTCACTCAATTGATATCATGACAACCAAATTGATATTTAATTATACGTGGAACACATTAAAAATAATTGAAAAGAGGAAATAAATTGACTCACTCAATTGATATGGAAAATCAATAGAGCAATATAATATATTATATATAAGTTTTAGGGAAAATCCCTAAAAAATACGTTGGAAATAGCTAAATCCCGTTTCAGTACAGCGAATTCCAAAATCCCGAATCAGTCGTGTGTCAGTACGGAATGAACAGTGCACGGGTGCTAAAAGACGATTTTACCCTTCAGCCCTCATTCTCATCACTTTCAGAATAACAACACGAGCCTCTTAATTAACAACTTTGTCTTCTTGATTAACAACTCCAATTTCATCTTTTTACTTTCACAATAACAATACCGGTCTTGTTATTAACAACACCATATTCTACATTAACAACTCTCATTTCTTATTTCACAACTTCGTAATTTAAGTTTCAGGGTCAATAACAACACCTCTTTCTTTCTTAAGAAGATGAAATTGGAGTTGTTAATCAAGAAGACAAAGTTGTTAATTAAGAGGCTCGTGTTGTTATTCTGAAAGTGATGAGAATGAGGGCTGAAGGGCAAAATCGTCTTCTAGCACCCGTGCACTGTTCATTCCGTACTGACACACGACTGATTTGGGATTTTGGAATTCGTTGCACTGAAATGGGATTTAGCTATTTCCAACGCATTTTTTAGGGATTTTCCCTAAGTTTTATCTAAGAAATGAATGTGTTTGTACTTGGTGAAATCCATGATTACATTAATAAAATAACTGAAAGTTGTGGATATATGATTTCAAAAACAAATAAGGAAAGACAGGATGAAAGAAAAACTAACTGCCAGTACATGTACACAAAGGAGAACTACAATATATACCGAGAAGATAATTATGACTATAAGAGTGATGTAGGGCAGTATTGAGTTGCTGCATTCATATTTGCAGTCAATCAGCAGATAAATAAAGTATAATTTCTGGAAATAGAAGAAACAGAAACAGATTTCATACATGTAACTAAATCAACCGAAACATTATTTTATTCTCCGCAAGTAATGGAGATAAGTCATGTTGAACATTAAAATAAAAGAAATCAAGCTCATACCAAGTTCAACTACTTGACGATTAAAAAAGAGAATGATAAATGTTTGGTCATAGATAACATAAGACACCTCCAAAATAACACCATAATACACCCTAGCAAAAATAATTGCTTGATTCCAGCTAACTACTATAACCTGACGAGAAAAATAATTGAAGAATGACGTGGAAGGAATTGGACCACTGCCATGACAGATCCAAGGACACTATTGAGAGTTAGTCCATGACATCACACATGTTTGCATCAACCTGCAAGGCAATAAGGACATCAAACTAAAACAAACTGTCTAATTTGTATCTTTCATAATTATGTTTTGTCCAATAGGTTTATTCTTTTATAAACCATCACTTTTGGCTGAAATTAAATTTCTTCATCACTAGTCTTTCATATTTTCAATGCTTATCTTCTACATTTCAATACCCTAATTTTCAATGTTTTCATAATTTATTTTAAAATAAATATATCTTTCATGTTTTCAGTACTAAAAGTTGAATGAAAAATTAAGTGTAACAACCACCAATTATTTGCTGGAGTCAGGTCACAAATGCGTCCCTACTGAAGATAGCAAAAAAGGCAAGAAATGAAAAAAAAGAAAAGAAAAAGGCACTATCAGTTATTATACAAAAGCATTCACTTTGATTATATAAAGCTTATAGAAACCAGAAAAGGGATTTATCCTGTGGATGATGCTCATACACATTAACACATATCACTGCTTATACAGTAATATGCATGAAGCATCACAGACATGAAACCCTGACTATCATAATAGAACTTCACACCATCTCTCTTCAAATCAAAGTCTCCTTTCCATGACTTTTTTCAACTTTAGGTAGGCAATGATGGATACTGCTTTTTTAAAAAGAAAACAGAGTGGAACTCTATGAAAGGCATCCAAAATCATCATCATCATCATCATCATCATCATCTTACCATATGCTGCTTCCTTCATCATCATCATCATCTCAACAACCATCTTCTCCCTTTTTCCTCCTTTAAAAATCGTCATATCATCATCCGAACAGCATCTTCATTTGTCCTTCATCACTTCTTCCTCCATTCCTCTTTGGTCGCTGGCGACCCTCCTCTCTCCAACCACCATCTCCGGCGACGCACCTCTACCAACACTTCAGTCTTCTTTCTCCCTACTACCGCAGAGCACCACTCATCCTTCTTCCTCTCCACCAAACGCTTACCACTACAACTGTCAGTTTCGGAGTTGGGCACTGCAAGCTGAGAACTAAGAACTTCCTTCTCACTTCGCCCTTCTCACCAGCGCCGTCAACAACCGCTGTAATCTCCACCTCCGTCGAGTCACCATCATCCCTCCTTCGCAGCCACCGCGCGTCTTCTTCATCACCATCGGAGTTCGCTATACCAGATCATCACTGTCCAGATCGAATCAAAAGCAGCGTTGGAGCATTTTTCCGACGAGCGTTAAGTTTTCCGCCCCTCATTTCCGGTGAGTTCTTGAATATTCTGCTGAATTTCAGAGAAGGACCTTAAGGTAGGAACACCTACTTTATAAAAGATAAGGAACTACGTGAAGCCCCTCAGAATACAGTGTACCTGATCCCTTGCCCTGTAAACACATAAAGAATAGACCTTGAGACAATAAAATCCATTTAACAACTCAATAGCTTTGATTGAGAATAATTTAGATAACAAAACCTCTTCTGTATGTCTCCTGTGTTAGGACCATCTCCTTCTCATATAAACCCATAATTGTCACCAGCCGAATTGGAGATGATCTGGTAAGTAATTTTTAAAGAAAACAGTTCTCACACATTTCCATTGTTCTCACACGAATAATCTGGACAATGATGATCTGGTATCGCCGACGACCGCTTTTCAGATCCGGAATCTGTCTCAGGTATCCTCATGGAGAAAGCCTCCTCTTTCTTCTTCTTCGTTGAAGAGAAAATGTAGCTCCAAGATCTGGCAGAGAGACCCTGTTTGCAGAAGGAAAAAACAGAGTAAGAATAGTGTTACATGCAAGTATGATTCAAAGGTAGGGATGAATATAAACAAACTTTAAAAATGGGTTATAGAATTACCTTTGACTACGAATAACAATTGGAAAACATACACCTTTATCTTCAGTTGCAAAAGCTAACAGGACGTTGTTAGGTACAGGAAACTAAAATGAAGTAAAAACAGTTCTCACACGAATAATGAAATGCGGTGGAGTAAAAACAACAATCCCGCACACGTCTTGGAGGTTTTACATGGTCAAAAGGTTTATATAAGGCATTTCGGACCTAAGCATTGAAGGAAGAATCATGCAGTAGTGAGTGGAAGCGGAGAGCGGGCCCGTTGCGATTTGGTTTGCCTGGGAGGAAATGACAGAAACTTGGGTATTTTTGGTTATATAGTAACCGGGAAAACAGGTTAACAAATTTGAAATTTGAACGCACAATGCAGAGTGCGGGAAACCAAAAGCAATTAACAAATTTGAAATTTGAACGCACAATGCAGAGTGCGGGAAACCAAAAGCAAAGCCGATAGGGAACCGTGTGTAAGGCACAAAGCAATCTGGATCGTTGATTTTTGTAAACAGTAACTTTTAACAGAAAAAAGAAATCTGGGCCATGGATTCCTTGTGAACAGTAACCTTAGTGGAAGAGTATTTATATATATATTGATTACTAAATACCTTATAGAAGTTAATCATTAATACTTCATACGAATTTTATGTCTTAAATAGATTCTTTGTCTTATAAAATGATGTCTCTAAAATTTTAAGCTTAAAAATTAATTTATAACTATTTTTTTCTTGAATTTACTGGAAAACGGGCTCTTAATTCCAAAACATTATCTTCAAAATTATTTGCTTTACCTTTTCTGAATTACACCTCTTCCTAAACTATCTTAATTCCCAAACTAATACATAATTTTTCTGGACCTTTACATGACTTTAATAATTATATTGCCATTTGTTTCCTTACAAGTCATCCGAAATTTTCGGTCAAATAAATTATATTTGGGGAATCTTCACTTTAATTAATTTCTCTGAGCCAAGAAAATTACTTATATACCCCTTTCTATTCTTAGGGTTTTCTTGAATTTATGGGTATTTTTCATAATTATACTTTTGCCCTATTTTCTCTTATTTACACATTTTCCTTTTAACTTCTCATAATTACCTATTTGGACCTATCTGCAGGAGCATGCACAAGCACATTAAATACAGGATGCTCACAATGAAGGAATCAATATAATCATATTAACAAAGCACATTAAATATTTTTAGTATTAAACATTTTTGTTTATTGTATATCTAGTATTTTTTTTTTGAATTTGATTTAAAAAAATTCTATAGTAATTTAAAATTTGACAATAATATATATTAGTTTCAATTAAATTTTATAAAAATTTGATAAGTGCGTATAACCTCAAAGTCCTTTGTAGATTATTAAGAGTCTTTTGGACTAATTATTCCTACATGAAGGGAGTTTAACAAGAATTAAAGCCAATATATTAAATTGAAGACTAGAGGGGCATGTTAAGTAAAGTGAATACTTCTATACACATATAAATATTTGACCATTAGCAACCGTCGAAATTGCTATATCAAGTAAGGTCTAAGCTAATATTTGACAATTCACAATCATCTGATATGGGGTTCAAATATAAATATGTTTTATTCTCTTTATAATTGTATTTTTATTATTAGTATCATAGTCAACAAGAGCTATAGAGTGCAGATATTATATTATCCGCAACATGTATGAAATTATTCAAATTGGTTGTATGGAAACATTAAATCAGGTAATTAGATTTGTAATTTCAATTATATTAGTTTTAGCAGCATGATTGTTGACTATTTTTAAGTTTAATTGTTGCTTATTAATTGTTGTGTTGATTAATTTAAGGCCTATTTGGTGTGAGGGATTGGGAGGGGAGGGGAGGGGAAGGAATATTTTTATGAGTTGAATTTTAAAAGATTGAAGAAGTGGGGTAATAAATTTTTAATAAAGAGAATATATATTAAAATAAAAGAGTAAGAAAAATTAATTAAAATTTTTTAACCCAACTTCTCTAATTTTTTTAAATTCAACCTAAAAAAAATTTTCCTTCCACCCATTTTCCCTCCCCTCCCCTCAAACCAAACAAGCCCTTAAAGTAGCATATAGTTAATTTGAAAACCCAAAACTGTATACAAGCAAGGATATTGATATTATTCGAGACCAATTATCACAATTTATAATAATAAAATAAAAATTATTTATAAAAAACAACATTCTACATTTGTTACGTTATAGTGAAAACTGACATAGAAATAACTTTCTACATCATTTAATTGATGTAGAAAGTGACATCTATATCATTTGTTTTATTGACATAAATTTAGGATATACTACTACACTCTTATATACTACCCTCCACAAACCCATGTAAAAAGTCCACCCTGACCAACATAGAAAGTCCTTCCTATATTAGTGCTATTACGGGCCGAATTTTGTAGAGGATGCAGAAAAGATATATATAAAAGAATTGCAACAAAAATTTAGGATCCAAGCTAGTTGGATCCAATATTTTGATGATCACCAAACTAGAGAAATGTTTTGCACGATAACTAAATAATAATGTCCAAATATATTTACTTCCTATCGATCACTTTTTGTGTTTCATTATAATTTTCAACCCAAGTTAAGCGGAATTCTAACTCGTGTTCATTCTCCCTCAATAAGTAATTTGAAAGCGTACTTGTCTTTTAATCTGAGTTAGATTATTTCAACTTGAGCTGCCATATGTTATCTTGTGATATTCTGTTGGTGACTCAAGAGGTTTATGCTTTAAGAGTTCATTGTTTCAACTTACCTATACGGCCTATTCATGATGATCAAGTTCGAATTGCCGATGATTTCAATATGAGAAAGGACATTAGTGGGAAAAAGAAGAAAACGTAGAGAAAAGGAGAAAGAGAGGAAGGATGGGAAAGAAAAAGAAAACAAAAGGAGAGAGGGAGAGGTAGCACTACTACAAATTTACATATTTATAATGCTTAATTCATAAGGGTTATAACTAATAAACATGATGTATGTTGAAGTGGAGGTCAAGCAAAGATATATATTCCTTCCGGTCCTAATTATAGGACATATTTACCTAACTTTGGAGAAATTAAGAATAATAGTTAAATTAGTTAATCTTATTTATTTTCCTAAAATGCCCTTATTTAATACATACAAGAAATCATGTTTTGTTCATGTTGATCACTTGCCTTGATGTAAAGCAAGTAATCTTGCCTATCATTAAAATGGAGTTATGCTGGTTTGGTTCGAGTGGAATTAAAGAAAAGGAAAGTTACAATTTTTAAAAATAGAGATGATGACGTTGATAATGTTAAATTGATTTTCTTATCCTTTATTCTTATAAAATAAAAGAAATAGTGGAATTGAAGTGTATGTGACATTAATGAATTGAAGTATTACTTACTTTATAGAATACATAGGTGTATTATAAAATTATTATTGTGTTTCATTATTATTGAGAAAGTATCAATGGAGGTATTTTGGGAAGAAATTGACAAAAATTAAAACTTTATCGTATAATTAGGACCAAGATCAAATCCCAAATATTGTCCTATAATTAGGACCGGAGGGAGTAACACTTAAAATTAATGGTTAATTATACGCATTGTCATGATGTATTGAGGCCAAATTCGCGAAAATGCAAAAATAACTATATAGTTAATAACCATCATTTATTTAGTGATAAAAGTGACGGTTCTTTCAAAACAACCATCATATAATATTTACAAATGATTCAATTTTCAACCTTACATCAGCAAAAACACAAAAATATTGGTTATAATGATTGTAAAGTATGAATGACAAAAATGGCCTTTCATGAGAAATAACCGTCATTTAAAGAATAACTCTTAAAAGTACCATTGCCTCTTTCTCCAACTACGTACTCTTTCCCCACTTGCCAACTACTCTTATTTTAGTTACTTTTTCATAAATCTCTAATTAATTCTCACCTATATATTTAAACCGTAGGGATCAGAGCTCTTCCTTCACAAGCTCTTCCTCCTCTATAGTCATGATTTTCTTTCACTGGTTTTGAATGGAATTCGTGTTGATTTGATATGTGAAACTTGTGATTACAAGTTTTGCATATCCAGTCAACACGAATTCCATGGACAAATATTTACAAGGATACACAAGTTCGGCTAAAAAACATACCACTTTCGTTCTCCATAACTTGTTATGTTTTGTTTGTTTTTTCAATTTGTCTTTTTCTTTTTTAATGTTTTATTTTTGTAAGATTGTGGTTGGTTATGCAATTAACATAGACACCAATAAATTTTAAAAAAAATTGTCAAAAACATAACGGTCAACATATAAAAATTGTCACTTATTAGAATACTATTTCAAATTCCTAGCAGTTATTAAGAATTACCTGTCACCATTTATAAAATATAATCATTTAATACTAAGAGACATGACAGCTTGATAATCTATGAAACCCTCTCTATATAAATGTCCAAAAACTAAACTCTAGTACTTCTCTACTTCTATTTCAACTTCTCAAAGCCAACTTTTTATTCACCAAAAAATCATGCACAAATGCAAGTTTCTTTTAACTTTTGATTCATCATCTGGCAATAATCCGAAAGGTGAACTCTCTCCACCAGCAAGCATTAAAGGTCCCGTCCACGCAATCTATAAGCTCCATCATACGGTCCACATTTATCTGTGAGAGTAAGGATGTATGGATCAGTGCTTGAAGGAACTTACCTCTCTCATTCACTCTTTAAATTAAACAAGAAGGTAGACAAGTTACTGAAGAAGGAAGAATGTGATAATCATCAGATTCTTAAAATATCTCTGTAACTTTTTATTTTTATTTTATTTATCTACTTTGTCTTTTTTTTCATAAAATGGTGGTTCCATAATCAACCACCAAAATTTTAGAAAAAAAGTAATATATATTACAGTTATCAAGTAACAACTGTCACTTATTAGAATACCATGTAAATACATAATGGTTGTAACTTGTAACTGTCATATATTGTATCATAAGAATGATAGTTCTTACTATAAAATCATCATCAAATGTTAGATGCACAAGTAAATGATTTGTCTTCCAACTTTATATTAGCAACAAAAACATAACGATTTCTCTTAAATAACTGTCAACTAAACGGTCAAAACCTTTACCATTCACATGCTCATGATGAGAATACTCTATGCTTCTTCGTTGTTTGATGATCAATATGAGAACCAAGTACCCTTTCATTACCCACCACCACTCGTGACTACTCCTCTTTAACTTCCAATGTGTGCAATGATGGTTTGAACCGATCACTTCCAATCTATATAAACTCCCCATTTTCCTATGTTTACATTACTATTTCTTCATCATCCTCCTTCATTATTTCAATCCCAAGATGAAACGTCATACTAAAAACTTGCTAGAAAATTCATGGCATCATCCTCCTCCTCTACATCCTTCTCCTCATCCATAACCTCCACCACCTCCTCCCCCTTCCCCTCCTCCACAACCTCCTGCTCCCCAACCTCCACCTCCACCTCCACCTCAAGCAGAGGCAATGATGTAGCATGTAGAATGCATTGACTATGCTGTGAGGAGGATGGTTGGATACTTGTTGAGTATGAACTAGAAAGTTAATCTCATTCTTGATGAGTATGAGATTGGTGACCATAATCCTAACATACTCTCAGATGATTCAAGCCACTTCTCTAGTGACGAGTAGCGTGATGATGTGAGGTTTGCTGCAAATTTATGGAACTTTTGACTTATTCAAATTGAAGGAAACAAAAGTTTATAAATTCGCAGCAGACCTTAGATCATATATCAGACAACTAGTCACCACCCTCTAGAAGGTGATATTTTTTTCGTTTTCTTTTTATAATATAAAAATATGATTATCTGGGCACTAGTTGGCCAAACAAGTTAAGACAAAATAAAAATAATAACATACCTCACGGTTATTAACTAAAAATCATGATTAATGAATATGTTAAAAATAGTAACATACCTCACAATTATTAACAACAAACCACAATATATAATCAAATAAATAACAATTTTATCGATACAACCATTATTTAAATCTTCGGCACCACAACCCCAAAAAACCATACCCTTCCTCTTTTATTTAAGCATTTGAAACAGAATATACTTGACACTTAGTTTGTTCAAATGAGACCCACCAACATTGTAATCTTACTACTCCTGTTGTCTTTTATGACCATCAAGAGTCATTTTTAGTCGAACCCCACAATAAAAAGCCTTCGTCTGACTTCTCAGCAACAACTGCACTAGTGAATACCTTGACACTTGTCTCAATGACTGCATTGTGAGTTGTTGTTGCTTGCCTTAACTCACATTTATGTCATTCGTGAGCCCTACCTAGGTCACATTCCTTTAGTGCTCTGTTCTCCTTATTCGATTTAGGTGCCTTTGTGAAGTCACGACTCGATAAAGCATTCAAGGTGATATTAACTTGCTTTTGTGAAGTTATATTTTTTTGGAAAACCTATTATTGCTCTTATCAAAGGTTCGTTTCCTATTACAGGACGTTGTCAACCCATTGCTTTCACTAAAAGTTCCTACTTTATTGATCTTTTTTTATGTTATTTATGGAGATATGGATCCCTAAGCAAAGACATCTCCTTTTTTGGAGGTATCCATATCATCGAAAGTTACTTCAAAAGATTAATAGGGATATGATGAATAAACTAGTTCAATTGTACTGATGAGACTCATACATGAACAAATTCTGTGAATAAACGAGTTCAGTTGTATCGATGAGAGCCATACATGAACAAGCTTTGTAAATAATCTAGTTCAAGTGACATAATGAATTATTGCTTTTTGTGAAGTTATGTTTTTTTAGAAATACTATATTGCTCTGATTAAAGGTTCCTCTCCTATTTTTTTATTGAGCAGGTGGCACCAAACTAAAAGCTATGAAATTCAATATTGTGATCAATCCTAAACTCTTTAATATGAGAGTTTCTCAGCTACTTAGTCTTGTCTATATATATAATAAAGTAGTACTTCCCACATCAAGTAGCCAAGCAATTTGGATAGATCAAGATTTTCTAGTTTTTGTGGCTAGAATCAATCGTACTATTGATTTGTATATATAATAATGTATGTATTCACCTATACCTTATGTTTTTTTAGCAATTAAGCCTAGAAAGAAAAGGAAGATGGGGTAAAAAAACAAATAACACTATCAAAAAGGCCATAGGGGTTATGCAAACCCTTGAGTTCAAGGCTTTCCATACCCCCTTTGCCCTTTTTGATAGGGCTATATATTTTTCCCTAGAATCCTTTGCTTTCTTGGGGTTAATTCCTGTGAAGAGACACAATTACATATAGTTCATTAGTTACATTATCACTTATATAAGTCAACAGTTGCTATTGATTATCTCCACAAAGCCTGGAATGTCTTGATCCATGTCAAATTGCATAGCCACTCAATGTGGAAGGCACTACTATTCTATTATGTATACAGAGGAGATCAACTAGCTCAAAGACTCTCACTTGAAGAGTCTTATATCTATACATCATAGTTATTAAATAAAAACAGTCATGTATTGTAAAAGTTCATAGTTCTTATTTATAAACTGTTACTTATGTACTAAATACATAACAATTGTCTATATCAAACCATTATTTATTTTCATTAAAAGTCACAATTTGTACACAAATCTGTTATCTATGTTACTACGTACATAACTGGTTGTAAAATGAGACCGATATGCATTACCATAGATTATGATGGTTGTTTACGTATCCTTGTTAATTACTTTTATAGCAATGGGTATATCATGGCCTTACTAAGACTCAATACATAACGAGTGTTATGTTATAATTGTTATAATAGGTCCAGAATAAATAAAGGTTTGAAACCATAATATATCAGCACCGAGCTTTTATAGCACCCACATATAAGATGGTTCAGAACCATGATATATGGCCATTAATAACTGTCATATATAGCGATTTATGTGGTAGTGTAGAAAATATTAAGCGTATAGAGAGAAAAAGGAAGTGAGTTTATTTGCCAAAAACGAGAGATTAAGAGTGCCATAGAGGAAGGGCAACTAATTTTTGCACCCATGTGCAAGGAAGTTTCTTTATCTACTAATGACATCATTGACCCTTATTTGCCTAGTTGTGTTTCTCCTTCATTATAGGGGTATGAAGATTTATTTCCTAAGGAGATCCCATATGGACTTTCCTGCCTAAGAGGGATATAACATCGAATTGATTTTGTCCCTAGCTCCTTTATTCCAAGTAGACTGCATATAGGATAAGCCCAAAGAAGGCGAAAGAGATCTAAAGGCAGGTTTATGATCTTTTGAAGAAAGGCTTTGTAACGGAGAGCCTTAGCCCTTGTGTTGTTCCTATGCTTTTAGTACCTAAGAAGGATGGCATATGGTGCATGTGTGTTGCTTTTAGAGCAATCGTCATGATCATGGTAAAGTATAGGTACCCCATTCTTAGACTAGATGACATGCTTGATGATTTATATCGTTCTTATTTGTATAAGAAAACTGATTTGAAAAGTGGCTATCATCAAATTAGAATGAAAGAAGGTGATCAGTGGAAAACTACTTTTAAGAGTAAATTTAGGCTCTATGAGTGTAGGGGGTGGAAACAGGCCAGGCGCCCTATCAGCTGCCTGCGGCCTGGCATGTTCGGAGCCTAATCAGGCTTGGCCTATCAATATAAAAGGCTAGGCCAAGGCCTAGTGCAAAACCTATTTTTTTTAACAGGCCAAGCCTAGACCTACTATTAAGTCTTTTAAGTCTATCAGGTTAGCCTGTTAAAATTTTTTTAAAAACCATTGTGAGGGTAAAATTGTCAATGAACAAAAAATCGGACTGGACCGGCCAGTTCTACCGGTTGAACCGAGAACCAGTCAATGGTCTGGTCCGATCTACCATTAAACCATAAAACTGGTCAGAACTGGTAAAACCGGTGGTTCAACCAGTTTCTTGTTTTTTTTTAATTATTATTTTGTGCTATTTTTTAGGGAAGATTGAAGACTAAAATGAAGAGAAAAATAGGTAAAGAAAGAATAAATCTAAAAAAAATGAAAAAGATAATAAAAAAATTATTTAAAAGGATATAATAATTATAGGAAGGGAGATATCATTATATAAGTATAAGTATTATAATTAACACTAATAGATTTTAAGCATTTTTTTTCTAAAAATCTTCATTTTTATCTATATATTAATATATATATATATATATATATATATATATATATATATATTTCCACTAATAAATTATAATATTTTAATATGACCGGTTCAACTACCGGTAATTGACTCATTAACCCTTTAACATGTACCGTGACCGGTTCATTGGGCGGTGCTATTTCTTGTTTCTTCCTTGAAAACTGTAATTACACCCTCCAATCTCACTAATAAGCACTGTACGAAAAACCGGACTCAACCGGTTGGATCGATTTCTTTTTTTTTTTATAATTTTTTTATTATTTTTTTAGTGGAAAATTGGAAGTTGAAGATTAAACTGAAGAGAAAAATAGGTAAAGAAAGAATAAATCTAACAAAAATGAAGAAGATAATGAAAAAAATATTTTAAAAAGATATCATAATTATAGAAAAAGAGATATCATTACATAAGTATATGTATTATAACTCATACTAATAGATTTTAACTATTTTTTTCTAAAAATATTTATTTTTATCTATAGAAGTCTAAAAATATATTAATATATATTGTCACTAATAAATTATAATATTTTAATATGACCAGTTCAACTATCAGTTCAACCCCAATTGACTCATTAACCCTTAAACCTAGCGAACGGTTTCTCTCCTTTGCCCCAAAAGCAAAGGACCTCCTTTTCTCTTCTCTGGGCCGTTGGATCAAGATCTCAACGGTCCAGATTTAATATATTATAAAAATATTAGTATATTTTTATAATATATTAAATCTGGACCGTTGAGATCTTGATCCAACGACCCAGAGAAGAAAAAAGGAGGTGCTTTACTTTTGGGGGTAAAGGAGAGAAACCGGACTCATCGTACAACTCCCAAAATTTTTTTCAATGCTACGTGGAATGGCTATTATTACACATATACATCCCACTAAATGCAAGTATTTATTCTAGTCTCCACTATGAACCAAAATACAATATCTCATAATAACATCTAAATTCTGAATTCTTCTCACATGTAACCATCAGTTTGTTGTAATCACTACTACAAAAAAGTAAAGCTGTGGCGCTTATAATTGCATTAACTGTGGCGCTAGAGAAGTGCCACATATCTAGATGCCACTAAAAAAAGCTGTGGCGCTTGGAAGCGCCACAACATTTTAAAATTTTTTTTAAAAAAAAATACCCTCCTGTGGCGCTTGTTTGAGGAAGTGCCACAGGAGGGGGGCCTCCTGTGGCGCTTGCTCAAACAAGCGCCACAGTAGGGGGGCCCTACTGTGGCGCTTGCTTGAGCAAGGGCCACAATAGGGTCCCTTTTTTTTTTCCTTTCTTCTTCTTCTTCTTCTTTTTTTTCCTGTGGCTCTTTTTTATGCTTCCTGATTGTGAAATTTTATATAAAATGAATGGATTTCGTGTTTATCATCTCCACAAATTGTCAATCTTTCTATTTTATATTTCAACCTATTATATATATATATATATATATATATATATAAATATAATTTTCATATTTAAAATTCAAGTTCCCCAACAATAATGTTCTTACATTAATACTCTCTAAAGCTAACATAAAAAATATCACAATACAAGAACTTGATATGTGAACACAGTACATCAACAACTAATTAAGTAAATTAAAAGATTACTAAAAAACGCAAGCTTGTCGGCAAAAAAATTTAAACAAAGCAAAAAGGCAAACGAAATAAGCTAGGTTTTCATTCTTTCCTATTAAATTAGGAACAAAAAGGCAAACGTTATATTACAGTTTATCTTGACTAAAAAAAATTTAAACAAAGCAAGCTAGAATGAAATAGTCTTCTTCTTACAAATCTATTAATTGACCAGCGCAGGGAGTGGGAGACCACGTTGGTGATGCTAGCTTGAGTGACGAGTGAGCATGTGGGTGTGGTTTTTAGTGTGAAGATAATAGGAAATGGAGGGAGGGGGCCGACGGATCCACTAAGAAGATGAGAAAGGGAAAGTAGTTTAATGGAGGAGAGAGTAGTTAAATAATTAAAGTGGAGTAGTAGTCAAAAAGAGAAGGAATGGGAGACGGACACAGGACCACTACGCGGGAAATGAAATAATTAAGAGATACACTATAAATTTGAATTTTTTTTTTTAAAAAGTAGGCAAGTGTGGCGCCTAAATAAATAGGCGCCACCCATTGCCACAAATCAGCTGTGGCGCCTAATGCATTAGGCGCCACAGCTGATCAATTCATTATCATGTGTGGCGCCTATTTATTTAGTCACCACACATGCCCACTTTTTTTTTTAAAAAATAATAATGCTGTAGCTATGGCGCTTGGTGGGTTAGGCGCCACAGCTGCTTTAGTGTGGCGCCTGCGTAGACAGGCGCCACACTAGGCCTCCTCAATTGTGGCCCTTAATCTATTAGGCGCCATAGCTAGTACCCAAAATTAAAAAAAAATTATAAAGGTAAAAAAAAAAAAGAAGCTGTGGCACTTGTTTAAAGAAGTGCCACAAAATGTGCGCCACCTTTTATCCTTTTTGTAGTAGTGAATAGCCATAACTCTTATAAATGCCTTTCAAAGGCATAAAGTGAATTAAAGTCCTTAATCAAAGACAACAAATGCTATAGCTTTATATAAATTTACAATCTCATCAATATACATTTGGACGTACTTAACCACATTATGATTTACTTTAATTTGACCAAAAGAAAGATACATCAACGTGGGTAATCTATCATCTCTCGCGTCTATATGATTGTAACCCAAGTTGTTTGAGGAAATTGATGTGAGCTTCTGTCGCTAAAGCAATTAATTAATAACTAGGATAACCTACTAATGTAACATAATAGCAACCTAGGTTATTCTCCAAAGGAGCAATCTATGAGTTTTCTTTAGAATTGAATTTATGTGATAAAAAATGTAATGGAATGGACCTAAACTAAAATGTAAAACTCTACTATCTCAATATAATTAAATTAACTAAATGTAAGATGCAAATGACTCTAAAACCTATATGAGAATGAAACTAACCTAAATGAATGCAAATGCAATTTTTGGGGGATTTTTTTTATGAAAGTGGAATTAAAATCCTAAGCAAAAGGCTAATGAAAAGCAAAACAAACAATAAAGATTGAGTTCAGTTATGATGTTGAAAGGAACAACTTAGGATTCACATGGAGTTAACTTTCTTAACCCAAATTAATTAATTAGGCCAAAGGGAGGTTGATGAAAGATTGAAATTAATAAATTTAATCATCTAATTGAAGCATGGGAACCCTCAAGTTCAATAACACTTACTCCACTAGAAAACTCATAATGAAATAAGAGCTAGTTAATTAAATTCATTAAAAACCAATCATGATTAATTTCAAAATAATTTTGGAATTCTTGTTTACAATTGTCTAATTAAACAACTAGACAATTTATCAACCCAATTAAACAATCAAGAGGATAAACCAAATTGACAATTAAATTAATAATAAAAACTCAATTAATAATTCAATTGACAATTCAAAGGTTTGCAAACAAAAATTCCAACAAATGTCTCAAGTGCAAATTAATTCAAAATATCAATCTAATTCAAAAGAGATATGTCTACATACAATCTAAAACTATTGTTCTCAATTATTACAACTCAAAATCATTTAAAACTAAATAATCTCAAGTCTTGAATTAAAAAGATAAAAAAAAGACACTCCTTCGTGATCTTCAAGTATAAGCTCCTAAACTCTAGCTTCCTTCATGTTTCTCCCAAGTAACTCATGCTGCAATGAATTTTTCCTCTTCTCCAAGCTCCAAGTGAGTCACGGCCATCATGATAAATTAATAGAAAAGAGATTAAATGGATGATTGATGAGGGGTGTACAGTGGCGTGACGTGAGAGAATATATGAGAGTTGGGTTAATAGATGGAATGAAAGTGGAGTGGTGGAGAATGAGCGGGCGAGGTGTGTGGCAGAAGGGATACACTACTACAAAAAAGGGTTTTAGTGGCGTAGCTCCTGTGGCATTTCTTTAAAGAAGCGCAAAAAATAGTTATTTATTTATTTAAAATCAAAAATATTTGAAAGCTTTGGCGCTTACAATTATAAACGTCATAATTGACGTTAACCTTGCATGACGTTTCTCTGAACAAGCGCCAAACAAGGCCTTCAGTTTTTTTTAAAAAAAACAATAGGAAGCTTTGGCATTTTATGTGGAAATGCCAAAGCTTCCTATATTTTGTTTTTTAAGAAAAAGAAAATATAATAGGAAGCTTTAGCACTTCCTTACGAAGCGCCAAAGCATCTTATAATTTTTTAAAAATATATATATATAATAGGAAGTTTATGATTCCAGATTTCACGGTCATGTGGGCTGTAGAGGTAGATTGATCTTTATAGAAAACCAAAGCTTTGTCTCTGTCCAAACCAATCATGCACATCTTAAGGGTGTAAAAAGGGTCACATGCGTTCACTGAGTCAGCACAAGCAGAGTCTAACTTATATATATATATTAAAAGTATACATATAGTGTTGACAAAAAAAAACAGTATACATATAGTAATATATAATAATTACATTTTTGGTGTGTATATGTCTATAAAGTACTAAAGAACGGAGAGAGCCAAGGGTCACTACATGCATGGTGTTTTACCGATATTATATATATAATGCAATGTATATATGATCGAAGATAGGAAGCTTTGGCGTTTTATAATAAAACACCAAAGCTTCCTATATATAAAAAAAAAAGGATCAAAGATGCGGTGTAGATAAAAGCTTCCACATATATTAAAAAAAAATGAAGATCTGGGAAGCTTTGGCGTTTTATAATTAAACGCCAAAGCTTCCACATATAATAAAAAAAACGAAGGATATGAATCATATGATCATTGCAGATTTTTTTTGGATCAAGATGGATGGGAAGCTTTGTTTTGGAAAAAAAATATGTGAAGCTTTGGCGTTTTATAATAAAACGCCAAAGCTTCCATTACAAAAAAAATGAAGGGGAAGCTTTGGCGTTTTTTAATAAAACGCCAAAGCTTCCATTACAAAAAAAACGAAGGGGAAGCTTTGGCGTTTTTTAATAAAATGCCAAAGCTTCCACAATTATCTTTGGGATCAGACAAGCTTTGGCATTTACCGAAGGGAGAAGAATATAATTGAATCACGTGAAAGCTAGCTTTGGCATTTACTGAAAAGGTAAGTCAAAAAAGAATGGAGAAGAATCACGTGAAAGCGTCCACCTGCATATTTGTTTTTTTATTGACAAGGCAAGTCATATCTATCTTGAATAGTAGTCTATACATTGATAAATCACTTTCCAAACTTTATAGCTGGCCATCCGACAGCTCCTTGAAGAGGTTGGACATAAATCACTTTTTGTATTTGCGCATTGAAGAAGTAGTCATATTTGCATCTGCATATTGAAGAAGATACTCACGATCTTAATCTTCCTTGCCCTCACGCTCTTCCTCAGCTCCCTCGACCGTTGAAAGCCATCGTTAGAGCTCGCTGTTGGGAAAGAATCACAGGTTGGCCATTTACTTGATGAGAATCATGACTTCTTTTACAATATGCCTTTATACTTGGTGGATCACGCAATGGTTTTTTTTTAATTACAACTATATTATGATGGTTAGCAATTGACATTTATGAAGTATTCAAAGCTGCTTGCTTTGATTCCCTGTACACAGCCCCACCATTAATTAGTTCCCTCTGATTCCCACTTTGATCCATGTTAGTGATATGAACTATATTCGTATTAATTGAAGTGACCAAAAAGGAAGCCATATGCGGCAGCAGGGCTCCTTATAAATGCACATGTACAAAACGCCTAGGACATATTGTTAAAAAAATTATAATAGAAAAAAAAATTCAGTCAGCTTTAATTTAGTTTTTTTTTAATATTTTTTAAAGGAATTTTTGGTGCTTTCTAAGGAAGCGCCAAAGGTTTCAGTTTTGTTTTATAACATTAATGGCGCTTATATAAGAAGTGCCATAGATACTCACACCTTTTTTGGCACTTTTTATATAAGCGCCATAAAAGGTAATATAAATGTTAAAAAATTTTAACACCCGCCATTGTTGCGTCCCGCCACTATCGCTTTCCTGCTTTTCTTTTCTATTGTCCCCACCCCCTTTCCTCTGTTTGACCGGCGACAAGAAGAAGCTTCTTTGGTCCCCTACTTGCTATTTGTTTTTGTCTCCTCCTCATGCAAATATTTGTAAACATTTGTTCGCCACTTTCATTACAGCATAGAGCTTCGTTGCGGTACAAAGCTTCCTCCCACACGTGATCTTTTTCTGTTTGGCTGATTGCAGTACAAAGCTTCCTCCCTTGTGTTCTTTTTCTTTTTGGCCGGTTGCAGTACAAAGCTTCCTACAGAAGCTCCTGTAAGTGTTTTTTTTTAACATTTTATTCACATTGTTTTAATTAAAATATGTATGAATATTATATATTTGCTTATACTTTTCTATAGAAGTACATGTTGTCAATAGTGAAAGAGTTGGGAATGGCACTGTTAAAATGGTCAAATTGGGTAGAAGTGTTATAAATGCCGCTGGTAGTTTAATCAATGATTATTTTGGAACCAATTAATTTAATAAACACAGGGTTGTATTTTTGTTGGCTTGTTATGGACCCAATTATTTTAATTACGACATGTAATAGTGTTGGCCAATATGATTTATTTGGTGGTGAGATGTGAACATTATTTAGATGTTGTGGGATTAATTGTTTGATTATTTGTGTTTTAAGAAGAGTGTTTAATATTTTGTAAAACTTTAAATTTTGGAATGTTATGCTGCTGAATTTACTTTTTTAATAAAATAAATAACAAATAAAGAGAACTTTAAGAGGCAAGCAACTGACCACTTATAAAAATATATATGTTTAAGGTATAGATGGATCGAAAATGGATGTCATCTAATCGGTGCTCAAGAGAATATATTGATGGGGTGAAAGAGTTTATTAGATTTGCAAGCGAGCATGCAAATGATCCTAACAAAATCCTATGTCCTTGCTTATCTTGTTGTTATGGAAAGTGGATTAGTCCACTTGATTTGCTAGATCATTTAGTGTGTCATGGAATTGATCAATCATATACACGATGGACAAGGCACGGTAAGACGGATGATGCAGATCATGGTCAAATACATACCATGATCAGTGCTTCAAATGAGTTTGACTCAAGCATGTGTGATGAAGATGATGGTCTTCAAGAAATGCTAAATGCAGTTGAAGGGGTGCTTCATAACCGTCCTCAAGAATATGAGAAGTTGAAAGGTGATGCAGAGAAGCCATTATATGCTGGTAGTACTAAATACACAAGATTGCTAGCAGTGTTGAAATTATACAACTTTAAAGCACGCTATGGATTGAGTAATTATGGTTTCACCGCACTACTTGAACTAGTGCAAGATATGCTCCCAGAAGAAAATGTACTTCCTACCAAGACATATGAGGCAAAGCGAATACTTTGCTCTATAACTGGCATGGGTTATGAGAAGATTCATGCATGCCCTAACGATTGCATATTATTTCAAAATCAATATGCAACGTTAGAGAAGTGTCCTAAATGTAATGCATCTCGATATGGGAAAAAGAAAGGAAAGAGTCCCTCGAAGGTCGTATGGTAGTTTCCAATTATTCCAAGATTCAAGCGATTATACAGTAATGAGGAGATTGCTAAGTTATTGACGTGGCATGCAGATGAAAGGATTGAAGACACGAACCTTAGGCACCCAAAAGATGCCCCTCAATGGAAAAAAATTGATCATGACCATCCTAACTTCGCGAATGAAGAAAGGAACCTACGCCTTATACTTTCAACTGATAGAATCAATCCCCACGGGGTTCAGAGTAGTACACACAGTACATGGCCAGTGATATTGATGATTTATAACCTTCCTCCACACTTGATCATGAAACGCAAGTATATGATGTTGTCTATGTTAATTTTTGGGCCAAGGCAACCTGGAAATGATATAGATGTATACTTGGCTCCTTTAATTGATGACTTGAAGCTACTTTGGGAAGAAGGCGTCAATGTGTATGATGGGTACAGGTAAGAAAGTTTCAATTTGAAAGCCATGTTGTTTGGCACAATTAATGATTTCCCTACTTATGGTAATTTGTCCGGATATAGCGTCAAAGGATATTGTGCGTACCCTATATGTGAAGATGACACTCATTCAATACGACTAGATCATTGTAAGAAAAATGTATAGATGGGACATCGAAGATTCTTACCATCAACACATCATTGGAGGAAGTGGAAAAAGGCTTTCAATGGTGAGTCAGAAGAAGGTAGCCCACTGAAGATGTTGACTGGTGCTCAGGTTTTTGAAAAGGTTAAGCACATGGATAACGATTTTGGCAAGCCTTTTGCAAAACAATTCGGGACAACCGGTTGGAAAAAGAATTCTATTTTCTTTGAACTTCCATATTGGAAGTCCTTGTATGTGAGACATTTTCTTGATGTGATGCACATAGAAAAAAATATATGTGATAGTCTCATTGGCATATTGCTCAGTATACGAGGAAAAAGCAAGGACAGTGTAAATACGAGGTTAGATTTGGTTAATTTGGGAATAAGAGAAGAGTTGACACCAGTTGAGCAAGGGCACCGTACTTATCTACCTCTAACGGCTTACACTCTATCGAGGAAAGAGAAAAAATTATTTTGTGAATTTCTGGAAGGAATTAAAGTTCCAGAGGGGTATTCTTCAAATATAAAGAACCTTGTATCAGTGAAAGAGTTGAAGCTAAAGAACCTTAAATCTCATGATTGTCATGTGCTCATGCAAATTTCATACCGATTGGTATACGGTCAATCTTACCCAAAAAAGTAAGGAATACCATTACTAAACTTTGCATGTTCTTCAAGTTGATTTGCAGTAAAGTGGTTGATTCAACGAAGTTACAAGATTTGCAAAGGCTGATTGTTTATACTCTGTGTGAACTTGAAATGTATTTTCCACCTTCATTTTTTGACATTATGGTCCATCTAACTGTACACTTGGTGAAAGAGGTTCAATTGTGTGATCTAGTGTACTTGAGATGGATGTACCCAAATGAGCGATTTATGAAAATTTTAAAAGGGTATGTGAAAAATAGATATCAACCAGAGGGTTGTATAGCTGAGCGGTATATGGTTGAAGAAGCAAGTGACTTCTGTGCTGACTTCCTATCAAATGTTGACCCCGTAGGTATTCCTAAGTCTCGTCATGATGGGCGAAGATCAGGGAAAGGAACAAGTGGGAAGGATGTAATAAGGATATCGGTGACTGAATAGGAACAAGCTCACTTGTATGTGATTCATAACACTGATGAGGTTGAACCATTTGTTGACGAACACAAGGCCACACTTCGATTGGCACATGGTAACAGGAATGAAAATTTTATAACAAAGGAACACAACAAACATTTTCCAAGTTGGTTAAAAAGGCGCATTAAAGATGAGGTGGAGAGGAATCCTGATCTAATTTCTGAAAACTTGAGATGGCTATCGAATGGACCGAGCTTAAGTGTATTATCTTATAATGGTTATGCAATCAACGGTTACACCTTCTACACACAAGAACATGATACAAGGAGCACGATGCAAAATAGTGGGGTAACACTTGTTGCTGATTCTTGGCATAGATCCAGTGTCAAAGACATGCACCCTATCTACGCACCAATGTCATACTTTGGTGTAATTGAACAAATATGGGAGTTAGATTATACTGTATTGAGGGTCCCTGTCTTCAGGTGTAAGTGGGTTAACAACAACAGTGGATTGTGGACAGATGAGTTAGTGTTTGTTCAAGTAGACCTTTCTAAAGTTTGGTATAAAGATGATCCTTTCATTTTAGCATCACAAGCAGAACAAGTGTTTTTCGTTCCCGATCCTGCTAAGAAGAATTGGTCCATTGTAGTTCCATCAAACAAGAATCATCAAGAACAAGTTGGTATTACAAGTAATGAATATTTGAATATTCCTGAGGATACTCTTTCCTTTGAGATGTTGTGGTCAAGATATATTGATAGAAATGATGAAGAAGATGAAGACGAACATTTATATATGAGACATGATCATCAAGAGGGGACATGGTTTTTAAATCAAACAAGAAAGAGAAAAAGATGATAATGAGTGTCTTGATTTTTTAGTATGTATGTTTTATTACATGTATTCATACATTCCAACTTAATTTACTTTTATTACTATGATTGTCAATATGCACTGATATTTTTGTCTTGTTTATTTAACTTGAGGAAAATGGATCCCCACAATGATCAAGCAGCCTTTGAAGCCCACAATGAAGATGCAGTTGATCCTCACATTGAGCAAGCAGCCTTTGAAGCCGCTGTAGTCTGAGGTAGGACTGTGATGCATAAACTGATCAAACTAAGGAGCAAGGGCATTATGTTAGAGCTTGAGTGGAATGACAAGGGAAACCCAATTGGTGACAATACTAGCAACTTTATTAATTATATTGGGACTATTGTCAAAGAAAGAGTCCCCATTACAATTTCAGATTAGAGACAGGCAAAGAAGGACTATTCTGATATGCTTCTGAGTTCAGTTAAGGTAAACATTATTTACTTTATTATTCTGGTTGTTTTGTTGCATGAATTACAATCTAACAAAGCATGTGTGGTTTTTTTTGTTATAGTCTATCTTCATTATCGATGACGACAAAGACAAATTCGTGCTCGCAAAATGTGGCAAACTTTTGAGATGTTTTCGTCCCAATCTTATAAAATTCTACTTGCGGGACACAGATGGCAATATCATTCATACGCCACTACAGTGGAATAATAACACAAGAGCAGTGGGATGAGTTTTTGAGCACACATACTACCGCGGAGTTTCTGGTAATACAATATTAGCCCTTACAGACTACTTGCAATGTAATTGAAATTAATATTTATTGAAATTATTTGCATTTAAAAAGGAATGAAGTGATAGAAATCATGAAAGCGCAAGCAACATGGCATACCGGTACTTAAAAGGACCACTATCGTATGCAAAGTTGGAGCAACAATTGGTAAGAACTTATAATCATTTCATATGAATATAATTTAGATACTAATTTTTAACTACAACTAACTTTGTTATAAAGGTCAAACAATCACATTCTGATGTCACACACATGCCACGTCATAATTTGTGGCTGGCCGGCGTCACTAATAAAAAAGGAGAAATTCCTAGCGAACAAGCCAGAGAAGTTGCAGAATATTGTGTAAGTGGTGGATTATTCATAAATATTTTGCTTTGATTAAATGATTCTTTTTTATAATAACTAATATTATTGCAATTGTTGTTGTGATAGCCAAAAATGACGCAGGACCAACCAGAGTTGATGAATTATGTTGGTCGTGACGATTTACTCAGCAGAGCTCTTGGAGCTCCTGAGTATCATGGTTGTCTTCATGGTACTGGTTTTGCAGTCACCCAAACATCATACTTCGGACGCCAAAAGTGACCGAATAAAAATGACTTTATGCAACTACAAGAGCAAATTTGTGACTACATGCAGCAACTGGAATAACAGATGAGTGTCTACAAGCATCAAGTAGATGAGCATATGAGTGTCCACCAACACCAAATAGAACAATTTAACGATCATATGCGATTGATGCAAGAGCAAAATACATTATTGAAGGCTCAAATTGACACTTTACTGCTTTCTCGGCCAGCACCAAGCCCAATGTGTGATAGCACAAGTGTGAAGAATGATAGTTGCCCCTCCACGCCTAAAGTCCCAATTCCTTTCGTAATTAATTTCTTCTCTAGTTAACTTTTTTTTATGTTTTAAATTAGTGTACCTTAATATTGACTCCATCTTTCATAGGGCGAATCGGCGTGCAAGCTGCACGTCGATGAATCTTTCAAGCATGCAGTTGCTGTAGGAGTTGTCTACAACACTGACACTGATATCCTTCATGGTTCACCATTGCCTGAGAACACACTTAGAGTCAAGGTTGAAGTATGCACAGATGCAGATGCCCTCCTACCAATCCCTTCTCTAGATGAACAAACAATGGTAAAAGATGTTGTTGGTGATTATGTTGCATGGCCAATAGGTCTGATTGAGCCATATCAAAAGGTGATTTAATTTACAATTCCTTCACTTATTCTATATGCACTTCTATCTAAAAAACTACATGATTACATTTTAATGATTTTTGTAGGTTGCTACTAGTCATAAAGGAAAAAGAATTGAAGGCCATAAGAAGAACTCACATTGTTCAGCAACCCAACAGAAGTCCTAACCTTCTACTAGCAAACGAAACAACAAACCAATGGTCTCGTATCGCCAACAGTTGGCATCAATGGTACAACAATTAATCCTCCAATGAGGTCAGGAAATACATTTTCATCCGGACATCTATAATGCAGAAGGTGTAATTGATCATGTCGATGGTGCTGTGCTGACTGATGTGCTTACTCGTAGAAGGATAGGTGGAACAGCTATCAACTTATGGATCAGGTATTCATCTATCATTGTTATTATTATTCATCATTCAATTTTTTTTGGTGGAAATGACATTGTTTGTTTGATATAAAGGCATTTGTACCATGATGAGATAGTAGGCACGGATAGGATGCAGAGATTCATCTTTATTAGCCCACACCTCTTTAGCCAGCATAGGGGGAGAGATTTGGAAGCACAGTCTAACTAACTTAGAGACTACTTTATGCTTAGAGCAACCCCTAACAAGCTCTTTCTTGTGCCATACAATGTAGGGTAAGTGATTTGTGACAATATTTGAATGTATGTTTTTTATTATTTCACTTTTACCATTAAATGATTGTCTAAATAAAATTTTCAAAATGTGTTTTTAGGGAACATTGGATATTAATTGTTGTCCATCCAGCAGCAGCAGAAAACCCTCACATTTACTATCTAGATCCTATAGAAACTGCTTATCCAGATAATCGCCCTGATATGCTGATTATCTTCAATAAGTAAGTGTATGGGTGCATATGTAAATCTTTTCATGTGTGATTATTGAATAACCAAAATTAATCAGGAACTTCTTTGTTTTATTAGTGCATTAACCGCATATAGAGGAAAAGTTGGATTGACCTACTCTAGACACAATGACCCGGCCAATAGCTATGCGTGGAGGAAGATTATGGTACTTATATATGAATTTAGTCCATTCTTGTTAGTAAAAAAAATTTATTCAAAAATTGACATAACTATTTCATTGTATTGTTGTAGTGTTCATTCCAGCCGAATGATAATGATTGTGGTTATTATGTTATGAAATTTATGAAAGATATAGTTACTCATCGCCACCTTGTAATTCCTGTGAAAGTAAGTTCCCTTTAGTTGCAATTGATATTGTGAAAGTGTTTTAATTTTGATTAGTGATTTTCATTCTTTGTATACATGATTGTTTATGTAGTATTATGAAGATGCACGTTGTGCTGAGCTGTCTGAGCATTAAATGGATGAAATCATTGAAGAATGGTGTGAATATATGGTCAAGCAATTAGTTAGTTTAGGCATGTAGCTTCTTTCTTGCCTATTCTTATTTTGTTTAATCATTTATAAAATTAGTTGTACACTATATAATCATTGTTAATACAATATATTTTGTAGTTGTTAAACATTATAATTATTCATTGTAGTTATTTGAACATCATCGTTTTGTATTGTAATATTTGCCTATTAAACGAAATATATGGTCATCAGGTATTACACTGCACAGGGAAAAAAATATTTTAAAAAATTATTAAAAAAAATTAAATATCCTAAAGCGTTTAAAGGAAAAATGCCAAAGAAGGGGTACCCTCCTTTAGCGTTTAAAGAAAAAACGCCAAAGGAGGGGGTGTCCTTTGGCGTTTATTGCTTAAACGCCAAAGGAGGGTTACCCCTCTTTTGGCACTTCCTTCCCGAAACGCTACATATAATTAATATATTTATTTAATTTAATGAAGTAACGTATGGTGTTTCTGTAAATTGAAAAGCGCCACAGGAATTTTTAATGGCGTCAAAAGTTTTGGCGTTTCTTAAACGCCAAAGTATTTTATAAAATAAGCGCCATTACACTACTTTTTTTGTAGTAGTGATAAGTATGGAGAAATAAAGAATTGGAGGTGATGGCGTGAGCGAAAGAGGGAAGAGAGCGTGCTTAATTCTATGCAGCTAGGTTAATTTTTATAGGGGAATGAGAGGGCTTTGGGTATAGAATTTAAGCCCATTAGAATTTAATTAGCCCATTTAAATTTGGCCATCGAATCTTCTTCAAACGTCTTAGATTAATTTTGCACCTTAGGATTTAATAATATACTTTTTCTTGCCCCGCAAGAATTAAATAAAATCATGATCTATCATATATTTGGAAATATTATTCAATCACAAGATATGCAATCAAAATATTAACAATTTAAGCCCAATAATCTCATAATTAATCAGATTTATATCATTGCCTAAGATTGCCTAACAATTCAAATAGTATCTAGTAAATCCAAATTAGCCCAAAATAATCTCTAAATTAAATGAATAAGATGGGATAAAATATATAAAATTTGGGATTATCAAAAATCTAATAACCAAACTCATTGTAGCATTTTTCATTTCTATTGTAGTATTTCCAATCACTGATGTGATCATACCAGCTTCTAATAGCCCACTTGCTTGCAAACCAAGTGATGCCAGACCTAGTTTATTGTGCCCTTCTTCAAGTCATTCAACCAATATAATTTTTTTCATATCCCTATGTGCCTCTATTATTGACTTTGGGTAGATAAAAGAAGCTTGAACAATGGACTTCTAATATACAACTTTGTACATCTTCCATATGAGGTATGCATAATATGTCATCACTTTTAAAGGTCGATCTTCATCAATGGTGAACTTGATACTACCTTATATTATCACTCTCATCAGCTTGAATAATTTTTTTTGGGGCCTAAACACCAACCATCGTTAAGTTTGATAAGCAAAGAGAATTACGCAGGGACATGAGACAAAAATGTTCCCTTTGTTTTTTCTAACAAAATTTGTCCCTTACAAACTTTACTTTCAGTCAACCGTAGCTTGGTCAATCGTGTAATAGTCAAAACCATGTTACCTTGTGTGAACAAAAACTTTGAATCTCCACAACCTTAGTAGATCATTGACACTCTTGAATTGCTCCTACTTTATACGTTGATTCACAACTTCCACCTTTAGTCATAACATGACTAAAAGGTAATTTAACAAAACTATCATTCACATCTTGAAAGCCTAACATTGCTACTACCAACTTCTGTGGTACCAAACGTAAATACTATTCATGTAATTTAAGATTTCCTTGCATACATTACAATGATCATAAAATATTATCAATAATGGGCCAAACATTCTACTTATCGAATCTTATAGACTCTACTATTTTTTCCTCTTGTTTACTTCTTTTCCTCTTTTATTCACCTTGTTCTTCTGAATCTTTTATGCCCAATGGTCAGCTTAGCCCACTTAGGATGTCTAGGACATTGGATTTGGTGCAAACATAGCTAATTAATGGGTAATGAAACTCAGTCCCTCTGAACTTTGCTTTAGCATCCTTTAAAAACATAAATGGTCCAAAACTTTTAGAAATCAGAACTTGAGCTAGGATCATTTGAAGGGAGCAAATTAGGATTTGCTATAAAGCTTTACTGATGTACCATCTACTATCAAAACTTCAGAGTCATTGGAGTCCATATGGTCAAGGAGAACAATAAAACATCAGATCTGCTACACAAAATGAAGAATCTGATTTATGACAGTTCTTTTTTTTTCCAGACTAATGAAAATTGCGTTTGACATTCCCTAGAGCTCTGAAAATTTCCATTCTTGATAGAATGAAGCTTCTACATGCCCTCAAATAGCATGCCAAATTTCAGCTTTAAAATCAACATTTAATGCTTTCAAGTGCAAACATACTCTAAGGCCCTGTTTGGTACACTGGAATTAGCCTCATGGAAATGGAATTGGAATTAAATTCCATGCTTTTGTCTTATTTGGTACAAATTTAGGAGCATGGATCATTGGTTTCCACGTGGAGGCCAATTCCATCAAGATTGGTGGAAATGATTTCCATACCGAAAGCTCAGATTTGCAATCCCAACTCAAAAGAATCATTTTTGCCCCTCTCATTTTTCATCTTCCCCCAACTCCATCTCATCATCATTCATCTTCACCAGCAGTAGCGACCTCCATCAACTAGTGGCGGCGACCTTCATCCCAACCCACCGCCATTGCCATCACTGGTGACCGTCTTCCCTACCCACCAGTGACCTTCTTCTCCACCCACTGCACCCACCATTGACCTTCTTTGACTTCGTCTTCTTCATCTTTTCCCCTAACCTCCATTAATGAACCATGGCTGATCTTCATCTTTAACCACACAAGATCGGCGTCATCTCCAACCTTCTTCAACTTCGTCTTCTTCATCTTTTTCCCCAACCTCCACTTAGTCTTTGATTTCTCCGGCTTTGTCACTATCACCAATGGCAAGATTGTGTTCTTCAAATGCTCATCGATTTCTCTAGCCAGATCCGCAACTTTGTTCATCACAATATGTTCATGGATTTTACAGATTTGTGTTTAAGTTTCTTTTAATTTGGCTTTTGTGATTTGTACTTCCCTCATGATTTTTGTGGCTCCATAGTTTCAATTTCTAAGCTTTTGTTTATGGTTCTGATTGCGTGAGGTATGGTGTGGTGCATGGGTAGTTAGAAGTTTTGGAAGAGAAAGGAAGAGGGCTTTTTTAAAAAATATATATATATATGGGCATTTTGGTCATTGTAGTTAAACATGAGGTCTCATTTCCATGACAGACCAAATATACTTTTAAACTTTATTTCCATATCCATCTCCATCTCTATTTCTATCAACGTACCAAACAGGCCCTGAACTTCTCATTTGGTTCAAGATTGAACACTCAAATGCTTAACCTTCCATTCTTTAAGAATTCTTCTCCATGAACATATTTCTAAACCATTCATATATCATAAAAATGTAGTTTTCTTTTTAAGATTGGCTCAACAATTATAAATGACCAATTCACATGCAATACCTCATGTCAAGTCGTATAATTCATATTAAGCCGCGTCAACTGCTTTGTTCCACTTTAAGCCATAGTTTAAATTTCTCATCTCCTAGGTTCCAACCCTTATTCTCTCATCATACAGGATCTATTTAGCCCTTAATAAACTAATTTGAACCATCATTACAAGCCAAGGGTTTAAATCTCTACATTTTTTTTCAACATGCCTTAATCTTTGCCTAAATTTTGTATTTCAACATCTTTTTTTTTTCCTTTCTCTCATGAAACCAAGTACTTGGTCTCCATAATTCTTAAGAAAGCCTATTTTTGTTACAAAGTTCAGTAAACGAACCTCATAAAGCTTGAGTATTCATTAATGGACATAACTTCAAAGAGCTCAACTCAACTACTTCATTAAACAAAACATCACACACTTGTAGGTCTTACAAATACCATATTCATTGTAACTCATTCATTCTCCTTACAACTCTTCTTTCTTGCAAGGATTTTACCACCCATTTTACATGCGCCCCTTAACAACTAGCACAGAGAATAATCAACCTTTCATCAAAATTTCCAAACAATCTTATTTCCAATGTAATTTTATAATACAATTTTCACTTTTAAGCTCACCAAAACCTAACAAAGAAGGTCCCCATTGTAACCCCCTTCGATAATCAGGCCGGGATTAGCGTTTAAGCACATTTAATTATCAAATAAGAAATCCGTGACAATTAAAAACATTTTAAAACACCTGTACAAATGGATCTCCATTCATTTCATTCATTAAAACAAATGGCCTATTTGGTCTGTTACATATACAATATCAGAGTAAGCACAATTCCCGACGTTCACCCGTGATAATAACATTAATCCAAAGGTTTATACAGGGCATCAATGCCCATCTCAGTATCCATACCGGGGATTACACAAAACTATACAACTACAATTCTATTCAATATGTATACATTTATCCAAAATGATAAACAGTTCAATATAAAACCAAAATATATAGCTAAGACTACCGCTGGCAGTCCTAATCGTCCTTTGCCACTTGCTTGCTTTTCAATCCACTTGCCCTGTCTAAAAATATTATTTGGAAAGAATGAGATTCTAGAGAATCCCAGCAGCAACAGTTTATTTATATGATGCATATATACAAAGCACGTCACATATATCACAATGCAGCAATCAATATTCGAGACCGGGCTTTTGCCACGTTTCCTTCACTATATACGAGGTCGGGCTTACGCCACGTCCCCTTCACTTTCACTGTAATCGAGTCCGGGCTTTCGCCACGTCCCCTTCACTTTCACTGTATTCAATGACTAATGCAAACAAACAATGTAATAAACATGATATAGGATAAAGTGTTACTACCTTTGTCTTCCCGTTCTTGCTCATGCATATGCCTTCTATGTTCCGGGCAAATAAAAAATCCTATAATCATTAAGGACGATAGGTTATTACTTATTCCAATACTCAAATGACTTCAAAACACTTAGTTTTGGTTATCATTAAAGTCCCTTAAGTAGCTATGAAAGTCTCTAACAATCGCCTAAAAGGATTGGGAAACACCGGGTTGGAAACCACTTTTCAAAATCCCAAGATGCTGAAAACAGGGGGTTGGCTGCAGCCAAGAAACCTTTGGCTACGGCCAAAACAAGCACAGAAGGTTTTTGGCTGCAGCCAAGAATTAACGATCACAGAAACTTTTGCGCTGCAGCCAAGAATTTCTGCTGCAGCCAAGGCAACTTCGAAAATTCATAACTAATTCTAGAAAAATCGAAATGAGGTGATCCCAAAGCCCATTGAAATCTATTTTAGTCCTATTCATAGGAAAAATATGAACCAATACTGGAAATCACCATAAAAATCCCAGAATTTCACAAAACACATCACTACCCCAAAACAGAGTTCTGTTTCAATCCCAAACTTTGGACAACCATAACTCACAGAATACTAAACGAAATGACACAAAATATATGTCCATTTTGAAGCTTGGGATGTGAGCTTTAAGACTGGAAAGTTTCAAAATTTTCTGAAATCATTTGGTCATTCAAAACGTCCACACAAATAAACTGCTCAGACAGAGTTCACATTGACAGCATTTTCCAACTTTTCTACCAAAGTGTCCAATGACTCCAAAATCACTAACCAAACATATTCTCATACAATTTTCTACAAGGAACACAATGGTAACCTCAAAATGACCAAATTCACAATCTAACCACATGCCCTGTTTTGACCAATACACCAAAACCAATACAAAGTTCCTAAACTTTACTTTTAATGATTCAAACCAATCCATTTGTCCAAAAGACATCACAATATACCATTTCCATGATCACAACATGCCAAACTCACTAAGACCCTAATTTTCGAAAATAGGGCAGAAAATTTCAGAAAATCAATGCTCAACCAACAACCACAATATATATATATATATCAAAAGGGAGTTAACACTCACCTATTTCACTTTGCCAAAGAGATTTCTTGATTCTTCAACTTTCACAATCTCTTGAGGTCACAAACTAACACCAATGAACACATTACAACCATCAAAATGAAGCTCTTCATTCAAGGATCAATATTAGAGAAGGAAGTTTGAGCATTTGGAGACATTTCCCTTACCTTTTTGAAGCTTTTCTTCCTTCCCTTTGGCCTTCAATGGTGTCCGACGAGAGAGAAAAATGAGAGTGAGAGAGAGAGAGAACGAGAGAGAGAGAGATGGAGGTGGAGTGTGAGATAATGAAGAATGATTATACTCCCTCCATTTCAGTTTTCCAGTGCCAAGTGAGGGAAGAGAGGAGAGAGAAAATAATTAAAAATTCCCTTTGACTTTTCTCCCAATCCCTTCACATGTAAACTTGCCAAGTGTCCACTCCTCATTGGCTCTCACACAATAAGCACCCATTAGCTTCTCTAATCTCTCCATTAGTCATTTTAATTACACTTCTCATTTTCTCTTAGTTAGTAATTAATTTCCCCATTAATTACCAGCTTATGCCAATAATTCCATTCTTTCAATTTTCCAACAATTATGACATATTAAATAATATTGTCACCAATCTACATTAATTCAACTTTAATCCACTCTAAATCACAATTACCTTCTCAATATTCCTCATTAGCCCTTAATCAAAATTTGGGCTGATACTCCCATCTTCTCAAATTTTAGCCAACCGTCAGTCACCTTTCTCCCCTATTTTGGGTTCGTAATTGACATGGAAGACCTTTAAAATAGGATCAAATAGTTGCAGCAACTAGGACCAATTTTCGATATATATGAACATAAATTTGGCATGCTTCAAAAATAGAGTTTAACCCAACATATATACACGTGTATTTTCTTCAAGATGCATTTTACCAAACAATTAATATGCTCTGGATGGCAAAAACAAAAGCTCTGTATAACCCAATAATAAGATAAGCTTTGAAACACAAAATGTGTCATTTCCACATTAACCAAACACCCTATTCAAGTTCGACACGGCTTATAAATCATCTTCCAATTGCAGAAATAATTTCAACCCTTCACTACCCAAATAAATCATCAGACCAAAAGAAAGGATATAAATTCCTTCATCTTGCAACCTCACTTCTCCTCATTTTATGCTTCTTAAAGCTACACACACACACACGCGCACATCTCTTTAAGCCTCAATTTAATCATCTACACTGTAACATCCCAAATTTTATATTAAAAAAAATATCATAATTATTTGAGAAATTCAATAAAATGGTGAATATTTAAGGCTAAAGGAATTACGTATTGAAAATTGAAAGGTGCATAGTATTTTCAGTGAAATTGTCTGTGAGGAAGACCAAATGATGAGAAAAAATTATGAAATTTTACAGGGTAAAAGTAGACATCCCAAGCTTTAATTTGATAGGTTATATGAATCATTTGAAGCTATTTGCAAAAAGATATGAATTTTTGAAGTTAGTCTCAAAAATCTAGAAAATCTCTGGCGGAGCAACGGTCAAAGAAATAAAATATGGGAATGATATGCTTCCAGCTGGCTAAAGTCCATGTTTTTCCTTTTAACTAGACTCAATAAGGGTTCCATAGCCTTTGTAATCACTCTGAAACGATATCTATAAAATTAGTTATGATTTTTCAAAGTTATGGCAGAAAATCTGCCAGAATTGACATTATTCCAAAAATTGAAAATAAAATGTGTTAGAAATTAATTAATGGAATTAAAGATGCCAAGTGTGAGGATCATATGAGGAGGGGTTAAATTATAATGGATTTGTATGAGTACATGTCAAATTACATTAAAATAATGCTACATGGGCATAGTAATTATGGTTAATGATGAAATGGTACATTACCTTGAGTGTGAAGTTGGATTAGTTGGACTACTTGAGTTCAAGGTTGGGTGCAAGGTTGGGTGCATGGTTGGGTGCATGGTTGAGTGCATGATTGGAGAAAACTCATTTCACTACTTGAGTGCATGGTTGGTTTAGTTGGAAGAGGCAATTTGGTTAGTAGAGCATGTGAGAGGGGACGGTTTTGAGCCAACCAAATAGAGAGAAAAGTTAGTTCCATGCTAAGGGAAGCTAAATGGAGCCATCATGACATAAACTTGAAGGAGGAGAGGATTGTGACAAATGTCACAATAATAACCCTTGATGAAATCAAATGGTGTAGGATGAAGGGAGAAATTTTATGAAGGCTCTTCCTTCCTCTTCCCTTCATACATTTCGGCTAGCACAAGAGGAAAGAAGAGAGAGAGAGAGCTTGAAGAGTCTTAACGTTCTAGAGAAAAGAAGAGAAAGCTTAAGGTATGTAATGATCTCTTATGCCTTTTTCTTGTAATCTTGCTTAGAAAACCTACTCCAAACCTTTCTCTTCATGGAATCCATGACTTTGAAGACACATCTTGAGCTCAAGGAGAGAGATAGGAGGACATCTAGAGAGAGAAAATCCAAGATCTCGAGGTAACTTCATAAATCTTAGATCTATACTAGTATGAAGTTGTTGTTGGTGATTATTGTTGGATTTAGTGATTTTTGGTTGAGTTGTAAATTTGGAAAAGCCCTAACCCTAAGGGGTTATGCTGCCCAAATTTCTTTAAATCATGGTTAATATGTGTTTAAATGATTTAATAAAGGATTAGAAGTGGAAAAGTACAAGTTTTGGAAACTACAACACAAAAGAGCATTTTTAAAAATTTTTTTGCCTAAGTTTTTGCTAGAACTAGAACATGGGGAAGGAGCTGAATTTTCATGAAATAGATGGTTTCATTGGATTTAGTGGGCAAAAATAGGTGGGGTTACAATTAGTCACTTTTTCGGAAAAAGCCGAAAAAACATAATTACGAAAACGCCACTAAAACCCTAAATCGAGGCTATCAAGGGTATTTTTGTAATTTGACACTGAATTTGGTGATTCTAAGCCCGGATATGGATTCCTTGGGTGAAAATAAGTAAGGATAGCCCTAGTCAAAATTTTAGGAAAACGTGTCACCGGACCGGGTACAGCCGGGCCGGGCTCCTGGGGGTATTTTGGTAAAATTTCACCATAGACTAATATAACCACAAGAAATACTATGGAAGAATCTAAAATGTTACTTGGATAAGTTATGACCTATTTCTTGTACATTTAATATTTTAGGACCGAGTCGAAAGCCGGAAGCCGAAAGGGACATGTTTTACGAGGCACACTAAAAAAGGATTGATAAGACCTTGAGGTAGGAACATTATCCTTTATACATCATGTCATAGTTATATGCTTATGTGGATGCCATTGTTTGTAAATGCGCTTTATTAATCAACATGATTTGCTTAGAGAGGGGCAGTTAGTGCCAGGGGTGCACTTACATTGAGAGTTGGTGATAGTCCAACCAGGTGTAGATAGTGAGGCTGGACCCTACGCATGTATACATGATGATGATGTGTTATGATGATGATGTATCATGATGATGATGTGTTTATACTGTTCATTAATTAGTGTATACCTTGGCGAATATCATATTTACTTTCGGCATTTTCTATGAACGATAGCATGTTTCTACTAGGATTCTTCGGAATCTTACCCTTTTTTTAAAATAAACATCTCAGCGGGTGCCAGTGGGATGAAAGGCAAAGATGTAGATATAGAGAAGTGATTGGCACGTGTCTCGAGGAAAGGTCAAAGCTGGTGGTTATAATTAGTTTATGCTTTAGATATTTTGGGATATCCTGTAATTATTAAAACTTCCACTGTATTTTGTATTTCGTTGACGAACAATGTTGGGATTGTCAATGAATACTTTTATTAGTATAATTGTACTTTTCTGTATGCCCATGGGATTCCGTCTTTATTACTCTTCGATTATTGAAATGGAAATGGGTATTGACATGCACCACAATGGTAGGACAAGAAACAAACAAACAAACCTTTCTATGAATTGAAGCGATTTTTATTTTCTTTTTTTCGAACATCCAAACACTTGCTTCTACCTCCCTTTTATTCACTACCTCAAATCAATTACCGTCTTACCTAACACAACAACCAAATTCAATTTACCTTTCCACCTCTCTTCAAACATATATATGCAACTAAATTCCATTTATAATTCTTAATCTATTATTCTCTTAAAGTATGAAGAAAGAACCTGTCTCCCTATAGTATAACATGAAAGTTAATTAAATGATACACTATATTTACCTCATATCACTTTAGTCCCAATTAACAACTCACTAAAGTTTAAGCAAAAAAAAAACTTGTTCAAGCTAAGGATAGGTTAGATCAAATCATTTTTAGGCACAAATGTGGCAAATATTTCTTTGACCTATTTTCTTTTCTTTCTTCTTCTCTCTATTTTTTTTGGTACTAATAGCACACACAGATAGCCTAAGGTGCAATCTATGAGCAAGAACATCTACTAATTGATCTAGGCACAAACAAGGTCAAGTGAAAATAAAGTTGTTAAGTAACATCACTAAAGAGACCCATACATCATAGCTTCTCACTTTTTGTCTTGTACGCTTATTTGAAGAATATGACCTTTTATGGTTCATCTTGGTCACCCATAACACCGATGTGAGATAAGAAGCAAAATGATTGATTTATAAAGATCTTGCTTTAGATATATACTATGATAATTCATGTATCAACCTTTTACTTCTTTCTCCAATAGATGTTCTGTCATAAAATCTTCAGTTTATAGTCCTACTTGTCACTAGAATTCTTCATGACATCTTTGCTATATAGGTAAACATAAAGCACGTTTATTTCAATATATATATATATATATGGGTCTTATATGAATAAACCAAAACCAAACAAGATAGGAAACCAATCAATGATGCCTCGATTATGATTATTCCTAGGTTCATAATGATAATCAAGACCGAACTGAAGAATCCTTGTTTCATGTAATTATAGGAAACCTAAGCTCTAATACCAAACTGTCACGCCCTAAAAATTTAGGAATGACCGGCATGGAATATGAGGGAACTCACATTCCTAAAGCCTTAAACCATATATAGATAAATCTCTCACCTAATAATTATAATAATATCAAATATGAATACATTATTTCTAGTGCGCGCACACACACACACACAACATATTTCTTCCAATCAAAATATTAAGTAATTTGCAGAGATTTCGGAAGATTTCTTTGGACTTTCCAAAATTACAATAACATATACAGATAAATCCTTAAACCTAATAATTACAATAATATCAAATATGAATACATTATTTATAGCACATATATATAACATATTTCTTCTAGTCAAAATATTAAGTAATTTGTAGAGATTTCGGAAGAGTCTCTTTGGACTTTCCAAAATCTCTACGTACCATGATACACAAGTTCAGCATAGTGTATGGAGCTCCACTCCGCAACAACATATATAGATCTATACAACTTAGACGAACAAGAAAGGTAAGGATTCTGCCAATAGGTGACGTAGAGCACCTAAACAAGATTTACCAACAAATACAAAAGAATTTAAGGTTTTACATTGCATCAAGAATGATTCAAATGATGCTCCAGCTTCAATCTAACCATATAAACCTTCAGTGATTAGCAAGAGTGACATGATCAGCTGCACTATTTGAGGCCAACAGTATTTTTCGGTGAATAACATCCCATTTACATAAT
Source organism: Inga leiocalycina (assembly GCA_963242795.1). Lineage (NCBI taxonomy): Eukaryota > Viridiplantae > Streptophyta > Magnoliopsida > Fabales > Fabaceae > Inga > Inga leiocalycina. Next base: position 26,462,954 of record OY725328.1, read on the forward strand.
TTAATAAAATACTAAAGACAATAATTTAAACATATATAACCTTGAATAATAACTTGACAATAAATTTCAATTACTATAACATACGATCATAAATATCAACAAAACTCTAAAGGATCATTAATCATATCCAAGTATGTAAGAAAACAGTTTGTCTAGTAGAATCAATTTAAAACAACAATTTTCAAATCTCATCTTGTAGTAGGACTTCAACTAAATGGAGTACAAGTGTGGACACACAGTTCACAAGGGTAACTAACTAAATGCAGTTCAAGGCTACAAACACAAGCATGGACACACAATCCACGAGAGTAAATAATCAAGCAAGCTCAAGTACAAGACCCATGAATAACAAGTGTAACATGAAGCTACGAAACAAGTGCAGGTACAAGACCCATAAATAACAAGCGTGAGAACGAATCCCACGAATATAAAGTATGAGTACTATGATGATGGATGTCAAGTGAGCTCGAGTACCATAGAGCGCCCAGGACTAACAGTACTGCTATTAGTCACTAGCATTCTATATTTAGTTCTCTAAAAAATGTTTTCAAGCATGCTTGGGGATCAATTATCAAAGCAATAAAAAGTTCTTCTTTTAATACCATCATAACTGATATCAAATATGGCATAATAGAATGCTTCATCATGAAAGTTCACAAACAATATGTCAAAACATTCCTTCAAATTGTTGACAAAATCCTTCTCAAATAATAAAAACTCGCATACGAACATTTCAAAATGCAAGACTGTCTTAACATAAAAAAAAAATTATGAAACATATCTCAAAATTTTCCTTATCATTTCCATGCATAATCATGAATTATGCTATGAACCAATATAAGAATAAATAATAACAAAATATAAAATCATCAACCTCTACTCATTTCAATATCTATAAGAAACTAAATAAGCCTAATAAACTTTTCTTAATAAAATCATGCTTAGAATGTGGTAATTAATATAAAAATATAACAAATAGTAAATCATCATTTATAAAGATTATAATGGGACGTTATTCACTCACCTGCAAAGTTTCCATATGTATATAACTTACTCGCATATATAAGCTCCTGAATTAAATTCATTCTTTAATTTCCTAACGTCTATAACAGAATCATTGTTATTCCTCTTCATAAACTTATGAAGTTCACAATATCATTTACTAAAATTCCCCTAATCAATAATAACCACAACTTCATAAAGCATTGGAACCTCAACCAAATTTCCATAAATTATTCAGGGTATAATTCACTTAGTCAATGAAGACAAATTATGCTTCAATCTTTTACACATAGAATGCGAGCAAGAGGCTACTCAATCCATCGTTAGAATATATATATATATATATATAGACACACATATAAATATAAACAATATTCTTATCTTCTAAGTCTCATTATTAAGAATAAATAACTCCTGCTCTAATTGATTCAAGGTTACCATCCAAATGTCCAATTCCAAAAAAAAAAATCTCTTATCAAATATTACTTCAAGTACTTTAGATGTACTTTAGAGGCTTGCATAAGATCATACAACTTAATCTTTGAATTATTACCCAAATAGCTTTTCAATTCCTTTCATAAATGCCATCTTATATAACAATTTGATCAAACTTAAATCTATCTTACAACTCTTTTCCGACATATGTAACTTAGCTCCACTTTTAATTCTTAATCCATAATTTCCTTAACTTATAAAGAAATAACCTTACTTATGATAAATAAAATAAATTTATACACCATAACTTATTCCATATATTACTTTAGCCACCACAAACACTCATTTGAGCTATAAGTTCCCCTCAAACCTTTCAACAAACACCTTGTATGCATTAACATTCAAACAAGTTCATCATCTTCTTAATCTTCAAATCCTTAGCCCATTAATTTCCAAACATCAACGTTAGATTTACAAAGCTTCCCAAATTAAATTAGGGAAAATCCCTTAAAAAGAACTTCAAAAATGTGAAAAGACATATAGGTGTTATGATACGTATAATCCCAAATAGATGTTAGTACTTGATGGGTCCTTTTGAAAATTAAAATGAAATTACAGATATGGCCCTTTGATGTTAAATGAAAAGAAGTAAGTGAGAAAGGAAATGGTGGCACGAAAGAAGGCAACAAGCGAGGAAAAGTTAGAGCTTGGGCTGTTCAAAGGAAGTAAGGTATGTAATTTTTTACTTCATAATGTTCTTTCCTTGCCAAGTCGCTCCTTTGCATGATTTCTTTCATCTTCATTTGGGTGGCAGACGTTTTTTCATAGCTGGGTATTTGGGTTGGAGGGAGGTGAATGTTAATGATGGGTGAAGATGGGAGAAGGTTGCAATGGTACATGAGGGTGAAAATAGGTTGAATTTTGTAGGATATAAGTTAGCTGAAGTTGAAAAACTCTAATGCGAATTTGCGAAACATTGTAGTGTGCATTTATGTTTGTTTTTCTGAACTAATGGAATAGAAAAGTTGGTGAACTGATAATTTGCTGATTTATTTGTTGCAGGGCACTTAACAAAATTGATGGAAATATTGGGTCAAGTTAAGCAAAGGAGTTGTTTTGTTATTTTCATGTACAGGGAAAATTTGAAACTAATAATGAAAGTGAAGTTAAATATATTGAAGGTAGTGTGAAGGTAAAAATGATAAAAGATGGGATGAGACTAAAAAATTTAAGGAAAATTATATCAAGATGGACAGGTAATGAGGGGAGTAGTTGTGACATTACAATGAGGCCTCATATTTTAATTTGGTGTATATATACTTTGGTTTTACCTTTTTGTGTTTTTTTGGTTGAAGGGATGGGGTAGATGGGGAATCATATTTTGTATGTAATATATAAGGTGATGTTAGTGACAAAGGAACATTAAGAGCTGCCGCTATCTTAATGTCTACTTGTCCTTGAAAATGATATAACAATCTTACTACTTGTTGGTTTTTGGGTACTATCATGGCCTTAATGTATAGGGTGGAAGAACAATGATATTGTCCACTTGTCATTGAATATGATAATACAATTATATTGTCATGGCATGCTGCTATTTAGATAAGAAGGTTGTGAAAGTATTGAAGCAACTTGAGAAATTCTTATTGGAACTTGCAAAAACCTAATCCTAAATTGACAAACACTTATCTTAATTTAGGAAAACTAGTTTAAGGTCTAGGAAATTTGAATTGCAAGTTGAGAAATTAATGAAGAAACCTGTGTAATTCTTATCAGAACTTGGGAAAATCTAATCCTAAATTGACAAATGCTTATTTGAATTTAGGAAAACCAATTTAATGTCTGGGAAATTTGGATTACAAGTTGAGAAATTAGTAAAGCAACTTGTGAATTTCTTATCAGAACTTGCAAAAATCTAACACTAAATTGACAAACGCTTATATGAATTTGCAAGTAGTGAAATTACTGAATAAACCTGGGAAATTATTATAACAACTTGCAAAAACCAAATCCTTACTTGACAAATGTTTATCATAACTTGGGAAACGCATTTTAGATGTTCAGAAATCACCAGTTTTTATAATCACAGGCATCCATAAATCTAACAAGGGTACAAAAATATGACACTTCCAATATTAGAATACACATAAACATAACAAGTGTTTACTGTAACCCCCTTCACGATTAAGGCCAAGATTTACGTTCATAAACACGTAATTAAGTTTGAATTAGAGACTGTAAGATGTTTTGAGACTTATTCAAATTAAACTTCCCAAAATCAGGGTTTTCAAAAACTTTTACAAAACCTTATCATAGCAGTCTCGTATTCATCTTTTAACACTTAAATGGCTTGTACTGGTTGGTTTCATTCATACATATCAGAGTACAACATAAATTCCCAACACACTCGGGTTCCATTAATTAATATAAAGGGTTTACACAAAGTCACAAAGCCCACAATTCATACCCTTTACTTGGGGATTCCACAAAATCTAATATATACAATCGTTTCTACAAAAAATATCCAAATGATATACAAAGATAACCATTAACCAAAATAAACTCCTAAACTGGAGCTCTAACTGCTCTTCGTCGCCCACTTTCCCTTAGATCCTTTAGCCCTGTCTAAAATGTTTAATTTTGGGAGAGTGAGATTCTAAAGAATCCCCGTAGTAACAAATCACTCATAATATGCACAACATCAAACCATGAAAGTAAATTATTCATACAACACACATCAATCTCAACAATAGTAGCAACGGCCGGGGTAGGTATCATGAGCATTACCCCCTACAACGACTCACGCTGAACTACTTGTTGTATTGCACATCCACATGAACATATCACATATATCACCACAGCTGGGATCTATATAAAATATTTCACAACAAACAGCCCCACGGGCTGGATACTTAACACAACACGCAGCCCCACGAGCTAGATTTCAAATAGGAATCCACGATTCCATAACACAGCCTCAGCACTTACAGCGGCAGATACAACGGCCGAGGTAGGTATCATGAGCATTGCCCCCTACGACAGCTCAAGCTGAACTGCTCGCACTGTAATGCTCTATGGCCGAAAACAAATTCACAATGATAAACATGCATACCAAGTATCATACACAACATGAGAGAAAAGTCACTACTTGAGTCCTTCCATGCGTGTCTTGACATCGGTCTCTCCCGAGTAAGGCAAATGTCAAATCCTATATTCATAATTAGGGACGAAGAGTTATTCTCTATTCCAAGACTTAATTCACTTCATAATACTTAATTGGTTATCATTATTGCTCTTTTAGAGTCATTAAACACCCCTAACAAAACTCTTAAAGGGTTGGAAGAACTACCCCAATGATCCCCTTTTTGGAAGCACACAAACTGATTTTCCATAGTGTCACTCGAGTGAAGACGGCCTCACTCGAGTGATGGTATGACCTGCACTCGAGCACCAGAGAGTGAGAGACAGCGATTGCATGTAATATCCCAAAAAGTGATTAAGGGCTAATGACTTTAAAAGTGGATATAATTATTGTTGAATAAATACTTTTGGAGAATGTGTGATGGGAATTTGGATATTTTAATGATTCCAATGGCTTCCTTGTGAAAATTCATGTGGGGAGAGTGTTTATTGTGAAATTGGAACCATTGGGAATAATCGTGCAAAAGTTGAAAACTCTGTCCATTGAAACTCTGTACAGGGCAGCCAATTTGTAAGGACGTTTTAAATAGGCAAATGGTGTCTAAAGATTCTGAAATTTTCCAGTATTAAATTTCACATGTCAAGCTTCAAAATGAACATATAATTTGTATCATTTTGATTTGTGACCTAAGAGTTTTGGATTTTTGAAGTTTGCCCAGCGAAATTAATTATTTTCTGGAACAGTATGTAAAGATTGAAATTCTGGGAATTTTGTCGTGATTTTCAGTAAATTCCAATATTTTTCCTATGAAGAGGACTTAAATATCTTTCATTTGGCTTTGGAATCACCTCATTTCGATTTTTCTAGAATTAGTTATGATTTTTCAAAGTTTGGGCAGAAAATCTGCCAGAAAATCCGAAAATGGGAATTATGACATCATCTCATTAAAAGATGATGTCAGCATGGATTATTAATCAAATTGCTCATCTTCTTCAGCCATTTCACGCCATTTCCAGCTGAAGATAGTTAGAGAAAGTTGAGAGCTCTTAGAGAGAGAAAGAGGAGAAATCTCGCAAGGTAAGCCGATTTCTCCGACGATCTAGCTCCTAACGCGTATAACCTTGTTCCTAAGCTTCTCTTCTATGTTATTTAAGGTGTTTGAGAAGAAAATTTGGTGTTCAAGGGGCTAGGGTTTTCAGCCACTCTTGAGAAAAGCTAGAAGGAGCTTGAGGTAACTTCCAAACTTTCGTATATTGCTTATTCTGCCTGCTGGGCAATTTAATCGATGAAATTTCGCCGGATTGCCATTGGTTTTAAAGTTTGGAAATGATGTGGCCTAGGGGTTATGCTGCCCAAATTGGGTCTTAATGTTAGTTGTAACCTAATGTAATGGTTAATAAAGTGGTTAGGAGTATAAAGGAACGTGTTTACGGAGCCGAAATCGTAAAACCCCAATTTTTCCCGGAGAACATGTATATTTCGGCCAAGGCTGTAAATGGGTCTTAGAGTTGGATTTTCAATGATTTGATGATTCCATTGGATTCAGTGGGCGAAAATAGGTGGGGTTACAGTTGGGCACTTTTTCAAAAAAGGCCGAGAAAGCATAATTACGGAAACACCCCTAAAACCCTAAAAGTAGGGCTGCCAAGGGCAATTTCGTAATTTGACATTGAATTTGATAATTCTGAGTACGGAAATGGATTCCTTGGGCGGAAATATGTTAGGATAGCCCAGATTAGAATTTCGAGAAAAGTGCAACCGGTCCGGGTATGGCGGGCCCAGGCCGGGTCCCCGGGGGTATTTTTTGTAAATTTTCATTATAGACTCATATAACCCTAAGTAACACTATGGAAGTGTCTAAATAGTGCATTTGGAATTGTAGGATTCGATATTTGCCGCCCTCGTGAGCCAACTGCGCTGAAGGACGTCAGGAAAGGATCAGGTAGTGACTCTCTCTCTTATACTATGTGTAATGCTCTGTATGTGTGTGTTATCACTGTTCTGTGATGAATCTTTGATGTTGCTATGGTTACAGCTGGTGATAGCTGTCGTTTACAGCGCAAGCTGTCGTTTACAGCGTGAGCTGTCGTATTGTGATTACAGCATAAGCTGTCGTGATGGTGATTACAGCGTAAGCTGTCGTGATTATGATTACAGCGAGAGCTGTCGTATTGTGTATACAGCCGTGAGTGCTGTCGTTTGTGGTGAAAACCATGTATCTCTGAGATTGCTGCTGCTGTTGCTGTTTGTGATTTATATACATGCTTGGTATTTATACATTGTATGAGTGGTTTGTTACTACTGAGATTCTCTCGAATCTCATTCCTTCCTATGACTAACCTTTCAGACAGGGCATGTGGCTCAAAGGAGAAGAGGCCGACCCGAAGCACTTAGGACCCTTAGGGGTATGTTGATTTTGGAAATGTTGGTTATTTCTTTTGAATTCGGGATTACTGTATAATCTGAAATATGAATAGTATATTCGATTTTGGATGTAATCCCCTAGTGGATACTTAAACCTCAGGTTATATATGTATAGAATCCAGGAGTTGCCGGGGAATTGGTTTTACACTCTGTCATACGTGAATGTAGATAAACTGCACAGGTGATTATATTCGAATTTTGAAATGGAGACCAGGAACAGGAAAGAGATTTTGAATGATTTTGTGAAAACCCTACCACAAAGTAGGAGATTGAAACGAGTTTAAGTTATCCGAAGGTCTCTAATCTACTTTAATTATTTAATATCGAATTATAATTACATGATTAAAGGCAGGGTGTTACATTGCATGCCCGAGAGCACAACAAAGCTTTTCAGAGATAGGATCACTCGAGCACACTGGACCTCACCCGAGTGAAGGCCAAATGCCTTACTTGAGCACCTGCGAGTGAAGTCCAGGAAGTGAGAACCTGAGAGCACAAGAGAAATGGCAGTAGCTCAGATGGCTCACTGCACTCGAGCATGGTACAGCTCACTCAAGCAGACACCCCATACCCGTGAGTGAGAAGGCACACTCTTGCACTATGCCCGCGAGTGACAACCCAAGAAGCAAGTCCTTGGTGTCAAATACACTAGTCACTCGAGCACAAGGAGACTCACTAGAATGATATTCATCCCTCACTCTTGGATTTTCCAGAAAGCACAACAAAAAAACTAAAGAGAAATAGAAGATACACACAACACTCGAGTATTATCAGCCCTACCCGAGTGATGATCATCCCTCACTCGAGTGAATCCCGAATCAATCAAGTGATTCTATCAGAACCAGAAAACGCAAAAAATAGAGGCATTTTCCAAATACTTGCCCAATTGATTCCAATAGACACAAAACTTAATCCAAAGCCACTCCCACAGAAAAACACCCAATAAACTCAATAGAATCATCAGAATAATCAAAATTCTACTCCATTATCAGGCTTTGGGTTTTGGGCCACAAAATCAACAAAATATCAATCTCATCCAAACATCACATTTCAATCACCAATCAATCTATCTATCATAAAGTCATTCCAAGATACCATTCTCATGCCAAAAACATACCAAATGAACAGTGGCACACATTTTTGGATTCAACCCAAAATGTCCAGAAATTACAAACTACTTCAAATGGCATGAAACTTAGATAGAAAGATTGGTTTCACCTACCTCTTCAACTTATCCAAGGAGAGTTCTTGATTCACCACTTTCCAAAATTTCGTGTGATCACAAACTACAACCAATGGCCAAACTAAAAACACCAAAATGAATCTCATCACTCAAGGATCAATATTAATGAATGTTTGAGCAATGGAGGGCATTTACTTACCCAAATCACCAGCTTTATCTTTCTCTTTCTTGCCTAGTTTGGTTGCCGGAAATGGAGGAAGAAATGAGAGAGAAAATGAGGGATGGAGTGTGATGAAGAAGAAGCAATCATCATCTTCTTCTTGCCCATGCTTTCACCTTGACACATGTCACACTACCATTAGCTCTTATAAAGGTAAACACCCAATTAGCCACTTAATCCCTCCATTAGCCATTTTAATTTCACACATCATTTTCTCTTGGTTAGTAATTAATTTCCCAATTAATTACCAATTTATGGCCAATATTCCCATTTTCCAAATTTCCAACAATTATGACATTAATTAATATTGCCATAAAACACATAATAATTCCAATTAAATTCATAATTATCCACAATAATCATGATTAGCCCATAATCAAAAATTGGGATATTACATTTACAGAATAAGGAAGAAAACTTCGGCCTTCATACTTCCCCTTAGTAACAACTAGGACGAATTAACCACATCTTTTAGTGGTGTTTTCTGGACACGGTATGAGCTTCAAAACAGTCTCACGACATGAATTCAGTGGATGATTGACTAACCACTACATTATGTCGTTACTTAATTGTTTAATATCGTCCTACAAATAACTCAAACATCAATATGTGCTTACACTTGAAGGAAAAAATTGAAAGAAAAAAATTTAGAACTATACATTTCCATATTTATCAAAAAAATTTTAAACCCATCAACTTACCCAACTTAAGCACCGAACACCAATTTCCCAGAAGTGCCGAACGCCTTTGTGTACAACCCAAAATAGGGCAATATCCCAACCCAATATGCATCGGTCCATGCCTTCCCCCCTCCTCAAATCAATGAAGCCAACTTCCTACCCAGTCTTCTCTCTCAGTATGACCAACCACACCTCTCATGATAGCAATTTATGCCCTTAATAACTGAAAACTCAAGAAATTGGGGTGTTCGGTAATGGGGATTGTTTTTCGCAAAGGGAGAGCCTACTATAAAGCCTCCCTCTCTATTCTTTTTGTTTTTTTCCTTTCTAAAGTCCAATGGTAAATTATGTCCTTTCCTTTTAATTTTGAAAAAGACGATCTAGCCCTAACACTTCTTTAGGAATATGCATATTCGGATCACCTTTTTGTCTTTTCATAATTTAGAAATTCTTTTTAAGAGCTTTTCCCATTAAATTATTTACCATGATTAAATTTATACTCAAGAAAAAGGGAAAAAACAGAACCTTAACGCATCTTCTTCCAATTACAGCATGTGTGTTTGGATTAGCTTTTGATAATAGATTTTATGATTTATGAGGTAAGTATGTGAGAGGATTTTTGTCTCTACTTACGGAAAATAGCTTCAGAAACCACGATTTGGGTGTTTCCCATTACCTACCCAAATTGAGCTCCAAACTTCACTTTCAATATGCTTCAGATTCCATCCCTTTTCCTATACTCACACATAGCAGACAATCACCCACAATATTGGCTAATGAGAGAATAGACACATACACATATTACAGAGAGAAGGAAGAATGGAAGGAAAAAAAATACTGAAGCTTTGTGCACCTGCATGCCTGAAACATAGAATATAGAGAAAAGAGAAGAGGATCACATTAAGAGCTCGAGCCTAAGCCACGACGCATCATCACGTACATGCCGGTGATGGAAAAGCCGAAAAGGGTGAAGATGACACCTAAAGCAGCGGTGGACGAAGGCAGACACACACACACACACACATACTGCCGTCAAACACAGAGAGGGACAGAGAAGGGTAATAGAAGGGATAAAGGTTGACTGGGGATCTCCATTTTTTTTTTCAGATTCATGAAGCTTTTGCTTTGGTACAAAGTCAGGGAAGAGAAGGGAAAAAATATCTTAGGTTTTAAATTTTAACTCCTCTCTTTTTTGCCTTTTATTTTTGTGCTTAAGGACATAATGGTAAATATATACCATATAAAAATAAATCTCCTTTTAAATTTTGCAGGATTCAAACCCAAGACCTTATATTTAACAACCCATAAAATTTTCACTTGTCCTCATGTTCCCTTTGTTGCATTACTAACAAATTTTATTTTAAACATATTAAGATAAGAAACATATTTACTTCTCATTAACCTCATATTTTCATATTAACAACATGATTATATTATTTAAACTCTTGGGTTATTACACCAGGGATGAACCGTTACTTTGCGTCTGATATCATCCATATAGCCAAAAGTGACTTTTTCTTCTAGCTTCACCTCTTCCTTGTCAAGACTCAAATCCAACCATACCCAGATCATTTCAACCTTGATGCCCCATACCTAACCATCCCTTTAATCCAAGGACCAATCCCTAAAGAACTCTCATGGTAACTCTGGGCCTTCTCAACACTCTACGCCTGAGCCATTGCCATTCCTCCTCTTCCAATCTACCACTATCTCTGTGATGCCAACAATGAAAATTCTTATCTGACCACCCTTTTTGAGCTCTTTGCACCCCCATCCCACTTGTAACCCCCTTCATGCTTAAGGCAGAGATTTAGTTCATAAACACGTAATTGATGTAGAATTAGAGACCTTAAATGATTTTAGGACTTAAACAAAATCAAACTTCCCAAAATCATGGCTTACAACAACTTTTACAAAACCTGTTTGTGACGGTCTCATATTCACATTTCAATACTAAATGGCCTATACAGGTTGATTTCATTCACAATTATCAGAGTATAATGCAAATTCCCGACACACTCGGGGTTCAATTACTCATTCAGGGTCTATACAAGGCACAAAGCCCAAGTAGTTTCCCATACAAGGGGATTACATAATTACTATCCAATATATACATGTAATTTCCAACAAAATATATCCAAATAATTTACAAAATGATAACCAAATTTTTTCCAAAATAGACTCCTATCAATGAGCTCTATCCGCTCTTCGTCGCCCGCTTTCCCTTCGATCCTTCTGCCCTGTCTAAAACATGGTTTTTGGGAGAGTGAGATTCTAAGGAATCCCCGTAGTGTCAAATCAATCATAGTATGTATAATAATAAGGCATGAAATCAAATCATTATCCACATAAAGCAACTACAACGGCAGTTACAACGGCAATGGTTAGTATGATACATGTCATCCCTTACGATTGCTCATGCTACATTGCACAACACAATGCACACAATATATTTCACCACAGCTGAGATTCATATAAAGCATTTCATCACCCAAGCCATACAGGCAAGATTCAAAACTCACAGCCCACGGCTGGATTAACAAACGCCGCCCCATGGGTCGGATTCACAAAGTTCCATGTCGATTACAATGGCAGTTCAACGGCCGACCTAGAGATAACCAACGTCAATCCCTACATGGCTCACGCTGACCTGCTCGCTCTGTAATGGACCATGGTACATGCATTTCACAGTTCAATGATAAGGTATGCATACCAAAATATCATACACAACATGAGAGAAAAGTCACTACCTGGTTCGTTCCATGCGTGCTTTGTCGCAGGTCTCTCCCGAGGAGGGCAAATATCATATCTTATAATTATAATTAGGGACGAAGAGTTATTCTCTATTCCAATACTCAATTGACTTCACAATACTTAGATTTGGTTATCATTTATGCCCTTTAAGTAGTTAAAAATTGGCTCTAATAAAAGCCCTAAAGGATTGGGAAACATCGGGTTGGAAACCACTTTTCAAAATCACAAGGTGCTGAAAACAGGGGTTGGCTGCAGCCAAAAAAATCTCTGGCTACGGCCAGAAACAGCACAGAAAGTTTCTGGCTGCAGCCAAGAATTTTCTAGCTGTGGCCAGAAGCAGCACAGAAATTTTCTGGCTGTAGCCAAGAATTTTCTGGCTGCGGCCAGAACGTTCACAGAAACTTTTCCCCTGCAGCCAAGATTTTTCTGCTGCAGCCAAGGCAACTTCAAAAATGCATAACTAATTCTAGAAAAATTGAAATGAGGTGATCGCAAAGCCAAATGAAAGGTATTTAAGTCCTCTTCATAGGAAAAATATGGGTCATTACTGAAAATTACCACAAAAATACATATTTCAAGAAAAGTCCACACTATTCCAGAATTGTTCCCAGATTTAACATCAAACTTTGGACAGTCATAACTCCTAGCCCAAAAATCGAAATGACACAAAACATATGTCCATTTTGAAGCTTGAGATGTGAAATTTAAGACTGGAAAGTTTCATAATTTTCCAACACCATTTTCTATTTTAAAACGTCCATGCAAGATCACTGCCAGAACAGAGTTTCTTACTAACCAAAACTTGCCACTTTTAAAATTAAGTTCCCAATGGTTCAAAATTCATATTTAACACTTCTCCCACACAATTTTCCACAAGGAACACAATGGCAATCTCAAAATGACTAAAATCCTACTCCTTTATCATGCTTTGGTTTTGGGCAACACAAACATCAAAATTCCAATATCATCTAAACATCAAATTTCAATCACCAATCAATCTATCTATCCAAAACTCATCCCAAAATACCATTCTCATGCCAAAACATACCAAATGAATAGTGGCATTCATTTTTGGATTCAAGGCCAAATTTCCAGAAATTACAAACTAATCCATTTGACATAAAACATAGATAGATAGATAGGTTTCACTCACCTTATCAACTTTCTCAAAGGGAGTCTTTGATTCTCTAACTTTCACAATTTCTCTAGAACTCAATCCAGCCCCAAATGCCAAACTATTACCATCAAATAAAAGCTCTTGATGCAAGGAACAACATTAATGAATGAAGTTTTGGCATTAGAGATCATTTTCCCTTACCTTTTCCAACTTTTCTTCCTTCCCTTGGTCTTCAATGGCTGACGAAGAGAGGGAGAAGAGAGAGAACGAGAAAGATGAGAGGGAAGAGTGATGAAGAAGGGAAATAATCATACTCCCTTCCCATTTCAGTTTTTCCAGCGTAAAAGAGGGGGAGAGAGGAGAGAGAAATGCTTAAAAAAAACCTTTGACTTTTCTCTCTCTCTCTCACACACAAGCCAACTTGCCACATGTCTTCTTCTCATTGGCTCTCACACAATAAGCACCCAATTAGCTTATCTAATCCCTCCATTAGTCATTTTAATTACACTTCTCATTTTTTCTTAGTTAGCAATTAATTTTCCTATTAATCACCAACTAATTACCCAATAATTCCATTCTTCCAATTTCTCAATAATTATGACGTGTTAATTAAAATAGCCATAAAACACATAATAATTCCCATTTAAATTCATAAATATCCACACTAATCCTAATTAGCCCTTAATTAAAAATTGGGATATTACACCACTAGAGAGGAAAGTTCATCAACATCATTAACCAACATCGATTGTGAAACTCTCCAAAGCCTAAACAATAGAGATTTTGCTGTCTCTTTGCCTTGCATGGGTCTTACCACCTCAGTGATGAAAATGTCCTCTACTCAGAAAATAATGTTGTGTTCAAAAAGGCATCTGAAAATTGGACAAGACAATAAAATGAGATCTTAACGCAAATGGGAAAATTCTTGAGCCAGATTAATGAGAAACCAGACAAAATGTGCACCATCTTAGGACCAATTCCTGGTGACACCCAGTCAGTAAACCTAACAAATATTCCCCACCTTTCACTAAGGCCTCCTTCATATGAAGAGTTTCTAGGTCTCACGCCTTCACAAACATATCTTGTCTTCCAAGGTATTATGATTAGCCAAGGCACATATTTTCTCCCTAAAGAATCACAAGATCCATACGAACTTGAGTCCAAATTCCAAGGAAGTAGCTGTACCCAATCCACCCATCAAGACTATCTAGAATATTGTTCATAGGAAGACCTGCGCCATATCACCTACTTCACAAACCTAGGGTATGATGAGGACTTCTCCAATCTCTCACATGATGATGACCATGAGTCCTTCTGCAAAGGATGAATAAAGTTCTCAATAGTTTTGCCCAACAAAAATCACTTTGCAAAATCCACTATGAATCTGAGTTGTATGCCACTAAGCTTTGCTTCCATATGCCATGAGTTTGTACAATTTGCTTTTTGTCTACACTACAAAAAAAAACATTAAATTTCCAGTGGAATTTGCCATGAAATTTGTTTCTATGGCAAATTCCATCATATATACTGTAACCCCCTCACCGTAATGACATCCGGTTTATGAAATTTATGTGAAATAGAGACCAATAAAACAAAATAACAATTCATATTCCCTCATCCCAAGATGGGGTGTTTCAAAATCCGTTTCGAAACATAGTTAATCCTGGTCTCACATTCACAGGCGGATATAATTACTTGAGAAAAACAGAGTACATATTAAATATCAAAGTGCGGAAACCAAAATCCCGGCAAACCCCGGGTTACTTGCATACATAACTTGGGTTTACAGGTTTCCCAACAATGGGGATTACATAACCAAAATAGTCATTTACATAAAATGTACAAATTGCAATCCCAATCCAAAACTATGATAACCAACTACCACTTAGATCTCGGAGTGAGCCTAACTACTCCTGGTCGTCCGTTTCCCTTTCGAACCACTCGCCCTGTCTGAAAAGATTAATCATTTGGGAGGGTGAGATTCTAAAGAATCCCCGTAGTAACTACTATTTCATACCACATGCAATCACATAATATGTAAACACATCATCTCATATCAACAGCAACAAATTCACTCCACCCTCATCCCCTTTTACCGCCGGGAAGGCATACGACCTTCACCCGAACCGTTGTTAGCGACTCAGGGACTATTGGCGTGGCAGTGCATACAAATAGCCACACGGCTCACATATAGCCTTTCGGCTTTCACAAATGGCCCGTCGGCCTTCACAAATATCACACCCTAACCTCATCCCCTTTTACCGCCGGGAAGGCATACGACCTTCACCCGAACCGTTGTTAGCGACTCAGGGACTATTGGTTTAGCGGTGCTACCACAATATCACATAACGCATATATGACACCCTAACCTCATCCCCTTTTACCGCCGGGAAGGCATACGACCTTCACCCGAACCGTTGTTAGCGACTCAGGGACTATTGGTTTAGCGGTGCTTCCACACAAAGTTTTCACAAACTTGCAGCATACAAAATCCATTTTTATCACAATGATATAGCACACATATCATACATCACATAAGGTATAAAGATAGAGTCACTACCTGTATCTTTCCTGACTGGCTCCGGCACCGTGGCCTCACGAGGGCGACAGATATCAAATCCTATATCAATTAGGGACAACCAATTAATCTCTTATCCATAGGTATATTTCAATAATTTTCTAAGTTGGTTATCATTTAGGACTCTTTAGGTGACTAAAATAGGCCTAAACATATGCCTAAAGGGTTGGAAGAACCTACCCAAAAGACCCCTTACTCGAAGGCAAAACACAGATTTTTGGTCCTCTCACTCGAGCACAGATGCTCTCACTCGAGCACAAGTACGGACATCACTCGAGCACAAGTGCGAGTGAGACTGCGAGTGAGCTCCCGAGAGCATAAAGACACTTGCAGGAACTGGCTCACTCGAGCACGCTGACCCTCACTCGAGCACAAGGCCAAATACCTCACTCGAGCACACGCGAGAGAAAACCAGGAAGTGAGGACCCGAGAGCACCCAAAGCTCTCCAAGCATAGGATCACTCGAGCACAAAACCACACCCGCGAGCACACTCCCACCCGCGAGCACACTCCCACCAGAAGCACACCTCACACCCGCGAGCACACCTCACACCCGCGAGCACACACCTCTCACCCGCGAGCATACCCGCGAGCACACACCTCTCACCCGCGAGCACCTCACTCGCAAGTGAGAGCCTGAAAGCACAACTCCCTCCTGAAACACAACCTCACTCGAGCATGACCCCCAGTGCTCGAGTGAGAAGGCTATGCTCGCGAGTGTCAGAGCACACTCGTGGCATCCACCAGCAAGTGAAGACCCGAAAGAAACCCTTCACTCTGAACTCCCACCTTCACTCGAGCAGACCATGCCTGCTCGAGCATGTTCTTCGCTCACTCGAGCACAAAGCGCTGTGCTCGAGCATCACCCAAAGAAACCCAGACGCACTCGAAGCAGGACAGGGAAAACTCTTCCATCACTCGAGCACGTTCTTCCTCTGCTCGAGTGATGCTCATGCGAGACCCAGAAATGCAGAAAACCAGAAAACACCAGATGGTCAAATTCACTCCCAAAGGTTCCCAAACTCTCCACAATGCTCACACACCTTAAGCACTAACTAGGGAACACTATGGCAACTTTATAAACACTCCAAAAACCAATTTGACCACAATCATCCACTAAGGTCTCTATGATACACATTATCCAAATTCCCTTAACCCATTTTTATCATTCCAAATTACATCAAATGCTTCTATACCTCCAACTACATCATTTCCATTCATCAATCATAATAAACTTCATATTTCCAAAATAGGCATATTTAGGGCAAAATTCCAGATTTTACCAAACTTAACCAAAACTCATAAACAATATATCCAAATGCTCTAAATGCCTACCTCTTCCCTTTGCTCAATCCAGAATCTTGTTTCTCCAACTCCCAATTTCGACCAAATCACAAACCAATACTATTTCAAGATTCTGAAATTACCATAATGTAGTTCTCAATGAGACACACAATATTAAAGAAGAGGTTTAGGGCATTAGAGATCAAACAAAGCATCAAAATCTCACCTTTCTTCTTCCTTCTTCCTTTGATCGCCGGAAACAATGGAGGAAAGAGAGAGAATATGGGAGGAGATGATGATGAAGACTTCTTCCCTTGCCTACACACACACTCCACCGAATTGGAGAGAGGAAAGGGAGTAAAAAGGTGGTTTTTGTCCTCTAGTGCATCATCCAACCACTACCACAATGCCATATGTCATGATCTCAAGCACTCTCTCTAGGAGCTCACACAATCGCAAAGCGTAGGATCCCGACCCATTAACAATGAATCACAACCCTTGATCTTAAATACCACATGTATTTATTCCCAAAATTCACATTACATTAACTCAAAAGTGCTTAATTACACAAATCTCAATGATTATCAGAGTTATCAGTCCTAATCACAAATCGGGATATTACAATTCTCCCCCTGTCAAATAAATTTCGTCCTCGAAATTTCTACTCCCCTTGAGCCATAAACTCCGGATATCGCCTTCGCATATCTTCTTCCGTTTCCCAAGTTGCTTCCCGCTGAGTCATTCCCTTCCAGATCACTTTCACATAAGAAATACTCCGGTGTCTGAGCCGACGTTCTTCTCGTTCAATTATTTGCTCTGGCTCCACCGCATACGTGAAGTTATCTCGCAACTCCACATTCTCATATTCAACGACATGAGATGGATCCGGTTGGTACTTCTTCAATTGAGAAACATGAAACACATCATGGAGTCTGCTCAAGCTCGGAGGTAGGGCTATACGATAAGCAACAGGCCCAATCCTATCAAGGATCTCAAAAGGACCTATATACCTCGGGCTCAACTTCTTTCTCTTTATAGCTCGCCCAATACCGGTGACAGGTGATATTCTCATAAATACATGGTCACCAACTTCAAACTCTAGAGGCCTTCTCCTCTTGTCAGCATAACTTTTCTGCCGACTCTGAGCTGCAAGAAGCCTCTTACGAATGATTCGAATCTGGGCTGAGGTTTGATCCACAAGATCCGGCCCATAGAGTTTCCTCTCGGACAACTCATTCCAACACAATGGCGATTGGCATTTTCTTCCATACAACGCTTCATACGGCGCCATCTGAATGCTCGCATGAAAGCTATTGTTGTAGGCAAACTCAGCAAGTGGAAGGAAACGGTCCCAACTCCCTTTGAAGTCAAGTACACATGCCCGCAACATATCCTCTAAGGTCTGAATAGTCCTCTCTGACTGACCGTCTGTCTGAGGATGATAGGCTGTACTGAATCTCAACTGAGTACCCAGTGCCTCATGCAATGCCTTCCAGAATCTCGAAGTGAAACGAGGATCTCGATCAGAGATGATATTCCTCGGTATGCCATGGAGCTTCACAATTTCACGAAGATAAATCTCCGCTAGTCTATCCGGAGAGTAACTAACATTGATCGGTAGGAAGTGCGCTGACTTCGTTAACCGGTCCACAATAACCCAGATCGCATCATAATTCCTGATCTTGGGCAATCCCGTAACAAAATCCATGGTCACGCTTTCCCATTTCCATTCCGGAATTTCAGGGCTTTGCAATAAACCAGGCGGTCTTTGGTGCTCAATCTTCACTTTCTGACATGTGAGACACCTCGCCACATACTTTGTCACATCACTCTTCATACCCTGCCACCAATACTCAGATTTCAAACCATGGTACATTTTGGTCATACCAGGATGAAGAGTATATTGGCTCTTATGCGCCTCATCTAAGATCTTCTGTCTCAACTCCGCCTTAAGTGGAACACAAATCCTATTCTGATAACGAATCAATCCGCTAGGCGACACATCATAGCCTTGAACTTCTCCACGCTCAATTCTGGCTAGGTTACCCTGTATCCAGTCATCTTGCCGCTGAGCCTCTTCAATCTCAGCTCTCAAATCACTTTCCCCTTGGGAAACATTAAAATGGGCACAGATGATCTGGTTCGCCAGGTTCATATCACGAAAATCAGCAACCAATTTCTCCTCGTGTATCATCATAGCTGCCACAACCACAGTTTTCCGACTAAGAGCATCAGCGACTACATTTGCCTTACCCGGATGATATTTTATTTCCAGGTTGTAGTCCTTAAGCAACTCCATCCAACGTCGTTGTCTCATATTCAACTCTTTCTGATCGTACAGATATTTGAGACTCTTGTGGTCGCAGTACAGTTCCACGGTCACACCATACAAATAATGCCTCCAAATCTTCAAGGCAAACACAATAGCCGCAAGCTCCAGATCATGAGTGGGATAGTTCAATTCATGAGGTCTGAGCTGTCGAGAGGCGTAGGCCACCACACGTCCCTGCTGCATAAGGACACACCCTAATCCCTGCCCACTGGCATCAGAGTACACAACATATGTCACACTGGGATCGGGCAAAATCAACACAGGTGCCGTAGTCAACCTCTCCTTCAGCTCCACAAAGCAATTTTCACATTTCTCATCCCACACATACGGCTGATCCTTTCTCGTGAGCTTGGTCATCGGCAATGCAATACGGGAGAAATTCTGAATGAATCTCCGATAATAACCAGCAAGACCCAGAAAACTGCGTACCTCGGCCACAGATTCTGGCCTCTTCCAGTTCAGTACTGCTTCCACTTTACTAGGATCCACAGCGACCCCACCTTGCGAGATAACATGGCCTAAGAATTTCACTTCTGATAGCCAAAACTCACATTTACTCAACTTAGCATAGAGTTGCTTCTCACGCAATATATTCAACACGATTCTCAAATGATGCTCATGTTCTTTTCTACTCTTAGAGTATATCAAAATATCGTCAATAAATACCACAACAAACTGATCTAGGTATTGCCGAAAGATACGGTTCATGTAATCCATGAAAACCGCAGGCGCATTTGTCAACCCAAATGGCATCACTAAGAACTCATAATGACCATATCTGGTCCGGAAAGCAGTCTTCGGAACATCTTCCGCTTTCACACGCAGCTGATGATACCCCGACCTTAGATCGATTTTCGAAAACACACATGAACCAGATAGTTGATCTAATAGGTCATCAATTCTCGGGAGAGGGTACTTATTCTTGACGGTAACTTTATTCAATTCTCGATAGTCGATACACAAACGAAGACTCCCGTCTTTCTTTTTCACAAATAAAACTGGAGCACCCCAAGGCGACACACTGGGTCTAATAAACCCTTTCTCGAGCAAATCCTCAATCTGCTTTTTCAATTCGGCCATTTCATTTGGAGCCATACGATATGGGGCTTTAGATATCGAACCCGCTCCAGGCACAATGTCAATCGGAAACTGAACTTCCCTTTCCGGAGGTAATCCACTTAAGTCGTCCGGAAAAACCTCAGGGAATTCATTCACTATGGGTATACTATTCAAAGTTTCACTGATTTCTCCTTGTACCGAGAAGAAAACCATATACCCCTGACAACCCTTTTTCAAATATCTCTCAGCCTTCGCCGTCGAAAGAAAATTCAAATCAACATTGCCATTCTCGACGTTTTGAGAAACTGGATATACAATCCTCTCGTTCCCACAATCTAATAACACGTTATTCGCTCTCAACCAATCAAAACCCAAAATGACTTCCAATTGGCAGAGCGGTAAACAAATTAGATCTACCACAGACTCATGACCCTCTACGGTTATTACACAATTCAAACAGGCTTCTGTAGTTACAGCCTTTACACCCATCGGTGTTGACACAATCAACTCGAATGGCAACTTATGTACAATTAAACCCAGGCGCTTTACACAATCATGCGCAATAAATGAGTGACTTGCACCCGAGTCAAACAATACTTGCAATACAAATCCATTAAGAAGAACTGTACCTTGTATCAGCTCTGGGGATTTCCGGGCTTCCTCATGAGTCATAGCAAATACTCTGCCCTGAGTTTTCGGTCTCTGCTCCGCTTGCGGTCGTTGGCAATCTCTGGAAAGATGTCCGGTTCGCTTACAGTTAAAGCAAATCATCTCACCCTGACAGTTCTTACCATAATGTGACTGATTACAGCGAGGACATTTCCTCTCAGTCCCAAACCTCTGGGGTTCACGATCTCTGGGCTGGTAGGGCTTCTTACCACCACCCCTATACGAAGATGACGATCCCGAACCCTTCCGCTTCTGGGAAGCACCACCCTTGCTGGGTTCACTATAACCACCCGCAGTCTTAGCCGGATACAATTCTCTCAGATTGCTCTCTGTAATCCGACACTCTTCAACGGCCTTGTTAAACTTGGAGAACCGATGAGTGGCTATTCTCTTCCTCATGTCACGCCTTAAGCCCCGGATGAGTAGATCTGAACTCAACTCCTCATCATCCCTCTTTTGTAGATAAGAGGAGTATCGGGACAACCGGGTGAATCGGGACAAGTATTCATCAAATGACTCCGTGTCCCCTTGCTTGATTTGTAGGAACTCGGTCTCCTTTTCAAGCCTCACCGACTTGGGAAAGTATTTCTCATCGAAGTGCTGTTGAAACACTTCCCAGGTCAATGGTATATTCTTGCTCTTCAGCGACAGAGCTATGTTCCGCCACCAGCGGTCTGCATCACCCTCAAGTTTGTACACCGCCAGCTTGGCTTTCACTTCCGAGGGACATTCTAGAACCTCGAATATCTTCTCAAGACGGTTCAACCAGTCTTCCGCCGCCTGAGGATCAAATTTCCCTCTGAATACCGGAGGTAGGTGTTTACAAAACCTGGAGACCCAAAACTGAAGATCTCTTTCCTCATTGACCGATTTCCCATGCGGCCTTTGATTTTCTTCAGTACGAGGAGGCGATTCAAGCGATCGTGCTGACCCTTCAGCTGTATCTTCCAGTCTAGTCTCCTCTCGGGTTTCCCCTCGAGTACCTTCTTGAGTAGACTGGCCTCTACCCTCATTGTTCTTTGCTTTCTCGGCTCGAAGCTCTTCTCTAAGCTCCGTAATCATATCCCTCTGATCCTTTATCAAGCCCATCAACTCTTGCATAGGATCTGGTGGATTGTCATTGACCAACTCCACATCGGGATCTTCTTGTTGTACTCTGGGGCGACCTTTTGTTGTTCTTTTCATTCTACATAGAACTCACCCCATTAATCCAACAATTATGGTATACACATCTCTACAGAGCTCATATATCCACAATTATAACTCAAAGATGTGTAAACGAACAAACATTCACTACCAATCCATTATCACTAAGGACACACTATGGGAGCTATCCTAGCAAACTCTACCCTTGCCAGGAACTGCAGCTCTGATACCAAAAATGTAACCCCCTCACCGTAATGACATCCGGTTTATGAAATTTATGTGAAATAGAGACCAATAAAACAAAATAACAATTCATATTCCCTCATCCCAAGATGGGGTGTTTCAAAATCCGTTTCGAAACATAGTTAATCCTGGTCTCACATTCACAGGCGGATATAATTACTTGAGAAAAACAGAGTACATATTAAATATCAAAGTGCGGAAACCAAAATCCCGGCAAACCCCGGGTTACTTGCATACATAACTTGGGTTTACAGGTTTCCCAACAATGGGGATTACATAACCAAAATAGTCATTTACATAAAATGTACAAATTGCAATCCCAATCCAAAACTATGATAACCAACTACCACTTAGATCTCGGAGTGAGCCTAACTACTCCTGGTCGTCCGTTTCCCTTTCGAACCACTCGCCCTGTCTGAAAAGATTAATCATTTGGGAGGGTGAGATTCTAAAGAATCCCCGTAGTAACTACTATTTCATACCACATGCAATCACATAATATGTAAACACATCATCTCATATCAACAGCAACAAATTCACTCCACCCTCATCCCCTTTTACCGCCGGGAAGGCATACGACCTTCACCCGAACCGTTGTTAGCGACTCAGGGACTATTGGCGTGGCAGTGCATACAAATAGCCACACGGCTCACATATAGCCTTTCGGCTTTCACAAATGGCCCGTCGGCCTTCACAAATATCACACCCTAACCTCATCCCCTTTTACCGCCGGGAAGGCATACGACCTTCACCCGAACCGTTGTTAGCGACTCAGGGACTATTGGTTTAGCGGTGCTACCACAATATCACATAACGCATATATGACACCCTAACCTCATCCCCTTTTACCGCCGGGAAGGCATACGACCTTCACCCGAACCGTTGTTAGCGACTCAGGGACTATTGGTTTAGCGGTGCTTCCACACAAAGTTTTCACAAACTTGCAGCATACAAAATCCATTTTTATCACAATGATATAGCACACATATCATACATCACATAAGGTATAAAGATAGAGTCACTACCTGTATCTTTCCTGACTGGCTCCGGCACCGTGGCCTCACGAGGGCGACAGATATCAAATCCTATATCAATTAGGGACAACCAATTAATCTCTTATCCATAGGTATATTTCAATAATTTTCTAAGTTGGTTATCATTTAGGACTCTTTAGGTGACTAAAATAGGCCTAAACATATGCCTAAAGGGTTGGAAGAACCTACCCAAAAGACCCCTTACTCGAAGGCAAAACACAGATTTTTGGTCCTCTCACTCGAGCACAGATGCTCTCACTCGAGCACAAGTACGGACATCACTCGAGCACAAGTGCGAGTGAGACTGCGAGTGAGCTCCCGAGAGCATAAAGACACTTGCAGGAACTGGCTCACTCGAGCACGCTGACCCTCACTCGAGCACAAGGCCAAATACCTCACTCGAGCACACGCGAGAGAAAACCAGGAAGTGAGGACCCGAGAGCACCCAAAGCTCTCCAAGCATAGGATCACTCGAGCACAAAACCACACCCGCGAGCACACTCCCACCCGCGAGCACACTCCCACCAGAAGCACACCTCACACCCGCGAGCACACCTCACACCCGCGAGCACACACCTCTCACCCGCGAGCATACCCGCGAGCACACACCTCTCACCCGCGAGCACCTCACTCGCAAGTGAGAGCCTGAAAGCACAACTCCCTCCTGAAACACAACCTCACTCGAGCATGACCCCCAGTGCTCGAGTGAGAAGGCTATGCTCGCGAGTGTCAGAGCACACTCGTGGCATCCACCAGCAAGTGAAGACCCGAAAGAAACCCTTCACTCTGAACTCCCACCTTCACTCGAGCAGACCATGCCTGCTCGAGCATGTTCTTCGCTCACTCGAGCACAAAGCGCTGTGCTCGAGCATCACCCAAAGAAACCCAGACGCACTCGAAGCAGGACAGGGAAAACTCTTCCATCACTCGAGCACGTTCTTCCTCTGCTCGAGTGATGCTCATGCGAGACCCAGAAATGCAGAAAACCAGAAAACACCAGATGGTCAAATTCACTCCCAAAGGTTCCCAAACTCTCCACAATGCTCACACACCTTAAGCACTAACTAGGGAACACTATGGCAACTTTATAAACACTCCAAAAACCAATTTGACCACAATCATCCACTAAGGTCTCTATGATACACATTATCCAAATTCCCTTAACCCATTTTTATCATTCCAAATTACATCAAATGCTTCTATACCTCCAACTACATCATTTCCATTCATCAATCATAATAAACTTCATATTTCCAAAATAGGCATATTTAGGGCAAAATTCCAGATTTTACCAAACTTAACCAAAACTCATAAACAATATATCCAAATGCTCTAAATGCCTACCTCTTCCCTTTGCTCAATCCAGAATCTTGTTTCTCCAACTCCCAATTTCGACCAAATCACAAACCAATACTATTTCAAGATTCTGAAATTACCATAATGTAGTTCTCAATGAGACACACAATATTAAAGAAGAGGTTTAGGGCATTAGAGATCAAACAAAGCATCAAAATCTCACCTTTCTTCTTCCTTCTTCCTTTGATCGCCGGAAACAATGGAGGAAAGAGAGAGAATATGGGAGGAGATGATGATGAAGACTTCTTCCCTTGCCTACACACACACTCCACCGAATTGGAGAGAGGAAAGGGAGTAAAAAGGTGGTTTTTGTCCTCTAGTGCATCATCCAACCACTACCACAATGCCATATGTCATGATCTCAAGCACTCTCTCTAGGAGCTCACACAATCGCAAAGCGTAGGATCCCGACCCATTAACAATGAATCACAACCCTTGATCTTAAATACCACATGTATTTATTCCCAAAATTCACATTACATTAACTCAAAAGTGCTTAATTACACAAATCTCAATGATTATCAGAGTTATCAGTCCTAATCACAAATCGGGATATTACATATACTTTTCCAATGGAATTTTTGACGGAATTTTTTCCATATTAGCCATGGAAAATATTCTATAGCAAATTCTGTTGAAAATTCTATGGCAAATAATTTTGCCACGGAATTAGCCACAAAATTTTTCTGTGCCAAATTTTTGATGGAATTTTTCATTGCAATTTGCCAAGGAAAAATTTCTTGGCTAATTCCATCGGAAAAATTAAAAAAGTATTATTTTTTAATTAAATTTAATTTAAAAAAATATATTTATAAAAATTAAAATTATGATATTATTAGGCATATAAATATTTAAAAATTAGGGTTAATACGATCTTTCATCCCTCAAGTTTTTCCTCATTTTGGTTTTGGCTTCTCAAATTTCCAACCATAGGTTTTAGTCCCTGTAGGGGCAAAATAATCATATAAAAATTTATTTATAAAAATAAAATTTATTAGTTATTAATTAATATTAATAAAAAATTATTAGTTAGTAATTATTTATTAGTTATTAATTAATGTTAATAAAAAAATTAATTTTAAAAATTAGACAAAAATATAGTCATATGAAATTTGTTTAAGATGTAAAATTTTTTTAATTTGAAATTAATTTGTATTAAAAATTATAAGAATATATAAAATTATTTTATATTATTATTACATTTATGTATATGAAACAAATATATATTTATAAATAATTGATAGTGTATAATAAGATTATATATATAATTGTGTAATAATAAAACGCCAAAGCAGTCCAGCCCATTTGGTAAGGCATCGCGCGCGTACGAAT
The DNA here is from genome assembly GCA_963242795.1 of Inga leiocalycina. Lineage (NCBI taxonomy): Eukaryota > Viridiplantae > Streptophyta > Magnoliopsida > Fabales > Fabaceae > Inga > Inga leiocalycina. The sequence continues at coordinate 26,488,944 of OY725328.1, forward strand.
GAGGTTGTGGGTTCGAACCAAAAGATGCCAAATTGAATTGCATTTTCAGGAAAAAGGGGGTTGTGACACGTGGTGAAACGAGGTTGCGACATATGGCGGAGTATGCTACACCACATGGCAGATCTGGCGTCGGTGATGAGGTAGAGCCTGCCAGAGCTACCACACGCCACCGTGCGGCGATGAGGTGGCAGTCGAAGGAGTTTCCACGTGGCTTTTTAAAATTAAAAAAAATAAAAAAAATTTTTGCAACGGAATTGAAATCTGTCAGAAATTTGTGACAAAAATTCCGTCCAAATTTCTGATGGATTTCAATTCCATATGAAATTATTTCCGACAGAATTCAATTCCGTCAAAAATTCTGTCTCAATTTCTAACGGAATCTGATTGTGTCAGAAATTGATTTGTCATGCTATTATCAAAAATGGAATCCATTCCGTCAAAAACCCTTAATTTCATGGCAAATTCTATTAGAAATTCAGTGTTTTTTGTAGTTAGAAATTCTGTCAAAGAGTCTATATAATTTGCTTTCTATATGCCATGTGTCTGTAAGCTATTGCTTTAAGTTATTCATGGGTCTGTAGTAGGTAATAGGAGTCCAGTTGTTGTGTTGTGAGTCTAAGGGTCTATATAAAGAGAGCCTTTCTCCAAAGAGAGGCAGAATGAGTTGTATTATCTTTTGTCATTATAAAAGTGTGCTTCCATGAATTTCTTCTAAGTTCCTTCTTTCTCTTGAAAGTTTGATGTTACATGTGTACATGGTCTATTAAATAGTGCAAGTATACTCTGTCCTAAACAAGTAATATAGAAGTGAGTAGAGTATCGTCCCACGAGGATTGATCACTAAGTATCAAAATGGGTAATTTTAATTCTATTTAGTCGATCGATTAGTTGGTGATTGAGAGTACAAAATAAAAATGATTAAATATGGATGCAAATGATATGAAACAACTATGAGAAAAAGTTCTAGGGGTCATATTTCACTTAACAAATTTCGGATTGAATCACTTATCCATTATAGCCCAATTTATTCCACATGATTGATAGTCGAGTTTCTCTAATTTAATTACTAGCCTCTTCTAAGGTCAAGCAATTCTTTAATTAATTGCTAATCCAATATATTCCTATATGAATTTAAGCAATCAATTATGCATTAAGATTTATGAAACTCAGTAAGACTACATAACTCATATGATTATATTCCTATTTCATATGCAAGTCATGGTTTTAATTATAGGATCTATACACATGCATCTCCTTCCGATCTCAACATGCACATTGAAATCATTCAAAAAATGGCCAGTAAATCAAAAGCATTAAGAATAATGATTAAAATTCAATCATGAAGGAGAAATTCAAACGAGATTTAATAAGTTAAGATTCAATCCATCATTAATAAGCTATGTTATCACCCTAGGAAAATGGAAATTTAGCTGATGATGAAATTAAAAACAAAAATAAAATAAATTGAAAACTTCAAAAATATTGCAATAAACTTAATTATTCAATAAAAATACAATCACAAGATGCATGAAAATAGGAACATCTAGCCTTCCATGTAGGAGACATTTGAGAAACAAATACAATGCATGAAATTAATTATCAGATGATGGTATGTGAGTGGAGCAGAGAGGAGAGTAATGTATATGAAATGGTTGTGTAAGTGGAGAAGAGAGGAGAGTAATGGATATAAAGTGGTGTGTAAGTGGAGAAGAGAGGAGAGTAATGGATATGAAATGGTGCGTAAAATGTGAAGGAGAGGATGATTATATATAGGGAGAATTGGAGTATGGTAGATGAAAAGGAAGATGAGATGGTAGATGAAGTAGTAGGTGAAAAGGAAGATGAGGTGGAAGATGAAGTAGTAGGTGAAAAGGAAGATAGGGTGGTAGATGAAATGTAGTAAATGGAATGGTTGGTGTACGTGGAATGGTAAATGATTCCCATTCTCAACTTCCAAGCAAAATTTGAAACTTTTGGAGATAGAACTGGGTTTTGATCTCAATATAAAAGTTGTAGAGCTCTTTCTTAGCTTTTTATCCATATATGGAACGTCCTAATCTGACATCTAGAGCTCCAGATATTGCATGAAAATTGAAAGAGAGTCTGATTTAGTATTTTTCAAGAAATTCTATTTCATATCAAAATCATTATTTATTTATTAATTACACCCAAATTCATTAAATTGAACTCAAATATCATCTACAAAATCATCATATAAGGAAAAATAAATATGCAAATATTTTACTTATCAAATTACCCCATACTTAGCTCTTGGACGTCCTCAGATAAGGAGTGACCATTAAGTGCTTCCAACAAAATCATAAGTGTCAAGTCATAAGGAAGAACACAATTGAAAAATAAAGAGATCATAGTATTCATGAATCAACGAAAATATAAACTTGTTACTTTATTTGAAAATGAATAAATTGAGTTTGTAATTACTACTTATTCTCTTAATCTCTCAAGTGTTAGGGTAAGTGTTTCGCTCAAATTCAACCAAAAAATTGCACTACCATAGGCTTGCTAAATATCTCAATCTCCACTACCTAATTCAAATGCATAATTCAAATCAAAAGGACTTATTAAGGGTTGAAATGGGGTTAAGGTAAAAAGGAATATAAAATGTGATATGCAGGGCTAATTTTAAGAAATTAATAGAACAATTGAAAAAATGGGCAAGCTTCTGAATAAATCTATTTCATCACAATAACCCATAATTTGAATACTCAAAAAAAATTTTCATTTTTTTTTAATTTTTTTTCATCAAATTTTTTTTGCAACTCTAAAGTTGATGATATATACACCCCCACACTTGTCAAAAACCCATTTCACAAAAATTTCAAATGCTCTGCTAATCTTCTAGGTTAGGTAAAAGCACTTGATATATCATTAAAGCATATTTTAATGGGTTGAGAACAAAGAAATAGTCAATTAGGCTCAAAGAGGCTTATCAACAGTATAATTGCAAGGTTGGATGTTTGGCTGTGGCTAAACAAAATGAACGCCTTTATCATCTTTGAATATGCATGTGAAATGTAATATCAACCAGATTTAAAGCAAGTTCTAGAGTGACAACTTAATAGGTGAATATCACACACAAGAGAAATAATCATTATAAGCTCAAAAGCTCATGGTTAGGGGCTTTCAAACTCAGCTCATTAAATCTCAAAATTCATCACCAATTGCAACAATCAGTTATTCATTCATGCTATGAAATCTCTAAATTCAATTGATTCATACTCAAAACTTATATACTTCTTAAGATCATTACAAAGCACTTAAACATGATGATTTTTTTTCACTTTTACTCTTTTTTTAAAAATAAAAACATGCAACTAATAAAATGCGTCTCAGGAGTCAAGAATAACTCCTTACTCTGCCATTTTTTCCACACCCCATGCATCTAATAGTTTTACTACCTAACTAAAACAATTTTTTCCTCCTCCCCCAACTTAAATCAGACATTGTCCTAAATGTCTTCTAGAGCTTAGAGAAAGTTTTTTTAAAACATAAACATACAATAAAGTAAAACCAAAATGCTAAGAGAAAAACCAAGAGATTAAGGAAAGTTACAACCGAAGAGTGGTATCTGGATCCTACTTCTGACTGCTATATGAAGATTGCCCACCTATTTGCTTGACTAGCATATCTAGTTTAGGTTCATAGGTTTGCAATTGATCGAGTAGCTGATCAGCGGTTGGGGTAGAAATTATGGAATGATGAGTCGCTTGGGGTATAAATCCTATTTTCATAGCATGATAAAAAAACACAACAGATTATCATAAAACCAATTAACATTTAACAATTCTAATGGATTTTTGTGAAAGTTTAACTTAGCCCAATATGCGATGCTATAAATCCCATCCAACATTTCCAATCCACCAGGTAGAGCAATAAAAGCTTCAGCCCTGTAGAACATGCATCTCATAAGTTCCAGCAAGTTGGAAATGTTAGATCTCATGTTTTGATGATAACAAAGAATTATATGAAAAAGATTTGATTAATAAATAAGTTTGAACAAAGTAATAACAGGGAAAAGCATCACTTGAAGTAAGCATTGGAGTAATGAAGAAAGGCCAAGAGAAAAAGCTAAGAAACTTGATCAGAAGCAAATTTTCTAAGGCATTACTTGAGTATGTACTTGAGTAATGAGATAAAACTTGAAGTAACCAGAGACACCTTCGAGTAAACTGCCAACGTTACTCGAGTAGGTACTCGAGTAACCATGTAAAAGTCTTCCAGTTGCTCTCGGCCTGCCAATGATACTCGAGTATATACTCGAGTTACTCTGTTTCAGAAAATGTGTTGCTCTCAGCATTTTTTACCCTGCCAATGTTACTCGAGTAGCTACTCGAGTAACGCACTGTGGTAAGCAAAAATTTGAAGGTAGTACTCGAATAACTTAATCTATTTTTTATCATATTTCACTCAAGGTGCTACTTAAGTTTGCAGGTAGTTAATGATTCATTTTAAGTGGATTACTCGAGTATGTACTCGAGTATGCAGAGTTATCTTTAAAGAAAAACTTCAAGTCATTACCCGAGTAAGCTATATAGAAAAATTATGTTTACTTGAGTATGTACTCGAGTAACAAGGTAATCAAACTTGAAGTGCTCTCGGCCTTGAAATCCTGCCAACATTACTGGCGTAAAGCATCGAGTAACCAAAAGTTTATTTGAAGGTTTACTCGAGTTGGTACCCGAGTAACCTATGAAGAAAAGAGAACATTACTCGAGTAGATACCCGAGTAATCATACATTTCCAAAGGTTTGATATTTTGTTTATTCCATGCACTACCCGAGTAATCTCATATTTGTTTGTTGACTTGCAGTTCATCAAAGCTTTCTCGATGATACTCAAGTAAGTACTCGAGTAAACTTTAATGGATACTCGAGTATGGAAACCCAGAAATTTAGAAATCATTCAAACGTTCATTGATTTGTTTCCTATATGATTAACCTTTCATTGTATTAGTATACCTAGCATATTTACATATAAACAATGAAGGAATCTTATCAAATAAGGAAAGTCAAATGAGAAGTTCAAATGCTACCTACCGCCAACGGATATATTTCAAATACTGGAAAAGTCAATAGTGGCTGCGCACTCTCCAACGGACGAGAAGAAAATGTTCCAACGGTCTTCACCAACATATCTATATAAATGGGAACATCCAAACAGAGAAAATATAACAAAGAACTCACATGAACGTATCAACAAGTTCATTCTCTGTTTTCACTCATTTTAGTATTTCTGTACTTCAGTGATTCTTATTCACTCTGAGAGAGAGATATTTCATTCAAACTCAATATTTGTTATTGAGATAACTTAAGGTTGTGGAACCTTGAGTTGGGATTGGATTACAACTTGTAAGGGGGAGCGAGTGTCCAGGTGAAGGAACTTGCTTGTATTGAGGTACCAAGAACCCACTGAATCTTGGAAGTTATAGAGAAACTCTCAGAGAAGCTCTGAGGACTGGACGTAGGTCAAAGTGGTTGTGATCGAACCAGTATAACTCCCGGTGTACACTTCGGTGATATTTCTCCTTACTCCTTACTGTTTTAATTTCACCGTAAAATTTTATATTTGCAACGAAATTTTTAGTATCACCCAATTCACCCCCCCTCTTGGGTGAAACGCTTGCTCTAACATTTGGTATCAGAGAGTAGGTCTTCTTGTTAAGGTATAACAACCTAAGAAGGATCCAATGGCAAGCATTGGTGAAGGAATTCTTCCCGACGGAGCATCCATCACTAGACCTTTCGGTTTCAGTGGAGAACACTTTTCTTTCTGGAAATCAAAATTCAGAGTGTTCATGATGGCTACCGAATATGGGCTATGGGATGTAATTGAGAGTGGAAATTATCAACCTACAAAGATTGTAGATTCTCAGACAATTCTAAAGACGCCAGCGGAATATGATGAGAATGACAAGAAACTTATCACTCTCAATAGCAAGGCAATTCTGATGTTACAAAGTGCCTTGAGTCAAAGTGAATACTTCAGAATTTGCACACTTCTAACAGCAAAGGAAATGTGGGAAGCTCTGGAAATAACTCATGAAGGAACTTCGGGAATAAAGGAGAATCGGATCAACACCTTGGTCACTGAATTCAATCTACGTCGGATGAAATCAGGTGAATCAATATCTGAATTCGAACTTAGATATACTCATCTTGTTAATTAACTTGCAGCACTTGGGAAAATTTATGATCAGCATACCCAAGTACGAAAGATTTTGAATATTCTTTCTAAAGAGTGGGAGGCCAAAGTCACTGCGATAGAAGAAGCAAAAGGAGAATCAATTAGATCAGTTGTTGCTCTATTTGGAAGTCTTTCTGAATATGAAAGCAAACTAAAGTTCAAACGAGAACTAGATGACATTGGTGACAAGAAAAAGAAAGGTCTAGCACTAAAAGCAAAGGAAGAAAATCAAGATGAAGATGAGGAATTCGATGATGATGAAATGGGCTTAATCATAAAACGATTCAGAAAATTTTACAAGAAAGGTCAAGGAGGTGGTAGCTTTTGACCTTGGAGCAAGTGTAAATGGTCTATTAAATAGTACAAGTGTACACTGTCGTAAACAAGTAATATAAAAGTAGTAGAGTATCGTTCCCACGAGGATTGATCACTAAGTACTAAAATGGGTAATTTTAATTCTATTTAGTTGATCGATTAGTTGGTGATTGAGAGTACAAAATAAAAATGATTAAATATGGATGCAAATGATATGAAACAACTATGAGAAAAAGTCCTAAGGGTCAGATTTCACTTAACAAATTTCAAATTGAATCACTTATATATTCTAGACCAATTTATTTCACATGATTGATAGTCGAGTTTTCCTAATTTAATTACTAGCCTCTTCCAAGGTCAAGCAATTCTATAATTAATTGCTAATCCAATATATTCCTATATGAATTTAAGCAATCAATTATGAATCAAGATTTATGAAACTCAGTAAGACTACACAACTCATATGATTATATTCCTATTTCATATGCAAGTCATGGTTTTAATTATAGAATCTATACACATGCATCTCTTTCCGATCTTAACATGCATATTGAAATCATTCACAAGATAGCCAGGCAATCAAGAGCATTAAGAATAATAATTAAAACTCAATCATAAAGGAGAAATTCAAACTAGATTTAATAAGTTAAGATTCAATCCGTCATTAATAAGCTACGTCATCACCCTAAGAAAATGGAAATTTAGTTCATGATGAAATTAAAAAAAAATAAATTGAAAACTTCATAAACATTACAATAAACTTAATTATTCAATAAAAATACAACCACAAGATGCATGAAAATAGAAAAATCTAGCCTTCCATGTAGGAGGTAAAACCTTCCATGTAGGAGGCATCCAAGAAACAAATACAATGCATGAAATTAATTCTCAGATGATGGTATGTAAATGGAGTAGAGAGGAGAGCAATGGATATGAAATCATTGTGTAAGTGGAGAAGAGAGAAGAGTAATGGAAATTAAATGGTGTGTAAGTGGAGAAGAGATGAGAGTAATGGATATGAAATGGTATGTAAAATGTGAAGAAGAGGATTGCTAGGTGAAAAGGAAGATATAGGGAGGAATGGAGTATGGTAGATGAAGTAGTAGGTAAAAAAGAAGATGAGATGGTAGATGAAATGTGGTAGATAAAGTAATAGGTGAAAAAGAAGATGAGGTGGTAGATGAAATGTAGTAGATGGAATGGTTGGTGGAATGGTAAATGATTCTCGCTTTCAACTTCCAAGCAAAATTCAAAACCCTTAAAGATAGAACTGGGTTTTGGTCCCAACATAAAAGTTATAGAGCTCTTTCTTAGCTTTTTATCCATACATAGAATGTCTCAATCCGACATCTAGAGCTCCGGATATTGCCTGAAAACTAAAAGAGGGTCTGATTTAATATTTTTAAAAGAAATTCTATTTCATATCAAAATCATTATTTATTTATTAATTACACTCAAATTCATTAAATTGAGCTCAAATATCAACTACAAAATCATCATATAAGGAAAAATAAATATGCAAATATTTTACTTATCATCTGAGTTTGTAATTTCTCACTTTTGTCTCTAGAGATTCAAATATGCTTCGCACTTGCCTCTTTTAAGAGGATTATGTGCATCAAAAAGAATCTGACCAATGATCCATAAGTCGTGCTGAGAGATAACAAACTTAGAAGCTCTCTCCTAGTGCGTTAAGATTAAGGTCCTAACATGACCTAGTGAAGATGAACTGATGAGACCTTAGCTGGACTAAGATCTTAAAACATTTAGACCTGAAACTTACTAAGTTTGATACATCTCAGTCCATTACTTGAGTTATTCTAAGTTGGGCTTTTTTCTTGATCTCAATGACTTTGTTGATGTCTGTAATATCACTTCACGTGGGTATTATCTAACATAACAAAGTTATTGGTATATGGAAGAACTCGAAATTCATAGATGTTTAGTATATTTTAGTCCTATAGCTTTTGTGAGTTGGTTGCCTTTTAGTTTCTTTTATCTTGTTTTTTTTTTTTTGGGTGGCAGGGTCCTTCAACGTTCCCCCAATCATTCTAAGGTTTAGTTATTTTTTTTAGTCAATAATAAAAGATGGCGAGGGCCAAGAGGAAGCATTCGCCCCCAGTAGTTGCATGATCTTCAAGTCATCAAATGTAAAATCCTTAACCTTGGACTCTTTTTTATATCTGATCTAATCATCTCATCCGGAATTGCTTTACGCTTCAAAAAGAAATCATCTGATCAATAATTAAGAAAATGTAAATAATAAATATTTAAAAAAAAATGGAAAACTCTTGTGGGTGAGAGCTGGAGACTAGAGAGGAGAGAGGTGGTAAGATGACATGTAAAATGATGGGGACCACCACTAACATTGGGATCAAGTAGGAAGAGGCTTCTTCTATATTGTCCACAATTCAAGAAAATAATATTTTTAAGTGGGGTTTGGGGACCAATTAGATTTTTTTTTCTTTTTTAAAAGTAATAGTATAATTTATTTACTAATATCATGACCAACAATTCTTTTTTTTTTTTTTCACATCCAAGTTAATAGCTATCACCTAGGGGGCTGTCTACTAAAAAAATAAAACTATAGCTAATCAAGTAGCTGGCTAGCTTAAGTTTGAGCTTTTTTTGACAAGTTAGATAAGTGGTCCAAGCATAAGCCTATACTATTTTATTATTCTAACTGCTTTCTACACCTTGAATAATTATAGACAATTATTTGTTTTAAAAAAATATCTCCAATTTCAGTTGACATTAAATTATTTGACCCCTATAAGGATTGGATAAGTCATAGCTAGATTATATCTAAATTATCTTTCATAAAACGAATCATATATAATTTATAAAAAAAAAACCCTAATTTTATCTGTGAGAGAGAGAGAGTGGATGTGACATTACCAGAAATTGTATGATTCTATAAACTTCTATTTAGAATATTAACCTTTAATTAATAATTGAAAAGGTAGAAAGACACGAAACACCTCCTACATGTAAATCCCAATTCAAGACCACGAAAATGGCTTAATCATTGTTGTTGGGAATTGGGCTTAGTCCACACCCTTGGTGGATTAGGCCCAACCCTATTAGTTTTGAGACCAAGTAAAATATTTAAATATATGTGGGGTATTAGTTGGTAATATTCCCTAAAGGTTTAAAATTAAAATCAAGTGGGAACAGTTTTCTTGAAGGTTTTGGTGGAAGCAGTTGTGATCGAACGTGGCTTCATGTTCTGCAGTATAATGGGACATATTCTCCCCAGAAGAAAAACAGACTGTGAAAACAAAACTCTTTCTCTCTACTTTTCTCTCGGTGAATTTGATGTGTAAGATAGCCAGAGCCCTGGTGATCCAGTTCGCATAAGTACCATAAGAGTTCGAAACAACACTTAAGGTACGCCCGAAACCCTACAATTGTGAATTGTGATGTACCTAAGGGCTAGTTTGGGATTAAATTTGGTAGAGAAATTACCTAAATGCCCATAATAAAAATATAAAAAACAAGAAAAAAATTGAAACAATAACAATAACAGTTCAATAAGTAATAACTTTAGTTTTTTAAAATGCAACAATAACTAAGGAAGTGATAAAAATTTCACAAAAATTTCTTGTTGAATATCAATGACAACAATGGTTTAACTTATCAAATGGTAACAACAGCTAAAACATTGATAACTAATTTCACCGAGGATAAGTATGTCATTTAAGAAAAGCTTAATTTCAAAATTAAGTCATTTCAGGATAGACTATTTTACTATTATTATATTATTTGGGTAGTTATGAGTGTTTCTCCACATCCAAAATGTCCATGACTTTTCTTATTGTTGAAGAGACCAGATAAGCATACATTTTTCAAAAGTTCAGGAAACAAGTTACATGGCCCTTGACTCTTGAATAATATAATTTGGCAGTATTATATTTTTCTTATTTTATTTGAAATCGGTGATTATTTGTAAGTTGGAACCTAAACTGGAGCAAGAAACAAATAAGAAACAAACGCATGATCCCCCAACAAACTCTTAGAAAAACTCCAAAACAAAACAAACCCATGTGAGTTATTTAGAATTGGAACTTGGATAAGCTACCTCATACCAACATTCTAAATTTTTCAGTGTGGAGATAACTGTTGAACCAACAACCTCTTTCCTCAAATTTTCAAATCTTTTGTCTCAAGGGATTATTACTTGTTGTGTTGCTTTTAAATTCTTCCCCTTTATCTCTTCCATTCACTGTACTTGCCCGTTTCTTCCTTCAATTTCCAACTTCTGTCTTCCTTAATTAATTATGTATTTCCTCCATACCTGCAGTTCTTTAATTATACAACTCCATCCCAATGCGTGACCAACATTATGTGATGTTTTTAACATGGTATTAAAATTAAAATTTTAATTTTAATTAGGGTCTGGTTAGACTATTGGACCAAGTTGGATTTCATATCCCCCCTTTGATGAGATTGAAATGACATCATTTTGAGTTTTTTTTAAGAAATAACAATATATTAGATTTGTGCTTTAGTGGCTCTCTGCTGGCCATGACACTTTCAAACTATGCCCTTGTTGGGCTGTGCTATAGTAAATCTATTTTAATAGATTATATGAGACTTATACATGAATGTTTTATTTATTTGAGGATTAATACTTATTTAAATATTACTCTGTTTAGAATTATGTATAAATATTTTTTTTCTATAGTTTAATTTAATTATAGGGGTTAACACAACCTTTGGTCTCTCAAATTTGTCTTCATTTTAGTTTTGGTTCCTCAAGATTCAAACCATAGGTCCCTTAACTATCATTCTACCTAAAATATTTGTCTCTATAACTTAACAAAAATTTGGATTATTTTGTCCTTTAAGGGACCATTAAAACTGATGATTTGAAATTTGATGGATCAAGGATTGTATTAACCGCTTATTTATATTATATTAATTATGACCAGGTTAACCTGATATACCTATACGATTGGATAACATACCTTTAAACTACTATCTAAACCAGTTCAATGATGGGTTATATTGTGAATACCTTGGTTTTTGAAATAATGAAATTGATAAAGACAATAGTTTTACATTTGTGGCGTGTGTATGAAGTTGTAGTTAAATCGATTTTGATTATATATAAAAATATTAAACATAGTTCAATTTTTGAATAGATCCAAACTCAATCAATGTTGGATTCGCTTTGTTGATTTATGGGTCGAGAACTCGAGATAATTAATACCATGACACAAGAAATTTTCATAAACTTGTAATTCTAATATTATAGAATACTCTCTTACAATAATCTTTTAGCCTTATCCCTAGAAAGGCTCGACACAATAGTAATAGTTTTTTTAAAAGAAAAACATGAAAGCATCCCCTAAATCTACAAATTCCAATACAAAGCCCCAAAATGACTTAATCAATGTGAAATCTTCAGTTGCATAATACTAGTTGGGAATTAAATTTTGTGGAAAAATTACTTAAATGGCTTAATTTAGAATCTAAAAACCAAAAAATATAATAATAATAAAATGATGACAACAAGAGTTTAACAAATGACAACTTAAACTTATTAAATGACAACAATTAAGGTAGTGATGACAATGATTTTACAAAAGAATCTTGCCAAATATCAATGACAATAACAATTTAACAAAAAATAACTTTAACTTGTCAAATGAGATCAACAATAGTGACAACTAATTTCACTAAAAGTAATTAAGTCGTTTAATAAAAAGACTTTATTCCAGAATAGTTTGTAAAAACCTCATTGATCGGAATTAATCCATTTGAAGAAGCCATTTTAGAATTTTCATATTCCAATTTCACTGAAAGTAATTAAGTCATTTAATGAAAAGACTTCATTCCAGAATAGTTTGTAAGAACCTCATTGATCGGAATCAATCCATTTCAAGAACCCATTTTAGAATTTTCATATTCCAATTTCAATGATTGTTACATGTTTTTCTCCGTTTTTTTGTAACGACAACAGTCCTCTTAAATTTTGAATTCTGTGTATATGATTATTTAAATTTTATGCAATTGAGAATAATTTACTAATGTTATGTTCTGCTAACAAAATAATGCATTATTGGTAAAAAATTAAAAATTTTAAAAATATTTGAAAGCATAGAAAAATTAAAAATGTAAAGAGATTGTGTAGAATCTAATCAATCAATGATCAAATGAAATTTTTAAGACGTAATGAGGCTATTGGAGGCATAAGTCGTCCCTATTGGCACGTGGAGCTTGCATATACTGAAACCATGTGATGTTGTAAAGCCAATGAAGCCACGCCAGTGAGTTTTGGCATGTCATTCTTCGTTTATATTAGTAACAATTGCATACCAATATTAGTTGGCAAAAATATTAAATAAAATTGCATTAATCTCTCCCCCTCCCTTGAATACCAGCATCTTAAAAAAATATGTTGTTCTCGATATTTAGATAAGATTTGAGTATTTTCAGCCTTAGAAGCTTTTAAATGTTAATTTTTTTATCAATAAAATTTGAATCAAGTCCCTTCCATTTAAGACTGTAAAAATGCCCCTAAAAATAAATGTGTGGAGGGAGGGAATAATCAACAGATTTATCATAGAAAGAGCCTTTCCAGAGAATATTTTGTGATATGAGAATAATTGATTTGGCTAATGGCTTTATTTATAGTTTAGTGACATGAATACTCTCTTGTAAGTGGCAGATTATAGGCTCAATCTTACTTATAACCTCAAGTCGTTTTGTGTCTGTCCTTCAGAACAATTTATTTGAGTATTTTGCCCCATCGCTTTATGTCGTCATTATGCACAACTCTCCCATGAACTACAACATTTATACAAACAACTCTCTGTTAGTTTTAGTTATTAGTTATTCATACGCAACTTAAAGTTTAGGGGATTTATGGGGTTGTACATAAATAAAAATAAAGTTCAAAGGAATATATAATTGATGGTCGGGAGTTATCCACGTAGAATTAAATGTTTATGGAAGTTAATTATTAAGTTTTAAGGGTTAAGTGAATTATTTGTATATGGTCAAAACTTCATGTGAGTGTTGTATGATTTATGAAAAAAATAGTTGGCAAAAAAAAATTATCGGAAAAATATTATGGTGGGGAGAGAGAGGAATTAAGAGGGAAAGAATGCGGAACAACAAGAATTATTTTTCTATGTTTGTTGCATTAATTATTTTTTCCCTCATTACCAAACCCTTCGCGCATGCATTTGAAATCTCATAAATGAAATCTCGTAGAGTTTGACAGTCTTATGAGACAAGTAAGAATTAATTAACTAACAAAATTTGAAAGTATTATCCTCTATTTTTCAAATAAAAAGATTATTGGTAAATCTAAAAGCTGCACGAGAAGGGTGTCATGTTAAGACAATACTCCCAATGTTATTGGCTGCGCTTATTGCCAAAATATTAAAATGTTGAGGATTGAATTAATTAATACTATTGTGAAACAACGGTAGGTATAGGCATCTCACAATAAGAGAAACATATAAATAAATAAATAAATAAACAATAAATAAATGTATATAGTTGTATAGATTAATAACAAAGTTTGGAACAATCCGTGGGAGAAGGCGATATCATATTTAGACATATATAGAGTGCAAGTTGAAGAGGACATTCCAACAAGAAGTTCATAAAATTATTTTATAAGAAGCTTTGATTTTAATTAGAGGATAATTGATATACAGTGTGTGCCTACTAATTACTACAACACTGATACAATGACCCAGAAGTCCGTTCATACGTTATACAACCAAATAGGTACATATTGTTATGGGTGGATGCATAAGATAGATTAAATTTATTATGTTATGATTTATTAAAATTGTTTCATGTTGAGAGTTTTTTATATCATATATAGGAATAGAATTGTTGTGGATTGTGCTTACTTTTCTTTAAAATTTATATTATACTAAAATGCGTAACAATAGAATAATTAAAAAATAAAAAATTTCACCAAATCAATAATTTGGAGTTCTAAAGTTACCACACTATTTATAATTTATAAATAATATGATTTGTTATAAATTTTATATTTTAATTTATGATTTAAAACAAATAAATATACGTCTCATACATTGTACAAAGTTTAAGAAAATAGGTGACCAATAGCTTAGGAATATATTTGTTAGAGTTACATATGGTTCACCCTCTTCTTGATATTAATCCATTCTTTTTTCCTTTCAGTGTCACCGCAAACAACGTGAATTGATTAGAGTCAAACAAGAACCTCCAATTGTTGCAATTTAATTCATCTAATAAAGTTTTATATGCAATTGTGATTTAACTATTTTTTTCTTATTGCGGTGGGTAATATCGTGAGATTTTGCCTAGTTAGAAAGAATGTAAAGCGAGCTCAAAACGATCCCAAGATTTTGATTGTAACGAAGGGAAGGGGAGCACCATTATGTGGAGAGTTTTTTGCGATACGCTCCTACCTCATATTCTTTGGTGTTTCGTTACCATGTGTTTCATGGTCTTTTGTCATTTATTTCGTTATGCATTTTCATCAGTCTTTCATATATATATATATATATGATTTTCTTTGTTTGGCTGTTAAATTTGAGTGACATTGCTCATTGTTTAACACTTTCGAGTCAAAATTGTTCTTTCATAGATGCTTCTGAAGAAAAAAGGACTAAAAAGGAAAGTACAGTCATGCTTATATGGAATCATACGTGGCATAATATCAATAGTTTGACCACTATCAGAGTGTTATAGTGTGACATTACTCATCCAATGGGACTAGAGGACTACACTAGATCCAAGACTACTATAAAATATTGATTTTATAACCCTAAAGGATGTCCCTTTTTAAAAAAGGGACGTAAAAAATAAAGACAGTGACATTTTTATAATTCTGAATGAAATTTGAATAGTTTTAGACATTCCTAATTTAATTGGGGACGTCTAAAATAAATATATTTTTTAATCAGGGACACTTTTTGATCACTTTAGACGTCCCCAATTTAATTGGGGACGTCTAAAGTTAACTTTTTTTAAAAAAAAAATCAGGGAAGGCGGCCCTAATATATATGAGGGACGCCTTAAATATCAGGGACGCCACTTTTGACGTCCTTCATGTTACCAGGGATGCCATTTAGGCGTCCCTGATATACTATGAGGGACGCCACTTTAGGCGTCACTAATATTAGGGATGCCTAAAGGCGTCCCTTATTATAAAAAAAAAAATTTAACTTTAGACGTCCCCAATTAAATTGGGGACGTCTAAAGTGTGACTTTTTATGTCTCTTTTTAAATTGGGAACGTCTAAAGTAAAAAAAATTAACTAAACAACTTTAGGCGTCCCTAAATTAAATTAGGGTCGCCAAAAACAATTCAAATATGTACTGACAGTATTTATTTGTCAGTTTTATAGACCCACACTCGTCTTTCTCATCAACGCAACCACTACCACCACACATTTAACTTTTGCTTCTTCTTCCTTATATGCTGTTTTTAAATTTGTTTCTTCTTTTCTCTCTCTTTTTTTCACCAGATTTGTAATGCTTACCACTACGCATTTAACTCTTGCTTCTTCTTCTTTATATACTGTTTTTAAACTTGCTTCTTCTTTTCTCTCTCTCTTTTTCATCAGATCTGTTATGTTTCTTACTATTTTTTATTATTTTATCTTCTTTCTCTTTTTTCTTTAGATTTCCCTTCTATTTTATCTTCTAACTCGTGTTGTTATGGTTTGTAGATCGAGACTCCAAAACATGCTTCATGGCCACGTTCCCACTAAAAAAATGAGGTACATCTCTCTCTGTTGCTCTTCTCTATTCATTATTACGAGAAAATGAATTTTAATAATAGAAGGAAATAAATTTTTCGCAACTGATTCATCTTATTGTTATCATCTTCTATTTATGAGATTTCAGCTCTAGAGTTGTTATTGTGTAGATTTTGGATTTGGAGTTCAGATACTAGATCTGTAATTTTATTGATGATGATATGTAATTTCTGATTTTAAATACTGTTTAATTCGGATCTGTAATATAAATGATTTTTTTTTTAAAAAAAAAAAGCACTTTAGACGTTCCCATTTTAAACTGGGGACATCTAAAGTGGGTTTAGAAGTCCCCAGTTTAAAATGGGGACGTCTAAAGTGCTACATGACACTTTAGACGTCCCCATTTTAAACTGGGGACGTCTAAAGTCCAGACTTTAGACGTTTTTTTATTTACGGACGTTATTGTCATTTTTTTCTACGTCGCTCACATAGACATCCCCTTATTTTCAGACGTTAAAGGCCTAAATAAGGAACGTTAAAAACGTTTTTTGCAGTAGTGAAGTAATCATATATATCAAACCGACTGAAAAATTATAATCAGCTTGCACCAATGGAAACCAGACAAACTTCCCTAGAACAATTCCAAATTTCCTCATAAAACTAGCACTCAACTACTCATTCCAAGGATTAGCTTGCTGTATGTTGTTATTCAACCATATATTTTCTTCATCATTTTGATATTCAAATTTTCAAATCTATTCACGATTATTTACTGTTGTTTTTGTTATTGTTATCTATGAAAGAGTCTCCATAACAAGAGTCAGCAGTTGGAAAACCTATTTTATAGGTTAATTGAACCAATTGAATTAGTACGTTATATTGTTTTTATAATCAACTAATGTATTCAGTCCAATTTGCTTCATTTTATTTTTAAGTAGATACATTACGTGGGCTTTTTTTTTTTTTGGGCCAACAAGATACATTACATAGACTGATCGACTGTGCAATGAAATATTTAAAATGTGCTAAAATAAATGTGGATGGTGGCCATTTCAACAATAAAGTTTTTCTTGTACTAGTTAACTATATTTGCTTTACACGAGTTTTGATAAATTTTTCAATTCCGTGATGTAAAAAATGTCTCATATAATATATATAAACACAAGCATTGTTGACCAAGAAAAGATGTCTTTTTAAATGAAAACATATTAGTATATCCTAATTTATAAGAATTATATTAGAAATATGTGGGGTGTTGATAGTATATGTTAGGCTAATCAATTTCTCTCTCTCACACACACACACACACGGGGTAAATTAGTGAAAAACTTTTTCATAAATTACGAATAATATAACAAACTTCATGTGAAAAAAAGAGTTGAAATAATGTTTAGAATGAATAACTAATTCTAATAATTTTATAAATTTTTACATCAAAGTGACAAAAGCCTAGTCCAAATAAATTTCAGCCCATTTATTTAATTTTAAGTATTTTTTATTAATACTTTAATTAATTAATATTTCTTAAATTAACTGAATGAACTAAAAACTAATTCTTGTCAATGCTTCAATTAACTGAACCTAATGTTTTTGTTCAATTATTCAAGAAATTTTGATCATATTCAAATGAAGGATAGGTATCATCATTAGTTAACATTTTGCTCTATTTATAAGTTATAATAAGTAAAAGACAACAAAGTCATATTATTTACAAATCAAAATCAGCATAATATCTTCTAGAGTCTGCACAAATTACAAAAGAAAGAAAAAAAGAAAAGAAAAGAAAAGAAAAGAAAGTTGCTTAGATATGCTTGATAAAGCAGGAAAAGTTAGGGAGCATCCATGTGAAAATCAAGGTTGAAACACGTATGGTCCCACCACTCACAAGTCACACCCCTTTGTTAGGCAATTAATAATAATGTTACTGTGCAAACACATGTAATTCCCTCAACATACGCAAAATAATTAATTCATGCCCTTCTTCTTTTTTTTTTTTGATACATTAATTCATGCCCTTCTAGATATATATGGCTGCTGAAAATAGACCAAGGTTAAGTAACATTTTAGGTGCAATTGTGTGTGTCTATATATATATATATATATATATATATATGTATGTATATATTTTTATATAATGAAATATTCAATTACCACATGGGAATGCAACAAGTTAGCTTAACTGTATAGTCTTATGATATTTGCCCTATTTCTTGTCTATATATTCCCTTTTCCTTTTTCTCCGTTTCCTTCTTTTTCCTCTTTTATTTTCTTTCTCTACCTTTGTTATGTCCCTATATTTTCTTTTAATTAAATTATTCAAAACTCCTTTATTTAAAGTATAGATTAACTTTTAACCATAGAATCTGACATTGAATCCCCCTATATAAACTTTCAAGCTTATGTATAGAAGTGACCTCCATGTTCTTAATTAATATATTATTTCTGTATGGAAGTGTAACATATACATATATATTGATGTTGCAGCATTATATTCTCCTAAACATTTTTTGTTTCGTTTTGAGAAATAATATCTTCAAACTTTTGAATTATATGTCCATAATGATCAGTTACCTCTATAAATTTTCATGTTTATAAAAATTTATCTTAAAACTTTAAATACCAATTTATTTAATTTATGCATAAGTCAAAGTCTTTAAAAACATTATGTGCAATAATTAAAATATTTTTTTCTTAAATCAGTAAAAGCCAAACGCACCCACCCCGCTCCCTAGCTATTTGTATGCACCTTCACTCCCTCTCATTCTTTCTGTAGCACCAATCAATCAAACATATATCTCTCTCTCTCTCTGAGAGACCATTGTGAAAACGTATCAACATGGAAAGTGATGCCCAAGACACCTTTGGCTCATCCTCTTCATTGCCATCATCATCATCTTCTTCTTCTTCTTCTTTATCGTCAAACTCAGATTCTGCAGGTACCAATAAGAGAGAATCAAGAGGTGTTTCAGATCAGAATGGTGATGATAGCTCCAACAAGAAGAAGAAGAAGCAGATCAGAAGTGAAGAAAAGGATCATAATGAAAATAACAAAAATAATGATAATTATAAGCTTCCAGCTTACAGAGGTGTCAGAATGAGGAACTGGGGAAAATGGGTTTCTGAGATTCGTGAGCCCAGAAAGAAATCCAGAATATGGCTTGGAACTTACCCTACAGCGGAAATGGCGGCTCGAGCTCACGATGTCGCGGCTTTAGCCATCAAAGGTCATTCGGCTTTCCTCAATTTCCCTCACTTGGCTTCGGAGCTTCCCAGGCCGGCCACCACCGCCCCGAAGGACATCCAAGCCGCCGCCGCAAAGGCTGCAGGTACTGTCTTTGAGGTGTCAACTAATGATAAGCATTGTGATCAAGCCAAGGAGGCCGGGCCAGACCGGGCTGAGCCGGCCTCGTCATACTCTTCGGCTCAAGACCAGTCTTGTTGTTCTTCAAAGGAAGAGGACGCTGCTTTGTTTGATCTACCAGATCTTTTCACTGATGGCAAAAATGGCCTTTGTTCTTATGCTTCTGCTTCTTCCTCCTCCTCTTCTTCTTGGAATTTTTGTGCAGCTGATAGTGGTTTCAGGCTTGAAGAGCCATTTCTTTGGGAAAATTACTAGATAGAAATAATCAACTGTTTTTGTCTTTTGTGTGTGTAAAAATAAATAATAAAAATTGATGAATTTCAGAATTTCCAAGTAGAGAATTCACTTCTTCAAAAAAGGCCTTTTTTTTTAAACAAAAAATTTAGTCTTTAATCTTTCAAAGGATATGTGATGATCTATCCCTATTCTTTATCTTTTTCCCCAGTTTACATTTTTTTTTTTTTGCAGAGATTAAAAATTGATTAAGATGAAAAGCTGAATCATGATATGATCAGTCTCTTAGTTGTATAAGTTCAAGGTATTATAGTATATTCAATCACCGAATCATGCTAATAATGGAGTAATAAAAAGAATAACTTAGTGACAGAGCAGTTTCATTTGGTTGACACTCATCATAGAGACGCCATCTTCATAATAGTATTTTTTTTACAATATCCGGTTCAGGTTAATTAATATTTATAATGACGCATCATTAAAATTAAATTTGTATAATTATTTGGTGTCAATTATATAATTTAAATAATTTTTTAAGACTAAACAGGATGGATTATTTAGTAATCTCACCTAAGATAAGTAACTTTTTTTAAAAGAAAAAAACCATGAAAGCTCTTTTTTTTTTTTATCGTGAATGATTAATAAATTTTACACTAATTACGGAAATAAATAAAGTTCAAGAAAATAATATTCTTGCTTGATATAGATTCCAACATCTTGATGAAGGTTTGATACTTTGATGCAGTTGACCGTAAAGCGAGCCAACCTGAACTTTAATTTCATTTTTCTTTTTTCTACTTTATGTCAAAAAGATACCCAGAAGATTAAATGCATCATACAGTAATCGACTCTTTATCAGCTGGGTATTATTACAAATATTTAAATAAACAATCAACAACATGGTGTAAATGTATACAAATACCTAGAGGGGACTCGCAGGGAATAATATTTTTTCTTTTCTTCTTTTACAAAAGCACATAATCAACTTTTGTGTCATGATTAGGAATAAGAAATAAAATTAATCTGATTATTCCAAACCCCCATGGACACACATGCTGGTATCCAAAGAAGGTGACAACATCATTATCTGAGAAGAGATTTTATACTGGTTATCTTCTAGAAAGTATTTTCATTCTTTTTACAAGGCATTTGATAGTTTAAGGAGTATTAAATTGTTTTTCTTTCATATGCTCATATTTAATAAATATAATAAGGCCAACAAGATATTAGTTGAAGTGATAAGGGGCTCAGTAAGAAGAAGAATACAAGTTTAAATCTTGCGAAATATAATTATTGCGAGAAAAGAAAATCATTTACACACCAAGCTTCAAAAAAGGAAACCTTTAGTCAAATAAAAAAAATAAAAATAGCAAGAAAGAGTAGAAGTTGATAACTTATTAATATGATGTTGGAGTTTAATGTACTAATTAATAAAGGGTAATATTAAAAATTACTTAATTTTTTTTCTGACAAATTTAATATTTTAACCTTTATTTTGGTACATCTACACTAGTTAAAAATAACTTATATTTGGGGAGTAAATATATGCATACCTAAAGTTGAAAATTAAATATAACAAAGTACAGGGCCCACGTTTCCCATAAGAATTATTACCCACTAAATTAAAAGTGCTACATGACCTCACTATTGCACATTCAAATTTAAAGGTAAATAAAAAAATTGTCTTACTTTTTCCCAAAAAAAAAAACACGAATATGGAACAAAATAAATTATGAAACGATCACAAATAATTTTAGTATATTTGCGCCTTCATTAATATCAATGTTATAAATTTAATTTGAGTTGGAATGGCTAACTAGACTGGTTTTCCTGCTATTTGACCAAAAAAAAAAAAAAAAGACTGGTTTCCCTACTAAGCTTTTCTTTGTAAAGAGACTTAAACACATCTGTCAAATTTGATATGGACGGTCCAAATCTGAGTTTTCAAAAATCTATATTTTTTTAAAACAATTATTTTAATGGGTAGAAAATCTAAAATAAAGATAATCTCCTAAATATTATTCTTTCAAAAGATTATTTTTATTTAAAAATCACCATTTTGAAAAAAAAAAAAACTCAGATCTAAATCATTCAAAATCAAATCTGAATGATCCATATGTGTTTAACTCTCCCTACTAAGCTCTTAGTAGGAAACCAGTTACGGCTAATTAGAGATCTCTTACTTTAATTTAGATCGGTCCAAAAACTTAGAGTCGGTAAAATTTGATGATGAACTTTGAACACTTTATTTTTTCAGGGCCCCACTTAAATAAATAAATAAATAAATAAATGAAAATCCTTTTATTTATGATGATTGGTGTCTAAATTAGCAATCATCATTAATGGGGAAAAAAAAAAAGAAAATCCTCTCATTGATGATGATTGGTGTGTAAATTAGCAATCATCATTAAAGGAAAAATTAAAAAATAAAATAAAAAAAGAAAATAAAAAAGTCCTCTTATTGATGATAATTGGTATACAAATTGGCATTGTCAATTATTAAGAGAAAATAAAAAAATATAAAAAAATACAAAACATATCTCTCATTCATAGGTTTAAATTAGGAAATTGCTAGTAGGGAAAATATAAGAAAATAAATAAAAAACGAAAATTAAAAATGAAAAAAAATCTCTCATTTATGTTGATAGGTTTAAATTAGGAAATTACTTGTGGGAAAAATAAAAAAAAAATTAAAAATGAAAAAAAAAATCTCTTATTGATGGTGATTAGGTCAAGCTAGGAAGTTTTATTAACAAAAAATATAAAAAAAATTAAAATCAAAAATTAAAAAAAAAAAAGTCTCTATTGATAGTGATCGAGTTAAGTTAGGAAGAGCATTTATGAAGATAACCCTACCTTGAGATTATAAATAAGAGAGTAAGGGTTAAAGTAAGACACAAGAATTTTGGGAGAGCAAGAAAACAAGGTAGAGAGCTAATTGCTAAACATATCTTCTTGTAACAGGTTCATTGTAAGTGGTGCCTCCTTGTTCCTTTTGATACTGTCTCTCCTCTTGACTATTCCCATTTATTCATTTGATCATCTTCTATTGTTTTTTGTATGCTTGATTAAAGTGGACGTATATATGAACTTGACTTTATACAATGTCACAAATTATGTATTAACTTACCTATTGGCTTGCTACTAACTATTTCATTTCTAAGCCAAAAAAGTAGCGAACTATTATGCATGAATATTGTGAACTTGAGGTGGTTTTGAAAGTGCCATAATTTTATTATATGACCCCTTCACTTTGTCTCTTTCATAGTAAGGCTCAAAGTACCGGAGGTATATGCTCTCACCATGTCTTTATTGATTTTCTTGCCATCTTAGACTTTCTACAATGAATGATATGTGGAGAATGCAATTCCTTATTAGCTTGATGAACTCTTGTTTTAATTTCTTTTGCAAATAAAAATTTTCAAAATAAAAGAAAAAGAGGTTCTTTAATTTTTATTAAAATAAGTGAATTTGATTCATGTGAGAAAATAAAGAAAATGCTTTTTTTAAAAATAAAAATAAAAATAAAAATAAAAAACACAAACAAAAAAAAAAAATATTTTTCTCAAAATAAATTAAGTAAATATTTTTTCCTAAATGGTTTTTTTGTATACCAATTTCCCTTTTTAAAAAGGTTTCCAAAATTATCTTTTTTCAAAATTTTGGTGACGGCTACATATTTTCTAAATTTAAGGTGCTACATGAACCATCATTATAAACTAAGCAAAAACGATCATAAACACTAATTTTTAACAATAATAGTTTATAGACAAAATTAAAAATATATTTATTTAATTACAATTGATTTGATTGTAGTTCAGTCTCAAAATAATATTTTAAAACTAGTCTCATTACTAGTTTAGTGAGAAATTTGAACATATAATATATTTAAATATTTTTATGTATTTTGACATTTATTTTTGTTATAATGCAAATTAAGAAGGCACAAGATCATGGCATATTTAAATTTTAGACGTCTATAAAAAATTTTCCCTCTTTTCGGTAGAGTCACCCCATTTCAAAATATTGTCAAAAATAACAAATTTACATTTTTGTCTTGTAGTATTTGAAAACGTTTTAATTCTTTTACTTTCTTCATAGAGAAAAACTGCTGCTATAATTAAAAAAAATAATACTTTTCTCCCAAAGAGTTCATCAAAATATCATTTATTAAATTAAAAAAATTGTATTTTGCAAGTAAGATTATTAATATTATATATATACATATAATGATATAAATGAAAATATCTTAAAAGGACCTCTTTATATCTTCTATTCTATTATGTTTTTTTCGACTGAATTCTATTCTATTATTTGGACCGTAAATAATTGGCCACGTTTCATAATGCCATAAAGTCAATCAGATTTATTTGGTCACCATCAATGTAATGTAGGATTCAAAGTTCAATAATTATCTCTAGCCCTTTCCCACAACAACTTGTTTTGCCGCAGAAAACAAGCTAAATAAACCTGACCCACAAATTATGTCGCTTGAATTTTCAAGTAATATACTAAATTGAAAGGTAATATTGACACGGATAATATAAGATTAATTAGTCCCAAATAAACACAAAGGTCGGAAAAAGAATGCCACGAAAACTAACGAGAAACTCATCATTATCGTGTTGTGGGGTCAGAAGGGGCTTAAATTATTTTATATATGAGGTGTATGCATATTGATTTAAAAAAGGGACTAAAATATGTCAATTTTTCTTAAATTTTGAGTTTTGTATATATGTTTTCTGACTTTTCAAATTTGTGCCGATATCTTTCACTAATATTAATCAGATTGTTGTCTCATCAATGAGATACAACATAGAGGTGGACTTACATATTTCAGGAGTGCCACTTTATATATATTCTAACTAATTAAAATATAACAATTTGTCTTATTTTAATCCTACATGGTAGATGAGTCACCTGCAGAAATTCAAATTTTATTATTTTAGGGATGATAGAAGGGAATTGAGTTTTTTGTTTTTCTAAATTAAGAAGTTTATGTTTTTTAAAAATCATAAAATTTGAATTTCTGTAGATGACTTATCTTCCATGTAGGATTAAAGTAAGATGAGTTGTTGTATTTTAATTAGTCAGAGTATAGATGAGGTGGCGTTCCTGGAGTATATAAATATTTCTCACATAGAAGTGACTTATATTATCAAATTTTAAAGATCAATGTAATATATTCCTTCTTATCTTAAATGTAAGAGCTAGTGAAAGAATTTATTTAGTCCTAAATATAATACCTTAATATATTTTGTTTCACAAGTTTCTAATTTTTTGCCCTAAACTCTCCATATTAATTGCATACATTTATAAAGGGGTTTTTCATCAAAGGAATAATGTTTAATGCAAATGATTAAAAGTCATACTTTAGAGAAATCAGCGTACATTTTTTAACAAACAATTAGACTAATGTTCTTAATATTTGTAAATTAGTTATCTATCTCCTATATTTAAGATTGAAGAGAGTAATTATATGTTCACAAGTTGATGAACTTTTGCGCAATTTAGGGTGAGGTTTATCATAAATAATTTCTTAATGACAAATATAATATGACCAACATGAATAATAAAGTTATTAATAATATATGTTTATTGTCTGGAAGCTAAACCTCTAGAGTCAAACAATTGGGGAGAATTTCTTTTATGATTAGGACGACTCTGGATATAGAATATCAACCACCAAGAAGTGACAAATGACAATTGTTGATCGCTTGATAAAATTCTAAAAGTATATGAGAAAAGAGAAGTTTTTACTGCAAAATGGATGGAACAATGAGGCTTCAAGTTATGAGATTAGTTTTTAATTTTTAGTACTTTAGAGAATAACATTTAATCTGAAAAATCATAATGGTTGGTGTATTTGTCACCTTAATCTTAGGCATGAGTCAATTTACAAATATTGTCTTTGTACGGGAGAGAAGGTTAAACACGTAAAGAAAAAATTCAATATATAGCTAGGGCTTTGCTAATTTAATTTAATGATAATAATTTGCAACTTTTCCAAAATATGTTATAGTTTCTACTTTTATTTTTCTTCCCATTAATTAATTGACGGTATACATTTGTAAAACCTTTTTGGCGTCTTATAATGCTTGAAAATGGAAATCAGGTCTCTAAATGTAATACTGTCATTAATATGATGATGTGGAAACGAAATTAGAAGAGGACTATTTCATAGACCAGAAAGGCAGTAGCTAGCAATTAATTCTTGTGTGGATAGCTGGAACGCTCTTTATTACTCCAGTTGATTAAATTTTTATATATGGGCAGGAAAAACCTGATAAATTTTTTTACAAGCAATCGATATTTTATAGATTTTGCACATTTTTCTGATTCAGGTTATTCTTACTAATAAATTTTTGGGAGAATTGCCCAAAAATACCTTTGGGGTAAATTAATTGCTGATTGCTAACAAGTGTGCAAGTAATTTTCCTTATGTGCAAGTGATCTTCTGTTTTGCGTAAACCATCTTCCATGTGTGCAAAAATCTTTCATATAAATGTGTAAACAATCTTCTGTTGTGTACAAAATATCTTCCGTTATGTGCAACAGATTTTTCATGGTAGTATTCAGCAATTAATTTACCAAAAATGTATTTATCAGCAATTCTCCCTAAATTTTTTAATAGGGATTTTTCCCCATCTTCTCAAAAAAGAATTAATAAAAAAAATTAGTGGAACTTCACATCATATATATCTGGTTTAATAGTCAAAATGGATGTTTTATAAATCTGTGTGCATCATTGGAAGATTCAAAGCAATGATAGGTAGGATTTTGCATCCACGAAGCAGCCCTAATAATGAATGAAATAGTGATTACACAACTTGCAGCCCAGCTGGCATTCATATAGTCCTATCCTAACGACTCGCAATTACCGAATAAAGTAATATGGAATGAGGACAAGTAACCATAGACTTGTTCAAAATCAGCAAAATGAATAAGATTTGATAACTATACACACATTGGGAATAAAAAAAAGATACCGCCAATAAAAATTGGTTGAGTTGGTAAAAGGATTGACTCATAATTAGAAGATTATGAGTTCAAATCCCACTACTCACTACTACATATTTGCATATATATAACACTTAATAAATAGCAGTTGCAATGAATAAACATCATGTATGTTCAGGCGAAGGTCGCAAAAATATATAATATTAAATGTAATAGTTAATTATGTGCACTGTCATGTATGGCGAGACAGAATTCACGAAAACACAAAAAAAATGGTTATAGTTAATAACTGTCATTTTATTTAGTGATAAAAATAAAGATTCTTACAAAACAACTATCAAGTAACACTTACAGATGATTCATTTTCCAACGTTATATCAACAAAAACAAAAATATAACGGTTATATCAATTGATTGTAAAATATGAATGATAAAAATGGCCTTTCATTATAAACAACCATCATGTAAGGAATAACTCTAAAAAACACCTTTTCATTACCTTGTTCGGTCCAATATCAAGTACCAATTCTCTTAAGTAAAGTACCTTTTAGAGTGAAGTACACTTCAACTCTATTTAAAGGGAAAATGTCAGCTAGGTCCCAAGCTAGAGAAAAAATACCACAAAAGTCCCTTTAAAAAGTCAACTGTCAGAAAAGTCCCTAGGGACTTTTCTGACATGAATTCCCAATGGCCATTTACCAAAATACCCCCAAGCAATTTAACCACTGTCATTTGTTATAACATGTTATGTTATATTTACAACATCGTAAGTTATATTAACAACATAGTAAGGTACGTTTATAACATGTATATAAAATGTGTGATTGTGTTGCATTTACAACCTCTTCAGTTACGTTTACAACTCATTAAATATAACGTAACATGTTGTAAACGTAACTTACTATGTTATTAATATGACTTATGATGTTGTAAATATAGCATAACATGTTGTAACAAATGATAGTGGTTAAATTGCTTGGGGGGTATTTTGGTAAATGGCCATTGGGAATTCATGTCAGAAAAGTCCCTAGACTTTTCTGACAGTTGACTTTTCAAAGGAATTTTTGTAGTATTTTTTGCCTAACTTGGGACCTAACTGACATTTTCCCCTATTTAAACCCACCTATTAAAGATGAGCATGTTAAGCTCATAATCAACACAACCACCATTTCATGATAATTGCGTACACCATTTAAGGATGGCACATCAGATTGTTTATACATATATTGCACACGATCATCCTGCTAAGAGAAATATAATACCCACATCTTGCTTGTACAATGTTGTGAAAATCACAAGCCCTACATTACCTTGCTCATTGAAAACTTAAACACATACTCCCTCCCCTTCTTAATATAAGATCTATTTAACTAATTTGAGTAGATTAAGGAAATTAGTTAAATTAGTTATTTGTTTAAAATGTGTGTTGGTTTCCCGCAAATACCTTCTCAAATCATTTGCATTGAAACTTCCTCTTGATGCAAACTCCCTTAACACATGTGCAATCAATAGTGATAGTTGAGGGGAAATTGATAATTATGGGGGATAAAGTGGATTGAGGTCTCATATTTAGAACCAAATTCAACCCATAACTAGCTCTTATATTAAAGACGAGAGGTAGTACCTTCCAATAATTAGGGAGCCTATAAAATCTTCTCCTAAGGTTGATCTTAGTCCATGATTTCCATTGAAGAGACATAGGACTGTATCACTACAAAAAAAAATTAGTCGTTGCTAAGTATAAAAGTCACCACTGAATGGTTTTCAGCGGTGACAAATGATACGACTGTCGTTGATACTTTTGGTGGCAACATTTCTATGTTGCTGTTCAAAGTAGAAAATCAACAGTGACATTTTGTCGCCACTAAAAGTATACTGAAGGGCACCAAACGAATGTCATCACTAAAACTGGGGTATAGGCGATGATAATTGTGTTGCCGCATAAACATGGATCAGTAGTGACTTTTGTGTTGCTGCAGAATCATGAATCAACGGCGATATCAATGTCGCCGTTGGTGGCGACTAAGTGGTCACTATTGAAACATGTATCAGCAGCAACATTTGTCATCACTAAAAGTTACAATTTTTTTGTGTTTTTTAATGTAAATTGCTAAAATTAAAACCTATACTGTATTGATAAAGATCAAAAGTAATTTTAAACTAACAATATATTAATTAGCAATGATAGTAACACAATTCTTCAAAACTAACATATGATACTCAATTCTCCAAAACTAACATCAAGTATTTAAATTTCTTAAACAAGGTCTGAAGATTATCCATTGGAAAGATTAAACATGAAAACTATGAAGAAGGACCAGCTTGTAGGATGGCAAGACTAGGAGTGGATGAAGTAGGCCCCTATTGCATCAAGATAGCTAGCTAGTTGAGCATCTATTCTATGCTTCATTTGTTCCATGTTGTGCTCAAATTGTGCACGCTTTGCTTCCATCTTTGCACACTTCGCTTCTATCTTTGCGGGTTCTTCTGTAAGATTTGCTTCTATCTTTGCATGCTCCTCTTGAATATTTTCATCAAACTCCTCATACAATTGGGTACTTATATTCTCCACAGCTAAATCATCAAAAAGTCTGCTCTATACCCTTTTCCTCTTACATACCCTGATCTCTCACCAAGAATAGCTGTCAATATTTCATCAGAGATCATTCAAGCATCACCCTCTACCTCTTCTTGTTGTTGTTGGAGAAGTTCCTGCAAGTCAGCCTACAATTAAAGCATGAAACAAATGAGATAAAAAATTCTTGAACTTAGTATGGCATAAAAAAACACAAAGAATATGTGAATTTACTTAGATTGTGGATCTGCCTATACTAATTGTCCATTTGCCGTCTTCTTAGTGTGTATGATTTGCCAAAACTGGTCAGGGGGTGCAGGCTGTCCAGTAGTGGGGTCCCTCTACAAATCATAATACACAAAGACAATAAATGGTACAATTTAAAATAAAAAAGGATTCATAACATAAACTAAAGTGAAGAGAGATTGAACTTATTGTAGCAAAGTTAATCTCCTCAAATGTTTGAGGACCACTAGTATACTTTGTTACCTTTTTTCTACAAAAAATTTAGTAATAAGGAATTAGTGACTAAAATATATATATATATATATATATATATATATGATCCATTTAAAATGATAGAAAGGTACCATGAAAACGTTAGTCTAAAAGTATGTTAGTAACAACTCCCAATCTTCAAAACTAAGATTTTGAGGAAGATTAGCCAGCTTATCCTCATTAGAAGCATATTTGTTATAGTGTTTGTGTAAGTTGGTCTTCCAATTTCCAAAGGCATTTTTCAAGTTAAGTATTATAGTTTTTTTGAACTTCTCCTCCTTGATTGCATCAGAAGGTTCAAATTTGTCCTAAAACACATATAAACATAAATATTTGTTATGAAAACATAAATAAACAAAGATATATATATATATATATATATATTTGGGAAGAGTATATGTAACTCCCCAAATTTTATATTCACCAAATATATTATGATTATTCGAGAAATATAATAAAATTGTGAATATTCATGAATTTGGAATTTATGAATTTTATAAATGTTTGTATCCATGAGAAAATGTGCAAAAACAAATATGGAATTAATTTGGGTAATTTAAAAAGCCCAATATTAAGGTCCAAAAATGGAGGAATAATAGAGAAATATTTGGTCCAAAAATTGATGAAAATTGGCCAAAGAAAAATAAGAAAAGAAATTAGATTATAAAGGTAACGACAAAATCGTAATTTTGATAATTTAGCACAAATTAATTATTTTCTGGTTAATTGAAGTTAATTTCAATTAATTAAGGAAAATAAAAGGGAGAAATATATTTAGAATATTTTGGTCAATTTAATATGAATTTATGGAAAATTTGAGCAAAAAGTGCAATTTTGACCAAAATTGAGACTTTACGTATATACGTGACCGGAATGAGTTGTGAAGCCAATTGAGACCAAAGGGTAGGACCCCTAGAAGTCTCCTACATGTGGCATGAAGAAGGAAATATTGGTTGGGCTTAATGAGTATGGTTACATGTACATAAGGATTTATGTACATAAGTTAATTTTTGGAATTTTTGAAAATTCCATAAAACATCAAAATAGCATAAGATATATTAAATACATCATCTCCTTTATCCTTATTCCAGCAAAACTGACCCCCTAACATATCTAAGCTAGAGAGAGAGTGTGTGTGTGAAATTCTAGAGAGAGAAAGGAGGAAAAAGCTTATAAAGGTAGGTGATTTCTTCGGTAAATCGATTGCTATTGCGTATAACTCCACTCCTAAGTTGTTCTTTGGTGTTCTTAAAGGCTGAGAAGCTCAATTTTCATTGTGAACAAGGGCTAGGGTTCGGCCACTTTGAGAAAAGCCAGAGGAAACTTGAGGTAACTTCTAAAGCTTTGTATATTGATTGTTCGGCTACTGTGTACAATTTAATCATTGAAATTTCACCGGATTGCCTTTGTTTGTAAAATTTGGAAAAGTGGCCTTATAAGTGTTGTGCCACCAAAATATGGATTAAATGGTTGAAGTAACCTAATATAATAGCTAATAAAGTGATTAGGAATAAAAAAGAACACATTTGTGGAGTTAGAATCGAGAAACCCCGATTTTTCCCGGAGGATACCCATATTTAGGCTAGAGCTATATCCTAGGGTTAAAGTTAGAATTTCAATGATTTTATGGTTTTATTGAGTTTCGGAGAGAAAATTAGGTGGGGTTAAAGTTGGTCACATTTTAGGAAAAGCCCGAAAAAGCATAATTATGAAAACGCCTATGAAATTCTTAAAGCTGGGCTGCTAAGGGCAATTTCATCTTTTGGTACTGAATTTGGTAATTTTGAGTTCAGAAATGAATTCTTTGGACAAAAATATGTCAAAATAACCCATGTCAAAATTTTGAGAAAAGTACAGTCGGACCGGTTACGGCAGGGCCAGGGTCCTAGAGGGCATTTTAGTAAATTTTCACCATAGGCTAATATAACCATAATAAACACTATGAAAGTGTCTAAAATGGTACATGGATAGGTTATAACCTAATTCTTGTCCATTTAATATTTTTGGACCAAGTTGAGAGCCTAAGTTGGAACGTTTTACGAGGCGGACGATCTGAGCCAAGAAAAGGGTTAATGTAAGGACATTATTCTTTATATATCATGCCATAGTTCATATGATTGTTGGGATGCCATTGTTTGTGCTATATCAATCAACATAGTTTGCCTAGACGAGGCAGTTAGTGCCAGAGGTGCACTATACTTGGGAGTTAGGTAAGAGTCCAACTGGTGTACGATTAGTGATGCAAGAGCCCTACTCATGTATACATGATGATGATATGTTATATTATTTATTAATTGGTGCATACATGGTCCATATCATATTTACTTTTCGCATTATATATGAACGATAGTATGTTTCTATTGGGATTCCTCATAATCTCATCCCTTTTTCTAAATATAAATATCTCAGTAAGTGCCAGCGGCTCGAAAGGTAAGAACGTAGATATGGGGAACTGACGGACACATTTCTCACGATGCAGATCGTGGTTATAGATAGTCTAGCTTTGGAATAGTTTTGGATATTCTGTACATATTTATAAATATTATCAAATTTTGCACTGTTGAATTCGGTCTATAAATAATTACTTTTATCAGTATATTTGTACTATTTTGTATGCTTGTAGAAGATGGTCTCTATTACTCTGTATATATCGAAATAGAAACGAGTGTTGACATTTTTGGTATCAGAGCCCAAGCAGTTCTGGTAGAGCTAATAAGTGCTTTTGGCATTATCAGAATGGTATATTAATACATTTGTATTTGTATAGTGATAGGAACCATGAGCGGTTGTAGTTTAAGCAGTTCGAGTGGGGAACACGAGGGATCACTCTCATCGGTGAATCAACGTACCCCAGGCTAGAGTATCTCTGAGGAGCAGCAGTTTGCCAAGATGGGGACACTTATGGAATAGGTCTAAGTTAGAGCGATATATGGACCATAGCAGAGACCTGAACCTGTACCTTGAGAGCTGATGGGAGATTCGGAGCAGCCACTTTCTGATGAGTTAGAGTTAGAGTTCTATGTTGCTATTGTATCCATAGCTAGACCAGTGTATGTGAAATACGATTTGCGGCCAAATATGAGGTTGTGGAAGTTTGCTCGACATGGGTTCTTGCTGGCCTTCAAGGACACTCGTAATCCTATACCTCAGTACCTTAAATATATGGATATTATGGATACATTCTACTAGGATCAAGTTCTACTATTGTTAGAATATCCAGACTAGGTTTGGATCCATATGATCATGTACTTTTTTCCCAAATACAGCATTTTGGGCTAGGAAAAAGAATGATATAATCGAGCGGGGCTCGAATAATCATTTTGTCGAGTTTAGGGATCATATGAATCGGTATATAGTGAAGTACATGTACAGCAAGTGACATAGGGCCCAATCAATATATTATAGGGACAGGAGGTGACCAACATGTATTTCAAGGTAAAGGCAGTCAAGTAGAACCAATGGATGGAAGAAGATGGAGCCGGAGTCGGTGTTTTGGGAGGGTATATGAAAGTTAATCGTGCTCGACCTAGGAAAATCTGAGGATGGGTGACGCCCTAAGAAGTTTCCTATAACTTAATAGTTATGTGATATAAAAAGGACAAATATGTCATATACAGTAATTCATAGGTTGTGTGATGTTCCTAGCTTTCTGTAACTACTATAAATAGCTTATGTATGTTATAAATGACATATATGTGTACTCGAATTATTATGAAATGATGAAAATGCCCTTGCATCTATGTGAAATTTAATCTTCTTTATTCCCATGTAGTAAGGTACCAAGATGATACGGGAAGGAGATCATAACCTAAACTGGGAAGATAGTTTTGACTCTATGCGACACATTTAGAGTAGGATGGCATGGCGACAAACTATGATGAACAATCTTAGAAACAAATTGCATGAGGTATAACAAAGACACCAAAGATTAGAATATCTTAAAAGGTAAGTAGGTGAACGTAATCCACTTGAGTGACCTAAGCAGGAGTCACTACCTATGCTTGTTTATTAATCAAATGATTTTCAAACATGGTTGAAGAGGTTTGAGAAACAACAACCTCCTGCTTTTTGAGGGAGATTCGATCCTTTGTAAGCAGAAGAATGGTTATCCTCACTGGAGCAAGTTTTCACAAGATTGTTGTTCTCCCATGATATTAAGGTCCAGCTAGCCATTCGAAAGTTAGAAGGAGAGGCTGATATATGGTGGAGGAATACAGAGTTGATAATATTCCAATAACATGGGAAATGTTCCAGGGAAAATTTAATGAAAGATATTTTTCTCAGTTAGACAAGTCAGCAAAAGAACAAGAATTCCTCAACCTAGGACAAGATAATGAAGAGAGCTTTGATGAGTACCTGGCACATTATATTCGACTATTTTGATATTCCTTGTATCTAAGACATCGGGATGATGAGGAGTGGAGCTCCAATATCTTTGATACAAGGATTAAAGCTAGAATTGAGAAGGAAATTGGTTTCTAAATATTTTACAGTGTTGGCCAAGGCAGTTGAAGAGTGTCAACTCGCCGAGAATAACTTGTCAAGCTTGCACCCTAACAAAAGTGACAACTACAGGAATGTGTCTGGTAGTGGGGGGTTTTTCACAAAAACCTAAAGATAATAATGAATTATACAGGGGTGATAATGATACTACCAAATTTTAAGTAGGCACCACAAGTGTACGGGCCATAAAATAGTAAACTGGTAAATCAAGGTTGTCCCACAGAGACTCAAAAATAATTACTGACTAGGCATTAAATTTCCTATATTCATTTAAGTTGAGAAAATCAAAGATAATGAGATTAATGAGAAATTTAAAGAAGATAAAAGAAAAATAGTAACTAGTATTTGAAAGATGTCAATCGAGAAAAACAACCTAGAACAGCTAATCATTTTTTCAAGTTTTAGAGCATGTAATTACCCAAATAAATTCACTTAATATTAACTTGTTAATCTATAATCTTAATATATATAAGTATCTCCCGATCACTTATATCCCTCTATCAAATTAAAATTATTATTCCTAATAATCTATTTAAGAGGCAATAATTTTCAATTTCACTCTACTAAGACTATATGGGTCCAATAGGTATATTCCTATCCTATTAGAAAATTAGAATAAATTCCAATCCCACATTACTTAATCCCATGGTCAAATTAAGATCCCTTTCCCAAGTGTAATCAAAATTCTCCAAATTTATAGTTAGTGGTGTTCAAGCACTAAATAGGCAAGATATAACAAGATTAAGTAAACAAGAAAATATTAAGCATAATTTAATGGTTCAAATAAGCTCTAATTCAAGAATCAATTCATAGCTACTCTAGGTCTAAAAAAGGAATTAGCCACACAAGACTGTAATAAAATCCATAAAACAAAATTCAGGTTCAGCAAATATAGGAAATAAAGGAGAAGAGAAGATAATAGAATTGAGATTCTTGCTACTGCTACAACAAGAAAGAAATAGATGCTCGCTGATGCTCTCGTTCGCCGCCTCTCCTTGTTCTTCGTTATTTCTTCAATCACTAGCTACTCTTTGGCATTGCAATTCTACAATTCGACACCCTTGCCTAACTCTGCCACATTGGATATATAATGGGTGATGGGCTGATTTCATGGGCTTCCGTCTCTATCCACAGCCTTATCCAAATATGAGATCCTTTTTTTTCCATTAAAAAAATATATCATATTGTGCGAATCTTCCATCCACTATATCATAATTGATTTTGTCTCTTTCTCCTTGTATGTGGTCCATGTCTTTTTTCCTTGCTAGCTGAAGCTTCACGTCCTTTTTATCTTTTATCTTCCAATATAATATGTATGTATTTACATATATATATATATATATATATATATATATATATATTGTATTTATGATTGATGAAGCTTCCTTTTTTTTATTTGATTTCTTTTTATCTCTTACTCCTTATCATATCTCCTGAACAATTAAATATGATATGAGTAGATTTTATATAAAAAATTCTTGTTATCTTGAACTTAATAAAAAGATAGAAAATATATAAAAGATAATTAAATATGTACAAAATATCACTCAATTTGACTAATTGTGTCCTAAAATCTGTATCTATTTAATTATAAAATATATATTTATCAAATTCCCCCACACTTAGACATTTGCTTGTCCTCAAGCAAAAGAAAGAAACTTTCATTATTTGAACAAGAAGAACATTGCTTATGAAATTCCTAAACAAAGAGCAGCATACCACCACACTTATATCACGCTATCAATTTTTGTTCAATTTAATGTCTTATAAGAATGTGTCACTATACAGCCTTAAACAATTGTAATAATCTCTTAACGTCCCATGATCAAAGGATCAGCAAGTAATAAGTTCAACAATAAGATTAGTAAAGGAATATTACGCTACTCAACTCCTCCAGAAAAATTCAAATGCCCCCACTTAACCAAGTTTTTCATTTAATTTACTAGGGATCCTCAGATAAAACATTGTTTTGTTTATTTTCTTTCTTTCTTTCTTTCTTTCTTTCTTTTATCTTGACTTGTTGTAGGTCCCCTTTTGACGCAACCTTGCATATGGGTGATGCAGCACCAGTTACTTAGTTACTCTAGCAGATACCTCAAGAGGCTTTTAGCCCAACTCATAGCCCTATTTGACTTAATTGTTTGATGTGAGTGCCAACATTCATGATGAAGTGCCCCTGGTTACTAAGTTAGGTCTAGAGAAGCCATTGGAGTTGTGTTTATTGTTCTTTGCTTCTTTTTCTTTTTTCTTTTTTTTTCACCTAAGTCATTTCCCTAAACAAAAGCATACTTAGCCAGTAAATGTCATAGTCTAATTTCCTAAAGCAACTAGGTAGCAAAATATTGATAAACTAATAACTTGTTGATCATAATACAAACTACTCCCCATTCTTATAGTCCATCTCAAGATTTATACAACAAATCAAAGCCTTAAGGCTTAATTGAAACATTCTTTTATATTTTATTTTTTTCCAATAACACTCTCTAATATGGGGAAGGTTCAAAGATAAGGTCAATCCTAAGCAATGCAAAAATTTCAAATTTTGAAAATCTTGCCAATTTTTTTTTTTCAATTGCATAAGAACAAGCATTAAATTAAAAATCATATCCCTCCCCCACACTTAAATCAAACATTATCCTCAATGTTGCAAAAATCAATAAAGAGGGAAAGGAACTAGTACTCCCTTGGTTTAGGTCTCTGATTCTGATTTGAAGTTTATTCTTCTAGTAACTTCTATGACATTTTAAATTTTTGAAGAAGGAAAGAGCGCATGAGCAGGAACTTGTAGCTATGATAGGAGCGAACATATCTGAATCTGCCTAAAATTAGAAAAAAACAACACAAAAATAATAATAATAAAGTAAATGAAAACCACATTATTGGGTTGCCTCCTAACAAATGCTTAGTTTATCGTCCTCAGCCTAACCATACCTATCACCTAAGGAGGTGATGACAAGTAGTGAACCATTGTTTGCTGGTCCACTTCCTCACCATGGTAATGCTTTAGTCTTTGCCCATTAGCTTTAAAGCAATTTCCTGTTCTCTCATTTTTTACTTTGATTGCACCTGTAGAGGACACAAAAATCACTCTAAAAGGACTAGACCATCTAGATATGAGTTTTCCAGGAAACAACTTTAGCCTTAAGTTGAAGACAAGAACCAATTGTCCGAACTCAAAAGTACGCTTCAAGATATGCTTGTCATGTCATTTCTTTGTCCTTTCTTTATATAATCTTGCACTATCATATGCTTGAAGTCTCAGTTCTTCCAATTCATTCAATTGTAACAACCGTTGTGCTCCAGCTTGCTTGTGGTCCATATTCAACTTCTTAATTGCCCACCACGCTTTATACTCCAATTCAAGTGGCAAATGTCATGTTTTTCCAAAAACCAAATGATAAGGTGACATGCCAATTGGAGTCCAAAAAGTTGTCCTATAAGCCCATAAAGCATCATCCAGCTTATCGAACCAATCTTTTCTAGTTGGACCCCACAGTTTTCTCAAGAATCCTCTTAATCTCCCTATTAGTCAACTTACATAAGCTGTTAGTTTGTGGATAGTATGCAAGTGACATTCGATGGTGCACTCCATATTTTGCCAAGAGAGTCTTGAAATTCTTGTTGTTGAAATGGGTACCCTTATCGATAGTTATGGCTCTGGGAGTACCAAATCTTGTGAAGATATACTTCTTCAAGAAACGAATCACTATATTGGCATCATTAGCTTGGCAAGTAATTGCTTCTGCCCATTTACTTACATATTCCACAGCAACAAGAATGTAATTGTTTCCTCTTGAAGAAGGGAAAGGACCTATGAAATCCATCCCCCAGACATCAAATAATTCCACCTAAAGTATTCCTGATTGAGACATCTCATGTCTTTTAGAAATATTACCTGTTCTTTGACATCTATCACACTTTGAAACAAATTGGTGAGCATCTTTAAACATAGAAGGCTAATAAAAACCAGATTCAAGCACTTTAGATGCAGTCCTTTGCCCCCCATAATGTCCCCCATATGCAGATGCATGACATGCATTCAAAATGCCCTCTTGTTCTACTTCAGGCATACACTTTCTAATAATCGAATAAGCACATCTCTTAAAAAGAAATGGCTCTTCCCAGATATAGTAAGCAACATCATGCAAAAACTTTTTTTTTGTAGAAATTAAAATCAAGGGGTAAAACTTCACACACAAAATAGTTCACAATATTAGCATACCAAGGCAAACCATCACCACTAATAGCAAACAATTGTTCATCAGGGAAGCTTTATTTAATCAACAAATCATTCACATAATCAGAAGTATTCACAATCCTAGACAAATGATCAGCAATTTGATTTTCAATTCCTTTCCTATCAACTATATGCATATCAAATTCCTATAGCAATAAAACCCATCTAATCAATCTAGGTTTGGGCTCTTTTATCCCTAACAAATATTTAATAGTAACATGATCAGTGTGAACTATAATCTTAGCACCCATCAAATATACCCTAAATTTTTCAAAAGTAAACACTATAGCAAGCATTTCTTTTTCAGTAGTTGAGTAATTTACCAGAGTTGCCATTAGGGTTTTGCTTGCATAATAGATGGGATGAAAGATCTTATCCTGCTTTTATCCCGACACAGCTCTAACAGCATAGTTACTAGCATTACACATTACTTCAAAGGAAGTGACCAATCAAGAGCTATAATGATAGGGGATGAAATCAATCTTTTCTTTAATTCTTCAAAAGCCTTCATACATTCATACATTCTTCAGTGAAGTAGAAAGGAGTGTCTTTCTCAAGTAGTTGTGAAAGCGGCTTTGAAATCTTGGAGAAATCTTTAATGAATAAGCGATAAAACCCAGTGTGACCCAAGAAACTTCTCATAGCTTTGACAGTAGAAGAAGGAGGAAGCTGCTCAATCACATAAGTCTTGGATCTATCAATCTCTAAGACCCTTTTTGATATTTTATGTCCAAGAACTATTCCTTCACTCACCATGAAATGAACTTTTCCCAATTGAGAACTAAATTTGTTTCTTTACATCTCTTCAATACCTTATCCAGATTTATCAAGCATTCTTCATATAAGTTGCCAAATACTGAGAAGTCATCCGTAAACACTTCCATTATTTCTTCTATCATATCGGAGAATATACTCATCATATATCTCTGGAATGTAGCGGGGGCATTGCACACACCAAAAGGCATTCTTCTGAAGTCAAAAGTGCCATATGGATAGGTGAATCTCATTTTCTCTTGATCTCCAGGAGCAACAAGTATTTGATTATATCCTGAATACCCATATAAGAAGCAGAACAATTCTTTACCTGCTTGTCGGTCTAACATTTAGTCAATAAAAGGAAGTGAGAAATGATCTTTCCTTGTGGCATCATTCAGCTTTCCATAATCCATGCAAACACGTTAACCAGTAACTATACGAGTGGGGATGAGCTCATCTTGCTCATTAGCAATCACTGTCATTCCTCCTTTCTTAGGAACACATTGCACCAGGCTAACCCATGTGCTATCAGAGATGGGGTAAATGATCCCAGCATCTAACCACTTGATGACTTCCTTCTTAACCACTTCTTTCATCATAGGATTCAATCATCTCTGATTTTAAATAGATTTCCTATGATCATCCTCCAAGAGTATCATATGCATCACAATTGAAGGACTTATACCTTTAATGTCACCCATTGTCCAATCTAAAGCTCTTTTGTGATCTTGAAGAACTTGTAGTAACCTTTCTTTTTGATTTTTAGATAGAGAAGATGATATGGTAATAGGAAGTGTCTCAGATTTACCTAAGAATGTATACTCTAGATATGATGGTAATGGCTTAAGCTCCAGGATTTGCGCTTGTTCAATGGATGGCTTTAAAATACTTTGCCTTGATTTCATATCTAACGATTCAAACTGCCTTGATAGATTAATGTAATAAGGAGAGGCTTCAAGTAACTTCTTACATTCTATTGTTTTCCCTTTTTCAACTTCATCAATCATAAGTAACATAGCTTCTAATAGTTCTTTTATAGCATAAGACTCTAAAGTCTCTTGAATTACCTTATCAAGTATGTCAACCCTGAAGCAATCTGTAATGTCCCTACGATACCTCAATGCTTTGTTCATATTGAATATAACTTCTTTATCATTCGCCCTTAACTTGATCTCTCCCTTTTCAACATCAATCATAGTTCGAGCTATAGCAAGAAAAGGCCTACCCACAATAAGTGGTAGATCTCTATCTTCATCACAATCTAGAACAATAAAGTCAACAGGGAAAATAAACTTATCAACTTTAACCAAAACATCTTCAATGATCCCCTTTGGATAAGATAAACTTCAATCAGCTAGCTGAAGTGTCACAGAAGTTGGGTGAGCTTCGTCTAGTTGTAATTTTCTAAATACAGATAGTGGCATCAAATTAACACTTGATCCTAGATCACATAAAGCTCCTCCTTGAAACTTTTCTCTAATTATGCAAGGTATGAAAAAGCTACCTGGATCGTTCTATTTAGGAGATAGCTTGTTGAGAAGAATAGCGCTATACTCTTCAGTAAGAGCTACGGTTTCATAATCACTAAGCCTCCTCTTCTTACTTAACATCTCTTTTAAAAACTTCACGTATCGAGGCATTTGCTCTAAAACTTCAAGGAAAGGGATATTGATGTGTAGTTGCTTGAAAATCCCTAAGAACTTCTTATATCGCTCATCTACAACTTTCTTCTAGAATCTTTAAGGAAATGGTAAAGGTGGCACCCATTTGAGATTCTCATTAGCTACTTTCTTGTTCACTTCACCCTTTGTAAATTCACTATCAATTTTATCATCATTGACTCTCCCACCGATCTTTTGTGTAGCCTCTTCATCATCCTTTATAATGACTATAGAAATTGCTTGATCATTAGGTACTGAGGGATTTTTCATTGCTTGTGGAATCTCAGGTAATTCTTTACCACTTCTCAGAGTAAGAGCTTTGCATTCCTCTTTGCCATCTTTGTGAAGATTAATGATAGTGTTACTTGGCAAGCTATTAGTCTTTATGTTATTGAGATCTGCTGCTAACTGCCCAATTTGGACTTCTAAATTCTTAATAGAAGAATCGTAGTGAATATGAGAATTTTGTTGTCCTTGCACAATTTGTATCATCAAATTTTCAAGTCTATCTATCCTCTTGTCCATTTGTTGCTGAAAAAGGATCCTGTGGAGGTGTAAGTTGCTTAATTTGATATTCAAGACCTAGAGGATTTATTCGTTTGGACCCGAAGCTTGAAGTTTGATTGAGAGTTTAACCTTGCCTCTAGGAGAAGTTAGGGTGATTCCTTATTCCTTGATTGTAGGTATTGGAGTAGGGTTGTTCTGGTTGCTACCATGGTAGTTTCTAGCATAGTTTATTGACTCTGTTTGTTGAGATATGAGGCATTAGCCATTGGTATAGTTATCTCCACAATAATCACAAAGAGCATAGATAGCATTTTCTCCCTTGTGACCACTATTGGATCAACTTTCTTGAGCTTCCAAATGATCAAACCTCTTATTCATAGCACTTAGGATTACTACCAATTGTGACGCAGTGGCATCAGTAACTTTCTCAATTGATTTCATTGGCCTTCATTC
The DNA here is from genome assembly GCA_963242795.1 of Inga leiocalycina. Taxonomy (NCBI): domain Eukaryota; kingdom Viridiplantae; phylum Streptophyta; class Magnoliopsida; order Fabales; family Fabaceae; genus Inga; species Inga leiocalycina. The sequence continues at coordinate 26,530,929 of OY725328.1, forward strand.
ATTGTTGTTTTGGATAAAATTAGCTAATAAGTCATCCAAACAACTCCAAACATGGTTGACTGGTTGCTTTGTAGTCCTTCCATTAGTGACTGCATTGAATTCAGATTTAAATTCAGGAGTCAAATGAGTATAGAAAATTTAAAGCAATACCCACTTCTTTAGATTATGACTAGGGCTCTGCCTAACAAGTAATTTAAACCTCTCACAGGCTTCATATAAATGTTCCCCAAATTGTTGGAAAAAATTAGTAAGAGCAGCTCATGCATCCACCATCTTGTTGTGTGGAAAGAATCTTGATCTGAACTTTTCTTCCAATGCCTACCAAGTGGTTATGCTACCCTCCTCTAAACTGTTAAGCCATTCTTTGGCTTTTCCTTGTAGAGAATAAGGAAAAAGCTAAAGACGGATCACATCATTAGGAACTCCATTCTATTTGAAATAGTCACGAACATCAAGAAATTGTATCAGATGCCGATTTGGATCTTCTGTATTGTTTCCTGCATATTGACCCTGTAGTTCAAGCATCTTAAGCATAGCTTGCTTGATTTCAAAATTGTTGGTTTGAAATTCGGTACTCTGATTCCTGAATGATAACCTCGGGATTGCCTTCCTAGAAAATCATTGACACCCAACGTATCGTTCTCATCCTCAGTCATATCTTTGCTTATGGTTTCTTCTTCCTCATGATCTGAATGCTGAGGTGTTGTAATCTCTAAAATTTTGCTGAACTTCTTTATCTTCTTGGATGTTTTCTTTGTCCTGCCTGGCATATAATGTAATACCTTACAAAGATAAAGAGACAAAGATCAAATATCAAAATGAATAAAAAAATGAAAAAAAAAATTCTCAAGCTTAAATTACTAAAGGATATTTAATTCTAATCACCAATTGCATTGAGTCCCAGGCAACAGCACAAAAAAATTGATGCTACCAAATTTTAAGTAGGCACCGCAAGTGTATGAGCTGTAAAATAGTAAACTGGTAAATCAAGGTTGTCCCACAGAGACTCAAAAATAATTACTGACTAGGCATTAAATTTCCTATGTTCATTTAAGTTGAGAAAATCAAAGATAATGAGATTAATGAGAAATTTAATGAAGAGAAAAGAAAAGTAGTAACTAGTATTTGAAAGATGTCAATCGAGAAAAACAACCTAGAACAGCTAATCATTTTTTCAAGTTTTAGAGCATGTAATTACCCAAATAAATTCACTTAATATTAACTTGTTAATCTAGAGTCTTAATATATATAAGTATCTCCCGATCACTTATATCCCTCTATCAAATTAAAATTATTATTCCTAATAATCTATTTAAGAGGCAATAATTTTCAATTTCACTCTACTAGAACTATATGGGTCCAATAGGTATATTCCTATCCTATTAGAAAATTAGAATAAATTCCAATCCCACATTACTTAATCCCATGGTCAAATTAAGATCCCTTTCCCAAGTGTAATCAAAATTCTCCAAATTTATAGTTAGTGGTGTTCAAGCACTAAATAGGCAAGATATAACAAGATTAAGTAAACAAGAAAATATTAAGCATAATTTAATGGTTCAAATAAGCTCTAATTCAAGAATCAATTCATAGCTACTCTAGGTCTAAAAAAGGAATTAGCCACACAAGACTGTAATAAAATCCATAAAACAAAATTCAGGTTCAGCAAATATAGGAAATAAAGGAGAAGAGAAGATAACAGAATTGAGATTCTTGCTACTACTGCAACAAGAAAGAAACAGATGCTCGCTGATGCTCTTGTTCGCCGCCTCTCCTTGTTCTTCGTTATTTCTTGAATCACTGCTATTCGGTGTTGCAATTCTGCAATTCGACACCCTTGCTTGACTCTGCTACATTGGATATATAGTGGGTGTAGGCTGATTTCATGGGCTTTCGTCTCTATCCACAGCCTTATCCAAATAAGAGATCCTTTTTTTTTCATTCAAAAAAAATATATCATATTGTGTGAATCTTCCATGCACTATATCACAATTGATTTTGTCTCTTTCTCCTTGTATGGGGTCCACATCTTTTTTCCTTGCCAGCTGAAGCTCCATATCCTTTTTATCTTTTATCTTCCAATATAATATGTTTGTATTTACATATATATTGTATTTATGATTGATGAAGCTTCCTTTTTTTTATTTGATTTCTTTTTATCTCTTACTTCCTATCACATCTCATGCACAATAAAATATGATATGAGTAGATTTTATATAAAAAATTCTTGTTATCCTAAACTTAATAAAATGATATAAAATATATAAAAGATAATTAAATATGTACAAAATATCACTAAATTTAACCAATTATGTCCTAAAATCTATATCTATTTAATTATAAAATATATATTTATCAGATAATTAAAGACTGAATCAATCTAGGGGCCGATAAGGCCAGGGTTCCTTTGGAAGAAGAATTTGTTAGAGTTGTTGAAACCCACGTCACCCAGGTAGACCTTGTGGGTGACCTTGTGGCAGAGTTTCATTTAGATCAAAATCAAATAGGTTGTTTACTTGCTTCCATTGTAATAATCTAGGGCCTATTGCTAAGAATTGCCCACACAAGCAATAGCTAAAGGAGCCTAGACCAGGAACTCAGGATGAGGTGCATGTGATAATTCAGGAGGAGGCTAGAAAATCTCTTGAAATTATTGAAGTTACTGTTTATTTTCTTAATGACTCAATGTGAGTAAAGAATGACTTGGGTTTAATTATTTATACATTGCATATGCACTCTAGTGAAATTTGATATTTGATGAAATTTGGGGGCTAGGATCTGATCTGATAAGCTAGTCCTCAGATAGAATAGAAATATAGACGAAATAACAACAATAGGGGTTGATAGTGATACAATGTTGACAACATGCTTCCCTGAAGAAACAAAAATAAGGTTGCTATAGTTGAACAATTACAGTTGTTTACTATGATCCCAATAAAACATGGTGAGCAAAGAGTAGCCGACATTTTTTATTACATGCTTGAGGAACAGAATAAGGGATAAGTCAGTAATCAGGAAATTACATAAATCCTTCCAAAAGATATGAGTGAATGTAGGGATGATTGAGGTGATATGATCTTAACCCAGATAAAGTTGAGGTTTCAAAATATGATAGAGAGAATGGTAATCTGAGAATCAGACTTAGTAGCTTAGTTGACTTCTTAGGTATTTGATATGGCCTAAAGTTATTGCAGGATTTAGAATGTGATACATAATATGGGGTAATTATGCAGTAAGTCAATCCTAAAGGATTCGATCTAATGACATTGATGCTTGAGGATAATACACGAATACAGTGAAGGTTAGAATAGGCGCTATTGATCATAAATCTTAGCGAATCTATTGGGTATAATTGAGAAAAACAATCTCTAATGTATGTGATGTTAAGGTTCTAGATTTCATGATAGACCTAAAAGTTAGGTTAGGGACCCTAGGCTGTAAACCTTTACATGCTGGATATTGTAATGGTTGTGTGTGTCCGGAGGCCCTAAGACCTAGTGGACTACACTACTACAAAAAATGCTTTTAAGTCCCTTTTTTAGGCCTTTTAACGTCTGAAAATAGGGGGACGTTATCTGAGCGACGTAGAAAAAAACTGTCAATAATGTCCCTAAAACAAGGGACATCTTTAGGTGAAACTTTAGATGTCCCCAGCCCAAACTAGGGACGTCTAAAGTGGTTCAGAAATACTTTAGATGTCCCCAGTTATGACTAGGGATGTCTAAAGTTTTTTTATGGCCTTTTATATACATCACTGTCCAGAAAATTTAAAATGCAAAATTAGATAGAAGAAATATTGCATAAACCAAAATAGAAACAACAGCAGTTCAACACCATCTAATAAAAATGTTATCCAACAATCTAATAGTATGTACAACAACAACTCTAATTCACACCTTGGAATATAGAAACGTTTGAATCCCCTTTAACAACTAACCAATCAAATAAAAAAAGAGATAGGCAGACAACATATGTACAACAGCAATTCAGCCACCACAAAGTGTGTCCTACACAAACCACTAATTAATTAACTAATATAAATAAAAACTTCACTCTGGTATACGTTGAAGAAGATGCCCAGTCAAAAAGTCTCTGATCAAATTAATGTCTTCATATAAGTAGGCATTTTGATTGTCAAGAATCTGCAAATCAGAAAATAAGCTTAGATGAAATAATGAATTAAGTGAGTAAATTAATTTGCAATTGAATTACAACCCCAAAAATATTATCCTTTAAGAATGAAGAAGCGAATACTTGTTCAAAATATGTGGTAATACCACTCTGAATGATGTTAAACATATAAAGTAAGACATAGTATCCACATTCCCAGCCGCCAGGTTGTTGAGGGCACCTTAAATAAAAAGAAAATGGTCAAAATCAATAAAGGCATATCTAAAACGACCGTCAATCAAAAGAACTTGATTTGAAACTACGTACTTTTGGATACAACCATTTTGGGTCTTTGCCACCTTTACGATCGTGGGGCCCGCCAAGGATTCGATATGTTTGGGTTGCCCTATCATTAAAATAAAAATAAACAGAAATTAAAATAATTCATTTAAGTCAAGAATCAAGAATCAATGAAATACAAACAAAATAACTTACGTGTTGAAGACATTTTTTGTTTCTTTGTTTGGCCTTTTACCCAAGGAATCAAACCAGTAAACTATGTTGAACTGAGGATAAAGAACACACAAACTCCAGTGGTAACTAAAACAACATATACATATTAAAATTAAGCTAGATGGCAAGGCAATTATTTATTAAAAATCTTAAATAGATAAAATTAAAATGCGTACCCTTGAACAATCGGTGCTAGATAACAACGATAGTTGTTCTCTCCCATTGTGAAGCCTGCATAGTGAGTCCTTTTTTGCATTGTATTCTTATCCCTTGTCGTATTTGCAGGACACAAGAATCCATATAAATCAACTCTTTGCATGTCAATGCACATACGATGGAAGGAGCTATAATAGAATTAAAATGATGAATGTATTAGCTAATGAATATATGAAACCAAAAAACCACTTCACTACATGAAGGAAAAAATAGTAAATAAAAAACTTACAGGATTGCAAATTTGACCCATCCTACATCTATCTCCTCTAACTTAATAAACTGTTTAAGGTCGTCTTTATCAATTGTGAGGGAATACTTTAATTCCTGGCCCACAATCCCTATAGGCATATGCAAATTAATCTGCTTAATGCCTTTATACATATGCTACAGTCGTGCTAAGAAGGGCCATTTGCCTGCTTCCTGCTCGTTCTTTTATAACATAAAAAAACATATTGTTAGTAGGATGCCAATAGATCTCAAGTAAACGTGAGGTAGCTCCTACCATTGGAGGTGTTATCGCTGAGCCAATTAGATTTATAGGCTAAAGGATGAAAGATCCTCTCGCCTGAGATATTATGGCAACCTCATCATCAGGAACAGGGATGGTTGTACCTTCTTCCCCTTCTTGAACACACGTCACAGTCACCCTACATAAATGCTGTGGAATTTGCTGATGATGGTGGGTGGTAGCTTGTTTGTGAACAAAAGCATCTTCAACGGGACATAGCTGTGGGTCATCCAAATAGAGGATGGAAGGTTTTCTTGGTGTTGGAGTATGAGAAGGGTCACCAAGTGGTTCCTCCATTGGGTTGTAACTTCCTTTGGTGCTATGGAAGGCCGAGGATGAAGGGATTCTACGCTCGGTAGTTGCTATCTGCGATTCAAACATCTTTGTCATTTTAGCTTAAAGCTCAGGCAACAGCTCAAGACATAGCTTTGGCAACATCTCTTATTGGAGCTTTTTGCTAAGGTTGGCCTCGAGCTCTTGTGAGACTTCCTAGCAAATCTTGGTTACAAGCTCCCTACTGGGTTCAACTTGTGACGAATAAGAATACGAGGCTCGGCCAAAATACTTTACGACACAAACTCCCCCTGCCTCCCTTCTAATATGGCCGGGTAATCTGTTTTCCTAATCACCATTTTCAAGATGTCCATCCGTCCACTTGGAGTGAACGAACCTTGACTACTATGATCTTTCAGTTCATCCTACAGCATAAAAGTTATCGTAAATGAAAAATAAGCACTCCCAATATGAAAAAAACTTTGTACTTATGCTCTAACTACTTACAATCCTTGAGGCAACCTCAGTAATAGTCAGATTTACGTACTTCCCACCCTTAATCCTCCCTGCTTTCCATTTTTTGTGATGTGGAAGAGGTGGCTGGGCCTGGACCATAATGCTAGGATTTGATGTGGCTGCTTCCTTCATTTTCTCCAACTCTTCTATCATCATCTTTCACTCAAGCTTTCAATAACCACCATGAGACATGTAATGCTGATATTTATTAGCTTCTTGCCTCTCTGCATTTGCTACACTTAATGCCTATGAAAGGAAAACAATGAAAACCAAATCAATAATGTCAACTATGTTCAAATAAAACACTATGATGAAAGAAATTTTACCAAAAAGTTAGGATCTTCTTGTGATGCCATAAACAACCTCCAATCCTCTGGAGACAAATATTCATAATGCTAACATGGATCCTAAACCTTTAGGTCCCCTCAAATGTACTTTGCTATAAGCTTGTTCCTGAAATCTTTCCATCATAAACGAACATCCCTCATCCATTCCTTGTACATTATCGCGGTGTCAGGAACATCGTAGGTTTGCTGTAAGGTAAAAACATAAGATTATTATATTTGAAGCAATAGGAATAAATCTATAAATGCATATGTATCGAAACTTATATACCAAAAGTTGTTGCCAAATCATATCTTTCATTTTTGGCGGAACCAACTTCCAATTGTCATAGATAATACGAACTTTGATTCGACCCAAATAACCTAAATAGCTAATGAAATGGTCTTCCTCCAGACCAATTGGTTGCATATTGTCATCAAAGTCAATATGCAACCTCTCCTGTTGATGTTGATGACGTGCAACCAATGCTCCCATTTTTGTGCTGTCTCTAGTCCTTCTTCTCGCAACAGGTTTATGTCTATCCATTTCATTGTCCCTATCACTTTCTGAGTCAGTAAAATTGTCCATATTCCTTTAAGCACAAAAATAAAAATCATTATCAAATAGGAACATAAATTGCAATAAAAATAACCTACCTTAGCAGAAGTAAAATAAAAAACACAGTTATATTTTCCAAGTTAAGCTCTTACTCTATATTGTTTCCCATATTCCTTCACCATGATCATTTCTTACAGCATATTCTTCATCGTCTACTAATTCTACTTCACTTGTTGTAGGTGGATTAATTGTAAAAGGTGGTGTGTCATCAAGGTTGAAGGTCGGATCACCATGCTTCTGTTTTTTACTTTGAAGTACAATGGGAATTTTTTTTATTTAAAGGATCTGTGAGATAAAACACTTGTTTCACCTAGCTTGCTAGAATGAAGAGCTCATTCCTATAACCTACTCTTTCAATATCAACTGAGACAAATCCAAATTATTGATCTATTACCACATCATTATTGCTAACCCACTTACATTTGAACAAAGCAACTTTGAGCTTGTTGTAAGTAATTTCCCATATTTCTTCTATCACTCCATAATAGGCCATAGATTCTAATATTGGGTTTTTATCTTTCGAGTTGGAAAAGTGCATGGCTTCAGCTTCTACCATCACCCCACGATTTTGCATGATACTTCTGTCATCTTGGTCTTTTTTGTAGAAAGAATACCCATTTATATCTTAACCGATCTAAGTAATGATTTGAAACGAAGGCCCCTAAGCTAGCCACTCTATTGTCTCAAACACACCGGTCTCATGCAAAACCTTTTCCTAAAACCACTTTATGAATGTATTGTTTTGATCAATAGCAATCTGCATGTCATTCTACCTTAGATTCATGTTCTTCAATCTCTTTTTGTGTTCATCTATGTACGATTGAACTTCTACCATGTTATTTAGGATATACAAGTATGCTAGCAACACCTATTCACAGGGCATAGTCTTCACTTTCGATCTTCGTGTTCCCTGATAGATAATCGCTTCAGAAGTCTATAGCTTCTTCAACTATATATCTTTCAACTATTGATGCTTCTGGTCAATAGGGATTTTTAGAGTACCCTTTTAAGATCTTCATGTATTGCTCGAAAGGGTACATCCACTTCAGGTAAACTGGACCACAGAGCCTTACCTCCCTTACCAAATGAACTATCAAATGCACCATTATATCAAAAAATGAAGGTGGAAAATGCATATCTAATTGGGACAATATAATATAACCCTCATCTTCCAGTTCATCCAGCTTTTCAGTGTCAATGACTTTGTTACAGATAGCATTAAAGAAAACACACAATCTTGTTATAGTGGTTCGAACTTCATCTTTCATAATGCCTCTAATAGCTAATGGTAATAGTTGTTGCATCAACATATGATAATCATGGGACTTCATTCCCACTAACTTCAAATTGTCCATTGACACGCACCTTCTCATATTCAAAGAATACCCTTGTGGCACCTTAATTTTATGTAAACACCCACATAAATGTTTTTTCTCCACTTTTGATAGTGTATACGCTGTTGGCTCCATGTATGCCCTCCTACCATCATCTCTTAGCTGTAGATGTAGCCGTTCTCTGATTCCCATATCAACAAGGTCTAGTCTCACACTAATCCCATCCTTAGTCTTCCCTGGTATATGCAAAAGCATACTGACAAGGCTATTACAAACATTTTTCTCCATATGCATCACATCAATACTGTGTCTCACGTCAAGACTATACCAATATGGAAGATCAAGGAAAATTGATCTCTTCTTCCATATGTTCTTCTCACCTGCAGTCTTCTGATTCTTATCGAATAAGATATTGATATGTTCAATTTGACTATAAACTTCCTCTTTGGTTAATGCCTTTGGAGCCATTCCATGCTCCGACAAGCCATTAAAACGCTTTCTTAACCTATGATACAGTGGAACCTAGGAAGGAACCTCTTGTGACCAAGGTAGACCATTTTTCTTCTATGTTTTAGTTGGTGGAAGTGAGTGTCTACTTCACAGATTAGACATGCTTTATGCCCCTTCACACTGTACCCTGACAGGTTTTCGTATGCAGGGAAGTCATTTATCATGGTGAAAATCATTGCACGTAGCTTGAAGGACTCATTCTTACATGCATCAAACAAATCTATGCCTGCCTCCCACAACTTCTTCAAGTCCTCAATCAAAGGCGTCAGGTAGACATCAATATCGTTTCCTGGCTATTTTGGTCCAGAAATCATCATAGAAAGCATCACATACTTGTGTTTTATACAAAGCTAGGGAGGCAAGTTGTATATTACAAGGAGTATCGGCTACACACTATATGTGCTATTAATAGTTCCATACGGATTGATGCCATTTGTACAAAGCCCAAGCTGAAGGTTTCTCGATTCGCTGCCAAATTCAGGGAACATTTCATCTATTTTCTTTTATTGTGGAAAGTCAACCGGGTGCCTTAGATATTTTCTGTCAGATATTCTATCATCCGAATGCCATCTCAACTTCTTTTCTTTTTTTGCAATCTCAAACAAAAGCTTAAAAGCGTGGTATTATTGGAAGATATCATAAAACCTTTAAAGGTTGCCTTTTAGTTGTCCCATTACCACAACCACCATCTTTCTTCACTTTGTATCGTGCAGTTTGACACTTAGGGCACTCACTCAGACCTTCATACTCCTTTCTATACATTATGCAGTCATTAGGGCAAGCATGTATCTTTTTATAATCCATACCCATCGTAGATAGGATTTTCTTGACCTCATACATATGATTTGGAAGTACATTATCGTCTGGAAACATATCACACAACAATTCAGGCAGCAATATGAAACTACTATCAGTCTACCCATAAGTTGCTTTTAAGTTAACCAAATATAATGTTCCTATCAACCATGTGTACTTACTCCCAGGGAACAACGGTGTCTCTGCATTACTCTGTAGGCTGTTATATTCACGCGACTGCGTAAAGGATTCTACCTCAATATCATGAATCATTCTCTCAATTCTATCTTCATCTATGACATCCATAGCTTCCTTCTTATACGACGGACAATCAGTTACTTCTTCACTATGCCATATCCACCTTATGTATTGAAGATTTATTCCATCACAAAGTAGGTGATCCCTTATAACTTCAACATCCCATTTTCTCTCATTTAAACAATTGACATAAGGACAAAAATACATCTGATTTTTGTAAGAGCGTTCCTTCTAGCAAATTCAATAAACTCTTAAACCCCATTCTTATATTCTTCACTTGTTCTCAAAGCATCCATCCAACTATGATCCATTTTATCACCACTTACGCCATTCCTATTAACACTCAAGTTTAGAATAATTGTCAACACTGGGAATTGCCTTTTACTATTTTGTTTTTCAAAATTTTGGTAGCATTTCCCCTTAAAAGTGAGACATCCCAAAATCAAAATAACAAACCATCTCAGCTTAATTTAAACAAAACTAAACTAATTAAGGCAATTCATATATAGGACAATGTCAGCATGTCAAATCCAACAATTTCAGTTGCAACACCACTCATTCATGCATTCAAATCATGCAAATTCACAAGTAATGCCATAAAATTTTGTTAGTACAATCGTTTCACTTAAGAGGGGGTGAATTGAGTGATACCAGAAATTTCGTTGCGTATAAGAAAATTGACAGAATATTTAAACCAATTGAGAGCAAAGAGAAATATCACCGAAGTGTATACTGGGAGTTATACTAGTTCGACCACAACCACTTTGACCTACGTCCAGTCCTCATAGCATCTCTGAGAGTTTCACTATACTCTCCAAGATTCAGTGGGTTCTTGGCACCTCAGTACACAGCAAGTTCCTTCACTTGGACACTTGCTCCCCTTTACACGTTGCACTCAAATCCCCAACTCAAGGTTCCATAACCTTAAGTTGTCTCAATAACAAATATTTAGTTTGTAATGAAAAACTCTCTCACAGAGCAAATATATAATCAGTGAAGTACAAAGAATGAGTATAAGAAAATAAAGCACTAAGAGTTTGTTGATCAGTGTATTCTTAGTTCTTGTGTCTTGTTCTCTTCTCTTTGAATGCTCCATTTATATAGATGATTTATAATGTCCGTTGGAAGCAATTCAAACATGTCCGTTAGAGTCATGCTGCAACGGTTAACTATTCTTTGAATTTTGAAAACAATTCATTTGTGGTAGGTGGTAGGTAGTGGTAGGTGAGATCTCAGACTTTTATTTGACTTTTCACTTTTGGCAAGATCTTTCATTATTTCTCTGCAAATGTTCTTAGAATACTAATACAATGAAGAGTTAATCATATAGAAATAAATTTAATAAACATTCGATGAAAAGTATAATTTCTGGACTGCCTTACTCGAGTGGCTACTCGAGTGATCATGTCTATTACTCGAGTAGTCCCTTGAGTAACCCTATAAAAAATATGGCAATGGGTAACTCAACATGTTTCATAAGATATTACTTGGTAAGACATGGAGTGAGATAGATTACAAAACTTGAAAATACCTGATTACTCGAGTGGCTACTCGAGTGGCCATGTCTTTCCTTTACAGGTTACTTAGGTACTGACTCTGGTAATCTGGTTACTCGAGTGGCCTTCCCTTTTCTTCACATCTTACTCGAGTGGTCCCTCGAGTAGGTTTCGAATAACCTGATAGATTACTCAATTAATCCCTTGAGTAATTGCATCAAATTCTTGGCTGAGAGTTTGCTTTCTGATTACTCTAGTGGCTACTCGAGTAGTACTACAAATAACTCTGCAGATTACTCGGGTGGTCCTCGAGTAAATCCTTTTTCTCACCTGGTTACTTGAGTGGCTACTCGAGTAAAGTGTCGCATTTTTTGGCCAAGAGCTACTGAAAGATTTTTGAGCTGGTTACTCGAGTGGCTTTACTCGAGTGATGCCTTTGGAAATCATGTTACTCGAGTGGCTACTCGAGTAATGGTCTATATAACTTTGCAGATTACTCGAGTACTCCCTCGAGTAACTTTGTCCAAATTTTGGCAGTGTTTCACTGGATGAAATTCTCCTTGATTACTTGAGTGGCTACTCAAGTAATGGCTTTCCTTACTCGAGTGGCTACTCGAGTAAGCCTTCACAAAATTTGTTTATTACTTGAGTGCTTACTTCAAGTAATGTTTAGCCACTTTGTTCAAATTCATTTTTTTGTTATCAAATCCTTTTATATTAATGATCCAATCTTTGTTATCATCAAAACATATGGAATCTAATAAAGTTCACACTCCATAAGCATACTTTCAATCAAGAAATTGTATAGATCGCCATGGCACATTGTAAAGCAATGATTCCAGCAAAATATATAAGTAAATTCATTGCATGCTCATGGAAAACTCAATGTCTAACTATATTGAACCAATGAAATTCAAATAACATGGATGGAAAGAGTTGCTACCTTGGATTTTCTAAGCTTTACAACCTTCTATGCTGACTTGATTCCAGTGGAACTTTGCATATATAAATCCTAGTTCACATGCACCATAACTAAAATTATTCCAAGGTAAAAAAGGGATAAAAGTAGAAATACAGGGACACTCTTTTCTCTATATTCTACTCTCTTTTTTTAAACTTTTGTATGTAATTTATATATCCAAACAGTAAAATTAGATTGCAAATATACTTATGGAAACATCCCAACAAACAAATAGGCAAAAAAAGAAAGTGTATATAATTTCCCAACCAAAGTTTGAGTCAGAATTGCAGCAATACAAGTCAGCAACATGATCATTTATTTGTAAAGAGTAAATGGCAAAGAAAAATTATTTGATTAAAAAATTTAAGCACTGCATCTATGGAAATTTAAAATTCAAAAAATTTAAACAAAGGTGTGGTTGGAACTTGGAAGCAAACCTGTAGAGGATGCTTTATGGGGAGACAACCCACGGTAGTGAGAGGAGGACGACGGTGGCCATAATGTCAGCAAACAGACGGTGTAGTCCTCGCAGCAGCGACAACGATGAGTGGAGGCAGAAAAGAGAGAAGAATGGAGGACCAAGAACAGAGAACGAGCGGAGGAGTAAGAAAAGAGGAGGTGAAAGTTGAGGAAGAGTGATCGAGGGTGCTTTGTTGTCTTCACAAGACTCGCTCACAAGACTCTTAGCTTGCTACTCACAAGACTTACTCGATGGGTTCTGAATTGATTACTCTTAACTTGCTGCTTATAAGACTCGCTCGATGCTGGGTTCTGAACTGATGATAGCTCTATTTTGAAGAACTTTAGACGTCCTCACTAAAAATAGTGATGCCTAAACCATGTATGCATCCCCATTTTGACTGGGGATGCCTAAAGTATCACTTTAGGTGTCCCCAGTCAAATTAGGGACACCTAAAAGGCATTTAGGCATCCCCAAAATGGCTGGGGATGCCTAAATGCCTAACAGATGCACATGCATTGGTCATGTTAGACCAGTGCATGTGCACGTTTACCCAGTATCACTTTAGGTGTCCCCAGTCAAATTGCTTGGTTGAGTTGGTTCTCTGTGGCTCCTTTTTGCTGTGCCAGTTGCATGCTATCGTCAAAATGGAAAAGTGGCTAGGGTTTTTTTCGGCTGCATTTTTTTATTTTATGATATACCCCAAACTTAAGTCATAAATGCATTGAAGAAGGGGCCTCTATTGCTGTTCATTTCCTAGGCTAATGCGCAAAGCCCAATAAGTTTTAATGCCTCTAGATCAGCTAACACATAGCCAGAGAAAAAATGTTTGTATATTAATATGGCTTATGAACAGTAATCTGAGTCTAAATCCAATGTTTAGTCGTGTTTATATTAATATGGCTTATATAAATATATCATGTTTAATTGATTGCATCAGTTCCCAATTAGCTCAATTAGCGTGAGCGTTCTAATTGAAGCAGCATGTCTTGTGTTCGAACATGACTTGTGCGTCGTGTGTCAATTTCTTTATAATTTTTTAAAAATTAGCATCACAAAAAATAATCAGAATGAAAATAGGGGGAATCAAACTCAGCTCCCCTAATCTATTTAAAAAACCACACCACTTTACCTAAAGTATCTAATTGATGCATTTTGAATACTAATAATCAAAATATAAAACATATAAATTTTAATTAACTACAAAATATATAAATAAATTTTATTTAATTATATCTTTCTCACATACCTTAATTACTTACTATTAGCCCAATCAATTATATTATTTTTCACAGTTGGAAGAAAAAATATATTATTTTTCACTCTTTCTATTGCAAACATTCATTATATAATATTATCATTTCATTTAAGTATGCTACTTATAAAAAACAAGTATACTTACATCAATTTAATTAATTACAATATAATTATATTATCTCAAAAAGTTAATTGTATTGTATACTTCTCTCAACTGTATTATTCATCTCTCCCTCTCATACACTTCAATTCTCACTTCCCCTCTCTCCCTATCTTACAAACTATTCCCTCTCCAATGCTTGCACTTCCTTCCTTATGTAATATCCCGAATTTTGGGTTTAAGGCTTGAGAATAAGCCTGAATCAAGTGGACTACTAAGCCTCAGTTTAGCAAGAGTCACAGGAATGAGGATTTGCTACTAGTGCAAATTTTCTGAGGTAGCGACATTGTTATATGGTTTTGGAAGGCCAAATGATGACAAACAATTATGAAATTTTACAGAGAGAAAATAAACATCCTAAGCTTTAATTTCATAAGTAATGGGTAATTTATGGAGTGGTATATAAAACGTTATAGATTTTTGAATTTGGTCCAGAAAAACTGTTGATTTTTTGGAACAGCATTCAAAGAATTTAATTATGGGAATTTTGTGCTTCCAATTGGCAAAATGCTATATTTTATCTTGAAACTAGACTCAATAAGGGTTATATAGCCTTTGGAATTACTCTAATACGATGTCTACAAATTTAGTTATAATTTTTCAAAGTTTGGCAGAAAATCTACCAGAATTTGCATGAATCCGAAAATGGGGAATTAAAATTATAAGGAATTATGACATAAGCAAAATGTTATAAAAACCATTTTTCTTCATCTTCCCTAGCCAAAACCATAAGCCATTTGAGTGCTCAAGGGAGAGACAGTAAGTTTGAGATTTTTAGAGAGAAGAAGGAGCAAATTGCCAAGTAAGCTTGAATTTTTTCAGTGATTTAGCTCTTAACTTATATAATCCTTCCCCTAAGCTTGTTTTCTACATGATTCAAGGTATCATTAAAGCAAAATTTTAGTGTTGTTGGAGCTAGGGTTTCGGTCAAAGAGGGAAAAGCCAGAAGGAAGCAAAGGTAACTTCCTAAACCTCAATCTTTGGTTATTATAGCTGTTGTGATTAATTTAATCGGTGAATTTCTATTGAATTTGCTCTGATTGTGAAATTTGGGAAAGGGTGTGCCCTAGGCGTTATGCTACCAAAATTGAGTCTAAATGGTGGGTTTAACGTAATTAAATAGTTATAAAGTTATTAGGAGTAGAAATGAGCAAGTTTGCAAAGTTAGAATTGAAAAATCCCAACTTTTTCCTAAGAACTTTAAATTTTGGCTAGTGTTGGTTTAGGGGGTTGGAGTTGGATTTTGATGATCTGATGATTCTATTGTGTTCAGGAGGAAAAATTAGGTGGGGTTACAGTTGATCACTTTTTCAAAAAAGCTTTAAAAAGCATAATGACCAAAATGCCCTCGAAACCTTAAGTTAGGGGCTATCAAGAGCATTTTCATCTTTTGGCAGGTAATTTTGAGGCTGGAAATGGATTCCTTAGGAAAAAATATGTCAGAATAGCCCGAGTCAAAATTTAGGGAAAAATATAGTTAGACCGGATACAGCGGGGCTGAGCCGGGTCCCCATGGGTATTTTGGTAAGTTTTTTAATATAGACTAATATAACCACCATAATCACTATGGAAGTGTCTAAAACAGTACATAAATGGGTTTTAACCTAATTCTTGTATATTTGGAATTTTAGGATCGAGTTGAGAGCTGAGCTGTAGCACAAACTTCGAGACACATTTTATGAGGTGAAAAAGCACTACTACAAAAAAGTAAAATTGTGGCACTTATAATTGTATTAGCTATGGCGCTAGAGAAGTGCCACATATCTAGACGTTGCTAAAAAAAGCTGTGGCGCTTGGAAGCGCCACAACATTTTAAAATTTTTTTTTAAAAAAATACCCTCCTGTGGCGCTTGGTGGAGGAAGTGCTACAGGAGGAGGGTCTCCTGTGGCGCTTGCATCAGTAGCAAGCGCCATAGGAGGGGGGTCTCCTGTGGCGCTTGCGTCAGCAGCAAGGGCCACAAGAGGGGGGACCTACTGTGGTGCTTGCATCAGCAAGCGCCACAGGAGACCCCCCTCCTGTGGCACTTCCTCTAACAAGCGCCACAGTAGGGTCCCTTTTTTTTTTAATCTTTCTTTCTTTCTTGTGGCTCTTTTTTATATTTCAACCTATTATATATATATATATATATATGATTTTCACATTTAAAATTCAAGTTCCCCAACAAAAATGTTCTTACAAAATAATATATTTATTGTCATTTCCCCAACAATAATGTTCTTACATTAATACTCTCCAAAGCTAACATAAAAAATATCACAATACAAGAACTTGATATGTGAACACAGTACATCAACAACTAATTAAGTAAATTAAAAGATTACTAAAAAACGCAAGCTTGTCGGCCAAAAAATTTAAACAAAGCAAAAAGGCAAACAAAACAAACTAGGTTTTCACTCTTTCCTATTAAATTAGGAACAGAAAGGCAAATGTTATATGACAGTTTATCTTGACTAAAAAAAATTAAACAAAGCAAGCTAGAATGAAACATTCTTCTTCTTACAAATCTATTAATTGACCAGCGCAGGGAGTGGGGGACCACGTTGGTGACGCTATCTTGAATGACGAGGATGAGCAAATGTGAGCTGTGGAATGTAGTGGGGATCAAATGGAGTGGGGTTTAAAAGAGGAAGAGAGACAGAGAGTATGAAGAAAAGGAAACAACTAGGGAGAGGAGTGGGGACGGACGAAAAAAAAATGGAAAAAGGGACAAGAGAATTTAATGAAGAAGACGAGTGTGTGTGTTTGTTGTGCAAGAGAAAGTGATATCTTTTACAGGGGGAGGGGCATCAACGCGAGCTGAGGAAGAGGGAATAAAAAGGAAAAAGGGAGGGAAAAGATAAAAAGTAAAGTTAAATAAGGAAAATCTGATTGGCGGGAGAATTGAAAATTCACATCCAGCCAATTGTGGCACTTCTTTAAAGAAATGCCACAGCTGCCTTTTTTTTTCTTTTTCTATTTTTTTTTAAAATTTTGGGGACCAAGGGTGGTGCTTGCCAAGGCAAGCGCCACCCTTGGGTACATACCAGCTGTGGCGCTTGGTCTCCACCAAGCGCCACAGCTGGGTCAATTGGGCCAATTGTGGCGCCTGCCTTGACAGGCGCCACAGTTGGCCCCACCAGCTGTGGCGCCTGGTGGCCACAGCTGGTCCCCAAAATTTTTAAAAAATTAAATAAAAAAAGAAAACAAAAGAAAAGGGGGCAGCTGTGGCACTTCTTTAAAGAAGTGCCACAAAATGTGCGCCACCTTTCAACCATTTTGTAGTAGTGAAGGTTTAAGGTAGTAACTTAATCTCTCATACACTATGTGATTGTTGATATGTCGTATGTTGCTATATTCTGCGATATGAATACGTGCTTGGGGCACATTACCTGGCTGTGGTTAGGGACCCAGGTGAGGTACACTTAGGGGATCCAAACCACTCATTGGCCTTGAGTATTGTGTACACACACGTTATGATATGAATTTTTATTTTATATTATATGGTGCATTACATATTTAATTATCGCATTTTATATGATTGATTAAATATTACTACTGAGATTCGTTTGAATCTCACCCTTTTTCAAAATCAAAATATTCCAGCAGAAGCTGTAGCTCCAAGGGCAAAGTAGAAAATGCGAGCAATTGAAGGGTGCGGATCTCAAGTTCAGAGCTGTTTGGTTATATGTAGTCCATTTTTAAATATTTTGGATAATTTGGGATAATTTGTATATATTATCAAACCCTGTAAGGAAAACCGGTAATGTAATCAAGTACATTATATCAATATATCAATATATTTACATTATTCCTGTGTTGCTCACAAAATTGCATGCAAGCACTCTGGATAATTTGAAAATAAGATAAGGGTGTGACACTTCACACATACATTGTATCTTTAATTTTCCATCTCACGCAAATATATATATACCAATACAAACATAATTATAATTCTCTCAAATACACACCATACCACTCTCTTCTCACTCCCTCTCCCTCACACTCTCACACCCACACATTATCTCTCAAACTCTCTTTATCTCACAATAATCTGAGGAGTTACTTTATTTTTTTCATAAGAAATTGCATTGATAAACATATTTATTGTATTAATATCATAAGTTTAAAAAAAAACTAAACTTTTGAAAAATTGCCAATAAGACTTTCAATAGCAACATTAAAATCACCGCTGAAACACCCTTTCAACGGTTACACATGGAGTCATCACTGAACTCTCTAACTTTCAGCGACGACAAGCAATTGTTGCCGCTCAAAGTTATACCTTTAGCGGCGACCACATAATGTCGTCGCCGATTGTAACACATTTTGTCACTGTTGAAAGTTTATACTTTTAAAGGTGACACTATTTTTTCCACTGAAACTCTAACTTTCAGCGGCGACATTAAAAGTCACAACCAAATGTTGTCGTTAAAAGTCATTTTTTTAAGTGTATGTAGTAGGAAAACCTTGGAGTAACTTCATGTCTTGACTCCACACCAGCCCTCAACTTGCATAACCCTTGTTCTAATGCTTGTCAATAAAAGGATGATGAGAATTCTGCCATCATGCTCCACCCACCAATTAAAGCGTCTGACTTCCTTCCTGCTAGAGAGAACTCTCAATTTCGCATCTTTGATAGGGTTTTGGGGGCTTTTACCTAAGTCAATATCTTGTTCAAAGCCTCCAATCTCTACATCTAATGTTGTAATTAGGGGTGAGCAAATTAGAATCAAAACCAAAATCAAAATCTAAACTGAACTAAACTCGATTTTTCGATCGGTTAATTTGATTTTTGGTTAAATATTCGGATCTTGTTTCTGAAGATTTTGGATTTCTTGTTCAGTTCAATTATTAGAAAAATAATTCAGTTAAAACAAAAAAAAACCAAGATATATATACACAATATTTATATAATATTATATTTAATAGGTACTATTTGATAGGTGCATATTTTATAATTAAATATGTGTAGAGTTTAAACTATGTTATATCAAATCTATATATTTTTTGTATCTATTCAATTTATTTTATATATTTTCCTTCTCAATCTAATGTTGAGACCAAAGAGTAATTTTTATACAAAATATATTCTCATATATATATACACAAACACACACACACACACACATTATTTTGTAGATAATATGATCAAAAAATTGGGTGAATTTTGTTATTAACCAAACCAAATTGAAATATTTCAAGGCTTAAATTAATTTGATTAATTGGTTTCAATTTTGTGTTTATAATTCATTCTATTCAGTTTTTTATTTAATTCGGTAACAAAAAAACTGAATGCTCACTCCTATTTCCAACAAATCTCACATGTAACGTGATTTTTGGGCCACAACAACGTGTTTTGGGCTAGTGTCATATTAGATGTTGAATAATAGACATAAGAAAACATTATAATAATTTTGAAATGTTGAAAAGTATATATAATAAAAAATTATAAAAAATGAGCAAGAGTAACATGGGGAATAAAGGTATACGCATTTTCTTAACCCCCTCATTAACGCTAAACTCGCGCGTTTCAAATGCAAAAGCTACCCTTCTGTTGCCTTTTGATAATGGGCCTTCAGAATTCTTCTAAATGGGCTTTAAGAATGGGCTATGTGTGAAAATTAACCAAACAACCTTCGGGATTGTAATGAGGTTGAAAGGCTTCAAAGTAATGTCAGCAAGTTGGTGGGTTTCATCCTATCGGTTCAAACGTTTGTCCACGTTTAATCGTGCATGCGGTGCTAAACTGACCTGAAATCTTGTTAAAGGAGCCAAAGGATTATGGGTGGATGCTTTATTGCACAAATATATGTTGAGAAGTGAGGTTAATCTTAAGGATGATTCAGCTGTTTGGAAATTCATTGTGCAACAAAAAGATATACTCAATCTGGGTTCAAGATGGTAATTCTTTGAGTTTCTTTAATGATGGCTGGCTGTTTGGTAATCAATCAATTAAGAATCTAATGTCTAAGGCCCCTAACTAATGAAGAAGAATAGCAAAGTTGTGGACTGGGTGAAGTCTAGTACTTGATCTCTCCTACCATGCAATGTGTTTTACAAGTTAGTGATCCTATTGCCCCCGATGCCTAAAGCTGGACCTGTGTTGGCCTTGAATGCTACGAATGACTTTGTGAAGCCTTTTGATCCATACTCGGTTCTTTTAAACTGCTGGAGTAACTTTACTCAAGCCAAAGAGTTACATGGGGATGAGATGGTTCTACCCAGTCAATATGCACCCAGGATTATTTCGGATAAATGTGGATGGTGCGTGCTGTCATCACGGGAGAGAGCGGGTTGTGGAGGAATAATTCGTGATCATAACGCTGACTGGATTGTGGGTTTCGCCAAATCACTTGGACCAGTACTGAGTCAGGTGCAAAGAACTTAATTTATCTGATGCTGCTAGGGAGTCACAATTCTTCTTGCAGCTTGCTTTTTCTACTGATCCTAGAGTTTATGAGGCGTCCCTGGGAGCTGATAGTCCAATATATTCCACCAAGATATAACTCTCTTGCTAAAGAGGGTTCGAGCAAATCTTCGATTCTTGACAACTGCCCCAACTATTTGCAGTCACAGTTTTTTACTGAGAAGCTGCGATTTATTCACAGTTGTTCAATATGTGAGCATCTTCCATACAATTTTTTTGTAATAAAACATTTTGGAGCATTTGAATAACCAAACGACATTTCAATATGTGGACATCTTCCACTCCGGTACAAGATCATCAGGAAACAATTGTGCAATGGCCCAAAGCTAGTTCATATGGTGAGAAAATTGAAAGCACTGAAGCTGAAACTCAATAACTTGAATAAGAGTTGTTTTACTAGCATTTTGGAGAATGTTGAAGCTGCTAGAATAAATTTAACTCACACTTAAACTCGCTTGTTACAAGGAGGGAAAAGAAATCCCATGCAGAAAGCATTGAAGCTGAAACTCAATAACTTGAAGGACCATCTAGCACCCTAGATTTTTTTTTGACGTGGGTTCACCTAGAAAAATACTTCACGGTGTCGGATATACTTTAACCGACTACTGTGGCTGATTGATTACGGTAATGAATTTCAGGGATGAGCACTGACATTTGGATCTCAGATTAGATATATTAGGTCCAAATTTCATTGTTTTTACTTTCATTTTTTAAAAAGTTATTTTAATAAGTAAAAAAAATTTAAAATAAAGATAATATCTTAAAAATATCAGTTTTTCAAAAAATAATTTTTATTTAAAAATTATTATTTGAAAATTTTAAATATGGATTGTTGAAACGATATTTAGACGATGTAGATCTCACTGCAATGTGCTCGTCACTATAGTGAAACCTACATTGTCTAATACAATTTCAACAATCTAGATTTAAAATTTTTAACGGATGACTTTTAAATAAAAAAATTACTTTTTTTTTAAAAATTGATGGTTACAATATTACTATCTTTAATTCATTTTAGCTTTTTTATAAAATAACTATTTTAAAAAATAATAAATTATATATGCACCATCCAGATTTTGGTGCTCATAAGTCATAACCAAAATCACTTTTTTAACAATGGGGACCTTAACCGAAGAAAAAAAAAATCATGGCATCTTAGGTCAGAAGGAATGGAGTCTGCTCTGCAAAACAGCGAATGAGGCCGATAGTTGTACAAGCCAAATTAAGGAGATGTCACGAGATCTTATTTATTACTTAGCTTCAAAGATATTATTTGGGGAGTTTCATCAAATGATAGAACTTCTACCTTAGCAGATGCAATTAAGAAAGGACCAGTTTTGAAAGCTATGCAGCAATGCAAACTGACTGAT
This sequence comes from Inga leiocalycina, assembly GCA_963242795.1. Lineage (NCBI taxonomy): Eukaryota > Viridiplantae > Streptophyta > Magnoliopsida > Fabales > Fabaceae > Inga > Inga leiocalycina. The sequence continues at coordinate 26,553,015 of OY725328.1, forward strand.
TCTTTTACGTACAAAAAAGGATGTGATATGAAATACGCAATGTTTTCTATTGCATCTGGAAAGTAGAACCTAGTTATGGCCGGAAGGTAATAATAGTGATGAATCTTTTAGGTTATGTGAGACATTATTGGCAATGATATTTAAGCTTAAAGGTGTTGCCCTAGCTCCGGTGATCCCCCAAGAGACCGAGACCTAACTCACCTAAGCTTTCATCTATATGAAAAAGTTATGGTAGATCTATTGTCCACAATGTTTATTGGTCAAGATTTGTTGAGATTGTATAAAAGGAAAAAAAAAACAAAGGCTAGCTTGTCCTCATTGTTCGGTGAAAATTGACGTGAAGAATGAAAGCTAGTGATTCTGTTGAATGGAGTTTTGTTAGGGATTGATTATTGAATTGAATTTTCTAGGAAAGTTTGTTCATTGGGTCATGATGTATATTCAATACCAGCTACTAATGGGGATTGCATGGGAATGATGGAGATCAAGAAGCCTCCCATAGAAATCAAGGACTTGTTTGATTATGTTTTTGAAAACATTTTTTTTAAAAAAAAAGAACAATAAAACTTGTTTTGAAAACTGTTTTCATTAAGTTGTTTTAAAAAAAAACAAACATAAAATTTATTTTTAAAAAACTAAAAAATCATAACAATTGTTAAGTGTTTTTTTTTTCTATTTCTTTTTTTGGAAACCTCCACCTGTTCACACTCCACTATTGATACCACACCAGCCTATTATTGCCACGTGACCGCCACCACGTCACTATGAAAACATATATATATTTTTTTAAAACAACTATCCAAGCATTTTTTTTTAAAGAAAAAGAATATAGAAACAAATAAAACCCAAGAATCGTGGTGCATGATTCATTAAAAGGAATTGGAAGCCCAATAAGAACATGTGCCATGATGGATGCCTTATAAGGAGTTATTTAAAATGTTCAAGATAGGGAAAAGCTATATGCGGCCCATTATATTGACACAATTAAAAGAGTCCAGGAGCTATCACTTATCTATTTATTAATTAAAGAAGTTAAGCTTACAACAAGAAGAGTCCTAATAATTGAAGTGATATAAGTGAAAAAAGCTTCCTATGGGCTGTGGAACATGAAGGGACATGCAAGATATGGGTCTGGACCAGTTGCTATTGAATGAAAGTAGCATCCTTGTGTGTTCCTTTGTTTTAATTTTTTTCTTTTTTTTTTGGTTGCCCACCCGGTTCATCGGAGCTTTGCCTCGACTACATCCGGATCCGACCCACTTCGCGCACCTAGCTATGGTGGGAGAGTCTTCCAATGAAAATTTTCCGCATACACAAAACTCGAACCCGAAACCTTATTTAAGCAGAACCAAGCCGCTTACCACTTGGACCAACTCCCATTAGTTCACGGCCTTATTGCCCACCCGATTCACCGGAGTTTTGCCCCGACTACATCCGGATCCGACCCGCGTCCCGCACCTAGCTATGATGGGAGAGTCTCCCAATGGAAATTTTCTGCATACACAAAGCTTGAACTCGAGACTTTGCTTAAGCGGAACCAAGCAGCTTACCACTTGGACCAACTCCCATTGTTTTAATTCTTTTCTGTTTCAATGGTTTAAGTTGTAATGGGTTAAATATGATTAAATAAAGCCCAAACAGAAGTATTTTTTTTTCAGAGTGTTAGGTGTCATTAATTGAAGCACGACCTTAATTAAAAGACATCAAAGTTTAGCAGAACAAAAGAAATTAACTTGGTACTTGGCATGAAGATGATCGCGATAAAGACGTTGACTTGCGATAGTGGGTTGAAGGCACTTGCACGCAAAACCCAGATGAAGACGATCACAAATACAACTATGATCCGGATTAAAGGGGCAAGTATTTGACAATTGTTTTTTTTTTAAAAAAAAAGCACAATCAAGGAGTGATACAAATTCTGTAAATTAAGGAGAAAAAACTATTTGATAGTTTTTAACATAACCCTTAAATAATTCCCATACTTATTTAGTCAATATAATAACCATGAAATAAGTCCTTTAATCAGCTACCGCCTCATATTACTTGACACTAAGCATGAAGCGTTAAGTAAATCTAATTTTGTAGTAGTGGTTGTTGAATGATATTAAAAATGAGGCTATACCTTTATATATATTGCTAAATAATGACTTGCAACAACCCAAGGTCCTTCGTTCAACACTCTTTGATAATGCTACATTATATCCTCAGTTTTGATGAAGACAAAAATAATTATTCTCCATATCAATGTAGATCAAACTTTTGGGGTGAGCCTTGGCACAACAGTAAGGTTACTACCATATGATCTGGAGGTTACAGGTTTAAATCATGGAAACAACCTCTCTGATTATGGGGGTAAGGTTGCATACGTCTATCTATCCCTCCTCAAATTGGAGTCTAGTAGCCTAGTGCACTGGGCCAAAAAGAAAAATCAAGAAAGATCAAACTTCATGGTTCCCACATTCATAACAACTTATCCAATTCATCTCTTGAATTTTCATCCCCCCCCCCCCCAATAATCTTAGTTTCCTTAACCTACAGCTTATCCATGAACGATAACAGTTTAGGGCATTCAATCTATTTTTTCCCCCTGTTTTCATCTAGTTTCTGCGTACTTCTTGCCACAACTTTCTCTTCCTCCATCGTCGGGCCACTTCCTTCACCCTGAAGGGCTGTGGATTTGTGCGTATAATTGAATTAACTTATCTTAAGTAATTTTATGCTGTATGAGGTTAATATATGAGAGCAGTTTTGTCACGCAAAATAGCTTATTTTAGGCTAAACCAGAGTTAGCCAAACCATTAGCACCAGCACTTGCACAGCTTCTCTTGTTTAATATGCTTTTGTTTTTCATAACTTATTGTTTGATTTTTTTTTTTTCTTAAAAAGAAAAGAATCAATCTATGCAAACTGTTTTAACAGAAACTCTAGTTCTGTTATACTGATTTCACTTGATTGATTGTTGGTTGTTCTATTTTATTAGTTGTAATAATATGTTTATGATTTAAGCCGGTTTTGATATCGTGCAAAAAAATCTGCTTGATTTTGTCGCATCAATTGTGGTTTCAACAGAAGCGGGAGTTATCAATTTTCGTGTTAATTCTAGTGTTCTTATTATTGACACACAGGCTTATGCATAAATTTTTTTTTTTTAAATTGAAATTTAAAAATTTTATCCCAATTAGTGTTCTTACTACCGCGAACATGTATTCTAACATAGATTTCAACAAAAGTGAAAAGTAATAATTTTGACATCAATAATCTCTACTTCACCCCATAAACATAGAGGTGAAAGAAAAGCCATGAACCTTATGTCAACTGGAAATTGAAGGACGAAAACTTAACATTGAACGGACACTTTTTGTGAAAGAGCTAGAGCTTTTGAGTGTGCATGTTTACAAATGTCAAATTGATTTGATGTTTAACAAATAAACCCCCCCGGCCTGTTAAGTAGGTTTTAAGGTCTTATATAACTGCTAGTTGGCAAGAGCAGCTAATTGTGTTACTTTTATCATGGTTATTTTTAAACAACCATGAAATATGTTATCAGCAAACCCATATTAAGTAGTTTTTAAGGTCTTTTGGTAAGAATTGTTATTTATTGTTTTACTTTTATCATGTTTTTTTTAGATAACCGTGAGGTATGCTATTATTTTTTTTAATAACCGTGACTCTATGAGATATGGTATTCATTTGATTTATCACAGCTTTTTAATAAAAACTATGAGGTATGTTATTATTTTTTATATTGGAACCAAGATAATTACATTAATTTATTTTTAAAAATAAAACTAAAAATGGAAATAAATAAAACCTACCCATCATCTTCGGAGGAGTGACCTAAATCATTTGAGAGAACATGAATGATCTAGTACTAGATGCAATAGCGATGGTCGCTATGGATTAGAGGCATAGGTGGTTGTTGGGGAAGAGTACTAGGGGGAGAAGAAAAAGGTGGAGATTGGGAGGAGGAGGAAGAGAAGCAGGTAGAGGTAGAGGTAGGGGAGGAGGAGCACGAGAAGGAGAAGGAGGTGGAGGCTCGGGTGAGGAGTAGGAGGAGGAGAAGTAGGTAGGGGTTGGGGAGGAGGAGCACAAGGAGGAGAAGGAGGTAGAGGATTCTCTAGCATTTCTTTAGCATGTTGCTTCCCCATGATGATGAAGAGAATAAATGAAGAGAATGAAGATGGGGAGTTTAAATAGATTGGAAGTGACATGTACATTGGAAGCTAAAGAGAATCAGCCCGCACAATTATTTTATATTTTCTGTGCCCTTATGCTTGTGTTACATCACATTTGTTTTGCTAGAACCGTTATTTATCTTTAATTTGCATTCATGACGGTTGTTTCATAAGAATAGTTGAAGAACCATTATATTATTTATTTGATTTCATAACTATTGTTGTGTAAGAACTGTGAGATATGTTCTTTTTTTTATAATTTTTCTGATCTATTAGTGCCATGATAATATACTTTTTATTTTTAAACAAAAAAAAACCATAATAGTGATGAGTAGCTTAATGAACAGTGGTGATTGGTCATGATCATTTGGCTATTCGTCACTAGAAGAGTAGCCTAAATCTTCTAGGTATAGTATGTCAGCATCATGGACAATCCCATACTCATCAAGAATGAGACTGGCCTTCCTATTTTTATTAAACAAGTACCCAACAAGCCTCCTTATGGCATGGTCAGTGTGTTCTGCATGCCACATCATTGCCTCCAGTTGACGAAGCATATAATATGGAGGCGGAGGCAGATGTTAGGGAGGAGAAGCAAGAGGTGGAGGTTGGGGAGGAGGTGGAGGATTTTCTAGCAATTCATCAGCACAGCATTTCATCTTAATAATTGAGAGAACAAAGAGGAGGACGATGAAGAAAACATAGGAAAAATAAATGGAAATTGGGAGTTTAAATAGATATCTAGAAGGGAAAGAACAAAACTATCACTGCATGCATTGTAAGTTGAATAGGACCAGTCTCTTGCAATGGAGGGTAATGAAAGGGTACTTTGTTCTCGTGATGATCATCAAAGAAAGAGGAGGCACCCAAAGTTAGCACGGGGAAGAGAAAATGTTTCAAAAGTTTTAATTAATGTTTATTAAGTTAGAACCATTAAGTATATTGATATTATTTTTAACTGTGTTAGCTATGTAACAAGAATAACTTACAGTTGTTAATTAATAACCGTGAAATATTACGTTTTTTTTTTTTGCTAACTTAAGTTTTTAATATTTTAAAAAAACAACAGTGATGTTCAATCACTATAATCACTGCTATCCTCTTCCTTCTCCTTAGTGATATTATCTGAGGAAGGAGATGAATGGTCTAACTGCAAGCCATATTCAACCTTATTGTGATGAAGTATGAGTTTCAACTTCCTGTTCAGTTTATTGACGTATGTTGTGAGACGCCTTGTGGAGTGGTCAAGGCTTGTCAACGTATGCATTAGAGCTTCCATTTCAGGAGGAGGCGGAAGAGGGGGAGGAGGTGGTGGAGGAGGAGGAGAAGCTCCCTGGGATCTTAACATGATGAAGGAGAGAAGAAAGAGGCCGATAAAGAAAAATAGTAATAATCACAAGGAATAGGTGGGTTTAAATATGGGTTTAACAATGTTACGAATGGTGATGAGTTATGAATTGATACTTAGGGAAGACATATCGTTTGTAAGTGTTACATGACGGTTGTTTTTTAAGACCCTTATTTTTTTTGTTTTTCACTGATAAGGCTGGAAGATAAATCATTTGTAAGTTTTAATTATATGACGGTTGTTTTATAAGAACCATCATTTTTGTCACTAAATAAATGGCGGTTTTTAATTACAACAATTATTTTTGTGTTTTCACGTATTTTACCTCTCAATATATGACAGTACACATATTTAACCTTTAAGTTTTAATACTATATATGCATGTGTGACCTCTACCTCGATATAATGACATTTATTTGTTGTAACAATTGTTTATTAAGCATTATAAATATGCGAATAGTGAAAAATTTTCTTAATTGATAAGACATATTTGCAATGTCTTATAAATATATGTCTTATAAATAGAATCAGGACAATGATTTTGTTTTTTCCAACAATAATCATGATAATCATGAGAGTATTTATTACTCTCTTGGTCCTAATTATAAGATTAAGTTGACTTTTTTGAAGAAATTAAGTCAATTAAATTACTTTAAAGTATTTAATATTTTTAGTATCTTTAGATTTTATATCCGTTTATTAGTCAAATTAATTAGTTTGAAGGAAAAAAAAATAAAAATACTCTAAAGTAATTTAATTGATTTCTTAATTTATTTAAACAAGTCAACTTTATCTTATAATTAGGACTGGAGGGAGTATTATGGATTTCAACGTCACTTTCCACGTTAATACAATGGGCGGCGCCTCGCGAGTGGGTCGATCGGACTGTCCAACCTATGGGTTAAACATCTTTTATTTTTAATTCAAATAATGGCTGACCTGTTTTAACTAAATTATTTTTTAAGAAAATAAAAAATTTAATTAAAGAATGAAATTCAAAGGGTGATGAGAAAAAAGAAACTTGTACATCACCAGCTAATTACAACAAATTAGAACAGAACATGAACATGATAGAAGTATACAAAATGCTTAAAATGTTAACAGCCTGTATAGTGTGGAATCCTCTAACAAAGTGAGCAATTTCAAAGGGTGAAGATGGGCTACTACTGAAAACACTTAGATTTCGAGGCCTCACAATTTGGAAAATTAAGAAAAAGGCACCAATAAATACAACAGAGTATCTTATATTGAACTTTGGATCTAAGTCCGCCCCTAATGAACTATACTATTTGCTTGGGAAAGGAAAAGCCCAAATCAAATGAGAAAACAATATCTCAACATTTATGACTGATTAAGTAGATACTTCTCATTAATGTGTGGTTTGTCAACTCTAATTAGTGATTTATTCAGTAATAGACAAATCACCATAAATGGCAAAATCAATCAAACAATTATTGGGCTGATTTTGGCTTGGAAAGCTAGGCCACCAGACCACTATAAATAAAATAGAGGTTGTCCTTTGCATTGTTTCCTTACCTCTACAATTGAAACCTTTTGCAATCTCTCTTCTTTCTTTTTTCATCTTTCTTTGTTTTGGTGTACTGTTGTTCACATCTCGATTAGACTCTAATAGTCTAATCCTTATGTGAGCTCTTGTTATATGAACCCGATTTGACCCAATATGCATCTCACTTCCTCTCTATATATTATTTCTAACAATCAAGATAAAGAGGGTTTGTTCAAAGAAACTGTTATTCTTGTCCTAAAAGATATACATAACAAAAATCTTAGACCGAATTCATATAAGAGACTGCATACCTATAGATGTTAGAAATAATATATAGAGAGGAAATGAGATGCCTATTGGGTTTGATTGAATTCACATAACCAAAACTCACACAATGGTTAAACCACTGGAGTCTAATCGAGACGTGTATAGCGGTGCATTAGAACAAAAAGTTGGATGGGAGAAAAGAAGAGATATTACAAGAGGTTTCAATTGCAGAGGTGAGAAAACAATGTACGACGCAGCCTCTATTTATAGCGGTATGGGGAGCTTGCCCTCCAAGACATAATCAGCCCAATAAATGCATGATTGATTTGTTCATTAATAGGCAAATCACAATAAATGACGAAATTAATAAGGCATTTATTGTTCAGTAGTAGTCCGGCATTGTTTTCTCGCCTCGACAATTGAAATATCTTGCCATCTCTTTTCTTTTCTCTCATCTTTCTTTATTCCAGTTCACTGCTGTGTAGATCTCGTTTAGATTCTTGTAGTCTAATCACTGCATGGGCTTCGGTTATGCGAATCCGATCCGATCCAGCATGCATCTCATTTCCTCTCTATATTTTATTTCTAACACCTTATAATAAAAGTAACACAGTCTTTGTTCTAAATATAAGACTTAATTAACTTTTTTTAGAAGGTTAAAGAAATTAAATAAATTACTTAATCATATTATATGTTGTATCATTAAGTTATATATCAGTTTATAAGTAGATAAATTATTTTGGGGGAAAAATAAAAATGTAACTGCTTTAAAGTAATTTAATTATCTTCCTTAATCTTTTTAAAATAGTCGACTGGTTCTTATATTTAGGACCAGGGTAATACTAATTAAATCAAATTAATAAATATCAAGAAACTAATTTTATTTATTATCTATGTGAAATACTAAAATCAAAGTTTAACCAATAACGTTGACTGCCCAAGTAACTAACTATTTTTTGGGTGATAATGTCGATAAGTAAAAAAAAAAAAGGGTTAATATAATTTTTTGTCCCCTCAAGTTTACGCTCATTTTGACTTTGGTCCCTCATGTTTCAAATTATAGGTTTTGGTTCCTCAAGAGAAACATTGTCCAAGTTTTTATTTAATTATTGGAACCAATATTTAAATAGAATGAAACTTGAATGATCAAAACTTCTCTAGTTTAAAAATTAAGGGACCAAAACCAAAATTATAGTAAACTTGAAGGACTAAAGATTTTATTAACCCTAAAAGAATACTCCCTTTAGTCTTTAATATAAGACATATTTGAGAAGTTAATCATGGTCCTAAATATATGATAAAGTTTTCATATTTGTCAATCTTTTCCTAATTTACCCCTATTGATGCTCCCTCAACAATAATCAAAGAGGAGAGGGAATGAGTGAATTAAGAAATATAACTACGGTGTTTTAAAAAATACATGTCATATTACCTAACTTGTCTAACCTCTTAACATGAAGGAGTACTAATTTTATCTTAGAAAGATCTTACTAAGATATTAATACTTTAATATTTAATAACTTATATATTTTCAAACATTGACAAATAATTCAGCTTCTAAGATTTACAATTCTTCATAAACATGTATATTATATAAGAAAACAAAAAACTAGCTTCTCCACCGAGACCATATTAGAAAGACCCAGTTTGCTTTGCTGGATTAAATCTATCCAACATTAATATCTTTGAAACTCAGACCAAAAAGTTAAGTTTAAATTCGAAACAAATATTTGTGCAATTTATTAATCATGCTATGAGGTAACTGGTGGATCGATCATTGTTACACAATTATGTAACAGCATAACACCAGCAGAAAAAACAACATTAACTTGATGAGTAATGACTGAACAATTTGAGTGTCTATTTATGTTCAGATACACACAAAGTCAGTACTTTTCAATGTCATTCATTATATATGGGATTCAAGCATGCAAAACAAATACTCGAAAACAATTCATGAGAAAATACTCACATACCTTTTTCTTACAAATCAAATACTTACGGGTAAAATGATGTAGTAAAGCAAAATAAAGTGGACCATGCAAAAGATTAGTGTATAATAATAATGAATTAATTAGTGGTTGGTTAGGAATGGACCATGCAAAATAAAGTGGTCCACTAACCGTCTAACCAATGAAGGTGACAAAATATGGGGGGGATTACATTAATGATGGTCAACATAAAGAAACATTACAAGCAACTGTATTAAGGTTGAATAAGATCAAGAAAAATATAGGTTTTTTTTTTTTTGTCGAAATGAGAAATGGTTGGGGAAGTAATTAGTGGAAGAGTGGGCAAATGAACGAGATGAAATCAGCAGATTCCGCTATAGACGGCCAAAGCAGGGAATGTAGGGCCTTCACTTGTCATTTTGCGAGCAGAATCCCACCAACTACGTGTCTTGGTATCAACGTTTTCAACACAATTTTATATCTTTCAAGGGCTTCTAATTATGATCATCTCAAAGTCAATCCTTTTCTTTTGCCCCACCCCTTCTTCCTAATTCACTCTCTATGCCATCTGTGTGTGTGTGTGTGTGTGTGTGTGTGTGTGTGGGTTTTACCAATTTTAAGAAACTCAGACTGACTATCCAACTGGTCAAGCGCTGGTTCATGGTTCCATAATAAGATCTTGGTTTGAACCTTAACATGTTTGGTAAATGTAATACTCAAACTGCGGTTTCAGAAGCCCCTTTTTTTTTAAGTCAAGACAAAACTCCTCTTATATATTTACCTCGTAAATCGTAAAAGCTATTATCTAAAAATTAATCCAAATATACATAATTAAACTTAAGAGGGTTCATGAGACCCGAATTTTGATAATGCTCATCTGAGCCTGATAAAAATATGTCCATCCCATCATATATATATATATATATATAAAGAAAAACAACCCGGAAAACAATTAGGCATTTTTGAGTGAGGCTAAATGTCGGTCAGGGTCTGACATTGGCCACGGCATGCTGCCCTACCCAAAATACATATATAATTGCATTATATATAATATACACATTTATTTTTTTATTTGACAAAATTCAATAAATATTTACTTATCATTCAATTACAATATAGCGAATAAACTAATTATATATTTACTCAGGACATATGCGTAATTTTTCATAAACATATTGAATTAAAAAAATTGGTAATTTGCGATTTTGAGGAATAAATTTTTATTAAATCTTAAGATGCACTGTGTTTCACGGGGGCCATTCTCCTCTCTAGGAACATGCATCCACCACAACAACCATCAAACGTCTTATTATGATCGAAGAATATGCTATCAATTTTGTTTGAAATTAATGAAGCATGTTATATTTGGAGGCATTCTTTCTGTCTTTCATAAGGATAAAATTGATATTCCTCATATCAAAATAATTTACTTAATTGATATTTTAAATGAGCCCGGTTGGAAGGCATATTTTAAAAATTTATGTGTTTTGTTCTTTTTTCGGGCCACCACAAATTTAACTTGGTGAAACCGGGTGCTACTTAACCAGGTCATAGTCATTGAAGTGATTATTGTATTGACTAATAATGAAGTAGCTGCCTGATTGAGATTTGCCAATCACCCATTTTGGAACATTAAATATAAATATTTAATGTTGTGCAGTTTTTGTTTGGCAATTTTTTTTTAAAACATTACAATCTGTTCAAATCTAATTTGAATGATTTAGATTGATTTTTTTACTTTTACTTTTTCAAAAAAAATCATTTTATTTTAATGCATACAAAATCTAAAATAAAAATAATATCTTAATTATCAGTTTTTCAAAAAATGATTTTTTGATTTAAAAGTCATAAGTTAAAAATCTTAAATCTTGATTGTCAAAAAGACATGGCTCCATGAGAAATAGGAACCAGTTTAGTGGCAATAATGAGTACTATGAGCCATTCATCATTACAAACTGTTCAGATCTAATTTGGATGGTTTAGATTGAATTTTTTTACTTTTTAAAAAAGTCATTTTATTTTAATGCATACAAAATCTATAATAAAAATAATATCTTAGTTATCAGTTTTTCTAAAAATGATTTTTTTTATTTAAAAATAATTAGTTAAAAATCTAAATCTAGACTATCAAAATTTTATTTGAATTGTGTAGATCTCAATACAATGAATAGCTTTCAGTGCTTATCATTGCGATGAGCACTAGAGCTAGTTCTTACTAAGATACTGTATAAAAATACTCCCTCAATTATTGGTCCAAAATATAGGAGTTATAGGAGAGATTTGCTTTTGCCCTAAATGTAAGAACTTAATTGACTTTACCTCTCAAATTTGTAATTTTCTATCAAGCTATCCATATTGATTGCATATATTATTAAATGGGGTTAGTACCAATGGGGTAATAATTAAAAAGGGCATTTTAGATTAAACAATACATGTATGTTACACATGACTAACTTAACTAATTTTTTAATATTTAATTATTTATAAAGTAGTTATCTAACTCATACATTTGGGATAATATTGAGCATGAAATCGCACTGTTATAAGCTGTAGATAGTGCAACTCCCTTTTTAATTGATTGCATGTGTTTTGAATAATGAGAGTGGACTGGTTTCATTTTATATCCTTCATTAAATAAAAAATGAAGAAAGAAATACCCCTCCCTGTAATTTTTATATGTTCAAATTTATTTTCTGAGAATGATAATATTTTTTATTTATTTAGGGCTATGAATTATGAAAGAGTTTAGAAGATGATGATTACACTTTCTACTTTTTCGTCCTTCTTTGCTCTCTGTGTTTGGCATTTTCGTTTTTACAAAAGACACGAGTGCTACATGACTTGGAGACAAAACCTAATGGAAATCATAATAATAAAATTATAGACCAAAGGGAAGGCTTGTCTTCTGAATGTAGACAATAAATTAAACAATCTGCATATTTCTTATTAAATGATTCTCCTATTGATTGATTGATTAGATTAATGCTTGTCTGATTAACACAAGTAGCAAATATATGTCGGTGCATATATAGAAAACATAATACATATAGAAGTTTAAAATTTGACATATATAATGACTATTAATTTTCAAAAGAAATACCTATTCTAGAAGCTTGTTATTCAAAATAATTTATTTTGCAGAAATGATAAAATTATTTTCATCCAATCCATAAGTTCTTAAATTTTTTTTCGGAAGATATAGTTGTGAATATATATGTTCATGAATCTATATAGTATTATCTAATTTTTAATCTGGTCCCTACAATTTTTTCTATTTATTAAGTTTTAATTTTCTAGGCATTGGTCTACGCTCATGATATATAAATAAGAGCTATGGATGTTGGCTACGCGACATGTGCCACAAAATAAAAAATTAAAATAAAATTATGGAATAAAATTTATTTATTATCAGCATAATTTTTAAAAAAAATTATCATGCTTATAACTGTCTCTGGATTTTGTGAGAATTTTAATTGTCTCTTTGCATTTATATGCAATATGTAATCTGGTTGGTTTTTATTTTATTTAAATAAGCTATATCTCCCCATGCGTTGTACAAGAATTGCTTTCCCACACTTGTGATAATACTATAAATGGTAATGTTGCTAAGCATGAAATCTTCACGGAATAATCTTTTTCTCCACTATTTTCTACCACTCTAAAGCCCAAAGGATTTAATGAGGAAATGGGTGAACAACCAAGAACACACTATGAACCACAATGAGCCCGTCACAAGGATACATGTTGTCAGACCTCAACAAAATAATGCCTAAGAAAAATAGATGGGAACTTACTATTATTATCACTATTTGGCATAAAAGGGGATTATTTATAATTGAGGCATATAAATAAAGGAAATAAGAGAATAATGATATTTAATGACATTGAAAGCATTTTGGAAATACCATCATTTCTGTCTATATTGCATATTGTCATTAATCAATTAAATATCATTTAGTACGATATTGAAAATATTTATATCAATTCATTAATTATTATTAAAAGTTTGATTAAATCTAAAATGTCTCTGCAAATTTTTAGCAATCCATTAACTATCATTAAAAGTTTGATAATTGTCCTTCTTAATCTTCTAAATTTTTGGCTAGTAATTTGGTATATTATAATTACGTATTGCAAATCATTATGGTTAGAAAATATCTGATGATTATCAAGAGCTAAAATATAAGCTATTGGGAAAAAATGAAGTTACTATTTCTAAATTAAATCATTATAATTAAGGGATAAGAAAAACATAATCATCATTATTTAATGCCATTGATGAAGAGATAATTTCCACACCTATATTGCCGTTTTTTACAAATTTTTTATTTTGTTCAAATGGAGGAAGTTATAGAATAAAGAAAATTAGGGAATATAAAAATTATCAAATCATTTCCAAAATATTTGATTAACCAATCAAATATTGAAAGTGTAATATTCTGAAATTTGAGTTTGGAGGCTTAGAAATAAGCCTAAATTAAGTGGACTGCTAAGCCCTAATTTAGCAAGAGCCCAAATTTATCCCCTAATGATTTCTATATCTTTGGGTATTAAGAAAGTAAAATGGTGAATTTTGGAGAATATAATTATGTTTTTGGTGAAATTGCCTATGAGGTAGTGAGCTTGTCATGTGATTTTGAATGATCAAATGATGAGAAAAAATTATGAAATTTTATAGGATGAAAGTAGACATCCTAAGCTTTAATTTGATGGGTCATATGACTCAATTATAGCTATATACAAAAAGATATGAATTTTTGAAATCAGCCCAGAAAAACTGAAAATTTTCTGGAACTACATGCAAAGATTGAAATTCTAGGAATTTTGTGATTCCATCTAGCAAAATTCTATATTTTTCCTTGAAACTAGACTCAATAAGAGTTCTATAGGCTTTGGAATCACTCCAATTTTATTTTTCTAGAATTAGTTATGATTTTTCAAAGTTTGGGCAGAAATCTGCCAAATTTTGTAAAATCCGATTTTTGGAAAAATGGTGTAATGAAGTAAATATCATATAATAAATATCATTCTTCTCCTTCCTTCAGCCAAAACCGTGCAGCACAGGTCTGAAATAGAGAGAGAAGAGTTGAGATTTTTAGAGAGAGAAGGAGAGGAAAAAGCTTGTAGAGGTAAGTGATTTCTTCGGTAAATCGGTTCCTAATGTGTATAACTCCGCTCCTAACCTATTCTTCTATGTGATTCAAGGTTTGGAAGCTCATCTTTTGGTGTTTCAACGGTTAGGGTTCAGCCATCTTGAGAAAAGCTAGTGGGAGTTTGAGGTAACTTCCAAACCTTTGTATATTGACTATTCTGGCTGTTGTGGACAATTCAATCGGTGAAATTTCGCCATATTGTCCTTGGTTGTAAAAATGGAAAATGGGTTTCCCGAGGGGTTATGCTGCCCAAATTGGTACTAAATGGTAGTTGTAACCTAATGGAATAGTCAATAAGGTGGTTAGGAGTAGAAAGGAACGCGTTTACGGAGCCGAAATCACAAAACCCCGATTTTTCCCGGAGAACACCATAATTTTGGCCAGGGATATTTGAGGGCCTTAGAGTTGGATTTTCAATCATTTGATGGTTCCATTGGATTCAGGAGGGAAAATTAGGTGGGGTTACAGTTGGGCATTTTTTCGGAAAAGGCTGAGAAAGCATAATTACAGAAACGCCTCTAAAACCCTAAAAGTAGGGCTGCCAAGAGTAATTTCGTAATTTGACATTGAATTTGATAGCTTCGAGTCCGGAAATGGATTCCTTGGGTGAAAATATATTAGGATGGCCCATGTCAAAATATCGAGAAAATTACGGTCGGACTGAGTACAGCGGGGCCGGGTCAAGTCCCCGGGGGTATTTTAGTAATTTTTCAAGATAGACTCATATAACCCCCAGAAATACTATGGAAGTGTCTAAATAGTACATTTGACATTGTATGATCGAATATAGAGCCCCGAGCTATTTGCATATAGATCAAGGCACTCGTTTCAAGGCGAAAAAGGGTTAAGGTAGGGGACTTACCCTACTTGCATGTATTTGATATCTTTGCTTGTGTGATGATGTGTGTGATTGCTTTACTTGATTGTGTAGAGCATATTTGAATAAATGAAGCTCTGTTTCTATTTTTGCCATGGCCATAGTCTTGTTACATGAAACATTGAGCATGC
The DNA here is from genome assembly GCA_963242795.1 of Inga leiocalycina. Taxonomy (NCBI): domain Eukaryota; kingdom Viridiplantae; phylum Streptophyta; class Magnoliopsida; order Fabales; family Fabaceae; genus Inga; species Inga leiocalycina. The sequence goes on from OY725328.1 coordinate 26,568,425, forward strand.
AGAAATGTTATTATGGGCCATACATTTAGTTAAAGCTAACATGTCATACACATAGCATCTATCATGCATGCATTATGGTATTGTTTCCTACTGAGATTCTCTCGAATCTGACCCTCCCCTACCAACAATTTAAACATGAGACTACAGAAGATATGCAAACAACAATGCAGAGTACCGTACGAGGGGATTACAGTAGTGGAACGAAGACAGGAAGAAGTCTACGTTCCACTGGGATGAGTTTAGACACTCTAGTAGCCTTGTGCGGCTACCTTAATCGTAAATATCATGTACAAATCCCTATAGGGAATATATGTAATCATGCATATATTATCAGTATAGTTATGCTATTCCTATATTGCCTACCGAACCGCATATCATTTTCCGCAAATACTTTGACAAAAGTTGAAATTGAGATAAGGGCACGATAGAAAGCATATAAATAGAATTAGGAATTGTCATGAAATAATGATTAAGATAGTTTATTTAATGACAGATGGATCCAACCCATTTCTAATGGAATCGGGTATTACAAGTTTTCAAGATTAAAGTTGATGATTGATTGATACATGTAGCCAAATTGATCCACGTGTATACTAATTAATCAAGAGCACCCACATCATTAGCTATTAGCATCTTTCTATTACAAATTAATAAAGGTTAATTCCATTTTTGGTCTCTCAAGTTTGCTCTCATTTTGATTTTAGTCCCTCAAATTTTAAACCATTAGTTTTAGTGCTTGTAGGGGAAAAATGGTTTAGATTTTTATTGAGTCATAAGTGTTAGTTCAAGCGTTTCACCCAAGAGGGGCGGGTGAATTGGGTGATACCAGTAATTTCGATGCATATATAAAAATTGACTGGAAATTTAAAGCAATTAAGAGCTAGGAGAAGCATCACCAAAGTGTACACCGGGAGTTATACTGGTTCGGTCACAACCACTTTGACCTACGTCTAGTCCTCAGAGCTTTTCTGAGAGTTTCACTATATCTTCCAAGATTCAGTGGGTTATTGGCACCTCAGTACACAACAAGTTCCTTCACTGGACACTCACTCCTCCTTACACGTTGTAATCAAATCCCCAACTCAAGGTTCCACAACCTTAATTTATGTCAATAAAAAATATTGAGTTTGTAATGAAAAACTCTCTCACAGAGCAAATATATAATCACTGAAGTACAATGAATGAGTATAAGAAAACATAGCACAAAGAATTTTATGATCAATGTAAGTTTGCATGCTCTCAGTTGTTATACTCTGTTCTTTGAATGCTCCATATATATAGATGATTTGTGGTATCTATTGGAAGCATTTCAAACATGTCTATTAGAGTCACGCAACTTTGTTTGATCGTTCTTCAAATTTGAAAACTAGCCATTTATGGTAGGTAAGCGTTTTGAACGTTACGGACAATATGTTTGACTTATCTCTTAATGCATGATCTCTTCATTGTTTTTCTGCAAGTATACTCAAGAGCTATTACAATGAAGAGTTAATCATATAGATAACAAATCAATGAGCGTTGGATTTCATACTTTCTGTACTTCATTACTCGAGTGGCTACTCGAGTGATCATGCTCATTACTCGAGTAGTCCATTGAGTAACTTTATAAAAAATAAGTCAGAAAGTAAGTCAACGTGGTCTGACCATAATATACCTTGCTTACTCAGGTAATCCATCGAGTAAGTACCTCTTTTTTCTTCTGATTACTCGAGTGGTCCCTCAAGTAATGTTTCTAATAACTTTAGAGATTACTCAAGTAATCCCTTCAAGTAATTGCATGAAAATCTTGGCTGAGAGCAAATTCTATTTGACTTTACCTGATTACTTGAGTGGTCACTCAAGTAATGCTTCAAATAACTTTGAAGATTACTCGAGTGATCCCTTCGAGTAATGACCTCCAATTATTGGCCGAGGGTTACTGCATAGTTTCTTCTCTGATTACTCGAGTGGTCACTCGAGTAATATCTCAAATAACTCTGCAGATTACTCAAGTGATCCCTTCGAGTAATCCTACTTAATTCTTGACAGAGAGCTTACTGAAACAAATTCTCACACATTACCCGAGTGGCCCCTCGAGTAATGAGGTCATTACCCGAGTGCTCACTCGAGTAATGTCTTTAAAAATGTCACAGTGTTCCATTTTCCTGTGCTCTGTCTTTCACTTCATCTTCATTGCTTGAGTGGCTACTCGAGTAATGCTTTTCCTTGTCACCAATAACTTAGTTACTTTGTTCAAATCATTTTGTTTAATTATCAAAACTTTTTATATGATTAATCTAATCTTTGTTATCATCAAAACATATGGAATCTAATATTCTCCCCCTTTTTGATGATGACAAACTTGGTGATTTTGAATAAGGCTTTTGAAATTGAGTTTTCAATTATATGCTTCTTGATAACTTTTCATATAGAATCTTTTGTTCAATTCAAGTTTGAAAACTCTTTTGAAACAGCTTTGGGAAGATCATTTTAAATCCAAATGATTTTGATAAACTTTTTATTTGAAACCTTTTTGAATCCAATTTTGATGATGTTAAAATCAAAGCTCATCATTTTGTATGTGTTCTAAAAATACATCATTAACCCCAAAAGCATTTTTGTATGTGTTCTAACTTGTTCACCTTGCATACAACCAAAAACTTATTAGACCACAATGTAATATAATCTTAATGAAATCTGATTTTAATTGAAATTGCATGAAGAGTTCAATACATAATTTTAAACAAGTAAAGCTCCCTTAAACCCTATACACCCAATTCCTGATGCATTTACATCATCACATCACAAAATCACCTAAAGTACTTCTCCCCCTTTTGTCTTCATCGCAAGAAATAGGGTCAAGGAGAAGGAGAATGTCCATATGGCTTGGCTGCAGAGATGGGGTTGACAAGAAAGGCCAAAGAGTTATGTGAACTAGAGGTACTGGAGGAAGATGAAGATGATGATGGTTCAGGTTCAAAAATATTTACTAGAGGTACTGGAGGAAAATCCACTAGAGGATTTGGAGGAAATGGAATCAAAGAAGTAATCCCTACCTCCTCTGTATTAGCCAGTGAAGAAATAATCACTTCATTAGTGCCTATAGGTGAGGTAATAGGAGTAGGCACTGACTCAGGCTGGACAGGCTAGGCTGGCTGAACTGGATCATCAATAGTGATATGAATAGGCTCAAGTGTTTCTGGATCAGGCAAGGTGAATAAAAGGCTCTTGGAAATGGTGATAGGCATTATAGGTAGAGGAAGAGAAGATGGTTCAAGCTCAGAGGGTTTAGGCTCATAGGGTTTAGAATCAGAAGGTCGAGGCTTAGAATGTGGCTCAGGATATGATGTAGACACAAATGGATCAAGAGTGGATGAACTAGGTGTCAAAACATCAAGTTTAGCATGTAGTGATCTCAGAAGCTCACCTTGTGCTTGCTGCTCTGCCAACATCTCTTCATGCCTCTTGTCTATTCTCTCAACAAGTTCTCCCATCTTCACATTTATATGGGTTATCAATTCAGCATTGGTATTTTCAATGTCCACATGAAAACCTTTGAGGATATTCTCCATGAATGTTTGCAATGCTGAACTAATGAAAGATGGAGCAGAAGTGGAGGCAGGAGCAAACGACTGAGTATCATCCATTCTACTAGATTCAGCCTCAATCTTTTTCTTCTTAGGACCAGATTGAAGAGGAGTTTTGAGGGGAAGATTAATGTGAAGCTTTCCAATCTGATTTCGCCCTACTAGAGTAAGCCTCTCAATTAGCTCATCCTTCTCCAAATACCAAATCTTGTTCTTTTTGAAAAACAAGGATATAAGCTAAGGATAAGGCATTGGAGTGGTGGATTTGCCCTCAAATCTATATCTTTTGATTTCAGTATAGATATATTCTCCCAAGTCCTTTTTCTCTTTGAGGAGAACTGAGGTAAATTTTCTGAAATCCCTCTCTATGAAATGAGTGAAGTTGTTGGATTTTTTGACTATGTCTCTCGAATAGATATACCATAGAACACGATTAAAAATAACACATATCACTCGGGTTAAAATTTAAAGATCCCACAATCTCTCCAGGTCTTAGAATAGAAAACAATTGGCTCGACTCTAGGGTAGGATGAATATCTTCAGGAGGATCCTCTATTTCTAGCCAGGTGTTTATTTTGGATGATGAGATAAGGACTTCTTGACCTCTAACCATATTAATCATTTCTTCTTCTAAGGCATTTCGGAGAGGATCATTTACAGGATCAAGATTACAATAAAAATGCCTTACTATCTTGGTACAATAAGGAAGTTTAATAGAAAGCCAAGGCATGTAAGATTCAAGGTAGGGCATGAGATTAAACCTTAATACCTCTTAAAGAATATTGAAGCCAATATAGCACATCTTGCACACTCTTCTTCTTGAAAAGTGGTCTTTGAATTTCTCAGACTCCTCAAGCTTCTTCACATTGAACCCCTTTGTAGGGAATGTGATTTCTTCTTCCTCTGGCTTCTTTTTAGATTGACCTTGATTCTCTTTGTGAATCTCATCTAGCATATTTGCCATAGCCTTAGCCATATCTTTGTCATACTTAGGCTTTTTCGGTGGCTTCACAAAGAAGTTGGTGTGTTAGAGGAATCAGAAGGAGGTAGAGATGGTGCCTTAGTCTCTTTCCCTCTAACAGAAGGAACATCCTTCTTAGATTGAGCTTTTAAAGTAGTGAGTTCCTTGATCACTACCCCCTTTACCTTGGGTTTTGTTTGTGGCATAGCTTTAGCTTTGGAATGGGGACTGAGCTTCTGTCTTTTAGCTGGAGGATATGGGTTAGAATCAAGTGAGTTCTGAGGATTAGAGGACTCTGAAGGACTATTAGGAGTGGTGGTTTTGGTTCTAATTTGAATGAAAGATAAAAAATTCCTGAAATGTTTTCTTGCGACAATCGAAGATTAGGACAGGCGGTCTTAAGAGATTTGAGAAGGTATTTAACAAGAAATTTCAATAGGTTTTGACAGAAATGAGTTGAGAAAGAATTTGTGAAAAGTTCTTAGGAGAGCACTAAGAGATTTACTTGAGGATATTTTATGAGAAATGACCGAATAACGATAGTTAAAAGCCCTTGCACCCGATATCACTCAAGGCCCTACTCGAGCGATCTTGAGCTCACTCGAGTAGCTACTCGAGTGATCATATGAAAAATTTCAAAATGAAGAAAATTTAAACAGGTACCTGGCATCAATAATATTGTAGTTACTTATGTATATTCCCTCAATTATTTGATGACACTTTAAGACAAATTTGAGTTAAAAACAGGTTGATTTGAGATCTACCTTCATGATCACTCGATGGCTTACTCAAGTGACTCTGTGACATCACTCAAGTAGATACTCGAGTGATTAATCTTTTGAGTTGCTAGCTTGTTCGCTTTTCAACTGTTTTTTCACTTCCCTTCTTCTCTACCTCTTTTTCATGGTCATCACTTGAGTGGTTACTCGAGGGATGTTTATAATTACTTCCAGTTATCACTCGGGTAATATAAGTTACTTGAAGTTGTCCCTTGAGTGATATAGTTCTTTGTTAACCTCTGCTTTTCATACCCCAAAATAGAATATCAAGATCCTGCAAAAAAAAATTGCTAGAAACTCCTATGCTTAAGTTAGTAATCATTAAAATAGCAATAAATAACATCATCTAACATTTTATAAACACTAAATAACTTACAATTCATTGGGATTTAACATTCCCAATTCTCTTCTAATATATAAGAATTAATCTTTTGCAAGAGGTTTTATAAAGATATTAGCTAGTTGAAGATGAGTTGGAATGGATATCATTTTGACATCTTTCTTTTGAACACGATCTCTGATAAAGTAATGTCTAACATCAATATGCTTGGTTCTGGAATGTTGAACTGGACTCTTTGCTAAGCTTATCGTGCTAGTGTTGTCACAGTATATTGGTATCTCCTTTAGAAAAATACTAAGATCTTGGAGTTGTTGCTTAAACCATAACACTTGTGCACAACAACTTGAAGTTGCAACATACTTAGCTTCCATTGACGAAAGAGACATTGTATTTTGTTTCTTGCTAAACCACAATACAAGTGAGCCTCCAAGAAACTGGCTTTGTCTACTGGTACTCTTTATGTCTATCTTGTATCCTCCATGATCAGAATATGAGTATGCAACTAGATATTCACTTCTTCCTTTAGGATACCAAAGACCTAATTCTGCCGTGTCAGCAAGATATCGGAAGATACGTTTGACGATTTCAGCGTGTGACTCCTTTGGTGTTGATTGATATCTTACACACATACCCACACTGAATTGAATGTCAGGTCTGCTTGCAGTGAGATAGAGTAATGATCCAATCATTCCTCTGTATTTTGTGATGTTGTAATCTTTTCCCTTAACATCAACATCGAGCAACGTAGTTGAGCTTATAGGAGTGTCCATTCCATTTGATTCATCCATTCCATACTTCTTCAATAGCTCTTTTAAATACTTCATTTGAGATATGAAAATTCCATTCTTTCTTTGTTTGATTTGCAAATTGAGAAAGAAATTCAATTCTCCCATCATTGACATTTCAAACTCCCCTTGCATTATCTCAGAAAATTCTTTACATAATGTTTCGTTAGTAGCACCGAAAACTATATCATCAATATAGATTTGCACAATTAAAATATCATCTCGTTTTCATTTTGCAAAGAGTGTTGTATCTATTTTTCCTCGTACAAAACCTTGATTAATGAGAAATTTACTGAGCCTTTTGTACCATGCTCTAGGATCTACATACACTTCTTCCATGATGTAGCCATTTAGAAATGCACTTTTTACATCCATTTGATAGAGTTTGAATCCTTTGATATATGAAATGGCTAAGAGTACTCATATAGCTTCCAATCTAGCTACTGGAGCATACGTTTTGTAATATCCCGATTTGTGATTAGGGCTAATGACTCTGATAATTATTATAATTATCTTGATTAAGCACTATTATGATCTATGTAATATGAATTTTGGAATAGATACATATGGAAATTTAGATCAAGGGTTGAGATTCATTGATAATGGGTCGGAATCCTGTGCTTTGCGGTTATGTGAGCTTTTGGGGGAATGTGTAAGATGATGACATGTGGCATTGTGGTAGTGGTTGGATGATGCACTAGAAGACAAAACCTCACTTTTCCCTCTTCTCTCTCTTGGTTCGGTTGAGTGTGTGTGTGTGGAGAGTGAGTGACTTCTCATCATCATCATTGCTCCATCTTTCTCATTTTCTCTCTCCTCCCTCCATTTTCGCTGAATCAAGCAAGAAAGAGGGGAAGAAAAGCTTGAATCTTGGTAAGTTGTGATTCTCCTTTGCTAAGAATCTCTTCTCTAATATTGTTCATCTCAATGAAAGCTACATTGTGATGATTGTAGAGCTTTGAATGGTGTTGATTGGGATTTTGGCCGAAATTGAAAGTTGAGGGATCAAGGTTCTGAATTGAGCAAAGAGAAGAGGTAGGCATTTAGAGCATTTTGATATATTGTTTGTGAATTGTGGATAAGTTGGGAAAAATCTGGAATTTTGCCCTAAATATGCCTATTTTTGGAAATATGAAGTCCATTATGATAGATGATTGGAAATGATTTAGCTTGGAGATATATAAGTATTTGATGTAATTTGAAATGTTAAAAATGTGTTAAGGGAATTTGGATATGGTGTGTCATTGAGACCTTAACGAATGATTGTGGTCAAATTGGTTTTAGAGTGTTTTTGGAGTTGCCATTGTGTTCCCTAGTTAGTGCTTGAAGTGTATGAGCATTTTGGAGAGTTTGGGAACCTTTGGGTGAGGATTTGACTATCTGGTGTTTTCTGGTTTTTGCTGCGTTTTTGGGTCTCTGATGAACATCACTCGAGCACAGGATGATCATGCTCGAGTGATGGGAGAGTTTTTCCCTGTTCTGCTTCGAGTGAGCCTGGGTTGTATGGGCAATGCTCGAGCACATCGCTTTGTGCTCGAGTGAGCGAAGAACATGCTCAAGTGAGCATGGTCTGCTCGAGTGAAAGTGGGAGTTCTGAGTGAAGGGTTTCTTTCGGGTCTTCACTTGCTGGTGGATGCCACGACTGTGCTCTGACACTCGCGAGCATAGCCTTCTCACTCGAGCACTGGGGGTCGTGCTCGAGTGAGGTTGTGCTTCAGGTGAGAGTTGTGCTTTCGGGTTCTCACTCGCGGGTAAGGTGCGCGAGCATGCCTTCTCACTCGCGGGTGTGAGGTGTGTGCTCGAGTGCAAATGGCTATGCTCGAGTGATCCAGTGCTGGGAGAGCGTTGTGTGCTCTCGGGTCCTCACTTCCTGAGCTTCTCTCGCAGGTGCTCGAGTGAGGCATTTGGCCTTGTGCTCGAGTGAGGATCAGCGTGCTTGAGTGAGCCAGTGCTCGAGGGTTTCTTTGTGCTCTCGGGTGCTCACTCGCAATCTCACTCTCTCTTGTGCTCGAGTGATGTCCGTACTTGTGCTCGAGTGAGAGCATCTGTGCTCGAGTGAGATGACCAAAATGAGTGTTTTGCGTTCGAGTAAGGGGTCTTTTGGGTAGTGTCTTCCAACCCTTTAGGCATATGTTTAGGCCTCTAATAGTCACCTAAAGAGTCCTAAATGATAACCAACTTAGAGTATTATTGAAATGTACATATGGATAAGAGATTGATTGGTTGTCCCTAAATGATATAGGATTTGACATCTGTCGTCCTCGTGAGGCTAAGGTGCCGGAGCCAGTCAGGAAGGATACAGGTAGTGACTCTTTCTTTATACCTTGTGTGATACATTGTATGTATATTATGTCATTTGTTTTGAAATGGATAACGTATGCTGCAAGTTTTGTGAAAACTGTGGAAGCACCGCTATACCAATAGTCCCTGAGTCGCTAACAACGGTTTGGGTGAAGGTCGTATGCCTTCCCGGCGGTAAAAGGGGATGAGGTTAGGGTGTGATATATGTGTAATTGTGAGCCGAAAGGCTATTTGTGAAGGCCGACGGGCCATTTGTGATAGCCGAAAGGCTATATTTGAGCCATGTGGCTATTTGTACGCACTGCCACGCCAATAGTCCCTGAGTCGCTAACAACGGTTCGGGTAAAGGTCGTATGCCTTCCCGGCGGTAAAAGGGGATGAGGGTGGAGTGATTTGTGTTGCTGTATAAGATGATTGGTGTGCATATTCTGTGATTGCATATGGTATGAAATTGTTGTTACTACTGGGATTCTTTAGAATCTCACCCCTTCCATATGACTAACCTTTTCAGACAGGGCGAGTGGCTCGAAAGAGAAGCGAAAAACCAGGAGTAATTAGAAGTACTATGAGAATTAGTGGTAGTTGGTTATCCTTATTTTGGTTTTGGGATTACGGAATGTATATAAGTTGTAAATGATATTTTGGATATGTAACCCCATTTTGGGAATTTATAAACCCATGATATAAATATAAGTAGATGAACCCGGGGTTTCGCCGGGATTTTAGTTTCCGCACTCTGATATTGTTTATGTGATTTGATCGCTCTAGTAATTATATCCGCCTGTGAATGTGAGACCAGGATTAACTATGTTTTGAAACTGATTTTGAAATACCCCATCTCTTAGATGTGGGATTTGGTTTTATTCGTCTCTATTTCACTTAAATTTCGAAACCCGGATGTAATTACGGTGAGGGGGTTACACGTTTCCCTATAATCAATTCCTTCTTCCTGATTATAGCCTTTGGCCACCAATATTGCCTTGTTTCTGACAATGATTATGGATTCATCAAGTTTGTTCTTGAACACCTAGTTAGTGCCAATGATCAAATAATCCTTAAGACAAGTTACCAAATCTCAAACTTGATTTCTTTCAAATTGGTTTAGCTCTTCTTACATTGCTATTACCCAATCATTGTCTGATAGGGCTTTGTCAATATTAGAAGGTTCAATCACAGAAATAAAAGCAGAGAAACTAAATTCATTGAAAGTTCTATTTCTAGTTTTGACTCATTTATTCACATCTTCTATGACTTGGTCTAAGGGATGACTTTTATTGTATTCCAGACTCAAGGATGTCCTAGTGACTGATCTTCTTCTTTGGTTTGGTCAACTTCTGGGATAAAAGATTTAGAAATAGGTTGACCATTTTCTTGATTTAAAATAACTTCCTGCTTATCATCAATAGTTTTGTCAGAGGATTCAAATTCATTGAATACAATATGAATTGATTCTTCAACAACACAAGTTCGTTTATTGAAAACTCTGTATGCTTTGCTCCAGTTAGAATAGCCTAGGAAAATTCCTTCATCTATTTTAGAATCAAATTTTCCTAAGTTATCTTTACCATTATTATGAATGAAACACTTACAATTGAAGATATGCCGATGAGCAAGGTTTGGCCTCCTTCCTTTATATAGTTTGTATAGTATCTTCCCAAGTTTTGTTTTAATATAGGCTCTATTTGAAATGTAGCATGTTGTGCTCATTGCATCTTCCCAGAAAACTTGAGACACATTTTTTTCATTCAGCATTGCTCTAGCCATTTTAGTGAGCACTCTATTCTTTCATTCCATGACTCCGTTTTGTTGAGGTGTCCTTGGAGCAAAGAAATTGTGATCAATGCCATTAGTATCACAATATTCTTCAAAGACTTGATTTTTAAATTCTCCACCATGATATGTTCTAATACCTGCAATACACGTACCTTTCTCATTTTTCACTTTCTTGGCAAAAACAGTAAACTCTCCAAAAGTTTCATCCTTTGATGACAGAAAAATGGTCTATGTAAATCTAGAGAAATCATCAATAATTACTAATGAATATAAGTTGCCACCAAGACTCTTAACTCTTGTTGGTTCAACTAAATCCATGTGTAATAATTGAAGTGGTTCGTTGGTTGTGATCTCATTTTTTAATTTGAAAGATGATTTAGTTTGTTTACCTTTCTGACATGCGTCACAGATCAAATCATTTTTAAAATTTACTTTAGGTAATCCAATTACTAAATCCTTTTTAAGTAACTTGCCTAGTTGATGCATCTTGACATGAGCTAGTCTCTTATACCATAGCCAACTTTTATCGGTGTTAATTAGAAAATAGTTTTTAGAATTATTTCTGCTTACATCAAGAGTATAGCAATTACTTTCTCTTTTTGCTCTGAGCTTTACTTTGAGATTCTTCTTATCTAATTGTAAATCTTTATTGTTTACAATTAGACATTCCTCTTAGTCAAATATTAGACAATTGTCTTTATATGTAGTTTGACTTACACTCAGTAAGTTGTGACACAATCTTTCAATGTAATATACATCTTGGACTTGTATGCCTTTATCGTTTTTTATTTCACAAATTCCTACTATCTTTTCAGATTGATTTCCTCGAAATTTTACCTTTCCACCTTCTTTAGGTTGTATCATGGTAAAATTTTTGAAATCACCAATCATATGTCTCGAGCATCCACTGTCTATGTACCATTTGTTATTTTTGATGCTTTAAGACATATATGCAATCAAATACAATTAAATCTTAAGTACCCACATCTTTTTGGGTCCTTTTGGGTTAGTACAGAATATCTTCTGAACATATAAACCTTTAGGTACCCATTTGTAGGGTCCCATTTTTCCTTTCTTTTTATGAATGCATGATGAAGTATAATGACCCTTTCTATTACAATAATTGCAATATGTGAAAGGATTTGATGTATGAACAGAATGCTGAAAGTAACTCAAATATGTCTTACCTCCTACTTTCTTTCTTCCTTTCCTTTTATCTAATTTTGGATCATATCCAATACCAGACCGGTCATTTACAAATCGTTGGGCTTTTAAAATCACATTTAACATCTCACATTTAAAATCGTGATATCAATATTTTTATTTTTCAAAGAAGAATAGTTTTCACAATCCTTTTCTAAATTCTTTTTAAGTTCTACTTCAAGAATTTTGTTTTTCTTTTTGAAATAAACTAGTTCGTTAACTACTTTGATGAATTCAAAATGTAAAGCATTATATTCAGAAAGTAATTCATCATAGGTAGGATCAGAATCAGTTACCTCTTCTTCTGTTTCTTCTTGAGCAACTAGATAGATATTGGCTACTTTCTCATCATCGCTATTTTCATCAGATGAACTATCTCCCCATATGGCAGATATAAAGGTTTTCTTCTTATTGTAGAACTTTCCTTTTCTCTTTTCTTTATTCTTCTGAGCCAATTCTTGACATTCTAATTTAAATGTCTTGGCTTTCCACATTCATAGTAGATGATGTGCTCTTTACTGCTTGTTCCTTCTTTCTGAAAGTTTTTGAATCCTTGGCCCTTCTTGTAAAACTTTCTGAATTGTTTTATCATTAAGCCCATTTCATCATCATCAAGCTCTTTATCTTCATCTTGATCTTCTTATTTTGCTTTCAGTGCTAGACCTCTCTTTTTCTTCTCACCAATATCATGTAGTTCTCATTTGAACTTTAGTTTACTTTCATATTCAGAAAGACTTTCGAATAGAGAAGCAACCAATAGCATTGATTCACCTTTTGCTTCCTCAATTGTAGTGACTTTGGCCTCCAAGCCTTTTGAAAGAATATTCAAAATCTTTCATACTTAGGTATGTTGATCATAGATTTTCCCAAGTGCTGCAAGTTGATTAACAAGGTGAGTATATCTAAGTTCAAATTCAACTATCAACTCACCTAATTTCATTTGAAGTAAATCAAACTCAGTAACCAGAGTATTGATCCGGTTTTCTTTTATTCCTAAAGTTCCTTTATGTGATATTTCCAGGGCATCTCACATTTCTTTTGCTGTTGGAAGTGTGCAGTCTTGAAGTACTCATTTTGACTCAAGGCACTTTGAATCATTAGAATTGCCTTACTATTGAGTGTGATGAGTTTCTTGTCATTCACATCATATTCTGCGAGTGTCTTAGGAATCCTGTGTGAATCTACAATCTTTTCAGGTTTGTAGTTTCCACTCTCAATCATGTCCCATAGTCCATATTCTGTAGCCATTACGAATACTCTAAACTTGGCTTTCCAGAAAGAGAAGTGTTCACCACTGAAACTTGGAGGTTTGGTGATAAAAGCTCCATCAGGAAGAATTTTTTCACCTATGCTTGCTAATGGATCCTTCTTAGGTTGTTATACCTAAACAAGAAGACTTACGCTTCGATACCAAATGTTAGTTCAAGCGTTTCACTCAAGAAAGGGGGTGAATTGGGTGATACTAGTAATTTCTATGAGTATATAAAAATTGACTGGAAATTTAAAGCAATTAAGAGTTAGGAGAAATATCATCGAAGTGTACACCGGGAGTTATACTGGTTCAGTCACAACCACTTTGACCTAGTCTAGTCCTCAGAGCTTCTCTGAGAGTTCCACTATATGTTCTAAGATTCAGTGGGTTCTTGGCACCTCAGTACACAACAAGTTCCTTCACTGGACACTCGCTCCCCCTTATACTTTGTAATCAACTCCCCAACTCAAGGTTCAATGAATGAGTGATAATATCACTTGTAGGTGACTCTCAAAAGAATTAGAAGTGAATACACAAAGGAACAAGATCACTCAGAGTGATTGGTAAGCACTCGAGTGATATCATAAGTAATGATGATATGGTATCTAAAAAGAAACTAATCACTCGAGTGTTCAAGAAATATCACTCAAGTGATATTTGTCGAGGAACATATCACTCGAGTGATATGCTTTGAAAGTTAGATCACTCGAGTGATGCAGACTCTTTCAGCTGAATTAGTATATCACTTGAGTGATAAGAAGTAATTAAAACACTTGAAGTAATGGCACTCATTTTGAAAGTCACTCTCATATCACTTCAAGTGAAGTAATCTTCAAAGAAGATCACTCGAGTGAATTAGACAATCACTCGAGTGATCTGTAATCTCTTGCAAATTTATGCAAGTGATGAGAAAGTGATAAACATTCAGTAGTGATTTCATATACTTTTTAGACATCAAAAGATCACTCGAGTGACTAATTCTAAGCACTCGAGTGATACTTAACTTTTCAAAAACTATCCCTACTAATTTCTTTGATAAAATTTAGAGTGCCAAACACTACTAGAAAAAAGGGTTTTAACGTCCCTTTTTTTGGCCTTTCAACGTCTGAAAACAGAGGGACGTCTATGTGAGGGTCGTAGAAAAAAACGTCATTAACGTCTGTAAAACTGGGGACGTAGTAGGCAGACTTTAAACGTCCCCAGTGAACTGGGGACGTCTAAAGTGGGACCTTAGACGTCCCCAGTTCACTGGGGACGTCTAAGGTCCACCTTAGACGTCCCCAGAAGATCTGGGGATGTCTAAGGTCCACCTTAGACGTCCCCAGAAGAGCTGGGGACGTCTTAGGTGGACCTTAGACGTCCCCAGCTCTTCTGGGGACGTCTAAAGTGTCGCCAGCAGTACTATCCACGTCCCTTTTTTATTAAGGACGTTGAAAGTTTTTTTTTTTTTTAAAATGGACCTTTTATACATATTGCACTGTCTGGAAAATATGTAAACTGCAGAAATAGAATTCCAACAACAGCAGTTCAGCAGAATGAAAACAACAACAAACACAGTGATCAACCCAAGGCTACTACATGCCACACAAACTTTCAAACCACAAACTACACAACAATCTATATCCAAGTCTACTACATGCCACACAAACTTTCGAACCAGACAAACTACACAGCAATCTATATCCAAGTCCCCAGTTTGTACAATAACCAAGACTAAAATACAATCCATATCCAACAACAATAACGCTAATTATATGTACTACCACAAAAGTATGTCCTACACAAACTACTAAAGACTTTACTCTTCTGGTACACGTTGAAGAAGATGTCCAGCCATAAAGTCTCTGATCATATTTAAGTCTTCATATGAGTAGGCATCTTCATTGTCAAAAATCTGTAAATTAGAAAATAAGCTTAGATGAAATAATGAATGAAGTGAATGAATTCCCATTGAATCACAACACCAAGAATATTATCCTCAGAGAATGAAGAAGCGATTACTTGCTCAAAATCTTTCGTAATGCCACTCTGAATGATGTTAAACATATAAAGCAAGACATAATATCCACATTCCCAGCCGCCAGGTTGTCGAGGGCACTATAAATCAAAAGCAAATGGTTAAAATCAATAAAGGCATATCTAAAACGACCGTCAATCAAAATAACTTGATTTGAAACTACGTACCTTTGGAAACAACCATCTTGGATCTTTGCCACCTCTACGTTCGCGTGGCCCGCCAAGCGCTCGATACGTCGTGCATGCGCTATCATGAAAATGAAAATCAACATAAATTAGAATAATTCATTAAGTCAAGAATCAAGAAGCAATGAAATACAAAAAAATAACTTACTGGTTGAAGACGCTTTTAGTTTCTTTGTCTGGTCTTCTATTTAAGGAATCAAACCAGTAAACAACGTGCGACTTAGGACAGACAACACACAAACTCCAATGATAACTATCACAACATATACAGATTAAAATGAAGTTAGATGGCAAGGCAATTATTTACTAAAAATCTCAAATACACAAAATTAAAATGAGTACCCTTGAACAATCGGTGCTAGATAACAAGTATACTCGTCCTCTGACAATGTAAAGCCCACATAGTTCGTCCTTCGTTTCAATGTATTCTCAACCCTTGTCGTATGTGCAGGAGACAAGAATCCATATAAATCAACTTTCTGAGAGTCAACGCATATACGACGGAAGGTGCTATAATAGAATTAAAATGATGAATGTATTAGCTAGTTAAAATCAACTTAACTAAATGAATCAAAAAATGGGAAATAAAAAACTTACAGGATTGCAAATTTGCCCCATCCAATATCTAGCTCCTCGAACTTCATGAACTGTTTAAGATCGTGTTTATCAATTGTGAAGTGATACTCTGTATTCTGGCCCACAAACCCTGGAGGCATATGCAAATCAATCTGGCGAATGCCTTTATAGATATGCTGCAATCGTGCTAAGAAGGGCCATTTCTCTGCTTCCTGCTCGTTCTTTTAGAATATAAAAACACATACTGTTAGTAGGATGTCAACACATCTCAAGTAAAAGTAAGGTAGTTCCATACCATTGGAGGTGTTTGTGGTAACAAGCCAATAAGATGTACAGGCCAAAGGATGAAAGATCCTCTCGCCTGAGCTATCGTGGCAACCTCGGCATCAGGAATAGGGATCGCTGAACCTTCTTCCCCCGCTCGAACACACGTCACAGTTACCCTACGCAAATGCTGTGGAATTTGCTGATGATGGTGGGTAGTAGCTTCTGTGTGAACGAGAGCATCTGCAACTACACGCAGCACTGGGGCATCCAAAGAGAGGATGGCAGGTTCTCCCGGCGCTGGAGTATGAGAAGGTTCGCCAAGTGGTTCTTCCGCCGGGTTGTAACTTCCTTTGGTGCTGTGGAAGGCCGGGGATGAATGGGTTCTACGCTCGGTAGTTGCCATCTGCGATTCAAACATCTTCTGCATTTCAGCTCGTAGCTCTGGCAACAGCTCTTGTCGGAGCTTGTCGCGAAGGTTGGCCTCGAGCTCTTGTGAGACTTCCTGACGAATCTTGGCCACAAGCTCCCTACTGGGTTCAGCTTGTGACGAATAAGGATGTGAGGCTGGGCCAAAATACTTCGTGACACGAACTCCAACTGCCTCCCCTCGAACATGACCAGGGTGATCTGGCTTCCCAATCGCCGTTGACAAGATGTCCATCCGTCCACTTGGAGTGAACGAACCTTGGCTACTATGATCTTCCAGTTCATCCTGCAGCATAAAAGTTATCGTAAGCACTCCCAATATGAAAAAATAAGTTTGAAATTATGCTCTAACTACTTACAATTCTTGCGGCAACCTCAGCAACAGTCGGATTTACGTACTTCCCACCCTTAAGCCTCCCTGCTTTCCATTTTTTGTGACGTGGTGGAGGTGGCGAGGGCTGGACCACAACGGTAGGATCTAATGTGGCTGCTTCCTTCAATTTCTCCAACTCTTCTGCCATCATCTGTCGCTGAAGCTTCCGATAACCACCACGAGACATGCAATGTTGATAGTTATTAGCTGCTTGCCTCTCTGCATTTGCTGCACTTAATGCCTTTTAAAGGAAAACAACGAACACCGAATCAATAATGTCAACTATATTCAAATAAAACACTACGATTACAGAAATCTTACCAAAAAGTTTGGATCTTCTCGTGATGCCATAAACAACCTCCAGTCCTCTGGAGACAAAAATGGATACTCATGACATGGATCCTGACCCCTCAAGTCCCCTCGAATGTAATCTCGTGTGAGCCTGATCTTGAAATCTTTCCATCGTAGACGAACCTCCGTCATCCACTCCTTGTACATCTCCGCGGTGTCAGGGACATCATAGGTTTGCTGCAAGGTAAAAACATACGTTAATTATATTTGAAGTGATAGGAATAAAGATATAATGCAGATGTATTGAAAATTATATACCAAAAGTTGTTGCCAAATCAAGTCTTTGGTTTTTGGTGGAACCAACTTCCAATTAGCATAGGTAATGCGAACTTTGCTTCGAGCCAAAAAACCTACGTAGCTAATGAAATGGTCTTCCTCCGGACCAATTGGTTTCATATCTTGATCAAAGTCAATATGCAACCTCTCCTGTTGATGGTTATGACGTGCTACCAATGCAGGCATTTTTGTACTGCCTCTAACCCTTCGTCTCGCAACCGGTTCACGTGTCGCATCACGTTCATCCCTATTCATTTCATTGTCCCTATCACTTGGAGAGTCACCAGAGTTGTCCATATTCCTGTAAGCACAAAAATCATTGTCAGATAGGTGAATAAATTGTAAGAAAATGAATAAACTGAGACGTAATAAAACAAACAGCACACATTACTATTTTCTAAGTTAAGCTCTTACTCTAGATTGTTTCCCATATTCCTTCACCATGATCATTTCTCACAGCATATTCTTCATCATCTACCAATTCTCTTTCTTCAATTGTTGTAGGTGGATTAATTGTGAAAGGTGGTGTGTCGTCAAGGTTGAAGGTCGGATCACCATGCTTCTGTTTTTTACTCTGAAGTACAATGGACATTTTTTTATTTGCGGGATCTGTGACATAGAACACTTGTTTCGCCTGGCTTGCTAGAATGAAGGGCTCATCCCTATAACCTACTCTTTCAAGATCAACTGAGACAAATCCAAATTGTTGATCTATTACCACAGCATTATTGCTAACCCACTTACATTTGAATAAAGCAACTTTGAACTTGTTGTAAGTGATTTCCCATATTTCTTCTATCACTCCATAATAGGCCATGGATGCTAATATGGGGTTTTTGTCTTTCGAACTAGAAAAGTGCATGGATTCAGCTTCTACAATCACCCCACTATTTTGCATGGTACTCCTGTCATCTTGGTCTTTTGTGTAGAAAGAATACCCGTTTATATCATAACCGCTCCAAGTAATGATCTGAAACGAAGGCCCCCAGGCTAGCCACTCTATTGTCCCAGACACACCGGACTCATGCAAAACCTTTTCTCCAAACCATTGAATGAATGTCTTGTTTTGCTCAATAGTAATCTGCATGTCATTCTTCCTCGGATTCTCTTTCTTCAATCTGTTTCTGTGTTCCTCTATGTACGGTTGCACTTCTGCCATGTTATTCAGGATATAAAGGTGTGCTTGCAACACCTCTTCACGAGGCATAGTCTTCACTTTCAGTCCTCGTGTTCCCTTGCTCCTCCCCTCTTCATGCCAAGCTTGTTCCTTCTTTCCTGATAGATAATCGCTGCAGAAGTCCATAGCCTCTTCAACAACATACCTTTCAACTATTGAGGCTTCTGGTCGATAGGGATTTTTAGAGTACCCTTTTAAGATCTTCATGTATCGCTCGAAAGGGTACATCCACCTTAGGTAAACTGGAACGCAGAGCCTTACCTCCCTTACCAAATGAACTATCAAATGGACCATTATATCAAAAAAAGAAGGAGGAAAGTGCATCTCTAATTGGGACAATATGATATAACCCTCAGCTTCCAGTTCATCCAGCTTTTCAGTGTCAATGACTTTGTTACAGATAGCATTAAAGAAAACACACAATCTTGTCACAGTGTTTCGAACTTCATCTTTTATAATCCCTCTAATAGCTACTGGTAACAGTTGTTGCATCAACACATGATAATCATGGGACTTCATTCCCACTAACTTCAAATCGTCCATTGACACACACCTTCTCACATTCGAAGAATATCCTTGTGGTACCTTAATTTCATGCAAACACCCACACAAACTTCTTTTCTCCGCTTTTGATAGTGTATGCGCTGCTGGCTCCATGTATGCCCTCCTACCATCATCTCGTAGCTGTGGATGTAACCGTTCTCTTATTCCCATATCAACAAGGTCTAGTCTCGCATTAATCCCATCCTTGGTCTTCCCTGGAATGTGCAAAAGTGTACTGACAAGGCTATCACAAACGTTTTTCTCCACGTGCATTACATCAATACTGTGCCTCACGTCAAGACTACGCCAATATGGAAGATCAAAGAAAATTGATCTCTTCTTCCATATGTTCTTCTCACCCGAAGTCTTATGATTCTTACCGAGTAAGACATTGATACGTTCAACCCGACTGTAAACTTCCTCTCCGGTTAATGCCTTTGGAGCCATTCCATGCTCCGGCAAGCCGTTAAAACGCTTTCTTAACCTACGATACGGGTGGAATCTAGGAAGGAACCTCCTGTGACCTAGGTAGACCGGTTTTCTTCCATGTTTCAGTTGGTGGAAGTGAGTGTCTGCTTCACAGATCGGACATGCTTTATGCCCCTTCACACTGTACCCTCAGAGGTTTCCGTAGGCAGGGAAGTCATTTATGGTGGTGAACAGCATTGCACGTAGCTTGAATGACTCATTCTTATACGCATCAAACACATCTACGCCTTCCTCCCACAACTTCTTCAAGTCCTCAATCAAAGGCGCCAGGTAGACATCGATATCGTTTCCTGGCTGTTTTGGTCCAGAAATCATCATAGAAAGCATCACATACTTGCGTTTCATACAAAGCCAGGGAGGCAAGTTGTATATTACAAGGAGTACTGGCCACGCACTGTGTGTGCTATTAAGAGTTCCATACGGATTGATGCCATCTGTACAGAGCCCAAGCCGAAGGTTTCTCGGCTCGCTGCCAAATTCAGGGAACATTTCATCTATTTTCTTCCACTGTGGAGAGTCAGCCGGGTGCCGAAGATATTTTCCGTCGGATATTCTGTCATCCGAATGCCATCTCAACTTCTTCGCCTTTTTTGCAGTGCCAAATAAACGCTTAAAGCGCGGTATTATTGGAAGATACCACAAAACTTTTACAGGTTGCCTTTTAGTCTTCCCATCGTCACAACCACCATCTTTCTTCACTTTGTATCGTGCGGTTTGACACTTAGGGCACTCACTCAGGCCTTCATACTCCTTTCTGTACAGTACACAGTCATTAGGGCAAGCGTGTATCTTTTTATACTCCATACCCATTGTCGATAGGATTTTCTTGGCCTCATACATATGATTTGGAAGTACATTATCGTCTGGAAACATATCACACAACAGTTCAAGCAGCAATGTGAAACTACTATCGGTCCACCCACAAGTTGCTTTTAAGTTAACCAAATGTAATGTTCCTGTGAGTCGTGTGTACTTACTCCCAGGGTACAACGGTGTCTCTGCATCACTCCGCAGGCTGTCATATTCATGCGATTGCGCAAAGGATTCTACCTCAACATCGTGAATCATTCTCTCCATTCTATCTTCATCTATGACATCCACAGCTTCCTTCTTGTGTGACGGACAATCAGTTACTTCCTCACCATGCCATATCCACCTTGTGTATCGAAGATTTATTCCATCACAAAGTAGGTGATCCCTTATAACTTCAACATCCCGTGTTCTCTCATTTAAATAATTGACACAGGGACAAAAATACTTCCCATTTTTTGCTGGAACGTTCCTTCTAGCAAATTCAATAAACTCTTCAACCCCATTCTCATATTCTTCACTTGTTCTCAAAGCATTCATCCAACTATGATCCATTCTATTACCACCTATGCCATTCACACTCAAGTTTAGAGTCATTGTCAACACTGGGAATTGCCTTTTACTATTTTGTTTTCCAAAATTTTGGCAGCATTTCCCCTTAAAAGTGACACATCCCAAAATCAAAATAACAAACCATCTCAACTTAATTTAAACTAAACTAAACTAATTAAGAAGAGTAAAATAAAAATTCAGAACAGTAAAACAAGAGTAAAAAGCAGGAAGCTAATATTAATTCTTCTAACCAAAACAAAAGGACGAATACTTTAATTAGTGCCAATAAATATACCCTTTCTTAAAAGAAATAAAAATTTAGCCTCAATTCCTCACTAGTCTTTGGCTTCCTACAATTAATTATCAAAGCCAAATTCTATGTCTACCTACTAACACTCTAACAAGATAGAACCAAATCCTAATCAAACTCAATTCTTTCAATATCAAATCAAACAACTTTTAGAATATTCATAAATCAAAATCCAAACTTCCTAAATGCAATTTTTTTGTTCAAAAGTTTGCAAAAAAATTTCTCTATATGTATAAAAGCAAAAAAGACAAGTTATGCAAACTTAATATATAGTATTAGTTATAAATTTTTAAAACTTAAAAAAAACACAATTTAACAATTTTGTAAGGGTTTTGTAAGGGTTCACTTACGTTAGATCACAAGTGATTCTTAAAAGTCTAAACAAATATGATAAATCACCCCAACATATATACATAACCTTTGACATATTAATCTAACATTAATTCAATTCTAACATTGTTAATTATAACAACATCTGTTCCCCAAAATAATTATTTACATTAACAATATTCTACAAACGCAGAATAATTATTTACATTAATAATATTAACAATAATTATTAACATCTGTTCACCAAATTAATTAATTATTTACATTAACAATAATTATTTACATTGTTAACCCACGCACCTGATTTTCTCAAAATCCAAGTGCAGAATCCAAGTGCATGCAGCAACAATATAACCCAGAACGCAGAATCAAGTGCACACACCAACAATCCAGAAACGCAGAATCCAATTGCAGCAACAATATTCTACAAACACAGAATGTAAATTCTTAATTGCTTCACATAATAATCCAACCCACGCCTCATATGCACATGATCAAAAGAAACCCAGAAACGCACCTGAATAATTCTGAGAATGCTGCAGTAGCAGCAAATGGGAAGACCCACACGGGCAGGGGAATGGGAGAAGAAGGAAGACAAATGCAGGGGAGGGGAGGTGCGCCTTTGCTCAGTGAATGAGTTCTGAAGCTCAGCTCATGGGTTTGGGAGAAGAGAGGAAATGAATGCAGCAAGGGAAATGCAAATCTGAGACGCTCACGGGTATGGCTTTGGAATTTGTTCAGTGCAGCAGAAATGAAATGCAGCTCACGGGTTTGGGAGAAGAGAGAAAACAAATGCAGCAGGGGACATTAACGGGTATGGCTTTGGCACAGAAGGTAAAGCTGCCATGTACAGTGAATGAGGTGATGTTTCTGGGGTGTTTAGACGTCCCCAATCTCTCTGGGGACGTCTAAAGTTGAGTTTACACGTCCCCAGAGAAACTGGGGACGTCTAAAGTGAAGTTTAGACGTCCCCAGTTTCCCTGGGGACGTCTAAACCCCACTTTAGACGTCCCCAGTTTCCCTGGGGACGTCTAAAGTCCACTTTAGACGTCCCCAGAGACACTGGGGACATCTAAAGTGTTGAAATCTTACACTTTCGGTCAAATTCATCCAGCGCCTTATCCACCCGCCAAATATTTAACTTTGGACGTCCCTAACTTAAAAAGGGGACGTCCTTTAGGGACGTAAAAGGTCTTGTTTGTAGTAGTGAAAGCTATTATTGTAATATCCCAAATTTTGGGATTAAAGGCTAGGGAATAAGCCATAACTAAGTAGACTGCTAAGTCCTGATTTAACAGGTGTCATAAATCTATTATTTAATGTTTCTTATATCTTTGAGGTATTAAGAAAGTAAAATGGTGAATTTTGGAGAATATGATTATGCTTCCAGTGAAATTTCCTGTGAGGCAATGAGTTTGTCATTTGATTTTGTATGAACAAATGATGAGTCAAAATTATAAACCTTCTCAGGGTGAAAGTAGACATCCTGAGCTTTAATTTGATAGGTGATATGAATCATTTGAAGCTATATGTAAAAAGATATGAATTTTTGAAGTTAGCCCAGAAAAACTAGAAAGCTTCTGGAACAACATTCAATGATTTAAATTTTGGGGTTTTTGTGCTTCCATTTGGCTAAATTCTATATTTTTCTTTGAAACTAGACTCAACAAGGGTTCTATAGCCTTTAGAATTACTCCAATTCAATTTTTCTAGAATTAGTTATGATTTTTCAAATTTTGGACATAAATCTACCAAAATTTTGTAAAAATATGATATTGTTGGAAATTAAATTAATAATTAAATATCATATAATATATAATATAAAACAGCATTCTTCTCCTTCCTTCAGCCATATTAGATGCACACAGCTGAACATAGAGAGAGAAAGTGTGAAATTTTAGAGAGATAAAAGGGGAGGAAAAAACTTACAAAGGTAAGTGATTTCTTTGATAAATCAGTTCCTAATGCATATAACTCCATTCCTAAGCTTCCTTTTCATATGATTTAAGGTTTAGAGGCTCAAATTTGGATGTTGAGCACCTAGGGTTTTCAGCCAAGTCAAGGAAAAGCAAGTGGGAGCTTCAGGTAATATCCAAACCTTCATATATTGACTATTCTAACTGCTGTAGGCAATTTAATCCGTGAAATTTCGCCGGATTGCCATTGGTTTTAACTTTTGGAAATAGGTTGGCCCAGGGGTTATGCTGCCCAAATTGGTAATAAATGGTAGTTGTAACCTAATGGAATAGTCAATAAAGTGGTAAGAAGTAGAAAGGAACTCGTTGACAGAGCCGAAATAGCAAAACCCCGATTTTCCCCAAAAAACCCATATATTTCAGCCAAGGCTGTAAATGAGTCTTAGAGTTAGATTTTCAATTATTTGATGGTTCCATTTAGTTCATAAGGGGAAATTGGGTGGGGTTACAGTTGGTCACTTTTTCGGAAAAGCCCGAAAAAGCATAATTACGAAAATGCCCCTGAAACCCTTAAAGTGGGGCTGCCAAGGGTAATTTTTAATTTGATATTGAATTTGATAATTCTGAGTTCGGAAATGGATTCCTTGGACAAAAATATGTTAGAATAGCCCATGTTAAAATTTTAGAAAAAGTACAGTCAGCCGGGTATGGCAGGCCAGGCTGGATCTGGTCCCTGAGGGCATTTTAGTAATTTTTCAACATAGACTCATATAACCTTTAGAAAAACTATGGAAGTGTCTAAATGTTACATTTGGAATTGTAGGACTGAGTTGAGAGCCTGAGTTACTGGCACATAAATCAAGGAGGAAAGACTGGAGGTAAGGACTTACCTGACTTGCATGTATTTGATATCTTTGCTTGTGTATTGATATATGTGATTGCTTTATTTGATTGTGTAGAGCATATTTGAATAAATGAAGCTCTATTTCTATTTTGTTGTGGCCATAGTTTTTTTACATGAAACATTGAGCATGTAGAAATGTCATTATGGGGCATGCATCTAGATAAAGCTAACATGTCATACACATAGCATCTATCATGTAGTATTATGGTATTTGTTTTCTACTAAGATTTTCTCGAATCTCACCCTCCCCTACCAACAATGTAGACAGGTGAAGATAAAAGGTATGCTAAGAACAAAGAAGAGAACCATACAAGGGGAATGCAGTGGTGGAACGTAGATGGAAAGATATCTTCGTTTCATTGGGATGGGTTTAGACAACCAAGTAGCCATGTGTAGCTACACTGATGGTAATTATCATGTATGAACCCTTATGGAGAATTTCTGTAATCATGCACTTATTATCAATATATTTATGTTATTACTGTGTTGCCCATCGAACCACATATCGTTTTCCGCAAATACTCTGAAATAGTTAAAAATAAGATAAGGGTGTGACACATCACTCAAGTGATTTAGAATCACTTCAAGTGATGAGGAGATACACTTGAGTGAAGATATCAAAATCCAAGTTCATCATCTCGGGAAATTCAATACTCATTCTTTACATATTGAGTTACTTCCTGAATCTTTATATTATTCCTAAATGTTGCTAATCTTATTTCCTAGTAAGCTTCAAGTGCTTTAACAACGAATTAAATGCAAAATCTTGAAGATAAAAAATCTAAAAGCAACATTAAATGTGTAGTAGAGAGAAGCAAAGCAAACATTCTTTTTCATCAACGGCTACATTTATTCCCTAACCGACAAATTTGAATACTCACAACGGTCTTCAAACATCCTCTATCTATAAATACAAAACATTCAAGATGAAGCAACTAACCAACGACGATATTTAATTTGCTCATTAAGTGCTCTATTTTCTACTTGTCTATTATTCCCTAATATAACTTCTGGTCTTTAGTTTTATCTATCTACTCTTTGAGAGAGTATTCATCAAAAACTCAATACACTTTATTGAGATAGCTTAAGGTAGTGGCACTTTAAGTCAGGTATTGGTTTACATTGTGTAAGGAGGAGTAAGTGTCCAGAGAAGAAACTTACAGTGTATTGAGATGCCAAGAATCCACTGAATCTTGAAAGATATAGTGAAAATTTCAGAGATAATATGATGACTGGACGTAGGTTAAAGAGATTGTGAACGAACCAGTATAAATCTCTGGTGTACATTTCAATGATATTCTTCTAACTCTCAACTTTGATTTAATTTCTATTAATTGTTATATTTAGTTAAAATTTTTAATCACCCAATTCCCCCCTCTTGGGTAAAACACTTGCACTAACACATTTGTCTTACAAATTAATAAATTGAGTATATGGACCAACAACTATAATTAACAAAACTATAAATTAAGACAAAATAATAAGGGAAAATTTTAAAACTTAATTAAAAATGAAGTGAAATTATAAGAATTTGCATATTAATTTTTCTGAAGATATTTATATTTCTATGTACATCGCCCTTAGATCAATTTTGCACGTCAAACATTGATATTTTTATTTATGGGAAGTTTAAAAAACAAATTGACCCCCAACCATTTCCACATGTGACATGACATGCTTCCCATTTCGATTTTTGTTTAGTTCTAGAACCATCCTTTTACGTATGTATATATAGTCTGTGATAGCTTTATTTATTTATTTATTTGGTTCGGAGGATCATCGTTTGATAAAAGTTTTGGTAAGAAATTTTATAATAAGAAAAACATATGAACCATGAAAAATCAGTTGTGAAGTAAGCAAAGACCACTTGAAATTTAAGCAATACCTCTATGAATTATGCGACGCTTAATTTTTTTTCGTCTAACTGTTTTAAAATTTGTACATAAGACGTATCGTGAATCAAGGGATATCATGATTTTTTGTTAATTTATCTTTTCAAATAACTATTTTTAAATTTTTAATATTATAATTATATATTATTCTTTTCGATTGGGTTTTTTAAATAACAATACTACTTGATATATGATATTACCAATTGATACTAACTTGAATATTAATAAGTCCAATGGCAAAAAAAAAAAAAAAGATTATTAATAAGTCCAAATGGATATAACCCTCCTCTAATAAACTTTTCTCCATCCATAATGTTCAAAATCTTCAATTTATTTCAGGGGTGTTGAATCCTTTTCTTTGCAATTTAATTTTTTCTTCTAATTAGTTCTTCATGAATTTTTTTTATTCATATGTTATCATATATGTAGGGATATATTTCAACTCCATCCCTTACAAACAATAATACTAACAATGGTACGGGGAAGCAAATCCTCTCAGAAACTCTCCCTTATTTTTGTCTCAAAATATCAAGGAATAAAAAACTGAACCAGGCAATGAACCGGTTACAGCATAGGTTAAAAGGTTAATGAGTCAATCGGGGTCTAATTTATTAATGGCAATATATATTAATATATTTTTAAACTTCTATAGATAAAAATGAAGATTTTTAGAAAAAAAATGCTTAAAATCTATTAGTATTAGTTATAATGCCTATACTCATGCAATAATATCTCCTTTCCTATAATTATTATATCCTTTTAAATAATTTTTTTTCATTATCTTCATTTTTTTTTAAATTTGTTATTTCTTTACCTACTCTTCTCTTCCTTTTGGTCTTCAACCTTCCATTTTCTCTTATAAAATCACAAAATAAAAATTTGGAAAAAAAAATGAAACTGGTTTAACCGATTGAACCACCGGTTTTACTGGTTTCAAACCAATTCAACCGGTTTAACCATCAAACCAGACCGGACCACTGACCAGTTCGACCGATCGAACCGGCCGGTCTAGTCGGATTTTTTGTTCTATGCAAAATATCATCACCTTTAATTAGATTGAAAAATGAAGGGTTTGAATTTAATATCTTATAACATATTATTATAATATTATATAAAATTAAATTGAAATTTTTACAATGTGATTTGGACAGGTCACAACTTTAGTATATATATATATATATATAGAAAATTATTTATAAAATATTATATTAAAAATTTTATAAAATATTAAATTTAAATTATCTAATCTTTTGTTCTTAAGGACGGAGATGAGATTTTGATAGAAAAAGGAGATAAATGATAATGAGAGGATCTGATTCCAATATAAAAATTTATTGGAGACAAAATTTAAAAATAAAATGTGAATGATTAATGAAAGAAATAAACCACTAAGTAGAATTTTCCTAAATCTTTCATTTGGTCCACTATTGACAGAAATGGAATCTGATTTTTGAACAATTTATAATATATGATATACTTTTCTTTCGATAATACTAATATATTATATAATATTCAGTAATAGATATTCTTTATTTTACAAATAAAAACACGAAAAATGTTTATTTTTTATTAAATGATCTTCAAAAATTTTTAATTTAATTTCTTGTTCACTTATTTCCCTTCTATTCAATTTTAACAATAAAGTAATAAGACTTTAATGAATATCAAGCAATAGACTACACACAAAAGACCAAATTAAACCACAAAACTTAAACCTCCCCCTTGTCGAAAAATATTGGAATAATTGTAAATATATAGCACATATATTAATAATAAATCTATAGATGTTATCAAAAAATTAATAAATCTATACAGTTTATATAGATATTAATTATTTAATATCTAAATAAATTGGAAGACTGTTTAATTTTTAGGATGATTCTTGAAAACATATCACACTATAAATTATGATAATGACCTCTATATAAAAATTAAAGTTTAATATAATCTCAAAAACTGGGAAAAAAAAGTGGAGACATAATATAATTAATGATTGAGCTAGTATAATGCAACTTGCATATTTTTGTTCTCACTCATTATAATTACCAACCTCTCATTGTTGCCGCCATATATTATGGTGACTTGCTCTCCTCAAACTACAATAAGTGTACTAGAAATTATGAAAAAAAAAGGATTGGATTCAAAATTCATATTTGGCCACGAAAAATTGGTTCGAATTAAATAATTTATGGTTTTACCAAAACTATAGAAGTACAAAAGCACAAGCAATGGAAATTGAAGCACTTTGTGTCTGCCACTTAGAGTGCAACTACATATTTTCATGTCCACCACATTTTTTAAATTCTGCCGTACCCCACTTTGACATTTCTTTTTTAACAAAACTCTCTAACATTTGGTATTACCTACAATTAGAAGAAAAACTTAATTATGAGAGGGTGAAATTATAAAATTTATGTAATAAAAATTAAAGTTCGCATGATTTTTAGGAGTTAAAAATGTGTATACTACCTATATAATACTTACAGATTACTCTTATAATCTTAAATATTGGAGCTACATAACTAATTTTCTGATATTAAAATAATTTGTTGAGCTATTTTTTTAAGAAATGTGTATTAGATTTCCTAAAATATCCTTTGATCATTTGTATTATTTGAATCCCCCTTAATAAGTGCAATTATAAATAGGGATACTCATGAGGACAAATTATAAATTTGAAGAATAAGGTGGATTGATATATTATGTTCAGTATACTAAAATAAATTCCTCTACTAACTCTTATATTTTAAACCGGAAGAGTAAAAATGTGTAGTGAGTCATCACCCCACCACCCTTCAATTCCTTTTTCATTTTTATAGACTAATTTAAAGTTCGGTCAATATTTAGTATCAATTAGAAAGAAATTCGGTTAATCTAATGTTTGGTTTTTATAGTTTATCCTTATTTTGATTTTGGACCATTTTATCCTTAAAGGACAAAAACTTATGGCTTGAAATTATAAGAGCCAAAACTAAAATGAGGATAAATTATATAAGAACTAAACACTATATTAACAAAAAAAAGAAAAAAAAAAGCAAAAAAACTTGAACTATTCAAATGGCAAATCTGTTATTAATGTTTATATTTAGTGCATTTTGATATCGCAACTATTCCGTCTTTATATATGTGTATATATGTAGGCATGCTGCCACCCTCATGTGGCCATCTGAACACAAACACACACAAAAGCTTCACAATCTCTTTCCGAAAAAATGCAAGCCAAACCATTCATCACATTCCCTACTCCTCCTCCTCCGCCTCCTCCTCCTTCTCTAATCCCCTCCACAAAACCACCTCCGGTGAACCAACCTCCATTATCTCCGGCCACCACTGTGCCTAGAGCAATATCAATCTCCACGCCAGATACCCGAGTGACAGTGCCAATACCGATGCCGGTGCCGGTAACGCCAGCCAAAGAGCTTGATGATTCTATAGCAGCTTTTTGGGATTACCAATTCCTATTTGTTTCCCAACGCCAAGAGACAACCCAACCGGCAACCTTATGCGTGGTGGACGGGGCAATCCCAGCCGACTTTCCGTCCGGCACATACTATTTAACCGGGCCGGGCCTTTTCTCCGACGACCACGGCTCAACGGTGCACCCACTAGATGGTCATGGGTACCTGAGAGCCTTCAGCATCGATAATGTGAGTAAGAAAGTGAAATATATGGCTAAATACGTGAAGACGGAGGCTCAGGTGGAGGAGCATGACCCGAAAACTGACACGTGGCGGTTTACACATAGGGGTCCATTTTCGGTATTGAAAGGTGGAAGGAAGGTTGGGAATACCAAGGTGATGAAGAATGTGGCTAATACTAGCGTTCTCAGATGGGGACACAAGTTATTGTGTTTCTGGGAAGGTGGGGATCCCTATGAGATTGAATCTGGTACGTTGGATACCGTGGGACGGTTTGATATGATGGACATGGACCGCTTCGATCTGAGTTCGGCCAAGAGCAATTTTGATGGAGATGCATGGGAACTCGCAGCCGGACTCTTGAAGCCTATTTTGTATGGTACGTTATGTTCTTCTATTTACTCGTTTGTAGTAGGTTTGGATTAATTTTTAGAGAATAGTTTTTATGATTTAGAAGGTAAGTATGTGAGAATAATTTTAATGATTTTCAAACACTCACAAAATGTGTATTTTGCTTAAAATCAATGTAAAATCAAATACAATATATTTATATAACCCTCTTATCCTATTTATAAGACAATTTTAACAGGTTTCACTTAGACAAAAAAGACTTTATATTTTATTAAATCTGCTTTATAATTTAAGAAATTAGTAATTCTTTATTCCTATTTAATATGCACTATACCTCAGGAAAATAAAGTTTGTGTAATAATAAATATGAATGGTATGCATTCATATGAAAATAGTATAATATATAATTTATATATTACTATATTATTTATAAGTTATAAACAGTAGTACTTATGTTGAAATCTTAATTTGCAAAGATAAGCACTTATAATTTAATTAATATAATACGTAGTAACTAAATTTTCCATGTGATGGATGAGATAGACAATAATTAAAAGTGTTTGAAAAACACATTACTTTTCTATCATTTAAATGTTATTGAAATGTATAAACAAAGTCAAACGAAACAATGAAAATATGTGAAAAGAATTTTAAAAAAATATTGGATAGAGTCCGAAAAGAGCTTCACTACATTTATATATAACATATAAATAATTAATATGGTTGTATATTTTATAATTCATAATAGTTGGATGTAGCTTCTATATTGCACAAATTGTCTTTTTTCAAACACGCATACATTCATGGAAGTGATAATGATGATTAAGTGGGAGTGAGTCTAAGTGTTTGTGTCAAATATTTATTTATTTTTCGAATGAATGTCTGTCTCAACTAATTAAAGCAGATGCCAGTCAAAAATAATCAAAACTGCACTGCTATGATGTGCAAAAGATCATGGAAATATTACATAAGTCAAGAGGATATATATTACTTTTTCCATTCTTGATCTGTATCTTTTATACTATATAAAAATAAAGATTTTTTCTTAAGCAAAAATCAAGTATAATTAAAAATTTATACTTCATACTGTAGAAAATGAAAAATAATAAAATAAAGATAAATTTATTTCATTTCATTATTTTACAAAGATATTCTTTAAGTTAAGATGGTTCACTCTTTATAATATAAGCAACGTCGCCACTTCCTATAGATTTCAATCGTAGTTAATTACTTGAACATAGAACACACACACGCGCACACACACACACACACACACACAAATTTCCTCAGCACATTTTTCAAATTAAAAATACTTAAATTAAATTATGGAAGTAGAAACAAGCAAGCCACTCTCTGTGCATATATGCAAGAGTTTGAATTGCATCAAACATTAACGATTTTTCATCCATTAGTGGGCAGAACATTGACTTCTTATTTTTAAACAATAAGCTTTCTCTTTATATATATCCTATCACTTTGATTATTGATTATTATATATAAATAATATATAATAGAGACGGGTGGCCAAGTTGCTTGTGATAATGATGTTGAATGATGAGCAAATAAAAAAAATTTACCAAAAGAAATAGTATTAGTTTGATGAGTGGGAGTTGTTAGGAGGTTTTTGGACATGTAGTACGCAACACAAACGTATTACTCAACCCATTAATCCTCTACACAATCTTAAATATAAGAGTTAATAGAGAGTGCATTAAAATTTATTTTGATCTTAAACATAACATCTTAATTTGCTTCATATCCCAAATTTATACTCATGTGATCTTAATATAAGACCTAATTAATTAATACGATTAGATTAGTTAAGTTAGTTAATATAACATGTCTTGTTTAAAACCCTAATCATCTTCCTTAATTTCTTTTTTTTCTCTTCAACTTGATAAGTGTTAAGGGAGTATCAATAGGATTAATCTAAGAAAAAATTGATGAATATGTAAAATAAGTCTTATATTTAAGACTAATATCAACTTCCTTATTAGATTTAGCATTAAGGTCTGGAAGAGTAATTTGATTTTTTTCTTTTGATAAAAAGACAAAATGATATTACTTAAATGAAAAAGTTTACAAAGTTTCCAAGCAAATGCAGTGAACAAAGTGAAAAGTTTTCATAAAATTGGAAGAGTAATTTGTTTTCATAAATTGTCTTTATTGATTATATATATTAAAATTTTCTTTATTAAGGGAGTAATTTTCAGTACCAATAATTAAAATGAGTGCTTTAGAGAACAAATCACCCCTTTTTTTTTTTTTTTATAAATAACTAGTTTTACTAATTTTCGTAATCTTTATACATTAGTTTTCGATAACTCTTATAAAATTTAAGAATGGAGAGACCGAGAGAGTAAAATCCAAAATATACATATATAGTGCATATTGTCCATTCAGAAACGGGTTATTCAATAATAGCCACCTTTTTCTGATTAAAAAAAATAATAACCAACTTTTATATTGGGAAAAATATAGCGTCACAAACCATTATTATTATTGTCTCCTAGTTTTTGTTTCGTTTGGGAAACAAAACTCTGTTGAAACTTTTGGCATTATTTGCCAATTTATAATTTTCCCTTTGTTTGTGCATTTGAATTCTTGCACATATATATAGAAATATGCGGGGGCCAAGTGCTTCTAGTAATGACACACGACTTAATTTTTGTCTGGAGATCAAATCATTTCTTACTTTGAAAGTGGAGAAAAAATAATATTTTTTTGTATTTGAAAACTCTTTAATCATTTTCACTTTCCCCTTAAAACCATAGAATGTCGTTCATAATTATTTATTCATCGAGACTAGATGCTAATGGAATTTTTATATTTTGTTGATATTGGTATTGATTATATCGATAATTTATAAATAAAGACACCAAATTGTTTGTT
This sequence comes from Inga leiocalycina, assembly GCA_963242795.1. Lineage (NCBI taxonomy): Eukaryota > Viridiplantae > Streptophyta > Magnoliopsida > Fabales > Fabaceae > Inga > Inga leiocalycina. The sequence continues at coordinate 26,601,660 of OY725328.1, forward strand.
ATTGGTGCAAACAAAAAGAAGGATTGATATTATAATTACAATTATATTGTACACTTAACTTATCAGATATTAAAATGATTTAGCTAGTACATTTAAAATTTTAATTTGATTCATTTCATAAATATAAATAATAAAAATTATTAATGAATTTAAATAATATTTATCAATAAAAAATAAACGAATAAAATTTGAATTATTGGTATCAAATTTAAATAATGTACACTTCTGTGCAGATGCAGAATAAAGCACTATTATGCTGCTGCTATAAAACATCATAAAATCCAAACTGATACTGGTATATTAACGTTAATTAATGTATAGTTAATATCAAAGCACATTATTGTATTACACACCATATGTTATTTAATTTTATTCAATAATTTTCTGGGATATATCATTAATTTAATACTAGAGTTTTAACTTAGTAAGTAATTATATTAATTAATGAGGGCATATTCTATATAACAGGAGTGTTTAAGATGCCCCCAAGGAGGCTTTTGTCTCATTATAAGGTGGATGCTAGCAGGAACAGGCTTCTAACGGTGTCATGCAATGCAGAGGATATGCTTCTTCCACGTAGCAATTTCACATTTTGCGGTAAGTGGAAACATCGAAATTATAAATTTATAATATTTCCATCATATTAATTAGATTTAAATACATATTTTACTAAAATTTCATTTTTTGTGACCTCTAATTATATATGAAGTTTCAATTTAGTCCCATTTAATCAAGGTAAGAAAAAATGTAGTCCCTTAATTATATACCAATCATTATTATTTTAAAAATTAAATTCAAAATGTTAGTATTTGTAAATATTCTGTTAAACTTTAAAATTTTAATGCCAGCATTTTTATTGATGAAATTAACCGTGTTAATGGTGATAATGTTGTAGAATATGACTCGGAGTTCAATTTAGTACATAAACAAGAGTTCAAGATTGCAGACCACTTGATGATCCACGATTGGGCCTTCACGGACTCTCATTATATAATATTTGCCAATCGCATCAAACTCGATGTAATAGGTAAACATTTCCAACATTTCTTATTTCAAGATAAATGAACAAATTCACTTAAATTGACCTCTGAGTAGATTAATCTTCAATAATGCCTCTTGTAAATCCAAGAATGTCACCTTTAATCACATCAAGAATTTTTCATGCACTATTCACGTTTTTGACTTCCCATTATGCATTAAAACATGAATTTATAAGATTAGTATAGCCTAATTTGCCTCCGCCAAACGTGTATTTGTGTTTCGGACTTCCAATATTTTGACTTGGGCTCCAAATACGTATTATAAACTCTTGAATATGAATTCCTTTCCTCTGTCTTTCCTCCACTTGACCGGTATCATGTAAAATGACATAATTGCCCCCTGAATTGATATCACAGGGTCAATGGGGGCAGTGTGCGGAGTGTTGCCAATGATATCAGCATTAACCGTGAATCCAAGTCAGCATACATCACCTATTTACTTGCTGCCTCGCTTCCCAAGCTCTTCTTCTTCTTCAAGTAGAGACTGGACTGTTCCGGTTAAAGCCCCTTCTCAACTCTGGTTCCTCCACGTGGCCAATGCCTTCGAAGTAATTTCCAATGATTCTGAGGGCACTTTCGACATTCACATCCAAGCCGCTGCTTGCTCTTACCAATGGTTCAACTTCCGCAGCCTTTTTGGTACGTGGTTACGTTGTGCCTATTTTTCACACAAAGGAATAGTATCCACGAGAGTGAGATCTGTGTCGTTTAGCAAAACTGAATATATTTTTATTCTATATATGCATTAGGTTACAATTGGCAACAACAAAAGCTTGACCCTTCCATTATGAATGTGAAAGAAGGCGAAAACGAGTTACCTCATCTTGTTAAGGTACAAACCCAGTTTTAATGCATGGACAGGCCGGCCCAGTCTCGGAGTGCATATATAATTATATTGAGGAATTTGGATTCCACTTCACTTTTAAGTTTTAACTAATAACCAATAGATCAGGTTTAACGGAAAGAGTTAGTTTAATTTTTTATAATATGATGAATCAATGTTTAAATCCCTCCTTGAAGATATACTTGATAATGCCTCGAATAGGATCTCTACCAATGTGAGGATACTTATACTTATCAAAAAAATCCTTACTGATATGAATATGAAAGGGAGATAAAGATATAATGACTATCAAAATATGATAATACTAAAATCAACCGTTGAAATGATTTACTACCTCCGGTCCTAAATATAGGACAAAGTTTGTAATGTAAATTACACTACAAACTTTATCCTATATTTAGGACCGGAGGGAGTAATTTCTATGAAGTCCTTAGGGACTATCCCGGAATTGAGTTTTCTTTTTGTTAATGATCTAACTGCATTAAGTGACATCAGTTGCCACTGTCTTAGTTGTTATTGCTTTTTAATAAGTTAAATTGTTACTTTTTAAATCGTTGTTGTCTGCAGTAAGAAGTCTCATTGAATTAGTTCTCACTGTGTTAGTTGTTATTATTATTTAATATAAGTTAAATATGTTACTTGTTAAATTGTTGCCATTTTGTTTTTTTATTCTAATTAAGGGCATTTAGATCATTTTATTACAAAATTTAATCTTTAGACTAAATGCTAGTCTTTAGGATGATTAGACCATTTTAGGGTATTAAAATTAAGATTTGCAAGCTTTAGGTGATTTTTTTTAAAAATCTTTCTTCCTTTGTCTAATATGAATACAAAAGCACTCTTTTTCTTTCTTTCTTTCTTTGTTTTGTTTTTTAAATTTTGTTATATGAATGTGGATGATGAAAATGATGAATCATAGGTATCAATAAAGCTAGACAGCGATCACAAACGCGAGGAATGTAGTGTAAAGAGTGTGAAACAGTGGAAAAAGTCATCAGATTTTCCAGTAATAAATCCATCATTTTCTGGGAAAAAGAACAGATATGTTTATGCAGCAACTACATTAGGACGTCGCAAAGCATTGCCCCATTTCCCATTTGACACAGTTGTGAAGTTGGATTTATCAAGTGGCTCTGTTCAAACTTGGTCTGTTGGAGCTCGCAGATTTGTTGGGGAACCTATCTTTGTTCCCAAAGGTCATGGTCATGATGGAGAAGAAGACGATGGATACCTCCTTGTCGTAGAGGTAAGCAATACTTGCTTCGATCCTAAATATATGAAACCGATAACTAATTTATAGAGATTATTTAAAAAAATTAGTTTAGTTTGTTTATTTGTGATAAGCACACATTGATTTTACTAAAATATCTCTTTAATTAATTATTTACTTGAAAATTGTTCTCATTGATCAAGATTACCTTTTTTGTACGTGCAATCAATATAATTGTTTACGAAAAGGATTACACATTTTGTACATTATAGTGTATTACTCAAATATTATATTTAGGATCAAAACAAATCCTATAACTAGTTCTTATATTTATTATCAGAAGGAGTAATATATAATTTCATAAGTTAATTTATTTTATGTTAGTACTTGTACTTTTAATGCTTCTACCTTTGTTAAGTACATGGGAAAATTGGAGAAGAATCCTCCATTAAAAATTTTGGGTGAAAAAGACTTAATAAATTTTTATACATAGAAAGTATCGTTACCCTATAAATTTTGTACTCACAGAGTTCCGACACTCATTTAAATTATTCTTAGCAATTAAATTTTCATTGGAGGACATTTCCCAAAATTTCCCTTTTTTAATACTATTACTCATATTTTTAAAGGTACACATTTGTTTAAAGCCTTTACATAGTGATAAAATGAAAATTTCTCCCGAATAATACGTGAGCCCATGATTTTTTAATATATTTTTTATATGACATAGTAGTCACACACACACATCAATGTTATCAAAAATTTAATATCTATCAAAAGCTATACTATTCATTTTTCAAAAGCAATATGATTCATCTTAAATTTTATGCTTAAAAGGGTGTTTTTAATTAATTGGATTATTAGTTTGGGAATTTAATTGTTATATAATAAAAATTGCTAATTTGTGTTTCGGTTTTGGGTTGATTATTGTGCAGTATGCAGTGGCAATGCAGAGATGTTATCTGGTGATCTTAAATGCAAAGAAGATTGGAGCAAGCAATGCGGTTGTGGCCAGAATAGAAATCCCAAGGAATTTGAACTTCCCTCTTGGTTTTCATGGATTTTGGGCCCCTGAGAATAAATTTTAATTTTATTATCTATTCATATTTATCTTGTTCATAATTCTTTTATAACTTTCAAATGTTAATACGGTTATTTGTAATCAATAATATATATATATATATATATATATATAAGATGAACTATTCGGCTTATTTCTTATCTTCTCTACAATACACATGATCATATCTTTTTACACGTTGCTTTAATCATGAGTGTATAGTTGAAAAATCTGAAATAAAAATCAATAATTAAAAAATTGGATTGATCGGACGATTCAAGCATCAATCGATTTTGTTAATGGCTTTTGATTTAGACCGGAAATTTCTTTTTAATGATTGAGTCGGGTTGAACCTGAATCTAGCCGTCATTGAGCTCGATTTTATGTAATGCTCACAAGCTTTATTTGGTTAGGTTTTCTCAACGTTTTTTCAATCACATATTTGAATTTCATTATTGTCTTATGCATACAAGATTACCAAAGTCCCAATGTTCTTTCGGGGAAATATTTTTTTTACCCACATTTCAAACATAATTTGAACAAATATTTATGACCAAAATTCTTAATGTTTAATATTTAGAACATGGTATGTAATATGAAATTTATAACAAATCATACTGCTCAACTCTTTTTTTAGTGCATGCAACTAATTGTATCTGAGTATATTTGATATTTCAACAGTAAAATTTTTTATGGGGGTAGAGTAATGCAAGTTTGAAGCGAATACGGTCTTTTCTGGTAGGGAATAACATGCGGGCTTAAGCCCAAATCATGAGAAATAAAAAAGAAACATTTTTACTTTGGGTTTGGCATTTGGGAGTCGAATCTCAAAAATTAACACTATAGGTAATCGATAAATTTAAAACGTCTTTAGATTATTATAGGATACGTTAATAGCATATTTTCATTGGTGATTTTAGCATTAACGTGATAAAATATTTTGAAAAATACTTTAAGGCTACTTAGGGTGTGTTCTTATTAGCTTTTGGAGAATAGATTCTGAAGAGAATAGCTTTTGGAGAATAGATTATAAGAAAATAGATTATGGGAAAAAGTGATTTTGATAAAATGAGAGTGTTTGGATGATTTGATCAGAATAGCTTTTTTCATGGTCAAATGACTAAAAAGGACATTAACTTTTATGATAATTACATATAAAGGATAAGATTATATTTTAAGTATTATTTGACATTAAATTGCATAATAATTACAATAAATGAAATAAATTTGTCAAAATTTTTTTAAATTATAACATTTGTCAATTATGTAATATAAAAAAAATAGATGCAAAAATTATAAAATTATAACATTAGTTAATTATGTAGTAAATTACAAAATTAGATCCAACGTACATATTGAAGGCGTACACTATATTAATTTTCATCGTATTTCACAATCTGGGTTATCTCTTGCCAAACCCACTGTATTATTCTTCATTAAATTCTTTGGAATGGTTTTGATTTTTGCAAGAGTGTCCGTGTCTTTAATTTCTGTTTTTTTTACCATTCATGCCTAGTCTGTAAAGATATATATATTATTATTCTTCATTAAATTGTTAGGAATGGTTTTGATTTTTGCAAATGTGTTCGTGTCTTTAATTTCTGTTTTTTTTACCACTCCTGCCTAGTCTCTAAAGATATATATATATATATGTGTGTGTGTGTGTGTGTGTGTGTGTGTGTGTGTGTGTGTGTGTGTGTGTGTGTGTGTGTGTGTGTATATAAGTATATTTAAAAATTGCTAAAATAAGAAATCTTTTCTACAAAACACCAAAGTACAAATTTCGAGTAAATGTCAATAACAGAGTAAGTCAAAATATGGATAAAATACCATTTAACATATTTTCAAAAAGAGAGTACGAAAAAATACGAAAACATTCACATGACTAATGCTCTTGCGTATAATAAATGACTCCAATACTATCAATGCTCCCACAAGAACCAAGAAAACAACATTAGCATATCCTGAAAGAACCTCAAATCTACCACGACCATAGTTATACTGGTGATTTGCAGGTAAACATGATATATATGAAGCATATAGCCCAATTGCCAAAGCAGCACAATCAAACAACATGTGACATGCATCCGATATCAACCCAAGACTATTGCTCATAAATCCACCAACGAATTCCACAACCATGTAGCAAGTGTTGATGAAGAGAAAAAGAGCAATTTTACGGGACTTCCTCTCACTTAAAATATGTCTGATTGGCTTCATAATCATGCTAGTAAATGAACTTGAATATGCCTCTCCTGATTCAGGATGATTCAAGCGAAGAGGATCCAATTCTATAACAGCTATATAGAGCAAGAAACCACAGAGTAATAAACCCCAGAGAGAAAGCTCAGGAAAATAGAAAAGCTCCAATACCACAGTACAGAAAAAAGTGACCAAAAACTCCCTCTGAGAGTCTTCAGAACTTACTATCTTCTCATCACTGAAATTTTCACTCAGAAGTACACCAAAAACAACAGTGTTAACGAGAGGCCAAGCTAATTTTGTGAAGGAAACACTATCTTCTTCAGTTTCAAATAGTAGAAAACTGATGACAGCAGGAACAAAAAGCAGAATCGTAGTGAAGAAAAGGGAAATTAGCCGAATTCGCTTATGACCAAGTTGCTTAATTGTTCCCCAATCCATTGACTTACGCTCGTAACAACCCAAAAATCCAGATAGAAAGGGAAGTAACATGGGCCAAATCCTCACACAATTCTCTCGCGCGAATAATGCATAGCTCCGTTTGTCAGTGAATGAAGTAGAAAAGGATAAACATTCAACCCGATCCCAACTGACAGACAATAGAAACAATCCAGTAGACAATGCCAGAAACCCACGAACCTTTTGGGATCGATTATGAATTTGATTTCTCCCCTCAGCAGTGAACCGAGCAACTACGCTCCCAGTCAACTCAGCGAGGATCATCGCAGCGGTCCCGCAGTATCGAAGCGCCTGAAATCGAAGGAGAAAGACCAAAGCCAGGAGAACTGATTTGGCGACCAAAAGCCTCTGCTGAGATTGTGTAATTGTGTTCAAAGCAAAAATGGGCTGGTTTGGCTTTTTTTGGCCAAATGGGTCTCTGGAAGTGGAAGAATAAGAAGAAAACATAGAAAAACAGAGAGTGAGAAGGAAGGAAAGAAGTGATACAAGGAAAGAAAAAGGGAATAGTGAAAAGGAAGGAGAGGAGTGGAGAAAAGGGAGTAAGGAATAAAAGGATCGCAAGGAGAGCAAGAGGAGAAAGAGGAAGGAGAAGGAAGATTTACCCGAGGATTTGAAGTTAAACGAAGAAACCGAAGACAAGCGATGTTTTAAGGGACTTGGAGTTGGCGTTGACGATGTATAAGGGTACATAGGATATGGTCTGGGCGTGGGGGAGGAGGTGGTGGGCGTGGCGGCGCGCGGTGGAACTGAGAGGCGGTGCGGGCGATGTTGATGGTGGTGATGGAGGTGATCGGCCATGGTGGGTGAACCAAGGGTTCGAAGAGTAAGAGGAAAGCCAGTATCCAAATTCTGAAAATCGAATCTTGGGAGTTTAGACCAAAAAATCTCGGAAGCTCAGAGAAGAAGGTTATGGACGAGGAAGTCCGACGAGAATGAAGGTCGACGCAAAATGGAAAGAGAAAAGGAAAAGAGTGAAGAGAAAAGTACAGGGTCAGTAGGAAAAGTGAAGGAAAACAGCTTCTGGGATAATAGCTTTTTTTCACTAAAAACGGGATTATTTGTTTTTTTAATGTGTTCGGTTACCTTTATCCCAAAACCTTGGTTTCAGCTAATAATCGCTTTTTTTACCATCTGCCGAACACACGCTTAGTCTAGTGGTAGACTAGCTAGATTATAAAGTGGGTGAATTGAATTCAAATCCGACCTTGTTAAAAAGAACCATGCGAAGAGGCATCTTTGTTGCCCTCAATTTGGATTAGTTAATTACTCTAATATCTGGTAATAGGATTAAAAAAAAAACACCTATAAAGTGTTATAAAAAAATATATTTTGAGAAATTAAATAACAACTCGAAACTGAGAAGGTTTTGGTTTATGAAAAAGATATTTTCTCCATTTTTTCCTGAAAGAACTAGATATATATTAATTAGTTTAAATGATTATAAAAGATTGAACTTATCTTTCTAATATTTAAATCCGACTAAAATGTGTCGAAATATATTGAAGAAATAAAGAAAATCTTCTAACCATCTCTTTATTTTGCCTTAATTATATGGACTTTCTATCTATTTTGAAAACTTATATTAACCTCTCTTAGATCAAAATATGTGTTACATGATAGGATTTAGGGTTTAGAGTAAAACAGGAGGAGGTTAGAATGTTTTACTCTTAATGAAATATAATGACTAAATAATATCTTCTTTCTATATCTTATTTTCGTTTTCTAGAAGAGTAAGGGACAATCATGAAGACACAAAATGGGAGGACAAAATTTCTCATTTATTTAATAGTAACACATGGAATGCATTGTATCTAATATTAATATTATGACGACATTCCCAAATTTAAAGAATCCTTCATGTATTAAGTACATAAGACATACTTACATACATGCTCTTGTAATTAATACTTATTTGGATTCATGAGGGGGAAGAAAAATAAGATAAGATGATTAATGTAACACCCCAAATTTTATTCATAAAAAATATATTTTAATTATTTGAATAATTCAATAAAGTGGTGAATATTCATGAATTTGGATCTTGTGAATTTTGAAACATTCATATTCATAAGGAAATGGGAAAATTAATTCAAAAATTGAATTAAATTACAAAGGGGATAGCAAAATCATAATTTTGCCAATTTAGCCCAAGATTAATTATTTTCCAATTAATTGGAGTTAATCTCAATTAATCAAGGAAAATAAAGGAAAATGCATAATGGGATTATTCTTGGTAGAATAAATCAATAATTGAGAAATTAAGGGGGGATTATACATAAAATCAATTGTGTGAATTATAGAATTGTGCAAAACAATTTTCTCTCCTCTTTCTCTCTAATTTTCGTCCAACATGAAAGAAAGAGGGGAAAATTAATTGATACCTGATCACATGTCACAAGTAGAAGGAAATCATGACCAAGATTAAGTATACACAAAAATGGAATGATGGTGGAAGCTTGAGTGAAGAAATAAGAAACATGATGGCATGGTTGAGTGATGTGTTAAATTTCATGTTGAGTGCATAATGGAGGGATAAGCTTGAGTAGAGGAATGAAATACTTGATTACATGGAAGGGAGCTTGTTTGACTTGTAAGAGGAGAAGGGGGGACGAGTTTTTAGGAGCAAGCAAAGGAAGCAATTGATTCAAATTAATGGCAAGACAATGGAGTAATTGTGAGGGGAGAGAAGATGGTGACACGTGTCACAATTTGGGCCCTTGATTAAATCAATGGTTAGGAAGGAAGAAGACTAAAATAATATAACACAAACTCCTTCCTCTTTCATGCACACTTCATGCACAAGACATGGAGAAAAGGAAGAGAGAGTGAGTTTGTGAAGCTCTTGAGGCTTAGAGAGCAAGAGGAAGAAAATCAAGGTAAGAGCTTGTGTTCCAAAGTGATTTAAACTTCTTATTTTGTGTGGTCATCCTCTAATCTCTTATTCTTCATGGAAATCATGGTTTAGCAAGCTAATCTTCAAGGTTGAGGAGAGAGAGAGAGGACGTCCTAGAGAGAGAAACATCAAAGATCAAGAGGTAATCTCCAAAATCTCAACTTCTTAATGTATTGAAGTTGTTGTTGGTGATCATTGTTTGGTTTTGTGATTTTTGGGTTGAGTTGTAAAATTAGAAAAGTCATAACCCTAAGGGGTTATGCTGCCCAAAATCCTTTAAATCATGATTATGAAGTGTTTAAATGAGTTAACTAAGGATTAGAAGTGGAAAAGTACAAGTTTTGGAAGCAAAAACACAAAGCTCCATTTTTCTATTTTCCCTTCAATATTTCAGCCAGACCAGAACTGGTACTAGGAGTTGGATTTTCATGAAATAAATCATGATTATGAAGTGTTTAAATGAGTTAACTAAGGATTAGAAGTGGAAAAGTACAAGTTTTGGAAGCAAAAATACAAAGCTCCATTTTTCTATTTTCCCTTCAATATTTCAGCCAAACCAGAACTGGTACTAGGAGTTGGATTTTCATGAAATAAATGGTTCCATTGGACTCAGTGGGCAAAAATAGGTAGGGTTACAGTTGGGCACTTTTTCGGTAGAGGCCGAAAAAGCATAATTACGAAAACGCCACTGAAATCCCTAGATAGGGGCTGTCAAGGGTATTTTCGCAATTTGACAGTGAATTTGGTGATTTCGAGCCTGGAAACGGATTCCTTGGGCTAAAATAAGTCAACATAGATTTGGTCAAAATTTTGGGAAAACATGCCATCAGGCCGGGTACGGCGGGGCTGGGTTGAGCCGGGGTCCCGGGGGCATTTTAGTAAATTTTCACCATAGACTAATATTACCACAAGAAACACTATGGAAGAGTCTAAAATAATACTTGGATAGGTTATGACCTATTTCTTGTATATTTAATATTTTAGGACCAAGTAGAGAGCCGGAACGACACGTTTTACAAGACACCGTTAAACAGAGGATTATAAAGTGTTGAGGTAGGGACATTATCCTTCATACATTATGCCATAGTTATATGATTGTGTGGATGCCAATGTTTGTAAATACGCTTTATTAATCAACACGATTTGCCCAGAAAGGGGCCAGAAGTGTTAGAGGCACTTACACTGGAGTTGGTGAGAACCCAACCAGTGTAGAATAGTGGGGCTGAGCCCTACTCATGTATTTATACAAATGATATGTTTATAATGTTCATTAATTGGTGCATACATGGCATATATCATATTTACTTTTCGCATTTTCTATGAACGATAGCATGTTTCTACTGGGGTTCTCCAGAATCTCACCCTATTTTTAATAAACACCTCAGTGGGTACCAGTGGGTCTAAGGGAAAAGATGTAGTCGCTGGAAAGTGAGCGGCATAGGTCTCGAGGCGAGGACAAGATCGTGGTTATAATTAGTCTATTTTGTGATATTTTGGTGAAATTTGTAAATATTAAAACTTCTGCTGTATTTTCTGTTTTCGTCAACGAACGATATCAGAATTGTAAACGAATATTTTTATCAGTATAATTGTACTTTTCTGTATGCTCATTGAATTCCGTCTTTATTACTCTTTGATTATCAAAATGGAAACGGGTGTTGACAATTAATGACAATCAGCAATTAAATATTGACAAAAACATGCTTAAATATTATAATGTATAATTATATTAAATATTAAAATTTAGATAAGTATTAATTACAAGAGCATGTATTTAATTAACATGTAAAATACATTATTCCAAATTCTTTATGAGCTTATACGTAGTATAAATCAAGGTTTTTAAACCCAGATCAACCATTGAACCAGTTTGGATAGTGGGTCAAAGGTCAGTAGGTCAGACTAAACTCAAACAAGAACTAACCCAGAGACAAATGATAATATTTTTGAATGATTCTTTTTAGTTTTTACATTAGAAAGTAGACATTACAAGCTTTTCATGGAGTCTTAATTTATAATTTTTAAAGATATATATAATTAAATATGAATTTTTGAAATCAGAAAATTCTGAATAAACATTGAACCAGTTACACTGGTTCGACCAAACGGGTTAGATGACCGATTCATCAATTTTATGGTCAAATCGATTAGTCTGGTTTGGTTTTAATAACAATAATATTAATTAAATGCTTTATGAGCATTTAGTTGTAGAAACTAACATGTTTTATAAATTTAAGAAAATAAATTAAAACTTAATATAAATTTAGAAGATCAAACGTTTTTGGGGAGAAAAAGAAGATGAAACATATACGTTACTCAACTTCAAATTTCACCTTTAATTATAGGATCCACTCTATGAAAAATGAACACGGGCTGTTTTTCTTTTTTAATGTAATAAGTACCCACTGTTTCCTGTATTTATTAATTTCCTTTTGTCTTCATTAAGTTTAGCATCATTACATATTTATCAAGTCAAAGTGAAAGTATCAAATTTGTTTTTTAAAAAATAAATCTCAAATATATTTATTGATCTTTAACATTTTTTATTCCATGTGAAAGATTATTTCTTTTTTTTTCTTTTAATGAGGTTCACATGGAATATCATGTTTGTTTCATAATTTAATGCTCTTTAATGAAAACCACAACTGATATTAAAGCAATGACGTATGAATCTAAAACAAGAAAGAAAGGGAAAAATTAATTAGTACATACACTACGGATGAACGTCGACCAAAGGATAGAAAAGGAAACAAAATTCTCAGTCTGTTCATGAACTTGGCAATTGGCATTATATTCTTTTATTCTCTTTTTTATATTAAAGACAAATTTATTAAAGAAATAAAATGATACACCAGTGGGCCTCTTTACATAAGATTAATATTCTTTTATTCTTTTTTTTATTTACCTGAATACATGCCCAGATTCATTGCATCATTGTAAAGCATGATTTTATTTTCCGCTTTAACATATTTTCTATGATTGACTTTTGTCAATCAAGAATATTTTTAAGGGAAACAAACATATACGCCACAAATATCAAATAAAAACAATAAAAAAAGTATACATTTACTTAGTTAAAAAATAGGGAAATTTTCTAAAAAAAAATCCTTCATGGCAAAATTTATCGTCACTACTGTAGAATAGACCTCTCATCACAGTTACTATTGATCATATATCACGGTTCCGAACCGTTATATATGAAGGCACTATTTATGCTTGGCACGGATAAATATCAGTTTCAAACTATGAAGCATTCAATATTAATTATAACAGTTTTAATATAACACTTGTTATGTATTAAGTCTTGATGAAGCCATGATGTACGTAATAGTGACATAATAAATAATGAGTTTACATATACAGCCGCTATATGTACATTAATTCTGGCATAATGCATAATAGTCTCACATAAACAACTGCAATATATTCAGTAAGTTACATCACAGTTCGTTCACAAAAATCGTTATGTATTCATAGTTTTGCTAACGGCTTTACTTAAACAACCATTATATATTTAATAATAGTTGCGTATATAATACATAATGGTTTTACACAAACAATCGTTATATAGAGTATAGACATACATAATGGGTGTTATATTGTAATCATTATGTACTTGATAGAAATGATAACGGGTTTAATTAAACAACTGTCATATATATATTATGGACATACATAACAGTTTTTAATTAAGAACCATTAAGTTTTGAGGCTAATTTTTCTAAAAACTTAATGGGGGCTTCTATTTTTGATATCCCCCTACATGCAATTGTACAAAAAAAAATTGATTACAAACTTGTATATATATTTACAATCATTCATGTATACATATATTAAAACCAAAAGTTTAAAATTTATATATATTATATGCATGAGGTAGAGTTTCTGAGCTAGTTGAATTTCATTGTATAATAGAACAAAACATCCTACATTGAGTATAGCTATGAAATTTAGGATGGGTCAAGACATTTCTGGCTTTATGGCTTAATGGCACTCCTGACCTATACCGATAATAATGTAACTTTTGACCTATAGGTTATGCCTCTTTAATTTATATGAAGTAAGCAAAGCAAAAAACAATGAGAGTGAAAAAGAACAAATATCCCTACCTTAAAGGCACAAAGGATAGGCAAGCCTCAGCAAGACTTTATAGAGCATGGGGGATCAAATGCGACTATAGAATGCCATATGACAAGGTATAGGCTCATATCATCTTCAGTGAACTGGGGGTGGTTCAGATCAAACTTCTTCCATTATAGAGAATTAGCAGGATGTCGAAGCATGCATCTCAATCCTTTCATTTGCATGCCACTTTAAATTTTTGGCATCTTCAGCATTGCTATGTAGGCATTGAAATCTAGATATGATGGGAAAATACCATAATATCTTATTTTGGCTCTTCTTGTTCCGTTGGTAGCATGACTCCTCACATATGGGATAGTGAGTTAGTGATTTGTGTTCATTCTTGAATAAGGCACAATCATTAAAGCAAGCATATATCTTCCTGTAGCTAAGGCTGACATAGCATAGCATTTTCCTTGCATCATATGTTTTGGATGGAAGCACATTTTTGGTTGCATTAGATTCAAAAACAAGGAGTAATTTTGTGAAGCTTGTATCATTTTGCCCACTCTTTTTCTTCAAGTTATACAATATCAACTTAGTGCTCAATAAGGTAAAGTCAATGCATTCCTCACTCAATGGCTTCACTCCGTCACCCTTCAAAGTTTCTAACATTTTAGGACAATCCCAAAGGACCTCTTCTAACACCTTGGCCATATCATCAAAATAGTCAGCCTTAAATGCACTTGTGACAAAATATGGTGATACACACCTTTCCCTATGCTCAACAACCACACTGCTTGTCTCCCTATGCCTTGTCCAACATATATAAGTAGGATCAATTCTATTAATCACTAAGTGTGACAAACAAGTTTCTCGATCAAATCCCTGCACATCATTTCGACACTTTACATTTGTATGATTTATAATTTATATGCATTTTTATCCATTAAATATATTTAATTAAGTATTTTAGTATTTTCAAGTTTTTCTAAATAATAAATTAACTATTTTTATTTTTTTATTATTTTAATTTTTCCATTAAACATGTCACAAGGGAAAATCCCTTTAAAAGAAGGCTGAATTATCCAAATTTTAAATTGGGTTATTAAATTTAATAAATTCTAAATAGGGTTGGATGTCCTAAAATAAGATTTCAGAATTTAATAATTTTACATTAGTTCCCATCATTTCATTTCATTCCATTATCTCTTTTGATCCTTACCTCTCACTCCTCTTATTTTCGAGCAAAATTTAATCAAAAGTTTGAATCGAAGAGAGTTATCTTGCGGTGTCCAGAGCCATTTGCTGAGCCTATAGAGGTGATCATATGAGAAGAGCTAGGGAGATAGGAATTGAGGTAAGAGGGAGGGAGATAGATATTAAAGTATAGCATAAATACTCGATTAAAGTAAGATAGGAAAGTTAGTAAATCTATTGAGTACATCTTGATAATTTGTTGAAGTGTAACCGAAAAAGTTTATACATGTGTCACTCAAGACCTATTGATCTATATATGTGCACAATAGATAATGAAATGGTTAAGCCTTAAAGCTCAATATTAAGCTTCTTTTCTCGGGTTTCTATTATGGTATCAAAGTTGGGTAAACCATTGTCGCCTTTGATCACCATTATTTGAAATCAACTGTCCAGGCATCACTTACAAGATGATCTCCAATTATCTTTTTGGATTGATCATTTTGTATAATGATGTCACTAAGCACAATTTCAGTTGCGACAACATCTCTGTTAAATTGTGGATTCTCTAAGAAAAAGATCATGCTCAAGCTGAATGATGAGAAATTTCTACCATAGAAGCAGCAAGTGATGTTCATGGTTAAACAACACAAGCTCCAGCTTTTCTCTATGGCACTGTTGTCTCTCCTCCGGCTGTTGTTCATGACTGTGATGGTCAAGAGGTTGTCAATCCAGCCTTTAAAGACCATGAATCAATCGATTATGCGCTTGCTTTCTGGCTACTAGCTTTTATTACTCTAGCTATTCTACCAGATCTTGTTGGCTTCACTACTACAAAAAACACAAGCTATGATGCTTAATTTAAAGAATACTATGACGCTTGGGAAGTGCCATAGCTTCCAGCGCCGTTAAAACAAGCTATGGCACTTCTTGAATATATAGAAGCGTCATAGCTTGATTATTATTTTTTGAAAAAAAATATAACTTCTTACGGCGCTTTCTTGCAGAAGTGCCTTAGGAAGTATTTTATTTAAAAAATAATAATTTTATGACTTCTTACGGCACTTTCCTAGAGAAGCGCTATAGGAAGTCTTTTATTTTTTTAAAAAATAATTTTTCATAATTATTTTTTTTCCTGATGAAAACCTCCATTTGCAATTCAAAATCCACAATCCATAGCAATTTACACTACAAAAAAAACACTCAATTTTCCAAGGAATTTGCCACGGAAATTTTTTTGTGGCAAATTCCGACGGAATTTCCAAAGGAATTTTCCATCACAAATTTAGCCACGAAATTTCCGATGGAATTTTTTATGTGGCAAATTCCGACAAAATTTCCTATGCCAAATTCCGATCAGAAATTCTGACGGAAATTCCATGGCAAATTGCCACGGAAATTATCCAACGGAAAAATTAATTTTTTTTAAAAAAATAATATTTATAAAATTAAAATATTAATTATTACATAATTCTATTTAACCTTAATTATTAAAATTATATTATTATAATATTATTTTTTATTTTATTTATTTAAAAATAATATATATGTTATTAATATTATATTTATAATTTTATATTAAAAATAATATTTATAATATTAAATTATTATTTATGAAGTAATTTTAAATAAAAAATTGTTTAATTAAATATATAAATACTTTTTTACATTTTTATTAATTTTTTAATTATTTTTAATAATATTATATTTAATTAATAATTAATTATATGTGTGTATATATATGATAACATTATATATATAATAATATGACACAGGTTCATTTTGGGACAACTAATGAAGATTCGCATGCAAAGGCATTGGCAGCTTGAGGTCACGGGTTTGAACGAGAGGAGAGGCATTTTCAGGGATAATTATGAGATGCGAACACATGGCAGCATGAGGAGGAGACACATGGCGGCTAGGGGAAAGGGACATGTGGCGTATTGAGGAGAAAACACGTGGCATTTGGAAATTTTTAAAAAAATTGCGACAGAAAGGAATTTTGTTGCAAATTTCTGACGGAATTCCTTTCCGCCAGAATTTCTGACAGAGTTTCAAATTTATTTGTCACGCGCCTAGTAGCGACGGAACGGATTCCATCGAAAATGCGGTCTGTCATAAAAGTTGATTCCGTGGCAAATTCTATCACAAATTCAATATTTTTTTGTAGTGTTACAATACAATCCACAGTAAAATGAAATAACATAGCATGTATTTTTTGCAATATTTTGCCAACATGTATCAAGCATAAAAGAACTCCAGCATTTAAGTTGCTTAAACTTGAGCCAGACACGTTACTTCTATAGAGGATTAAACTAAGTATTATTATATTTGCAAACTCAAAAATTTAAAAACTTACAATATATAAGAAGTTTAAGAAAATAGAGTTGATACTTGAAATAAATACTTGAAAAAAAATTATGAGCACACATATAAGATTTATAATAAATTTTAACTAAAAGAAAACGTGAACCAAATGTTTGAATAAAAACACTTATAGGCTAGGGAGCTTCTGAAAGAGGCCGAGACAAGAAAAAAAACACATGGGAGATGAAGCTTCCTATAGCAACTGAATTCTTGGAAATAAGGGAGTTAAAGAGAAAGTGAGAAGTAAAAATGAAAACGAAAACAGCAAGTTATGGAATTTAAATTACAAGATAAGAGAAGCTACGACGCTTTTTGTCAAAACACCGCAGCTTCTCAATTTAAAAAAATGATAGCCAATTTATAAAAAAAAAAAAAAAAAAAAGACAGAAGCTACGACACATTTTATCAAAGTGCAAAACTTTCTCAATGTTAAAAAAAATGATGGCCAATTTTTTTTTTCAAAAAAATAAGTCTTAGGCGATGCTTGATTAACAAATGTTGTCTAAAACTGAGTCTTAAACAGCTATTAGTTTTCAAGCACCGTCTAAAACACCTTAAAATATCAAAACACAATGCCTTATAAATATTAAAAGGGTCCTTGGACCCGTCTAAGGCACCCATTAATTCAAGGCACTGTGGTGCCTTGAATTATTATCAAGGCACCACATGATTCAAGGCACCTATGTGGTGCATTGATAATAATTCAAGGCACCTATCTTGACCGATGCTTGTTTTAATTAATTAATTAATTGGACGGTGCTTTAATAACAGGCACCAGCCAAGTCTGAGCCTTGGCGCCATTCAAAGCTACATTTTCGCCAACACTTCTTTATGAAGCGCTTGGCCAACACTTCTTTATGAAGTGTTATCTAGGGCTGAGGGAAGTACCCGCAACACGCCCGCCTGCCCGAAACTAGGCTAATTTTCCCTGTTTGGGCTCGCCCAGAATTGGGCCCGTAACGGGTACGGGTTACCCATACCTGTTTATGAAAAACGGGCGAGTAACAGGTGAACCAACAGGTTACCCATTACCCATTTAATACGCCATTAGTTTTAGGGTAGTTTTTTCTTTTCCATTCTCTGATTGTCTGATGATGTAAATTGTAGTCTATTCTTAAATCTCAACCCTTGAGTTCGTGACTCTACTCTCACAACACTCTCACTTCACTACTCACTCTCAGTCATATCGATCTCCTCACCTCGTCAAGTCATCAGCCAGTCCCCCACTCTGCCCAAACCCCGATCGCTGTCCTCGGCCAGTCATTATCGACGGACAGTTGCTCAGCTTGTCGATCTCCACGCCGACGGTGGTGGGTGAGCAGGGTCTCGCAGTCGTCACTCGTCAGGCCTGCTGCCGACCGAGGAGAGGAGAGGAGTGTCGTTACTTGTCAAGGTCTCGCCGTCGTCGCTCGTCCAACTGAGGAGTCTCGATGGTGGAAGTTGCAACTCGCCTATTTCTCTCCCTTTCTGAATTCCTCTGCTTCAGCAGCCTTCAACATTCAAGTCTTGAGTCGTGAGTCTCCCATTTCGATCTGCTTCTTCGGTAGGATTTGCACTTCTCTCTCTCTTTGAGTTCTGATTTTTATCTTTTGTTTTGATCGTCTTTGGTAGCATTGTGTTTTCGATATGCTTTGGTAGCATTGTGAATCTGTTTTATTGTGAATGTGTTAATCTCTGGTAGCATTGTTTTTTATCTTCTGATGTTTAATAGATTCACAATACAACAGATAAAGACATTGTTTCGATCTTCTTTGGTAGCATTGTTTTTTATCTTCTAATTTTTAACAGATTCACAATATAACATATAAAGACATTGTTTTGATCTTCTTTGGTAGCATTGTGAATCTGTTAATCTCTCTTATCCTGTAGGCTGTAGCTCCTGGACCTGGGTTAGACTTAGAGAGTTAGAGTAATATAGGCTATAGCTAATTCCTGTCTCCTGTCCTGTGATGTTTCGATCTTCATTTTTTTTTGGGAAAAGACATTGTTTTAACTTCTCATGTTTTGGTTGAATCAATATCGTGTGGGTTAACCATGTTATGTTGATCTTAGATGATAGACTCTAGGCTAAATCCTATGATGTGTTCTGAATTTCTGATAGTTCATTTGGATTGATTATGAAATCTTTGATGACTATCATGTTTCGGTTGATACATACTTGTAATTGAGTTGATGATTATATGACAAATAATGTTCTTATTTCCATTGAGGATCATTAAAAGCATATCTAGTTTTCAGTTTTCAGTTTGCCACACTGGGACTATTATGTTTTAAAGTCATTCAAGTTGGGTAGTTTTTAGTTTTTTGTTTCCAGATTCCAGATTTCAGATTTCAATTTTCTGTTTGCCAAAATTTTCAATAGTCAGTTTTTATCTTCAAGTTGTTGATTTGTTTGAGAAGGTCAAATGGCACAGCCACCAATTGCACTTGAAAATGTGGATGATGAACCTGCGGCTGGACTAACAACAGCAGGAATAACACAAGATAGCACTAATGTTGAGAGTCAAACCAATGATGAGGGGAAACCAGAAGAAACACGACCTAGGAAAAAAGGAAGGACTCATTTGATATATGGATCCATTTTACAAGGCTGCCACTAGCAGAAACCAAAGGAAAACATAGGTCCAAGTGCAACTATTGTGGATTAACTTATGCAAGTCATCCTTCACAAGATGGCACTAAACAATTATGGAGACATTTCGAAAAGTGTCCAAGGAATCCTAACAAATCAAGCAAGGGCCAGAGCTTGTTCACGGCTACAACAAATCAAACATTGACTCATCACTTGTTCAGTCAAGAACAAGGTAGAAAGGTTGTTGCTAAGTACATCATAAAGGATGAGGTGCCTTTCCGAACTGTGGAAAAGGAGTGTTTTACGGAACTGTTGCAAGAGTTTCAACCCAAATTTCAAATGCCTTCAAGGTGGACAGCCGCTAGAGAATGCTACAACATATATCGAGGACAAGCAAATATCTTGAGAAAATACTTCAAGACTTCAAAAGTCCGTGTGTCCTTCACCACTGATTGTTGGACATCTATACAACAAAACAACTATATGTGTTTGACTGCACATTGGATTGATGAGGATTGGATTTTACAAAAACGCATTCTTAATTTTTGTGAGATTACAGATCATAGAGGGGAGTCAATTGCCAAACAAATTGAACACTGCTGTCTAAGGTTTTTTATTAAAACAAAATTAAAATTTTTTTTAATAGGGATGATTTATCTCTACGTGTTAACTTAGCTTCTAAACCAATTTTTAAATTTAATTTTTGTTTTTTAGTATAGACAAATTTTCTCAAGAAAGCATCTTATCATAGTAATTGAGCTTTGACCACTACAAAAAAACACCTGATTTCTGACGGAATTTGAGACAGAATTAGCGTTTCCGATGGAATTTGGATGGAATTTTTGATGAAATGCGTTTCCAATGGAATGAATTCCGTTGGTAATAAGAGCTTCACAAAAAAATTCCGTCGAAAATTTGCGACGGAATTTCTGACAAAATTTGTTTCATCGCAAATTCTGAAGGAAACCGATTCCGTCGGAAATTTCTGACAGAATCTGTTCTGTCGCAATTTTTGACGGAATTTTCCTTAGGAAATTCTGATGGAATCCAATTCTATAGCAAATTTCCGACGGAATTCGTTTCCGTCGCAATTTTAAAAAAAAATCGAAAAATATTTTTTGAAAAAAAAATGAAAATTTTTTTAATTTACAAATGTCTTTGCTACTCAGAACGCCACATATCGCCTTTGTGTCAGAGTCTTTGCCAGTTGCGCCTGAATGAACCTGTGTTATATTATTACATATTATTATATATATAATATTATCATATATATATATATATAAACATACATACATATAATTAATTATTGATTAAATATAATATTATTAAAAATAATAAACAATTTAATAAAAACGAAAAAATTATTTATATATTTAATTTAAATTAATTTTTAATTAAAATTATTGATAAATAATAATTTAATATTTCAAATATTATTTTTAATATAAAATAATAAATATAATATTAATAACATAATAAATAATAATATAATTTTAATAATTAATATTTTAATTTTATAAATATTATTTTTTAAAAATTAATAATTTTTAATTTTTCTGACCGAATTTCCGATGGAATTTTCCGTGGCAAATTGCGACAAAAATTTCCATCGGAAAATTTTGCGACGGAATTTTCCGTCAGAAATTGCCACGGAAAAAGTTCCGTCGGAAATTCTGTGGCTAAATTTGCCACGAAAAATTCCATCGGAAATCGGGTGTTTGTTTGTAGTTGACACTTACAGAATTTCTATTATTCCATAGTTGCCACACGTTTTTTTTTTTAATAGTAGTAAAATGATTAATTTTTATTTTTAAAAAAATAACCCCTTGTATGGCGCTTTCTCATGCAAGCACCATACAATGTATTAAGCACCGATGCGCTTTCCTGCTCAAACGCCATAGATGTCACATGTATTTTTTTTCTAAAAAAATAAGAAGTCTTTTCCGGCACTTATTTGAAGAAGTGCCATAAGAATGACGCTACTAAGTCCATATTTTGTAGTAGTGCTTGGAGACCGCTGCTTAGATCTAGAAGAAACTCAATCATCTGTTTTCGAAAAATCGGGCACTAAGATTCATCACTATCAAAATCAATTATCTAATCAATGTAAGGGTGAACTTTCTATGCATAAATATTTGGCAAATGTGAAATCGATTTGTGATCATTTGGCCATGCTTGGGGAAAAAGTTAAGTAATCAGTGCATATCTCTCATATCTTGAACATATTGACCACTGAATATGAGTCTGTGATTGCCATCATTAACGCTTCTCGACCTCGTCCTCAATTGGACACCGTCTCGACAATGTTGCTTGATTCTGAGTCCTGTCATCGAGCCTTCATAGCTAATACTCACTCTATTCAGGCCAACTATGTACAACCAGTATATGGCTAATCGTGGGGGCTATCCTTTGTTTTATAGAGGTAGCCGTGGTCGCTTGTTTAGAGGAAGAGGTCGCTTCTCTTCTCATCGTCCGTCTTGCCAACTCTATCACAAAGTTGGTCATGTTGCTGAAAACTGCTATATCAAGTTTGATCTAAATTTCTCCTCTGGGTCTGCACCTCAGGCTCATTATGTTGACTATGGTAGCTATGATACTAATTATGCTTTTGATCCTCACACTGAGGAGGTGTATTATACTGATGCTACTGATTATGATACATATAATTCTTATGGTTTTTATCGGAATAACATCCTACAAAAGGCACACACTCTTTAGTGACTGAATCCTCTGTGGCTCAACCTTCTTCGCTAGCTATGACCACTCTATCCAACCCAGGCTTATCTAAATCTACCAAAACTTAGGCTGCCGTCCCTCCTCTTGGTGCTAATAATGTTTGGACTTCTTCATGCCTAAAGCTTTTATGGCTATTCTTGATGCTATTGTTGATCAAGCTTAGTACCTGGATTTAGGCGCCACACAACATATTACTCACTTGAGTGTCTTGCTCCTACTTCTGTGCAACCTAGTCATGGTAATGTTCAAGTTGATACTGGTAAGTCTTTCTCTGTTACTCATATTGGTAATTTACAGCTTAAGTCTTCCTCTATGACCTTTGATGTTAATTATGTCCTTTGTGTGCCATAAATGAAGAAAAATCTTTTTCCAATTGCTCTGTTCACTAAAGAAAATAGTGTCTCTGTAGAATCTTTTCCTGATGGTAGTGAAGTTAAGGATTTGCAGGCTAGTCAAGTGTTGATGCATGGTATTGAGCGCTATGGAAAGTATCCTATGCTATTTGCACCATTGTCTCATACTAGGGGTGTTCTGAGTTCGTCGAAATCCTCTTGGCCTGTTGTGTTTACTGCATCCTCTGAATCTTTATCTTTGTGGCATAGTTAGCTGGGCCACCCCTCACTGGAGACAGTTAAAAATGTCATGAAAACTATTTCAATTTCCTTTGATGCTTTTGTTCAAAATGTTACTCTCTCCGGTCCTAAATATAGGACATACTTTATAGTGCAATTTACATTATAAACTATGTCCTATATTTAGGACCGGAGATAGTACGTGTAAAGCATGTCATTTTGGCAAGTCTCACCAGCTTCCTCTTTCTCCTCCACATACTGCGTAGCAATGTCCATTGCCATTAATAATAATGGATTTGTGGGGCCTACCTCCTATTACTACCAATGACTTTGTGTATTATATCTCATTTGTTGATGCGTCCAGCAGATTTACTTGGGTATCCTTATTACACAAAAAATCAGATGCTCTTGCTAAGTTTAAGGAGTTCAAATTGTTGGTGGAAAATAAATTCTCTACCCGAATTCAACAGGTTCAAAGTGAAAATGGAGGAGAGTTCTTAGCTTTTACATCATTTTCACAAGCATGTGGTATTAAGCATAAGTTTTTATGCCCATACACATATAAGCAAAATGGCCTAGTGGAGCAAAAGTATAGATCTATTGTAGAGACTGGTCTCACCCTTCTTGCTAATGCCTCTCTGTCCTTATTTTATTGGCCAGGTCCTTTTACAACTACTGTATTTCTTGTAAACCGTCTGCCCACAAAGGTTCTTGGTGGCATATCTCCATATGAAAAGCTCTATAATAATATGAAATCAAATTACTCTATACTGAAAGTGTTTGGATTTTTCCATTCACACGACCCTATGATCATCATAAAATGGAGCTTAGATTTATAGAATGTGTGTTTCTGGGTTATAGTCCATTGCATAAGGGATACAAGTGCCTAGATAGGAGAACTGGTAGAACTTTTATTTCAAGGCATGTTTGCTTTCATGAACAAGTTTTTCTTACTGGTTCCTAGTTTAAGGCTGCTGTCACTGATAGCACACCCACTGATGTAACCTCTTCCCTTTAACCTTCTAAGAACCCTACTGTCATACCATCTACTACTGACTCTAACATATCCAATCATTCATCAACTCCACCCCTCACCGCCTATTCATACCGTGTTCCTTCTTCCTCAACTTCACATCATCAATCTTTACCCACCCATCCTACTTTAGTGATATCCCTCTCGTTTCTTCTCCTGTTCCTAACTGTTCTTCTACTAACACCCATCATATGGTTACCAAAAGTAAGAATGGGATTTTCAAACCAAAGTCTTTGTGGCACTTGATCAAACAACCATTCCTTCTTCCATTGCCAAGGCACTTGCAGATCCTCAGTGGAAATAAGCAGCTCAAGAGGAATATGATGCTTTAATCAAATTTGGCACTTGGATAGTAGTTCTATTGCCTTCTGACAGACAAACTATAGGTTGTAAGTGGCTATTGAAAAGGAAACCGCTGCTAATGGGTTACCTGCACGAAATAAAGCTCGGTTAGTAGCTAAGGGATATTCACACAAGGCTAGCACTGACTATTCATATACATTCTCACTTGTGGTTAAAGTTTGTACTATTCGTGTCCTTCTTACTATAGCTATTTCTAAGGACTGGTAGATTCATCAACTAGATTTTAACAATGCCTTCTCAATGGTGACCCCTATGAGGAGGTCTACATGGATCTTCCTCCAGGTTTTGGGTTTGGTCATATATGATCTCAACTAGGCTCCTCCTGCTTGGCTTCATAAATTGCAAGCTGTTTTGTGTGGCCATGGCTTTATAGCTTCAATTGCTGACCCTTGTCTTTTCATAAGGAAGACATCTACCATTACCATTTACCTACTTGTTTATGTTAATGATTTGGTCATCACTGGTTCTTGCAACATAGAGGTGCAACAACTTATCAATTAGATGAGAGCTATGTTCTCTTTGAAGGTTGTGGGTGAGCTCTCACATTTCTTGGGCATTGACTTTCATAGTTCTTCTACTAGTCTATTTATTTCCCAGTGTACTTATATTTATGAGCTGCTTGAATATTTTGGAATGCTTGGAGCGAAGGCGGTTAGCACTCCCATGGCTTCCAATGTGATCTACTATCTACTGAAGGTGATTTGTTTCTGGATGCTATTGCATATCGAAGCATTATTAGAAAACTTCAATGCTTGTTTTATATGAGACCTGATATGGTTGAGCCGGTTTTTGCATGAACCTGTGAACCTCATTGGAAAGGAATAAAACGTTAGTGTCTGTTATTGGCCCATATTAACCTGAACTTGGTTTTGATATCATTTGTAATGTCTAAGTGCCTTGCTATCGAAATTGTCTGCTTTTGGGCCTCATCATCTCTCACCGCTTTGAAACGCTCCACTTTGAGACTCCATCACCCCTCACAGCTTTGAAATGCATCAAGAGGGGAGGTATCTAGAGTTTTATAAGGCATAACACTCCACCCATCTTTGGGCCCAATGTTCTCGTTGGCACTTCAACCCACATCAATCTGAGTCTAGCTTTGATACCAATTATAACATCACAGTACCTCGATCTTGATGTTGTCCACTTTAGGGTCCTGGTCACCTCTTACGATTTTAAAACGCGTAAAGAGGGGGAGGTATCCAGACCTCTCCAATTGATGTGGGACATAACAGTGTGTGCTATGATATCTGGTGGGAACAAAACATTTTTGGCTATTTCTTAAATTGTCTCCTCAACTTATTATTCAATCATTTGCGGATGCAGATTGTGCAACTGACAAAGAGCACTGAAGGTCTATTAGTGGACATTGTATTTATTTTGGTCAAAACCTGATTATGAGGGCTTCTTGCAAGCAATAAGTGATCTCCAGAGGCATTACTGAAGAAAAGTATAGGAGCGTTGCTGATGCCACTATTGATGTTATGTGGCTTATGGCACTATTAAAGGAAATGTCTATTTCAATTTTATACACCCTTACGATTTGGTGTGAAATGCAGGCATCGTTGCCTTGGCAGCAAACCCAGTTTTTGGTTCAAAAGCAAAACATGTGGAGTTGGATCTCCATTTTGTTAGGGAGAAGGTTGATGCAGGTGTTCTTCAGGTCGGGTATGTCCCGGCATGTGAGCAAGTTGCTAATATATTGACCAAGCTGCTGGGAAAAACTTTATTTAGCTACTTCTCTAACAAGCTGAATATATGCGTTCAAACATCCATTCCTTAGCGAGTCTTGGCTCTACCTAATAGTGACACTGACGATTGATGCCTAGAGATATTTGGCAAAAAATAACTAAAAAAAAAGTTAAATTCCTTTTAAAAGAAGAATAACTCGATAAACACATTTCAGAGTCGACAATTTTTTTTTCATGTGGCCCAATTACATGTCTCCTCTTTTGTGTTCACAGAAATATCTCCCATTTTGAATATAAACCAACGTCCCTCCATAAATAATTCTTCCATACTTGGATTACTCTTCCTCAAATAGCTTTGAATTATATATATTAAACCAAACCTAAGTATTATTCTTCGCTCTCTGACTTCTTCTTCTTCTTCTTCTTCGGACCATGGAAGCCATAACAAAGATTGCTGTCGTCACCGTCCCGGCGTATAGCCACCAAACCTCCATTCTCGAGTTCTGTAAACGACTCGTCCTCCTCCAAAACGATGGCCACCTCCACGTCACGTGCTTCATCCCCACTCTTGGATCACCTCCTAGTGCTTCCATGGCTCTTATCCAGTCTCTTCCTTCTTCCATAACCTGCACCTTTCTTCCTCCAGTTGACCTCCGTGACCAACCCAAGGATCTTCCCTTGGAAGTCCAGCTTCAACTCACCGTGTCCCGGTCCATGCCCCTCATTCGTGAGGCCCTAAAGTCCCTCGACTCGAGTTCGAGCTTGGCTGCTTTGGTGGCTGAGCCTTTATCCATTGAAGCATTAGAAATAGCGAAGGAACTTAATATCATTTCGTATCTTTACTTCCCTTGTTCTGCTATGATGCTTTCTCTGTGCTTTTATTCTGAGAAGCTGAATCAGAAAATGGTTTCTTGCGGAGGTGAGTTCAGAGATCTAACAGTAGCCATTGAGATCCCAGGTTGTGTCCCTGTGAGTGGTAATGATCTCCCAGATAATCTGCAAGATCGATCAAGTTTGTCTTACGAGCAGTTTCTTCAACGTTGTCAATCATATCATCTTGCTGAAGGTAAATTTAACATATCTTCTTGTTCTTTCTTTGTGTGATTCATGTGCCTCAGATCTGTTTGAGATTTAAGTCCCAAAATCGTGAATTAATTAATGATAGTTAGGTTTCAAAAAAAAAAAATTCAGAAAAAATGAGGGTATGAATTCAAACAGCTGCAAACATGAGTCTCATTTACAATATGAGAATTAATTGCATTTAAAACTTAAATATCTTATAATATTATGCAATAAAGATTCTTGAATTTACAATTGTTTGAATTAATATTTGCCACTCATTTTCAAGAAAAAAAAAATTGGTTGAGGACTAAATGTTCTTATTTCCATTATTTGGGATCTTATTGTCATTTTTTCTTGATGTATTTTTTAGTCTATATTTATTGAGTTAACTAACTTTTCTTGGAATGTGAGAATTAGTTACTCTTTCCTTCTCTTATTATAAGCTTCAAATAACTCATTTGCGTTACTCAATAAAATAATTAAAATTAGTTTTAAAAAAATAAATATGGATTATTTTTCCAACTATGCCCTTATATGTATAGATGGTAAGTAAAAGAGAATACATGCAACAACTATAGTCAACAATAGACAAAGTCGGAAAAAACGTAATAAATGCTTAAACAAACCTAAAATGAAATTTATATTTTGGGGCACACTTTTTTACAAATTTAAAGATTATATCTTGGGATAGAGGGAGTAACTTGGATTTATAAATAATATTAGAGTGGCATACACAGTTACACACACATACAAAATAGCTCAGCATGCTGTAATCAATTCTCTCTTGTGCGCAAATTAAGAGGAAAAGCAGGTGTCACATGGGAAGGAATCTCTCCACCAACTCCCCTCTCCATTTCCGCTCCACTTAGAATTTTAACCATTAGATCATGTTTTAATGGGTGATATTTAATTATAGATTTTTATCATTTTTAATATTATAATACTATTTAATATATAGCATTAAATTACATCCATTAAAACATGATCCAATAATTAAAACATTAAGTAGAGAAGGAAGTTAGTACAGAGACTCCTTCCCCGCGTCACAAAACTTGTATATATTATTTCTTAACATTTTCATTAGTTGAAAACACATGTCTCCGGTGAAGGGTAGGCCAAAAATAAAAAACAAGTCTGAAACATTAAATATCACAAATCTCGAGAATGGGTCGCAAAAGTATTGTTCCTTTCCTCGATTTGATATTAGTAATTAATATCTCTTGCAGGTATCTTATTGAATAGCTTTGAAGAAATGGAAGCAGGAGCAATAAGAGCCTGGCAACGCGGCGAGGAACCAGCTAGAAATAATGGAGAATGTCGTAAGAGATACCCTTCTGTACATGCAATTGGACCCATAATAAAAACCGGGTCCAGCACTGAAACAAAATGGTCTGAACCGGAGTGGGACGCTTGCTTAAGATGGCTAGACAAACAACCACCAAATTCTGTTCTGTTTGTTTCCTTCGGGAGTGGGGGCAGACTATCCCAAGCCCAAATCAATGAGCTAGCTTTAGGGTTAGAATTAAGTGGCCAGAGATTTCTGTGGGTTAACGTGAAATCACCATGTGACAAAGCCAGTGCTAGTTATCTAAGTGACAATAAAAATGATGAAGACGAAGACCCACTTCATTTCTTACCATTAGGCTTCCTAGATGGAACTAAAGATCGAGGTTTGGTCATGGCTTCTTGGGCCCCACAAGTTCAAGTCCTAGGTCATAGTTCAACAGGAGGGTTTCTGAGTCACTGTGGTTGGAACTCGATACTAGAGAGCATCGTAGAGGGAGTGCCAATTATAGCGTGGCCACTTTTTGCTGAGCAAAGAACTAATGCATCGATGTTAGCTGATGGGCTAAAAGTGGCAATAAGGCCAAGACTTAGTGACAATAATAATAATAATAATAATGGGATAGTGGAGAAGGAAGAGATTAGTAGGGTTATAAAGTGTATAATGGAGGGTGATGAAGAAGGTGAAGAAATTAGAAGAATAATGAAAGAGCTTAAAGAAGCTGCTGCTTGTGCCCTAATGGAGGATGGTAGTTCAACAAAGACACTGTCAAATTTGGCGCTCAAATGGAGCAGAAATATGTGAGTCACATTTGGTTGTCTTTCAATCAAAATGATGACTTGAGTCAATTGATTAGACACGCATCATCTTTTATATATATTCAATTCAATATCCAACAAACGATGTGAGATTCTCTTAATATATTCTAATAACATTCGCATGACGTAATTAGTATGTAAAATACATTATTCCAAATTCTTTATGAGCTTGTACATAGTATTAATCAAGATTTTTAAACCCAGATTGACCATTGAACAATCTCACATTATTAGATTAATAGGTCAAACCGAAGTTAAACAAGAACTAACTCAACAGCAAATGATAATATTTTTTAATGATTCTTTTTACATTGGAAAGTAAACATCACAAGCTTTTCATAGAATCTTAATTTATAATTTTTAGAAATATATAGAATTAAATATGAATTTTTGAAGTCAAAAAATTCTAAATAAATATTGAACCAGTTAAACTGGCTGGACCGTATCGATTAGATGACCGATTCATCAATTTTATGGTCAAATCAATCAATCCGGTTTGATTTTAATAACAATAGCATTAATTAAATACTTTATGAGCATTTAGTTGCAGAAACTAACATGTTTTATAAATTTAAGAAAATATATTTGAAACTTAATATAAATTTAGAAGATCAAACGTTTTAGGGGAGAAAAAGAAGATGAAACGTATACGTTACTCAACTTCAAATTTCACCTTTAATTATAGGATCCTCTCTCTGAAAAATGAACACGGGCTGTTTTTTTAAATATATTAACTACCCACTGTCTCCTGTATTTATTAATTTCCTTTTGTCTTCATTAAGTTTAGCATCATTACATATTTATCTAGTCAAAGTGAGAGTATCAAATTTGTTTTAAAAAAAAATTAAATCTCAAATATATTTATTGATCTTTAACATTTTTTATTCCATGTGAAAGATTATTTCTTTTTTTCTTTTAATGAGGTTCACATGGAATATCATGTTTGCTTCATAATTTAATGCTCTTTAATGAAAACCACAACTGATATTAAAGCAATGACGTATAAATCTAAAACAAGAAAGAAAGGGAAAAATTAATTAGTACATGCACTACGGATGAACGTTGACCAAAGGATAGAAAAGGAAACAAAACTCTCAGTCTGTTCATGAACTTGGCGATTGGCGGCATTGTATTCTTTTATTCTCTTTTCTATATTAAAGTCAAATTTATTAAAGAAATAAAATGATACACCAGTGGGCCTCTTTACATAAGATTAATATTCATTTATTCTTTTTTTTTATTTACCTGAATACATGCCCAGATTCATTGCATCATTGTAAAGCATGATTTTATTTTCCGCTTTAAAATATTTTCTATGATTGACTTTTGTCAATCAAGAATATTTTTATGGGAAACAAACTTATACGCCACAAATATCAAATTAAAAACAATAAAAAAAGCATACATTTACTTAGTTAAAATATAGGGAAATTTTCTATAAAAAAAAATCCTTTATGAGAAAATTTATTGTTACTACTGTAGAAAAGACCTCTCATCACAGTTATTATTGATCATACAACATGGTTCCGAACTATCATATATGAAGGCACTATATATGCTTGACATGGATAAATATCAGTTTCGAACTATAAAGCATTCAATATTAATTATAACGGTTTTAATATAATACCTGTTATATATTAAGTTTTGATGAAGCCATGATGTACATAATGCTAATGCTAACATAATAAATAACATGTTTACATAAACAGCCGCTATATACAGAGTAATTTTGGCATAATGCATAACGGTCTCACATAAACAAACTGTAATATATTCAGTAACTTACATCACGGTTCTTTCACAAAAATCTTTATGTGTTTATAGTTATGCTAATGGCTTTACTTAAACAATCATTATATATTAGTAATAGTTGCATATATAATACATAATGTTCTTACATAAACAATCGTTATATATAGTATAGACATACATAATGGGTGTTATATTGCAATCATTATGTATTTGACAAAAATGGTAACGGGTAATTAAACAATTGTCATATATATTATGGACATACATAACAGTTTTTAATTAAGAACCGTTAAGTTTTGAGGCTAATTTTTTTTAAAAAAAAATTAATGGGGGCTTCTACTTTTGATATCCCCCTACATGCAAGTGTACAAAATGAAATTGTATACAAACTTGTATATATATTTACAATCATTCATATATACATATATATATATATATATATATATATATTAAAACCAAAAGTTTAAAATTTATATGTATTATATGCATGAGGTAGAGTTTCTGAGCTAGTTGAATTTCAGTGTATAATAGAACAAAACCTCCCACATTGAGTATAGCCATAAAATTTGGGATGGATCAAGACATTCCTGGCTTTATGACTTAATGGCACTCTTGACCTATATTGATAATAATGTAACTTTTGACCTATAGGTTTTGCCTCTTTAATTTATATGAAATAAGCAAAGCAAAAACAATGAGAGAGTGAAAAAGAACAAATATCCCTACCGTAAAGGCGCAAAGGGTATGCAACCTCAACAAGACTTGATAGAGCATAGGGGATCAAATGTGACTATAGAATACCATATGACAAGGTATAGGTTCATATCATCTTCAGCGAATTGGGGTGGTTCAGATCAAACTTTTTCCATTATAGAGAATTAGTAGGATGTCGAAGCATGCCATCTCAATCCTTTCATTTGCATGCCAATTTAAATTTTTGGCATCTTTGACATTGCTATATAGGCATTGAAATCTAGGTATGATGGGAAAATACCATAATGTCTTATTTTGGCTCTTCTTATTATGTTGGTAGCATGACTCCTTAAACATGGGATAATGAGTTAGTGATTTGTATTCATTCTTGAATAAGGCACAATCATTAGAGCAAACATGTATCATCTTCTCGTAGCTAAGGCTGGCATAGCATAGCATTTTCTTTGCGTCATATGTTTTGGTTGGAAGCACGTTTTTGGTTGGTAGCATTAGACTCAAAAAACAAGGAGTAATTCTATGAAGCTCGTATCATTTTGCCCACTCTTTTCTTTCAAGTTATACAATATCAACATAGCGCTCAATAAGGTAAAGTCAATGCATTCCTCACTCAATGGCTTCACTATGTCACCCTTCAAAGTTTCTAACATTTTAGGATAATCCCAGAGGACCTCTTCTAACACATGGGCCATATCATCAAGATAGTCAGCCTTAAATGCACTTGTGACAAAATCTAGTGATGCACACCTTTCCATATGTTCAACAAACCCACTGCTTGTCTCCCTATGCCTTACCCAACATATATAAGTAGGATCAATTCTATTAATCACTAAGTATGAAAGACAAGTTTCTCGATCAAATCCCTGCACATCATTTCGACACTTTACATTTGTATGATTTCTAATTTATATGCATTTTATCCATTAAATATATTTAATTAAGTATTTTAGTATTTTTCAAGTTTTCTAAATAATAAATTAACTGTTTTTATTTTTTTTATTATTTTAATTTTTCCCTTAAAAATGTCACAAGGGAAAATTCCTTTAAAAGATGGCTGAATTATCCAAATTTTAAATTGAGTTATTAAATTTAATAAATTCTAAATAGGGTTGGATGTCCTAAAATAAGATTTCAAAATTTATTAATTTTACATTAGTTCCCATGGGTTAAAGAGCAAATTTACTAACAAAGTTTTAAGGAATGAGCATCTCGCACAATTATATTTTAAAGGGGGCAAAAATACATATAAGGAATTAAAAGTGGAGCATCCAGCACAAAACCGTTAAATATGACCTAACACTATTAGGGGTTTTCTTCTCTTATAATTTAACACCTTTAAGTCAAAATTAATATTTTGTGTTGGATGTTCCACTTTTAATTCCTTATATGTATTTTTGCCTTTTTAAAACATAATTGTGCTAGACGCTCCTTCTTTAAAACTTTATTGGTAAATTTACTCCTTAACCCTAATTCCCATCATTTCATTTCATTCCATTCTCTCTTTTGATCCTTACCTCTCACTTCTCTTATTTTCAAGCAAAATTTAATCAAATGTCTGAATCGAAGAGAGTTGTCTTGCGGTGTCCAAAGCCATTTGCTGAGCCTGTAGAGGTGATCATATGAGAAAAGCGAGGGAGAAAGGAATTGAGGTAAGAGGGAGATAGATATTAGAGTATAGCATACATATTCGGTTAAAGTAAGATAGGAAAGTTAGTAAGTCTGTTGAGTACATCTTGATAATTTGTTGAAGTGTAACCGAAAAAGTTGATACATGTGTCACTCAAGACCTATTGATCTATATATGTGCACAATAGATAATGAAATGGTTAAGCCTTAAAGCTCAATATTAAGCTTCCTCTCTCTGGTTTCTATTATGGTATCAGAGTTGGGTAAACCTTTGCCACCTTTGATCACCATTTGAAATCAACTGTCCAGGCATCACTTACAAGACGATCTCCAATTATCTTTTTGGATTGATCATTTTGTATAACGATGTCACTAAGCACAATTTCAGTTGCAAGCAACATGTCTGTTAAATTGTGGATTCTCTAAGAAAAGATCATGCTCAAGCTGAATGATGAGAAATTTCTACCATGGAAGCAGCAAGTGATGTTCATGGTTAAACAACACAAGCTCAAGCTTTTCTCTATGTCACTGTCGTCTCTCCTCTAGCTGTTGTTCATGACTGTGATGGTCAAGAGGTTGTCAATCCAGCCTTTGAAGACCATGGATTAATCAATTATGCTCTTGCTTCCTGCTACTAGCTTTTATTACTCCGGCTATTCTACAAGATCTTGTTGGTTTCACTACTACAAAAAACATAAGCTATAATGCTTAATTTAAAGAATACTATGGTGCTTGGGAAGC
Source organism: Inga leiocalycina (assembly GCA_963242795.1). Lineage (NCBI taxonomy): Eukaryota > Viridiplantae > Streptophyta > Magnoliopsida > Fabales > Fabaceae > Inga > Inga leiocalycina. The sequence continues at coordinate 26,635,959 of OY725328.1, forward strand.
GCCGTAGCTTCCAACACTGTTAAAACAAGCTACGGTTGTTCTTGAATATATAGAAGCGCCGTAGCTTGATTATTATTTTTTTAAAAACAAAATATAACTTCCTATGGTGCTTCCTTGGATAAGTGACATAGGAAGTTTTTTATTTAAAAAATAATAATTTATGACTTCCTATGGCACTTCCTTGGAGAAGCGCCGTAGGAAGTCTTTTATTTTTTAAAAAAACTAATTTTTCATAATTATTTTATTTTCCGGATGAAAACCTCCTTTTGCAATCCAAAATCCACAATCCACAACAATTTATACTACAAAAAAATACTCAATTTCTGACAGCATTTGACACAGAAATTTTTCCGTGGTAAATTCCTACGGAAATTCCGTCAGAAAGTTTTGCGACGAAATTTCCAATGGAATTTTCCGTCACAAATTTAGCCACGGAATTTTTGACGAAATTTTTTCCGTTGCAAATTCCAATGAAATTTCCAATGCTAAATTCCAATCAGAAATTCTGATGAAAATTCCGTGGCAAATTGCCATGGAAATTTTCCAATGAAAAAAGTTAATTTTTTTAAAAAAATAATATTTATAAAATTAAAATATTAATTATTAAAATTATATTATATTATTATTTGTTATTTTATTTTATTTAAAATAATATATATGTTATATTTATAATTTTATATTAAAAATAGTATTTATAATATTAAATTATTATTTATTAAGTAATTTTAAATAAAAATTTGTTTAATTAAATATATATAAATATTTTTTTACGTTTTTATTAAATTTTTCATTATTTTTAATAATATTATATTTAATTAATCATTAATTATATGTGTGTGTGTGTGTGTGTATATATGATAATATTATATATATAATAATACGTAATAATATAACACAGGTTTATTTTGGCGCAACTAGTAAAGATTCGTACGTGAAGGCATCGGTAGCTTGAGGTTGTGGGTTCAAACAGGAGGAGAGGCATTTTCAGGAATTATGAGATGCAGACACGTGGCAGCATGAGGAGGAGGCACGAGGCAATCAGAGAAGAGGGACACGTGGTAGCCAGGGGAGAAGGACACGTGGCGGCCAGAGAAGAGGGACACGTGGCGCATTGAGGAGCAAACACGTGACATTTGGAAATTAAAAAAAAATTGCAATAGAAAGGAATTCATTTGGAAATTTCTGATGGAATTCCTTTCCATCAGAATTTGCGATGGAATTTTCGAAGGAATTTCAAATTTTTTTGTCACGCACCTAGTAGCGATGGAACGGATTCTGTTGGAAATTTCGTCAGAAAAATTGATTCCATGGCAAATTCCGTCGGAAATTCAATATTTTTTTGTAGTGTTACAATACAATCCATAATAAAATGAAATAACATAGCACGTATCTTTTACAATATTGTGCCTTCATGTATCAAGCATAAAAGAACTCTAGCATTTAAGTTGCTTAAACTTGAGCCATACATGTTACTTCTACGGAGGATTACATTAAGTATTATTATATTTGTAAACTCAAAAATTAAAAAATTTATAATGTATAAGAAGTTCAAGAAAATAGAATTGATACTTGAAATAAATACTTGAAGAAAAAAATTATGAGTATACATATAAGATTCATGACAGATTTTAACTAAAAGAAAACGTGAACCAAATGTTGAAAAAAAAAAACACTTACAAGCTAGGGAGCTTCTGAAAGAGGCCAAGACAAGAAAAAAAAAACACATGGGAGATGAAACTTCCTATAGCAACTAAGTTCTAGGAAATGGAAGAGTTAGAGAGGAAGCGAGAACGAGAAAACGAAAACGAAAAAGAAAACGACGGGTTATGGAATTTAAATTATAAGATGAGAGAAGCTATAGTGCTTTTTGTCAAAATACCAAAGCTTCTCAATTTTAAAAAAATGATGGCCAATTTAAAAAAATAAAAAGACAAAAGCTAGGCCATTTTTTTTCAAAGTACAAAAGTTTCTCAGTTTAAAAAAAATGATGATCAATTTTTTTTTTTCAAAAAAAACAAGTCTTAGACGGTGCTTGATTAATAAGTGCTATCTAAAATTGAATCTTAAATGGTACTTAATTTCCAAGCACCATCTAAAACACCTTAAAATATCAAAATACAGTGCCTTATAAATATTAAAAGGGGCCTTGGACACGTCCAAGGCACCCATTAATTCAAGGCACTGTGGTGCCTTGAATTATTATGGCACCATGTGATTCAAGGCCCCCACGTGGTGCCTTGATAATAATTCAAGGCACCAATGCCTTGAATTAGTGTCTTGAACGGTGTTTGTTTTAATTAATTCAATTCTTTGGACAGCGTTTTGAGAACAAGCGCGGTTTAAACTACATCCAAGGCACCCATTAATTCAAGGCACTGTGGTGCCTTGAATTATTATGGCACCATGTGATTCAAGGCACCCACGTGGTGCCTTGATAATAATTCAAGGCACCAATGCCTTGAATTATTGTCTTGAACGGCGTTTGTTTTAATTAATTCAATTCCTTGGACAGCGTTTTGAGAATAAGTGCCGTTTAAACTACATCTTGGCCAATACTTTTTTATGAAATGCTGTCTAAGGTTTTTTATTAAAAGAAAATTAAAATTTTTTTTAATAGGGATGATTTATCCCTACGTTTTGACTTCTAAACCAATTTTTAAATTTAATTTTTGTTTTTTAGTAAAGATAAATTTTCTCAAGAAAGCATCTTATCATAGTAATCGAGCTTTGACACTTACAGAATTTTTATTATTCCATAGTTGCTACACGTTTTTTTAAATAGTAGTAAAAGGATTAATTTTGTTTTTTGAAAAAAATAACCCCTTGTATGACGCTTTTTCAAACAAGCGTCATACAATGTATTAAGCACCTATGCGCTTTCCTGCTCAAGCGCCGTAGCTGTCACATGTATTTTTTTCCTAAAAAAATAAAAAGTCCCCTTCGACGCTTGTTTGAAGAAGTGCCATAAGAATGGCGCCGCTAAATCCATATGTTGCACTAGTGCTTGGAGACCGCTGCTTAGATCTAGAAGAAACTCAATCATCTGTTTTCAACAAATTGGACACTAAGATTCATCACTATCAAAATCAATTATCTAATCAATGTAAGGGTGAACTTTCTATGCATAAATATTTGGCAAATGTGAAATCGATTTGTGATCATTTGGCCATGCTTGGGGAAAAAGTTAAGGAATCAGAGCATATCTCTCATATCTTGAACATATTGACCATTGAATATGAGTCTGTGATTGCCATCATTAACGCTTCTCGACCTCGTCCTCAATCGGACACCATCTCAACAATGTTGCTTGATTCTGAGTCCTGTCATCGAGCCTTCATCGCTAATACTCGCGCTATTCAGGCCAACTATGTACAACCAGTATCTGGTTAATCGTGGGGGCTATCCTTTGTTTTATAGAGGTGGCGGGGGTCGCTTGTTTAGAGGAAGAGGTCACTTCTCTTCTCATCGTCCGTCTTGCCAACTTTATCTCAAAGTTGGTCATGTTGCTGAAAACTGCTATTTCAAGTTTGATCTAAATTTTTCCTCTGGGTATGCACCTCAGGCTCATTATGTTGACTATGGTAGCTATGATACTAATTATGCTTTTGATCCTTACACTGAGTAGGTGTATTATACTGGTGCTAGGGATTATGATACATATAATTCTTATGGTTCTTATCGGAATAACATCCTACAAAAGGCACACACTCTTTAGTGACTGAATCCTCTGTGGCTCAACCTTCTTCGCTAGCTATGACGGCTCTATCCAACTCAGGCTTATCTAAATCTACCAAAACTCAGGCTGCCATCCCTCCTCTTGATGCTAATAATGTTTGGACTTCTTCATGCCTCAAGCTTTTATGGCTATTCTTGATGCTATTGTTGATCAAGCTTAGTACCTGGATTTAGGTGCCACACAACACATTACTCACTTCTGAGTGTCTTGCTCCTACTTCTGTGCAACCTAGTCATGGTAATGTTCAAGTTGATACTGGTAAGTCTTCCTCTGTTTCTCCTTCACATACTGCGTAGCAATGTCCATTGCGATTAATAATAATGGATTTGAGGGGCCTACCTCCTATTACTACCAATGACTTTGTGTATTATATCTCATTTGTTGATGCGTGCAGCAGATTTACTTGGGTATCCTTATTACACAAAAAATCAGATGCTCATGCTAAGTTTAAGGAGTTCAAATTGTTGGTGGAAAATAAATTCTCTACCCGAATTCAACAGGTTCAAAGTGAAAATGGAGGAGAGTTCTTAGCTTTTACATCATTTTCACAAGCATGTGGTATTAAGCATAAGTTTTTATGACTACACACATATAAGCAAAATGGCCTAGTGGAGCAAAGGCACAGATCTATTGTAGAGACTGGTCTCACCCTTCTTGCTAATGCCTCTCTGTCCTTATTTTATTGGCCAGATCCTTTTACAACTACTGTATTTCTTGTAAACCGTCTGCCCACAAAGGTTCTTGGTGGCATATCTCCATATGAAAAGCTCTGTAATATGAAACCAAATTACTCTATACTGAAAGTGTTTGGATGTGAATATTTTCCATTCACACGACCCTATAATCGTCATAAAATGGAGGTTAGATTTATAGAATGTGTGTTTCTGGGATATAGTCCATTGCATAAGGGATACAAGCGCCTAGATATGAGAACTGGTAGAACTTTTATTTCAAGGCATGTTTGCTTTCATGAACAAGTGTTTCTTACTGGTTCCTAGTTTAGTATAAAGGCTGCTGTCACTAATAGCACACCCACTGATGTAACCTCTTCCCTTTAGCCTTCTAAGAACCCTGCTGTCATACCAAATACTACTGGCTCTAACATATCCAATCATTCATCAACTCCACCCCTCACCGCCTATTCATACCGTGTTCCTTCTTCCTCAACTTCACATCATCAATCTTTACCCACCCATCCTACTTTAGTGATATCCCTCTCGTTTCTTCTCCTGTTCCTAACTTCTCTTCTACTAACACCCATCGTATGGTTACCAAAAGTAAGAATGGGATTTTCAAACCAAAGTCTTTGTGGCACTTGATCAAACAACCATTCCTTCTTCCATTGCCAAGGCACTTGCAGATCCTCAGTGGAAATAAGCAGCTCAAGAGGAATATGATGCTTTAATCAAATTTGGCACTTGGATAGTAGTTCTATTGCCTTCTGACAGACAAACTATAGGTTGTAAGTGGCTATTCAAAAGGAAACCGCTGCTAATGGGTTGCCTGCGCGAAATAAAGCTTGGTTAGTAGCTAAGGGATATTCACATGAGGCTAGCACTGACTATACATATACATTCTCACTTGTGATTAAAGTTTGTACTATTCGTGCCCTTCTTACTATAGCTATTTCTAAGGACTGGTAGATTCATCAACTAGATTTTAACAATGCCTTCTCAATGGTGACTCCTATGAGGAGGTCTACATGGATCTTCCTCCAGGTTTTGGGTTTGGTCATATATGATCTCAACTAGGCTCCTCGTGCTTGGCTTCATAAATTGCAAGCTGTTTTGTGTGGCCATGGCTTTATAGCTTCAATTACTGACCCTTGTCTTTTCATAAGGAAGGCATCTACCATTACCATTTACCTACTTGTTTATGTTGATGATTTGGTCATCACTGGTTCCTGCAACATAGAGGTGCAACAACTTATCAATTAGATGAGAGCTATGTTCTCTTTGAAGGTTGTGGGTGATCTCTCACATTTCTTGGGCATTGACTTTCATCGTTCTTCTACTAGTCTATTTATTTCCCAGTGTACTTGTATTTATGAGCTGCTTGAATATTTTGGAATGCTTGGAGTGAAGGCGGTTAGCACTCCCATGGCTTCCAATGTGATCTACTATGTACTGAAGGTGATTTGTTTCTGGATGCTATTGCATATCGAAGCATTATTAAAAAACTTCAATACTTGTTTTATATGAGACCTGATATTGTGCTTACTGTAAATCGGTTGAGCTGGTTTTTGCATGAACCCTGTGAACCTCATTGGAAAGCGATAAAACGTGTGTAATGTAATGCCCCAAAATATGTACAAGGGTTTAATGACTCCAAAAGGGAATGTGACTAATGTTAGGAAACACTTTTATGGAATAAAGTGTGAATTATTATCCGAATTAGTAATGGAAAATGCTTAAACCCATTGTCAAAAATTTAATCAAGATAACAAAGTCTAATTCGGATATTTTGAGAAATTATTATCCTCTTCCAATGGGCCATAAATTTCGTCCAACATGAGGGAGCAAGAGGAAAATAAATGTTGAGATAATTATGCTAAAAGATGAAGCAATTTTGACCAAGTAAATGTGGTGGAAAGTCAAAAGTTAGTATGTGCTTAATTGCAATTGGATATTGATATGTAATCAAGTGGAATGGCTGATTCAAGAAGTCACTTAATTCCTTCACAAGGCCACATTCACGTCATTTGAAGAGAGGAAGGAGGGAACTCAATTGTGACCAAGTATTAGAAGAGGAAGAAAAGTCAAAAATATCATTCTAAAAGAAATATGTGAGAAGGAGGAAAATATGATAAAGTAAGGAGCCATTTTTCTCTTCCTCTTATCCCATTTTCGGTCAACAATTGTTGGCTAAATAAAAGGTGATGACTTGCATTAAAAGAGGCATCTTACGTATGCAATAAAGAAGGCAAGAGAAAGATGATGATATCAATTTATTGGGCATATGTTAAAGCCATTAAAATATATTATATTTAGGAGGCGGAAGTGTGATATTTTTTTTGAAAAATCATTTATCCCTTTCAAGTCCCATATTTCGGTTGGACTTTAAGAGATATGAGGGACCAAAAATCTAATCATTACATCACATATTTTCTCTTTCTTCAAGTCGGTTCTACAGCTCCAACGAAAGAGAAAGAAGAGCAAGGTAAAGGTGAGACTTTCTATCTTGATTTTCACCTCCTTAACCTCATCTATGGCTCAAGTGTCCTTCATAAATATTGTTCCTCTTGATGAGAGCTTCATTTCTATGGTTTTAGAATTTCAAGAGGAGGTGTTTTGAGCCACCATCCAAGAACAAAAGATGAAGAATCAAAGAAAGAACTTAAAGAGGAGCAATAGGTGAGTATTAGCATCAATTTGAGCTATTAGTTTTGTTGGTTGAATGAGTATTTTGGCATGTGTAAATCAGCCCTGATTTTGGCCAAACAAGGGTTTGGGTAATTCATGATGTTTTGGTTGTGTTATTGGTGGTTTATGATGATTGGAAACCATTTGACATAAGTGTGATGCTGAAATTAGAAGTTGGTAATTGTTGGAATTTATTTTCAATTTTCTGCCAAAACAGTACATAGAGAATGAGTGGGAATTTGGTTATTCTGATGCTTCCATTGTGTTATACACGAAAAATTATGTGGGAATAGCCCTGGGTTGTGAATTTTGGGTCATTAAAACTCAAAATGTAAATATGGATTTTCTGCTTGAACAGAATTACAGCGAGGTACTCTACTTGTGTGATGTTTTTGGATAACCAAATGATCTCTAAAAATTATGAAAATTTCCAGTATAATAATTCACATGCCAAGCTTCAAAATGGACACATAATGGGTGTCATTTCGATGTTTTTGCTGGGATTTATGATTTTCCAAAGTTTGGGGTTGAAACTGGAAGGAATTCTGGAGCAGTATAGGATTTCCTGTAATTTTGTATTTTTGTAGTTATGGAAAGCATTGATACATATTTTTTCTGTATAGAGGACTTCAATAGCTTTCTATAGGACTTGGGAACAACTCATTTCGATTTTTGTAGAATTAGTTTTGATTTTTAAAAGTCTGGTGAAAATTCTGGCAGATTTAGTTCAAGTGTGCGAAAATTTAAAGGTAATGGCACATGGTAATATTGTTGAACTCTGAGGTTAGGAATTGGTCTTTTAAGTTAATTGACCACTTTATCTTCTTAGTTGAATTGATTAAATGTCCCTAATGATAACCAACTTGAGTGTTTGAATTAAAGAAGAATTGGATTAAGTAATAACATGTCGCCTGTAATTCTAATTATAGGATTTGACATTTGCCCTGCACGTGATAAACCGGTGCCAGAGCACAAGCGGAAAGAAGAAGGTAGTGACTATTTCTCTCATTCTGTGTATGATGCCTTGCATTTATGTCATTTCATTAAATATGCCATGATGTAACATTGCTGTTGTGAAATGCCGTTGTTGTGCTGTTGTGAAACATGCAGTTGTGAATGCAGCGAAAGCTGTCGCAAAAATGCCGTTGTGTTGTTGTTGTGATTTGCTTACATGCTTTGTGATTGTACCTGTTATAAGTGATTTGTTATTACTGAGATTCTTTTGAATCTCATTCTTTCCAATGACTAACCTGCAGCAAAGGCAAGCAGTTCAAAGGAAAAGCAAGTGATGAAGGGCGGTTAGAGCTCTTAGCTAGGATTTTTAATTTTGGTAGTTGGTTGTCATATTTTGTTAGGGATTAATTGCACATATTGTATATATTGAATAGTGTTGTGTAATCCCCTGTATGGGAAACTGAGAATAGGCAATGTGCCCTATAAACTCTTTATTAAGTAACGAAACCTGAGTGTCGTCGGGAATTTTTTATTGCACTTTGATATATATGAAAGAAACCGAACTGCATAGACCAATTATATTCGAGATGTGAACGTGAGACCGCACTAAAAAAGTTTTGGAAAAGTTTTAAATTAATCGCTGGTCTCTATTTCAACTTAATGATGCATTCTCGAACTATAAATTTGGCTATTAAGGTAGGGGGTTATATGTAACATCCCAGCACCTCACTTTTGATATTATCCGTTTTGGGGCTGTTGCCCCCATGGCTTTAAAAGCCGTCAAGAGGGGAAGGTCTAGATGCTAATACATTATTGGCCCATATTAATCTGAGCCTGGCTTTGATACCATTTGTAGCCCATATTAACTTGAGCCTGGCTTTGATATCATTTGTAATGTCCAAGTGCCTTGCTATCGAAATTGTCTGCTTTGGGGCCTCATCAGCCCTCACCGCTTTAAAACGCTCCACTTTGTGGCAACATCACCCCTCACAGCTTTGAAATGAGTCAAGAGGGGAGGTATCTAGACTCTTATAAGGCAACATTTGTGCTTCTTCTCAGTCGATGTGGAACATAACACTCCAACCATCTTTGGGCCTAACGTCCTCGCTAGCACTTCGACCCACATCAATCTGAGCCTGGCTTTGATACCAATTGTAACATCACAGTGTCTCGATCTTGATGTTGTCTGTTTTAGGGTCCTCATCACCCCTTACGATTTTAAAACGCGTAAAGAGGGGAGGTATCCAGACCTTTATAAAGCGTCTTTTGTTCCCCTCTCTCCAGCTGATGTGAGGCATAACAATATGTGCTATGATATCTGGTGGGAACAAAACATTTTTGGCTATTTCTCAAATTGTCTCCTCAACTTATTATTCAATCATTTGCGGATGCAGATTGTGCAACTGACAAAGAGCACTAAAGGTCTATTAGTGGACAATGTATTTATTTTGGTCAAAACCTGATTATGTGGGCTTCTTGCAAGCAATAAGTGATCTCCAGAGGCATTACTGAAGAAAAGTATAGGAGCGTTTCTGATGCCACTATTGAAGTTATGTGGCTCATGGCACTATCAAAGGAAATGTCTATTTCAATTTTATACACCCTTACGATTTGGTGTGAAATGCAGGCATCGTTGCCTTGGCAGCAAACCCAGTTTTTCATTCAAAAGCAAAACATGTGGAGTTGGATCTCCATTTTGTTAGGGAGAAGGTTGATGCAGGTGTTCTTCAGGTCGGGTATGTCCCGGCATGTGAGCAAGTTGCTAATATATTGACCAAGCTGCTGGGAAAAACTTTATTTAGCTACTTCTCTAACAAGCTGAATATATGCGTTCAAACATCCATTCCTTAGCGAGTCTTGGCTCTACCTAATAGTGACACTGACGATTGATGCCTAGAGATATTTGGCAAAAAATAACTAAAAAAAACGTTAAATTCCTTTTAAAAGAAGAATAACTCAATAAACACGTTTCAGAGTCGACAATTTTTTTTTCATGTGGCCCAATTATATGTCTCCTCTTTTGTGTTCACAGAAATATCTCCCATTTTGAATATAAACTAACGTCCCTCCATAAATAATTCTTCCATACTTGGATTACTCTTCCACAAATAGCTTTGAATTATATATATTAAACCAAACCTAAGTATTATGCTTCGCTCTCTGACTTCTTCTTCTTCTTCTTCTTCGGACCATGGAAGCCATAACAAAGATTGCTGTCGTCACCGTCCCGGCGTATAGCCACCAAGCCTCCATTCTCGAGTTCTGTAAACGACTCGTCCTCCTCCAAAACGATGGCCACCTCCACGTCACGTGCTTCATGCCCACTCTTGGATCACCTCCTAGTGCTTCCATGGCTCTTATTCAGTCTCTTCCTTCTTCCATAACCTGCACCTTTCTTCCTCCAGTTGACCTCCGTGACCAACCCAAGGATCTTCCCTTGGAAGTCCAGCTTCAACTCACCGTGTCCCGGTCCATGCCCCTCATTCGTGAGGCCCTAAAGTCCCTCGACTCGAGTTCGAGCTTGGCTGCTTTGGTGGCTGAGCCTTTATCCATTGAAGCATTAGAAATAGCGAAGGAACTTAATATCATATCGTATCTTTACTTCCCTTGTTCTGCTATGATGCTTTCTCTGTGCTTTTATTCTGAGAAGCTGAATCAGAAAATGGTTTCTAGCGGAGGTGAGTTCAGAGATCTACCAGTAGCCATTGAGATCCCAGGTTGTGTCCCTGTGAGTGGTAATGATCTCCCAGATAATCTGCAAGATCGATCAAGTTTGTCTTACGAGCAGTTTCTTCAACGTTGTCAATCATATCATCTTGCTGAAGGTAAATTTAACATATCTTCTTGTTCTTTCTTTGTGTGATTCATGTGCCTCAGATCTGTTGAGATTTAAGCAAGTCCCAAAATAATGAATTAATTAATGATAGTTAGGTTTCAAAAAAAAAAAAAAATCAGTAAAAATGAGGGTATGAATTCAAACAGCTGCAAACATGAGTCTCAGTTACAATATTGGAATTAATTGCATTTAAAACTTAAATATCTTATAATAGTATGCAATAAAGATTCTTGAATTTATAGTTGTTTGAATTAATGTTTGCCGCTCATTTTCAAGAAAAAAAAAATTGGTTGAGGACTAAATGTTCTTATTTCCATTATTTGGGATCTTATTGTCATTTTTCCTTGGTGTATTTCTTAGTCAATATTTATTGAGTTAACTAACTTTCCTTGAAATGTGAGAATTAGTTACTCTTTCCTTCTCTTATATAAGCTTCAAATAACTGATTTGTGTTACTCAAGAAAATAATTAAAATTAGTTTTAAAAAAAATATTGATTATTTTTCCAACTATGCCCTTATGTGTATAGATGGTAAGTAAAGAGAATACATGCAATAACTATAGTCAACAATAGACAAAGTCGGAAAAAACGTAATAAATGCTTAAACAAACCTAAAATGAAGTTTATATTTGGGGCACACTTTTTTACAAATTTAAAGATTATATTTTGGGATAGAGGGAGCAACTTGGATTTATAAATAGGATCAGAGTGGCATAAATACACACACACAAAACAGCTCAGCATCATGCTGTAATTAATTCTCTCTTGCGCGCAAATTAAGAGGAAAAGCATGTGTCACATGGGAAAGGGATCTCTCCACTAACTCCCCTCTCCTTTTCCGCTCCACTTAGAATTTTAACCATTGGATCATGTTTTATGGGTGATATTTAATTATAGATTTTTATCATTTTTAATATTATAATACTATTTAATATATAGCATTAAATTACATCCATTAAAACACGATCCAATAATTCAGACATTAAGTGGAGAATGAAGTTAGTGGATAGACTCCTTCCCCGCATCACAAAACTTGTATATATTATTTCTTAACATTTTCATTAGTTGAAAACACATGTCTCCGGTGAAGGGTAGGCCAAAAATAAAAAACAAGTCTGAAACATTAAATATCACAAATCTCGAGAATGGGTCGCAAAAAAATTGTTCCTTTCCTCGATTTGATATTAGTAATTAATATCTCTTGCAGGTATCTTATTGAATAGCTTTGAAGAAATGGAAGCAGGAGCAATAAGAGCCTGGCAACACGGCGAGGAATCAGCTAGAAATAATGGAGAAGGTCGTAAGAGCTACCCTTCTGTACATGCAATTGGACCCATAATAAAAACCGGGTCCAGCACTGAAACAAAACGGTCTGAACCGGAGTGGGACGCTTGCTTAAGATGGCTAGACAAACAACCACCAAATTCTGTTCTGTTTGTTTCCTTCGGGAGTGGGGGCAGACTATCCCAAGCCCAAATCAATGAGCTAGCTTTAGGGTTAGAATTAAGTGGCCAGAGATTTCTGTGGGTTAACGTGAAATCACCATGTGACAAAGCCAGTGCTAGTTATCTAAGTGACAATAAAAATGATGAAGACGAAGACCCACTTCATTTCTTACCATTAGGCTTCCTAGATGGAACTAAAGATCGAGGTTTGGTCATGGCTTCTTGGGCCCCACAAGTTCAAGTCCTAGGTCATAGTTCAACAGGAGGGTTTCTGAGTCACTGTGGTTGGAACTCGATACTAGAGAGCATCGTAGAGGGAGTGCCAATTATAGCGTGGCCACTTTTTGCTGAGCAAAGAACTAATGCATCGATGTTAGCTGATGGGCTAAAAGTGGCAATAAGGCCAAGACTTAGTGACAATAATAATAATAATAATAATGGGATAGTGGAGAAGGAAGAGATTAGTAGGGTTATAAAGTGTATAATGGAGGGTGATGAAGAAGGTGAAGAAATTAGAAGAATAATGAAAGAGCTTAAAGAAGCTGCTGCTTGTGCCCTAATGGAGGATGGTAGTTCAACAAAGACACTGTCAAATTTGGCGCTCAAATGGAGCAGAAATATGTGAGTCACATTTGGTTGTCTTTCAATCAAAATGATGACTTGAGTCAATTGATTAGACACGCATCATCTTTTATATATATTCAATTCAATATCCAACAAACGATGTGAGATTCTCTTAATATATTCTAATAACATTCGCATGACATAATTGATTAGAGGAATTGGATTCTCTTTCATACTACTTTTTCTCTCAACTTTTCTCTCTCACTGTTCCATATATATAAGTTGGAGTATTAGTTCAATCTAAAAGGAAGAGACCGATAAATTTTACATTTAGGAAATTTAGAAAAAAGTTTTGCTATTGATACTGTTATGATCCATCAAGTGAGTGGTAGTTCATATACATATTACGCAAATTTTCTTTAATAGATGTGCAAGAAAGTTTGGATTGAAGTATACGTATTGGAATAGAAATTCATGTTAAGGAATTGAAGGATCAAATTCTTATCATTTTCTTCTTTAAATTGTTAATAAGATTGAACCACTAATCCAGATCGTATATAAAATAAACTATGGAACAAAGTGCATTTCATTTATTATAACCCATTATTTGAGGAGTGGGCTAATCATTTTAAAATTTTCAATTGAAATGAGCAGCCATAGGCGTAACGTAGATTAGAGAAGTCAATGATATTATCCAATATCCATAGATTAAGAAGTGTAGATTGTTCTTCATTTGTAAAAGGAAAAAAATACACCTTTGCTCCTTTAACTTCACACAAAATTTATTTTGGTCCTTTAATTTTATAAAGTGTTTTTTAGTCGTTGAACCCTAACATTGTTAATAAAAAAAATGCTGACATTTAAATTTTTAATGTTGACGAACATTTTCAAATACTAAAATATTTAGTTTAAATTTTAAAATAACAATAACAATTATAAGAAATTATCATTTGAGACAAACGGGGGGTCTTTTTAAAATTAAGGGAGCAAATTAAGACCTTGTATAGAATTTTATGAATAAAACTATACATTATAAAAATTAAAACTGACACCCACACACATTTGACGGCAACAGAAACCAACCCCCCTATTTGGGAAATAAATAATAAGAATATCAATCAAAAGGCTGGCCCACCGGCAATATTAGTAGTTAAAAGGGCAAGGTGGTGGTGGTGGACGTGCTTATCCATTGAAACCAATTAATTATTCAGTTGCATCTCTTGTGCATTAGATGAGATATAATATATATAAGTAGAAATATCTAGTTACGACTGATGAGAACTTGTATAAAAAAAATATCTAGTGATGAGAACACGTCATGGATGACTATTGCAGCACCTTAGAACAATATGCAAACATAATAAATCATATATTTATTTCTCCACGAACGATTTCACTTGATTAGGTGTGAAAATCCATATCAATATGTGTCTCATAGAGAGGCGCTAATGAAACGGGAGGAAATTAGTAACGAAAATTCTATTGCTAAGTTTCGTCGTGGTACCGGACGCCACATCATGTGTTGTTGCGCATGCCGAAGCTTTTACGTTCTCCTTTTTCCCAATTGAGTTAATATGAATCTACATACTTCATATACAAAATCAAATACATAATATTCCACTACATAAACAATTATGTGTTTATATATATTATATGATAATTTCAATTATTAATAGGGAAAATTGGTGATAAATCCCCATTTTATAGAATTAATCCCAGGTTTTTAGAACTTTGAATTGATTAAACAAATAGGGTTAGTTGTGCTTAACTTTACTTAGGGGAAATTTTGGAATTGAAGTTCTAAACTATTGAATTTAATTGAATTTTTAATTCCTAAATATTTTTATCGTTGGAATTTTATGATATCATATTCATATGGTTTATTTTGAACATTACACTTAAGGAAATTGGGCACAACAATTATCAATTGGTCATTTAAAGTTGCTTTGAGTTTTAGGAGTTCAATCCTTTCCACTCAGTTGCAATTCAAGTCCTTTTCCATACTGCAGAGGGATTGGATTTCTCATTCTCTGCCACGACATGTTTACAATCCCCTTCTCTCTACCAGGAAATCATGAATATTTTTCCTTCACTTAAGTCCTCAGATAGTGAATTCATACTCATCTTCTACCTCTCCCGGCTGTGAAAGAATTCACCCTCCATCGATCCATTCACCGCACCTTTGTTCGTGAACTCCTTCGACTGGTTCATTCATTCCAATACCTTAGTTTACGATTCCATTCTTTTGTCCCTTTAGTCTATGGATTATGCTCGTCTTCTTGATGTTTACCTTGAGTATAATCAGATATGGAATTCATGTCCATCATGACCGAGTATAGATAGATGCTTGGTGAAGCTAGCTCCTATGCTAGGCGTGACTAAGTCTCTAGAATCTTGTAGAAGTGTTCGAAGCTGGAGATTTGCTCTACATAGGGGAGTTACTTTGTTATATTCAACATACTTTTTTACGACTCATATAGCTTAGGTTTAAGGATTGATTATTGTAATTTTGGATTGAGTTGATTTTTCGGGGATTTGGTTGTGTTCCGGTTGTTATATGTTGTTGGAATACTTGTGTGCTATCACTTTCTAATGCCAATTTGATTGAGTATATTTTGGTTAGAGAGTGTGTTATCAAGATTTCTACCTGAATCATAATTGTGAGCTAAGTGGGGCTTAAGGGTATAATTGTGGTTGAAATTAATCTTATGGTATTATGATTAATTAATGCTCTACTATACTTGAATTTCAATGGTAATTTGGATGTTTAATATTCTGACTTGTTTTAACTCCACATTTTTAAGTGAACAAGGGAGACTAGGATACCATCTCTAGGAGTTGCCATTCGATCTTATCTGTCATCACACATATTCTCCACTCACTAATCACTAAAAATCCTAAAAATAATAGTCTCGGTTTGATCCATTTTAATGTATAAAATATGATCCAAAAGGTTTAATTTGCAGTGTCACATAATTAGAACATTGTTTAGGTAATTAGGATTCATTCAAGAGAATACGGTCTAAATTTCATTGCTAAATATACTGCATCTTTTAAACTTGGTCAATTTGGTGCACTAGCAACAAGCGCAATCATTTACGCTATGTTCTTATGTAGAGCCAAAGACAATTTATGGACTTTAGAGTTAATTTTTTAAGTTAATACTTTGTTTGGTTTCAAACTTGCAAATGTTTGACATTGAGGACTCATTATTCCGTCAAGAGGATATTGGTCATATCCGCATGATCTGTTGGGCAACTTACTTCCTTGAGCTAGTATAACAATAGTTTGTCATGTAAATTCTAATTGTTTATGTTTTGGTGCCACAAAAAAGGTTAGATTAGTAAGCTACGGACGTTGTTAGTTGAAATTATTTCTTAGTTGAGTAAATTTTAATTGAATTGTGTAATATCCCAGTGTCTCATTCTAATGTTCTCTTTGGGCCCCATTACCCCCTCATAGTTTTTATAACGTGTCAAGGGGGAAGTATCTAAACTCTTATAAGGTTTCTTTTGTTTCCCTCCCTAGTTGATGCGGGACATTACACTCCAACTCCTACAAGCCCAATATCCTCATTGACACATTGATCTAAGCTTACCTCTAATACTATCTATAATATCTTAACACCTTGCTCTTGATATTATCCGCTTTGGGGTCCCATTACCCTGCTTTCAAGAGTGAGTTGCTAGGATGTTTTAGATAGTATCAGAGCCAGGCTTCAACCGATGTGTCAACAAGGACGTTAGGCTCGTAGGGGTAGAGTGTGATATCCCACGTTGGCTAGGGAAAGAAACAAAATCAGGCACCAAAGTAGATAATATTAAGAGCGAAACATTGGAATATTACAAATGGTACACTTACGACTTAAGATTTAATTATCTTGTTTGTGGTTTAGTTACTGGCTGGTTGTGCTATGTATATACAATTAAAATTGTTTTCAAGAGCAAATAGAGGGTTAGGGATGAAACATAATGAATTATTAAAAATATTAAACAAACTTTTCCACTGGTCGTGACAGTAACTAGTGTATAAAGTTTTTTCTGCATTAGTGTGAAATGACTTTCTACTCTAGTGGTGACATTAACTAGTGTAAAAAGTTTAAATTCTTTTGATTTTTTTGCCCCAATTATTGTTAACCTTCTCTACACCGGTTGGAAAGAGGTGTAGAAAGTCTCACATTTTCTACACCAACTGTATTTGCACTCGTTAAAGGACTAGTGTTACAAGGCATTTTTAACCAGCGTGAAAATGACTTGCTAGATTGGTGACTTCTACCTCAAAAGTTGGAAAATCTCATACTGATTATATCTACCTGCATATAAAGGTTTTGGAAATCTAATTATGCACCTCTGTAAGCTGTAAGAATGTAAACAGGCAAATTCCACTCAAATATTCAAACCAACTCCGTTCCTTCATAAGAGTTTTTCAAAACATATAATATGGAGTTTGTGCATTTATTCAAAGATAGCAAAAGCACTTTCAAATGTTAAAGTAATTAAAGCAACAACCATAGAAATTTATTCTAATTTAAAGGAACAAACGCAAGAAGAAACAACAATATTGAAGAGATTGTTGGGATAATGAATATAGACAGAGTCTATATATTGTCGAAATATGGCATGACATCGCTACTCTTCATTGTTTTGGTTCATTGGGTCAAACCTCAAGCACCGAAGACTTTTGGAATTAACTGGAAACATTATGTCGTTCTCCTTCCCCAAAATACTCACAGGAATTGTCGAAAAGTGAAAGACCACTTTACCAAAAATCAATGGATCTTCATTTTCTTGTGGCCTCTGAAAATTCACCTTCTCAACACATTTGCCAAACCACCTGTCACAAAAAATTCGCAAAAAATTTTTATATTTACTTAGCTAGACATAGGGTTTATTCGAACAACTATAAATGTTTCAAACAAATAAATGAACATATTAACATTATAGGAGAATGATTAATGACTAATTTACTGGTTAAAGAAGAGAGTTATCTCGTCTTCATTGAGTGGGTGCCATCTTGAAAATTCCAGGTAAAGGCATCTTTTTCCTTCTGGTGCTCGTTCCTTTGATGGATTCCATTCCTTAGCTAATGGATTGAGTCCTTTGTTGTTTTGAACTTCTGAGGAAGAACCCGCCATCACTGTTTCCTTAACTACTTTTTTCCCTTTCAGTTTTGCTTCTTTGTTTAGGGTATCCATTTGACGAGATTGATGGATTTTTTAATAATGGAAGGAAGATTGATAGATTAATGATGAGACTGAATGAGAGTTTTCTTAGGGGATGAATTTGGAGGAATGAATATGACTATATATTTAAGTTAATTTTTGTACGTTTCAATGAATTATAATTAAATGCATTAATAAGAAAAATAGAGTTTTGTTTTACAATTATTTTATGAGCATTTATGGTTTACGTTGACTTTGAATTTTGCTAAGTTTCTAGAAAAAAGTATTAAATCATTTTTACCATAATTAACTATCCGCAATTAATGTATTAATTGACTTAATTGTTTTCTTTTTCTTTTTCGTTTTCTTTTTCATTTTCTTTATACAATTGACAAAATGTGTCTATATGCTGTGTAATATATGTTAGTGCAAGACACAACTAAGAAAGGGTGAAATGATTGTATATAAAATAATAAAGAATTTGAATATTCAAATGCAAATAATATTAAATAACACTTGGGCTCAAGTGCTTAAGTAACTCTAATGGTAAAGTTAGAGAGGTATCACCATGATGAAGATGACGTCAGAAAGAAGATGAAGCACATAACAAATTAATACTAGTTCGATGCAATAGCTTCATCTACATCTAGTCCTTAGGAACCTCCTAAGAATTCGACTATAATCTCTAAGATTTACTTTGGGCCCTTGGTGCCCCAATAAAATCACACTAGTTCAATCAAGGCATCCGTGAAGCCACAATACCTCCTCAAGTTTGAGGGGTTATTTGGCAACCATTCCTTTAACACCCAACCTCATGTTACCTATTTTTAGTGCGAATTTTGAAAAATTTTTTGTGCATAAACTTGATAGAAAAGAATCCACTCACCACACAGGTATGAGGTTATAACTGCGTGACATCACTCTTTTGTAATACCAACCATGATAGAAAATAATAGACGCACAAGCACTATATCATGGTTAATTAAAAACATCTTGTTCATACAAGCACATACATCAATATTAACCATGTCCATGTGATAGATATATCAACCATAAAGAGGAGCTCCGCTCCAAGCCTCTAGCCCACAATTCACACAAGTATTTAATCATAAACAAGCCTTAGCATAACCCATGATACAGGTAATCAAGTTCATATATTTACACATGGTGTAAAAATACATGAGATTTTATGCAAAGTGTACTCAACATCAAATGCTTTCTTGAGGGGTAAAAGTAATTATCAGCTTTGAAAATTGGGGTAAAAGTAACTATGACCATTAAATCTAACTGTTATTTTTTGTGGTGGGACCCACATTATTGTTATAAAAATAGAAAAATGCCCCCAACTAAAAAAAACTACCCCTTGCAACCTGAAAATACCAAAAATGGCCTTCTCCACTCCTAGTCCCTCAATTTCGAACCCTAGCTCATATATCAATGACAGCAACTTGGAGGGTTTTGCCGGAGTCAAAGTGGGGACTATGGTGGACTACAAGGACAAGATATGTGATGATGACTTCCTCTTATCTCTCTTCCTCTTCCATTTGCGATGACAACTTCCTATCAACTCTCCCTCTTCGATCTGCCTTTTTCCTCTTGGATTTGTAATGGTGGTGGCTTCTTTTCCATCTTTGATGTGGAAGTGCAAAGAAATTTTAGAATTTCTCAAGGAAACTCATGATATCTCACAATAAGCCACAAGGTATTCTATCTAGAACACCTATATTACCCAAATAGCGACAAGGTATTAAGTCTAGAAAATCGAAGAACAAGCAATGCTCACTCGCAAAGAAACTAGATAGCTCTCTCTATTCGACTCTGAATTCAAAAAACGTGAAAGGGATATTTATAACCCAATAAAGCTGATTCTAACTGGGACTCTTAAAGAAATAATAATCTAATCCTAAAAGCCCAAAAGGATATAGATAGACAATGAAGGATGAGGTGAAGATATTTGGCAAATATTTTAATTAGACTATTTAGATAATCTAATTGCTGAAAAAAGGGTTTACATGGTTAATGAATAAAAGATATTGAAATATATTGGAAAATAGGGTTTGTTTAAGGAAGGGAAAGCATATTAGATGCTACCAAAATTTAATTAAGACCGCAAGTATACAGGGCCGTGAGTGTAAAATCAAGGTTGTCTCACAGAGACTCAATCAAACTAGTGATTAGACATTAAATATCCTTGTTTCATTTAAGTTGAACATATCATAATTGGTTTCAATATCAATGAAGAGAAATTAAATTGAAAAAACTAATAATACGAAAGACTTTTTGCGAAGAATAAATTCCAATGTCAAGGCGGACAACCTAGAGTCAGTAATTTCTTTTGTTTTATTCTTAGATTTTATCCCCTCTAAATTAATTAAGCTTAACTTAATTAGTTAATCTAAAGTCTTAATGCTTATAAATGCTTGTCGGTCTATACCTACCTTAATTAATTTTGTAATGTCTCACACAATTAAACAAGGCTCAATTTAGATCGGAGTCACTCTAATTTAATTATGTGGAGCTTTTAAGTATATGTCTATCTTAGATGTAAATTAGATAAACTCTAATTCCACATTATTTGATTCCAAGGTCAATTTAAGTTTTCCTTCATCAAGTTCAATCCTAAATCCCCAAAACATGCTCAATGATGGCCAAACAATGAGCAATAAACAATAAAAATTAGACTAAATAAACTAAATCGACATTAAGCAACATTAATTTGTAGGCATAATCTCTAAGTCTCAAACAAGTTCGTAGTACTCTAGGTCTAGGTTGCAAAGAAAAATCTAGCTACACATTGCTTTAATCAAATCCACCTAAGCAAAGAAAAATTTAGAGTTCAAATTCATAAGGAAAGGGAAGAAGAATAACATCAAGAACAGCAAAATCACATGGCCTCCTCTGGTTCTACTCGACAGCGTCAAGCTCACAAAGAGAACAATGGCAGCAGCTTCCAACTCCTCTGGTTCAAGATTGAGCGACGACTCAATGCGTTGGGGCTGCCTCTACTTCAAGAAGAAGAAGAAGAAGAAGATGATGATGATGATGATGAATGAGTAGTGGGAAAAATGAAGTCTCCTTTATTGTTCAGATGCTCGATTGAAGATGAAGTTGAACTGTGATTTTCTGGTTTAAAACAGCCAGAGGAAAGTGAGGATGAACAGTATAACCAGCCGCCTCTCCTTGCTTCTTTGATCCTCCTCGTTCTCTATCCAAAATTTAAGAAGAGACGGTGGTGATGATTAGATTAATAGTGCAGCCGCCTCCCTCTTGCTTCTTTTCTTCTTTCTGATCGTGCCTTCCCTTTCTTTTTGATTTAGGTCTTCCCCCTTCCCATATTCCAAAATGCACCGTCTCTTGCTGGAAAGAAAAAGGGGAGAAGGAAATAATAAAATAGTGATAATAATACTAATCCCTCCTATTTTAATTATAAGACATAGTTTCCTAATTTTAGAGAAATTAAAAATAATAGTTAAATTAATTAATCATATTTAATTTCCTAAAATACTCTTATCTAAAATTTAAAATGGCATCAGTTATGTATATCTCTGTTTTTTATCGTTCCTCTCTTGTTTCTCATGCAACTTCTCTGATCTACAGACGAAACAAATTTGTCAATGGTCAGTACAGATGAAACGGATTTGGTACTTGCATGATCCGCCAATCGCAGTGGAAAACGGATTGAGAGGATCATTTTCGATCACAGTCTTCATTTGAATCTGGAAAAATATGAAAAAAATTGATCAAAATTATTTTATTAAAAAAAAAAAAATACAATAGAATTGAAGCATATGTGACATTAATGAGTTACAAGCATTACTCACTTTATAGAACACATAGGTGTATTATTAAATTATTATTGTGTCTAATTATTATTGAGAAAATATCAATAAGGGATAGTTTGAGAATAAATTAACAAAAATCATAACTTTATCCTATAATTAGGATCAAGATCAACTCCTAAATATTATTCTATAATTAGGACCGGAGAGAGTAATGTTCATTAACTAAATTTTTTCATTTTTTAAAACTTCATATTATTATTTCTTTCCTAAACTTGAAAATTTCTATTTTAATTTGAAATCCCACAAATAATACACCCAATTTATATATCATAAAATCTCAAGAAAATCCCTTTAATTTAACATTGATAATTTTCCAAATATATCTCAAATCTATTAAAATTGTGGAGTCATCAATTTTAGATTAAGATAACCTAATATAATTGGATCTTGACTATATCAGATCATGAATAACAAACTGATTATTAGAGGGATTGGATAATATAATTTAATATCTGATTGAAAATTAAATATATCAGATCATGGATGACAATGATATTGTTATAGGGAGTAGATAAGATTTTGGGATTTATAAGATATTCCTAATAATGAATGAAAACAAATAAAGTACGAAAATAATAAATAAAAACGTCCTAAAATACCTACTTGGGCTTAAGCACTTATTTAAATGTCCAGCATAAGGAAATAAATCAAATAAAAAAACCAAATAAAATACTCAACAACTTGGACTTTGAATGGGCCTCTTATGATGCCATATTAAGCCCATTTAGTCGTTTGGAAGCTCTTGCACTTCTCCCTAGATGGGAAGCATTGCTGGCCTTGTTTCTACATCTTTGGATTGGGTCTCAATCTCAAATATGTCTCTTATCAAAAGCTTGTAAAGCCTCGTTCATACTTTTGCTTCTTGAATGTGTCATTGGGCTCCTAATGTCTTGCAGGGATCATAGGCTCTGAATGTAGAATTTGAAGTAGGCACTTGATTTCTATCATTCGCCTCCTCCTTAAAATGATTCATCCTCAAATCTGCTGCATCAAATAAGGTTAGGTATGACAAATTAAAGGTAGCAGAAACATTACCATAAGAGCCAGGAAGGTCAATCTTGTAGGCATTGTCATTGATCCTCTCCAACACTTGGAATGGTCTATCGCCCTTAGGGTGTAACTTAGACTAACTTTGGATGGCAAAACGCCCATGTCTGAGGTGTACCCATACCCAATCATCTGGTTTAAATAAAATGTTCTTGTGCCCTTTGTTTGCTTGCTTAGCATATTGCTCATTTCGCCTCTCTATGTTTGACCTCACCTTAGCATGCAAATATGTAACAAATTTGGCCTTTTTCTTGCCATCAAGTTTAGCACTTTCATATTCAAGGAATGGTAAAATATTACTAGGAGTAAAAGGGTTAAAGCCGTAAACAATCTCAAAAGAAGAAAATGAAGTAGTAGAATGCACAGCCCTACTATAAGCAAATCCTATATGAGGCAAGCAGTTACCCCAATCTTTCAAATTTCTTTGAATTATACCTCGCAATAATTGAGTTAGTGTCCTATTCACAACTTTTGTTTGCCCATCTATTTGAGGATGTGCAACAGTTGAAAATAAAAGTTTAGTTCCTAATTTATTCCAAAATATCCTCCAAAGTGGCCCAAAAACGTAACAACACGATAACTGACTATGGTTTAATCCATGCAATCTAACAATTTTCTTAAAGAACAAATCACCGATATGTTTGGCATCATTTGTCCTAGAACATACAATAAAATGTGCCTTTTTACTAAATCTATCCACAACTACAAACATGTTATCCATCCCACCAAGAGCCCTAGGTAACCCAAGTATAAAATCCATAGAGATATCAATCCAAGGGTGTGTAGGAACGGCCAGGGGTGTGTATAAACCCTGAGGTTGAATTTTATATTTACCATGTTTGCGAGAAATACATTCACCACACACTCTTTGAACACGACACCTCATGCAAGGCCAGTAAAAGTGTTCATTCATCATCTCTAATGTTTTATTTACACCAAAATGACCCATGAGATCACCATCACCATGAATCTCCTTCACAAGTAATTCACAAACAGAGCATTTGGTGCACAAAGTTTATCACACTTAAACAACAAATCCAACATGTAGAAAAGTAATCTCGAAAGTCAGTTTTTGCACAAGTATGCCAAATTTCCTTAAAATTAGCATCTTTATCATACAATTCTTAATCAACTCAAGGCCAAGTAATTTCACATGCAAGTAGGTAATAAGAGAATGACACTTGGTTAATGCATTAGCCACAATATTTTCTTTTCCTTGCTTGTACTTATTCATACAAGGGAGTGTTTCAGTAAACGCAAGCCATCTAACATGCCTTTTATTAAGTTTACCTTGGGATTTTAAGAACTTTAAACTCTCATAATTAGAACGACCAACAGATTCTCTTGGCCATAAATAATGTTGCCAAGTTTGCAAGGCTCTAACTAATGCATAAAGTTCCTTGCTATAAGTAGGATAATTCAATTCTGCACTACTAATTTCTCGCTAAAATAGGTGATTGGTTTACAGTCCTGCATTTGGACATCCCCTATACCAACACAAGAAGCTTCACATTCAATTTCATAGGATTTATCAAAATTAGGCAAGCTATGAAAAGGATCGTTGGTTAATCTTTCCTTAAGAATATTAAAAGCACGTTCTTGCACACCAGTCCATTTAAAGCTAACATTCTTTTTTACAGGTTCATTTAAAGGTGCTGTAATTGAACTAAAGTCCTTCACAAACCTTCTATAAAAACATGCTAAGCCATGAAAGCTCCTAACTTTGTTTGCATTTTGAAGTGTAGGCTATTCTTTAATTGCTTTGATCTTACTCTCATCAACACTAATTCCCTAAGAACTAATCTCAAACCCAAGAAATACAACTGACTCCATACAAAAAGAACACATTTTAAAGTTAGCATACAATTTGTGCATTCTCCATGTATCAAAGATAGCTTGCAAATGTTCAACATGCTCATTTAAGCCCTTGCTAAATATCAAGATATTGTCAAAATAAACTGCCACTTTTTCCTATAAAAGAACAAAAAACATGATTCATAAGACTCATGAAGATACTAGGTGCGTTATTTAATCTAAACAGCATGACCAACCACTCATATAGGGGTGGAAACAGGCCAAGCTAGGCCTGTTTTGTAACAGAATAACTTGAGTCTGGCCTGTGGCCTGTTAGAGGCCCCTTTTTTCGGCCTAAGCCTAGCCTGTACACAGGTCTGGCCTGGCCTGTGGCCTGTTAAGGAGACCTAGAATTTTAAAAGATTTTAAATAGGCTAACAGGCCACAAGCCTCACAACAGGCCTACTCCAAACAGGCCCACTTCAAACAAACCGAAAACAGGCCCAATTATATAAATTAATACTAAAGATCCAACATACATCATAAAATAAGAAACCAAATACTACAACATAATAATTTTCATCACAAGTTCACCAATTTAGACCGAATCAATGTAAAGCCATTGGACCTCATCACCTTCACATCAAATCTTCAATATAATTTCTTCTCCTTCTTTGAATACCTTGAAAAAAATTAATCATGTGTATAGTATTAAAGCAACATAAAATGAACAAGAGAAATAAATAAATGGGCCACAAAGAACCTATGCAGCATTGTTAGTACAACATAATGTAGTGTTAGTACACAACCTATGCAGCATGTTATAGTTGACCAAGAACTTGAGCCACAAAGAAGAGTTACTGGTAATAGTCAAGACAACATGCTATATCAGGCACTAGATTTCAAACAAAGACTTTTAAATGCCATCAAGACATCAAACACCCAGTTTCATTTCAATGCTGAATCCCAATCTAAATTTTTTCGAAGTTTGATCTCCTAAAATGTAGCCAATGCATGTGTCAGGATACTACAAAGTGGCAGACTAAGACCTATAAAAGAATTGAAACAGAATAAACCAAGAGAATCACAACAATTTCCTTTATCTACCAACTAGGATGACTACTTAGCCTTGAAAAACTACAAGTGACAAACACCAAATTTTATCTTGTCGCGCTTTATGAAGCAGCATGATACATAAGATATATAGAATACAACAAGCATTAAGGTAAAGTTCATTTGCCAATACAACCACATGATTATTTATTAAATGCATGAACATCAAAGTTGTTATCTAACTCAATTATCACCTGTAAAGGTTGATGTGCCAGTTCAAATGTTATATCTAACAATGCATAACCACATTCAAATGAAGCTCAAAAAAAGAGCCAAGGAATTCCATAGTCACAGGAAAAAAACATGTGGCAATGGCTTTCAAACACATTTTAGAACGTTTTTCCAAAAAGATTACGAAGCAGCTTGTAATATTTGGAAGTATTCAATATTTTAGAAAACATTTTTCCAAAAAGATTCAAAAAATTATTGCTAATTTTCCTTTAGAACTTGAAAGGAGTCTGGTGGCTATAGAGGAAGAACTGAAATGGGAACAGGGGAAGAACATGGCTTCTTTTTGGAGCTGATAAGAAAGGAGCTAGTGGGAAAAGACAAACAGACATACAAGGCGCAGTTAACGTTTGAAAAAGGAACTAATTAAAGTTGTGAAAACTCAAATTTAAAAGCCGCCCATGATGATACTGATCCCTAAACCACCATTCCCAAAACCAAACTTCCATCCACATGCGTCTATTAAATGGAAAAACACAGTTCTCAGATTTTCTCAGTAATGTTTCACAGATTTTCTCAGCCATATATCCATTATTGACAAATCGAAAGAGTGCACTCACCAAAGTTGGAGATCTGCCTGCCGTTGCTTCCCCACTAAGGACGGCCGACGATCCGACAGAGAGTGGAGAGGATGGTGACTCTTGGAGGTTTAGGAATCAAAAAGAGAGGATGGAGAAATCAGCAGTGAATGGCGATTGGGCGTTGAAGGTTCAGGTTAAGAAGGAGAGAACGGAGAGAGGAGCAGCGAACGGTGATTCGGCGGCAAACGGTTTCTCCCTTTGCCCCAAAAAGTAAAGAAGTAAAGGATCTCTTTTTTTCTTTTGTGGGTTGTTGGATCAAGATCTCAACGGTCCAGATTTAATATATTATAAAAATATTATTATTTTATAATAATATTTTTATAATATATTAAATCTGGACCGTTGAGATCTTGATCCAACAACCCATAAAAAAGAAAAGGATATCATTTACTTTTAGGTAAAGGAGAGAAACCGGGTTCGTTGTACGATGGACACATTATGAGTCATTCCAATTAAATGGGTTGATGTTAGTGAAAACAAAACCTTGAGATTGAAATTAGCGCGAATGACATAAAAATGGTAAAAGTGATTGGAGAGAGATTGATCAGAACTTAAGTTGAGAGAAGTCCTATGTTAATAACCGGTGTAAGGAATTCGAGTTTGTAGTTGGTGTTAAATTAATTTTAAAAGTAGCTTTCATGAAAGGTATTATAAGATTTGGGAAGAGAAGCAAGTTGAAGCTGAGAAAATTGGTCCAATTGTTCAAGCTTGATAACTGTTATAATGAGAAATTGTTTGTATGATCTATCTCAAGTGATTAGGATTGAGGAAATAACTATGAAGTAGGGTTATGGCCTAACAATTTTCAAGGAGAAGCTACAAGTGAAATTAAAAGCGAGAGGCAAGCCAAGTATTCGCATATATTTGAGAATTGAGGTAGGTACGTTTAAATTTGGTGGACCAAATTTTTTTTTTAAGGCGGAAGAATGTAATAACCCTAGAGTTTAAGTAATATAATCATTTCGTTAATATGAAAATATGAGCTTAGTGTGAAGTACATATGTTTCTTATCTTAACATGTTTAAAATGAATTTTGTTAGTAATGCACAAAGGAAACTTGAGGGCAAGTGAAAATTTTAAGGGTTGTTAAACATAAGGCTTTGAGTTTGAATCCTAGGAGAATTTTTTTTCATAGTATGAATTTACTATCATGTGCTTAAACACAAGAATAAAAGAAAAAAAAATAGAGAAGTTAAAATTTAAAACCTTGGATATTTCTTTTTAGAAAAATCATTCCTAGATCTTAAGAAAAGAAGATATTATCAGAAAAGTTCTTAAAATTGTAAAACACACTCAACAAAATGTAAGTATATGTTGTGAAGGTTGTAATCAGGGTCTAATATGTATGTCCCTCTGATGATATCTTATTTCTTTAGAATCCAGGAGTCATTCTCCCCTTTTTTATTCCCCCCCTTCTCTTCGCTGACTTAGTACCAGAACATGAATCTGTAAAAAAAAAATGGAGATCCCCAATCACCCTTCCGTCGCCCTTCTCTGTCCCTCTCTGTGTTTGGGCGGCTGTGTGTGTGCGTGTCTGCCTCAGTTCACCGCTGCTTTAGGTGTCATCTTCACCCTTTTCCGTCACCGGCGTGTACGTGATGATGCGTCATGGCTCAGGCTCGAGCTCTTCATGCGATCGTCTTCTCCTTTCTCTACGCTCTGTGTTTCTGGCGTGTTTCAGTGGTTTTTTTTTCCTTCCATTCTTCCTTCTCTCTGCTGGTATGTGTATGTGTTTGTTCTCTCATTAAACAATGTGTTGGGTCGCTATCTGCTTTGCGTGAGTATAGGAAAAGGGATGGAATCTGAAGCATATTGAAAGTGAAGTTTGGAGCTCAATTTGGATAGGTAATCTCACTTTTAGTTGTTTTAGTTATTGTAATTGGAAGAAGATGCGTCAAGGTTCTGTTTTTTTTCTTTTTCTTGAGTATGAATTTATTCATGGTAAATAATTTAATTTGGGAAGCTTTGTAAATCTGACGTTGATGTTTGGAAATTAATGGGCTAAGGATTTGAAGATTAAGAAGTTGGTGAACTTGTTTAAATGTTAATGCATACAAGGTGTTTGTTGAAAGGTTTGAGGGGAAATTATAACTCAAATGAGTGTTTGTGGGGGCTAAAGTAATATGGAATAAGTTGTGGTTTATAAATTTATTTGATTTATCATAAGTAAGGTTATTTCTTTATAAGTTAAGGAAATTATGGATTAAGAGTTAAAAGTGGAGCTAAGTTACATATGTCGGAAAAGAGTTGGAAGACAGATTTAAGTTTGATCAATTTGTTATATAGACGGCATTTATGAAAGGAATTGAAAAGGTATTTGGGTAATAATTCAAAGATAAGTTGTATGATCTTATGCAAGCCTCTAAAGTACATCTAAATTTAATGTTTGAGAAGAGAATTTTTTTTTTTGGAATTGGACATGTGGATGGTATAACATTGAATCAATCAATTAGTGCAGGAATTATTTATTCTTAATAATGAGACTTAGAAGATGAGAATATTGTTTATATTTATGTGTGTGTCTATATATATATATATATATATATATTCTCTAATGCTGCATTGATTAGCCTCTTGCTTGCATTCTATGTGTAAAAGATTGAAGCATAATATGTCTTCATTGACTAAGTGAATTATAACCTGAATAATTTATCTAAATTTGGTGGAGGTTCCAATGCTTTATGAAGTTGTGGTTATTATTGATTAGGGGAATTTTAGTAAATGATATTGTGAACTTCATAAGGTTATGAAGAGGAATAACAATGATTCTATTATGGACGTTAGGAAATTAAAGAATGAATTTAATTCGGGAGTTGATCATGCGAGTAAGTTATATACATTGGGAAACTTTGCAGGTGAGTGAATAGTGTTTCATTATAATCTTTATAAATGATGTTTTGCTACTTGTTATATTTTTATATTAATTACCACATTCTAATCATGATTTTATCAAGATAAGTTTATTAGGCTTTTTTATTTTCTTATTGATACTGAAATGAGTAGAGGTTGGTGATTTTATATATTGTTATTATTTATTCTTATATTGGTTCATAACATAATTCATGATTACGCATGGAAATGATAAGGAAAATTTTGAGATATGTTTCATAAATTTTTTTTTTTTATGTTAAGACAGTCTTGCATTTTGAAATGTTCGTATGCAACTTTCTATTATTGGGGAAGGATTTTGTCAACATATTCAATTTGAAGGAATGTTTTGAAATATTGTTTGTGAACTTTCATGCTAGGGCCTTCTATTATGACGTATTTGATATGAGTTATAATGGTATTAATAGAAGAACTTTTTTATTGCTTTGATAAATTGGCCCCAAGCATGCCTGAAAATGTTTTTTAGATGACTGAATACAAAACACTGGTTACTAACAGCTGTACTGTTAGTCCTTGGAGTGCCATGGTTAAATTGGAGCTCACTTGGTGTTCGTGGACACAATATTCATGCTTGATATTCGTGGGATTTGTTCTCGCGCTTGTTATTTATGGGTCTTGCACCTGGGCTTGTTTCGTGGCTTCATGCTACGCTTGTTATTTGTGGGTGTTGTACTTGGGCTTGCTTGGTTACTTATCCTCATCGACTGTGTATCCACACTTGTGTTCACACCTTAAGCTGCAATTGGTTAGTTACCCTCATGACATGTGTGTCCACGCTTGTACTCCGTTCTGTTGAAGTTTTACTAGAGGATGAGATTTGAAAATTATCGTTTTAAGTTGATTCTACTAAACAAACTGTTTTCTTACATACTTGGATATGATTAATGATCCTTTATAGAGTTTGGTTGATATTTATGACCGTATTTTATAGTAATTGAAATTTATTGTCATGTTATTATTCAAGGTTAAATATGTTTAAATTTTTTTCTTCAGTATTTTATTAAATTATGTAAAGGATGTTGTTCAACGGAAAATATTTTTGGCCTAAGATAGCATAGCTGATCATGTCACTCTTGCTAATCACTGAGGGTCTAATGGTTAGATTGAAGCTGGAGCATCATTTGAATGATTCCTGATTCAATGTAAAACCTTAAACTCTTTTATATATATTGGTAAATCTTGTTTAGGTGTTCCATGTCGCCTATAGGCAGGATCCCCACCTTCTTTGTTTGTCTAAGTTGTATGTATCTATATATGTTGTTGCTGAGCGGAACTCCATACACTATGCTGAACTTATATATTATGGTAGAAATTTTGGAAAGTCCAAAGAGACTATTCCGAAATCTCTACTAATTAATTAATATTTTGATTGCAAGAAATATGTTATTTATATGAGCTAGAAATAATGTATTCATATTTGATATAATTGTAATTATTTGGTAAGAGATTTATCTATATATGGTTTAAGGCTTTAAGAATGTGAGTCCTCTCATATTCCATGCTGGTCAACCCTGAATTTTTAGGGCGTGACACCTGGGGGGAAAATTATGGCTTTGGTGGTGTGGGGCATGGCTAAGGCTGGTTCTGTGATGGTAAGGATAAAAAGTGGATGGTTAGGTGGAAATGATTCAATGGTCTGGAGACTCTTTTGAGGCCTTAAGAGGAAATCTGCAACCATATTGTGGTGGCCTTTGATATTCCGAATTGTAAATTTATAGCAAGACAACCAATCCTTCCATAAGAGTAACTGCCTATCAAACAAAATCTTCTTGTTAAGGTCTAACATCTTTAGAAAAGACGTATTGTCAATTTCTACCACAAATTGGTAAGGGTTGAGATGAAAGATGAACATTTCAATTCTTTTTTTGACTGCCAGGACTTCTTTGTAAGTGGTGTGATAATGTTTTTTTGACTCCTTGAATTGGCCACTAGCATGTCCATAGTAGTAGCACTTCCCATCTATTTCTTTTATCAAGATAGCTCCCCAGAAATCATCACGAGCATCAGTCTGCAAGATTATTTGGTATTTGTCAGGAATTTTGAGTGGAGGTGGCTATTGAGTGGTTATTTTGAGAAATTGAACTGCTCTAGTTTGGTCTACTCCCCCGGGTGGATTCTTTTTCAGAAGTTTAGACAGCTGACTTGTGTGATTAGACACTTGAGGGATAACATTTTTGCTGTAATTAATTATCCCAAGAATTGTTGAATTTGCTTCGTCGTTAAGTTTTCATATGGGAAATTGAGTAGTTCTTCAACAATATGCGAACCAAGCTGGTATTGACCATTTTCTAAAATCAAGCCTAAGAATTCAATTTTGGATAACCCAATTTCTCCCTTTTTTGCAGAGAGCATGATCCTATATTGCTCAAAAATTTTCAAAAACTGGGACAATAGGGCCTTATGGGTCTTTTTCATTTTCTGAAAAAAGAAGAATGTCGTCGATGTAAATAAGGGTACTATAAAGGATTGGCTCAAAGTTTTTTGTCATGGCTTTCTAGAATAGTGGTGGGGCAACTTTGAGCCCAAACAACATGACTGTCCATTGGTATTGGGCATTTGGTATACAAAAAGCAGTCTTATGCCTATTTTCTGGGTGAACGCTCAATTGCCAAAAGTCAACTTTAAGATCAAACTTTGAAAATATTTTTGCATTCTTCAGGTGGATCGAGAGTGTGTTGGGTTTTGGAAGAGGGAACTTGTAATCTTGGAGGAAGACTTTAAGGGGCTTGTAGTCAATAACTAGTCTTTTCTTTCCCCTTTTTATTTCTGATCTTTTTTCTATATAAAAAGCTTGGCAAGCCCAATCGGTATTTGTGGGTTCAATAAGGCCTTGCTTGAGGAGGGCTGTACATTTCTCTTTAGCTAATGCTAAGTCTTCTGGATTCACGCCAGGGTGAGAGGCTTTAGTTGGGTTGATGTTCTCATTCTTCTTAAAATGCAGCTTGATGAAGAAATCTTTTTTCTTTCAAAGAGGTGATGGATGAGAAAATTGATCATTACCGTCAGCAAAATACTGGAGAAGGTAATCTCTTATATCTTCATATCCTGGTGGTACTTGCTGAATTTCTAAAACACTAGGAATCTCTGTATATGCTGTGAAGAAATTCTAGAACAGGAGGCCCCATGGCAAAATCTGGAGATTCTTGGTGTAGTGGAAAGCATCAAAACCAATAAGGATGTCTTTGCCTAGCAAATCACTTCCTATGAGCTTCATCCACAAGATACAACCTGGAAAGAATTGTATACCAATTTTTCTTTTTGTAATTAAGTCAATTTTGAACAGGTTGCCATCCGCAGTAAGAAAATTCTAGTTAAATGAGGTCCAATCTACTGGGGCAAAGATGTATGGCTTCATCACTATCATGCAAGAACCTGTTTCAATAAAAGCAATAACTAGAATGGGTTTCTCATATTTTGATGGGAAGATGTGGATCTTGATGTTGGGTCTTGAGACAAGATTTTCTTCTGGTTTGGATCTGAGGTATCCTAGAGATCTAAGACACATGGGTTGAGTCTGGCTAGGACTAATGGGTTGATTCTCAATGGCAGGCTTAGGTTGGTCAGAATTAGTGGATGAATAGTGATGAGATGTTTTATTTTGGAAAGAAGGTTAGTTTATGAGATATCCTATTGAGAGAATGATTGGATCGAGTTGGGTAATGGAATAAATATGGTTAGGTACTTCAAGGTCTGATTCAGAGGTTTCTAAATCAAACTCTGAATCAATGTATGGTAGGACATACTCTGTTTCATTATCTTGCTCAGATTGCTCTTCAAGAAGAGATTCAATATCTTCATCTTTTCTGACCATCATAACAGTCAGTAGATACTCTAACATCATTATATACCTGTTGGTCTTGTTGGGACAGTTATTTGCAAAGTGGCCCTTCTTTCCACATAGATAACACCTATCAGATTTCTTTGAACGCGGAGAACCTTTCCTGAAAAGTATAAACAAAGGCCTTTTGCATCTCCTATAGGTGTTATGGAACTTCCTTGTAGGCTTGTAGTAATGGAAATGGGATTTCTTCTTGGTAGAGCAGGAACACTTGCTTTGATCTTTATATTTGATTTTCAAGTAGGGTTGTTTACAAGCTGGCTGGATTTTCGATTGCCCTTTTAACAGGCCTTTGAAGAATTTTTGTTGTTCACAAAGCTTATCCAAAGTGGATAGTGCTAGCTGGTAAATTTCTCTAAGAGAAATATCAGACATGTCCCTGTGTAAGGCATTACTGGCTCTGTAGTAGTTTAGCTATAATTCATCAAGAAGGGAAGCAATGACATATGTCTAAGATTAACATCATTGGATCCATTTAGCATGTAATATTTCTCAGCCATTCGATGAAAATGCTTCTGTAAATCCTTCCAGTCTAAAGAGCAACACTGGATCTTAAAATATTCCTGGCGATTTCTTTGTCAATAAGATTATAATCTCCTAAAAGCTCTTTGTGAATCATCCCTAGAAGGGAACCAGCATCTGAAACACGAACAATCTGCATTTTTTCATAGGGGCTGAGACTTTGGAACCACTCCCTGAGATTTCCTGTAAACCTTGTAATAAAATCGATTAAAACCTCTTCAAGGGTGACTTCTTGTTTGGATAACTATAGATCAATCCAAGCTCCAAACTCATGGATTTTATCTCTCTATTTGTGTTGGGGGAGACCATTAAGGTAAACCAGAGACCTAAAGTGGGCTTATGATCAAAATTTCTTTGGGTTTCATATTGACCATGGTCAGATAGGGGATCATCAATAATGGGCATGTCTTCAACGGATTAGACCATGGCTATTCTTTAAATGTCTGTAATATGTTCTTCTAAATTATCATCTTCATAAGAAGGACAAGACTTTGAATCAAAATATCCTGAGCTACTAGAGGAAAAGTATTGGCGCCAATGTGGGTATTGCAAGGTGGCTATTTGATCTACAGCAAATTTGTTCCTTTTGGAGTTATCTTGGGAAGGATGTTTCAGAGGAGAAGTTGGAGGGGCTTTTATGGTTAAAGGAGGTTGGTATGGCTTGGTTGAGAAGGAGAAGCTTGGTTCTCTTTTGAAAGAGAGGGTTTTGAAGATTGTGTTGTAGGCTGGATGGACTCTGGTTTTTTGAACTGCCTAAACAAAGGATAAGACATTTTAAAGATTTTTCCATAATCAAACTCTTTTGGATAAGAAACTGGGGATGTTGTGTAGGGAGGATTATGAAGATTGATTGGATAGCTTAGGTAGGAGTCATATTTAGTTTGTGAATGCTCTTTTGTCAAATCTGCCTTTATTATCTACAAATCTTCCATGATCTGGGAGAGCTCCATTTCCTTTTTTGAAAATTTTGGTCCAAAATAACCTTGGTCGTAAACCTTTTGAGGTCTGCGTCTAGTTAGAAAGCTTGTAAAGAAAGCTTCACATGGGGTTGTTTTACCTAGTCATTTACTTGGTTAACTTGTAGGGCCAAATCATCTATCTTGAGGGATAAACGATCAAGCTTGGTATCAATCCCGTGTAAGACCCTATCCTTGTTGATAACATTGTGAGTTTGCCAGTTCAATACTTCTTTGGCTACTGAAACAGGTTTATAGGTACCTTGGTGAGTGATCTCAGAGGGGTGACACAAGGCCTAGAAAAGTCCTTAGTGTCTTTATTAGTCTTTCGTTCAAGGGGCAGAAAATCTTGATCATAAGGTTCCATCATAGCTATGCAAGGAAGTGGTTGAGTTCGGGCAGGAGGAATAATCGGGATGACTAGTTTTGCAAGGTTCCTTGGCAAAAAGTCTGTATGGTTTGTTTCTTGTAGCAACTTAAAAAGAGAAAGTTCTTTTGTAGGAACAATAGATTCAGGTTGGCCTTTCTAGCAACGGGTTCTAGATGTTTGCTTTGGCCCTTGATATCATCATCATGGTGATGATGAGATCTTATGTGGGAGCAAGGAGTCCAGTTGGAATTAGTTTGTTTTTCTTGGAGGCATATCTCATAGGATATGCCCATCTTGGTTCGTCTTCGTCGTCGGAGGCTTCCCACCAATACGAAGTGTCACATTCACATTCTGGATTTCACATTTCTGGGGCACAATCCCAAATAAAATGTCCATTGATGTAGGATAGATAACACAGCCTTGCATCTTTATGGACCCAAGCAATAGGTGGCTCATTTTGAGAGTTTGGATCATAGGCTGGGGAAATAGTTAGGATTCCTCCAGAAGGGACAGAAGGTCCCTCCTGGCTTGGTTTTTTAAATATGGATTTAATGGTGCCGTCAGGGAGCCTTTATAGAGTGGGAGGTGTTGAGGTATGAACATCTCTCTAGATAGAATGGAATTTCCTTTCATAATTGTTGATCCACTCAAATGCATTAATTGAGAGAGTTCTTCTCTGGGTAATTGTTTGGGGATCCGGATGATGGAAGCTTCATCGGATCTTTTAGCTACCATTGATAAATCCTTATTTTTATATATTTTATCTCATTTTATTCATTTATTTTGGAAATGATTTTAGGCTAATTTGGACTTATTATGAAATATTTGGATCATTAGCCTATGTTAGGAAATAAGATAAATCTAAATTAGTTATAATATTATTGATCTTAAATTGTTAATATTTTAATTTTCTATTTTATGATAGGGTAAATATTTCTAAATATATTATAGATCAAAATCTTATTTAGTTCTTGCAGGTCAAGAAAAACATATTATTAGGTGCAGAATTATTAGTCTAAGAAATTTGAAAAAGATCTAATCGCTAAGTTTGACTGAGCTAATTAAATTTTAATGGGCTCAACTTTTATACCCAAAGCTCTCTCATTGTCCTATAAACTTTAACCTAGCCACCACCCACTAGGGAAGTACGCTCTCATTGAGAGCTAAGGCTCATCCTCCCCTTTCCCGCACACACTCTGCGATTTTTCCCTTCTATTCACCAACAGTTCCTCTACATTTAGTCATTTTAATATACTTCGCGCACCCACATCAGCTTTCATTCATATATCCATTGTGACTGTGAATTCTAACAAGGTGTTCAGGGGAGGCACTTTTAATGAGAGCTTGAGCTTGCTTGGGAGACAACTTGGGAGGAGCATGGAGAAAGTTAGAGCCTAGAGCTTACACTTGAAAACTACAAGGGAGTGACTTTCCATTTATTATTTTGATTCAAGGCATGAGATTGTTTAGTTTTAAATAATTTTGAGTTGTATTGCTTGAGAACAATCTAGTTTTAGGTTGTAGATATTTTTTTTTTAAATTGGATTGATATTTTGGATTGATTTGTGCTACGACAATTACTGGAATTTTTGTTTGCAAACATTTAGATTGTCAATTGAATTGCTAATTAAGTTTTTATTATTAATTTAATTGTCAATTTGGTTTATCTTCTTGATTGTTTAATTGGGTTTGATTAATTGTCTAGTTATTTAATTGGACAATTGTAAATACGATTTCTAAAATTATTCTGAAATTAATTGTGATTTTTTAATGGGTTTAATTAGTCACCGCTTATTTCATTATGAGTTTTCTAGTGGACTAAGTGTTATTGAGCTTGGGGTTTTTTTATGTTTCAATTAGATAATTAAATATATTAATTTCAATCTTTTATTAATCTCTCTTTGATCTAATTAATTAATTTGGGTTAAGAAAACTAACTCTATGTAAATCATAAATTGTTCCCTTCACCGTACTTGAAGTAAACCTTCGTTATCTTTTCTTGTTTGATTTTCTTAGCTGTTAGTTGATTTCTTTTCTGTAGGATTTAAATTTCCCTTTTCATAAAGGGACCCCCCCAAATTGCATTTTCATTCATTTAGGTTAGTTTCATTCTCATATAGGTTTAAGAGTCATTTGCACTTTACATATAGGTAGAAGAGCCTTGTATTTTAATTTAGGTCCATTGCATTGCATTTTTCATCAATTAAATTCAATTCTAGAGAAAACCGATAGATTGCTCCTTGGAAGAATGATCTAGATTATCACTATATTGCATTAGTAGGTTGTCCTAGTTTAATTGATTGCTTTAACGACAAAAGTGACATCAATTTTGGCCCCGTTACAGGGGAGCAATGGTTAGTGTCTAGGTTTGAATTTTTAGTTGATTTCCTAGGTAGTTGTTTATTGCATGACTTGATCCCCTTTTGAAAAAGAAATTCTTTGAACTTGATCCTTCCTATGATAGCTTGGAATGCTTCACTTTATGAAAATAATTCTTATACTTCTATGCCTCATCATTATGACTATGATGTTGAACAACTTTATGATCCATATTCAAATCTATATAACTTTGGATGGAGTGATCACTCAAATCTTGGATATGTCAATCAAGTTTTGCCCATTCAAAAAGAAGATTCCAAGCTCAAAAATAAGCTGGAAACTATGATGAATCGTTTTATGGATAGGCTAGATGAGAAGCAAAGAACAAGAAGAAAGGGAATTGCAACATAGACAAGATCTTTAGGCTCTACATACTCAAACCGAAGAGTTGGCAAATGAAATTAGCATTTCTCAGAATGAAGAATTAGAAGTTCAAGGTGAATTTCTATGTGATAAGATACTTTCACATTCTAATGATTCATTCCCTTTTTCTTCTACTACAAATGATGGGATGAATGGTACATTAGCTTAATATGCAAACACTAATGTTGTCTCTGAATTGACTAGTTCTATTGACTTAAATTATGTTGAATCTTGTGATGCATACATTGATAGTTCTTCCCATGCCCCTAGTCCTATGAATTCTCTTGATACTGATGAGGAAGTTGATGAAGAAATTATTGTTGAATCCCTTGACACTATTGATTTTAAAGATAACTTGCTAAACACTAATAGCGATGATGTTTTGAATGATGAAAGTAATATTTTTGTTGATTTTACTGATACTACTAATGCTCTTGACATGATTATTGTTAATGAGGATATTGTTAAGGATAAGCGTGGGGAAAACCATGATTTGGATATGCATTTAGAAGTTAAGAACATATTGCATCATTATGTTTCACACGTGAAATTTGTCTTGAATGATGATTTGAGTAAGCATGGTCAAACCATTTTGAGTTGTCACTTGATTCATTCTTTAGAGAACTTGACTCTTACTAAGGAGAATCACATTGATTTTGTGGGTTGTTCAAAGTATTTGGAAGTTCTGATACTTTCTATTGGTCAATTTCATTTGGGATCTTCCTTGATTCTTGATAAGTACATTTTTATTGATTATATCTTTGAGGGACAAGATACTACTTAGTGCTATGATTTTGCACAGGTACATGGATCGATTCCTCCCTTCCAGACACCTTTTATACTTGAGTTGAAGCGTTATATAAAGAGCTTAAAGAGGGAGATGTTTGTTGAGTATCGCAAGTGGACACCAATGATGCTTTTGTGTGACTTACAACTAGACAAAGAAGAGAAGCCAATTATGCTACTTCATTTGAGTCTCCAAGCTTTTGATAGTCCAATCGTACTCCTTCCTTACTCTTTTACTCACATAGCTTGTTGTTATTCATTAGATCTATCTTTTGCATTGAGAGAAATACATGATTTAACTGCAAGGGAGGGATTTTGTTCTTACTTTTGGTTTTTTTAAAAAAAATGAGAAAAAGAAAAATATTTTGGATTTTACTTTGGTTTCTGTTTCTTGTTTTCAAGGAAGGAAAGAAAATTTTTGGAAAAAATTGCAAGTTTTAAGTGACTTTAGTATAAGGCATTCCTGATTTGAAAAGTGATTGACCATGTTTTGAGTTAGTAAAATAAGTGGCAATGAATTTGACTTCGGTGGATTTAGGCTAGTAATCATACAAGACCTAGTGAGATTTTAAGCTTAAAGCATTTTTCAATATGTACCCCCTATCTCTTTACTTGATCTAGAATTTGACTTGAATCTTATTTGATGCCACATTTTATGCATTCGTATTCAAAAAGATGATAAAGGCATTCATTCTATTTTAGCCAGATAAGCCAAAAAGCCTACCCTTTTCATGCATATATCCTTTGTTTAGCCCCTTTGAGCCTATATTTTTTCCATTTTTCTACACGTATAGCCGTTAGAAAAAACAAAACAAAAATCCCTACCCTTTTGAATATATTGGAAGTTGAAGAGCATTGTATTATATGTATTTTTTATGGAAGAACATGAATAACATTAGTAATTGAGTCATTGTGAAAAGTATGGAAGGTTATCTTAAAAAAGAAAAAAGGAAGTCAAAAAATATATACAATAAGATTCCATTCTGCCGGTTTGAACTGTGCTTAGCAATCAGGGGTCTTCATCACCAATGTTGATCTTCTCATCAAACAGCCAGTAAGAGCTATAAGCGTGCTAGTAGCATCTTGGTTCTATTTAGTTATAAAAGCTTTAGTAACCGGGCTTTTGTATCACCAATATAAAGGTTCATGTCAAAAGAGGGTATATATAACAGCCCAAGAAAGTTGGAAAAAAACATGAAAAGAAAAAAAGTTATGACCCAGTTTAAGTTTGGTTTGATTTCTTTCATGCCATATTCTTTGTTGCATAATCATCTTCATCCTCTAAGATATTCAACTTTGTTTTCCTAAACACCATATCCTTTCTTTCTCAACCTTAGCCCCATTCTTGGTCCAAAAAAAAAACCTTAGCCCCATTACAACCTAACAAAAGTCCTTCGGATTTATGTTTGTATTTGATTTGCTGGTGGTGGAGAACTTAGATAGTTGTCAAGCCAATGAAAAAAGTGTTGGATAGAGCGGACTTGAGTGTGAACACAAGTCTATACATTTTTTAGTGACGAGTGACATATACATTAACCTTAGTGAGGGATTTCTAGCTTAGGTCCCCCTTTGTTAAGTAGTTTGCCATGATGTTTGTTTTCTTGATTCTTGAAAAAAAAAATCACTTGGATAAGAAAGGTGTTGAAATGCTTTAGTTTACTTTTTGCTTGTGATTGGAACATTTAGTTTTGAAACACTTTTTTTTTATTGTTGTTCTCCCTTGGACTTGATTTGATTTGCCCAAGAGTGCAAATGATTAGTGTGTGGGAGTAGCTACCATGTAAAGGGCATCTCGTGTAGAGTTAAGGAAATGGAGATCAAGGGAGTGATTCTGTAACATGTAGATCATCTAGTGATGTAAGTTGGCCATGATGACTCTAGGAACTTGATCTTCTCCAATTATCTAAACCTGGACCTCAAGTCATTTAGAAAGGGTTCGATCTGAAAGTTTTATGTTGAAATATGGAGCGATAGCGATAGTTACACTTCTGTTGCTAAGAGTGGTCAAGAGAGTACCAATCAAAGCATTACTGTAGGAGGTGTACGTAGTGTCCAAAAGGGCAACTCTGGTTGTAGAAGGGATCCCTTTTCTCCTATGGAGAGTTAAGATATGACGGATAGTACCAACATGAAGATGAGTGTATACTTGGTTAATCTAAGAATTTATCAAGGCTTGAGGAATCTCAAGGGTGACATATTGTTCAGCAGTGGTTGCTTGAAGGCCACATTGGTCGAGTTTGGTAGTTTGGACTATTTCTTTTGCATGTAGTCTCCTAGTGGAAATGATGAACCTAATGTTTCTAGTGAGATGGTTGGTATGATGGTGTAGAGGGCATGAGAGCTGAGAAGGGGCAAGTTTGTGTCTTAGACCCTAATATCTTCTAGTAAGTAGGTGATTTCTACAAGGTTTTCTAGTCTGTTAGAAAAGATTCTTCTAACAGAGGGAGGAAGGTCTTGTGGTGAGAGGGAGGAGGAAAGATGAACAAGTTCAAGGCTCGTGATTGTATCACTCATTTTAGAAGAGTTTCTCCTTACTCAGCGTCATAAACAATATTCT
The DNA here is from genome assembly GCA_963242795.1 of Inga leiocalycina. NCBI lineage: Eukaryota > Viridiplantae > Streptophyta > Magnoliopsida > Fabales > Fabaceae > Inga > Inga leiocalycina. The sequence goes on from OY725328.1 coordinate 26,677,282, forward strand.
CCTTTTTGTCTCAAAGGAGGTTGGTATGGCTTGGTGTGAGAAGTAGAAGCTTGGTTCTCTTTTGAAAGACGCGGTTTTGAAGATTGTGTTGTAGGCTGGATGGATTGTGATGTTTTTGAACTGTTTGAACAAAGGACAAGATATTTTAAAGATTTTTCCATAATCAGACTCTTTTGGATAAGAAACTGGAGATGTTGTGGAGGTAGGATTATAAAGATTGATTAGATAGCTTGGGTAGGAGTCATATATAGTTTGTGAATGCTCTTTAAATTTAACTTCCTGTACATTCTAATTTTTTTCATTAAACTCCCTTGTTGTAAATTTTGTTATTAAATAATTAACAAAAATTACCATGTCAAATTATAAAGGATGACATGGCATCTAATATGGATTAAAAAACTTATTTTATAATATATAAAACCCCCTAAATTTTAGGTCAAGTTGCATATAATCTCAGAAATTTCAAATTTTAAATTTAAATTTTATAAATTTTTAATTTTTAGTATTAAACCCGCTGCCTGCCATTAGGTCCTCTTTGTTTTCCCTATCTAAAAGTTTAAAGGGTTAAATTCAATTTTTCAAAAAGTGTAGGGTTATGCTGCGTACTTGGGACTTATCTTAGATAAAATAAAACACCCTCTAAATTTACAAATTTCAATTCAAGACCCTGAAATAACTTATCATTGTGAAGTTTCTAGATTCTAAGAACTAGTCTGGGATTAAATTTTGTATACCAAAATTCCGTTAATTTGAAATATAAAAAAAATGACAATAACAATTTATCAAGTAATAACTTCAACTTAACAAGCAAGAAAAACTTATCAAACGACGACAATTAAGGCAATGATAATTAAGGGATTTAATGTAATTTTACTACAAAATTTAATTACAAGCTGGTCTTTAGAGTCTTCACGGTGATTAGGTCATTTTAGGATCCTAAATTGGGATTTGTATATTTTGGGGTATTTTTGTGTTTTTTAAGCTAAATAAATAAATAATAATATTTTATTTGGTGACAAATATTTATTTTTGGGCTAAGCACAAGTATATTCTTATTGGAAGTTTTCAAGCACTAAAAATGGGCACCTCTCCCAACAAGATTTTAAAACTTAGAGCCCGTTTGGTTCAACCCCATTGCATGCCTGCAATGGTAATCATGATTGCATTACCAAGGGAAAAGTGTTTGGTTGCTCTTTAACATGGTAATAGGGTTTACCATGGTAATGATGATTATCAAAAAATTGGTAATCCACATTCATACCTCCCCCCTATGAATCCTCATTACCATCCTATTGCATAGTTAAAAAAGTCCAATTTACCCTTTAGTTTCACGTGTCTATTTCACTTATCTCATTTCATTTGCAACAACCGTCCCCTGCCACCGCCACCGCCGCCTTCTCCTCCTCCACCCGCCGCCGCGGCCACTTCCTCCACCGCCCCCCACAATAGTCGCCACCGCCTCCTCCTCCTACTCTACCCACCGCGACCTCCTCCTCTGCTACCCCCACCACCACCACAACCTCCTCCTCCTCTGCCACCCTTCGCCACAGCCACAATTTACTCCACCCACAGCCACCACCTCCTCCTCCTCCTCCACCACCCCCCACAATCGACGCCGCCACCTCCTCCACTCGCAGCCGTCGCCACGACCTCCTCCTCCTCTACCACCCCCTGCCGCCCCCACCTCCACCTACTTCACCACCTGGCACCCCCACTATTGTCTTCGCCACTACATCCTTCTCTACCCCCGCCATCGACACCTACCGTCACTGCCACTACCTCCTCCTCCTCTACAACGGCCCCCCACCCCCACCGTTACTGAAGTTGCCACCACTAACTCCTCCATGGCCACCGTCACCACCGGCTGCTCTCCTGACATCTCCATCGGCTGCTCGCCCACTACCACCACCACTACCTCTTCCTCCTCCATCTCTGCCACTGTCAACTCTTAACTATTTTTTCTACAAAGATTATATAAGGGTAAAATAGACTTTATGCAATATATTAATTTTAAATAATTGTTAAAATATTAACCCATTGCACCTTACTTAAAAATCAAACCAAACACTAACCCTATAATTAATATTGCATTGCATTACAATTACATCGCACCGCACTGCATTACAGGGTGTAATGGGATCGAACCAAACGGGCCCTTAGTTTATCATGTTGTTTGAGATTAATCTCTTTCGTTAGATCCAACCACCGTTGGTAGGTAGATAGAACTTGTTTTTAATAAAAGAGAAAAAAACTCTTTTTCAGTACAAAAAGATACACTTTCTTTTTTATATAAAAATTTTAAGAAATGGGTTAGACTCACCCCCAATTCAAGGGCAGGGTTCCAAATTGGGATGGCTCCCCCCACACCTCGACTGAACTAAGTACTTTCCCGAGATCAAACCCTCTCCTTTTAGTGAGAGTATCCGACTTAGCAAGTTGAACCCAATGGTTAGGGGTAAAGATACAATTTTTTTGGTTGGATAGAACTTGTTTTCAATGAAACGTCAGGTGTACCCAATGGGCCTATATTTCGTTTAAATCTTTCAGAAGGCCCAATAATAGGCCCACTGTTGAATCACATATGCGTTATGTGGCAATCGGAGATAACAATACATTCTGATAACGGGACACAGTACAATGATCACTGATTGCTGAAAGGCTGAAACATTATTTCCGAGGAAGAAATGGGAGGTGGAACCATGCCTGTTGGCTCTTCTGTGCCTCAGCCCAGAAGCTCCCCAATTGTCATATCGCCTTCTTCTTCTTCGTCGAATAGTAAGCTTCCTGTTTCAACTGGTAATGGCGTACTATTTAGCCACAGCAGCTCTGCGTATTGTTGCTTCTGTCACAGTGAAATCGGCCGAAAACTAGAAATTGTAAATGGAAATGAAGAGAATAGATCGAGTGGGTGCCTCCATAGTTATGTGTTTGACGCGGTTCCTTCTCAATCGGAAGTTGAAGACGCGCTTATTGCTCTTCAGAGGTGAGGATTTTAACTTGGAGACATGTGAATTACTTGTTTCTGCTATCCCTTGCCTATTTTTATCGTCGTCCGGTACAATCAATTTGTTTTGGATTGATTTTAGGGCATCTTTAGATTATAATTTGTTGTATTACACTCTGTTAATGTCTGTTTAATGTGTTTTGGGGCCGATAAAAAGCTTGTCATTTCCTAATTTCTGGATTGAGAGGGTGTTTCTGAGAGTACTGACATATAGAGATCCTTTATTTGCTTAGTAGAAATTGATTCCTATTTTATTCATTTCAACTCATAACTCTATCAACTTACCATATAAGTCATCTTGAGCCTAATTTTTGGAGCTGAAAGTAGTGAAGTCATTTCTGCAATGTTTTGCTGGAAGATTTTGTCTTCATCTTGCTTTAATGCTTAGTAAATCAATCAGTATTTTTTTTGCAGCTAAATTACATTTTAATATTCCTATTAACTAGGAGTTCGTATCCTTTTCTATTACAAGAGATGGTGTAGTCAATAGTGAGCATTTTCTGAGCCATAATTGATCTTTATTTGCAAATTACAAGTCATTTCAGAATAATCACATGACATTAAAATTGATTGTTTTCTACTGTAGACTCTAATATGCCTTTTCAATCAGTTTTCTGAAAGCAGTAACTTCAGGGGCATTGCAAAAGAACTCTGGTACTTTTGATTCAAGCATATTGCTTTCCCAGGGATACAACAGACTGTATGATGCTTACCAGTTGCTGATATCAGATCCTTCTATTAAGGTGCTACTTAACTTGTGATAGAAAACCTTTTTTTTTTTGTTCTAAAATTAGGTCATTCAAGACAATTCTTGACCTTTGGGTGAAAGTATTAAAAGTTCACTAATTAATACTCCGTCCAGTCTTCTTATAAGCAACAACTACCAAATCACGCAAAACGAGGTGTTGGTTAACTTTAGTTAATAGCGAAAAATGTGTAAGGGATGTAAATTTTTTTGTCCCTCAAATTATCCTTATTTATGAAGATGATGAGTGTGTGAGGGAGAATAAGTGGGAAAGAGAGATGAGCGAGATATATAATTAATTTGGGGGTAAAAATGCATTAAAGACCAACCTATGTAAAAGAATATTATTTATAAATAGGACCAGAGGGAGTAGCATTCTTCAGAGTTTATCAAAGATGATTGATGAGTGTGGAAGATTCATTTGTGACCTAAAAATTCTAACAAATTCTGCAATAGTCTCTTACTCGCCATTGTTCCCCATTTGATGATAACCAGTTATCCACAGCCTCCCCCCCCCCCCCCCCCGGAAAAAAATCCCACACCAAAAAAAAAAAATTGTTATTCTGATTTTTATTTACCACTTGTAAAATTTATCTGACTTGAGCTGTGTTTGTTCAACTTCCTCCTCAATTTAAGTTTCTCTCAAATTATGACTTGCATGTAGAGACTAGTGACTACACTGTCATCAGATAAAACAGTTTGGGATGCCATCATGAACGTGTTGAATCAGAATCTGCAAAGCTTACCTAATTCAGGTGTGTCTTCTGTGTATCCATATATGTATTTTGTGAGATGCAGAAGTTTGTAAAATGTGGCCGTTACTTGGGATTATATTCATGCATTTCTTCAAACCCACAGCCAATGAACAATATGAAGATATTAGAATACTCTCTCATTGATTTAGATAGTGTGATCGGATATTATTTCATTATGACAACCAATTAGCACTGAGGAAAGCATTGGAAAATTGTAGATGGTGCAGTGCATTTCATCCCTTTATGCTATTTTTTGAGGTTCCATTCTTAGTTATATATACATGGATTCAGTTGTTGCAATGCCACTATATAGCAGAAACAGAAAGAAAAGTTAAGGAACTATGGAAAAAGGAATTACTTCTAGTAGAGTTGGTTTTGGGTTTAGGGGAAAAATAAATGTATGTAGCCACACCCCAGCAATTGGAGAGAATTTTTAGAATTTGAACCCTTGATCTCCAAGTCACATGGTTGCAACCTTGCCGTTGCTTCAGGCACCTAGTGGTTTAAAAAAGATAAGTCAACCAAATCAATTATCAACAGAAAATATAAAATTTATAGCAACCTGTATTATTCATAAGCCTTACCCCAAATCAATATAAAATTTATAGGTTGCTATAAAATTTATAGCAACCTATAAAATTTATAGCAACCTGAATAATGCTTGTAATTCATCAGACTCTGGGCAATGCATAGGATCAATAATCAAGTTATAAATAAAAATGTTAGCATCTTACAGACACTTTTCAGTGAAACCTGCATCTTACATGCATTTCTATCTTTTCATGACTGCATAATGGTCTTTCTAAGATTTGACATCCTATATAGCTTGCATTTGACTTTCACTACGTTGACTTATTTTCAAATTTGCATTATTTATTTCATCTAGGTGAGGTTAGAAGGCCGCAGATTCCGGACAAACCAGAAGTCAGCATTGACATTTTAAGTTGGATTTTGGAGATCATAAAGGGAAAAGTTATGGAACTGATAGAAAATTTTCAGTCACTCATGAATCTTTTATTTGATTCTCATAAGATAGAAAAATCTGCATTGAAAGAGCAAGAAGTGGAGGGAAAAGTTAGATCATCAATGCTTCTCTCCGTAGTAATCCTCTTGATAGTAATCTTGGCCAGAGTACAAAGGTTGTAATGCTTAATTAATGTCTGAATGATTCAAAGAGATTAAGAGGAAAAATAACTGCTGATTTGTGTGTACTTTGTTGTAATGAATGGTACATTTCTTCTTGTACAAATAACCGTTTTGTAAGAATGACATTACCATATTCATAGCCAGTATTATTTTATTTTGATAGTCACAATTTACCATATTCATAGCCAATATTATTTTATTTTAACAGTCAGTTTTTCTTCTTTCTTTTAATAATACACACAAATAAAAACATACATAAATAGATAGGCAGGCAGGCATATAGACACAATTTTTCGACCAGTGTAAATGTAGTCAATGTGGAAAGTGCCGATTATTGAACCAATGTAGAAAAAACTACTGCTTCACATTTTTAATATAAGACATATTTGCCTCATTTAATCAAGTTAAAGAAGTTGATTAAGTTAGTTAATATGACATTTTTTTTTTAAAACACCATAGTCATCTTCTTTAATTCCTTCGTTCTCTTTCTGCATTGGCTATTATTAAGGTAGTATTAATAGGAGTAAATTAAAGAAGATTGACAAATATAAAAAATGTCTTATAGTTATGATCAAGTTTAACACTCTTAAATATATCCTACATTAAGCGCCACAGAAAGTATTTCTAAACCTATTGCCAACTAGTCTAGAATAGTTAACCGGGAAAAAAAAAAAAAATCTCTTCACTTGTTACACTGGGCGTCATGTGACAATTGCTGTAGTAATTCTCTTTTCCACACCACTTAATGACACAACTGGTGTACAAAGGTGAAAAAAAACAAGAGTAATTACTTTTCTACATTAGTGGTTGTTTCAATCAGTGTATCTTCTGCACTGGTTTCTTAGGCGACCGGTGCAGAAAACCGCTCCATAATGTCACTCCACAACAATCAAGCCGCTGTAAAAATGTTACTTCCTCCATTCTTTTTTATAAGATAGGATTCTTGAGTATGTTATATTTCTTCTTATAAGATAGGATTAGAGGAATGTCTCCCCATTTTACGCACGCTCAGTTACAAAATTACTCATGCAACTATAATATTTAATTCTCATGTTTGAGGATTAAATCTTATAACATATTCTCTCTCTTCAACATAAAGGATGGCATTTAAAGAAAAAAAATTCATTTTTTACATATTTATTATAACTAACTAATTTTAACTACTTTAAACATCACAATTCAGTTAATTTTATATTATAAAAAGGAACGGAGAGGGTACCTTGTATTAGCAAGGGATTCCCAAAGTTCATCAAAATTAGAATCATTTAGTGATATTCACTAAAAAAAGGCATCATCAATAATCTTAAAAAGAATGCAGGATGAGAAGATGCAAAATGATGAAGAGATCAAACTTGTCCCTGAATAAGAGCACACGTTGTCATGTTAGTTGGTTGAGAGGGCATTGAGAGATGAGAGAGAATAGAATCATGAGAGAACACAATTAAAAAAGCTTGAAAAGCTTAAATGCAGAGGCGAAAACAAAAAGACAGAGACCAGAAGCATCTTCAGGTAATCCTTCATTAATTACAAGGCTTAGGTTCGGCAAAAACAAAAACAAATTCATTATGAAGAAGCCAAAATGCTGAAGAAAGGAAGCTGATAATTTTGGGGCAAGGAGCCGAAAATGCCACTTACCTCCATAATGTTTTTACTCATTTTTTTTAATCATCAAAATCTACATAAAATGAGTAACATCTTGATATTTTATAATAAATGGGGCAATTTTGAATTTTTTTAATTAATTTAAAAAAAATACTCTAAAATTGTGCAATTAAAATTTATTTTTAATAAACATAAAAATTTTAAAACAGCATTATTTCACATCCTTAATATATCAAAATATCACCCATTCTTTCACATTCTTAATATATCAAAATCACCCATTCTATGTAAAATTTAATGATCTAAAGAAAAGAAAAAAAATTTTGAGGGATTGGAAAGGTCGTTCTCACCCGAGATATTGTTGGAAAGGGTGTCACGGCTGAAATCTGAAGATAATTTACTAGGTTTCTTTGAAAATCTGAAGATAATTGGCTAACATTTAAAGCTATGTAGTGAATTTGTTTTATTTTTCCAAACTTAAAAAAGAAAACCATTGAAAACAAATAATAAATGATGAGATGCCATGTTCGGTGATCAGGTTGACAGTATTTTTTTAATTTCTTAATTACTAAAGTTCTACCCTGCTTCTATTCTATAAAAACCTGATAATACATACCTTCAACTTCAAGAAATTGATACAAAGTTTAATAAAACTTCTATTTTTCTTAACAGCTATTTGGTAGTTACAAAGTAGGCATGAAGAATCAGAATTAGAGTAAAGTGGAAACAGCCATTCTACTATCTCCCAAGAAACCAAGTCAAGGCAAAATTCCAAAATGTCAGGTGGCTAATTAAGAATCAGAATCATTGTCAGAAGGATGGTTCATTTCATAAGAAAGAACACCAAAAGTTTAAAAAACTATCAACTTGCTTGTAAGCAGCATTTACAATATTCAAGAATCATGTTGTGCATCTAAGTCACGGAATGTTACGAATCCTCGAGTTCAGGACATCCAGAATCTTGGACCTGTCGGCTCTCGATCTGAGACTGAACCTTGGCTGGCAAGCCTCTGGATGCAGGAAGAAAATTCTTCAGCCTGCAAAAATATTGATGAACTTTAGCTATGGCAGGGGAAAGAAAAGAAAAAAATTGAACTAAATACGTACACTTCAAAGTTGAAGAAGCTCTTCTCCAAATAAAATAAAAATTCAAAGCTTTTTGAATAAAAACCAAAGTGAACGCACCAATAGATAGGTGATATATAAATATACTCCTCCGGCTGAACTACAAAGTTGGTCTCATATTTAGGACCGAAGAGAGTAATAAAAAGGAGGAAATCGGTTAGAGTTTAGTTAACGAGTCCTTAGGCCTATAAATAAGGGTGATTGAGTATATTTTAAAGTGACATGTGATTAGTGAATATGAGATGGAATAGAATTTGCCCTCTTCCTCTCTCTCTTTCTATCTCTTGAACTCCTCTTCTCTGTTTAGCTCTCCCTTTTCCCCTCTCTCCCCTTTCTTATTCCAATACCATAACACATTATGATATCTTTAACTATAAACGACCATTTATCTGTCTTTCATCAAAAACCAAACATGCTAAGTAAGATACTAAAGCAATAGAGTGCGTGGGGTCAACTTTAAGGCATCTTTACATGACAAATAATCCCAAATTCTTAGTGACTTGCATGTGAAAAAGGAAAAAATTAGACTTTACTTAGGGTACTGAGTCAAGTAATAAAACCGAGCCGTTCGAAACACTTATGCACGCATGGACTTGCACGAGTTCTACTAGAAGCAGAGTCCAAATGCAACATTTTTATTTGGTAAGCAGATAAAGCAAGCAATGCCAAATTATATATTAAAATTAAAAATAAATATAACAAAAGATGCAAACCTTTTCATCAATCCACATCAGTGACGTAAGTTGATTGTTGAGGATCCTTACGACTGCATCTAACGGATTCATCCCATCAAGAGCATCAAGTTCTCCACCCTAATAAAATATTCTTGTAAGCATCATGTCTTAATGTTTCAACAAAAGAGCATCAACTACAATGTTTACCTGGCTCGCATTAAGGGAATTAATAATTGACTTTATCTGCTCTGTCATCTGCTCCATTTCCCTCTCTATTAATTCAGCTTGCTCATACCTGCAAGAAAGTAAAAAATTAAATTTAAAAAAATAAAGGCCATAAGAGAATTCAATGCACCAGGTGAATACAAAGGAGGGAAAGACCATAAGATCACCAATCTGATGATTTGCAAGGAAAATATGCTTCACTTACATAAGCCCTTAAAGGTGTAATATGAATCTCCCAAGTATCAAAGAACAGATTCAGCACACAAAGAAAGTTGGGAAAAAGACAGAAAAATAACTTCAAATTTGTAAAAATTCAAATGAGGTATTTTCCAAAAAATAAATTGTGAATTGTTTATCAAGTTTCATCATTTCCTTATCAACTCTTGATAACAAACCTGATTTAGGATTTTGCAATTTCAAAGTTCTTTTTGTCTCTTTCTTAAGAAAGTTAGTCCAAAAACTATTACAATTTTCTGAACTCGAAAATAAATCTGATGAAACCTTGCAATCCCTAGAACAATTTTCCATGTTGTTACAAGAACTGTAATACTAATTTAATCATGAACTAACTCGGCTCAGTAATTAAGATAACACCCATGAAAGTATGACAAACCCCTCAAGTACTAACACATCAAGAACACAGCTAGGGCCGATTTAAGGCACCAGGCAGCACAATAAAAGTATAAAGCCTGCAAGATTAATTAGTACAATTTTGTTCAATTGTTTAGTACCACACGGAAGTTGCAGAATAATTAACGTGGTAAAATTTGCATAACCCATGTAGACCAGCTTTAAAGAGAGTGATTTTCTAATGTGATATTGGGGAAAAAATGGCAGTGCAAAGTTAAAATATATTGAACCCTGTAATATTCAGCCAATAATGTAAGAAAACAAAATTGACAATTTAAACACCCACATTGTATCTCTTGTAGATGCTGCTTCATCATTAAGAAGCAAACCACGCTCATCCTTGTAAATACGCTCAGCTTGTTCCTCCATACTTTGCAAAGCCTTATCAACCTAAAATAAATGGGCAACAATAATGAGCATGTGTATAATTCACAAAGCACAGGTGTCCCACAGGCAATACCCTTGATTCAGAACAAAAAAGATAAAAAGGTACTATGCCGCACCATTGACCACACACAGCTAGAGCATACACTGGCTATATTTTGGGTGCGAGTATGTGTGTGTTGGGGGGGGGGGGGGTGTTGGTATAGAGCCATAGATACACTAAATGTGGCATCCTGTGTCAGATGCTAATAGACTGTATGTACACGTCCAAACCTTTTTTCTTATTGTTAGGTGCATTTAGAAGTTAGAACACTTCCGTGACACAAAAAGAGCATCAAAACAAGAGAGAACAAAGTCATTCACTTGATGTATGCTTTGAATCTTCAACAGTGAGAGCACAGAAGAGGCAGCTTCAAAATCACAAGTCCTTCATTTTGAAATCACAATTGTTATAGAGTAAAGCTGGAAATCACGTATGGTTAATTTAGGGGATTGAATTAATCTGATTTTGTTTTATTAATATTTATTTTAGTTGTTTTAGTAGTGGTTTTAGTGGTTTATTAAGTGCTCAGCAAGATTAGGATTAAGTGGAGTTAGTTAGGATTATATGCTGAATCAAGGTATTTTATTTATTGAATTAAATGTATTAAAGTATGTTATTTTTATGAGTCGTGATTAGTGGTTCTAAATTTTAGGGAGTCATGGTTATTCTTTTTATCTATAAATATTGACTCTTGTTACATGTAAAAGCAGTCTGGAAAATATATGAAAATTAGTAGAGAATTACTTCTCTAATTACAGGAGATTCTCCTTGGGCTTTAATAGTTTGATGGGCTAAGATTCTGGCTCATCTTACTACTAAAGATTTATCCTTTTCTTTATTATATTATGAGATTAGATTCTGATATGGATATTGTAAGTAATTACTGATTAGCTTACGTGGCTTACTAATTCTATAAGGTCATTAGTTAAGAGATGAGGGTAGAATAGTAATTAGCAGTGGCTTACTAATTCTATGAGGCTATAGCTATGGGAATAATGCTAATTAGTACCTATATAAGGACTGATCTATTATTGTAGAGTTTTGTTTAAGTTAGTAACAAACTGAATATTCCTCTTCTCTGCTCCATCCTTCTCGTTTCCTTCTTCCTTCTCTTTTCTATTCTTTACACTTACACATCAATGGTATCAGAGACCTTCGATTCCGCGAACCACCTGGTTGGATTTGAATGGTTATTACACAATCCAAGAACACCGATACGTCCAAGAACTCTGACGCCATCATGCAAGATTCATCGGAGGCACAGTTGCAGGCGATTGAGGGATGACTCCAAGATCTGGATTACCTGCGGCGGTCCAAGGTTTACCGGTCAAAGACTGGGTCCCAACTATCATAGAAGAGAACTTTGAATTCTTCCACTTGTCCAAGTTCGCTTCCACGTGCCACACCCCTCTACACTGATTCATTTTAAGGTCACTTTCATTTCTGAAGTTGATTTCATGAATCTGGGCAATACTCAGTGCTTCCAACATCATGCGAGGTCTCATAATCTGAACTTGTCTAGCAAAATCCGGGCGAAGGCCTTCAATGTAGGCTTGAATCGCTTGCTCTTCAAGAATAACTTGCAACGTAGAGTATCAAATTCGTCCGTATAATCATCCAAAAATTCCGCCTAATACAATTTCTTGAAATCTCCCATAGATGATTCATACGGATTACCAAAACGTACCTTGAGGGCATACTTATACTCACTCCAAGAAATCCCACAGCCACAATCATCCTCACCTTCGACAAACGCCTGATGCCAAATATACGCCTTTTCATCCACATAGATACTTGCGAGTTGAACCTTCCAATCTTTTGGAGTTTCGTCAAGGTCGAAATACATCTCACATTTAAGAATCCAACCTGCAATATCAGTGCGCTGGAAGTGTGGAAACTCCATCTTCGTCAACCTTGTCGGGGGTGTATATCAGTCGTCGTTCATTCTAGGCCGATGATAATCAAAGTGTTCGGCATGTCTCTCTCGACGAATGTCATGGTGGCTATCGAATAGAAGGGATCTTGGGTGTCGATAGTGATGGGCACCCAATTCTGGTGCCGACCCGGCTCTCCAAACCTTTCCATGATAGTCTTCTTGATTTGCTGACTCCCTATCTTGCTGAAGAAGGGCCAATTCGACCGTTAAGTTCTGAACGGCTGCCGATAATGCCGACAATTCTTAAACTATAACTGACAAGCCACGCAATTCTTGAAGTTCTGATTCAATAGCTTGCAATCTTGCGTCAGACCTTGCGTCAAACGAATTGGGCATGACGTCGTGCAAACTACCAACGCGCGTCTTCACCATCACAAAAACATGTTTTTGCCAAGGAGCGTATGGCTCTAATACCATTATTGAGTATGTTATAAGAAAGAGAGAAGAGGAATAGAGAAGTGAGGGAGAAGAAGTCAGAACAAAGAGAGAGAATCGGAGGAAAGAACTGAGAAAACTGGAAAATCACAATTCATCATTCATTCACAAAAGGTATCCCGTACACTTATGCTTAAGTCCTTATATATAGGATTATCTTAAGCCAGCCTCATAGACTTAATCTATGCCGCCTCTGACTACTATTAACAATTAACAGCAGACAATTACCTAATTACCCTTATTTATTAATATTCACACTTTACACATCAATTGTTGAGTATGTTGTAAGAAAGAGACAAGAGGAATAGAGAAGTGAGGGAGAAAAAGTCATAACAGAGAGAGAGAATCGAAGGGAAGAATAGAGAAGACAAGAAAATCACAATTCATCATTCATTCACAAAAGGTATCCCGTACACTTATGCTTAAGTCCTTATATATATGATTATCTTAAGCCAGCCTCATAGACTAAATCTATGCCGTCTCTGACTACTATTAACAATTAACAGCAGACAATTACCAAATTACCCTTATTTATTAATATTCACACTTTACACATCACATTAGTCAAGGGACAAGGGTAGAATAGTAATTAGCGGTGGCTTACTAATTCTATGAGGCTACCGCTATGGGAATAATGCTAATCGGTACCTATATAAGAACTGATCTATTATTGTAGAGTTTTTGTTGTAGTAATAAACTGAATATTCCTCTTCTCTCCTCCTTCCTTCTCGTTTCCTTCCTCCTTCTCTTTCTATTCTTTACATTTACACATCAGATTCTGATTTCATAATCTGATAAAGATTTATCCTTTTAATTTTTATCCTCTTATTCTTTTATCTTTCCTTAAAAAATCAGTCTCTACCAATTTGTGAGCGACTGAAGCAAAGAGGGACATCAACATCTTGAAACTTCAATGAATCCATGCATGCGTCATTCGTTTGCTTTGATGTTTCAAACTCTGAAGCATTGTTTGTTTGCTTCAATTCATTAATCCTTTGTGCAAATTTGCTTCGATGATGTATAGCAAAGCTATTTCATTAAAGGTTCATCAATCTTTAGACTAGTACTACGACATATTAGAAGTATTCTTTCATCATTTATACTTTTATTTGTATTCTAGTACGGACATCATATCTATGCCAGTAACTCGTTTTGCACATTATGCTATAATATGTGATTCAAGACTCGATTTACATTTTGTGTTAATTCGTTGAACTACACATATACACACTACACCCATATAGGTGATTCTTAAATAACTAAATTTCTTCATATTGGGTGTATTACAAACTTGTCACTTTTATACGCATGCTTGTTTAACAAAATGGCCTAGTGACTATCACCGGTTCATAAACGTATATATTATTTAGAATTTGGAATTAGAGTTTCCATGCACCATCTCACAAGGAAGTTTGACCAGACATGAGAAAGGAGCAGTCATAACATTCATCAAAATGATATATAATCATATGATAAGGAAAGCAGTACTCTCAACGGACATTGTCAAGTAAATATTTTTTTCCTAATGATAAAATATAAGATCAAATTATATCTACAGCATAAGCATTTTAAGAAAAAAAAATATTATTTTTTGAAAAAAAAAAAAAAGAGCAAGAAAAGAATCTACCAATAACAATTCAGAGAAATTGTCCCTAAAATACCTCTTGTTGATGAGTCTCTATCAACTCCAGCTGACGCTCCAAGTTTGCCTGTGTCTCAACTACATTTGCCACTTCAATCTAAATTTAGAAACATTAGAGAAATCAGGTATGATGTAAGATAGAAGACTAATAAATAAATGTTAAACATAAGCTGCCTCGTGTTAATTACAGAAAGATCATATAAACATAGAAATAACCTCAAGCTTTAACAGAACATCACGATTCTGCAAAATCCTGCGATCCCATTCAGCTATTGCATTTGCCTGTTTTCTGAATTTCCCAGTACGCTCTTGCAGCTCAGCATTCCACTCCTTGATAATCTAGAGAAGTTTATGAATTTAGAAAGAATGTGTATGTATGCAAATAGAGAGAGAATTATAATTGCCCATATCAGCAAGCAATATAGCAATGCTGTAGGAAGAAATATGCTTTTGACAGATTTAACATCCATTGTCCTTTTTGCTTTTTGCATGCTGTGTGGTGGATTGTTTTGGCCTATGGTTTTTAAATATGTGCAGTTAAATTTGTCTGCGAGAAGTTTATAAAATTTTTGTTTTTCCAACCAAACTTTCTCATGTACTCAACAAGACTTTTAGAAGCAGAACATTTATTTAGCATCCTTGAAAGAAAATTGCCCACCCAGTTTTGGATTAGCTTATTTTAAGTGACTTTGCCCTATGAGGTAAATATGTAAGAGAAGTTGTCTCGAATTAAGTACAAGCAATTTTTAAGTGCTTTTGGGGGTTTCCCAAACAAGCTCTTGAGCAATAACAAAAACTTGACTTTGTGGGGTAAAGTGCATAAGAAGGAACTGCCTTTCTCATTTTAAGCAAAGAAGATAGAATAAACCCACAGGAAAATATAACATGGGAAACATATAAAGAGATTACCTCCTCTACAGTCTTTCCTGTAATCTCTGATGGCAATTTTGTTGCAGAAGTTACAGAAGTGCTGGCAGTTGAAGTGGTTCTATTGCAAAAGTAGAAAATCGATAGTCAAAATCACATTCTAAATATTTATCATGTGATAAATCAATAAATCAAATACAGCACGAAATCTTGACGATAAACAAAACATGTTACGGTAATTTTACCAATTGATGTTAAAATTGAACTTCAAGCTGAGGCCAAGTTGATACACTAAGAATATTATGTTGAAAAAAAAAGGGGCCGCCCAATGTTGATACACTAAGGACAAATAGATGTACACAACCTTACCCCCACAATCGAAGAGGCTATTTCCAGGATATTAGGTTGAATATTGGGGGGGGGAGGGGGACTATTTTTGAACTAAAACACCAACAATGAATAATCTTTTTATTCTATGTTCCGATAGTATATCAAATTTTTACAGCAGATTAATTAATTAGATAAAAGATTTAATCAACTATATTATTTAAAATATCTAATAGCAAAAGTAATTTTGGTATGCACAATGAAATGAAATAGAAAAGTAATTTGGTAGATCAGCTACATCTTTTGCGCACATAAAGTTATAAAAAGGACAATCGTTACATAAAAAAAGATAATAGAATGTAATAGATATTGCATATCTCGTTTTTTTATGTATCAATTCCAAGATATCTACCACACATCTGTTGATTTTGGAATTTTATGGTCTGTTTTAAAGCGGATCAAAAATAAATATCATAATTGCTTCAATGATTTAACTAACCAGAGTTGAATTACCAGTCAAAAGTATATAGCTACTTTGAGTTTCATATTACATTTTTAAAGGAAATAGACTTTTATGCAGTATCTTACAATACTTTTCATGATTGGAAAATATGCCTTCTGACTCACAGTATGTATCACGATCTAACAACTATAATTTAACTCTAAATATTGAGGAAATTAAAACGGGATAACCCAAAGGAAGGAATAAAACTGCACAGCACGTCAGCACCAAAGCAAAATGCACAATGTTGCAATAATCAGCTATGCAGTGAAATCTACCCTGGCCCCATGATTAATTACAGAAGGCAAGCAAAACCTAGCGCTCCTAGTTGAGATTAGGAATCAAAATGTAATGACCAATAGTGCCGAGCAATCCCCCCACCAGAAGTGGGGCCCAAGGCTAAGTACACAAGTTACAGCACCTGGTTCAAAATTTGAGAGATAAAACAAAGGAAGAAGAAAAGTTGTTTTAGTGCATAAAAGTGCTGGTGAGCACCTTCGGCTACCAACATATTTTATTGTAAGAAACAGAAATGTAAACGAGAAAATTCAGAGAGTAAAAAGTTACAGCAGATGCAGAGGAAAGTGCTTTGCCAACTACCCAAAATAAAGTATACATACCCACTAGTGGAAGCCACAACAAGAGATGATGATGTCTGTCCTGCAGTAGTGCCAACAGAAGTTGCTGGAGCTGCAAATGATGAAGTGGTAACTCCTACAGAATGAGTATGGAGTGAAAAATGAGACATCAGGCTTAGGAATGTAACAAATACATCTTGTTGCAGTAGAATAAGGTCAGCCAAAAAGAAGCAAGTAAGGTAAGCAATCTACTACAATGAAATTTCAAAAAAAAAAAGCAAAAACCAGAGGCAACCAACTCTCAAAGGGAAGCTACTTAAATATATTATTCAAAGATAAAAAAATCCAGCCACAGTGTAAGTTTAAACTAGAATAGCTACAACTATCTTGAAAATAAGTTGAATAGGGCAAAAATTCACAAAAGGGTAGAGTCTCACCCTCACAAATACTCACTATGAGCTTGCTTAAACCCCTCCTAAACCTCACTCCCCAATATATACAACTAATAGCCCTTATCTCTCTTAGTCAGACACCTCACGCAATTCACTGACTTAGCATTGGCCCATTAAATAAGAGACCCCTAGCCATGAGTCCAACATTTCCCAGCCTTTGAACTTTCACCTTGCCTCAAGCTGAGAAGTGGAATTTAGGACTGGTGGCTTTGTGATAATCTGAGTAGAAATGCAACCACTAGTTCCATGACCATTATCACAAGTGGAAATTAAGCGGTGCATTATCTTATACTTGCAATCATCTTGATACCTGGTCATGCAAACCCATGCATAAGCAATGGTGTTTTCCATCAACCCAGACAAGGCAAGTCTAACCAATTCAGTTAGTACATCTAGCTCAACAATTATATCAGGTTCCAACATAACGGATATAGGAACATACATAGCACTGTTTAAAAGAATATAAATAAGCTATCTCCAATGCCTGCTAAATCAACAGTACAAGCACGACCATTTGTCAGGACAGCCCAGCCATTTTCATTCCCTTTGCCCTTCTCCATGACCTCTTCTGCAGGCATTGCATTGTATCTTGGATTGCGACCCCACTTGTCTGCCCCAAAGGCTTCATCATTCTGAAAACAGCGTTCACACATTTCTCCTTCAGATATTTCAGCTTTCAACATGTCAACGATTTCCATCAACTTGCTCATAAAACCCATTGAAGTTCTCTTCTACAATTTTATTTGGTTGAAAGTTTTGCTCCTCCGCTTCTACCTCTATCATGACTTCAATAGAAGAGAAGGGTTCCTATATAAGCTCTCCATCTGCTTCCTTTTGAGTCTCTGCTTAGCCTTCGTTTACTTTCTCATCTGTTCCAATATTTTTATCCTCGATTTGTGCCTCTGCTTCAGCCTTTGCCTCCTGTCCTTGACTTTTGTTAAATTTTCCTTCATTTTCATTTCTTCTTTCCAAGCTTCTAATGTTTTATAATATTATCAGCATGCCATGTACACTTCTCTAGTAGCTCAGTAATTGTCAATCACTTAAGTTTGTCCTAAGCGATTCCCATTTCCTCCCTGGGACTCTAATACCAAAATTGATGAAACCCACTACTTAACTATATTATTCAAAGATAAAAATCCAGTGTAAGTCGAGAACTTATTTGGATTAGCTTCTCAAAAGAACTTCTACAAAAACCAAGACAAAACTCCTCCCATATACTTTCCTCATACACCGTAAGATCACTCCCAAAAGGCTAATCCAAAGCTAGAATAGCTACAAGTTTATGGAAAATAACGGCAAAAACTAAGACATACACACACAAGTTCTGGAGCTAATAGGCTAGAGTCTGTCCCTCACAAATACTCACTGTCTGCTTGCTTAAACCCTTCCTAAAACTCACTCTCCAATATGTACAACCAATAGCCCTTATCTCTTATTCACACACCTCACTCAATTCATTACCTTAGCCTTGGCCCATTAAATAAGAGCTACTAGCCACGGGTCCAACACGAAGAAAATGGAATGTTAAAGTTGGCAGTGAGGAAATTAGAATATACATGAAATGTACAGCAGAAATTCATGTAGAATGTTTAATGAGCCTAGCACAGGTTGTCAATAAATTTAACAGTTGACATCGTCATGAGTTGACTTATGCGATTGCAAAGTTACAATAAAAAAATTAACAGTTTACATCACTAAAATCACAGAAGAAATAATCAACTAACATGCCCTCAGCTATTCATGCTCACTCACCCCAATTTCTAGCAACAAAGCATATCCTAAAAGCATAGTAGAACATCAAAATGAACTTTCAAGAAGGATAGAAAAGGCTTTAAAAATACAAATGATGAATAAAATCCATTAGCTATACTTTGACGCAGAAAATAATAGAGTTTTGAAAAGGCCACACACGCCAGTTGTAAACAAGCATCGTGATGGTCTCTAAGGGTCTGTTTGGTTGGAGGGGAGGGGATGGGAGGGGATGAAAAATGAGCCCCTCCCCTTATTTGGTTTGAAAAATTGAAGAGAGGGGCTCCAAAGGAGGGGCTCCCAATCCCTCCCATCCCCTCATTTTTGTTCCCCCCAAATTGGGGGGTTTTGGAAGGGATGGATAATGAGCCCCTCCCATTCCATCCCCTCCCTTTAAACCAAACAGGCCCTAAATAAGTAACAACACCTCGAAAATAAAAAGATTTTAATCATCCAACTAACCAAATGCAGGAGCAGTGCTGCCTGACACTGCTGGTGTTGATGAGACAGAAGTCGATGCCTTAGTTGAGAAAGAGAAGCCAGAAGTAGAACTTGCAGCTCCAGAAGAAGCAGTAGTGCTAGTGAGACTGAAACCTGTGAAAGATCCTCCAGTGCCTGAAGAGGCTGCAGGAGCGGCAGCAGTTCCTGGAGAAGCAGCACTTGCAGAAGAAGTCACGCCAAATGCGGGTGCAGAAGTAGCTTGGGTTGTAGAACTAGATGCTGGAGTTGAAACTGTTGAAAATGGTGGAGCCCCAGTGGATGCAAATGGAAATGATGGCGTCTTTGTGGCAGGTGTGCTAGAAATTGAACCTCCTGAGGCTGCATTCGCAAACCCTGAAGAAGATTGAGCAGAAATGGAAGCGGAATTTCCAAATGAGATGCTGGAAGTGCTGGAGGAGGAGGAAGACGATGTCAGCGAGGGGGTTGCAGAAGTTATAGCTGTGGGCGTAGATGGCTTAGTAAATGCCGAAGCATTAGAGAAGGTGAAGCCTGAAGAAGAAGAAGAAAACAGTGAAGCTGGGTTTGGACTTGAAGTAGAACCAGCAGAGAACGGGCTCGAGAGCGAAGGAGTGCTGCTAGCAACAAAAGAAGGAGAAGAACCAAACAAATTTGAAGCAGGAAATGCATATGAAGCAGCTGTAGACGACCCCGCACTTGCGCTGGTAGCTGATGCCCCAAACGGCGGGGTCGCTCCAGGAGTCGTCCCTCCAAACAACGGGGTACTAGAACTTGGTGCCGAAGGTGCGCCAAACAGTGAGGAACCTGAACTGGCCCCTGCAGACGAAGATGAAGCGAATAAGGATGAGGTAGCACCCGAAGATGATGCAGTTGACCCGAACAAAGACGGCGCCGATGAACCAAAAACAGACGACCCGGAACTTGCAGACGGAGCTGTCCCGAAAAGGGAGGATCCTGAACTTGTCCCAAATAGGGAAGGAGAAGAAGGTGGAGCAGCAGAAGATGACCCAAACAGCGATGGAGTAGGACTCGAAGCGCTTGAAGCTGCCGAACTAAAAGTGGACAATGAAGGTGCCGACGAAGTAGCAGCCGAAGACGAAGGGGTAGATCCGAACCCGAATGACGGAGCCGAAGCAGAGGCACCGGTTGAAGCAGAGGAAGAGGCGGATTTGAATGGGAAAGAGAAAGAAGTTGCGAAAGATGAAGACGAGGAGGCGAAAGGGGAAGGGGATGATCCAACTGAAAATCCGGCGGCGGCTGCGGGTGCCCCCAAAGTGGAAGGAGATGATCCGAATGAGAAGGTTGAAGCTGAAGCTGATGATGAAGCGTTACTGAACGAAAACAGAGATGAAGATTGGGAAGAAGAAGCAGAAGATCCACTGGGAAAACCAGACATTGCTGCGCGCTCTTCCCCACACCAAGCCGGGGATTCTCTGTTGCCCCCAGGGTTTAAGCTCCCAGCTGGTTTGTCCGCTCTATTTGTTGAAAGACAAAAATTTTCTAGAGTACCGTAGCTTTTAGGCGGTCTGTTTTCAATTTTTTTTCCGGCGAAAAACATTTATTAAGGAAATAAAGCATATTTTAAAAAAAATATCAATGAACATACGCCATGTATAATTCTGTTTTTAATTCTTTTTCCTCGAACTAGTTTTATGAAATTGCTTTTCAGAATAAATTTTGGGAAGAAAAAATTTTTTAAAAAAAGTCTACTTGAATTATTGTTCTGATGAGCATACAATCACGGAATACATGGAGGGATGGCTTATTATTGCACTTCTTTCTCTCTTTTAATTATTGCCTCATTTGGTATCTTATGAAAGAGTGGAATTGGAGGTGGAAGTAGAAATTGAATTAAAAATAGAAGTGGAAGTATAATCTAATTTTTAATTATTTCATCAATTTTGAATATGAAATGACCAATATATCATTGCAAAAAAACCTTAGCATCAACCTAAAACAGTCACAACAACCATCAAGCTTCATATAAACCATCAACAGCCATGGAAGAATATTATTACAAGAAATCGAACCCCATAAACAAGAAATCAAACCAAATCAAAGAAGAAAAGAATCAAAAATCAAAAGGAGTTTGATTATCCTATTACCACATGGTATGTATGATGATTTGGAATTTTGAAAGTAGCGGGGCTGAGATCTGCTAGGACATAAGAGATTTGACCCCAAGGAACATCTCAAAAGTTTATAACACTCTAGCAAACAATTCCAACTCCAATTCTTCCTCTAATTCATAAGTTCTTGGTATTTTGAAAGATCTAGTTAAGTTTCATGGGCAAATTTGGAAATTTTCCTAAGACATGGTTCTAGATGTTGGAACCCTTAATTACTAATTTATAAATGTTAGAGAAATATAGTCTAATGCTCCGTTTGTTTTCAATAACGAATCTAGCCTAATTTTCCCGAACTAGAGTTACTCGAAGTAACTTTGGGGAACTCTAGAGAGCATAGTTTGGCTTTAACATTACTCTAGAGTTAATAAATATTAATTTATAGTTGTAAATTATTATTGATTGATTGCGGATATGATGCCGAAGGCATGGAATCTATGTTTATGATTTCTTTGATAAAAGGTAACTATTTTTCTACACATCTTGCTAGTTAATATTGCTCATGGATTTTTCGAAAACCCCAAGTGTATAACTTGATAAAATTTATGTGTGAATATGTCAATTAATTGGATTGTTTTGTTAGAACAACCTTGTGGGACTAGTTTTTTGAAAAAAGCACAACAGTCGCTGCATCAAACGATGCAAAAACTAGGAATCTGGATTGTATATTAACATGATATTGAGGATCGGGTATGATGATTTGAAATACTTGTGTTGAACCCCTAATTGGCAAATATAATTTAGACAACACATGGAGAGAATTTTGATTATATTATGATCATGTGGCATAGCCACCATATGGATCTCATTGGACAGCCCACTTTTGCTAAGGCAGTATTGCCTAGGTTGCAACACTTCAATAGGAATACAACATCCCCTTCTGGGGGAACCCATGGTCTCTTGTGTGCTCTGAAAACTGTGGATAGTTTACATCATGCTTCTGGGGAGTTTTTTTGAGTAACCAATGACGTGGTCTAATACTTAGCACATAGGTTGAGTAGGTGGAAATAAAGAAGATATAAGGAGAATTGGGTTAGTCTCATGTTATGAGACAAGATGTGAAATAAAACTTATCATATATGTGTGCTAATTGTTAGTCATTACTATTGAAACATACTATATATATATATATTCTATTCTGTTGTTTTAAAAAGGATTACACATGTTATTGGTAGGTGAGGTGGGAAGAAATTGTGTTACTAAGACGATGGTTTCACTTTGTTGCTCTTACTATTATTTCAAGTGAAAGCTCTTGTTGATTTTTAGGGTTTATTGGTATATTTAGAACATTGTGTTTTAATAAACATATCAAACTTTGCATTTATTTTCCTGTTTATTGAGTTATGCTAGATTACGTGGTAAGAGTTGGCTAGAAACCTTAGGACTGATGTATATTATATTTTATATGGATTCAAATATTGGGATTGGGTCTTGAACATTGTTAAATTGAGAATTTTTGGCTTATAATGTGCAGAAAGGCTTGAGACCCCTTTATTCTAAGTTGTGAATATTTCATGGTTAAAACGGGTGTGAATTTCATTAATCATGTTGGACAAGTAGCGTTCCTTTCTAACTTGGTTACACATGTGAGACATGCAATAGTTAGAAAGGCAACATTCTCTTCCACTTAAATTCATTGTTTTAGTAATTAGGAGAAAAGGCAATTCTTTGTAACCTTGATATTGCCATAATTATCCATAGCTGAATTATTTTCTATCATGATTATTAGCAAAATTTAATTTTGTAAACATATTATAAGGTTAAGTATATAGTAGAATTTTATAGGAAGGGTGTTATAGAACTAGTTATTAGGGTATGTTGATTATGGAAGAAAGTAGTGGGGGTTATGAAGAAATTATTTGAAATTATCTCTCCTTAGCTTCTCTTAAAAGATCTTTCCTTCTATCTTCTCCTTGTTAGAACAATAGTCCAACCCATTTAAATATAAGTCTACGCCCAACAATAAGAAATTCTAGAACTCTCTATAGGGCTACATGCACAACTCCTAGTCTTATTTTTATGCCTTTATATACTATACAATAAAGCATTGTAATACACACTAAATTATACAGTAGGATACACCATTTACCTTATTGTTTTGTCTTTGCATTCCTTTATGATATCAAAGCCACAACTATTACCCTATTCCATCTAGCCTACATTTTCATTCCTCAAACCATCAGTCATGTCCACCACTTCTTCATCAACATTCTCCACTGCTCCTTTAATCTCAACGACTACCTTAACACCAACGTGTTCCTCAACCATTCTTCCTCCTCATTTAACCTCAACTTCCTCTTCACCTTCTCATTTTACATCTACCAAACTCACCAATGATAACTACACTCTTTAAAAAGCTTATATGGAACCTTATCTCCATGGTTAAGGACTTTTCTCACTTTTTGATAGATCTTCCCTTCCTCTACCAAAGCTTCTTGATATAGGGGTTATAAACCTATACCATCTTACTTAGTTTTAGAAAGATCAATATGTTCTCTCAATTATGATTTCTTCTCTATTTGAGCATTTAATAAGTCAGGTCATCAATAAGAAAAATGCTTGATCAATGTGGTTAGCTTATCTTCTTCATCTTCATAATCAACTCACTACTCTTAAAAAGGGTTCTAAGTTTATCTTTGACTATTCCATATGAGCTACCATGATTTTTAAACCCTCAGCATTACATGACATCTTATAGATGATCTCAATTTCATTTTGTTCATGTTAAATAGTTTGGGCTTTGATTTTGAGTCTATTATTGCTTCTTTAACCACCAAAACCCATGAGCTCTCTCTTAAGGAAGCTTTAAGCTATCTTCTCACACATGAATCATGTTTGACCACTCTCTATATGCCATCATTAGTTGATATTAGTGCCAATGTTGTGTCTCAACAACCATTTGCACTTGCAGCTGCGTTTCAAACTTCTTTTCATGGAAGAGGACGTGGTGGTCCCCTCTTCCTTCATGGACAAGGATGTTTTGGATGTGGGAGAGGCAGATCCCCCAATTTCTCATCTTCATTTCTATCCACCCATGAAAACTACTGCCACCTGTGCAAATGCCATGGCCATACCTTCTACACTTGTTATCATCATTTTAATCATGCTTAATAGGCACCTCTACCACCTACCTTGGTTGAAGCTCATTACTCTTTTATCTCAACCATTACTGATAACAATCGGTACTTTAATACAGGAGCTACTCACCATATAATATCTAATCTTTCACATCTTAACTTAGGAGATGAATCATACAAAGGATATGATCAGGTTACCATGAGCGACATTCTTCAACATCAATTGCAGATATTAGAGTTGGCTTGTTACCTCTACCTATCATTGCCTCTGCATCTAGTACTTCTGGCATCTACCTTCTCTCTGATCTTCTACACTTTCCTTCCATCTCTAAAAATTTAATTTTCGTTTCTAAATTTTTCTTAGAAAATTGTGTCTATTTTGAATTTTACTCTTCTCACTTTGTTTTGAATGACCTTTTCACAAAGAAAACTCGACTTCAAGGCCTCACTAAGTATCTACTCCCTCCCTCTATTTTAAGTCAATTTAGATATTAATCTATAATTGAACATAAATATTGGGTTTTGCCACTGCTCACAACACATACGAATCACAGTTCACATCATAATCTCCAAAAGGGTCCATTTATCACTAATCACATCCGCTTTTGGAGTCATCATCCCTTAATCACAATTTGGGATCTTTCTAACCGGGGCTTAGCAATCTACTTATTTCAAACTTATTCTCTAGCCTCAAGTCTCAAAATTTAGGGTATTACAGCAGTGACCCTGGGCTATAAGACCTGAACTGGGCAGTAACTCAAGGTAATAAGTCCTAATGTGCACTTGTACCGGGTAGAGGCCTTAGGCTGTAAGACCTAAGATTACCAAGTGTTGCGGTATTGAACCAGTAGGTCTTGTGGTTGTTTCATGAATATTGCTATACTATATATTGGCTTCTAAATGTCGTTTGTGATAATCACTCTAGCATGATGGTTGATTTAGCATGCTTTGTGAATGTGCATATTATATGATTGAATGATAGTTACTACTAAGATTCTCACAAATCTCATCCTCTTCCATAATTATCATACAGCAAAGATAAGCGACTTAAAGGGCAAAGAGGTAAGCACCAATAAGTGAAGAAGACAAATGAAAGAATGAAGTTCTCTGTTGGTTATCTTTGTATTACTTTCACTATGACATAGGATGTTTTAGAAACTTAGTACTCTGTGTATTATGAATGTTAAAATATGATCATATTACTAGTATATAGTATGTAGTAAACTGTTGTTTTCCCTTATCATGATAACTGAGCTAGGGTTAGGCAAATAGATGATATGGGCCCATTAGCTAATGAATAACAATTGAGTTTACAAGCAGGGATACACTCTGATACTAATTATAAATGAAGTTAAGAACTCATGAGTCATGATTAAGTTGGCAACTACTAAGAAACTGCTTTGGAAAGTTTAAAATTTTTTTAGAAAAGCCCAAATAATCAAAGGTGTAATTGAAACCATGCTTAGTGGTCCGTATACATATTATGTAAAGACTCATCAAAACATGTTAAAAGTAAGGGGGTCATACTTGTATTCCCTGCTTATATGGATGATATATTAATATTCTTATAGTGAAATTCTTAGTGAAACTGTGACTAGGAGATACGGGTGACAAAAGAACCTAAAGAGATAGAACATTACACTTATGATAAGGGTATGACAGAAAGCTTCAATGCCACAATAAATAAGAGATTTAAATATTGATGTTGGTATGATAAATGAGGATTCAATATGACAGTTTAGCAAAAGAGGTATGAGGAGTTGAGAATGCATGGGCAATAGTAAGATATTGCCATAGACCTTACCTGTAGGTCATTTCACAATAAATGTAATAAGACTTAAGTAGCTAATAGCTAGTAATGTGTTCCTAGAAAGGGAATCGTATATCCTATTCTGTAAAAGGATAGTAATGCAAATAACGATGTAACTCAGGCTGAGAAATGTTTGTGTAAGGAGTGCCAAGGGTATCTAGTACTCTTCTTAATACAAGCAAAGGTAGAAATAACAATAGAAGAGTACTAGTGGTTAATGCTTTCTTTAAAGTTACAGTGAATTGCCCCCGATACAGGACGTGGAATTTGTAATTGAAATTATGCCTAGATTTGAACCAATATCTAAAGCCCTATATAGAATGGCCCCAAATGAAATAGTAGAATTAAAACAGCAGATTGAAGAACTGCTAGAAAAAAGGGTTTATACGACCCAGTGTATCGCCATTGGGTACTCAAGTGCTATTTGTCAAAAAGAAAGACAGGAGCCTAAGGCTATGTATTAGTTATGGAAGGCTGAATGAGATGCTCGTAAAAAACAAATGCCCATTTACTAGAAATAAAGAACTCTTGGATCAGTTATATGGTTCTTATGTGTTCTCAAAAATTAACCTGAGATCAAATTACCATCAATTATGAGTGAAAGTAGATGATGTATCGAAACCTACTTTCAGAAACAGGTATGAGCATTTTGAATTCTTGATGATGTTATTTGGACTGCCTAATGCACCTGCGTAATCATAGAATATATGAACTGAATTTTTCATAGTATCTAGACTAGTTTGAAGTGGTCTTTATTGGCAACATTATGATATGCTCAAAGAGTGCAGATGAGCATATGGTGTACTTAAGAATAGTGCTGAGAAAACTTGAAAAGCCAACTCTATGCCAAGCTGACCAAATGTGAGTGTTGCCTTTTCAAAGTTAAAATCTCTGAGCCATGAAGGGGTCTTGGTGGATCCTAGTACAATAGACATAATACTAAACTGGAAGAGGCCATAAAACGGTGCAGGGATATGCAGTTTTTTGGGTTTTGCCAGTTATTGTCAAAGATTCATTTAGAATATCTCCCAAATCACCTTACTGTTGACAAAGCTCACATGAAAGAATCAGTTGTTTGAGTAGGATGATAAATGTGGGAGTAGCTTTATAGAGCTATAGGAGAGGCTAATGTTTGCACTAATAATGATGATCCCAAATCCTAGTATGACCTTTGTGGTCTATAGTGATTGTAATGCTAGAAAGCAAAGATTGGGATGTGCCCTAATGCAGCAAGGGCAAAGTGGTGGCATATGCCTCTCAACAGCTAAAGACTTACGAGATAAATTACCCCACTCATGATTTAGAGTTGGTGGCGATGGTGTTTGTTTGAAAATATGACGACTTTATTGTATGGTGCAATCATAAAACTGTACTGATATCACGAGAGTCCCAAATGTTTGCATGATCACAAATAAGAAGTTCATGTACACAATGCCTTTCTTTATGTTACGTTGGATGAAGAAGTGTGTATGAGTCAGTCACCAGGATTCAAACATCCTCAATTCTTGATTAAATCTGCCAGTTGCATAAATCTATTTATGGCTTTAAGCAAGCTTTAGAGCTTGGTTCTATAAACTAAATTCCTACCTTACTCACCTTGGGTTTGTTCCTTCAAAATCTGATACTTCATTATTTTCCAAAGTTGCTCACTCCTCTGTCTTATACATTTTGGTGTATGTTGATGATATTTTTATTATTGGTTCAAATTCTAGAGAAATTGATACTTTGATTGGTACTATAAGGCATTATTTTCTTGTAAAGGATTTTGGTTCTCTAAATTATTTCCTTGCATAGTGATAAAGCTTGTCGTTAACCCTACCAAAAATACTAAGCTAACTATAGTAAAGTAATACCTAGCCTAGGTCATTCTTCTCTAAGGAACCTAACTATTGTAATAATTCTTAGCAAATTATGGGCCACAATAAGTAGAACAAGCATGTAGAGAGCTAACTGATTTATATTCACCATGTACCTAATTCTATTTCCTAATTTTCTGCTCTAAAGTGACACTGTGATGCAAGTGAAATGACTGATGATTTAACAAAATGATGAGATAATTCTCCCTAGAAGTCCTACTTCTCCTTCATTTTCCAACCATGAATACTAAGCTCAGTGTAATTAATTGCTTACATTTAATTCCTGTAGTCACTCAACTAGAATAACATATAGGAAATTAAGATGACAAGATCAACTAATCAACAAACGAGGATTATAGAGCGACTGATCTAAACTCCCTCTTTAATAATGGCTACTGCTCATTACCCACAAAATCATTCGAAGCAATCAAACAAACCAATGCAACTAGAATCAGCATATTTGATTAAATCTACATGAAAATAGAGAGTACAATTCTTCACTGAGATCATGCAGCAGATCATCACACCTATAATGCTCTATTCAGATTTGGAAAATTGCAAACACAATATAAGCTCCTAACTCAGAATCGATTTTGTCTCATAGCCATACAACTCGCATAAAACAAAGAAAACAGAATCAGAGGAGAAAACAAATCTCAATAAGCTTCTCTCTTTAGCATATGGATTCAGGTCAGTTCGCTTCCAAGGAGAATCACAAAGCGATCGGCTACTCATGATGAAGGAATGAGCGCCATCGAATTTCAGATCAGCTTCAGTCATGGTGGAGGAATTATTCGAATTCAGAATTCCCGAGCTATCGGTTGTGTAGAGAGGACGAGAGTTTCAGATCTGAAAAATTGATTTCCGTTCTTTTCCTCCTTTCCCTTTTCTTGGTCCAGATCCCCTCTCTCTTAGTTCTGTTTTCCGTTCCCTTTTCGATCTCTCCGCGCCAATTCTGAATCACCAGTGGAGAATTTTGCATTTTTGGGGAAAATTGCAGTTTAGCTCCAAAGGTTTTCTATGTTCTGCACTTAAGTCCCTTCTCTCTTTGGTTACATAATTCTGAAACTTCACCAATTAGTCCTTCCTTCTTCTTTTTGCTCCTTTTCATTTTATTTTCCTTCAAGCTTCCTACAAGGCAATTCACATCAATGCAATATCATTCTTTCCCAAATCAACACTTTAAGAGAAATCATGAAATATATCAATTAAGCTACTCTTAATCACTTATTTTATAAATTCAATATTAGTCACAATTCCTCCTTACAAATGCATTTCAAGCACACCATTTATCACTAAAACCTCCCAAAATCCATGAAAATATGTGGTAAAATTAGGACTTATCACATAGACACTCATTCTACTCATGATGGATTATTTCTATCTCAAAGGAAGTATATTGTTGATTTGTTAGCGAAAACCAAAATGATAAATTATAAACCTGTTATAACACCCATGGTGCCTGTACAAAACTATTTTCTGTTGATGGTTCATCATTCACTAATATATCTTTATACAGGAGAACTATTGGTAGTCTTCAGTATCTGTCTTTCACTAAACCAAATTGGTCCTTTGTTGTTAACAAAGTATATCAATTTCTTTATTTTCCTAAATATACCCATTAGCCATTAAGCGCATCTTAAGATATTTGTGTCATACTCTAGATTTTGGTATTCTCATAAAAAAATCCACTTCTACTTCCCCTGTCTCCTGATGTTGATTAGGCTAAGTGTTTAGATGACAAATGTTCCATTAGTGGTTTATGTATTTTCTTTGGTTCACATCTTGTATCATAGATTGTTGCAAGATCTTCCACTGAAGCAGAATATAGATCCTTAGCTTTAGGTTCAAGCTCTTTTGAAGGAACTCGGTATTCTATCATGTACTTCTCTTACTTTATGTTGTGACAACATTGGAGCAACATACTTGACTGTAAATCTAACCATGCATGCTAGAACAAAACATATTGAGTTGGACTGCCATTTTGCTAGGCCTTGTTTGGTTGGGGGTTTTTTAAGGGGAGGTGAGGATTAGAGATTAAACAAAATCCTATTTAGTTGGAATAAGAAGAGGTGAGAGATGGGAAAAATTTTTGTCCTCTAGTACTCCCTTCCCATCCTTTCTCAACACTTCAGATTTGGGGTTTTTGGAAGGGATGAGCAAATTTTTGTCTCATCCTTACCAATTACCTATGGCAATTTTTTGATATTCCATCCTTACCTCTCTGAACTAAAAACCAATTTCCCTCTTCATTGAGATGTTTACCACCTACAATCCCTTTCGTAACTCGACTCCTCATCATCTGCCTCTAACACGGCCACAATAACAGTACAGTGGTGGTGGTCCTCGTTAATGTGCATCGCCAGGATTTGTTCCAAGTTGTAACACGATGAATTGGTTGTTGCTTCATTTGTTTCTACAAATTCCTTCCATATTTGACTCTCTTGGATTAGGGATTTGACTCTTTCTAGAAGTGCCTATGTAACCCCCTTCACGACATAGGCCGAGATTAGTTTATAAATATGTAATTATGTGGAATTAGAGACCATAACATGATTTGGGACTTATTCGAAATTAAACTTCCCAAAATCAAGGTTTACAAAAACTTTTACAAAACATGTTCACAGCGGTCTCATATTCACATTTCAATACATAAATGGCCTATACAGGTTGATTTCATTCATAAATATCAGAGTACAGCATAAATTCCTGATACACTCAGGTTCCATTAATTAATAAAGGGTCTATAAAGGAACAAAGCCCATAAACTTTCCCTTTACTCGGGGATTACACAAAACTATCCAAATGATTTATACATGATAACCAAATAACCAAAATAAAACTCCCAAACTGGAGCTCTATCAGCTCTTCGTCACCCGCTTCCCTTTTGATCGTTCAGCTGTAACACCCTGCCTTTAATCATGTAATTATAATTCGATATTAAATAATTAAAGTAGATTAGAGACCTTCGGATAACTTAAACTCGTTTCAATCTCCTATCTTGTGGTAGGGTTTTCACAAAATCATTCAAAATCTCTTTCCTGTTCCTGGTCTCTATTTCAAAATTCGAATATAATCACCTGTGCAGTTTATCTACATTCACGTATGACAGAGTGTAAAACCAATTCTCCGGCAACTCCCGGATTCTATACATATATAACCTGAGGTTTAAGTATCCACTAGGGGATTACATCCAAAATCGAATATACTATTCATATTTCAGATTATACAGTAATCCCGAATTCAAAAGAAATAACCAACATTTCCAAAATCAACTATATACCCCCAAGGGTCCTAATTGCTTCGGGTTGGCCGCCTCTCCTTTGAGCCACACGCCCTGTCTGAAATGTTAGTCATAGGAAAGAATGAGATTCGAGAGAATCTCAGTAGTAACAAATCACTCACACAATGCATAAACACGAAGCATGTATATAAATCACAAACAGCAACAGCAGCAGCAATCTCAGAGATACATGGTTTTCACCACAAACGACAGCACTCACGGCTGTATACACAATACGACAGCTCTCGCTGTAATCATAATCACGACAGCTTACGCTGTAATCACCATCACGACAGCTTACGCTGTAATCACAATAACGACAGCTTACGCTGTAAACGACAGCTTGCGCTGTAAACGACAGCTATCATCAGCTGTAACCGCAGCAGCATCAAAGATTCATCACAGAACAGTGATAACACACACATACAGAGCATTACACATAGTATAAGAGAGAGAGTCACTACCTTGTCCTTTCCTGACGTCCTTCGGCGCAGTTGGCTCCCGAGGGCGGCAAATATCGAATCCTACAATTCCAAATGCACCATTTAGACACTTCCATAGTGTTACTTGGGGTTATATGAGTTTATAATGAAAATTTACAAAAATACCCCCGGGGACCCGGCCCGGGCCCGCCGTACCCGGTCCGGCTGTACTTTTCTTGAAATTTTGACATGGGCTATCCTGACATATTTTCACCCAAGGAATCCATTTCCGGACTCAGAATTATCAAATTCAATGTAAAATTATGAAATTGCCCTTGGCAGCCCTACTTTTAGGGTTTTAGGGGTGCTTCCGTAATTATGCTTTCTCGGCCTTTTTTGAAAAAGTGCCCAACTGTAACCCCACCTAATTTTTGCCCCTGAACTCAATGGAACCATCAAATCATTGAAAATCCAACTCTAAGACCCATTTCTAGAGCTGGCCGAAATTTATGAGTTCTCCGGGGAAAATCGGGGTTTTACGATTTCGGCTCCGTAAACGCGTTCCTTTCTACTCCTAACCACTTTATTAACCATTACATTAGGTTAAATATAACATTAAAACCCAATTTGAGCAGCATAACCCCTAGGCCATATCATTTCCAAACTTTAAAACCAATGGCAATCCGGTGAAATTTCACCGATTAAATTGCCCACAGCAGCCAGAATAAGCAATATACGAAAGTTTGGAAGTTACCTCAAGCTCCCACAAGCTTTTCCCAAATATTGCTGAAAACCCTAAGTGCTCAACAACAGATTTTGAGCTTCCAAACCTTAAAGAACAAAGAGGAGTAGCTTAGGATCGGAGTTACACGCGTTAGAAGCTAAATCGTCGGAGAAATCGGCTTACCTTGTGATTTTTCTTCTCCTTTCTCTCTCTACAAACCTCAACGTTCTCACTCCTCATTCAGCTGCTGTGTGCGACAGAAATGAGCTGAGGAAGATGATAACATATGTAATTCCATGCTGACATCATCTTTTAATGAGATGATGTCATAATTCCCATTTTCGGATTTTCTGGCAGATTTTCTGCCCAAACTTTGAAAAATCATAACTAATTCTAGAAAAATTGAAATGAGGTGATTCCAAAGCCAAATGAAAGGTATTTAAGTCCTCTTTATAGGAAAAATATGGAAAATTATTAGAAATCACCACAAAATTCCAGAATTACACAAATTTCATCACTGCCCCAGAACAGAGTCCATTTTCGACCTCAACCTTTGGACAGTCATATCTCCCAGTTCCCAAAACGAAATGGCACAAATTATATGTCCATTTTGAAGCTTGGGATGTTATCTTTAAGACTGGAAAGTTTCATAATTTTATGACATCATTTGCTTAGTCAAAACATCCACACGAGAAGATTGCCCAGAATAGAATTTCACTGGACAGAATTTTAGATTTTGCATCTTTGCTTCCATTGGTTCTATTTTCATACCAAACATCATTCCCACATATATTTTCACAAGGAATCCATTGGAATCATTAAAATATCCAAATTCCCATCACACATTCTTCAAAAGTGTTTATTCAACAATAATTACATCCACTTTTGAAGTCATTAGCCCTTAATCACTTTTTGGGATATTACATCAGCCCTGTCTAAAAATTATGTTTTTAGGAGAGTGAGATTCTAAAGAATCCCTGTAGTAACAAATCACTCATAATATGCGCAACATCAAAGCATGAAAGTAAATAATCTATATAATACATAGCAATCACAGCAACAGTTGCAACGGCCGGGGTAGGTATCGTGGGCATTGCCCCTTCTACAACGGCTCACGATGAACTGCTTGATGCATTACACATCCACATGAATATATCACATATATCACCACAGCTGGGATCTATATAAAATATTTCACAACATGCAGCCCCACGGGCTAGATACTCAACCAAGAATCCATGATTCCATAATACAGCCTCGACACTTACAATGGCAGATACAACGGCCGGTGTAACCCCCTCCGTAATCATATCCGAAATACACGATTAAAATGAAATAGAGACCAATAATAATCAAAATTCATTTACATTCCCATCTTTAAGATAGGATTTTCACAAATTTCTTTAACAAACACTTTAAGCTGGTCTCACATTCATATTTCGAATACAATTACTTCGCGAAGATAATTAACATTAATAATATATTAGAGTACACAATAACAATCCCGGCAATCCCGGGTTCATATCTTCACTAAAGGTTCATGGGCACATACGCCCTTTACAATTTCTCAAATGGGGATTACACAAACTTCAATCCAAATACATATCCAAATACACCTCCACAACATGTACAACCATATATTCATCCTAACATATACAACTTTAAATACATCCAAAGCAACTACTATTATCCCAAATAGCAATGATAACCACTACCAAGTCTAAATGCCCATAAGGGATTCTCACCGCCCCTAGTCACTTGCTCCTTCCTCGAGCCACTTGTCCTGTCTAAAATGTTGGTAGGGGAGGGTGAGATTCTAGAGAATCCCAACAGGAAACAGATATCAATATGCATGTAAGATAAGTGTCTAATGCATGACATGCTTGTATCACAATAATCCGCATTTACATAATGATATATCCGCATGCTCAATGTTTCAACAACATACTCATGGCCATAGCATAAAAAGAAACAAAGCTTCAATCATTCATATATGTTTCACATAATCAAGCAAAGCAATAACATGCATCAATACACAAACACAAATATCAATACATGCAGGAGAGGTAAGTTCCCTACCCTTATTCTTTCCACGTATGCTCCAGCATTGGCTACTCACGATTCGAGCGGATATCAAACCATAATCAGGGTGAATACCCAACCCTATAACCAAATCAATGACATAGGATCATTCTCTTTTCCAAATTCTCATTTTCATAACACTTAAATTTGGTTACCATTCATGACCTTTAGGTGGCTAATCAAAACCTAAACACATACCTAAAGGCTTGAGAAACACTTGACCAAAGGTCACCTTTTAAAAGTCCAAAATACTGATTTTTGGGGGTTAGCCGCGGCCAATGGATGCACAGAAGGTCTTGGGCCGCGGTTCATAACCTCTAGCCATGGCCAAGAAAATTCTGTTTCCTGGCTGAACTTCCAAACATCATAACTAATTTTAGAAAAATCAAAATGAGGTGATTCCAAAGCCAAATGAAAGGTATATAAGTCCTCTTTATAGAAAAAATATGGACCATTACTCGAAATCACCACACAAATCCAGAATTACACAAAACTCAATATTGCCCCAAAACAGAGTTCAGTTTTGATCCCAAACTTTGGACAACCATATCTCACAGAATACTAAATGAAATGACACAAAGTATATGTCCATTTTGAAGCTTGGGATGTAACTTTACGACTGGAGAGTTTCACAATTTTCTGAAATCATTTGGTCATTCAAAACGTCCACATAAATAAACTGCCCAGAACAGAGTTCCAAGGGACAGATTTTCCAATTTTCTACCAAAGTGTCCCATGGCTCCAAAATTAACAATCAAGCCTATTCCCACATAAATATTCATAAGGAACACAATGGTAACCTCAAAATGACCAAAATCACAACCTATCAACATGCCCTGTTTTGACCAAAGCATAAAACCAACACAAAAGGGGCTAAACTTTACTTTTAAGCTTCAATGCAATTCTATCAATTCAAAACACTAAACAAGGCACCAATTCCATGACAACAACATACCATACTCCACCATAACCCTAAATCACGAAAATTAGGGCTAAAATTCTAGAAATGCAAGGCCTAACCAATGGCCACAAAACTTATATGAAAATGAAGCTTTCACTTACCTCAACAACTTTCCCAAAGGTACTTTATGATTCTCCAACTTGTACATTTTTGTGATTCCTCAAATCACCATCAATGGAGAAACTACAACCATCAAATTAAAGCTCTCACTCCAAGGAACAACTTTGTAGAAGGAAGTTTTGGCATTAGAGGTCAAGATCTTACCTTTTTTACAAGCTTTTCCTTCTTCCTCTTTGGTCTCCAATGGCGAAAATGGAGAGAGAAGAGAGAGAGAAATGTTTGATGATGATGATAAAGGTGAGGAGCAGAAATTTCAGTCCCCATGCCATGTCAATTCGCATAAGAGAGAGGGAGAGAAAACAATAAAATATGGTCATTTGACCTTTCTAACCATTCTCTCACCATACCCACTTGCCAAGTGTCCTAATATCATTGGTTCTCATAAAGCAAGTAACCAAATTAGTTACTCTAATCCCTCTATTAGCCATTTTAATTACACTTCTCATTTTCTTCTTAGCTAGTAATTAATTTCTCTATTAATCACTAACTAATTGCCTAACAATTTCATTCTTTCGATTTCTACTAATCATGGCATATTAATTAATATAGACACCAAACCCATAATTATTCCACTTTAATTCGATAATTATCCTCAATAATTACCATTAGCCCTTAATCGAAAATTGGGGTGTTACAGTCAGGGTAGGTATCATGAGCATTGCCCCTACGACGGCTCACGCTGAACTGCTCGTGTTGTAAAGCCATATGGCTTATAACACATTCACAATGATAAACATGCATACCAAGTATCATACATAACATGAGAGAAGAGTCACTACCTTGATCCTTCCGTGCGTGTCCTAGTGCCGGTCTCTCCCAAGTAGGGCAAATGTCAAATCCTATATTCATAATTAAGGACGAAGAGTCAATTCTCAATGACTTCTTAACACTTAGTTTGGTTATCATTATTGCTCTTTTAGTACCCATAAATAACTCTATCAATAGCTCTAAAGGGTTGGAAGACTATCCCCAAAGATCCCCTTTTTGAAAGCTCGAACCTGATATTTTTCACTGAGACACTCGAGTGAAGATGGCCTCACTTGAGTGATATTGTACTAATGCTTGAGTGAAGGAGACCTCACTCGAGTGATGGTACGGTCTACACTGGGGTATTAGAGAGTGAATGACAGCGAGTGAATACCCGAGAGCACAAGAAACTTTTTAGAGACAAGAACAATCGAGCACAGAAAGCAACACTCGAGTGATAGCTAATGCTCACTCGAGTACTAGGAAGTGAGGCACAGAAAGTAAAGACCCGAGAGCACACAGGTTTTCAAGGATCAGGAGCACTCGAGTAGAACCCAAAGCACTTGAGTGATGGCTTAACCCTCGCAAGTTTTAACGCATACTCTTGCCTTTATCCACGGAAGTGCAATATGAAACTGGGAGCAGAAAGGGAAATTGCACTACCACACTCGAGTGGAACCTAATACCACTTGAGTGATGTTCATCCCAAACTCGAGTGAACCCCAAATCACTCGAGTGATTTTATCAGAAACCAGAAAATACAGCAAAACAGACCATACTTCCCATCAATTGCCCAAATGATTCTAATGGTCCCAAACTCTTACTCAAGGCTACTCCCACACAAAAACACCCAAGGAACTCAATGGAACCATTAGAATTACCAAAATCCTATTCCATTATCATGCTTTGGTTTTGGGCAACATAATCATTCAAATTCCAAAATCATCTAAACAAAACATTTCAATCCCAAATCCATCTATCTATCCCAAATTTATCACAAGATACCATTTTCATGCTAATATCATACCAAATACCTAATGACTCTCATTTTCGAATTCAAGGCCAGAATTTCCAAACAAATTCAAAGCCACTAACTTATATAGAAAAGTTGGTTTCACTTACCTCTATAACTTTGACAAAGAGATTTCTTGATTCACCAACCTCCAAAATTTCATGTGGGCACAAATCAACACCAATAGGCACACTATAAACACCAAAATGAAGCTCTTAACTCAAGGAACAATATTAATGAAAGAGCATTTTGGCATTTGAGGCCAATTGCTTACCCAAAAATCAAGCTTTTCTTCTTCCTTTCTTCCTTCCATAGCTGCATGAGTTTGAGAGAGAGAAGAGAGGGATTGAGTGAAGAAGATGAAAGAAATGATGACACTCCCTCCCCCATACCATGCACAGCCGAAAATGGGGAGGGAAGAGAGAGAAGAAATATTAAAAAATCATATTTGACTTTTCTCTTATCTCTCCCTTCACACACAATCTTGCCAAGTGTCACCTCCCTATTGGCTCTCATAAGTAAACACCCAATTAGCTTCTCTAATCCTTCCATTAGCCATATAATCACACTTCTCATTTTTCTTTTGGTTAGTAATTAATTTCCCCCATTAATCACCAACTTATGACCAATAATTTCATTCTTTCAATTTCCTACTAATTATGGCATATTAATTAAAATTGTCACAAAAAACATAATTATCCACATTTAATTTCACAAATCATTCTCAAAAATCATCATTAGCCCTTAATCAAAATTTGGGGCATTACAGCCTACTTCAGCTTCCCCTATTTTCTAAATGCAACACCATCAATTGTCATCTTCTCTACTCCTCTAATTCCATCCTCACCTTGTTTATCTATTTTGAAAATCACAAAACCACACATTTATTTCAAAAAAAATTAATGGATTGAAATTGTAATTTCAATAAAAAGAACATAGCATCAAGATTAATTAGTTAACAATTAATTAGATGTTAGGGAATGAGGAAGTTGATATCGGATTGCTAGTTTTGGATTTGAAGATGAAGGTTGATTTCATAATTGTAGGGTTTTGTCATTATGGGATTAATGGTGGCATGAATGTTAATTTCTCTTTGGAATTCTATTTAGGGTTAAGGTGCAAATTTACCAATGAAGTTTTGTCCGAGGAGCGTCTGCACAAATATCTTTTAGAAGGGGCAAAAATACCAATGAACAATTAAAAATGGGCATCCACCACAAAAACCGTTAAATCTGTACTAACGCCGTTAAGGGTTTTCTTCTCTTATAATTTAACGCCATTAGTATGGATTAACGTTATTGTGGTAGATGCCCCTTTTTAATTGTTCATTGGTATTTTGCCCCTTCTAAAAGATATTTGTGCCAGGCCCTCCTTGGACAAAACTTCGTTGGTAAATTTGCACTTTAACCCTTCTACTTATTTATTTATTAGGTTTTACAATATCTTTTTTGCCCAAATTAGGTTTTGGCATATATAGTTAGATTTTTTTTTTATCATACACAAGTGAGGTATATGTTTTTTTGAGATTCATAAATTAAGAAATAATAATTTTGATACAAAAATATAAAAAAAAGAAGGAAAATATATAAATAAAGAGAAAATAGCATATTTGTCAACTTATAATTAACAAGGAACAAAAAATCAGACTGGGCAATAAACCGGTCACAACATAGGTTCAAGGGTTAATGGGTCAACCGGGGTTTAACAGGTAGTTGAACCAGTCATATTAAAGTATTATAATTTATAAGTGGCAATATATATTAATATATTTTTAAACTTTTATAAATAAAAATGAATATTTTTAGGAAAAAAAAGCTTAAAATCTATTAGTATTAGTTATAATGCCTATACTTATACAATGATATCTCCTTTCCTATAATTATTACATCTTTTTAAATAATTTTTTTCATTATCTTCTTCATTTTTTTAGATTTGTTCTTTCTTTACCTATTTTTCTCTTTATTTTGGTCTTCAACCTTCCATTTTCCCCTAAAAAAGCAATATAAATTTTTTTAAAAAAATGAAACTGGTCCAACCGGTTGAACCACAGGTTTTACTGGTTTCAGATCGATCCAACCGGTCTCACAGTTAGTGATCAAACTAGACTGGACCACTAACCAGTTCCCAGATCCACTAGTCGAACCGATCGGTCTGGTCCTATTTTTTATTCTCTGATAATTAGCTCTCTCCTACCCTCGTAAACCAAACAAGAAACCAAACATCTCATCCCCTCTTTTTGAGCCAAATAAAGTTCATAACCTCCTCTCTCATAACTTTAATGAACCTCACCTACCCTGCCCTCCGTTGAACCAAACACACCCTAGTGAACATATTGCTGCAAAAACACTAAACATCACATTTCTGTCCTCAAAAGACCAATTAGTTGATGTCCTTACCAAGCCCTTGGATGGATTTCGCTTTAAATCACTCAGAACAAGCCTCACTATTCGCTCACTATTTTTTAGCTAAAGGGAGGCTGTTAAAACAAGCGTCCAACCCATTTAAATATAGGTATATGCTCAACAACAAGAAATTCTAGAACTCTCTATTAGGGCTACATGCACAGCTCTTACTCTTATTTTTATGCCTTTATTTATTGCACAGTAAAGTATTGTAATACACACTAGACAATATAATGGAACTCACCTCTACTTTATTCTTATGGCCTGCTTGGTATGATGGAAATGAGTGAATGGAAATGGAATTAGAGGCCAATTCCATGCTTTAAGCATGTTTGGTATGATGAAATTTGAAAAAAAAAACTCTACTTCCATATCCATCAAAACACATGGAAAAGGTTTCCATGCTGAGACCCCAAGATTTGTAATTTCATGCCCTTATTTCCATTTTTAACCTTTGCCTCTTCCTTTCCAACCATCACGCTACCATCTCCCTCGTCCTTCCAATGCTGGTAAGATCCACGTCAACTAAGCGGCTTGTGCTCATAAATCTAATGGCGAAAGAGACATTTCCACAAATCTCTAGTTTTGTCTTCTTTTGCTTCTTCAACAAGGTTATGCGATGACACCTAAGTCTTCTCCCCCTTCTTTACATTTCCAACAACGACAATGATGAGGAGTTCCAAACCTCCTTGTTGTTATCTACCTCCTTCACATATCTGCTACAACTATGAACTCTGAAGCTTATTAGGTTTTTTTCACAACTTGTGCTCTAAAATTTTCCTTCTCAGATCTTATGACTCGTCCTCTCTGTCTTCATGTTGATGCTTAGTCATGGTTGAAAAAAATTGTTCTTTTTCTTTTTGTTATTTCTTCTCGTCAAAACGTGATGCTTTGTTAATTGGTTGTATCTAGCTTGATGATTTTGAATTTTGATTATCCTGTGGCTAGGAAAATTTCCCATTTGATTATTCATCTATTTAATAAATTGTATAGATATTTTTAGAGTTTGATGTCTGAGCAAAGGTTTTCCAGGTTGTAATTATAGTGGCTGATAGTGATTTGAAATCAATTGCCTCCATCAATGGTGGTTGAGTTTTCAAAAGGCGAGAAGATAGGTTCATTGCTATCATTTTGGGAAGGATTTTTTATTTCTTAATTAGAAGGGCATTTTGGTCTTTCTATGTAAAAATTAGATCTCATTTCCAAAACATACAAACTACTTTTAAACCCCATTTCCTTTCCACATCCACGTCCATTTCCATCTCCATATCTATTTCCATTTCCATTTCCCCCAAAATCAATTACTTGTACCAAATGAGCCATTATTCTTTTGTTTCTTAGCCATTATTCCATTTCATTATGGGATTGCAGCAAACTAAAACTCACCATAATGCCATATCGGTCATTGTAGACAGGCTAACAAAGTCGGCTTATTTCTTTCTTATTCATATAAGTTATAGCTTAAAGAGACTGGCTCAATTATATAGGGATTGGATCATTAGATTACATGGTGTGTCTACAAATATTATGTCAGACTGTGATCTGAGGTTTACTTTAAACTTTTGTAAGGCGTTATAGGAGGCTATGGGGACTAGATTGAAGTACAGTACGACTTATCATCCACAGACTAATAGTCAGACTGAGAGGATGATTCAAAACCTTGAGGATATGTTAAAGGCTTGTGCCATTAAGCTTCCTGGTAGTTGGGATTGACATCTACCTTTAGCAGAATTTGCCTACAATAATAGTTATCACTCAAGCATTTAGTGACTCCTTTTAAGGCATTATATGACAGAAAGTGTATATTGCCTCTTTGTTGGATTGAATTAAGCTAGAGAACTGTGATTGGTTTGGTGGATGAAACTACAAAGAAGATTGAGATGATCTCCCAAAAGGTGTTAATTGTGCAAAACAGATCAAAAAGTTATGCCGATAAACGACGTAACCCCTAGAGTTTGAAGTGGGTGACCACATGTTCCTTAAGGTTTTGCTGGTGACTGGTATTGGCAAATCCATTAAAGTTAAGAAGTTGACTCCTCAATTCATTAGTCCTAAGAGATTATGGAGCAAATTGGACTAGTTGCCTATCAAATTGCCTTGTTGCCACATCTTTCGAGTGTGCACAACGTGTTCCACGTGTTGCAACTTAAGAAATAATATTCGAATCCTTCCCATGTGATTGAGCTTAAGGAAATCGAGTTGAGAGAGAATCTGACCTTTATGCTCAAGCTAGAAAACATCATAAATGTGAAGGACAAGCAGTTGCGAAATAGGACAATCTGTCTCCTGAAAGTTCTAAGGAAGGGTATTCTCTCAGTGATGCTACCTGGGAAGCTGAAGAGTGACTGCGGTGTAATTTTCTTGACCTGTTTGTTTAAGTATGTTTATACATTGTGGAAGTGTTGATATTTATGCTTGTGTTGTGATGTGATCGAGCTTGTATGATGTTGTGATTAGTGTGCCATTGTATTATGGAGATTTTGCTATGACTTTGATGATGGGTTGAAATCTTGTATTCTGAATTGTGTCTTTATTGCCTTGTGAATTTTTGGAACAAAATTCTATTTAAGTAGGAAGAGTTGTAACATTCTAATTTTCATTTTGGGATTTAACTTCAATTAAGAAAGAATTAATTATGATAAATTGATTTATCATGTAATTATTGAAATATGAAGGGTTTATTTAAAATAAGATTTATGTAGTTAAAGAAAGTCTGAAATAAAATAATAATGAAATTAAATGAAAATGTAGAAATAATAATGTTTTATTATCATTTTTATTTTTATAAATAAAAATAATATAAAAATAAATAAATAAAAATGAATAGGAAAAAAATAGAAACAAAATTAGCAAAGGAAAAAAAAAGAAGTTTATGTAGTTAAAGAAAGTATGAAATAAAATAAAATAATAATAATAATAATAATAATAATAATAATGAAATTAAATGAAAATGCAGAAATAATAATTTTTTATTATCATTGTTATTTTTATAAATAAAAATAATATAAAAATAAATAAATAAAAATGAATAGGAAAAAAAATAGAAACAAAATTAGCAAAGGAAAAAAAAGAAGTAAAACAAAAAAAATAATATAGTAATATATTAAGGGGCATGTTTAATATATCACGTGGGGGTGGGGCTATTAA
This sequence comes from Inga leiocalycina, assembly GCA_963242795.1. NCBI lineage: Eukaryota > Viridiplantae > Streptophyta > Magnoliopsida > Fabales > Fabaceae > Inga > Inga leiocalycina. Next base: position 26,720,334 of record OY725328.1, read on the forward strand.
TATAGTGTTCATTTGGGATAGCGTATTTTTGACTTATAAGTGCTTATAATTCGTGATTTACGGTATACGAGGTAAGTATGTGAAAAGGGTTTTTGTCTCGACTTACGTAATAAGCACTTATTTCCAAAAAAATAAGTTATTCCAAACATAGCTATAATATAACACCCCGCCATTTCAATCAAAAATAGTGTCGGGAAACAATGATGAGAGAAGGTAAGGGCAGAAATGGCACGACGCTGTTCATGAGGGTTCTTCATTTGGGATCAAAATAGCTACTTAAATACACTCTTTTTTACTAAACTCTTTTTATAATACTGTTCTAAATAATTTTATCTTCCTAATGAGGGTAATATTGTTTCCTAATTAGAGATAACTTTGGAGTTAGGGTTTTGAAAGAGTTGTGAGTTTTGACAATAGATGATTATAGATAGACAGAAGAAGGCTAATAACTAATTTTAATTAGTTTTTAGATTTATTATTTGGTTGTTTTATGATTTTATAATTAACTTCTTTTACAAATAGATCATAAATTTTTTAGGATGTTTTTGCCTATTAAATTTGGGTTAAACAATTTATTTAGGTTATTGGAGGTATTATTGAAATTTTAATCGGTTTAGTTTGGTTAAATTTCAAGCTATATGAAATTATAAGTTAGGGTTTGATATGATTTTGATTATGTGGAGGTTTGAAGAGTTGTTTATGAAAGAGGCAAGCTTCACCCAAGAGGGGGGTGAATTGGGTGATGTGATAAATTTTCCGTTTGATGTGGTGATATGATAGTAATTGTAGATAGAGTAGAGTTGAGAGGATTAGTACACAGAGAGTTATACTGGTTCGGCCTAAAAACCAGGCCTACGTCCAGTTCTCAGAGATCAAAACCTACTGAGATTTTCACTACACTTCCAAGATTTAATGGGTTCTCAGAATGCCACAAAACACAAATCATCCTCGAATGGACTACGAGCAGAAATATTCTAACACTAAGAAATTTCTCTCCCCCTTACGACAAGTCTTATGTGCAGAAAAACAACCTATGACCTTTCTCACTAGCTTACATATACAAGTCTTATGAGCAGTAACATTCTCTCCTGCTTACACCACTGTAAGTCTTACGAGCAGCAACGTTCTCTAATGCTTGTATCTTGTAAGTCTTTTGAGTGGAAAGTTTTACAAGGAATTTTCTCAACTGCTTCTCTCGTAAGAATATCTACCCTTTCAAGGTCCCAATACCTTGAGATCAAATGAAAATAGAATTTGAAGTGTATACAGACTCTCTTACAGAGCAAGTATGATAAACACTGAAGAACGATATGAATACAGAGAAAAATATGAATAACAGAGACTCGTGAATTTGCTTATGTGAATTCTTGTGCTTCATTATTTTTGACGATCTCTGAAACTCTATATTTATAGACGTTCGATTTTTCCCGTTTGAATAACGATCTTTGTGGAGCGGGGCATGTTACTGTGGAACGGCATGCGTACGTTTGAAATCTTTGAATGCGGTAGGTACGTTCTTGTAATGATGTTGTCTGCCGCTGTTTGACTTCCTTCGCGTCTGTTTATTTCAAACGTTCAACCTCCTGTATCACACTTATAATACATTAAAATGATGTTAAATAATAATAATAAGTGATAATAAGATAAATAAATATCATTAAACCATATTCGGATTGAACGTTGTAAGACTGGTGCATTTTGTCTTCTGGCAGAGTTTCACTCGAGCGCTGAGGGGGCTCACTCGAGTGAACTCACATATTTTCTCCTTGTTCTCCAGTTTTACACTTGCACTTCCACATGATTTCAGAGAGTTCATTTTCTCACTCGCGAGTGATGTGGGGCCTCACTCGAGCACAACTCCTGCTGCTCGAGTGTCCTTGTTCTTTACACTAAGAGACCTGTCTCTGGACAACACTCGCATACCATTTTAGCAAGAGTGTGATTTTGCACTCGCAGGTGATGTGGGCCCTCACTCGAGCACACATACTCCTCCTCGAGTGAGAAGAATATTCTCATGTAATATACTCTTTTAATCAGCACTTGCATCAAAACTTGAGAGAGTTGGATTTCACACTCGCGAGTGCTGATGTGTCACTCGGGCATATGAAGTCTCACTCGGGCATACTTGTGCTTCTCTGATCTTCATGACTCTCGGCCAAATACTTGCAGTCCCTCACTCACTAGTGCTCGAGTGCAAACCAGCTTCATGCTCGAGTGTTGGTTATAATGCTCGAGTACATCAGTTAAGAATGACAGTAATTGCTCTCGGCTAAACACTTCTTGTCCAACACTTGCATGTGCTCGAGTGAGAAAGAGCTTGATACTCGAGTGTTATCTCCAGTGCTCGAGTGCATCAGTAAAATTGACAGTAGTTTGCTCTCGGGCAAACACTTTCTGTCTAACACTCACATATGCTCGAGTGCAAAGATCATCATGCTCGAGTGCTAGCTTTGTTGCTCAAGTGCATCAGTTAAATCTAATAGCAGACATTACAAAACTTTGCCATATGCATTTGGTAATTTTGTAATCATTCTTTAGACTTATAAAACCATGCTTTGCATACAATTATCTTTTGTTATCATCAAAACTTGGGATCTAACAGTTTAATAATTGGATTATGCTCATATAAGTTAGAGAAGAGATTTAATAAGTTTAGTATGTTGATATTGATGCTTTTACGACTATGGGTAGGTTAGAGGTGAAACTTTAACGTATAAAATTGAATGATTGGTGTGAGAGGATGGTGTAAAGGTTATCTAAGGATTTTAATGAGTGATTTCGGCTCATGAGAAGTGATATATGACCTTAGATTTTTGAGGTTAAGGATTGTTAAGGAAATTAGGATGTTGAGGATAATTGTTGTAGAAGAAATTGAGTTTTTGGGAGTTGAATTGTATAACTTATTTATTTTATTGTCGCTAGTGATTGATTAGCATCTATATTGATAATGTAGAGCTTTTTTGTCACTGGTGACTGCTTATACATTGCTCCTCAAGCTAAGGTTAAGATTGGAGTTGAGGTAACCGAGGTTAATTTATTCTATATACATGCTTTAGGTTGTAAGGTGTTTTCTAAACCTTACTTTCATCTATACTACTTGTATGTGTTTTGAAAAATTATGTATATGTTTGAATATGAACTTAGTTCAGTGAAGTAATGTATTTTCCAACTTGTATATACAAGTAGGGATTATTATTAAGATTGTTATTGTTATGATAATTATGATGTTTGTGGTGGAATATTGTATATGGAATGATAACCTTATAAAATGTTTTTGAAAGCTATAGCGATATATTATTTTTCTGTTATAGGATATATTAGGTTGTGTGGAAAAAATATGGAAAAATTGTGCTCATCAGCTCGCTCATTCTTGGCCTAGATTTTGAGTTGAATTTTTTGGATAGATACCTTCCTATTAGGTATATCAATGGTGGCATAGGGGGCAGTATTCTTGAAGTGATTAGCTAATCTTTGGCCAAGTATACTAGCACTGATAGGTTGTACCACGTCCAGAAAATATAAGGAGGAGTAGAATGGATGAGTGGGGATGATTCTCATCATTGAAAGTATTATGTGGTGTTTAACTATTGAGAATGTTATTATTATTATGTTTGTTAAACATTGTTCTCTTACTTGAAATCCTTTCATGTATACTTTGTAAATTGATTTTGGTTACTTGAACTTTACATATCACCTAGTCGTTGTTAATATTTTTCAAGCGAGACCTTTAATTCTTGTAGGGGCCAAGGGAAATAGATAGAGGTATAGGCATGGGTAGCCTTATAGGCCTCTTGTTATATTGTGATGTATTGATTAATATATTGACATCATAGGGTCTCGTGTTTTTGAAATACTATAGTTATTACTTAGATAACTGCTTAAACATTGTTGGGCTTAAAGCCTTATTTTGCATACTCTAATAATCTGGTGGATCCATAATCATATCTTGTGTTGGAAATTATTTTGTGTAGACCCTTATTGTGGGGTTCAATGTTGGAAAAACTTGTGCGTTATGTTTTCTTTTATTTGTTAATTGTGCTCATAGTGATGAATTTGTGGGAAGGATTTGTGCCCTGGACCCGATATGTTTTCTTGAAAGAAATGGTTTTCAATTATTACTAGTTAATAAGGTTTTATTAAACCATTATGGATAATTTTTTTGTGTGAGAAAAAGGTCTTTTCAAGTGGTGTGAAGGGTGTAAAGATTATGTGAAATCGTCTTTCCCTATGACTTCTCCTCTCATGTGAATTCTTTTCTCTTCTCTAAGTTTATCATCTTCTTTGTGGGTTTTCCATTACACAAAATGAACTAATATTATGCTTGACTCCTGCAACAAATTTGCTCAAAGAAATCATCATTAAGAATATCAACTAAATAATTGCAATTACTCTCAAAATTCAAGTGATAACAACAAACATGTATGTTTAGTTGATTTCTATAGTTTCATATTAGGCCCCTTTAGAAATAATGGAGTAACTCCCCACTCTCTTTCCAACTAATACATATTGGATCACTTGTAGCAGTTCAAAAAATAAAGATCACTTATAAATATGTAAATATTGAAAATCACTGAAGTTTTTATATAACCACTTAGTTCCACCATCACTTAACTGAGAGGTCATTCAAAATAGTATTCTCTTCATTCCTTAGTATAAGCAACAAATACTCGAATTATGTTGTTCGAAATGTTAATAAAATTAGTTGGAAACATTAAATATATAAAAAATGTAATTTGTTTGTCAAGAATGTCCTAATTTATATGAAAGAGATTTTTTTTGGGCCAAGAAAGTTATATATATCCATTATTATATGAAATACTTGCGGCATCTTGTTCCTCAGCAATAAAAGTCGTCTTAGAGGTTTCCATGGGCCACAAACCTTTCACTGAAGCTTTAACAACCTAATTAGCTATCAAATTTGCTTTCCTAGAAATCCATAAGGGAGAATGGTTCCTAATAAGTTTCCTTTGTCCAAGGATATTATCAATTCAAGTATCGCATCTCCATTTCTACTGCTGATTAGGGGTGGAAACAGGGTAGGAGGCCTGACAGGGGCCTGTAGCCTAGCCTGTTTCTGGCCTACTTAGGCTTAGCTTGCAAGAAAAAAAAAAGCCAGGCCAGGCCTGTTTGAAGGCCTCTTTTTCTAAACAAGCCAGGCCTAGGCCTATTAGTAGGCCTTTTAGGCCTATCAGGCCGACCTGGTACTATTTATAAAAAAACTTGGGCCCCCCAAATTCCCTTACCCTCAAATCTTAATCACTTTTGATCTGAATTAATATTGGGCTAGCCCAATCACTCTCAACTCTCAAGTCTCAATCACTCACGCTCTCTATAACCCCTTTCACGATCAAAGCCGAGATTAGTTCATAAAAACGTAATTAAGTTTGAATTAAAGACTATATATGATGATTTGGGACTTATTCAAAGTAAAATTTCCCAAAATTAAGGTTTACAAAAACTTTTACAACTCCTGTTCAATGTGGTCTCATATCCATATATCAATTTCACAAATGGTCTATACAGTACTATTTTATTTATAAATATTAGAGTACAAGGTAAATTTTCGACACACTCGGTGTAATATCCTAAATTGTAATCAAGGACAAATGACCTCAAAAGTGGTGTAATTAATGTTAGTTAAACACTTTTAAAGTATATGAGGTGAATTGCGATATAAAATGTGTTTGATGATGGTTTAATGCATATTGTGATAATCAGGGACAAAATGGTAAATTACCAATCAATTTGTTAGTTACTGAAGAGGGAACTCATAGGTGACTTGAGATCAATGGTTAAGATTTGTTAACAAGAGACCAAATAGGGTGGAATCCTCTGTAAATGGGCTTATATGAGTCCATAGTAGAGGGGGTAGGATTATACCAAGTGTCCAATTATGGACTATTGGATTAGTCAAAAGGTTCAAACTCTCTTCCCTCTCTCCTCTCTCCCTTAAGGTCGGTTGTGTGTGTGTGAGGAGCAAGAAAATTTGTTTCTTCATTATTTTCATCTCTCTCATCTGCCTCCATTTCCATCTCAACGCAAGGAAGAAAGTGAAAGTGAAAGGTAGTATCTTGAATTGCTAAATGGCTTATAATGCTCAAGTGTTCTTTATTAATCATGTTCCTAATGTCAAAAGCTTCATTCATATGTTTTTAGATTTTTGATTTGAGGAGTTTGAGAACTTGTGGAAATTTGAAAGTGGGAAAAATTAAAGAAGTAGCTTTAGGAACAAGTTGAGGTGAGCATTTGTGATATTTTGGTATATTTGCTATGATTTTTGGTTAAGCTTTGTAAATTCTAGAATTTTGCCCTAATTTCATAAGAATTGGATAATGGAGGAGTTTGAAATGGTATGATGTAGAAAATGATGTTAGGATGTGTTATAATGTCAATTGTTTTGGTTTGGAATTGAATGAAGAAGTTTGGTAATTTGTGGTTTTGTGTGACCTTGTGAACTAGAGTTGAAAATAAGGTGAATGAGTGGAATTTGAGTTGTTTTAAGGTTACCAATAGGTTCCTTAGGAGATTTTGTGTGGGAATGAGCTTTGGTATAAGTTTTGGAACTATTAGGATCAGTTTTGATAAATCTGAAAAACTCTGTCAGTTGCTACGTTTCTGGGTTCTGATGAATGTCACTCGAGTGAGTGGGGTTTTCACTCGAGTACAACAACATAAATTCCCTTTTCCTTTTGCATTTCGCTTGGATTTTCTGGTGGGAAGCGTGAGTGCACTCCCCAATCCGCGAGTGATATAGGTTATCACTCGAGTGAGCATGAGTTTACTCGAGTACAAGTGTATGTTCATGCTAAGGGTTGCTCTCGGTCAAGCAGTCGCAGGCTAAATTCCAAGAGTCTGATCTGACACTCACAAGTGTTATGTTCTCACTCGAGTGGTAAGGGTAGTACTCGAGTAAGCTTTCTCTTCTAAGTTGGGTATGCTCTCGGGCAAACACTTTTGGTTACCAATAGTACTCTGATATGTTTAAATGTGATATGACTGTATAGGTAATTATATTCGATGTTTGAACTTAAGACCAGGATAGGAAAGAAGTTTCAAAAATTTTGTGAAAACCCTACCAGAGGGAGGGATTTCAGAATAAATTTTAAATTATCCGATGGTCTCTAATCCATTTTATTATGTATTATCAAATCTTAATTACGCTAATTAAGGTATGGGGTTACACTCGGGTTATATTAATCAATAAAGTGTTCTATAAGGCAAAAGCCCATAAACTTTTTCCCTTTACCAAGGGATTACACAAATACTATCCAATATGTATATGTAATTCCTAACAAAACATCCAAATGATTTTTAACATGATAACCAAATATTCCAAAAGTAAAACTCATTGCCCGGAGTTCTAACTACTCTTTGTCACCCACTTGCTTTTAGATCCTTCAGCCCTGTCTAAAAATTTGTTTTGGGAGAGTGAGATTCTAAGGAATCCCCATAGTTTCAAATCACTCATAGTATGCACAACAATAAAGCATGAAAGCAAATCATCTCACAACACATAGCAACTATAACGGCAGTTATAGCAGCAAGGGCAAGTATGACTCATGTCACCCTTACGTTTGCTCACATTGAAGTACTCACGTTGTATTGCTCAGTCACATGATCATATCACATATATCACTACAGTTGGGATCTATATAAAATATTTCACATATACACACAGCCACACTGGCGGATACTCAAATAGGAATCCACGATTCCACAACGCACCCCTAGCAATTACAACGGCAGAAGCAACGGCAGGGGTAGGTGTAATAACCATTGATAGAGCTCAATATTTATATATTTTTATTAATTAATCTTAGGCTTTTGTGGAACTTAATTGAATATTTTGGGCATAATCAAATGTTAAAATGAGATTTTAGTGAAAAAATAATTTGGGAACTAAAGTGATTTAATTGTTATATTTCTAATTAATATTTGTTATTTCCATTATTCTTTAATTATGAGCAAAAGATATTACTTTGCGAATATAATTTTGTAGGTGATGATGTGACACAACTTGAGTGGTTAGGGTCAAAGATGATATTTTGGAGCTTAATGAAGGACAAAATAGGAATATCACAAGTGCAGAATTTATTTTCACATTTTTTCTAAGAGGAGGTTAAATGAGTAAGGGCCTTGTTTGGTGGTTGCAATTTTATGTCTAATGCCAAAACAGATTTTTATCTCTTATCCAAACAAGGCACAACTCATTTTTAACCTAAAGAATAAGAGAAGAGAAGAGAAGAGGAGGTGGCGGCTGAATTTTTGGAAAAATGGCTTATGCTGAACCAATGGGAATTATTAAGGAAAGAGGAGGTTGGACTGATTTGAGTCATAAAAGAAAAGGTGTGTTGACAGAATTAAGGTAATTGCTGAACCGAATTGAAGAAATAGAAGAGAAGCAATCAGACCGAATTAGAGAAGGAGAGAAGAGATGAGTCGTTTTTGTTGACTGAATAGAAGCAATGCTGGACCGAAATTAATTGAAGGAATGATAAAAGAAAGCTGCTGGACCGAATTAATAGAGGAGGCTAACCGAATAGCGTGAAGGAGAAAAGATCCAATTGAAAGAAAGGAAAGGTAGCCGAAATGGTTGACCAAGGAATTGGAAAAGGAGGACCAAATTAAAAGGGAGCTGGACCGAAAGCAAGAGAGGAAGGAGGGAGAGCACAGATAGAATAAAAAGGAGAGGAGAGGGAGCAGCTGTCATTGTGGACCGAGAGGGCTGAAGAAAAGGGAGACCAATGGAATTAAAGGAATTAAGAGGGGGGCTGTGCGTGGGAGGAGGAGACACATGAAAGAAAATAAGAGAATGGTTGCGGCTGTGTGGAGATGGGCAGCGAATGAGGAGACCGAATATAAGGGAATAGAAGGAAAGGGAGGCGCTGGATAATTCAATGCTTATGGTTATTCTCATCTTCATCCATCAAGCTTCATCCTTCTCTTTTTCCATGAGTAGCTAAAGTGTTGGTGATTTCCTTGAGTTGGGTAATGGTTTGAGCTTCTAAACTTCAATGGAATTCCTTTAAGCTCTCTTTTTAGTTCATGATTATGTAGCTTGGTTAAGTATGTAATTGTGATCTAGATTGTTATGCCAAGTGAATAAACTTGGTTGTTGAGCTAGGAGTTGATTAATTAAGCTTTGTATGATTCATATTATGAGTAGGTTGAATTGTTTATTCCAACTTGGTTAAGTAGATTTAAATGATTAAACTGAATATTTTGAATTGTTGTAATGGTAATTACAAGCTAGAATTGGAAGTTGATTATTCATCTCCTTGAGTTTGAATTATTTGGTGGTATTCATTTAATTGCTTCGGTAGAATGAATTAAATGATTATTGCAAGTATGGAGCTAGTGGTAACTTAGTTCCATCCTCTTGACTCATATTGTGGAATTCATATCATTAGCAAGCAAGGAAGACTAAAACCCCAACTCAAGGGAATCCCATTTTATCATTATTCTAGTTTATTAAATTTACGTTGTTATTAGTGGTTAAATTCAATTCCATTTGCTTCTTTGTTTTAAAACACTGAAAAATACAAAAATATTGTTTTAGCTTAGATTACTTCATAGTTTTAAACTCAAATCCTCAAAATGATTTCTCACAACTTTAAGGCTTTTTATCACTTTACTACTTAGGAACTTGGAAATTAATCTCCTCACAAGAACGACCTAGGTTGAGCTACTACACTACATTTTTAAACCTATTTTTATTTTGTGAACCCACACGACATGGGTTCATCAACCATTACCCCCTACAACTGCTCACGTTGTAATGCACTACGAGAGATAACACAATGGCCTTATGCCAAAGATTTACACAACAAACAATGATAAGACATGCATACCAAGCATCATACATAATATAAGAGAAGAGTCACTACCTTGGTCCTTCCGGGCGTGCTCTGGCACCGGTATCTCCCGAGTAGGGCAAATGTCAAATCCTATATTCATAATTAGGGATGAAGAGTTATTCACTATTCCATTATTCAACAACTTCTTAACACTTGAATTGGTTATCATTATTGCTCTTTAAGTACCCATAAACACCTCTAACACAAGCCCTAAAGGGTTAGAAGAACTATCCCAAAGATCCCCTTTTAGAAGCACAAGAACAGAATTTTCACTTATGTACTCGAGTGAAGATGGCCTCACTCGAGTGATGATGCACTTCGCACTCGAGCACAAAGCTTAACACTTGAGTGATAGCCAAATGCCCATTCGAGTTCTAGGAAATGAAGCACATGAAGTGTTATCCTGAGAGAATAAGAACTTTCAAAGTAGAGGAGCACTCGAGTGAAGAAGAGCTCACTCGCGTGATAGCTTAATACTCGCAAGTGTTAAAGCACACTCTTGAAACTTGGCAGCAAGTGACAACCTGAGACGAGAGTTCTAGGTGTCAAATACACCTGCACTCAAGTAAGAGGGGGCTCACTCGAGTGAGAACCCACCATACTCTTAAGTGAGGCAACACTCTTGCCTCCACACACGGAAGTGCAACATGAAACAGGAAGCATAAAGGGAAAAACACTACAGTACTCGAGTGGAACCCATCCTCACTCGAGTGATGTTCATCCCACACTCAAGTGGACCCCAGATCACTCAAGCGATGCTATCAGAAACCAGAAAACACAGAAGTTATGACAACACTTCCCCACTCTTGCCCAATTGATTCCAACGGTCCCAAACACTCAACTAAGGCTACTCCCACATAAAATCAACTAAGGAACCCAATAGAAACATCCAAATCACCAAATTCCTATCACATTATCATGCTTTGGTTTTAGGCCACATGGAACTCCAAATCCCAAAACATTATCACTTCACATTTTAACCTCAAATCAATTCTATTATCCAAAACATATACCAAAACACCCATTTCCATACCAATAACATGCCAAACTACCAATGACCCATATTTTCAAAAATAGGGCAATAAATCTAGAAATTCCAAACTAAATCATTTGGCACAAAACTTAGATAAAAGTGTTTCTCTTACTCACCTCTATAATTTTGCCAAAGAGGTTTCTTGATTCTCCAAACTTCACAATTCCTTGAGAACTCAAATCAACACCAATGGAAGATCTATAACCATCAAAATGGAGCCCTCAATCCAAGGAACAACATTAAAGAAGTGAGTTTTGGCATTAGAGAACATTTACTCACCTTAAATCAAGCTTTTTTTCTCCCATTTTTCTCCAACAATGGCAAGAGAGAGAGAGAGAGAGAAATGAGAGAGGTGAGTGATGAAGGAGATGAGGAATGATGATTTCTTGCCTTCCCCATGCTTGCACAGCCGAAAAGGAGGAGGGAAGAGAGAGGGAAAATAATAAAATATTGGTTTGACTTTTTTCCTTCATCCTCCCTTCACACACACAATATTGCCACATGGCACTATCTCATTGGCTCTCATAAAGTAAGTAACTCAATTCGTTACTCTAACCAATCCATTAGCCATTTAGTCACACATCATATTTCATATTAGTTAGTAATTAATTTCCTCATTAATAACTGACTAATTAACCAACAATTTCCATTCTATCAATTTTCCTGATTATGGCATATTAACCAAAATTGCTACAAAACACATAATAATTCAAATTTAATTCACAAATCATTCTCAATAATTGTCATTTACCCTTAATCAAAATTTGGGGCGTTACACTCTCACTCGCTCTCGCTCTCACTCTCACAGACTCAACTTCATCTTTCTCTCGACTCCCACCCTCAGATCTCGGATTCTCAGCTTAGCCACCTTACCATCAACATGCACCACTCTTACTCTCTCAGTTGATCATTGTCACTCCGATCTCAGCCCTGTTCCTTTCTCAATCTCATATCTCATATCTCAGCCGATACTGGACATGTCGACTCTCAGGCTCAGATCTCAGCCCTGTTCCTTTCTTCAGCTTCGCCTTGATCCGAAGACCATTCGTCCTCTCCTTCCTAACCATAAGTCCTGAACCTTCGAGAGTCATCATCCTTTTTACTCTCCGTCGGTCGTCCTCTCCAATTTTCTTCTCTTCTGGTTTGATTTCTCTTTCAATTTGCTTGCTTGTCTTCTGGTTCGATTTGATTCTCTAGTTATTTGCCTCTTCGATTTAAAATGCTAATCATCAAAGAATGAATTAGCCTTTTCTTTTCTTTGAAAAATTGTAATAGGTCTGGCCCAATCCCACACTTTATATTAACTTAATTTTTCATTTTCAGATCCATTTATAGCTTAAGTTTTTATATTTGTGGTTTGCAAACATAAGATACAAATCAATAAAAAAAACATAAGATACAAGATCATAAAGTAATTAACAGAAGATAAAAGTTCATAAAGAAGTGGCTACTATATGCTTGCCGTAGAAACAAGTTGTTTGTTCATGTGCTAATTTATGAGAGACAAACGTGCAAAATTTTGGCTTGTTTGAGTTTGACATGTTTTTGGCCTATTTGGCATAGGCCTGTTGTGAGGCCTGTAGCCTGTTTCCACCACTATTTCAGTTTCAGGCATTCTAAATAAGCCACAGGCTAGGTTGAAATATCCCAATTTTTGATTAAGGGTTAAGGACTTCAAAAGTGGATATGATTATTATAATCCCCGAATTTTGAGATTTGAGGCTAGAGAATAAGTCTAAAATAAGTGGACTGCTAAGCCCTAGTTTAGCAAGAGCCCAAATTTATTCCATAATGATTCTTATATCTTTGGGGTATTAAAGAAAGTAAAATGGTGAATTTTGAAGAAAGTAATTATGTTTTTGGTGAAATCGCCTATGAGGTAGTGAGCTTGTCATGCGATTTTGTATGAACAAATGATGAGAAAAAATTATAAAATTTTACAGAGTGAAAGTAGACATCCTAAGCTTTAATTTGATAGGTCATATGACTCAATTAGAGCTATATACAAAAGGTTATGAATTTTTGAAGTCAGCACAGAAAAATTGTGAAATTTCTGGAATAGTATGCAAAGATTGAAATTCTAGGAATTTTGTGATTTCATCTAGCAAAATTCTATATTTGTCCTTAAAACTAGACTCAATAAGGGTTCTATAGGCTTTAGAATTACTCCAATTCGATGTTTTTGGAATTAGTTATGATTTTTTAAAGATTGGGCAAAAATCTGCTAGAATTTCCAATTAATCCAAATTTTGGAAAATGATTATATAATTAAAATACAACATCATATATGATAAAATAAATCACCTCCTTCCTCCATCATGCCAGAAATGACCTCCTTTTTACTAGAAATAGAGAGAGAAAGCTTGAGAGGGTTTAGAGAGAGAAGGAGAACAGAACTTGCAAGGTAAGCCGATTTCTCCGATGATCTAGCTCTTAACGCGTATAACTCCGCTCCTAAGCCACTCCTCTATATTCTTTATGGTTTAGAAGCTCAAAATTTGTTGTTGAACACCTAAGGTTTCAGCCAAGTCAAGGAAAAGCTATTGGGAGCTTGAGGTAACTTTCAAACTTTTGTATATTGACTATTTTGGCTATTGTAGACAATTTAATCGGTGAAATGTTGCCAGATTGTCATTGGTTTCAAAAATAGAAAATGGGTGTGTAAGGTTGTTATGCTGCCCAAATTGGTACTAAATGGTAGTTGTAACCTAATGGAATAGTCAATAAAGTGGTTAGGAGTAGAAAGGAACACATTTACGCAGTCGAAACTAAAAAACTCCAATTTTTCCCGGGCAACTGAGAATTTCTGCCAAGGCTAGTTTGGAGGGTTTAGATTTGGATTTTTAATGATTTGATCATTCCATTGAGTTCAAGAGCAAAAATTAGGTGGGGTTACAGTTGGTCACTTTTTCGGAAAAGGCCAAAAAAGCATAATTACGAAAACTCCCCTAAAACCCTTAAAGTGGGGCTGCCAAGGGTAAATTTGTAATTTGACAATAAGTTTGATAATTTCAAGTTCAAAAATGGATTCCTTGGACAAAAATATGTTAGGATAGCCCAAGATAGAATTTTGAGAAAAGTACAGCCGGATCGGGTACAGCGTGGTCGGGCCGGGTCCCCGGGAGCATTTTTGTAAATTTTCATAATAGGCTCATATAACCCCCAGAAATACCATGGAAGTTTCTAAATGGTACATTTGGAATTGTATGATCGAATATGGAGCCCGAGCTGTTGTCATGCTTTACGAGGCACATGTTTCGAGGCGAAAAAGGGTTAAAGTAGGGAACTTACCTCTCTTGCATGTATTTGATATTTGTGTTGGTGTATTGATGCATGTTATTGCTTTGCTCAATTATGTGTAATATATATGGATGATTAAAGTTCTGTTTCTATTTATGTTATGGCCATAAGCATGTTGTTTAAAACATTGAGCACGCAGATATGTCATTGTATGAGTGATATATCCTGATTTTATAAAAAATATTTAATACCATATTTAGGGATTTTATCATTAATTTTTAGGCTAAATAACATTTATTATGATTAGATTGAATTAAATTTGAATGTATAAAAATAAATCTTAAAAAGAGATATTTGTTATAATCTTGTGATTTCTCTTTAAAATTTGAATTTTGAATGAAGATATTACAAGATATTGATTTGAATTGTAGGTCACATTGGAAAAGTAGGAGCTGAGTGTAATGACCCAATTTGAGATTAAGGGCTAATGACTTCAAAATTTCTTGTAATTAGTGTAATTAAACACTTTTGGATAAATGTGATATGGATTTGATATAAATGTTCTTGGTGATAATTTATTCAGCATAGTGAAAATTAAGGGCAAATGGTAAAATTCAAAATTTACCGACCAATTGGTCAGTTACCAAAGAGGAAACTCATTGGTGATTAAAGATCAAGGGTTGAGATCTATTGTCTATGGGTCGGAATCCTATGTTATGCACATATGTGAGCTCATGGAGGAAGTAAACAAGATGTTGCCAAGTGGCAATTTGTGGACCATAGGATTATGTTAAAAGTTAAACACCACCTTTTCTCCCTTATCTCTCTCCTATTCGGTGGGGAGTATAGGCAAGGGAAAGATTACACTCATTATCATCATTTTCATCATATCTCACCATATTTCTCTATCCTCTATTTCCGATGAACACAAGGTGGAAAGAGAAAGAGAAAGCTTGAATTTTTAGGTGAGTAATGGTTCTCATATGCTCAAACACTCTTCACTAATTTTGTTCATAGTGTAAAGAGCTTCATCATAGTAGTTTCAGAATCTTAAAAGGTGGTAGTTTGGGTGTTGGAGCAATTTGAAAGTTGGAGAATCAAAGTTTGGTTTTAGCAAAGTTGAAGAGGTAAAGAGTTGATGCTTTTTGGTATATTTATTGTGATTTTTTGTTAAGGTTGATAAATTCTGGAAATTGCATTGGTTTTATGCCGATTTTGAATGCATGAATTATATGATGAATGATGTTGGAATTGGTTTAGTGTGAAGTTATTTGAGTATTGGATATGGTCTTGGATTTTGGATGTATATTGAAGGAATTTGGGTATTGTGTGTGTTATAGAGACCCAAGAGTATGAATTGTTGTTAGGATGGGTTTTGAGTATTTTGGAGACTACCAATGGGTTCCTTATAGGATTTTGAGTGGGAATGAGCTTTGTGTGAAGTTTGGGAACCATTGGGATCAGTTTTGGAAAATTTGGGAATTTTTGTGAGTTGCTGCGATTTGGCAATCTGATAGCATCACTCAAGTGAGGGGGTATCACTTGAGTGCTGTCGTGTAATTTCCCTTTCTCCTTTATGTTTTGCCTAGGTTTTATTGAAGAAATCTCGAGCGCACTTCTCTGCCTGCGAGTGATATTGGTAATCACTCGAGTGAGCATGGGTTCACTCGAGTGATGGAGTGAGTTTATGGTTAGGGTTGCTTTCAGGTCCTCACTTGCTGGCCAATTTTCAAGAGTGTGTTTTGAAACTCGCAAGTGTGGTCTTATCACCCAAGTGCTAAGGGTTGTGCTCGAGTAAGCCTTTTACTCTGAAGTTGTCTATGCTCTCAGGTAAGCACTTTCTATAATGTACTTTTGGGGACTTGAGTGAATTTGGAGCTATTACTCGAGTACGATCCCCTATGCTCGAGTGTTGTGAACATTTTCAGGCCATGGTTGTTGCTCACTGTCAAACACTTACGAGTGAGAGCCACTCTTACTCGAGTGCAAGTCTCTTATCACTCGAGTGAGGTCATCTTCACTCGAGTGAGTCAGCCAAAAATCAGTGTTGTGCTTTCGAAAAGGGGTCTATAGGGTAGTTTCTTCCAACCCTTTTAGTATGTGTTTAGGCCCCTAATGGTCATCCTAAAGAGTTTAAATGATAACCAACTTAGAGTATGATAGAAATATATAATTGGAAAAGAGATTGAACGGTTGTCCCTAATTTGGTTATAGGATTTGACATCTGCCAGACTCGTGAGCCCACTGTGCCAAGGAACGTCAAGAAAGAACAAGGTAGTGACTCTTCTCTTATACTTTGTGTAAATGTATTGTATGTATTGTGTTGCTGCTGTTGCTTTATGATGCCTTGTGACGCTTTGTGGAGCTTTGTGATACTTTGTGCCTTGTGATGCAGCTGCATAGTGTTTACAGTGAAAGCTAGCATTGAGATTACAGTGAAAGCTGGCATAGTGTTTACCATAAAAGCGGGCATAGTGCATTGTGATTACAGCTGGGGATGCTGTCGTTTGTGGCATGAGCTATGAATCATTGTGTTGTTGCTGAACATGATAAACTTACATGCTATGTGTTTATATGCTGTATGAGTGATTTGTTACTACTGGGATTCTTTAGAATCTCATTCTTTCCAATGACTAACATTTCAGACAGGGCAAGTGGCTCAAAAGGGAAGCGAACAACCCGGAGTAGTTAGCATCTCTCAGGGACATTTTAATTTTGGACTGTTGGTTATCTGTTTTGGATTTGGGATTATTGTATGTATATGGGTTGTAAATATTAATTTTTGGATATGTATTCCCCTATTTTTGGGAAACTTTAAACCCAATATATATATATGTAATCCGGGGTTGCCAGGATTTTAGTTGTGCACTCTGATATTTATCATTGTGATTTGATTCTTAAGTAATTATATTTGAATGTGAATGAGAGACCAAGCTGAATATATTTTGAACTGCTTTTCGGGATACCCCATCTTGAAGATGAGGAATCATAAATGTTGTTTTTGTCTTATTAGTCTCTATTTCACTTTAATTTCATAAACCGGATGTAATTACGGTGAGGGGGTTACACTGAGGGACTAAAAAGTAAAGATGTATAAGGACTAAAGCAGAAAATAAGATTTTACATGTGGCTCCAAGGGAATTCTGACAAGAAAAAAGGGTCTTATTCTGTAATATTATATGTTACTTTCAAAAGGAATAGACCAGAGAAAATTATAGAAAAGGATCCCAAAATTACAAAGTTCCAATTTGGTCCAAAAATCCGACGTCTTTCACCTACTTTCAGTGTAGAAGGATCAGAGAATATTACAGAATAGAACGCCGAATTTCCAAAAGTCCATTTTGGTCTAAAATCCCGATAAACCCCCACTGAAACTGATTGTGTTTGTAGCTGATACAAATAAATCAAATATAATTATAATCTTGGAGGGATTTTTGCCACAACTTGGTCCAGATTTGATAGAGATTTCAAATCTTAAAAAGAAAAGGAAAAAAAAAGGAAATTGTATCGACACTTTAAAAAGAAGACCTGAAATTAGAATAGGGGATCTTGACGAGCCATAGAAGGGACATACACACGCATCCGGAGAATGAGATACACCCGCAGGCAGCCGCGAACGAGAGAGAGAACTAGAATTGCTTCTAACACCAACATTGTCTCCCTCCTTCTCTAATCGGTTCCTTCCACTCCCTTCCATGGATTCTTGGTGTCTTTAAAGAATTGGGGTGGTGATAAACTCCATGAGAGGCTAAATTCTTTTGTGCTTCTTGGAGATGGAAGATTGGTTTAAGCTCCAAAAATACATTCATGGGAGTTATTTGTTTTAATCTTTTTATTTAATTATGTAACGGATTTTCTGAGTTAGGATTTTATGTTATGTGATTGATTTACTAATATTGCGATTTGTTTATCTTAGTAGTGATTGAACAATTGTGATTTAGATTGGATTATGTGGTTTGAGATTTAAATTTCTATATTTCCTTTTTGGTTTAATGTGGTTGTGCTATTCTTTCATAGTTTGAATGAGTATTATGACTGTTTTAATCCTGTTTGAATATCTCAGTTAAGTGTTCATTGTATAGAGGAACAAGTTGCATAAATCCAATCCTAAATTACACACTAAGTGGTATTGAATAGTGTATTAAGAAGTAATTATCTAGCTAGATTTCTAGGGATAATCACTAATTAATATTACTAGACTTAGTGAGTTGCTAAGGTTTGATTTTTGACTTAATGAGTAGTTTAACTCCCAAATCATTTTGAGCAAGGATAACCTATATTCCATTCTTCCAAGAAGCATTCATCATCAATATGTTTAAATCAAATTTCATTAATTATCTCAAAAAATTCCCAAAAATCCAAAAAATAGTAGTCTGGGTTATTTTCCATTATTGAAAAGAAAAAAATCAATTTAAAACCCATCTTAATGTTTTTATCACTTAGTTTAGATTAGGAATTAAATAAAAGGCTCTTCAAGAGAACACGACCCGAGTTGTGCCATTCACTGCATAATTTGGTTTATTTTGATTTAACCTGAGGCGACTAAAGGTCTTAAATTAGTAAGCATGAGTTAATATGATGCAAACATGTCATGCATTAAACACTTATCTTGCATGCACATTGGTATTGTTTTCCTACTGATATTCTCTTGAATCTCACCCTCCCCTACCAACAATTTAGACAGGGCAAGTTGCTCGTGGAGAGAGCAAGCAACCAAGGGCAATGAGGACTCTTTCGGGATATAGTTTTGGTTTTTGGTTATCAAAATGGATTGGGATGATTGCATATGGTTTGGATGTATATTTGGAATGAGATTTTGTGTAATCCCCGTATGAGAACTTGTGTATGGGAAAATGTGCCATGTGAACTTTTTACTTAATATATGGAACTTGAGGTTTGCCAGGATTATTATTGTGCACTCTGATGTTTATAATAAATGTGATTTATCTTTACGAAGTAATTGTATTCAAAATGTGAATATGAGACCAGATGTATTAGATTTTGAAACGTATTTGAGAAAACCCTATCTCAAGGATGGGATTGTAAACGAGTTTTGATTATTATTGGTCTCTATCTCATTTTAATTGTGTATTTCGAATTATAATTATGAATGGGGTTACATTTTTGCTATCATAGCTATAGTTCCTAGCAAAGGTGGATTTTGCTAGGATAGTTCCCCTAGATTGGCCTAAGAAATAGGCAATGATTTGTGATTAATTGTGGTATACGTATTAAGGTCCCTGCTATTTGTGGATATATGAGTTTAAGGGTTGTGTGTATACATTATCTGTGATATGGATATGGTGAATCAGTGTGGTTCACCCGAGAATTTGAGGAGTAGGAATAGTGTTGAAGGCATGACTAGCTGTGTTCGAGCTAGAGGGGTGCTGATTGTTAGTGGCAGAGTATCACCCTGACGTTATGAAATTAGAATGTGACATTGACCTGAGGATGGTTCTTGATAGAACCAATGAATAGTTAAGAGATATGGTCTCAAGGTTGAGACAGAGGATAGAATGTACGAATGGCTTCTGAATTCTCATTACAATGATACCTTCATCTTGAAATGACCAACTGGATAAAGCTATCTACAGAGGATTCAGATTGGAAAAGGCTACCTGCGGAGAGTTCTGATAGGAAAGGGTTACCTATGGAGAGTTCTGATCGGTGAGGGCTACCTATGGGGAAATATGATCACAAAGGGCTACCTACGGAGAGTTCTGGTACCGTAATGTGGAGCCATCGTAACGACAAACCATAGTGTGGAGCTACCGATACAAAAATCGTAGAGTGCAGCCGCCTTGACGAAAAAATGTGGAGTGTAGTCGTCGTGATGTTGAATAGTAGATTAGCGCTACGGAAGCGTTGACTCTCAACGATGGTGTATTGTAATAAATCCCATGTGGAATAGGTTTTCTTGAGATAAGAAGCTATATGGCTTAGAATGATTCAAGTTGAATCAGGCCAACGTCTAGCACAGATGAATACAGATGGTGAGTGTTGTCAATTGTAGTGGGGGATTCCTATGGGACTCCTACTAAATCAACCTGACATTCTAAAAGCACAGATGAGGTGATAGACCTTAGAGTGTGTAGCATAAGCATGGTGAATGTGATGCATTTGAGAAATACGCTGAGCAAGAGCTCGAGACAGTATTGTTAAAGCAAGCGTTTCACCCAAGAGGGGGGTGAATTGGGTGATACTAAAATTTCGTTGCAAATATAAAAACTTGACGGTGAATATAAAGCAATAAAGAGTAAGGAGAAATATCACCGAAGTGTACACCGAGAGTTATACTGGTTCAACCACAACCACTTTGACCTACGTCCAGTCCTCAGAGCTTCTCTGAGAGTTTCACTATAACTTCCAAGATTCAGTGGGTTCTTGGCACCTCAGTATAGGCAAGTTCCTTCGCCTAGACACTCGCTCCCCCTTACAAGTTGTAATCCAATCCCAACTCAAGGTTCCACAACCTTAAGTTACCTCAATAACAAATATTGAGTTTGAATGAAATATCTCTCCCACAGAGTGAATAAGAATCATTGAAGCATAGAATTACAAGTATAATGTAAAACAGAGTGATGAGCTTGATAATGCGTTCGTGTGTGTTCTTGTTGTGTGCTCTCTGTTTGGATGTTCCCGTATATATAGATGTGTTGGTAATGATTGTTGGAACGTTTTTCTTCATGCCCGTTAGAGTGTGCGCAGCCACTGTTGACTTTTCCAATATTTGAAAAATATCCGTTTGTGGTAGGTGGCGGTAGGTGGCATTTGAACGTTGCATTTGACTTTCCTTATTTGGTAAGATCTCTTCATTGTTTATCTGTGGATATGCTAAGAATACTAATACAATGAAAGGTTAATCACATAGGAAACAAATCAATGAACGTTGGAATGAATTCTCAAAATCTGAACTTGCATACTCGAGTAGTTACTCGAGTATTCATTTAAGTTTATTCGAGTACTTACTCGAGTATCATCGTGAAAATATTGACAAACTGCAAGTTAACAAATGAACATTACATTACTTGGGTAGTGTATGGAGTAAACACAATTTCAAACCTTTGGAAATACCTGTTTACTCGGGTACTTACTCGAGTATGGCACCCTTTACTTCATAGGTTACTCGAGTATCAACTCGAGTAAACTCTCAAATAAACTTTAGGTTACTTGATGCTTTACTCCAGTAACGTTGGCAAGATTTCAAGGCTGAGAGCACATTAAGTTTGATTACCTTGTTACTCGAGTCCTTACTCGAGTAAACATAAATTTTGTGCATAGCTTACTCGGACAGTGATTTCAAGTTCTGTGCAAATAACTCTGCATATTACTCGATTACTTACTCAAGTAATCCAGTATAAATAAGTGATTGAACACCTGCATACTTGAGTAGTGCCTCGAGTGAAATGTGATAAAAGCATAACATGTTATTCAAGTATTACCTTCAGGTTTTGATTTACCACAGTGAGTTACTCTAGTAGCTCCTCGAGTAACATTGGTAGGATAGAAAATGCTGAGAGCAACATTTTTCTTGAAGCAAGGGACTCGAGTATCATTGGCAGGCCGAGAGTAACTGGAAGACTTTTACATGGTTACTCGAGTAACGTTGGCAGGCTGAGAGCAACTGCAAGTGATTTACCTGGTTACTCGAGTAGCCACTCGAGTAACGTTGGTAGGTTACTTGAAGGTTGCTCTGGTTACTTCAAGTTTCTATCCCATTACTCGAGTACTTACTCGAGTAACCCTTTAGAAAACTTGCCAGTAATGAAGTTTCTCAGCTTTTTCTCTTGGCCTTTCTTCATTACTCCAATGCTTACTTCACGTAATGATTTGCCTTGTTATTACTTTGTTCAAACTTATTTGTTAATCAAATCTTTTTCATGCCATCCTTTGTTATCATCAAAACATGAGAGATCTAACATTCTCCCCCTTTTTGATGATGAAAAAACTTGGTGATTTTGAACAAAGTTTTTGAAATTAAGTTCTCAAATAAACAATTTTTGAATTCAATGATAATTTTGAAAACCTTGTTAAGTGTAAATTCAAAGAGTTTTGGAAAATCATAACATATTCACCTTACATACATAACAAACTCATTAGTCCCACAATGTATTATAACTTAAAAGCTTAAATGGACTTGAAATGAAATTATAACTTAAAGAAACTAGCATTAAGCTTAAACATTACATTACAAGATGAAAAATAAGTTGAAAAGCTCCCTAAATCCCATGTACACCCATATACCCAAAATGACTCAGAAACTCCACAAAATCACTCTCAAGCTCTTCTCCCCCTTTTTGTCTTTATCAATCAAGTGGAGGACTAGAAGGCTTGACCATAGAGATAGGTTTCACAAGAAGAACCAAAGGGCCATCTGAACTTAGAGAATCAAAAGAAGAACTTGAAGATTCTGGTTCAGGAAGATTAAGTGGAGGGATATGAATGTCTTCTCTTGGAGGAACAAGAGAGGGCTGATAGACAATCATAATGGTGGTCTCAACCTTTTCTGTGGCCTCTCCCGAATGATGATCAGAAGATGAGGAAGAGATCTCCTCTGTATGAGTAAGAGAAGGAATGGGTGTAGGAGTAGGTTGGGGCTGAGCTCTGGGTGGTGAATCCTCAATGATAATATGAATAGTCTCATTAGTTTCAGGATTGTCCATTGAGCAAAGGATATCTCTGGGACTTGGTTCAAGTGGACTAGAGACTGGAGGGATAGGTGGCTCAACCTCAGTATGATAAAGATCAGTTGGGATGTTCTCTGGAGGTGGTGGTATATTCTCTGGATATGGTATACGCTCTGGAGATGAGAATAGCTCAGGTGCAAATGATGATGGACCAACAGAAGGTCCAGGACCCAAAGAGTCCAATCTTGCCAGAATCAACTTCAAGGTCTCACCCTGGGCTCGTTGCTCAGCTAGCAACTCTTCGTGCCTCTTATCCATCCTTTCAACTAGCTCACCCAACTTGTGATTCATGTGAGTTATCAGCTTAGCATTGGTGTTGGCAATGTCTACATGGAATCCCTTGAGCATATTCTCCATAAAGTGTTGGAGTGTGGCATTGAGGAAAGAGGGTGTAGAGGTAGTGGCAGCTGGAGCCTAAGACTGAGTGTCATCCATTTTAATCGTCTCAGTCTCGGTCTTCTTCTTCTTCTTAAACCCAGACTCTAGAGGACCCTTGAGAGGAATTTTAATGTTGAGCTTGCCAATTTGATTTCTCCCAACTAGAGTAACTCTCTCAATATGATCTTTGCTCTCCAAGTACCATATCTTATTTTCCTTCAGAATGAGTGAAACAATCTGAGGATATGGCATAGGCATAGTAGCTTTCCCATATACTTTGTACCTCTTCATCTCAGAAAATATGTACTCCCCCAAATCCTTTTGTTCCTTCAGGAGTAAGGAAGCAAACCATCTATAGTCTCTATCAAAAAAGTGGGTATAATTGTTGGCCTTGTTTACAAGGGATATAGAGTATATATACCATAGAACCCTGTGATGATCGCACATGCCACTAGGTTTGAAGTTCAAAGGGCCTACAAGCTCACCAGGTTTAAGGACAGAGAAAATTTGGTTTGAATCAAGTTTGGAGTAAATGTCATCTGGTGGCTTCTCTATTCCTAACCACAGATTGATCCTAGAAGGTGAGATAAGTATCTTTTGGCCTCTAATAATCGTAGTCATTTCTTCCTCAGCTGAAGTTCTATTTGGTTCATCTAGAATCTCAAGATTGCAATAAAAGTGTGTGACTACTTTAGTGCAAAAAGGAAGCTTAATAGACAGCTAAGGCATAAAAGGTTCCAGAAAGGGACTAAGATCATACTTCAATACCTCCTGAAGTACTTTGAGGTCCACATAGTGAGTCTTGTATACTTTTCTCCTTGAGAACTGAGTGAGATACTTCTGGGACTCCTCTAGCTTGTTGACATTAAACCCCTTTGGAGGTTTAGTGATCTCCTCTTCTGGCAATACAGATTTCTTTGAAGACTGCCCCTTCTCAAGCTGATCTAGAATGCCAGCCATTGCCTTAGCCACATTCACATCATATTTGAGCTTTTTGGATGGTTTAGGTGTGAAAGAGGGAGTGGAAGAATCTGAAGGTGGAGGAGAAGGAGACTTGGCACTTTTGCCTCTCCCAGTAGAGGTGCTCTTCTTGGATTGAGCCCTTGTAACAATTGGTTTGGTGAAAAGAATTTGCGGTGTTGAAGGTAAAGTTGTTAAGATGCCTGGTTCCAGCTTGTTGTGATTGTTTATTATGAGTCCATCTCCCTGGTTGGGTTGGATCGGGTTGGTTCGATGGGCTGCACCTGGTAGGCATAGGCTCAGGATGTGACGAACATTTGTGATGTCTTTCACCTGTGGCTTATCGGGTGATTTCGATGGGAGGACTGTTCCGTTGGGGTTATAGTTTACGGGGGATTGACTATTTGTGAGCCTGAGGGTATGTGTATACACCGCCACACCAATAGTCCTTGAGTCGCTAACAACGGTTCGGGTCAAGACTGTGCATCTTCCTGGCAATAAAAGGGGATAAGGGTGGGGTGTGATTGTGGATCTGATGTGTATGTACCGCCACGATGATGAATCGTAGATCAGAGCTATGGTAATGTGGGCTCAACATTGTGTTAGTTATGGCTTCTAGAGGTAAAACTTTGGGACCAAGTTATTGTGAGAAGCGGTCTTGGAAGATCCCAATATGATGAAAAGAGTTTATGGTGCTGAAGATGAAGTGTTTAAAGACATTAATGTTGAGAATATACCCAGTCCCAGCTTGATGAGATAGTGTATTGTGTGTCTTTCACCTGCGGCCGCATAGGGGTTCCCATGGCGAAGGACCGTCCCGTTGGGGTGGTAGTTTACTGGGGATTGACTATTTGTGAGTTTTTCACCTGTGGCCCATCAAGGGTTTCGATGGGAGGACCGTGCCTACGGGGCGGTGGGATTACGGGGGATTGACTATGTGAAAACTGAATAAGCTATGTGAATAAGCTGGGATTAGGGTATGGTTGTGTAGCAGAGCAGAGCTAATTCAGCTGATGGCGAATTTGATTACATGATCAGGGGTTCTCACTTGTGAGGGCACTACCTCAGTATGGCCAATATGGCTAGCCATCATGTTGGTTGCACCGGTGTTGACCCTAGGCCGAAAGGCGGTGTGTAAAATTAGAGTCTACGATGTGTGTTGCTGTGAAAGCTATGTGAATGACAGCGTGCGCATGTCAGCTTGAGCCATTGTAGGGAGTGACGCTGGTCATCTCTACCCCGGCCGTTGATATACCGTTGTAAATGTGGATGTCATGGAGGCAATTATGTGTATTCCTTTGAGCTGCACCACCATTCGAATAGTCCTCTGGTAGCTAACAACAGTCGTAGTGATGGCGGGTGAAAGAGGATGAGGGTGGGGTATAGAGATTGAGACTCCCAGCTGGCTGCCTGGATAGAAGAGATTGAGACTTCAGGTGAGCTATTATAGTAGGGTGCTTCGAATAAAAGAGATTAAGATTCTGGAGTGGCCTGGTGTTGACATTGATGCCCAAAAGTCCTGATTTCCACTAGTGGAGTCATTGGTGGGTGTACGGGTGAGGGTGGCACCATGAGAGTTGATATGGTGAAGTGATGTTGTTGTTGAAGCCCAAAAGTCCCAATTACCATTAGCAAAGTCGCTGGTTGGTGTACGGGTGAGGGTAATGGCTTGAAAGTGGATATAGCGTAAGCTGAAGTATTGTTGAAAACAATGAAAGCTGAGATATATGTAAATACAGAGGAAGCTGTTGGTTGTGCGTAGTGAATTTGTGGTGCTTTGGGTTATTCTCGGAAGGGGTGACTAGATGGAGCAGAGTGGTGGTATATACTTCCCAACTCCTGAGGTCTTATGAAATAAGCTAGCCACTTGTGATTTGAGGATTGCAATGATTATGTTCGTGCGACGATTGTGTTCCTGCAATGATTGTGTTCGTGCAGCGATTGAGTATAATGGCGATCATGGCCTTGGGACAATTGTATTGTATTGATATATGAGTTAAAGATATCGCCCCATTGCCTGTGTGGGATGGCAGTGGAACAGTACTACGAGCGCTAAAGTCCTAAGTATTGTTTGATAAGAAAAGATTGAATGTGAAACAGCACAAGTGAATAGAATTACTGAAAACTACAACCTGGAGATCAAGTATTATCCGGGTAAAGTTGAGGTCATCATTGATATTTGTAGTCTGAAGGTTATGCGGATTGTTGCAGTAATGACTGAGATTAAAGAGGCTTAAAGCCAGGATGCATGAGTACAGTCCGTCCGAATTATGATCAAATAAGGTGAAGACCTCTAGTGTTTGAAAATGGAGATCACATGCTTGTAAGAGTGTCTGAGTACGGGGATTGGTAAAGTGATTAAGAAAAAGAAATTGAGCCATGATGCATTAGTTCATTGAGATTCTTATGAGAATCAGACCTGTAGTGCACCATTGGTGCAAGTGGTGGGGAAGGGATTGCGACAACAAGAAATAATTTGAGAAACATAAACCGTCATGAAGAGGCGTCTGAGGTTTAAGTCCCGGGTTGTGTAACAAATTTCGAGGACAAAATTTATTGAACGGGGGGATAATTGTAATGCCCCAAATTTTGATTAAGGGCTAATGATGATTATTGAGAATAATTTGTGAATTAAAGTTGAGTTATTATATGTTATGTTGCAATTTTAATTAATATTTCATAATCAGTGAGAAATTGAAAGAATGACAATTAGTTAGTAATTAATGGAAGAATTAATTACTAACTAAGAGGAAAATGAGAAATGTAACCAAATGGTTAATAGAGTTGTTAGAGTAACTAATTAATTACTTACTTTATGGAAGAACCAATGAGGAGTGGACATGTGTTAAGGTGAGATGATGGGAGAGTGGTTAGAAAAGTCAAAAAAATGGGAATTAAAAACTATTTTCCCTCCCTCTCTTCTCCTTGGGTTCAGTTGAAATGGTATGGGGAAGAGAATCATCATTATTTCTCCATCTTCAAGCTCTCTTCTCTGTCATTTTCTCTCTCTTTTTCGTGCTGCCATGGGAGCTCAAGCAAGAAGGAGAAAAGTTTGAGATTTAAGGTAAGAAGATGACCTCTAATGCCAAAACTCTCTTCTTTAAAGTTGTTCCTTGCGTTGAGAGCGTCAATTTCATGGTTTTAGATTTTTCATTGGGTGGTGTTTTAAGCACACAAGGAAATCTAGAGGCTGGAGAACCAAGGAACATCTTTGGGAAAGTTAAAGAGGTGAATAAGTTGAACCTTTCCATATGAGTTTTGTAGCCATTGGTTGAGGTCTTGAATTCTGGAAATTTCTGCCCTATTTTTGAAAATAAGGGTCTTAGAGAGTATGGCATGTGGTGGTCATGGAAATGGTGTGTTGTTGTGTATATTGGATAGATATAATTGATTTGAGATTGATTAGTGAAGTTTGAAGTTTTTGGAAAAAGTGCATTGTGTTGTGCCTAGGTTATATCTTGTGAAAGTAATGTGATTTTGGTCATTTTGATGTTTCTATTGGTTTCCTTGTGGAAAATTGTGTTGGAGTAGTGTTGGATATGAATTTTGAACCATTAGAAACTTAGGTTTAAAAGTTGCAAGTTTTGGTTAATGAAAAACTCTGTGCTGGCAGTTGTTTTTCATGGATGTTTTGAAATAGAAAATGGTGATGAAAAATTTTGAAACTTTCCAAACTTAAATTTCACATGCCAAACTTCAAAATGGACATATAATTCATGTCATTTCAATTTGTGAGCTAGGAGTTATGATTGTCGAAAGTTTGATGTTAAATATGGGATCAAATCTAGAATAGTATAGTATGACCATTTGTGGAATTCTGGATTTTTATGGTTATAGACAGCCTTGATCCATATTTTTCCAGTAAAGAGAACTTAAATACCTTTCATTAAGCTTTAAGATCATCTCATTTCGGTTTTTCTAGAATTAGTTATGATTTTTGGAAGTTCAGCCCAGAAACTGAAATTTTCTTAGTCGCAGCCCAAAAGCTTCTAACCTGCTTTTAGCCGCAGCCAGGAGACTCTTAGCTACAGCCAAAAACTCTCTAACCTGATTTTGGCCGCAGCCAAAAGTACTTGGCTGCAGCCCAAAAGTTTCTGACCTATTTTATGCCACAACCAAAGATCCTTGGCTGCGGCCAACATCCAAAAATCAGAACTTTTCGCTATTGTAAGGTGGTTTTTGGTGTAGTTTTCCTAACCCTTTAGGGCTATTGTTAGGGCCTTTCATAGGTGTAACCCCCTTCAATAATCAGGCCGAGATTAGCTTTTAATCACATTTAATAATCGAATGAGAAATCTGGAATAATTAAAAACTTTTTGAAACACCTGTACAAATGGATTTCCATTCATTTCATTCATTAAAACAAATGGCCTGTTTGGTCTGTTACATATACAATATCAGAGTAAGCACAATTCCCGACGTTCACCCGGGATAATAACATTAATCCAAAGGTTTATACAGGGCATCATTGCCCATCTCAGTATCCATACCGGGGATTACACAAAACTAAACCACTACAATTCTATTCAATATGTTTACATTTATCCAAAATGATAACCAGTTCAATATAAAACCAAAATATTTAACTAAGACTACCGCTGGCAGTCCTAATCGTCCTTTGCCCCTTGCTTGCCTTTCGATCCACTTGCCCTGTCTAAAAATGTTATTTGGAAAGAATGAGATTCTAGAGAATCCCAGTAGTAACAGTTTATTTATATGATGCATATATACAAAGCAAGTAAACATATATCACAATGCAGCAATCGATATTCGAGCCGGGATTTCGCCACGTTCCCTTCACTTTATACGAGGTCGGGCTTACGCCACGCCCCATCACTTTATCAATATTCGAGTCCGGGCTTTCGCCACGTCCCCTTTACTTTCACTGTAATCGAGTTCGGGCTTTCGCCACGTCCCCTTCACTTTCACTACAATCGATGACTAATGCAAACAAGCAATGCAATACACATGATATAGGATTAAGTGTCACTACCTTTGTCTTTCCTTCCTTGAGCAGGCACAAGCCTTCTATGCTCCGGGCAGATATCAAATCCTAAAGTCATAATTAAGGACGAAGCATTATTCTCTATTCCAATACTCAATTAACTCTTCAACACTTAGATTTGGTTATCAATAATGACCCTTAAGAAGCCACAAATGCCTCTAATAAAACCCCTAAAAGGATGGGAAACAATAGGGTGAAGATCTCTTTTCAAAAACTTAAAGTGTTGGAACACAGGAGTGGGCCGCGGCCCACCATTCCTTGGGCTGCAGCCCAAATATGGTCAGAAGGCCTTGGGCTGCGGCCCACCACTCATGGGCCGCGGCCCAAAATAGGCCAGAAAGGTTTGGGCTGCGGTCCGCCACTCTTGGGCCGCGGCCCAGAGATTTCCTGATTCTGGGCTGAACTTCGAAAAACCATAACTAATTCTAGAAAATTTGAAACAGAGTGATTCTAAAGCCAAAAGAAAGGTATTTGAGTCCTCTTTCAAGGAAAAATATGTCTTATAACTTAAAATCATCACAAAAATACAGAATCACCCAAAACCCAACATTACTCCAAAACAGAGTTCTGTTTTTGCACCAAACTTTGGAAAAGAATAACTCTCAGAATACCAAACGAAATGACATAAAATATATGTCCATTTTGAAGCTTGGGATGTGAACTTTAAGACTGGAAAGTTTCACAATTTTCTGAAATCATTTGGTCACTCAAAACGTCCACACAAATAAACTGTCCAGACAGAGTTCACATTGACAACATTTTCCAACTTTTCTACCAAAGTGTTCAATGACTCCAAAATCATTAACCAAGCTTATTCCCATACAATTTTCCACAAGGAACACAATGGTAGCCTCAAAATGACCAAATTCATACTCTAACCACATGCCCTGTTTTGACCAACACACCAAAACCAACACAAAGTTCCCAAACTTTACTTTTAATGATTCAAACCAATCCATTTGTCCAAAAGACATCATAATACACCATTTCCATTATCACAACATGCCAAACTCACTAAGACCCTAATTTTCGAAAATAGGGCATAAAATTCCAGAAAAATCAATCTCAACCAACATCCACAATATATATATCAAAAGGGAGATAACACTCACCTCTTTTACTTTGCCAAAGAGATTTCTTGATTCTTCAACTTTCACAATCTCTTGAGGTCACAAACTAACACCAATGAACACATTTCAACCATCAAAATGAAGCTCTTCATTCAAGGATCAATATTAAAGAAGGAAGTTTTAGCAATAGAAGCCATTTTCCTTACCTTTTTGCAAGCTTTCCCCCCTATTTCTGCAACAATGGCGAGAGAGAGAAGGAGAGAGAGGACGAGAGAGAGATGGAGGAGGAGGAGTGAAGAAGAAGCACAAAATGATTACAATACTCCCTCCATTCAGATTTCCAGCACATGAGAGGGAAGAGAGGAGAGAGAAATGCATTTAAAATCCCCTTTTGACTTTTCTCATATCTCCCCCACATGTGAGCTTGCCATGTGTCCACCCCTCATTGGCTCTCACTCACTAAATCACCAATTAATCTCTCTACTCCTTCCATTAGCCATTTTAATTACACTTCTCATTTTCTCTTAGTTAGTAATTAATTTCCCCATTAATTACCAACTTATGCCAATAATTCCATTCTTTCAATTTTCCAACAATTATGACATATTGAATAATATTGTCACCAATATACATTAATTCAACTTTAATCCACTCTAAATCACAATTACCTTCTCAATAATCCTCATTAACCCTTAATCAAAATTTGGGGTGTTACAATAGGTACTTAAGGAGCTTTAATGATAACCAAATCTAAGTGTTTTGAAGTCATTTGAGTATTGGGATAAGTGATAACTTGTCATCCTTAATATTGATTATAGGATTTGACAATTGCCCAGAGCATAGAAGGCATACGCCTAAACAAGAACGAAAAGAGAAAGGTAGTGACACTTTATCCTATATCATGCTTAATGTATTGCTCGTATGTATTTATCATTGAATGATGCTAATTGGGTCCGTGGTGAGTAGCCCGACCTTGAATGTTGCTACTTAGGTTTGTGGCGATTAGCCCAACCTTGAATGTTGTTAATTGGGTTTATGGCGGTTAGCCCAACCTTGAATATTGTCGATTGAGTCCGTAGTGGGTAGCCCGACCTTGAATGAATGATTGAGTCATGTTGGGTAGCATGGCTTTGAATGTTGTGTAACTGAATTGTGATATATACTTACATGCTTTGTTTAATTATACATCATATACGTAAATTGTTACTACTGGGATTCTTTTGAATCTCACTCTTTCCAATTAACAATTTTTAGCCAGGGCAAGCAGGTCAAGGGACAAGTAGGTGAATAAGGACAACTAGGATTACCGATGGAAGTCTTAGTTTCTTTTGGTTTGGTTATCATTTGGACAATTGTTTGTATATATATTTTGTGGACCATAGAATAGTATAGTTGTGTAATGCCCAGTACGGGAAAATGAGATGGGTAATGATGCCCTGTAAAACTCTTGGATTAATGATATTATCCTGGGTGAATATCGGGAATTTTATTAATACTCTGATTTGTATATGTGACAAACTGAGCAGGCCAATTGCATTTTACTTTGAAAGGAATGGAGATTGTATTGTACAGGTTTTTGTAAAAAGTTTTAATTACTCTCGATCTCCCATTCAATTATTAAACATGCTTAAACACTAATCACGATCTTGATGATAACGAGGGTTACAGGCTGGCCGCGGGTCAAAAGTACTGACCGCGTCCTATGAGTTTCTGACCATCTGTTGGCTGTTGTAATATCCCAAATTTTGATTAAGGAATAATCATTATTATTATGGATAATTAGGGGTTTATTTGGGATTATTATGTATTTTATGACAATATTAATTTATGTCATAATTAGTGGAAATTGGAAATATTATTGTATATATATGGTATTTAAGATCAAGGGTTGTGATTCCTTGACCGTGGGCCGGAATCTAGTGTATTAAGCTTGGGTGAGCTCATTGTGGGATTGAAGGAGATGCTGACATGTGGTACTGTGGTGGCCATCGGATGAAGACACAAGAGGACAAAGGTCCACTTTTCCTCTCTCACTCTATCTTTTCATCCCATCTCTCTCTCTCTCGTGCTCTCTCTCTCTCTCGTCAGTTTTGTGGCCAAAGGAAGGAAGAAAAGATTGATCTTTGGGTAAGTAAACGATCTTCTTTGCTCAAACATCATTCTTAAATGTTGATCCTTGAATCATGGGCTTTATTTTAGTGTGTATAGTGTGGCCATTTGGTGCTGATTTGTGCTACACGAAAATTTGGAAAGTGGTGAATCAAAGAGTGTCTTTGGAAAAGTGAAAGAGGTAAGGGAACTCAATCTATCTATCTATGTTTCATACCATTTGAAGTAGTTTATAAATTCTGGAAATTTTGGCTTGAATCCGAAAAGTTGGATGCCACTGTTCATTTGGTATGTTTTTGGCATGAGAATGGTGTTTTGGAATGAGTTATGATAGATAGATTGATTGGTAAATGAAATGTGAAGTTTGGTTAAGATTGGTGTTTTGTTGAAATTGTTGCCCAAAACCCAAAGCATGATAATGGAATAGGATTTTGATGATTTTGAGTATTCCATTGAGTTTGTTGGGTGTTTTTGTGTGGGAATGGCTTTGGGTTAAGTTTTGAGTCCATAGGAAGCAATTGGGGCAAGTGTGAGGGAAAGTGCCTCTGTTTCTGCGTTTTCTGCTATCTGTGGGATTCACTCGAGCAGAGAGGGGTCTGCTCGAGTGAAGGATGAATATCACCCGAGCAGAAGGGGTCTGCTCGAGTGTGGGATGAGTTTCACCCGAGCAGGGATGAACTCTGCTCGAGTGATATGAGGTTTTTCCCCTTTGTGCTTCGAGTTCGTCTGGGTTTTCATGTGCAATGCTCGAGCACATCGTTTTGTGCTCGAGTGAGCGAAGAACATGCTCGAGCAAGCATGGTCTGCTCGAGTGTTAGTGGGAGTTTAGAGTGAAGGATTTCTTTCGGGTCTTCACTTACTGGTGGATGCCACGAGTGTGCTCTGACACTCGCGAGCATAGCCTTCTCACTCGAGCACTGGGGGTCATGCTCGAGTGAGGTTGTGCTTCAGGTGAGAGAGGTGCTCGCGGGTGAGAGGAGTGTGCTCGCGGGTGTGAGTTGTGTGCTCGAGCACATATGGCTGTGCTCGAGTGATCTTGTGCTTGGAGAGCTTGGTGTGCTCTCGGGTCCTCACTTCCTGGACTTCTCTCGCGGGTGCTCGAGTGAGGCATTTGGCCTTATGCTCAAGTGAAGATTTTATGCTCGAGTGAGCCAGTTCCTGAAAGTTTCTTTGTGCTCTCAGGTGCTCACTCGCAGTCTCACTCTCTCTTGTGCCCGAGTGATTTCCGTACGTGTGCTCTAGTGAAGCCGTTTTCACTCGAGTGTCCGTACATCTGTGCTCGAGCATGGTCATTTGTGCTCGAGTGAAGCAGTGTAAAATCTCAGTTTTGTGCTTCCAAAAAGGGATCTTTGGGATAGTTCTTCCTACCCTTTAGGAGTTTTGTTAGGGGTTTAAGGACTCTAAAAGAGCAATAATGATAACCAGTTAAGTATTATAAAGTGGATTAAGTTTTGGAATAGAGAATAACTCTTCGTCCCTAATTGTGAAAATAGGATTTGACATTTGCCTTCCTCGGGAGAGACCGGCGTTAGGACACGCACGGAAGGATCAAGGTAGTGACTTTTCTCTCATATCTTGTATGATGTTTTGGTATGCATATCTTATCATTGAAATTGTGAAATGTGTGCCATGGTCCATTACGGCGCTAGCAGGTCAGCGTGAGCCGTATAGGGAGTGACAGTGGTCATCTCTAATCGGCCGTTGGACTGACGTCATAATCGACATGGATCTTTGTGAATCCGACCCGTGGGGGCGGCGTATGAGAAAACCAGTCGTGGGCTGTGTGTGTGTATCTTGCCTATGTGGCTTGCGAATATGATATGCTTTATATGGATCCCAGCTGTGGTGAATTATACTGTGTTGATTGTTGTGATGCAATACAACGTGAGCGATTCAGCGTGAGCAATCGTCAGGGATGACATGTGTCATACTAACCATTGCCACTGCAACTGCCGTTGTAGTTGCTTGTATGGATGATGATTTGATTACATGCGTTATTGTTGTACATTATATGATTGACTTGTTACTACGGGGATTCTTTAGAATCTCACTCTCCCAAAATTAACCATTTTAGACAGGGATGAAGGATCGAAAGGCAACCGGGCGACGAAGAGTAGTTAGAGCTCCTGTTAGGAGTATATTTTGGAGTGAATGGTTATCATTGTATATTTTGGAATTGTATATAGTAGATTTTGTGTAATCCCCAAGTAAAGGGTATGAATTGTAGGCTTTGTGCCTTGTGTAAATCCCTTTTTGTTATGAATGGAACCCGAGTGTGTCGGGAATTTACTTGCACTCTGATATTTGTGAATGGAATCCACCTGTTCAGGCCATTATTATTTCATATTGGGAATTTGGGACCATTGTGAATATGTTTGAAAAAGTTTTTGCAAATCCGATTATTGGGCAAATGAGTATCTTATTAAGTCCCAGTTTGATTATGGTCTCTAATTACAATTTAATTATGAGTTTAAGAACTTAATCTCGGCCTAAGGTGGGAAGGGGGGTTACAGCTGTGGCCCAAGGTGGGGCTAGCCGTAGCCAACCTTTGAAAAATGATGTTTAGAGGTTTTGAAAGATGGTCTTTGGTTAAGTTTCTCCCAACCCTTTAGGCTTTGAGTAGCCACCTAAAGGTCGTAAATGATAACCAACTTTAGTGTTTGAAAGTTGAGAGGTTGGAAAAGGGAATAACCCTATGTCTTTGATTTAATTGTCAGGATTCGGTATTTGCCCTAATCGTGATCTACTTGTGTCGGAGCACATGTGGAAAGAATAAGGTAGTGACTCTTCCCTTATACTATGTATAAATGCAGTATATGTATGTGTTATCATTATCTTGTGATGTTGCGGATGCTGCGAAGCTTGTGTATTTGTGTGTCTTTCACCTGCGGCCGCATGGGGGGTTCCCATGGCGAAGGACCATCTCGCTGGGGCGGTAGTTTATAGGGGATTGACTATATGAGTCGAAAGGCTATTTGTGCCGTTGTGCTGCATAATGATATGCTTGCATGCTATGTAATTATGTGTAGTATGAGTGATTTGTTACTACTGGGATTCTTTTGAATCTCATTCTTTCCATTGACTAACCTTTCAGACAGGGCAAGCTGTTCGAGAAAGAAGCAAGCAACTAAGGACGGGTTAAGCTCCTGGTTATGAGTAATAGTTAGTAGTTGATTATCATAGATTGGGAGTATTGTATAATTTGTATTCATCTTTGGATTTGGGATGTATATTTGGATATGTATTTGAAACGATTTTGTTTAGTACCTGTATGAAAGATGTAATGGGCATATGCACCCTGTAAAGCTTAAGTTAATGAATGGAACCCCGAAGTTGGTTGGGAATTATATTGTGTACTTTGATATATAAATGTGATCAACTGCGTTGTGTGTAATTATATTCGAAATGTGAATATGAGACTAGGTTGTTTGGATTTTGACAAGTATTTGTGAAAACCTTATCGTGTAGATGGGTTTGAAAATGAGTTTTGCTAATCGTTGGTCTCTAATTCATTTTAATCACATACTTTGGATAATAATTATGGAGGGGGTTACACAGACCAAGCCTATATATAGGCCAGGCTCAGGCTCAAAATAAAGTCTCTAACAAGCCATAGGCCAGGGACAGGCCATCTTGTCATAAAACAGGCCAGGTGTAACCCCCTGCCTTAATTAGCGTAATTAAGATTCGATAACACATAGTGAAAAGGGGTTAGAGACCGTCGGATAGTTCAAAACTCATTAATACGCCCACTAAATAGTAGGGACTTTACTGAATTTTCAAGAGTTCTTTTCCATTCCGGTCTCAAGTTCCATTATCGAATATAATCACCTGAGCAGCTAATTTACATTCATACATATTAGAGTATATAACCAAAAATCCCAGCAACCTCCGGGTTCCATTCATTCACTAAAAGGGGTTACAATTCCCATAAAGGGGATTACACAGCTATATTCAACTAATAATTACAACCCAAAAATAATTTACAAGATCTCTGTCCAATATGATTAACCAACATATCCAAAAGAAAATGTCCTTACAGGGTTCTAACCACTCCAAGTCGTGCGCTTCTCCTTGGAGCCACTCACCCTGTCTAAAAGGTTAGTTTAAGGAATTAGTGAGATTCCAGAGAATCCCAGTAGTAACAAAACATTAGTACTACATATAAGTACACAGCATGTAAGCAAATCATCATATAGTAGCATCAGCGCAAATCACACTCCACCCTCATCCCCTTTCTCCGCCGGGAAGGCACACTGTCATAACCCGAACTGTTGTTAGCTACTCAAGGACTATTGGCGTGGCAGTGCATACACATAGCCTTATAGCTCATATAGCTATCCGGCTTTCACAAATTGCCCGTTGGCCTTCACAAATAGTCTTTCGGTTTTTCACATAATCATAAAGTCACACCTCATCCTCATCCCCTTTCTTCGTCTGGAAGGCACACAACCCATACCCGATCTGTTGTTAGCTACTCAGGGACTATCAGATTAACTGTGCTTACACATATTCACAAATGTCGCAACATACAGATTTATCACAAATCAATGATAATACACACATACAATGCATCATATATGGTACGAAAGAAAAGTTACTACCTTGTTCCTTCCTAACATTTGCTGGCTTAGTGGGCTCACGAGAACGACAGATATCAAATCCTATAAAAATAGGGACAATAGGTTAATCTCTTTTCCAAGTTTCCAAATTTCGTAATACTTTATGTTGGTTATCATTTAGACCCTTTAGGTGGCTATAATAGGCCTAAACATATACCCAAAGGGTTGGAAGAAACCACCCAAAAGATACCTTTTTTGGATGCAAAACACCACTTTTGGGCTGCCTCACTCGAGTGACAACCACCTTACTTGAGTGATGCCCCCAGTTGTGCTCGAGTCCCAGCGAGTGAAACACAGAAAGTGCTTGCCCGAGAGTAAATCCTCAAAATATCTTTCACATTCACTCGAGCACAAAAAGCCGTACTCGAGCAATGACCTCAAGTGCACTCGAGCACCAAGAAGTGCAACACCAAGAGTGTTTGCCCGAGAGCACACACTACTTCCAAGCAAGATCTCACTCGAGCATGCCCATGCGCACTCGAGCAGGATCATAACTCACTCGCAAGTCAGGAAGTGTGCTCGCGGTTTCTGCCTGAAGACTTAACCAATATACCCATAATTTCACATTGTGCTCGAGTGAGTTCCTCCCTCACTCGAGTGATGCCTATCAGATAACAAATCACAACAACTGATATGGTTTTCCAGAATTGACCAATTTGTTGCCAATGGTCCTAAGACTTATACCACAACTAGAGCCAGTAATATGGGCTCAACCCGAGGGCTCAACCTGTGAACCCGCGGGTTTTGACGGGTCAGGGTTGGGAAAATCCCAACCCGCAAAAATGCGGGCCTGTGCATAACCCGCGGGTTAATGCGGGCCAGCCCGCGGGTTGGCCCACAAAATTTTTTATTTTTTATTTAATATAATAATTTTACAAAACTTATAAGTTTTTCACTCTTATCTTGGTACCTCCCAATCCAAAGTAAAAAAATCTTAGCTTCTTCCCTTCTTGTTTAAACAAAATTATTATATCTTGGTTGCTTGAGGATGAATTTATATTTTGTTTATAAACTTTAACAAATTTGATAACTTTATCTCTTAAATTTTAGATTATGTTTTTAAATTTTTATAAAAGAAATGATTGATACTAGGAAAGTAAATTTAATTACTCATATATATATGTCTCATATTTTTAATCCTCTTTAAAAAATATGAATTTTTTTTTTCAAAAAAAATGAGGGCCCGCGGGCTGGCCCGCACCCCGCACACTGCGAGTTAGGGTTGGCATTTTGCCAGCCCGCAGAAGTGCAACCCGCGGG
Organism: Inga leiocalycina; assembly: GCA_963242795.1. Lineage (NCBI taxonomy): Eukaryota > Viridiplantae > Streptophyta > Magnoliopsida > Fabales > Fabaceae > Inga > Inga leiocalycina. The sequence goes on from OY725328.1 coordinate 26,758,555, forward strand.
CTGGCCCGTATTCCCAGCTATAACCACAACTCATTCTTACTTATTTTAACACAAAGATGTAATATCCCGATTTGTGATTAGGGCTGATAACTCCGATAATCATTGTAATTAGTGTAATTAAGCACTTTTGGGATTAATGTAATGTGAAGTTTGGAATAAATATGTGTGGTATTTAAGATCAACGGTTGAGATTCATTGATAATGGGTCGGAATCCTGTGCTTTGCGGTTATGTGAGCTTTTGAGGGAGTGCTTGAGATGATGACATGTGGCTTAAGTTGGACCATTGGATGAGGCCACAAGAGGACAAAACCTCACTTTTTCCCTCTTCTCTCTCTTGGTTCGGTTGAGTGTGTGTGTGTGGAGGGTGAGTGACATCTTCATCATCATCATCATCTCCTCCACTTCATTTCCTCTCTCTCTTCCTCCATTGTTTCATTGAAGCAAGGAAAAGGAAAAGAGAAAAGCTTGAATCTTGGTAAGTTGTGATCCTCCTTTGCTCCAATCCTCTTCTCTAATATTGTTCATCTCAATGAGAGCTACATTGTGATGATTGTAGAGCCTTGAATGGTGTTGATTGGGATTTTGGCCGAAATTGAAAGTTGAGGAATCAAGGTTCTGAATTAAGCAAAGAAAAGAGGTAGGCATTTAGAGCATTTTAGTATGTTGTCTGTGATTTTTGGCTAAGTTGGTCAAATCTGGAATTTTTGCCCTAAATATGCCTATTTTTGGAAATATGAAGTTTATTAGGATTGATGATTGGAAATGATTTAGTTTGGAGATATATGATCATTGATGTAATCTGAAATGTTGGAATTAAGTGTAATGAAATTTGGATAATGTGTATCATTGAGACCTTAATGAATGATTGTGGTCAAATTGGTTTTTGGGGTGTTTTTGGAGTTGCCATTGTGTTCCCTAGTTAGGCTTAGTGGGTATGAGCATTGGGAAGAGTTTGGGAACCTTTGGGTGAGGATTTGACCATATGGAGTTATCTGGTTTTTTTCTGCGTTTTGGGTCTCTGATGAACATCACTCGAGCACGAGATGATCATGCTCGAGTGATGGGAGAGTTTTTCCCTGTTCTGCTTCGAGTGCGCCTGGGATTTATGAGCAATGCTCGAGCACATCGCTTTGTGCTCGAGTGAGCGAAGAACATGCTCGAATGAGCATGGTCTGCTCGAGTGATGGGGTAAGTTCTGAGTGAAGGGTTGCTTTCGGGTCTTCACTTGCTGGTGGATGCCACGAGTGTGCTCTGACACTCGCGAGCATAGCCTTCTCACTCGAGCACTGGGGGTCATGCTCGAGTGAGGTTGTGCTTCAGGTAGGAGTTGTGCTTTCGGGTTCTCACTCGCGAGTAAGGTGCTCGAGTGTGCCTTCTCACTCGCGGGTGTGAGGTGTGTGCTCGAGTGCATGTGGTTGTGCTCGAGTGATCTGGGTCTTAGAGAGCGTTGTGTGCTCTCGGGTCCTCACTTCCTGAGCTTCACTCGCAGGTGCTCGAGTGAGGCATGTGGCCTTGTGCTCGAGTGAGGATCAGCGTGCTCGAGTGAGCCAGTGCTCGAGGGTTTCTTTGTGCTCTCGGGTGCTCACTCGCAGTCTCACTCTCTCTTGTGCTCGAGTGATGTTCATACTTGTGCTCGAGTGAGAGCATCTGTGCTCGAGTGAGATGACAAAAAATGAGTGTTTTGCCTTCGAGTAAGGGGTCTTTTGGGTAGTGTTTTCCAACCCTTTAGGCATATGTTTAGGCCTCTAATAGTCACCCAAAGAGTCCTAAATGATAACCAACTTAGAGTATTATTGAATTATACATATGGATAAGAGATTGATTGGTTGTCCCTAAATGATATAGGATTTGACATCTGTCGTCCTCGTGAGGCTAAGGTGCCGGAGCCAGTCAGGAAGGATACAGGTAGTGACTCTTTCTTTATACCTTGTGTGATACATTGTATGTATATTATGTCATTGTTTTGAAATGAATATCGTATGCTGCAAGTTTTGTGAAAACCGTGGAAGCATCACTATACCAATAGTCCCTGAGTCGCTAACAACGGTTCGGGTGAAGGTCGTATGCCTTCCCGGCGGTAAAAGGGGATGAGTTTAGGGTGTGATATGTGTATATGTGAGCCGAAAGACTATTTGTGAAGGCCGACGGGCCATTTGTGAAAGCCGAAAGGCTATATTTGAGCCGTGTGGCTATTTGTATGCACTGCCACGCCAATAGTCCCTGAGTCGCTAACAACGGTTCGGGTAAAGGTCGTATGCCTTCCCGGCGGTAAAAGGGGATGAGGGTGGAGTGACTTGTGTTGCTGTATGAAATGATTGGTGTGCATATTCTGTGATTGCATGTGGTATGAAATTGTTGTTACTACTGGGATTCTTTAGAATCTCACCCCTTCCATATGACTAACCTTTTCAGACAGGGCGAGTGGCTCGAAAGGGAAGCGGACAACCAGGAGTAGTTAGGCTTACTCCGAAATCTAAGTGGTAGTTGGTTATCATAGTTTTGTATGTGGGATTGACAAGTGTACATAAGAATGTAAATGATATTTTGGTTATGTAATCCCCATTTTGGGAACTTGTAGACCCATGATGTAAATATATGTAGATGAACCTGGGGTTTTGCCGGGATTTTGGTTTCCGCACTTTGATATTTATTATGTACTCTGATTTCTCAAGTAATTATATCCGCCTGTGAATGTGAGACCAGGATTAACTATGTTTTGAAACTGATTTTGAAATACCCCATCTCTTGGATGTGGGATTATAAATTGTTATTTCATCTTATGGGTCTCTATTTCACCTAAATTTCGTAATCCGGATGTAATTACGGTGAGGGGGTTACAAAAGAACCCATTGGTAACCCAAAACAACCAAACTTCCACTCAAACAACACATTCTCATCTCTAAACCACAAGATCACCAAAACCACAATTTGTCAAACTTCTTCTTTCCAAATCCAACCCAAAACCATTGACACTTATACACTATTTGGCATTTATTCTACTACATTACATCACTTAATTCATATCTTCTAAAACCACAAGAAATTAGGGCAAAAATCCAGAATTTACAAAACCAAACAAATGGCCAAAACAATTATATCAAACTTCATCAAAAACTCACCTCTTAAGCTTGCTGAACTCAAAACTTTGATTCTTCCACTTTCAAATTTCCTCAAGTTTCCACACACCACAAATCAAAAGTCTAGAATTTAAGCCCTTTCTTTCTCTTTCTTGCTTCAACTGCACCGAATGGAGAGAATGGGGAGAGAGAAACAAGATATTGATGAAGAAGTAGATTTTCCTCTCTTTCCCATGCACACAGCCGACTCTAAGAGTGGGAGGGAAGAGAAATGAGTTGAATCTTTGACTTCAATCCCATGGTCCATAATTTGCCACTTGGCACCATCTCATTCTTCCTACTATGATTTCATATGAACTTGCATGCATAGAATTCCACCTCTTGTTCTTTCAATCCTAGCCGTTGATCTTGATTACTAAGGAGTTTCCTCTCCCGTAGCTAACCAATCGATCAGTAAATTTACCATTTTGCCCCTGATTGCCATGACACATCTATCATCATCTATCAAACACATTTTACATTACAGTATACAATTTACTTTAAAAGTGTTTAATTAGCATTAATTACACCACTTTGAAGTTATTACTCCTTGATTACAATTTAGGATATTACACCAGGCCTGTTAGGGCGGAAGCTTAGCCTGTTTCCACCCCTACCTCTAATCCAAACATGCATATAATAGAGAATCAACTTCTACAGCTAATTCAAATACGCGCATAATAGAAAAATATAAATTTAAGTTGTCAAAGTGATTGATGTTTATTTTATTTATTTATTTTTTGAAGAACAGACAAAACTTATTTAAAATTTGGTGAGCATTAATTTGTAATTTATATTTGTTATAATATATAATGAGAATTTTAAGTTGTCAAAGTTTTTGTCACTTTCAATTATTTGATTTCATACTAATATTTTCTAATTTGTAACTTGTTCGGTATGAATTCTAACCCTTCTTACATTACATTAAACTTTTTATAATAACAAAATGGACAAGACAGATATTTTACCAAAAACTATTTTAGTAAATTTTTTCTTAGATCTAAATCATTGTTAAAATTTCAGGTAAAAAAATCATTGTTAAAACTTAACAGCGTTCAAGATTTCTGGTCTTTACATGAGGGTTTTTTTTAAATTTTTTTAAGTTTAGTAATGGAAAATAAACAAATAAATACCACTTGAACTTTAAAATCCCAATAATAAAAATAATGTGATTGACAATATTAATAATTAATAACTCAGGTTTTTAAAAAATAATTGATTTGATATTTTAAAGTTTAAAAAGTATTTATTTATGTTTTTTATTTAATAATTAACAACCTCAGACGTTAAGTTTAATTTAAGGTAAAAATCATTGTTAAAACTTTACATGGGGTCGTCTCTCACTCCTCTGCCTTCGGAGGGTTCAGGGCTTCAGGGTTTTGGCTTTCCATTTCCAAACCCCAGAGGAAACCCTGCACGTCGGCGACCATGGCCTGCTTCTCGAGGTCATCCACACATCGGCTTCTCTATACTCTCTACGTTTCCTCTGCTAAGTCGGCGGCTTCACCGTCGCCCGCCGCCTCTCTCCTCGCCGGTACTTTCCACCTCCGCCATTTCTCCACGGGAAACCTTGCGCGGGCCAAAGATGATAAGGAGCCATGGTGGAAGGAGTCGATGGAAAGGCTTCGTAACATTGGGATCTCGGCGCATATTGACTCCGGCAAGACCACGCTGACGGAAAGGATTCTGTTCTACACAGGGCGAATCCACGAGATTCATGAAGTTAGAGGTAAAGACGGAGTGGGTGCCAAGATGGATTCTATGGATTTGGAGAGGGAGAAGGGGATCACTATTCAGTCGGCAGCTACCTACTGCTCTTGGAAAGACTATAAGGTACAACTGACTGATGTGAGCTAGTGAGTTTGTAGTTACAGAACTTAAGAAGAATCTCACAAGTTGATCTCTCCCTGTTAGTGCTTACTTTGTATGAAGTAGGAGAACTGAAGCTTGCCAATTTTTAGTACATTGGGTGTGTAATTTATCTCGAATAAGCCAATAGCGTAAATGATGAATGGCAAGTTATTTCTGGGGTTTTTTTTTGGGAAGGAGCGGGTGGTTTTCTAATTTGAGCACGTAAGAACGATCTTAAATTTTGTTGGCTTATAGAGAAATTAGGAAACAATTAAAATGTTGAGAAAGCTTTGTCCTCTGACCTGTACGGGGATTTGGTTTTGAGGTAGCTTTGCTGTCATTTGCTGAATCATCATGCATATATAGACTGTGTGGGGGTACTTTGGATTTGGCATTGGATTAGTATGCTCTGAGCCATCATCTCCTGCACTTGAAGGTTGGTTGATGACTTGCTAGGCAACAGCCTGCCACTGGGAAATAGGTTCTTGTGATACATCACTATGCTGTTTTTGTTGATACTATTTAAACCGATTTAGAGAAACAAGGAACAGAAAAATATTTAATCCGTTGTTCCTTGAAATTGAATATGGAGGGTGTTTGCTATCAGGCTCTCCAGTAAAACTATAGTACTGAGCACATTTTTTCAATTTAGCAAAAATAAAAAAAGGTTTGCAGCTCATTACTGACTCATCCTATTATATTATTCTATGGCATACTTGTTTTAAATTAAATAATCTCATATAAACACCTAAGAACTGCACCAATATTTTTAAATTGGCGAGTAATGGTTGTGATTTTCATCTTAAATTCAATTATGCACTGCTATATTCCTCCGATTTCTCAATTATTGTTATTATTGCTGTCGTTGCTTACAAACTATAATTATTTTATCTTTATTTGTAAACTATAAATATCTGTATTTTGGATGATGTGTCATTGCAGATTAACATAATTGATACACCTGGTCACGTTGATTTCACCATTGAAGTTGAGAGGGCTTTGCGTGTTCTTGATGGTGCTATCCTTGTCCTATGTAGTGTTGGGGGAGTGCAAAGTCAGTCTATTACTGTCGATCGGCAAATGAGAAGATATGAAGTCCCAAGGCTTGCATTTATCAATAAACTAGATCGGATGGGAGCAGATCCTTGGAAAGTCTTGAATCAGGTGTAGTTGAATAAATAGAGGTTACCAGATCAGATATGTTATTAGTGCTCAATTATTGTAGTGTTATTCAAGTCAGAAGGTAAATTTTTTATAACTTGCAACCTGAAATTGGAAAACCTGAATGCTAATCTGTTTTGATGCCAAAGTGGTCTTTTATTAAAAATGTCTCATAAGCTTTTCTCTTTTTAAATTTTAAGATTCCAACTGTATTAAGATTTTGCTTTAATACATTGTACGCAGCCAAATTTTGCAATCAGTAGCTGTCAATAATGTGGTGAATGTCTTTAGATCATTTAAAACCATGTCATTTCGGTCAAGTTTTTATTTTCTCTTTCTCTGCGTCCATTTTTCACAAAGGACATAAATCCTAGAATGAAGTAGTCATGCGCTTCGATTACAATAATGGCATGTTGATCAGCTTGGTTTTGCAGGCAAGGTCTAAACTTCGGCATCACAGTGCTGCAGTGCAAGTTCCTATAGGTTTGGAAGAAGATTTCAAGGGTCTCGTTGATCTTGTGCAATTGAAGGCCTACTATTTTCATGGCTCCAATGGGTCTGTTTTAAAAGCTACTGCATTTTATCCTGTTTTTGGTGTTTATCCTTTTTGACACTATTCTATGGGATACTTCAAATTTGCTTATTGCAGTGAAAAAGTTGTTGCTGAGGATGTATCTGCAGATATGGAGGCCATGGTTGCAGAAAAAAGACGAGAGCTTATAGAAGTTGTGTCAGAAGTTGATGATAAACTTGCTGAAGCATTTCTCAATGATGACCCCATATCATCTGCCGATCTTGAGGTGTGTGGATACCAAACTACTTTTGTGTTTTGTGTAGTTTTTTTTGGATAAGTGTGTTTTATGTAGTTTTTGTAGTATCATATCTTTTTAGATAGTTTCCCTCTTTGCCTTGATTCATAGGTGTAACCCCCTCACAACCATAGGCCGAAATTAGTTTGTAAAAACGTAATTGAGTTTGAATTAGAGACTATGTATGATTTGAGACTTAGACAAATTAAAATTTCCCAAAATCAGGGTTTTCTAAAACTTTTACAACACCTGTTCATAATGGTCTCATATTCATAGCACAATTACACAATTGGCCTGTACAGGTTGATTCCATTCATATATATCAGAGTATAATGCAAATCCCTGACACACTCGGGTTCCATTCAATAAATAAGGATTCTACAGAGGCACAAAGTCTATAAACTTTTTCCTTTATCCAGGGGATTACACTAACTATACCACAAATCCAATATATACAATCGTTTCCCAACAAAATATCCAAGATCAAACTATGATAACCAAAACCAAAATAGACTCCTAGCTCGGAGCTTCAACTGCCCTTCGCCACCTACTTTTCCTTTGATCCTTCGGCCCTGTCTAAAAATTGTTTTTGGGAGAGTGAGATTCTAAAGAATCCTGTAGTAATAAATCACTCATAGTATGCACAATAACAAGGCATGAAAGCAAGTCGTCACACATACATAGCAACTACAACGGCAGTTACAGAGGCAAGGGCAGGTATGATTTGCGTCACCCTTACGTTTGCTCACGCTGTTTTGCACCATAACAGTTCATAACAATATATTTCACCATAGCTGAGATTCATATAAAGCATTTCATACGCAAGCCATACATGCAAGATATATAACACAGCGCACGGCTGGATTCACAACACGCCGCCCCACGGGTTGGATTCACAAAGATTCATGTCGATTACAACGGTAGTTCAACGGTTGAGCTAGAGATGACCAGCGTCAATCCCTAAACGGCTCACGCTGAAGTTCTCACTCTGTAATGGACCATGGTATATACAGTTCACAAAACTCAATGACAAGTCATGCATACCAAAACATCATATACAACATGAGAGAAGAGTCACTACCTGGTTTGTTTCATGCGTACTCTGTCACAGGTCTCTCCCAAGTAGGGCAAATATCAAATCCTATAACCCACAATTAGGGACGAAAAGTTATTCTTTATTCCAAGACTCAATTGACTTCATAATACTTAGATTTGGTTATCATTTATATCCTTTAGGTGGTTACTAAAAACTCAAACATATGACTAAAGGGTTGGGCAACAACTATATGACTAAAGGGTTGGGCAACAACTATACCAAAAACCATCTTCGGAATTCCAAAATGTCATTTTTGAAGGTTGGCCGCGGCTCAGAATCTGCTGGCCGCGACCAAGAAAAATCCTGTTTTTTGACTAAATTTCTAAAAATCATAATTAATTCTAGAAAAATCGAAATGAGGTGATTCCAAAGCCAAATGAAAGCTATTTAAGTCCTCTTTATTGGAAAAATATGGACCATTACTAGAAATCACCACACAATTCCATAATTACACAAAACTCAACACTACTCCAAAATAGAGTCATGTTTTAGTCTCAATCTTTGGTAAAGTATAACTCTCAATTCACAAAACGAAATGACATGAATTATATGTCCATTTTGAAGCTTGGGATGTGAACTTTAAGACTGAAAAGTTTCAAAATTTTCAACACCATTTGGTCATTCAAAACTTTCATGTAAACTGACTGTCCAGAACAGAGTTCATATTTGACAAATTTTCAATTTTCTATCAAAGTGTCCAATGACTCCAAAATCAATAACCAAACCTATTCCCATACAATTTCTCACAAGGGATACATTGGCAACCTCAAAATGACCAAAATCACAACCTATCACCATGCCCTGTTTTGACCAATACACAAAACCAAACACAGTTGCCAAACTTTACTTTTAAGCTTCAATTCTATTCTATTCATTTAAAACACTAAAAAAAGCACCATTTCCATGACAACGACATACCAACAACACAATGATCCTCATTTTCGAAATTCAAAGCAAAATTTTCAGAAAATCCAAACTCAACCAATGGTTACAAAATCTATATAAAAATGTTTTGTCTTACTCACCTCTACAACTTTCCCCAAAGGAGTTCCTTGATTCACCCAAGTCTAAAATTTCGTGAGAGCTCAAACATAGAGCCGGGAATACGGGCCGGCCCTTCACGGGCTCGGGCTTAAATGGGCCGGTCCGTTTAGGCTCATTTGCTAAAAAGTACAATATTTTTTAGGCTCTCGGCCCTACAGGGCTGGCCCTTCACAGGCTCGGGCCTAAACAGGCTTAAACTCATTTTAATTCAAAAAAATTTATTTTTTAAGTTTTACAATTTATTTATTATTTTGCTTTAAATTGAGATATATTATTTTTAAAACTCATAAATTTTTAGTTAAAATAATCATCTAATGTCCAAATTAGCCTATTTTTTAAAATTTAAATCAATAAATCATTGTAGAAAATAAAATAAATCAAACAAATTAATAAGTGTTTGCCTGTTATTAATACTCTATTAGGTACTTAGGTGTCTCTTATATTGATAATTTGATATAATGATATTATATTTATTAATTTATTTTTTAAAAAAAGATTAAACGGGCCTAAAAGGGTCGGCCCTTTTAGGCCCGTTTCTCTTTTTAGCCTCTAAATCATAAGCCCGGTCCTTGAAGGGCTCGGGTCTAAACGGGCCGGCCCGACGGGCTCGGCCCGAATTCCCGGCTCTACTCAAACATCACCAAATGACAAATCTAAAACATGAAATTGAAGCTCTCAACACAAGGAACAAGTTTATAGAAGAGAGTTTTTCCATTAGAGACCATTAGGAGGGTCAAATGGCTCACCTTAAGCAAAACACTTCCTCCTTCTTGAGCTCCCATGGCAACACGAAAGAGAGAGGAATGAGAGAGATGAAGAGAGCGGAAAGAGATGAAATGATGATGAAATAAACTCCTCCCATCCCTCCTATACTTGTGACAGCCGCATAGAGAGGAAAGAGAGAAGAGAAAATCATTTATAAATGTAGCATTTGACTTTTCTACTCCTCTCTCTTCATCCTCACCTTTTGCCACATGGCAACACCTCATTGACTTTCATAAAGCAAGTAACTAATTAGTTACTCTAACCATTCCATTAGCCATTTAGTTGTACATCTCATTTCTCTTAGTTAACAATTAATTTCTCCATTAATCACTAACTAATTAACTGATAATTTTCCATTCTTCCATTGATTTTGGCACATTTACTTAAATTGCCACATAACACATAATTAAATTCTTTTCCTCTTTCTTATGCGCCAATTACCCCTATTTTAGCCCAAATAATTATTTCATCACATAATTATGCTAAAACACAGGGTGTTGGGCATTTCCAGTAATAATTCGGATCTCAAATCCATTTTGATTTACAAAATCATTCACAATAATTATCATTAGCTCTTAATAGAAATTTGGGGTGTTACAATAGGTCAGCGAATATAATTAGCTATATGGTTTCTTTCTAGAGTCTATTTGGCCTTGCTGTGAGAGAGAAGGGATGCATATGTTTTGTCAGAAAATATGTTCATATATTCATTTTTTACAATGTAAAAACTCTTTAAAATGATACCAGAATCTTTGTTTCATTTTCTTTTGTCATTCCGCAAGTGACAAAATTTCTGTATTTGGGATCAATTATACAACAAGATGGTGAAATTGATGGTGATGTCAATCACAGAATTCAAGCTGGATGGTGTAAATGGAGAAAAGCTACTGGAGTTATTTGTGATCGGAAAGTACCTAATAAGGTAAAAGGGAAGTTCTACTGCATTGCTATAAGACCAGCAATGTTTTATGGTAGTGAGTGTTGGGCTTTAAAGGGATTACATGAGCATAAAATGGGGGTGGTCGAGATGAGGATGTTAAGATAGATGTGTGGTCATACAAGAAAAGACAAGATTCGTAATAAGCATATACGTGAACGAGATGGAGTGGCCTTTATTGAAGGAAAAATGGTAGAAAGTCGTTTGAGGTGGTTTGGACATGTTCAACGAAGGCCGTTGAATGCATCGGTGAAGAGGATGGATCAAGCCGTATGGAGTCCTGTAAAACGAGGTCGCGGAAGGCTGAAGCGTACGCTTAATGAAGTCATAGAGAGAAACCTTTTGATTAATAATATACCAAAAAATTTGGTTTTCGACAAAGCACAATGGCGTCGTGCGATCCATGCAGCCGACCCCACCTAGTGGGATAAAGGCTTTGTTGTTATTATATATTGTTTCTTTTTTGGGTGTGAGAGGAATAGGAAACTGTAGTTTCCCCTTAAGTGCAGAATCAGAATCAGAAATTAATTTTCTTTTGGACATAAAACCCTCTGAATATTTGCTATATTATGTAACTTAATCTTGTGCTAAATTTGTCTACTTTTGTAGTGTGACTGTAAAATGTACTTTCAAGCACCGGCTAAACTCTTCTGGCATTGATAAAAGATCTTTACATTGAGTAGATTACATTAGCCTCCCATGAGTTTTGCTAAAATCACACATACCTCCTCTTTTTTTAAAATATATAACATAGTCATTTTTAGCTTTCTTGTGTAAAATATCCTCCATTAACCTAAAGATACAAATGTGTTATATCAAAACATACACAAATAAGAATAAAAATTCATTTTCCCCCCCAAATATGCTCAAATTGCTCAATTTATGCTGATAATACCAAAAACACTTATTGGGTGAGTTAGCCAAATACAACTGCAATTTCCTGTTTTCCCCCCATTTTTTTGGCCCTTGACTTTGGTTACTGTGCATTTTGAGGGAATTCTTTTTTATTTCTGAAGCCATTTCACAATCAGCCGAAATTGAAAGCATGGGCAAACAAAATGTGGGGTTGTCATAGTTAGATTCCAGCTGAAGTTTTCCTCTATGTTGCTTTTCCTTTTGGTAGAAGTCACTGATAGATTTCCATGCTGTTTTTTTTTTGGAGTGAAAAAAGGCTTGCACTTTTTAAATGAATTTCTGCACTTTGTCTTTATAAGTGCTTTATCTAATATTTCCATATGCCAGAAGTTTGGCCTTCCTTCCTATTTTTTATTGCTAAAGTTAGTTCATCTTTTTTTTGAGTAGGAAGCAATTCGTAGAGCCACTGTAGCACGGAAATTTATACCAGTATTCATGGGCAGCGCCTTCAAAAACAAGGTAACTGTTTAATAACTTAGCTTCAAGTGTGTATCTTTTCTATTAGTATATCTACTATTTTACATATGGCACATATATGTGTTTTTTAATTGCTGTGTTGTTGATGCAAATTTTTTGCTAATGCTTTAATTTAAATTGAAGGGTATAGTGGAATAAGGTTTCTTGTTGTTGTTTCGAGGATTTTAGATTTGAAATTGGATTTATTTATAATGTATTTGCCCTTGGTTTTCAGTTTAATTTCTCGCCAGGTGTTGTAGAAATTTTACTTAGAGATGTAAAACAGCCATATCATGTCACTAGTGTCATAATAAGAGAATCTGTTATTTTTGCCTTTATTTTTTTTTTGGCTCTTGGGCTGACTTTGCTTGATGCAAACTTCGTTTTCCATTCTTTTTTTGTGATTTGATGATACTAAGACTTGAAAGTTATCTTCCCTGTCCCTCTGTCGTCAGCTTGGAAGAGAGATGACATAGTTTGCCAACTATTAAACTAGGATAACTGAAACAGTCTTGGTCCTATGTTAGTGTGATTAGTACAGGAAATCTAACCTAAGAACAATATGTAATAACATTCAAAATTCTCATTCTTAAATTTAATAAGAAGATTGAAACCCTTAAACACCAAGCTTTGTAGAAGACTCAACGAAGTATTTATTCTACAAAGCCATGCAATCTAATATTAGGCCCCTTTTGGTGTAATTGATGGACAAGAAATCTTTTTCCATAATGCGCAAATCAGGATAGGCAATATCTATTATACCCTTGTTATTATTACTCTACAATACTTGTTACTTTTCTTATTTAATGGCACAGAAGACATTTAACATTATTCGTTTTTCATTTCATTTCCCTTTCCATCACATTCCATTTCCAAACAAATTATCAAGTCTCAGGAAATCTTAATTCAACACAGGAAATAGATTCCTAATATAGGTTTCAACTCGCAAATTTGTAATATGATATCCCAAGATCTAAGCAGCTAAATCCTAGGCTCTTATGTTTTTAGTGAAGTGTTCATTCTGTCCTAATTGCATATCTGTTTAATCATGAATATCGTCTTATACTCATTTTTTAATTGAAATCTCATTCTTTATATTTGTTGAACTTTCATAAATTTCTTCTATGTCAAGGAAAAGTCAATTCCTTCTATTATTCAGAGACATAAAACACTCTGTTTATTGTGATTATTCAAAGAAAAGGATTACAATTATAGAAGCTTCAAGAGAGCTGTCCGAGGCAAGATTAAACGGATTACAAAATGAAGAGAAATAAAGGATTGATTACAATCAATCAAAAATCTTCCTAAACTAGTACAACAAGAATCAGGGGATGTGATAGAGCTAGAATCATGGGATAGGTAATAATGGGCTGATTTCCAACAGCTTCCAATTGGTTTCTCTTAAAATAATTATATAGTCTAATGCTCCGAGACTTAGCTGAGGACTGAACTAAAGATGGTGGATTTGGTTAACAGTTAGCTGTTTAAAGGCACTGATTGAATCAAGTGTTCTTGCTCTGAATCATTAGCCATTTTATATTTAATGTGATGTGAAAAAATAGAACCTTTAGGATGTTATATATTTCTAGTTGTATAACTAACCTGTTAAAAATTCTCATTGCATTAAACGTGCTTTATATTATAATGTGAAATTGAAAACAACAACAACAAAACCTTACCTCATTAGGTGGGGTCGGCTACATGGATTACACGACACCATTGTGCTTTATCAAAAACCAAATCTTGAAATTGAAAGTTGAAACAAAATGATTGAGGCTATCTTTTTCCACTCTTTTTTTTAATGTTTTTGCATCTCATACACCACATAATCATGGATGAAAAAACGTAATTTAACTTTTTGGCCAAACTAGAATAGTCCAGAAGTAATTTTAATATATAAGTTGCGCAGCAATGCCTTTCTTTGGGCTCTCCTTATATACGTATCATCTGTCGTTACTGGTGCAGGGGGTTCAGCCACTTTTGGATGGTGTACTCCAGTATTTGCCATGTCCAGCTGAAGTTAGTAATTATGCCCTTGACCAGACAAAGAAAGAGGAGAAGGTAAAGAATGAGAAGTTCATCCTTGTTTTGCTTAAATTTAATTTTGCTATATTATTCGGTAATTATGATGCTTTCCTTGCACAGGTTGTGTTGTCTGGAACGCCTGATGGGCCCCTTGTGGCATTAGCTTTCAAGTTGGAGGAAGGGCGATTTGGTCAGTTAACATATTTAAGGTATCCCTGACCTAATGAGGTGGTTTATGCTCTATTTTTCTCTCCTACATACAATGATTTGTTGTCTTAAATTTGGGGCAACATTCAATCCATGAGTATTTGACATAAGCTTACAGTGTTTTTCCTTCATTTTCTTTTCCCTTTTGCTCTGAAGAATCTACGAAGGTGTCATTCGGAAGGGTGAATTTATTATTAACATAAATACTGGCAAGAAGCTTAAGGTAAGTCCAATAGTCTCTACTATTCTAATTTGATGGGATTAATATTAATCCTACCGATGTATTGGTCATTTTGTACTGTCTATTTTCTTTCTTGCATGTGTAAGTCATCGGTACCTAATTAGGAAAGCTGGGTGATAGAAGAATGGACAAAGGGTGTAGTGGGGGAAGACAGTGGCATAGCCTGCGTGAATACAGCTAAGGGGAAGAGGTCAGCTCGAGGGTACACAGAAATTAGAGAATGGTTCTAGAAGAATTTGGTTGGACTGAAGGCTACTAGAAGGGGGGTGGGTGAGAGACTAAGGTAGCCAGAATTCTGGTGAGGATTTGGGTGTGGGCCTCATCTCTTCTGAGCTAGAACATATATTTGCCTTTTCTGTTGGTTATTTTCTGGATTTGAACTGTGTTTCCGTAGAGAACCAGAGGTTTCTAACAATAATTAATTATCCTTTTACTTTCACTGCAAAATGACAATTTGAGCTGAGGTCTTTTTTTTGTCAATTTTTCACATACCCTTAAATGGTATTGTTTGGTCCAAATTTGTAGTTTCAGTTGTTATAAATCATTATTGGAAAAGAGGTATTTTGAGGCTTGGAAATTAGCAGGGTGTTTCAACCTTCATATAGCCTAGTCTTATATTCTATGGTGGTGTCTCATTTGATGGAAAATCTGGTCGTTTTCTTATTCTTGCTTGTTTCCCTATGGGGTGTGATGTCTTGACCTCCATTTTGGTCTTGTTCCCTTTGCTTACTGAAATTATATGTATATTGATTATGGTATCCACCAATAAGAAGCCTTATGAGGAAAAAAACCTTTTATTCATAGTTAAGTGGTAGTGGGAATATCATGAATGTGGAGCTGATGTCATTCTGTAAATACAGGTTCCTCGCTTGGTTCGGATGCATTCAGATGAGATGGAGGTAAGCTTTAGATTTTCAGTGTCATTTTCAAATCAACATTATAATTTGAATGCTGCTGAAAAAATAAATTGTTTGAGGGGGTAAGTTGTAGAGATCTGGGTGGGTTATTTTTACAGCCTGTTTGGGTTTGACTATGCTCGAATCTAGTTTGTTAATTCTAGATACTATTGAGAAAAATATAGAAAACTGGATGGGTTCTGTTTATCAGCTATATTTATTTTTAAGATAGCCAGTTTATTCATTTATTTACGCCAAATTTTAATTAGAATTTCCAATGTTCTGCAGGATATTCAGGAGGCTCATGCGGGGCAAATAGTTGCTGTATTTGGTGTTGATTGTGCATCAGGTTCTACACCTTGCTTTGGGTTTATGCATGAATGTGTTTCCTAAATTCTAGTTGTTAATTTTTTAGTTGGCTTTGTCAAGAATCTTTTAATGCTGGAGAAATGTCACTGAGGGTCATGGCTGGTTTGATTATAATACATAGCATGTCTTGTTTTACACAAGCTCAAGTGGTTTTGTAATGTAGACAAAGCAAATGGCTATGTTGCCTCATCATGAAACTTGATTTTAATACAGTGAGAGGTGGGCTATATAGAACTCTTAACAGGATGTTCAGAGTGGCTCTACTATTATGTTAATAATTGCTTATAACTCATTCTTGTTATGGTTTTGCATATTGGGTCTAATTCTAGTGATTTTGGATATCAGGAGATACTTTTACTGATGGGTCAGTCAAATACACAATGACTTCTATGAATGTCCCTGAGCCAGTGATGTCATTGGCTGTGCAACCCATTTCAAAAGATTCTGGAGGGCAAGTAAGTAGTTTCTTAAATGATGCAACACACCAACCAACCTCTTCCTGTGACTCCAAAAAAATGAAAGTTAATGAACTTCTTGTATTGCTTTTAGTTTTCAAAAGCTTTGAATCGCTTCCAGAGAGAGGATCCTACTTTCCGCGTTGGCTTGGACCCAGAGAGTGGGCAGGTTTCTTTTCCTTTCTTTCTCTTGCAACTTGTTTACTTGGAAAATTCATTATTTATCACAATGACCTTGATATTTGGCTGTAAATAGACAATCATTTCAGGAATGGGGGAATTGCATTTAGAAGTCTATGTTGAACGCATTAGGAGAGAGTACAAGGTACTTATTCTTTTTGTTTTTTTCAGCACAATGTTGTTGTTGTTGATAATGTCCGAAATTTGCTTCTTATGGAGTTTTATTTTAATGTCTTTGCCTATGAAGGTTGATGCTACTGTTGGAAAGCCTCGTGTTAATTTTAGAGAGACTGTTACTCTACGTGCCGACTTTGATTATTTACATAAAAAGCAATCTGGAGGACAAGGTCAATATGGTCGAGTAATTGGGTAAGCTTGGTTTAGCAATCTTCTTTTCTAATTAAGTACACGGTAATACCCTTCCCTTTCAGTTTGTTTGGTATCCTAAACCTGTTTTGAATATTTGCAGGGAGCTTGGTTTGGGTTTTTTTTTTTGCTTCCCTTGTTTGAGATTTTTTTTTAATTTTATTTTTAAATAAAATAAAGAACAATGTTTTATACCTAAGTTTGATGCATCTGAATGAACAATGTTTGAATAAAAAGTTGAGTGCATGATGGTATGCTCGAGTGACATGCATGTTGTTCTTGTAAAATGGGCTGCTTGCTGGCTTATTAATTTGGAGCAACCAGCTTGATCTTATAATTTCCATTTGATTTGAATTATATTTACCATGCTTTTTGGTGAATTCTAATTGTGGTTTTTCAGATATATTGTCCTAAACATCTCTAGGATTCTAATGATATTGTATTTTGTATGCTGGCAGCTATATTGAACCACTTCCTGCAGGGTCCCCAACTAAGTTTGAATTTGAAAACTTGCTTGTTGGCCAGGCTGTACCATCAAATTTTATCCCGGCAATTGAGAAGGGTTTCAGAGAAGCTGCAAACTCGTGAGTGAATTCTTACTTATTTTCGTAATTATAGTTTTGCAACTTTTATCATATAGGATTGTCTACTCGTAATTAGACTGATTATAGATCTCTAGCTTATGAAAAATGATTATTGTTATATTTGGATTGGTGAAGCTGATTGCCTTTTGTGCAGGGGTTCTTTAATTGGACATCCGGTTGAAAATCTTCGGGTTGTCTTGACAGATGGTGCTGCTCATACTGTTGATTCCAGTGAACTTGCATTTAAGTTAGCTTCTATCTATGCTTTTAGACAGGTCCTTAGGCAACGTTGCACATATCTTTCTGATTTTGATTTATCATTTTATTGTTCTCTTCACGCACAAATTAGGTCTTCATCACTAATAAAGTATGGTGTTTCTATCTTCTATGACAGTGCTATGCAGCTTCCAGACCTGTTATATTAGAACCTATTATGCTTGTCGAGCTGAAAGTACCAACAGAATTTCAGGGGGCTGTTGCTGGTGACATCAACAAGTGAGGGTTTTTTATTGACATTTCTAATTGTTCTTTGAACTTTTTTATTGACATCTCTAATTGTTCTTTGAACTATGACAACAAATACTAAATAGTCTGGATTTCCTGACTGATCTTTATAACTCTTGATAGGAGAAAAGGTGTAATTGTTGGAAATGACCAGGATGGAGATGATTCGGTTATTACTGCCCATGTAAGTACATCATTTTGTAAAAGAAAAATAAAGAAATCAAATGTAATATGTAATTGATATAAGTACGACACAGTGGTTTAAGTTGACATCTCTTCAATGAATGGTGCTTCTCTGAATTTTGTCCCTGTTCAAAGGATAAGGAATGGCTTACCTCTACTGCCTACTAATTGTCAATGTATATTCTAATCATTTATCTAGTTAGCCCTGATTCTTGACATGTGGAATTCAATTTCAAAATAGTGGCGTAGTACATGTGAATATGAAGATATGGTGAGCTAAGCCTTTTCTTTTTGGAAGTGGAGGATGGAGGACAGGCTGTACTTCCCATGGCCATACATGACTTATGGTTGATTTGACATACAAAACATGACCTGGGCTTATGTAAATGTGTCCTTGATTGCCCTTTTTGCAAGGCTGGCAATGTGCTTGTTCTAGTGTATTAACATGTTTGAGTTTGTGTCATGATTATGTTAGGAGCTTGATTTTGTTTCATGATTGCTAGTGATTTACAATAGAAATCTGTTCAGCTAAGCTTTTGAGTTCCAGAGTATACTTGACATGGCTATAGAGCATGACCGCTACTGATCAGATGAAATTTCAGCACCCCGTTAGTTCAAATGGCGTTTTTGTCAAGGGGCATGTTAGAGAAATATAACCAAAAATATTCATGGATCTTCACTTGAATCATCTGCAATCACTCTCCCCTTAGAAATTTAAGTTTGATTGTTTTAATTTACACTATTTATATGCTGTTATTTCTTTCATTATAGTTTATACGATGCACTAAAATATATGAATAGTAAACTATTTATAAAGCTCCAATGGTGGCGGAACAATGTTATGTTGAATGATGGAAACTTCATGATATTTATCCGCTAGTTTCATTTGAATTAATATCTGTCATTTTTATTTGACTGTTTTCATGATTAATTATTTCAGGTTCCTCTTAACAATATGTTTGGATACTCCACTTCACTTCGATCAATGACACAGGTGAATATCGAGGCCATACGAAACCTCTGAAATATTGCACATTATATATAGTTGGAGAGAGAGCCTGGAGAGTTTTTTACATTGGATGCTTCTTTTACCATATGTTTGGATCTTTTCTATCATGCATTCAAATAGAGGATAATGCAAGCGAACCATGCATGGGGCTCACATTTCATAACAATTTCTCTCTCTATAATTGAATGCACCTCTATTTTCTCGTGTGAAAGATTCAGACTGACTGCTAACTGCAATCTAACACATTTATCATTAAAATGCGGAAGATTTGAATTGGAATATGATGAAGACTTGGTAGTATAGGATATGAGGATGACATGCTCAATGAGGTATTTTAGTGGGTTGGTTCTACCACTGGAACGGCTAGCTTTTGGGGTAGAGTTCTCAATCCCACTTAGGTACCCATCAGAACATCGAGTGAATGAAGATTGTGTCACATTGTGGTGATAACTGACCTTTGCTTAATTGGAATTTAATTCTCCTGCAGGGTAAAGGGGAATTCACTATGGAGTACAAAGAGCATTCGCCAGTGTCCCATGATGTACAGACGCAATTGATAAACAACTACAAAAGCACCAAGGGAACTGAATAGCCTAGCTTAGTCCTTGCAGCGCATGGTCCTGAAATCTGTGAGGATCATGTGCTTTATTATTTATTAACAAAAAATGGAAACTGTGACGTTGATATAGATATATGTTATAGGTTTGATTCATTTTTTGGCTCAATTTTGGAAAGCAAATAAGAGTTGCTGTAATTTTGGTGCTATGGTGTACGGATAAACCATTTTTTGGGACAACATTGTACGAATAAATTAGTGATCTTGCGTAGTTTTGCATCATCATATATCAAATGCTATTATTGATCCGGATTTCCAGGCCCTTTATGTTGCTTTGCATAATTATTGACTATATTCCTTTCTTTTTTTTAAAAAAATATGCATCATATAACTATCGATTTTAGTTTACCGTTGTATTGAATGGAATTTGCGGAATGAAATCTGTGTAAATCATTTGGCGACAAGTTTTATATCTGCTCACTCCAATTTGGATTGTATTTTATGCTCCTAGTCCTAAATGCGGGACGTAATTTAAAAGTGAATTAATACTCCATCTGTTTCTGAGTATTAATTGCTTCACAAATCACAAATTTTACACAATTATTACTAGAATTGGGCATGGGCCTAATTAATAATAATTAATACTTGGTTATCTTTAGTTAGGATCAATTTTAGTTGGCATGATTTTAGGGATTTCTGTTTTAAAATTGAAATTTTTTCTGTTTGGGATATCCCGATATTATTGAGAAAGATTACATGGGGTTTCCTCTTTTGTATATGTACCGATCATTATCAATGAAATCACAATAATTTAACACATTTTTGCTCCTAGTCTTGGAGCAAAGCCACTAATGTCTTTCAAAAAAGCGCTGCCAACCCGAGGTTTTAATGGTTGGCGATGACCAGCATGCAGACAATAGCGTTGCACAAAGGCTCAATAGGGATAGTTGAATTGGATGGATAGGGCACGGCTGGTCCGACGTTAAATAATACATTAGGTATCTCGTCTAGTCCACCGACGGATTCCTTTGCTCCACCTATTATTTCTCATGGATTAAACGAGATTAATTATCTTTAATGGTCCTGTGATGTTAAAATACCTCACATGGATCCAAGGAACAAAAAACCAAACCGTACATTGCATTGGTCGAGATAGTGGTTCAAAGGTTAATGGGTCACGTCGGGGTTAACTCGAGATTAGACTAGCCATATTAAAATAATAGAATTTAATTGAAAATAGTAAAATTTAATATATCATGTTTCATTTCACTAGCCATTTTATATTTATGAAAATTAATGGGGTGAAGCTTGAATATTATTTTATTTTAAGCTTATTTTTAGAGTTTAATTAATAATAATGATGGAAATTAATTGGGTTTAAATGAATTAATATTATTTTATTACCTTTTTAGTAAATTTTAGTAATTAGGAATTAGGGAATTAAATGTTCATTATTGTGTTTTTTTTTAAAAAAAAAAATTAATGAGGGCCAAGCGCATGAGATTCAATCAAAACCTTAATCACTTGCTCCCCTTCTATCACATTACTCTTTTACAACCGCATGAGAGCATCCCACCTATTTCTACGTAAATCTCCATCTCTCAATTGACCGCAAAAGAAGGGAGACCTCATCTCCATCTTCTTCCTCCTCATATCCGGCGACCTCATCTCAAGCATCATCAACCTCATCTTCATCCCACCATCATCAGATCTTGCAACCTTCACCTTCACAATCAACTTCATTAGATCTTCGACGTTGGTCTCAGTTTCCATCTTTCTTTCTCTTCTTCTATCATTATCTACCTCTTCTTCCATAGTTACCCAGATTTCCTTATAAAAGGCTTTTTTTTAATATAAAAAACAAACCGTGTAACCGCACAACCCAATGGTTTTTTTGTGTTTCCCTTTGGCCTCAATGATGTTTGTGAAGATATGAGAGGCCGAATCATGAACATAAAACCAACACCTACCCTAGAAGATGCATTCAACATGATTAAAAATGAGAGAAGTAAAAAAGCATTGGTGCTTGTGTCACCGATTTTCTCTCCTCGTCTTGTAGCTGAGAGCTCGGCAATGGTAACTCATCGACCTTGAAAGGGTGATTAGAGAGGAAATCGAGCTTCTTTAAGGTGTGATCATTGTAACAAGAATGGTCACACTCAAGAAAAATGTTGGAAGCTCCATGGTAGACTTGTTCATTCCAAGCAGCGACCTAGAGATGAAAGTAAAGGTCTAATGACAGGTAACTACACAAATGAAAATCAGGCTTTGAATTTAGAAGAACTTACTATGTTGCGTAGGATTTTAGATAGACACTCTTCTAATAAACAATGTGAGGATGCATTTGAAAAAACTACTCCCTCGGTTACCTTAGCCTATGTAGGTGTGACATTAATTACATCTTTTAATTTTGTTACTAAATCTAAGAATATATGGGTGGTTGATTCTAGGGCAACAGATCACATCTCAGGTTGCAGAGAATTGTACTCAAATTTCTCCTCACTCAGAACATTCTTGGGTACAAGCTACTAATAATACTTATGCTAAGGTTAAGTGTTATGACAGTATCATTATTTCAGGACATACTGTGTTAGAAAATGTCTTATATGTACCAGAAATACCTTGCAACTTGCTGTCAATAAAGGGCTTAGCCTCTAAGATCAATTGCTTAATCTTATTCAATAAGTTTTGTTGTGTTTTTCAGGACATAGTCTTGGGGGGAGAGATTGGCAGAGCTAAGGAGAGTAATGGGCTATATTACCTTGAAGGAAGTTCCAACAATAAAGGTCATATGATACTTTCTGCATTTAATTCTGTTTCTATGTCACAAAAAGACATTATATTATGGCATTTTGTATTAGGCAATCTAATCTTTGATTATATGAGAACTCTGTTTCCTGATTCCATGAATAAAAGTACTTTATTTCAATGTGATACTTGCAAATTTGCTAAACAAACTTACAGTACCTATTTGTCTGCTCCATATACCCTTACTAGATTACTCAATGATAGTGGAGAAAAAATGGAATCTGATCTATCAAATGTATTTTCTTAAGTTATTCCCCTACAAAGAAAGGATACAAATGTTATTCTCTAGCCACTAAGAAAGAATATATTACAATGAATGAAACACTACCATTCTATTCCAAATTATCCATTCAAAGGGAGAGTGGTTGGCTAATTTGTCCTATAGAAAATGAGAATATGCAAGACAAGGAATGTGGAAAGCAAGTTCTGATATATGATCCAAAAACATAACTAGAATCATCACTAGTCCTTCTCGAGACACATCCAACCAATCCTCAAAGTCACC
Source organism: Inga leiocalycina (assembly GCA_963242795.1). Lineage (NCBI taxonomy): Eukaryota > Viridiplantae > Streptophyta > Magnoliopsida > Fabales > Fabaceae > Inga > Inga leiocalycina. Next base: position 26,781,594 of record OY725328.1, read on the forward strand.
CTCCAGCAACTGAAACACATTCAAATAGCCCTGAAATTCAACCAAAAACTTCAAACATACTTGAACCAATTCCTATAGAATCACCTAAACCTAGTCTAGAGCCATATGTGACAGAAACGAAAGGAATCAGACTGAGCAAGTAGTAGACAGAGGAGATCCCATTACTATTCCAAAGCAGGGCTATGACACTCAACCTGAGATTAGTCTTGAGGATCTACAGTGGCCTATTTCTTTAAGAAAAGGCAAAAGAAGCTACACTTGACATCCTATTGGGAGGTATGTATCCTATCAAAAATTGTCACCTCAATTTTAGACATTTGTGACTATTGTTGATAAGGAAGAAATTCCAAAGACATTTCATGAAGCCATGAATGATCTAAATTAGAGAATAGACATTGAAGAGTTGAACGTGTTAGACAAAAAAAACAAGGAAAATCACTGAACCACCTCGCAGTAAGTTTGTTGTAGAAAGCAAGTGATTTTCACAAAGAAATATAATTTGGATGGTAGTATCAATAAATATAAGGCACTGCTCGGGGATACACACAAACATATGGTATGGACTATAAAAAAAAACAATTGCTTCTGGGGCTAAATTCAATACTATAAATGTGTAACTTTCTCTTGCAGCTAATCTAGATAGGCCTTTGTATCAGTTAGATGTCAAGAACGCTTTTCTGAATAGAGATTTGGAAGAAGTGTACATGGACGTGCCATTAGGTTGCAAAATCTAGAAAATTTTAGCAATGTTTGTAGATTGCTTAGATCATTGTATGGTTTGAAACAATCTTCAAGGGCTTGGTTTGAAAGGTTTACACATGTTGTAAAGAGTTTTGGGTATAAACAGTGTCAAGCTGACCATGCCTTTTGTCTTAAAAACTTTAATCATAAGATAATTGTTTTAATTGTCTGTATGGATGACATAGTAGTGATAGGAAATGATGCAGAAGAGATCACAAAGTTGAAAGGCAAGTTAGCTGGAGAATTTGAAGTAAAAGACCTCAGAAGTATAAGGTAGTACTTTCTTGGGTTAGAAGTTACAAGGTCACCAAAAGTCTTAAGTGTAACACCTCAAATCTAAACAACCAAATACTTAACCAAAGTACTTGAAATATCACCAATAAGGATGTTCAACATCCAAACCATCAAACTACACATCAATTCAAGTAAAGTCCATGTCTCAATGTTAAATCAAATCCTCAAGATATTTCAACAAAACAAAATAAAATGCGGAAGTCTTAGGGTCATGAGAATAAAAATGACATAACATGAGCTCTAGGAGTACAAAAGAGCCTTTAAGGCTCACTCCATAGGTACCTTCCCTTGCTCCCTATAAGAACAATCACATGAAAAATGTTAATATATAGGGATGAGATTCCACGTCTCAGTAACTACTGAAAGTTTCTACTGTATACAAGCAAATATGAAAGAGCCCTATTTGATGGTACGACCTATACCAGAAGGCACAAAAAAACACAAGCAAAAGGGAAAGATGCTTTTTAAGGTTTCAGAGTTGACTTTGTCGTTTCCTACTATTTTGGAGTATGGTTCAGATACCTAGTTGATAATTAGAGTGTCTTTTGTAATTTTAGCCTGTAAACCGTAGTATATGTTTTAGGGACTGTGAGAGGTGCTTTTTGACTACAGTAGCCATTAGGAGAATAGGAGAGGGCATGGATTGTTTTGTATGAGAGTTATTTTGGGAGAAGGAGCAGGTTTCATTCACCTAATTCTTCTTGGCTGTGGGAGTGGGTTATCTCCATAGAATATTGTATTATGTATCTCAGGTTCAATATATCAGTTTTCAACACATTAGAATCGTGCTTCTTTTCTGGTTCCTAACAAATTGGTATCAGAGTAGTAACATACTTGGGAATGGTAGACGAGGTCAAAGACTTGAAGGACCATGTGGTGAGTTTGGCAAAGAAGGTCAGGGAGCTGTCTGAGCTACCAAAACAGGTGGCTGACCTTAGGGAGGGAGTGAACATCATGAGGGAGATTCTACTGCGGATGGACGACGGCTCAAGCAAGAAAAATAAAGACAAGTCAGATTATGGGGAACACCACATTGAGATGAAGATGGAGACATAGAGTAGTGAGGAAGTCAGGAATGAGACGATGAAGTTTCGAAAGTTAGAGCTACCGGTGTTCGATGGAGATAACCCCATTAGATGGTTTTGTAGAATTGAACAGTATTTTCATATTAATGGCATACCTGAGATCAAGAAGCTAGAGGCTGCCATGATGTATTTGGAAGATCGATCTCTTCACTGGTACCAATGGAAGGAGATTTGAAGTGTAATAGGATTAAGGGCTAATGACTCTGATATTGATTGTAATTAGTGTAATTAAATACTTTTGGATAAATGTGATATGAATTTGATATAAATGTTCATAGTGATAATTTAATAATCATAGTGAAACTAGGGGCAAAATGGTAAAATTGGAAATATACCGACCAATTGGTCAGTTACCAAAGAGGAAACTCATTGGTGATTAGAGATCAAGGGTTGAGATCTATTGGCTATGGGTCGGAATTCCATGCTTTGCATTTGTGTGAGCTCATGGAGGGAGTGGATAAGATATGGACATGTTACTTAAAGTGGAACATGGGATCATGCTAAAGGAAAAAGCTCACTTTTCTCTCTCTTCTCTCTCCTATTCGGTGGAGGGCATGGATCAAGGGAAAAGAAGTGTACACATCATCATCACCTTCCTCATCTCTCATATTCTCTCTCCTTCTTCTCCATTTTCGGTGACATTGAGAAGGAAAGAGGAAAAGAAAAGCTTGATCTTTGGTGAGTAATGATTTTCCTTTGCTCAAATCCTCTTCATTAAATTTATTCATAGTGTTAAGAGCTTCATTTTGGTGTTTTCAGAATTCTGAAAAGTGGTGATTTGGGTGTTGGAGCAATTTGAAAGTTTGAGAATCAAGATTCTACTTTTGGCAAAGTGAAGAGGTGAGTATTTGGTGCTTTTGATATATATGTTGTGATTTTTGGATAAGTTTGAGAAATTCTGGAATTTGCGCTGGTTTATGTCCATTTTTTAATGTATGAATTTCATAGTGATTGATGTTAGAAATAGTTCATTGTGAAGTTATTTGGATGTTGGTTATAGTTTTGAAGTTGGGAGGTGTGTTGATTGGAATTGGGTATTGTGTGTGGTTTAGAGACCCAAGAGTTAGATTATGTTTAAAATGGTATTTGGGTGTTTTGAAGGTTACCAATAGGTTCCCTATGTCATTTTGAGTGAGTATGAGCTTTGTGTGGAGTTTGGGAACCATTGGGTGTGATTTTGGCCAATCTGAGAATTTCTGTCAGTTGCTGCGATTTGATAATCTGATAGGCATCACTCGAGTGCTGCGTGCATTTTCTCTTTCTGCTTTGTGTTTTGCCTGGGTTTTATGAGTAAAGCTCGAGTGCAATTCCTTCACCACGAGTGATGTTGGTGATCACTTGAGTGAGCATAGGATCACTCAAGTGATGGTGTGAGCTCTTGGTTAGGGTTGCTCTCGGGTTGTCACTTACTAGTTGATATTCAAGAGTGTTCTGACACTTGCAAGTGCGGGCTCCTCACCCGAGTGCTAGGGGGTATGCTCGAGTGAGCTTTTCCCTCTGATGTTGTGTGTGCTCTCGGGTTGTCACTTCTTGTATTGTACTTTTGAGGACTCGAGTGATTTTGAAGTTATCACCCGAGTGCAAAACCCCATGCTCGAGTGTTGTAAGCACTTCTGGTTATGGATGTTGCTTACTGTGAAACACACTTGAGTACAAGTCTCTCATCACTCGAGTGAGATCATCTTCACTCGAGTGAGTCAACCTAAAATCAGTATTCTGTCTTCAAAAAAGGGGTCTTTAGGGTAGGTTCTCCCAATCCTTTAGGTATATGTTTAGGCCTCTAATAGTCACCTAAATAGTCCTAAATCATAACCAACTTAAAGTGTTATGAAAATAAGTATTTAGGAAAGAGATTAATCAATTGTCCCTAAATTGGTATAGGATTTGATATCTGTCAGACACGTGAGCCCATTGTGCCAAAGAACATCAAGAAAGATACAGGTAGTGACTTCTCTCTTATACTTTGTGTAAGTGTATTATATGTTTGCCTATCATGCATTGTGTGTTGCTGCTGTTGCTTTGAGATGCATTGAGACTCCTTGTGGAGCTTTGTGCCTTGTGATACTTTGTGCTTTATGATGCTGCTGCATAGTGATTACCACGGAAGCGGGCATAGTGATTACAGCGAAAGCTGGCATAGTGATTACAACAAAAGCTGGCATAGTGTTTACAGCGAAAGCTGCCATTATGATTATCGCGAAAGCGGGCATAGTACATTATGATTACAGTTGTGAGTGCTGTCATTTGTTGCGCGAGCTATGACTCATACTGTTGTTGCTGAACATGATGAACATACTTGCCTTGTGTTTATATATTGTATGAGTGATTTGTTACTACTAGGATTCTTTAGAATCTCACTCTTTCCAAATGACTAACATTTTCAGACAGGGCAAGTAGCTCGAAAGGGAAGCGGCAAACCAGGAGTGGTTAGGGCTAGTAGGGACATTTTGGATTTTAGGACTGTTGGTTATCTAGTTGGATTTTGGGATTACTGTATATATGGATTGTAAATATAAATTTTTGGATATGTAATCCCCATTTTGGGAAACTTCAAACCCATTGTATCTATACAAGTAACCCGTGGTTGCTGGGATTTTAGTTACGCACTCTGATATTTATTATGTGATATAACTGCGCAAGTAATTGTATTCGAAAGTGAATGTGAGACCAGATGAATTCTGTTTTTAAACGTTTTGTTTGAACACCCTATCTCTTAGATATGAGTGATTATAAATGTGATTTTTGTTTTATTGGTCTCTATTTCACTTAAATTTCATAACTCGGATATAATTACCGTGAGGGGGTTACACGAAGCTCCCTAGGGAGTTGGCTAGAGTTCAAGCAAAAGGTACTAGAGCAATTTCACACATTTCAGTGAGGAGGTGAGTATAAGGTACTCTTCTCCAATAAGCAGGAGGGGTTGATCCTCGAGTTTTTGGAGGCATTCAAACGGCTCTATTTTCCCTTTAAGGAAGCGCCAGAGGAGTGCTTAATGGGGGCATTCCTATATGGGTTAAAGACTGACATACAGGCAGAGTTGGAGATAGCCAACATAAAGGATCTCGAAGGGCTGATAACAATGGCAATACGTATCGACAGGAAGAACAGATTGCTAGAGGTCAAAAAGACAAATAAGGCTGGAAGAACACCCAACACCATGGGGCTTAAGAGGTACCCGACCCAACCCAACTATTCTCGGGTCACCCATTATACCGAGCCCAACCGGGCAGTAACCACTGTGACCCACCAAACTAATGCAACCCGACCCGATGCAAAGACATTGGAGACGAAGACCAAAAGCACATCAACAATGGCTTTGTTGTCAACGCGCCGACCTGAACTGAGTCGTCGACTATCTCATTCTGAGATGACCTATCGGTGAGATTTGGGGCTATGCTATAAGTGTGGAGAACGGTATAGTTCGACCCATACATGCCATGACAAACACCTATAAGTGTTCCTAATCAAAGTTGAGCCCAAAAAGAACTAGAAAGAGACAAACGAAACAGGGGAAGGAGCGGAATAGTTTTTTGATGCAGAGGATGAAGCCACACGAATGGAAGTATCACTAAATTCTATCACTGGCTTCGAAGGCAACTATATAATGAAAGTCGAAGGGAAACTCGCTGGAGAAAGGGTGATTATTCTGAGAGTAATCGAATTTGCTTGGAGGGTGACCTAACCTTGTCCAGAACACAGGATTCATTTCAATCCATCATGAGGACTGTAAAGAATAAGGGACAAGGGTTCTTAGTGGAATGTAGAACCATGGGAAAGGAGGATTGCGAGAATCAGCAGTTAACACCAAAAATTCAGCAGCTACTGGGAAGATTCCCAGACATAAGCCAAACCTATGGAATACTTCCTCCTCGCCGCGCTCGAGACCATACAGTTGTAATCAAGCCAGGGGAACAACCGCCTAACATCTGGCCTTATAGATATCCTCACTCATAGAAGAAAGAAATTGAGGAACTTATTAAAGATATGCTTAAAGCTGGGATTATTCAACCCAGGACTAGCCCATACTCTAGCCCTATCTTGTTAGTAAAGAAGAAGGACGGGAGTTGGCGTTTCTACGTAGATTACCGAGCGTTGAAAAAAATCATTGTACCAGACAAGTTTCCTATTCCTGCCATAGATGAGCTGCTGGATGATCTGAAGGGAGCCATTGTATTTTTAAAGCTGGATTTAAAGTCAGGGTATCATCAAATCCGTATCAAGGCCGGTGATGAGCATAAAACGGCCTTCCAGACCCATGAGGGCCACTACGAGTTCAAAGTGATGCCTTTGGAGCTTACTAATGCCCCTTCTACTTTTCAGGCATTAATGAACGAGATTTTTAGAGGGTATTTAAGAAAGTTTGTGCTGGTATTCTTTGACGATATATTGATTTACAATTGTGATATTGGCACTCACTTGGAACACCTAGAGAAGGTGCTGTCTGTATTGCAGAAACACTATTTGGTTATTAACCTAAAAAAGTACAGCATTGTGCAACCCAGGATCGAGTATTTAGGTCACATAATTTCAAAGCAAGTCGTTTAGGCCAATCTTGAAAAGATAAAGAGTATGGCGGCTTGGCCTCAACCTAGGAGCTTGAGATCGCTGTAGGAGGTTTTTGGGGCTAACTGGGTATTACAGACAGTTTGTCAAGGGGTATAGGAAGATAGCAAGCCCTTTAACTGACCTTCTCAAGAAAGAGGCTTTCCACTGGACTCCGAAAGCTACCAAGGCATTCAAAGTACTCAAAACCGCCATGACCACCCTTCCGGTATTAGCCATGCCATATTTTTCAATACCATTTGAGCTGGAAATTGATGCCTCAAGGACCGGTATAGGCGCAGTATTAATGCAGCAAGAGCAGCCTGTCGCTTACTACAGCAAAAAACTCTCTAAACGAGCTCAGCAATGTTCAGTATATGAGCGGGAGCTGATGGCCATAGTATTAGCAATCAGAAAATGGAGGAACTACTTGTGGGGGCAGAGTTTTGTAATCAGGACTGATCAGAAAGCCTTTAAATACCTGTTGGAATAAAGGGTACTTGAGAAGAACCAGCAGAAATGGGTATCCAAATTGATGGAATACAAATTTGAAATTGTGTATAAGCCTGGGAAGGAGAATAGAGCCGCTGATGCTTTATCACGACAAGAGGAACCCATGAATTTAATGGCTTTCTCTATGTGGCAGAATGAGGATCTAGAAAATTAAGAGAGGGAAGTACAGGTGGATCCTAAACTCTAGAGCATAATGCAGCAAATGATCACCAATGAAGGAAGGATCGAAGGCTATACCATGTTCAAAGGGTGCTTACATTATAAGGGCAGAATGGTGTTACCTAAAAATTCTGCCAAGATTCCTTTACTAATGCAAGGGTTTCACAACTCTCCCATTGGGGGACATTTGGGGTACTTGAGAACCTACAAACAGCTTGCCAACGTGGTTTATTGGGAAGGGATGAAGCGGGATAGATAACAATATGTTGTTAGTTGTGATATCTGTCAGAGAAATAAATACCAAGCCCTTTCCCAAGTAGGGTTACTGTAGCCTCTTCCCATTCCTCATGCAATATGGGAGGACATCAGCGTGGACTTCATCACAGGACTACCTAAATCCTGACGGTGTGACACTATACTAGTTATTGTGAACTGACTCACCAAATATGCCCATTTCTATTCACTTAGCCACCCTTTTAATCCCAAAGATATTGCTGAAATATTCATACGGGAAATAGTTAAGCTACATGGTTTCCCAAAGTCAATTGTCTCCGATAGGGATAGAGTGTTTGTGAGCCAATTTTGGAGAGAATTGTTTAAGCAAGCGAGTACTCGATTATGTTTAAGTTCAACTTATCACCCTGAGACATATGGGCAAACTGAAGTTCTAAACAAAGGGACATATATGAGGTGTTTCACCAGTAAAAGGCCAACATAGTAGTCACAGTAGCTGTCATGGGCCGAATACTGGTATAACACCACCCACCAAGGGTCAACTAACATGACTCCTTTTAAGGTGGTTTATGGAAGAGATCCCCCTACTTTTCTCAAGCTCACTGATGAGCCATCAATGGTGGAAGAAGTAAATGAGCAGATTTGATCCAGAAATGCCATTATTGCCACTTTAAAGGATAACTTGCTTTGGGCTTAAGAAGAGATGAAAAAGCAAGCTAACAAACAGGTTCAATTTGAGGTTGGGGAGCAGGTGTATGTCAAGATCCAACCATACCGGTTGCAAACGTTGGCCAAGAGGGTCAATGAAAAGCTTAGCCTACAGTTCTATGGGCCTTTCACTATTGTAGAACGGGTGGGGGCTGGTGCATATCGACTGGACCTTCCTCCTACCACCCGAGTGCGTTCGGTGTTTCACATTTGAACCCTCAAGAAATCAGTACATTCCGGTCTGGTAACTGTAACCCCCTGCCTTAATAAGCGTAATTAAGATTCTACATCGCAGAATAAATTGGTTTAGAGACCGTCGGATAGTTGAAAACTCATTTCAACTCCCTCCCTTACAGTATGGTCTTCACAAAATCTTACAAAATTTCTTCCCTATCCTGGTCTCAAGTTCAAATATCAAATGTAATTACTTGTGCAGTTATATCACATTTATACATATTAGAGTGTACAACAAAATTCTCGGCAATCCCCGGGTTCACATATCTATATTAAAGGTATCAAATTCCCATTTAGTATATACAGTAATCCCTACTCAAAATGATTAACCAATATTTCCAAGTTTGAATATCCCTACAAGATCCTAACCGCTCTTAGTCGTTCACTTTTCCTTGGAGCTACTTGCCCTGTCTGAAATGTTAGTCAATGGAAAGAATGAGATTCAAGAGAAGCCCAGTAGTAACAAATCACTCATATAATATATAAACACATAGCATGTAAGATCACGTTTAGCAATAACACAATGGTACATGGCTCACGCCACATATGACAACACTTACGGCTATATACACAATGCGACAACTTTCGCTGTAATCTTTATGCTCAATGTGACAGCTTTCACTGTAATCTCTATTCTCAATGCGACAGCTTTCGTTGTAATGGCAGCAGTATCTCAAAGCATCACAAAGCATTACAATGCATTACAACATACATACAATGCTTTATACACAGTATAAAAGGAAAAGTTACTACCTTGTTCTTTTTGAGCATGCTCGGGCATAATTTGTTCACGAACAGGGCAAATGTCGAACCCTATAGATCAAAATCAAGAACAGTGGATTAATTCTCTACTCCAAATTCTTACTTTTATCACACTTAAAGTTAATTATCATTTGAACTCTTTAGGTGGCTATTAGAGGCTTTGATACATGCCTGAAAGATTAGGGAAAGATTACTTGAAAACCGTTTTTCAAAATTCGAAAAGTAATTTTTTTAAAGGGTTGACCGCGGCCAAAGGATGCACAGAAAGTTTTGGGTCATGGCTAGCCATCTTGGACCACAGCCAAAGTCAGGTCAGAAAATTTTGGGCCATGGCCAGCCCCTCATGGGCCGCGGCTAGTAGATGGTCAAAAGGTTTTGGGTCGCGGCCAACTTCTTGGGCCTCGGCCAACCTGTGACACTGACTCTTTGCTGATTTTCAAACACCTATAACTTTGTGCACAAAACTCAGAATGACTCAAAATTTATATGGATGGAAAGCTTGCAATGTGAACTACAATCCTGAAAAACTTTAAATCATTTAGACACAATTTGCTAGGTCAAAAGACCATGCAAAGCCAGGTCCCTGCACATCATTTTAAACTTAGCAAATTTCTAGACTCAACCAATTTTCCAATTGGCTTCCAATTGTTCCAAATTTCAAACTAAACACCGTTCCTATACAATTTTGCACAAGGAATCCATTGAAACCATCAAAACAACCAAATTCTATTCCCATTGACATGTTACTCAATGACCACAACATGTCACACCAAAACACAATCAAGTTACCACATTGCAAACCTTTCCAAACCAAAATTCCAAATCAATTTCAATGGCACAAAGACACACTATGACATCAATTTTACCACAATACACAAGCCTATCCATACATTTCAAAATTTACCAAAAATCAAGGAAAAATCACAAATTCCCAAGACTCAACCAATGGTCACAATGAATATACCAAAATGTTTCAAATACTCACCACAACTGCTTCCCAAAGCTAGTTCTTTGTTTCACCAGCTTTCAGTTTTTCTCAAGTTCTCAAACACCACTATTCAAAAATCTGAAACTATAGGAATAAAGCTCTTGTCACCATGAACAATATTAATGAAGGTGAGTTGAGCATTTAGGGATAATTTCTCACCTAAAAATCAAGCTCTTCCTTTCTCTTTCTTGCTTAGCTTGGTTAACAATAGAGGAGAGAAGAGAATGAGATGAGTTGGTGAGGGTGATGATGAAAGAGGTCAGATTTTTGGGGTTGGGAGGCCTCTTGGCCGACTTTTGGAAGATGGAAGAGAGAGAGAAAAAGTTTGACAAGTTGATCAAGCTTATGGCCCTCAAATTGCCATGTGTCATCATCCTATTTCCCTTTCCATGAGCTCACACAGGCTTATAAACATAGGATTCTGCCTCTTACTCATTCAATCCTAACTATTGATTTCAATTACCTATGAGTTTTTCTCTCCGGTAACTGACCAATTGATTGGTAACTTTCCAATTTTACTATTTTACCCTTGATTATGACAATTTCACTCAAATCACTTCTAACCTCATTTATATCATTCCAATAACATCACTATGCGCCCTCCCTTATATTTCAACCCATTTAAACATTAATCCACACATAAGCATAAATATAGGGCTTAGGCATTGATTAAAACACATTCACATTGAATTCTATAATAATTACATCACTTCTGAAGTAATTAGCCCTTAATCCCAAATTGTGTCATTATAATAACTCCCACAATTCCACCAGCCCTGTCAGAACATTTGGAATTATAGGTTCAAGCAGAAGTAGTTTGCAACACCAGACAACTAGTGAATGGACAATTAAAAGTTCTTATCCAGTGGAAGAATATGCCAACCTATGAGAATTCGTGGGAAAAAGCTAAGACAATCACCAACCAGTTTCTAGACTTTCACCTTGAAGACAAGGTGAAACTTTTAGGGGAAGATAATGAAAGAGCCCTATTTGATAGTAAGACCTATACCATAAGGCATAGAAAAACACAAGCAAAAGGGAAAGATGTTTTTTAAGGTTTCAGAGTTGACTTTGCTGTTTCCTACTATTTTGGAGTAAGGTTCATATACTTAGTTGATAATTAGAGTGTCTTTTGTAATTTTAGCCTGTAAACTGCAGTATATGTTTTAGGGACTGTGAGAGGTGCTTTTTGACTATATTAGCCGTTAGGAGAATAGAGAGGGCATTGATTATCTTATATGAGAGTTATTTTGGGAGAGGGAGCAAGTTTCATTCACCTGATTCTTCTTGGCTGTGAGAGTTGGTTATCTCCATAGAATATTGTATTATGTGTCTCAGGTTCAATATATCAGTTTTCAGCATGTTAGAATCGTGCTTCTGTTCTGGTTCCTAATAAAATCACATATGATAAAAGAAGGAACTGTTTACATCTATATATATATATATATATTTGTATATACCATAAGCCTCATATATGACAAAAACAAGTTTAATCATCATTATGTAAGTCTGTATTTTCATCACAACATGTAATATACAATTATACAATATGCAATATGTAAGATGCAACCTCCCTTATATCATTGTCCATTCTTATATACCGCTAACTAGAACCATAGGCTAACACATAGTCCAACAGAAACTCATCCCCATTTAACTAGATTGTCTCAAACTTACTAGTTCTTAAGATACACCGAGCCAAATGTTTAAAGCTTAAGTATGGATTATGGTTCCCCTCCTTAAAAGAACACAACTAAGGAGGTGTCACATGTCCCACAGCTTCAATGCAATCCCGGCCAAAGCAAACATGGAAGAAGGGGCCCGGACAAGTGCCATCCACTGTGCACTGAGTGATGGCATACCATGTGGTAAAAGATCTCAACATACAAATTCCTCCTTACTCCAACCCATCACAAACACAACCGCCATGACAGTTAAATTCAATCATTAATAAATATAATATCATTAAAAAAATAAGGTACAACAAATCATGCTTCCATTCATAACAAATATCATCACATATTCAAATATGCCTAAAAGAAAACAATAATCCAACAATATATTAATTATAATTAATTTATTAACCATATAAATAAAGTGAATTATAAAGAAATTTACTTGTAACATTACTTACTTGAGAATTTACAATACATACACATATACTTATAATTCAGTCCATTTTTTTAAAAAAAATAGTTATTCACAATCATACACAATTCACAAATGTATGAAAGAATATTCAGAGTTACCTGCTACTTTCTATTTCACAAGTAATCACATAGAGGTAATCCAAAACCCTCAATGGAAGTCTATAATATCACACACATAAATAGTTATTAATAAACTAATTAAAACTAGTCTAGGATTACTCTAAAACTACCTTAAAGCTACCGTGGGTCTTAAAAGTTACCCTCTAAAATTCAAACTAGTTCATGTTTATGTGTCGGTATATATGGTTACTGTAGTTTAGAGATTTCATATTAAAGATATTGTGATTCAAAAATTTCCTATTAAAATATAATACTGGAAGGAATTAGAAATTATCTTATATGGTCTGTCAAAGTAATTATAGATGAAATTTGTACACACACACAAACAATGGCTGATGTGACTATGCGTAAAAATAAATAAATACATAAATAAATAAGGGAAAATTCTATATAAAGTTGCTTGAAATAAAAAAATTATAAATTAGGCTGTTAAATTCAATAAATTCTTAATTAAGTTATCGACCCGATTTAGGATTTTAAAATGTGTATCAAATGACTTTACTGTCCTCTCCAATTTCTTCTCTCATATTAAAAGAGTTTTATTGCTTTATAAATTATTTTTTTCAACAAGTATATATATATACACATAGATAAACATTAACTTCTAATAAAATAAAATATGACTCGCTTGAATAAAAAAATTTTTTTGTGTTCCAAAAGGATGATCAAGAACAATTCAAATTAAAAAAAGGAAGATTTAACCCCAATATCAATTAAACTAATTTAAGTTCAATATTAAGGATAAAAAAATATTTTTGAGTTGAATTTTTTTACAATAAAAAAATCAAGCTACGTTAATCCCAAGAAAAAAAAATCTAACATATGTGTGATTCATCAAAATATATATTAAAGAATTCATTAACTACATATCATTAAAAAAAAGTTTCATTAACAACATAAAAAATGTGTTTCATCATCGTTAAAAAAAGCAACATATATATCACACAAGTCAAAATTGTGTTATTAATGTGGTTTGATTTTCTTTTTCAAAAAAAATAATTCTAGTTCTTCCAAAAATAAAATTTACTATTCACAATATTTAATTAAAAATCATTTAATTAATATTTGGGGTTATGATTTTCTTTTCACTTTTTGGCTTTAATTATTCTTAATGATTCTTCTAAAACACTAAAAATTCCTTTAATTTAAGCAAATTATTTTTTTTATTATGTGTTAGTGTTGATATATATATATATATATATATATATATATTGAAAAACTAAGTTACAGAGCAATAAAACTCTTTTAAGAGAATAGAGAAGATTAGGAGAGGATAATAAAGTTATTTCACCTATATTTTAAAATTTTAAATTGGGTCAATAACTTAATTAGCGGTTTGTTAAGTTGAACAACTTGATTTTGAATTTTCCTATTTTAGACAACTTTATATGGGATTTTCCCAATAAATAAAGAGCAATAAAAGGACATTGGAGGAATCGTAGATATAGAAAATGGGCTTTTGACTATCAAATATATAGTTGATGGAGAGAGAGAAAAGAATGAACATGGTGGATATTACTTATTGATGAAAAGAATCGTGTTTGTAAAAGGAAAATGCAAATAAATAAATTTAAAAAAAACAACTTCATATAAGTGCTTTTTAATTACTATGGTGAAAAATAAAAGGACGTTGGGGTGGGAGGATGATTTCATTTAACTCGAGAAGCAATGAATGTTACGCTGAAAGATGAATGGAGGTGGGGTCAAGACAGAATGCAGATTGACTTTTAGAGGGAGAGAAGAAGTAATGACAAGACTCACAAGAAAACAAAATGAGGAGCCATGGTAGGAAGATAATTTTGACCAGACTCAAGAATAAGAGGAATGTCGAACAAGAGAAAAAAATGACGAAGGAAGAGAGCTACCTGAGCGGGTGTAGATGATGCGACGGCTACAGGTGATGAGAGAAGGAAATGATATTTATATGTAGAATGATGTAGGGTTGTTTTTCAACAATTGGGCTTTTTTGTTTTTACAATTGAGCTCTTTTTATTTGGGTTAATTACAATTAGGCTCTTAAAACATCTGAATATATACTTTTTCTATATTTTAACTCTAAACTACAATTTAATACACTTGTTTAAAGGCTATCTACATATTAAAACTTAATCAAATATAAATAATTTGACTCAATCCATTTAAAACCTTACAATTATTTTTTAATTATTATTTATTTACAAAAATAAAATTTGTTGACTTTTATTTAATATATATGCTTATATGTATAAACAACTTTTATATGGTGGAGTTTTATTTAATATTTAATTGTAATTATTTTGTTTTAAGAAATAGACAATTCATTAAGATGTGAATTAATTCTAAAGATAGTCTCTTACTTAACCTAAGTTACAATTCATTTCTATATTTAAAAAATAGGATGTTATAATAAGTGTGTTTCAGAGAAATTACACTTTAGATCTTTTCAAGGAAATAGGAATATTAGGTGCACAACCTGTAGAGACTCCAGTGGAATCCAATTGTAACTTGGAGATTAATTCAGACGACAAGTCAATGAATAAGATGAGGTATTAGAGATTAGTTGGCAAACATATCTATTTATCTTACATTAGACCAGATATATCATATGAAGTAGGGGTAGTAAGTCAATTTGCAAGCAACCTGCAAAGGAAACATATGGAAGCTGCAAACAAGATTCTCATATACCTAAAGAGTACTCTTGATAAGGGTCTTTTCTTCTCCAAATGTAGTCAACTAAATGTGAAAATCTACATTGATGGGAATAAAAGAATACCAGGTAATGAAGAAGAAAAAGGAGTAGAAATCTATATTGATGTAGATTGGGCGGGAGCAGTATGTGATAGATTCTCAACTACTGGATACTGCACTTTTGTTTGGGGGAATCTAGTGACATGGCAAAGCCAAAATATATATATATATATATATATACACACTTGTAGTGTCAAGAAGCTTTGTAGGGTCAGAATATAGAGCTTTGGTACTAGAAATCTGTGAAGGTATAGCCTGTTTTTTGAAAGAACTGGGAATAGGCCCAACTACACCATTCAAGATGTGGTGTGATAATTTTGCAGCTCTTGAGATAGCAAATAATCCAGTACTACATTATCACACTAAGCATGTTGAAATTGACTAGCATTTCATTAAAGAGAAAATTAAAGCTAGGGTGAAGGTGTTAAAATGACCATAAACTTTTATAAAAAGTGCAACTATAACTATAAACTATTTTTTTGGAATAAAAGTAACCATAAACATTATAAAAGAGGGCAAAAGTAACGACGTTAACGTCCATTAATGTAAACTTTTTAGCAAAATGTTAAGGTGCTAAAATAGCCATTAACTAATACTAAAAGCGCAAAAGTAACCACAAACTTTTTTTTGGATGCAAAAGGAACATTTTGAACATTAATTCATAATTTATTTATTTATTTTTTGCTTTTGTGTTATGAGTGTTTTATCAATTTGGAGATTAAAATGACAAAAGTAAAAAAAAAATTATAAATTAATGTTCCAAAAGTTACCTATTTTATAATTAATGTTAGGGATTTTATCATTGTTATCGGACCCGGACCAGACTGAAAACCGGCCAACTGGTCAGTAGATCCGAGTCAAGTTTTTAATTTATTTTTAAAATTTTTTTTATTTTTCCTTTAGAATTTCATACTATAAACCTAAAATTTTCCATTTCTCACCGGTTTGGTCTCGATTTAGCTCCGATCTAACCTACTGACCCTTGACCCAGTACCCCAGTCAATTCACTGACAAGTCCAGGTTTAATTACCTTGGATTTTATCTTTTGGAGTTAAATGATAATTTTCTTTTGTTTCGTCATTCTCACCAAAATAAAAAAAGTCGACTTCTTGAAAATTAATTCATAAGTTTTGTCATTTTAACCCCCAAATTGATAAAACACTCATAATACAAAAGCAAAAATAAAAATATGAATTAATGTTTAATAAGTTATTTTTGCATCTAAGAAAAAGTTTATGGTTACTTTTACACTTTTGGTATTAGTTAATGGCTATTTTAGCACATTAATATTTTGTTAAAAAGTTCACATTAACAGACGTTAACGGAAACGTCGTGGTTACTTTTGCTTTCTTTTATAATATTTATGATTACTTTTGTTCCAAAAAAATAGTTTATGGTTACAGTTGCATTTTTTACAAAAGTTTATGGTCATTTTAGCACCTTTACCCTTAAAGCTAAGGTGATATATCTAACAGTTGTGATGACTGAGCCTCTCGTGAAGCCTATGTTCAACGAACTTACAGGCAAGCTAGGAATATTCAATATCTATTCTCCAACTTGAGGGGGAGTGTTAGAATTGGGCTAAGGCTGATTGTGTCTAATTAATAATAACTAACACTTCATTATCTTTAATTAGGATCAGTTTTAGTTAGCATGATTCTAGTGATTATTATTTTAAAACTTGAAATTCTTTTTGTTTGAGATATCCAGATATTAGTGAGATCATCTAGGATTATCTCCTCTCTATATGTACTGATCATTATCAATGAACTCACAATAATACAGCACATACTTTTGCTCAATTACTTATAAATTGGAACATAAAAAGCTTCTCATAGACTAGCAAAATAATTTATAAATAAAAACACAAAAAGTTTCTTAAAAAAAGACTTATAACTAGAAATGGCACTACAATCTTCATGAGTGGATAGTGTGTGCATCTTCCATCACTCATCGTGTATAATAAAGCTAAAGCTATTTTACTATAGTTAGCCAGTACCAACTACATATTTGTGGCGGATTACACAATCCACCCAATCTATAAGCTATACCTAAATTTGCCAATTCATATAAACTTGATAAATGGCATATAAAATACCAGATGGAGTCCAGTTGTGGAATTATTTTTAATGGAGTACATAAAGAAACTTATTAGATAAATGCTTCTCTGATTTTTGTAGGCAAGTCAAGACCAGGCTCAGATGCACTGCGCGGCAAGAAGTAGTGATCCACCATATCATCAGATACCTTGTCCAACGTAGGAGGGTCCCACTGCATATTTTGGAAAGAGGGTCAAAGCAAATAAGCAAATTCCACTAAGATGAACCGGAAAGCAAGAATTGATCAAATTTAATTTTCAAAGAAATTGCTTTGTTGCGGAGTTCTTTATGCCATATCAAAAATACTATGTTCGCCACAAGCCCACAAATGCGCATTTTTTTTAAAAAAAAAAATTTGTGGGGTACAAGCTTAAGAGTTAAGGGACAAGGCCCAGAAATAGTTTCACTACAATTTCTAAACATAAATTGGCAAGAAAGCTAACTTCTCACTCTAGAGTGTAGAGTATACTCTCCCTGATCTTTTTTTCTTTTTATCATTTAAAGGTTTTTCTTTTTATCATTTAAAGGGGCAGGCACTATCGGTTTCAGGTTATAAGTGGGATCAAACTCACGACCTCCCACTTACAAGGAAGTTTTCCCCTAAATACTTTATGCTATGACATTCTTTAACCAACTAAACAACTTCCTAATTAATTATAGAAACTCCTCTAATTAAAGAACTTCATTGTGGGTGATTACAAAATTTTAAAAGCATTAAAAACATTCCTAATGATTTTTAATATGAGGTCTTTATTTTTGTTAATACTTAATAGGACCTAATAACAAGGACTAAAAGAAGTAATACAAATAATAGGTACCTTTGGTGCCATGTCTTTGTCCACCACGCGTGCTCTCACACCCTAACAAGATATTCAAATCATTTTACAGCATCGAATTAAAGACTATGACTTTGTAGCATTTGCAAGAAACAAAAAAGTTCTATACCTCACAAAAGTCACCAGATATCTTCTTAGATATTGCTTGTAATGACATGTGGTACTCACGTGACAAGCACTGATCAAGAGTCTGAAATCTACCTTCTCGTATCTAACAACAGTTAATGGATGAAATGCATCATAATTTCATAATAGTGGCTGGTTTCTTCTCATCAGGAAAGAATTGGGAAGACAAAACAAAGATTCAAAGGGTTTTTTTATATAAGGAAAACAAACTTACAGATCTCAAGGCAACCTTCAAGCTCAATGGAGAGGCTTCTTTAAGTCTATTCAGGGTACTTGTGAACCAGGGATCGTTTGTTTGACTTGCCTCACTTGCCTGAAAGAAATGAAGGACTAAAAAGAACCAACAAAAAACAAAAAAGTATGCCAAAGTGGTACAGCATCACAATTAAATCTGTAGAAGCTTTTATAAGGAACATCAAGGGAATAAGAGAAATTTTGTAGAAGTTCAGTGTTTGATTTTCTTGATTTACCTTTTTTTTTAAGAAGCTCGGGGTTTCATTTTCGTAGGACTTAGTTACTTGGATGGAGAAAATGTCATATTCATAGATAACAAAAGAGCATAATTCTAAAGTACTTATAAATTAATATACTTCAGTGAAAAGTCTCATATTCAAATTGCTAGATTCTCAAATACAAAGGAAGACGTAAATCTTACCAAAGCATCAACAATCTCTTCAACTGTGTCATGGCTAAAGCATTTATCTATAGTTTCAATCCTGAAGTAATTAAATAAATAAATAAATTAGTAAAACTTACTTTCCATGTAAATTGCATAAGAGAAACAAATTAACTGAAAGCTCAAGTTTAATATGACAAGTTGATACTGCTCTGGCATTTCAAAAGTTGGTGATGCGGAAAAGCTTTAGACCATGCAAAAATATGGTTTGGCTTCTATCAAGAGCGCAAATCTGATGTCTGATAATAACTTTTTAAACTTGGTATAGATATGTAAAATGACAAGGCATGAGCGTTGTACTTGTATGCTTGAAATAACTATTTTTTCACACATTTCGCTATGGAGAAAAAAATGGAGAGAACCCTTCATAATAACAAATTGGTATAACATTTACTTCTGCATTACTTTTATTGGATTATGAATTAAGTACATTTATCGCTTGATTGAGGAAACTGTATTTTAGCAAGAACTATCAACGTGTGTGCGCTTATAGGCTAGTGGAGGCGTCCTTCTCCCATATATAAATGTGTGTGTGTAGATGATAGCATAAAAGGCTAACAACATATAAGGGTAAATACTGAAATAAAATTAAAATAGAATGGTAATTTTGGCATTTTAAATCCATAATAGAGTTCACCCCAAAAAAATAAAAAGGTGAAATAGTAACAGCTGCTGTGAAAAGCATTCTCTAAGGTGCAGTGAGCAATGGCAAAAAAAAAATATTATCCATTTTCTATCATAAAGCACAAGAAGCATTACCAAACAGAGCCCAAAACAGTTGTCAATGGGCATCCAAGACAACTTAATTTTTAACAAAATGTCTTGTGAACTTCTTGCGGGCTATTCTTATGGTCATCTTTTGGGACTTTGTTGTCTAGTATGCAGGGTATGGAGGGAGCTTTACAGCTAGTACGATTTTCACTTTTTGGTTTCTATTTCTTCTATTGATATAGAAGGACTTCACTGTATAAATTCTTTATCAATGATAAGAAAAAGGTTGTCATCAGACAGAATTATTGTGAGACAGGACAAACCTTTGAAGTGCACTTCTACTATCAGGCTGGACAAGGTCGCCATACTTTTCTAAAGTGGTTTCAATCACAGAAGGATCATCAGTAACCAATTTCCCCAGATGTTCCTCAATCAACGGAAGCCTCTGTAAGACAAAAAACAAAAAACAAACAAACAATGCTTTTAACGTTCTATACTCTGAAAAGGCAAGCATAATGGAAATAAATAACAAGCAAGCAGGGTACTGAACTGCACTTAATGTATAGTGTGTTGCGAGCCCACAGTCAATCATCTCCACTCCATTGAGTTTTTCCCCTGTTAAACCCAAGTACTCGCCTGAAAACAAGGATAACCTGTAAAAACAAAGAATGACTAAAAAGGATTTTATTAATCAAATTTCTGTTTTTTAATCCTACAACATTTGCATATGTCTGATAGTTTGAACTCCTGAATTTTGCTCCAGCTATTTGATCTAACTAACCTACCTAACAATTAGTTTATCAAACAATTCCATGTTGTGTTTCAAAACTTGGGATCTTAACTAAGAGTGGGGATAGGAATTCAGCATCTCAAATTCAAAATTTTCATATTTCCCACATCTGTCTACTAGGATTTGAAATTTCCTTCCTGCGGAATTGGACCCAAATAAAAAGAAAGAAAAACACCCTCCTCACAACAAGCTCCTATCAAAGAGAACATAGCAGCGTACGAGTAGAACTTTTAATATCTTCCGGGTTTATCTTCATGTAACCAATTCATATACTTCAGTAACTTGGAACACGGCAATGGAAAATACATGATATAACCATCATCTCACCTAAATGTCCAGGTAGGTGTGAAAGGTAAAAGGAAGCTCCAGCATCAGGATGAAATCCAATCAGAGTTTCTGGAGTAGCAAAAATCTGCAAAGTGGGAAAAGGTACAATGGAGCTCAGCATAGGCACTCAGTTGTATATATGCATGTCACACAAAAGAAAAATGAAACATTTAGTAGACTAGGGTTCCCAAATGTATGTGTTTCACTAACATAGGCATTCCATGGACTTATTAAGCACAATGGTAAAAAAGGGATCAGTGTGAGATAAATATGTAAGGAAGTAATTTTGTACAATATCAAAATTTCCCCTGCACATGTAATGTTCAAAAGGTTGCCAAGCTCTGAAGAATAAGGGCCATTTTGGTTCGAAGCTATTGCACTCTGCAATGCCATGCAATGTGATGCAATAGTAGTGCAATACAATATTAATTACAGGGCTAGTGTTTGGTTGAATTTTTAAACAAGGTGCAATGGGTTATTTTTTTAATAATTATTTAAAATTAATATGTCACACAAAGTCTATTTTAGCCTTAACATAATCTTTGTAGAAAAAATGGCTACGAGTTACGTGCCACCTCATCATAACCGCCACACTACCTCGCCGAGGATTGTCTAATAGCGGTGGTTGTGGAAATTGTGACAGTAATGGAGGTGTCGCGACGGCGACGGGGGCGGTGGTGGTGGTGGTAGAGGAGGCAGTGGTGGCGACGACGACAATTGTCATAGTAGAGGTGTCGAGGCGGCAACAACAGGGGGCGGTGGCGGCGGAGGAGCAGGTAGTGGTGTTGGTGGCAGCAACGAGAAGGAGGAGGTGGTGGCAATAGCGGTGGCCACAGTTGTTATAGTAGAGGTGGCGGCAACGGTGGGAGGTGGCGGTGACGGCGGAGGTAGTAGCAGTGATGGCGGTAATGGTGACAACATTGTCAAGGTAGAGGTGGCGGTGACAGTGGAGGCGGCGGCGGCAATGACGGGGGTGGTGGTGGCGGTGGTGGAGGAGAAGGTAGTGGTGGTTGCAGTTGTGGTGTAGAGTGGTGGGTGAAATAATGACAAATGAGACTAAAGGGTAAATTGGATTTTTTCAACCATGCAATGGGGTGAGAATGAGTATTCATAAGGGGGGAAGTATGAATGGGGAATACCAATTTTTTGGTAATTATCATTACCATGGTAAACTCTATTACCATACTAAAGAGCATCCAAACACTCTTATCTTGATAATGCAATCATGATTACCATTGTAAGCATGCAATGGAGTTGAACCAAACGCACTCTAAGTCAAAGAATAATTAAGGTGTTCGGCATCAAGCTCTCATGCTATCTCATGCTAAGTCCAAAGAATAGATGAAGTTCTATAACAATACCTGTTCTGTCTCTCAAAGCTGTAAAATTAATTGAAACTGTTTTCTTAAATTTAGAATGCTTGATAATGAAACAATGTCAAGAATGGACGAATCATTTAGTTTAACAGTGGAAATATTCTGAAGAATGCCCCACTACATACAGTTTTGTCTGTTGCCACCTGAAATGTCCCGGGAATTGAAATTCCTGCTCCACCACCCATGGTAATACCATTTAGAAGAGCTACCTGCCAAAAAAAGGTTACCACATAAGTTTTGTTTAATAGGCATCTAACTAGCATAACCATAAACTTGAACCTTTGTTTTTGATATTGTTTAAACAACATATGAACAGAACATGTGATGAATGTATTAATAATTTGCCTGTATAAATTTTAATGCATATGCAAGAATGAAACATTTTATCAAATGATTGCGTTCAGAGGTGGAAGTCGAAATAATGAACATAAAAATTAATTTGTCAAACTTTTTTTGAGATATTAGGAATGTCAGTAGGGTGAGAAGAGTTTACTATTAAGAGAATTTAAGAATTTTAGAATGTCTTGCAAGTTAAGGAACAAAATTACTTGTACTACGCCCAAGTAAAACTAAAAAGATGTGCATTGTCCTTGTGCGGTTATAATAACAGTATAGAGGTTGAGGGGTCAGATTTATGTGCAGAGTAAATAAGTCTTTCAATAATCCTATATTTACTATACACCAAAACATCCTATATTTTCTTGGCATCTGATTCCTTAATCGTTAACTTTTGCCCTCCTTACTTCCTCAACAAGCACAATTTGGAAAAGCCACCTCTTTTAACACTCGATAAAAAATCACAAAATTACAACTTATAAAAGTACAATTATGTAGTATTTCATATTATTCTTGGCATAAAAAATTTTTTAAATGAAATAAAGAGAATAACAAGAGAGGAGGATAAGACAGCATACAAGAGACAGTCCACAACTTAAATTATAAATGCCAAAGAATTAAAAAAAAAAAACTTAAGTACGGGTAATTCACAGTGAATCGAAATGTTCTTTTTAATATAGAAAAAGAAAAGAATATACTATATGTTGTTGCTTTTATTGTCATTGTCAGCAATTAGCATGAAATTTCAGCAGCAATTAATTGATAATAAAACCTAATGCAGGCAGCATGCAACTCTTTTCTCCTTCAGAATGTCTAATATTGTTTAAGCTACAAGCTATGAATCTTGTTAAGTTAATCCCTTGGGTCACATTATGACAGGAGTTCCAAAATCAAGTTCTAACTGAATTAGTAGTCATAAATAAAAGCATGGACATGTTTAGATCACAGTTATATATCTAACAAAAAGAGTAAAAATAACCTATTGTTAATTCCTTCAAATGGTGTACTCACATGTGGCTTCAAATATGTACCAAGAATGTAGATATAGCTATATATTGTTTTAAAAAATTCCTTACAAGCGTCCAAGTTCCCTGCACAAATTTAAAGCAATAATTAAATACCTGTTGTCCAGTTGAACAACGAGCAGAAAATTGATACGACCAAAACATGACAAGAAGAGTAAAGATTGAAGGGGGGCCAATTATGTCATCCTAATATTCAGCATTTAGTTTAAGTAATATTCCCACTTCACAAGATATGATACTTGTGAGAAGACTCAAGGCTTCAAATATGTACCAAAAAGAGCATCCTAGCATAACCAAGTTTCATAAATAACCTTAGATGCTAAATTTTTCTTAAATTAGTTACATGCATGACGTCATTTTATATTTTATCAACAACCAAATCTTCAAATATATTATTCAACCAACTCTCTTCCTCTCTTTATTTTTGACAATTAACAGATGCAGCTAAAATTTTATAACAATACGAAGGACCATAAAATCTAATCAAATATGTCAAAATGAATAATTGTGAGATAGATATGCCATGAAGTGTAACACATACTTTTTAAATAAGTCCTTAACAGACTGACCAATGATTCCATATTAATGTGCCTTCTTGATGAATTTAAATTGGCATTGTACTTATGGTTAGGAGGACAAAACGCTCATCCATATCTAAATGCATAGTGGCCTCCAATTCTAACGGTGCCTCAGACAACACAGTCAAAAGATGGTTATCTATAACTGCTCTTTGAGCTAGAAAATCTGATTCATTATCCCTATGAATATATTTCAGCTTAACCCGACAATTGTGTTGAAGCATTAACCTGTTTGTGAGATGATCAAGCTATGAAGAGGTAAGAGGTACATTTGTTTTTATGTACCTGAATTTATAGTGTCTTTTGTTTTCCAAAAAGCTTGAAATATGATTTAATATTATGTCATCCTAATATTCAGCATTTAGTTTAAGTAATATTCCCACTTCACAAGATATGATACTTGTGAGAAGACTCAAGGCTATTTTTAAGAGGTAGCCAACAAATAAACATACATTTTAGGAGAAACGAATGGCATCAAAGATGTAGAATTAAGCATAACCTTTCATCAATTAAGCATAAACTTTCATCATCCATCCAAAAAGTAAATTCTTTATCTTTCACCTTGATTTAGAAAACGGTAAAGAGCAACAATATCTCCACCAGCTGCAAATGCCCGGCCCCTCCCCTTTAAAAATTCAAAAAGATTGTGTAAATGGCATGTAGATAAATATGTGAATGGACACAACCTTTGTCATCATTTTATACATAATAAGTCAGATGGAGAGAAGACAATAACGGAAAATATTTATTACCTTCACCATCACAAACCCAATATCAGGATTGTCTTCCCAACTTTTGCAAAGTTTATGCAGTCTAGCCGCCTGAAAACCAAAAGAATATCTAAAAACATGTTACTCCTTAGTAAGTGTCAAATTATAACAAAATCATAAAGTAAAATATTTTAATACACAGAAAAGGTGTAAGATTTAAGCCACTATGGAATTGTAGAATAAAGATGTGCTAATAGAGCTGAAGACGAATTTGACAATAGAAGGTATGAAAAGAGAAATAGTGTAAAAATTATGAGGAATGCAAAATATTGTAGCTCTCACTTTATGCTATTGATATAAATAAGGTGGAAGAGGAACGATTTGAGAGATGATTTCACTCCTCTTGCCTAGTAGAAGAAAAGAAGAAGAAAAATTAATTGTCAAGGTTCAATTGGAAAATGGCAGAGTTTCATATTCATTCTCCCCTTTTCACTCTACCACCACCACACCGTATATTGTGAATTCCCACCCTCCCATGCTAACCGTTATCAAGCACAATAACTAACTTGTCCAACACAATAAAACAAACCATCATTTGAACAAAAAAGTTTAAATTAATTAAACAAAAGAAGTTAGATGGCATCATGAATTGAAAAAATTAGCACCGTGCATCGCCCTGTTTATTCATGGCGATTTTTTCACAAGCATCACGAACGCATACATTATGTCAGACGACACATTGATTCATTTGGGCTAATTGGATTCAATAGAACATTCAAGATAAACAGTTTTACTAAATGAGATTAAACGCACAGAAAGACCCAATGTATTTGAAACAGTAGCAGATGAACACACAAACGTCTCAAACGGTGATGACGAAGGTAAATTAAGGAAACACACCATTGTGCAATTGATAGCATTGAGAACTGAAGGTCTATTGAGAATCGCCGTTCTAGAAGCTGTGCTTACTTCAACAAGCACCTGGAAAAGAGTAGGGAGAGTAAGAATTTCGCGATCGCGAACCACTGGCACAACGAAGAAGCAGAGAAGTTAAAGAGTGAAGAGAGAGCTCACTTCATCGTCAACATTATCATTCACAGAACTCTCAGGGAGAGAGCAGAAGCTTCGGTAGCAAGTGAGGATGCGCGGGCTCTGAAGGCTTCGTCTCAGGAACGAAACTGCCTTGGAACTCGCCATCATCTCTCTCAACCAGCTCAGATATTCCAATCGCTCGGTAATGGGCTAATGGCATCTGATATATATGCAATTCTTTTACCCGGAAGATGGGAAAAGACCCAAAAATTAAAAAATATAGTAAAACCACTTCAAACTTTAAATTCTTAAATCTTGTCATGCTCTTGTAGTTAATGAATATACTTTTATCGATAATAAGATTGATTTGAGGTTTTAAAATTTAAATGATATTTTTTTCTCTTTTTATCAAAAAGTTACGTTGCATCAGGTGCAGAATTTCTTGATTAACCCCCAATATTCAACTAATTTTTGGGTTATAGTTTGAAGTGTTTTTCTAGATACTCCCTTATTCTAAAATAATTTTTAGAAATAATTTTTAATGTATTTAACCTCCTAAAATATTTTTTTAATAGCATGTTGTATCCTAAGTTTAGGATGTTTGTTGTTGTGGAGAAAATATTTTTTTTTTTAATTTAGACTTTAGGTGAGTTGGGTTTCGGGGCTCATGAAGGGTAGGATATACCTCCAGACTCAAAAAAAACCTTTGTTGGCTGTGGAGAAAATATTTTAAGGACAGCAAAATTACATTAAAAATTATTTTAAAGTACTGAATGTTATTAAAAAGATATTTTAAGATGTTATATACACCAAAATTTGGTTTATAATATAGAGTACTATTAAAATATTTTAGGCTTTTGATGTAATTTAACCCAAAAACATTATGTATACAATTCTGTATATGATATCCTAGCTTATTATTAAATTTTAGAAAAAATTACTTTATATTAAAAAATTCATTCTCTTACTCAAATTTGGTTGTTTATCATTTTTAGTTCCGTTCATTGGCAAGATACTTAATATGAATAAGGTGGACATGGTTGGAATTATGAATTTCAAGGAATTAAATCCTAATATAGTTAAAAATATTGATAATGATATTAATATTGTTGATAGGAAAACTTAATCCGCATATCATTATAATTTACCTCTATTTTAAATTATGTTGTTGTAGTTCGTTTGTTTAAATTGGGCCCTCATAAGCTGATCCCTTACACATTCATTATCGAGTGTAGAAACTATTAATTTTAATTTACAAAATTTTATGGACATTATGAAATTTTATTTGTTACATTTAACACCATTTTAACACATGCACATTTATATAAATGGAATTTCATAATGGCTATAAATTAAAGTTATCAAAAAGCTCAGTTCAAACAAAATAAATTACGGGACCTTGTTTAAAATTGAGGTAAATTGCAAGGAGTTGTGGATTAATTTTTCCTAGTTGATAATTCCAATAATTAATATTACCATCAAATTAAATTCAATAACAAAATATATTATTTATAATTACGAATACTACAACTTAAATTCTATATAATTTATTCAAACTGTCTTAATATTCACAAGCCTAGTATATTTATTCAAATAATATATTGAATAGTGCAACTTGGATTTTATACAGGAAAAACCATCTAATAATCCAAAGTTGGAATATTATAAAATAAAGAGATGTGTTTTTTGAAAAGTTGCATCCTTATAAATTAAGGAATTTATGTTAAGGGTTGTATAATGAGTTATTGTAACACACCGAATTTTATATTCACCAAATATATTGTAATTATTCGAGAAATTCAATAAAATGGTGAATATTCATAAGGAAATAAGCAAATTAATTCAAGAAAGGAATTAGGTTACAAAGGTAGTGGCAAAATCAAAACTTTGCCAATTTAGCACAAGATTAATTATTTTTCAATTAATTAAGGAAAATAAGGGAGAATATATGCATTGATTATTCTTGGTAGAATAAATTAAGAGTCGTGAAATTGGAAAGAATTATGCATAATGCAATTAATTGAATTATGGAAATATTGAAACAATTCATATTTCCCTTTTCTCGTAGTTTTCTCCTAGTACAAGAAAAATAGAGGGAAAAATGATTAATGAGATTAAATATGCCAAGTGTCATTATCATATGGAGAGGGCGATTAGTTTATGATTTTTGAAGATAAGCACATGTCTAATTGCCTTAAAATAATGCTTCTTAGATATAGTAATGATGGTAATGGTACACTACTTGAGTGCATGGTTAGATTAATTGGAGGATACTCATTTGGTTAGGGAAGACATAAGGGGGGACGGTTTTATGCTAACCCAAAGGGGGGGAAATTAGTTCAATGCTAATGGAGCAATTATGACACAGTGAAGGAGATCAGGATTGTGACAAGTGTCACATTAAGATGCGTTGATGAAATCATATGGTGAAGGGTGATTGGAGTTAAATTATTAAACACTCTTCCTTCCTCTTCATATTTTTGTCCAACATGAGAAAGAAGAGAGAGAGAGCTTCGAGAGCTTTGGAGATCTAGAGAGAAGGAAGAATAAAGCTTAAGGTAAGTGTTGGTTCTTAAGCATTTTTCTTGAAATCTTGTATGACAACCTTCTCTAAACTCTTCTTCTCTATGGAATCATGATTTAGGAGACACATCTTGGGCTCAAGGAGAGAGAGAGAGAGAGAGAGGAGGACACCTAGAGAGAGAGAACTCAAGATCTCAAGAGGTAACATCACAAACCTTAGATCTATCCTTGTATGATGTAGTTGTTGAGGTTTGTGATTGGTTTGATGATTTTTGGTTAAGTTGTAAATTTGGAAAGTCCTAATCCTAAGCCCAAATTTGTTTGAATCATGGTTAATATGTCTTTAAATGACTTAATAAGGGATTAGAAGTGAAAAGGTACAAATTTTGGAAGCTAAAACACAAAACTCTAAAGTTTCCCTTTTCTTAAGACAAGTTTCGGCCAAGCACATATCTGGGGGAAGGAGTTGGATTTTCAATTATTTGATGGTTCCATTGGATTCAAGAGGCAAAAATAGGTGGGGTTACAGTTGGTCACTTTTTCGGAAAAGCTCGAAAAAGCATAATTACGAAAACACCCCTAAAACCCTAAAACGGGGCTGTCAAGGGCAATTTCATAATTTGAAACTGAATTTGATAATTTCAAGCCCAAAAATGGATTCCTTGGGTGAAAATACGTTGGGGTAGCCCTAGTCAAAATTTTGGAAAAACGTGCCATCGGGCAAGGCACGGCAGGGGTCAGGCGGGGGTCCTAAGGGCATTTTGGTAAATTTTTATTATAGACTAATATAACCACAAGAAATATTATGGAAGAGTCTAAAATGATACTTGGATAGGTTATGACCTATTTCTTGTATATTTAATATTTGATGACCAAGTCGGAAGCCGTAAGTGACACGTTTTACAAGGCACACTAAAAAGGGGTTGAAAGAACTTTGAGGTGGGGACATTATCCTTCATACATCATGTCATAGTTATATGAATGTGTGGATGCCATTGTTTATAAATGTACTTTATTAATCAATATGTTTTGTCTAGAGAGGGGCAATTAGTGCCAAGGGCACTTACATTGGGAGCTGGTGAGAATCCAACCGGTGCAGATTAGTGGGGTTGGGCCCTACTCATGTATACATGTAGATGATATGTGTATATTGTTCATTAATTGGTGCATACATGGCGCATATCATATTTACTTTTCACATTTTCTATGAACGATAGCATGTTTCTATTGGGATTCCTTGGAATCTCACCCTTTTTTCTATACAAACTTCTCAACAGGTGCCAGTGAATCAAAAGGCAAAGGCGTAGATGCCGGGAAGCGATTGGCATGTGTCTCGAGGTAAGGTCAAAGTCTGTGGTTATAATTAGTTTATGCTTAAGATATTTTGGGGAATCCTATATATATTGAAGTTTCTGCTGTATTCTGTTTTTTGTCTATGAATGACTTTAGGATTGTAAACGAATATTGTTATCAATATATATGTGTTTTTCTGTATGCCCATGGAATTCCGTCTTTATTACTCTTCGATTATCGAAATGGAAACGAATGTTGACAGTTTTAATACTAAAGGTCATTAAGGTCATATCTTTTTGTTTCTGAAGACACCGATGAAAAGGTGTGATAACTACTACTTGCTAGAAGATTGTGTTGTTTTTTTATAAAATTCTACATACTATAAAAGCATAATTCTTCATGAAAAGTTATTTTAAATAGCCGTTGGTTATTTAAGTTATGTTGGTTCCTAAGGTTTATAAATCTAACTGTGGTTATGACTTTTAATTGAAGATGTGTTGCTTCAAAAGGCACCACTTCAAGGCATCATTTCATGATCTATAAATACCATGTACCATCACTTTTGTGACAAATATTATGAATCATCAGAAATCACACAACAAGAGATTAAAACCATTACCTTTGTTCTTAAATGTACACAAAGATAAAGTCAAATTATCATTTTTTTTAAAAGACATTATTGTCTTGCATGAGTATTGGGAGTGCAATCCATACTCAAGGGTCTTCATTATGTCCTGCAGGAAATTAACCCGTCAATCCAACTTGCATTCTATAAGATAGGTATAGATGAGGGTAAATTAAGCCTAAAGGAAAGTGTTGCCCATGCCTTGAAGACATTATGCACTATTTTCTTCTTTTCGCATTCCTCAGAGATCCAATCGATCCAACATCTAGTGTGTATATATATATTGAATTTTTTAGTTTCTTGCTCCTACGCCATAGAATAGAAATCCACTTTCCAATCTTCACAATTCCAAGAATGCGCAATAAAATAAAAAAGAAGGATAAGAAATAGGAGTTGTGGTTGGTTACTTTCACTCCAATTTGTGTAAACTTCCTCCTTTTTGGCATTCTGTCTAGATTTTAATATAAAACATATTTATCTAATTTGATTATATTAAGAATATTAGTTAGGTTAGTTAACATGACATGTGTTTTTTAAAACACTCTAGTCATCTTCCTCAATTATCTTATTCTTAAATATTGTTGAGGCAGCATTAATAGGGGTAAATTAAGAAAATAATGATAAATATCAAAACTATATCTTATATTTAGGACAAAGATCAATTTCTCAAATATGTCTTATATTAAGGCGGAGGAAGTAATATTAAAAAATGTAGATTCCTTATGATCCAAAACCATGATGAGCTTTTGAATATTCTTGAAAGACTTAAACTTTGGTAATATCCCAACATCACACACTAATCTGGCGTGTAATTTTTGTTTAAAAAAATATGATAAACTATTAGAAGGGATCCTTAATGAAAAAAAATAAAAATTAGGAGAATTAAGTTTAAATTTTGAAAGGTCAGGAAAAGTATATGCAATTAACCCAAACTTCAAGAGGTTTTTATAACTTAGCCTTAAGCAATATTCAAACAACTGTAACTCATGTGATCAAAATCATTTTAGACAAAATGAAACAATTTAACTAAAACCAGTGTTTCAAGAGCCGAACCGGACCAGACCTTAGTCCATTAGTCGGCAACTCCTCCTGCTTGGTTCAAACATGAAACTCGCTCTGAAGGTCAGGCCATGTCATTTGGCCGCTATTTAGCAACCAACCGTTATAAATCTAGGAATTGGAGCGAGTATATGGAAGCCGTCTAGTCAAAATCCTGTCCAAACTTTCACCTCAAACTCGAAAGCTCCGACTTTACCTTTTCCTCTAGCTTTGCAAGTTCGCCTTATTCTGTTTGCAACAGCAAGTCTATTCAGCTTATTCACTTCCCTTAGCTACTATGGTGCGTCTAATACGAGGGTTAGGAGGCGTGTATATATGAAAATAAGGAGGGAAGAAGAGAAATGGTGCCTGAAATGAAGAAAGAAAGAGAAAAGGAAAAGAAGAAAGAGAGCAAGAGATGAAGGAGTGAATCAGGCAGGAAATTCAAGATAAATGTGATATAAAGTAGTAGGAGCAGGCCTCCAAAAACCAAAAGAGAAGACTTGAAAATGACAATACGTGCTACGAGATTTTGTTGTTATTGACTAGTGGGCATTAGTTGGTCACTTGGGGTAATTCATTTTTTCCAATGGGTAAAGACAAGTATCCACTATACTTACATCTTTTTTTTTCCCCGCCATAGCTGCATCAGATCTAAGGAGATCTTAAAATATGGGGATAATTTCATTAAAATTTTAATATTTCATAATATTATATTTCTATTTTAATTATAAAATATATTTTTTTATGGAAAAAATATATTGCTATTTTTAATTATAAAAATATATCCAAGTCATCAATAATCAATCCAATATACACATATATATTATTTTTTATAAGGAATATATTAAAAAAAATTTAATGATACTTTATTATTATTCTTCATATGTTTTTTATATTTACTATATAATACTATTTTTAATTTAGTTATTATAGTACCGGTCTAACCAGATGGTCTAACCAATCCGACCGTTTGAACCATAACTTGTTGACATTTCCGGCTTGATATCCGGTCCGATTTTAAAACATTGACTAAAACTATTTTTTCATGTGCACATGGGTCAAATGTGTTAGAAATGGGAAGAGAATCTACTAGGAAAATCAAAGTTATATATTTATTGTTTAGATTCAACCCATGGGTGATTTTTATTATTTATTTATTAATAAATGGGGATGAATGAATGCTTACCAAAAAGAGGTTTGGGGTGAGAGATGACTTTTGAATCTCACACATATTTTCTATTTTAAACAAAACTAATTCAAAATGTGAATCATGTCCCTAGACGGTGTAAAAGATCTTATATGAATATAAAATATCAAATATTGAGAGATAACAATTCACAAGTGACCATTATCACTTTTGTTTTTCAGGTTCCAAGTAATATATATTTTATTCCTTTAATTAAGAGTTAAGATACAAATCTACCCATTAAATATTCTCCATAGAAACCTGAGATCATGAATTTCTTTAATGCTGCGGGGAAAAATTATGAATTTAGTAGGCGAAATGGATTGAGGAGGAATGGAACTGCAAAACTATGTCATGATTTTGTAGCATGTACCAAATTAGTAGCAAGAAGGGAAGTAGAACTTATTTTATACTCTCTTCTTTTATAATTTAACGTCGTTTGGGAAAATTTAACGGTTTTGTTGAATTTACACCCTTTTAAATTATTTATTGTTATTTTTTCCTCTTCTAAAACTTATTTGTACCGGACGCCCCTCGGAAAAAACTTAATTGTTAAAATTGCACTTTAACCCTATGCAAAAATAGTGTGGGCCTCATCAAAAAAAGTGATGGTGTTAAGTTATATTTAATGCTTTTAGCATTTTTGCTTCCATTTTGAATGTTTAAGGGTATTTTTGCATCTCCAAAAAGCTTATGGTAATGGACGCATTGTTGGTAAAAGCTTAAGGGTATTTTTACACCTTAACCCTAGCTTTGTCAAGAGCGCAAGGTTAAAAGGCTTCAAAATCCTTAAAACCCATGCCACCCACTACTTTCCGTTTGAAGCTTTTCTTTAGACACCTAATGAATTTTTCTTGAGATAATCACATTGTAGTCCCATGGAAAGGAAAATACAAAGAAATGGTCCCATGAAATGGTTAAATTATGGTGAAGTCCCATGGCACCATTTTGTAATAAATTGGAAATGAAAAAAGACAAAAATACCCTGGTTGAATAAACAGATTCTCTCTCCCGAAGCTTGTTTTCTCAATTGCAATCGTTGAATTTGTCGGCCAATGGAAGTTGTTGTCATAAGCGTCCGGGTTTATGGTTCCTTACCTTCGGCATTCGGGCTTCCTCACCATCTAAGGTCTTGCTAATAAGCATTTCTTATTATACCTATTCAACTTTTAGTTTGACATTCATCTCTTTTAGTCAGCGACTCAGCATAATTGTGGAGCCCATACAGTTTTGATCCCGCAAAGCATTTGTGTATCTTAGTATTAGCAATTCGGGATATTCATCTTATACTTTTCCTAACTTTTAGATTGACTAGAATAGCCAATCGAGCCAAGATGATCTGAAAAAACTCAAGTTCTTTTTGGAGCTAATCGATGAGGAGGAGAAGAAAATACTAAATCTAGAAAAAAAATTGACAAGTTCTCAACATGGGGATGTCAAAGGAGAACTGAAAGTTGAATGTGATTCAGGGAATGGGAATTCCTGTTGGTAAATTGGCTCTGTACACAGCACTTGGAAGAGTTCGTCCTTCTACAGTATGTAACCCCCTACCTTATAAACCGTAATTATAATTCAAAAATGCTTAATTAAAATGAATTAGAGACCGGTGAATAATTAAATTTCATTTCTAATCCCTTCCTTTTGGTAGGGTTTTCACAAATTCTTTCAAAACTTCATCCCTTCCCTGGTCTCAATTTTCAAGTTTCAAATATAATCACCTGTGCAGTTAGTTGCATCCAAATATATTAGAGTGTATAACAAAGTCCCAGCAACCCCCTGGTTTTATATATATTTAATAAGGGTTATAAATTCCCATGTAGGGGATTACATAACTGTTTCCAAAATATTATTTACAACACAAGAATAATATACAGTAATCTCACTCCAAAATAGACAACTAACAAACCAAACTAAATATCTCTACAGAGCCCTAGCCGCTCCTGGTCATTCGTTTCTCCTTGGAGCCACTTGCCCTGTCTGAAGGTTAGTCAATGGAAAGAATGAGATTCAAAAGAATCCCAGTAGTAACAAATCACTCATACAATATATAATCACATAGTAGCACAAATACAAATTACACCCCATCCTCATCCCCTTTTACCGTCGGGAAGGCTCACAGTCCTTACCCAAACCGTTGTTAGTGAGTCAGGGACTATTGGAGTGGTGGTGCATACACATAGCCATGTGGCTCACAATTAGCCTTTCGGTTCCCATATTGACATACGGCTCACAAGTAGCCTTTCGGCTTACATATAGCCTTTCGGCTTCCACGTTCGCAAAACAATGACAAGCACACATATAACGCATTTACACATAGTATAAGGGAAAAGTCACTACCTGGTTCTTTCCTGATGTGTTCCAACACGATTCGTTCACGATCAAGGCAAATGTCGAACCCTATAAACCAAAGTTAAGAATGATGGATTAATCTCTTATTCCAAGCTCTTTCTTCTATAACAGTTAAAGTTGGTTATCATTGGAACTCTTTAGGCGGCTACTAAAGCCTAAACATATGCCTAAAGGATTGGAAGAATTACCCCGAAGATCCTCCTTTCAGAAGAAAATACTAATTTTTGGCTGAGTCACTAGAGTAAAGAAGGCCTCACTTGAGTGATGTCCCCACTCACACTCGAGTCCTAACAAGTGAGACGTAGAAAGTGTGTACCCGAGAGCACCAACACACCTTAGAGCAGCCAGTTCACACGATCCCTATCCTTGGCACTCGAGTAATGACACATATTCACCCGAGTCCCATTGAGTGAGGTGTAAGAAGTAACAACCTGAGAGCAACTAAAACCCCAAAGTGACAAGTGCACTCGAGCACTAGCCCTAGCACTTGAGTGCCCACCCAACACCTATGAGTACACACGCGCACTCTTGACAATTTGCCTGCTAGTGTTAACCTGAGACACACATCCATAGTGCTACATGTGCATACACTCGAGTGATGCCCTATGCACTCTAGTGATACCCTATACTACTCGCAGATGAGGAAGTGCACTTCTACTTCTTTAGCAAAAAAAGTGCGACCAGAACTAAAGGAAAAAGGAATCAGAACACTGTACTCGAGTGACTCCCTGGTCCACTCGAGTGATATCTATTAGATGCCAAAACTGCAGCAGCTGACAGAATTTCCCAGACTTGTCAAAACTGATTCTAATGGTTCCAAAACTCATATCGAAGCTCATTCCCATATAAAATTTCACAAGGAACTTATTGGAAACACTAAAACAACCAAATTCTCTTCCAATCAACATATATTCAGGTTTGACCCATATTGCACTACAACTACAAAAATTGCCACATTTCCTCATTCAATTCCAAACTAAATCTACTGACATCAAGACACGATTTGACACCTATTCCACCACAAGGCACTAGCTAATTCATTCTTTTCAAAATTAAGCCAAAATCAGAGGAAACCACCCAAATTCTAAAGCTTAACCAAAAATCACAACAAATATACCAAAAGGGAGTTCTTACTCACCCTTTCAACTTGCCAAAGTTAATGCCTTGATTCTCCACTTCTCAAAATTGCTCAAGCTCTAAAACACCCTCCTTCAAAAATCTAAAACCCTAGAAAGAAAGTTCTCATCACCATGAACAAAATTAATGAAAAGATTTAGAGCATTAGAGGACATTAAACTAACCAAAAATCTCACCTTTCACTTTCTTTTTCCTTCCCAAGCTTGATGAAAATGGAGAGTAGAGAGAGAAGGTAAGATGATGATGAAGATAATCCATTTTCCCTTTTCCCATGCTAATAGCCGACCTTGGAGGGAGGGAGAGAAGAGAAAAATGAGTTTGAAACTTTGACTTCATCTAATGGCCTACATCTTGCCACATGTCATAATCTTATGCTTCCTTCTATGAACTCATATAGATGCACAAGCATGAGATTCCATCCTTTTCTCTCTTATACACTAGTCACCACCATTGATCCCTAAGTTACCAATGAATTTCCTCTTCGGTAA
Organism: Inga leiocalycina; assembly: GCA_963242795.1. NCBI lineage: Eukaryota > Viridiplantae > Streptophyta > Magnoliopsida > Fabales > Fabaceae > Inga > Inga leiocalycina. The sequence continues at coordinate 26,818,115 of OY725328.1, forward strand.
CTGACCAATTGATCGATAATTTTCCCATTTTGCCCCTAATTGTGGCAATTCTTCTTGAATCACCACCAAACACATTCTTCTCATCCCTTATACCATTCACACGCCATCCCCTCTATTTACATTCAATTTAGATGTTAATTCATAATTGAAATTAAATACAAGGTTTGCGCTCTGACTATAACACATTCAAATCATGATTCTCAACATATCCTCCAAAAGTGTTGGTTTATCCTTGATTACCTTCACTTTTGAAGTCATTAACCCTTAATCAAATTTTGGGATATTACACTGTAAGCATTTTCAGCTTTTTGCCTGCTTATTCTCATTATATCATTATATTTAGTTTTGTAAAGAGGTCAATAGAATTTAGAAACATTATAATGTGATTGTCTTTTCTTTCACTTTTCATTTTTTTTCATTTTTATTTTTTGGGTTAGTGTTACCCATAACAATTGATGTGGGGACCAACAATGAGGAATTCTTGAACAATGAGTTCTACGTTGGACTTAGATAAAAAAAGGCAACTGGACAGGTTTGTACATCATATATGAATAGCTTGAGCTTTTTTTGACATAAGTTTACTGTTTGTATTATTTGACTTGCATTAATTTGAGGCAATTGTGGTGGTTTCTTCTTAGGAATATAATGATCTTCTGCAAGATTTCATGACTGTTGTGAAGCAAAACTATGGAGAAAAAGTTCTTGTACAGGTTATAACTTTCATGCATGGATTATAAGGTCTTTTATTTACTCGTTCTAATATATTTGACTTGTTTTTATTTCATATGACTTTTTTTCTATCATGATTTCAGGCAGGAACTGGTATTGCAGAGCTAATAGCACTTGAGATGTCAAAGTAGGTGAGTGGATGATGATATGCATTTTGTTCTTTCTATATTCTTTATGAGCCCACTGCATATATTTTCTTCATTTCTTTCATTGTAAATGTCTTAGAAAAAAATGGAAGTCCGCATTAGTTACTTTTAGTTGTAAGAATAACAAAGAAATGCCCTACTGAACATGTTTTCTATGTCTTGCACAGCGGAGTACACCAACTCTAAATTTAGTGTCAACATGATGCTGTTGTTTTTTTAGTGTTTAAACTAGCAGAAAATTCACATCATATGATATGTCTTTCAATTTACCCTGCCTACCCTTTATAACAGAAATGCTTTTACTATCTATAACAATTATGTAAGTACATTTTTCTCCTTTTGTATCCTCTTCTATCTTTATCTCTATGAGACAATGATTAAGGGAGATTTCACACAATTGGAGCAAAATACTCATGATTTTAGTATGAAGTGGATATGGCTGAAAAGAACTTAAGGACTTTTCCTTTGTGTTTTCAAGCACCAAGGGTCTTTCTTATTAATACTGTTAGAGCAAGTGTTTCACTCAAGAGGGGGTGAATTAGGTGATACCTAAAATTTCATCGGAAATGTAAAACTTTAACAGTGAAATTAAAACGGTAAGGAGTAAGGAGAAATATCACCGAAGTGTACACCGGGAGTTATACTGGTTCGGTCACAACCACTTTGACCTACGTCCAGTCCTCAGAGCTTCTCTGAGAGTTTCACTATACCTTCCAAGATTCAGTGGGTTCTTGGCACCTCAGTACAAGCAAGTTCCTTCACCTGGACACTCGCTCCCCCTTACAAGTTGTAATCCAATCCCAACTCAAGGTTCCACAACCTCAAGTTATCTCAATAACAAATATTGAGTTTGAATGAAGTATCTCTCTTACAGAGTGAATAAGAATCACTGAAGCATAGAAATATAATTACAACGTGAAAATAGAGCAATGAACTTGATGATACATTTTTGTGTATTCTTGTTGTTTTCTCTGTTTGGATGTTCCCATATATATAGATATGTTGGTGAAGACCATTGGAACATTTTCCTTTCGTCCGTTGGAGAGTGCGCAGCCACTATTGACTTTTCAGTTTTTGAAAAATATCCGTTGGCGGTGGTTGGCATTTGAACGTTTCATTTGACTTCCATTACTTGATATGATTTCTTCATTGTTTATCTGTAAATAGACTAAGAATACTAATACAATGAAATATTAATCATATAGGAAACAAATCAATGAACGTTTGAATGATTTCTGGATTTCTGGGTTTGCTTACTCGAGTAGCTACTCGAGTATTCCTTGAAGTTTACTTGAGTACTTATTCGAGTATCATCGGAAAATCTTTGATCAACTGCAAGTCAACAGACAAATTTAAGATTACTCGGGTAGTGCATGGAATAACCAATTTTCAAACCTTTGGAAATGTATGTTTACTCAGGTACCTACTCGAGTAATACACTCACAACTTTATGAGTTACTCGGGTACCAACTCGAGTAAACCTTCAAATAAACTTTTGGTTACTCGATGCTTTACTCCAGTAATGTTGGCAGGATTTCAAGGCCGAGAGCAGATCAAGTTAGATTACCTTGTTACTCGAGTACCTACTCGAGTAAACTTACTTTTTGTGCATAACTTACTCGGGTAATGACTTAAGGTTTTCCTTGAAAATTACTCTGCATACTCGGGTACCTACTCGAGGAATCCACTTAAAATAGAACATTAAATACTTGCATACTAGAGTAATGACTCGAGGAAAATAAGATAAAATTATATCAAGTTAATTGGGTACTACCTTCAAGTTTTCACTTACTTCAGTGCGTTACTCGAGTAGCTACTCGAGTAACATTGGCAGTAGTACAAAGTGCCGAGAGCATCATATTTTGTGAAACAGAGTAACTCGAGTACCTACTCGAGTAACATTGGCAGGCCGAGAGCAACTTGAAAATTTTCACACGGTTACTCGAGTACCTACTGGAGTAACGTTGGCAGGCAGAGAGCAACTTCAAGTTTTTTTACCTGGTTACTCGAGTAGCCACTCGAGTATCATTGGCAGGTTACTAGAAGGTGCCTCTGGTTACTTCAAGTTTTGTCTCATTACTCGAGTACGTACTCGAGTAATGCCTTAGAGAAATTGCTCCTGCTTAAGTTTCTCAGCATTTTCTCTTGGTCTTTCCTCATTACTCCAATGCTTACTTCAAGTGAAGCTTATCCCTGTTATTACTTTGTTCAAACTCATTTATTAATCAATTATTTTCTATAACATACTTTTGTTATCATCAAAACATGAGATCTAACAAATACATATAGCTAAAACATACATGAAAATAAAACTAATTACAGTTGTCTTTAGCATGCTCTATTTTTACTGTCATTATGCTTTATTTTCTGGTTCATTGTGCTGTGTTTCTGCAATAGAAGGGCTAAGGGATGAAGATAAGGGTGAAAGGTTTATGGCTACATAACCTGACGTGCGAAGGAAAAAATGTGTTGTTAATAAGAGCAGTAATAGTTGTCAATGGAGGCTGTTGAACTTGTTAATGATAACTATAGGTCATATTTAAATGTTTTACTTGTGGTGTAATGATGTTTGATAAGGGTTTGAAAAGTTTGCTATGTTTTTTTGGTATTTTGTACTGTTTTTACTCATTATAAGTGGGAATTAATAAACATGGTGTCAAAGTTGTGTGGTTAGAAGTCCTTATTATGTAGCAAAATGTGTTGTTAATAGGGGTAGCAACAATTTTTAATATAGTAGGTAAACTTGTTAATGACAGCTGTATTGTGTAGGTAGACAGCGGTGATGGCTAGTATGTCTGGCAAGAATCTACTATGTTTCCTTTATATAAGGGGAATGTTTGAAGTCAGTGGAGACTGTGATAAGATATATGTTAGGGGAACGGTCAGATGTAGAAGGCACTTACAATGATGCAGTTGATGAGACAAAATTTGTTACGACCACTAATCAATAGAAGGCCCCCGGGAAGGCAAAAAAAAAGGACTGAATATCAGTTTCATAATAAAAGGGTTTATCATTTTTAGTTCCTTATACATTTATTTTCAGATGTAAATGAAGGTTGGATATAATATGGTTTTGTATCCTACTTTCATTTATAGAAATTTGTAATCTGATGTAAATTCAGTTGTCAATGTATAGACATGAAGTAGTCAGTGGACGCCTATTGACTTGTCAATGGATGCCCATATAGTTGTTAATATATATATATATATGCAATTATGTTCACATATTTGTATCCCACTTTTATTTATGGAAAGTTGTAATCTGATGTAAATTCTATTGTCAATGTATGGACTTGGAGTTGTCAGTGGACGCCCATTGAGTTGTCAATGTAGGCACACATAGTTGTTAGTGGAGCTACAGGTTATGATCACATTTGAAAAAGATATTTTATATGCATATATTTATAGATGACCTTTGTTGTTGGTATTCAATATTAATTATGTGGTCATATTATATGACTTGTCACTAGTGGCTCCTGGACTTGTTAATGGAAGGGCATTGAGTTATCAATATAGGCCCACTGACTTGTCAGTAGAGGCAAGTGGACTTGTCAAAGGAGGCCCAATGACTTGTCAATGGAGGCTCCTTGAATTGTCAGTGGAGGCCCTATGACTTGTCAATGAAGGCTAGTGGACTTGTCAATAGAAGGCCATTGAGTTATCAATAAAGGTCCCTGGAGTTGTAAGTGGAGGCCTATTGACTTGTCAATGGATGCCCATTGAGTTGTCAATGGAGACCCATGGAGTTGTTAGTGGAGGCTCTATGACTTGTTAACAGAGGCTTATTAAATTGTTAATGCATGCCCATTAAGTTGTCAATGGAGGCCCATGAAGTTGTCAATAGAGGGCTAATAACTTGTCAATGGAGGCTCTTGCACTTGTCAATGGATGGCCATTAAGTTGTCAATGGAGGCCCTATGACTTGTTAACGGAGGCTCCTGTATTTGTCAATGGATGGTCATTGAGTTGTCAATGGAGGCTCATGAAGTTGTTAGTCGAGGCCCTATGACTTGTTAATGGAGGCTCTTTGACTTGCCAATGGAAGGCCATTGATTTGTCAATGGAAGCCCATGGAGTTGTCAATAGAGGCCCATTGACTTGTCAATAAAGGGTCCTTGACTTGTCAATAACGACTCCTCTACTTGTCAATGGGCTTCCATTGAGAACTCCATTCAAGCCCAATGACTTATCGCCGAAGGCCCCTAGAGTTGTCAATGGAGGCTCCTAGACTTGTCAATGCAGGCATCTGAAGTTGTCAGTGGGAGGACTATTGACTTATCAATGGAGGCTCATCCACTTGCCAATGCAAGCTCCTATTCTCACTGGACAATGTGCTAGGAAGAGCATCATATGTGCATTACATGACTTTAACACTAACGTTAACTTATAAAAATGACTCTATAATTCATAATTACAATAAACATCTCTAGTACAACTTATTTGAAGTTGATCATAACAAAAAGCATCGAATCTATACAATGTCACTACATTTGATCATTACAAAAAGGTTACCATATTTACAATGATTATGCATATGGTCATTACAATTACCTGATATGTTGTCCATACAGTCATATGTCAATCCAAGTTATGGTGTACTACGTCAACTTATTTCAGGCCTCCTTTACTTCTACACTAGCCTCTTTAAAATTTTACAAGTGATTCCCCTCCCTTTCCCCTTCTGGTTCTCTTTTATTTTCCCTTATACTTCTCCTCCTTGAGGATGAAAAATTCTTCAGTGAATAAAGTGTACCCAGAAAAGCTTGGTGCCTTTGGTCATGTTGGGCTTTTTCTTCCTTTTTTGTCTTTTACAGATTTTCCTTTATTCATCTTGCTTCCCTTGAAAAAAGAATTTTCACCAATTTACATTGCATCCCAATCCAAGTAAGCTAGATATTGTTAACATGTAGCAGAAAATGACCTCAGTGAATCAGAACCACTATCTCATTCATTCACAATAATATTGACAATATGCAACAAAATGACCTCAGTGAATCATAACCACTATCTTATGTGGGATAAATATGATTATCTGTTAGTGTTATCTTACCACACTCCATTGGTATGCTTCTTCAACTGTACTCTCAGACTGCTTCTTTTTTAGCAAGCTCTTTAAGCATCAAGATGATTCTAAAGACAACTGTTTAAAACAAATAAACAGACAAATTTTGGCACCTTAACAGCTTCTAAGACAGTGCTGACGGGTTCATGCTTATGAGCCCAAGGCTTCTTGAAATGTTGAAGTGAACTCTTTCTTGAATTAACAATCAAACCCTAAGAAAGAGATAAAACAACAAAAAAACACTTTATTGGAACCAAACTAAACTTGAGAAAACAAGAAAGCAAATAAATGTAAAGGGAACAATTTTTGAGAAATACTATTAGGCTCTTTACTACCTTTGAATCCACGAGCTATATCTTTTTACGAGTCTCCTCTATAGGTTTCTTTGTCTGTAACTAAACAATATAAATAAATGCAAGAAATCATTGATTGTGACGTAAACTCACCACAACCAAGTTTGCTTTTTATAAACCATATATAGGTTTTCACCTGCTTTGACATCTCAAGTGCTAATAGCTCTGCAATACCAGTTCCTGCCTGAAATCATGATAGAAAATAAGCCATATGAAATAAAAACAAGTCAAATATGTTAGAACGAGTGAATTTTTGCACATGAACTGTTTTTCAAGTTAATAGATACATAAAAAGCAAATAGAAAGATGTAAGTGTGAAAATGCTCATTGATGTTTGAGCTCTAAATAAAATAAGGAAAAATAAGGAATCTTTACTTCTCCAGCACTAAGGAATAGGAATATATGGTCTGCCAATGAGCCACCAATGAGCTTCAATGCTACAACAACGCCAGCAAGAATGATAGATGCAATGCCCTCATGCAACAAGACAGTATTTACTTAGAACATAATAATCTTCCAAGAATAAGATGTCAACTTTCAAGCAACTTGGTACCTGAATATCGTCATTGAAAACAAGATGAGTTGTGCCATATTTTGCCAGCAACTCAAAAGCATTGTGATTTGCAAAATCTTCAAACTGCAGAATTTATTTTTTAAGTAGTCAGTCCAAGAGATGGGTGAATGAATATAGAATCAAAGACCTTATAATCCATGCATGAAAGTTATAACCTGTACAAGAACTTTTTCTCCATAGTTTTGCTTTATAGTAGTCATAAACTCTTGCTGAAGATCATTATATTCCTAAGAACAAACCACTACAATTGCCTCGAATTAATGCAAATACAAATAGTAAAATTATGTCAAAATAAGCTCAAGTTATTCATATATGATGTACAAACCTGTCCAGTTGCCCTCTTTTATCCAAGTCCAATGTAGAACTTACTGTTCAGTGATTCCTCAATGTTGGTCCCCACATCAATTGTTATGGGTAAATGTGAGTAATTCAGAATCAATTATTGATGATGATATCTTAAGTACAATAGAGAGATATATAAGAATACCTACTCTAGTAGAAACCCTAATATCTAGCCGAAAAATAAGGGGAATAAAAACAGAAATATAACAAACATTTGAATCTTAGATTCTAACCTAATTTATTCTGGATATGATAAGATATCTATAGTTAACCTAATAATTAACCTAATGGGCTAAGGCCCCAAGTTTCTGACCGACACTCCCCCTTAAGCTAGTGAGTAGATATCAATCATTCCCAACTTGCCTACTAACTCATCAAATGGCTTCTTCACCAAAGGCTTGGTAAGAAGATCAGTTATTTGTTCATGTGACCTTATATGAGTCAAGTTGACAATTCCCGTATCAATTTTTTCCCTTATGAAATGCTTGTTAATTTTAATATGCTTTATCCTATCATGTTGGACTGGATTAGTTGCCAGTTCAATTGCTGCTTTGATATCACACCAAGTTTGGATTGGAGCCCGTAGTCTCAATTTCAGTTCCTTAAACAAAATTATTAGCCAAAATCCCTCACAAATACCTAGAGCCAATGCTCTATATTCTACTTCAGCACTACTTCGTGATGATACTAGTTGTTTTCTGCTCTTCCATGTCACTAAGTTACCCTATACAAAGGTGAAGTAACTAGTTTGGGATCTTCTATCATGCACTGATTGTGCCCAATCAACATCTATATAGAGTTCAGATCCTCATGAAATATGTTTTTTGAACGAGATCCCTTTACCAGGGTTCATTTTTAAGTACCTTAGTATTTCATACACAACTTCCATATGTTCTTCCTATGGGTTGCTTGAGAATTGACTTACTACACTCACAGGATACGCAATATCTGGTCTTGTGTTAGTGAGATAGACCAATTTTCCCACCAACCGTTGGTACCTTCTCTTGTTCACATGCATACCATCTTCCTTAAACTCTAGATTAGTATTAGTATTTATAGGGGTGCCTGATGGACTTGCCCCAAGCATACCTGTTTCCTTCAGGAGATCCAATATATACATTTTCTGTGATACCACTATTCCTTCCTTAGACCTAGCTACCTACATTCCAAGGAAATACCACAACTTTCCGAAGTCTTTAACTTTAAATTCTTGTGCAAGAGATTTCTTTAGTCCTACTATGCCTTCTCGGTCATTACCTATTACAATTATATCATCTACATGTACAATCAATACTGTCATCTTATTGTTGATGTGTTTTACAAATAAATTATGGTCAATTTGACATTGAACTATTAGATCTCACATGTTTTGATGATAACAAAGAATGGATGTGAAAAAGATTTGATAAACAAATAAGTTTGAACAAAGTAATGATAGAGCAAATCATCACTTGAAGTAAGCATTGGAGTAATGAAGAACGGCCAAGAGAAAAGGCTGAGAAACTTTATCACTGATAAAATTTCTAAGGGTTACTCGAGTAAGAACTCGAGTGATGAGACAGAAACTTAAAGTAACCTCAAGCAACCTGCCAATGTTACTCGAGTAAGTACTCGAGTAACCAGGTAAATCATTTGCAGTTGCTCTCGGCCTGCCAATGTTACTCGAGTAATCAGGGAAATCACTTCCAGTTGCTCTCGGCTTGCCAACATTACTCGAGTCAGTACTGGAGTCCCCTACTTCAAGAAATATGTTGCTCTCAGCATTTTCAATCCTGCCAATGTTACTCGAGGAGCAACTCGAGTAAATCACTGTGGTAAACAAAACTTGAAGGTATTACTCGATTAGTCTGAAATGTTATTATCACACTTCACTCGAGGCACCACTCAAGTATACAGGTATTAAGTTATTAAATTGTCAAAGACTTCAATGAGATTACTGGAGTCAGTAATCGAGTAATCTGCAGAATTATATGCACAGCACTTGAAGTATTTACCCGAGTAAGCTATACAGAAAATAGATGTTTACTCGAGGCAGTACTCGAGTAAACAGGTAAGCAAACTTGAAGTGCTCTCGGCCTTGTAATCCTGCCAATATTACTGGAGTGAAGCATCGAGTAATCTGAAGGATATTTGAGAGACTACTCAAGTAGCCACTCGAGTAACCTGTGAAGAAAATTATAGTGTACTCGAGTAAGTACTCAAGTAAACAGGTATTTCCAAGGTTTGTAAATTTGTTTACTCCATGCACTACCTGAGTATTATGATGTTCATTTATTGACTTGCTCTCTATCAATGATTTCACAAAGATACTCGAGTAAACTTAATGAATACTCGAGGAACTACTCGAGTATCCAAGTCCAGAAATTCAGAAATCATTCCAACGTTCATTGATTTGTTTCCTATATGATTAACCTTTCATTGTATTAGTATTCTTAGCATATTCGCAGATAAACAATGAAGAGATTTTACCAAATAAGGAAAGTCAAATGCAATGTTCAAGACGCCAGCGGAATATGATGAGAATGACAAGAAACTTATTACTCTCAACAGCAAGGCAATTCTGATGATACAAAGTGCTTTGAGCCAAAGTGAATACTTCAGAATTTGCATACTTCCAACAGCAAAGGAAATGTGGGAAGCTCTAGAAATAGCTTATGAAGGAACTTCGGGAATAAAGGAGAATCGAATCAACACCTTGGTCGCTGAATTCGATCTACTTCGAATGAAATCAGGTGAGTCAATATCTGAATTCGAACTTAGATATACTCATCTTGTTAATCAACTTGCAGCACTTGGGAAAGTCTATGATCAACATACCTAAATACGAAAGATTTTGAATATTCTTTCTAAAGAGTGGGAGGCCAAAGGAGAATCAATGAGATCAGTTGCTTCTCTATTTGGAAGTCTTTCTGAATATGAAAGTAAACTAAAGTTCAAATGGGAACTAGATGACATCGGTGACAAGAAGAAGAGAGGCCTAGCACTAAAAGCAAAAGAAGAAAATGAAGATGAGGATGAGGAGTTTGACGATAATAAAATGGGCCTAATCATAAAACGATTCAAAAAGTTTTACAAGAAAGGTCAAGGATTCAAACACTTTCAAAAAGGAGGAACTAGCAGCAAAGATCATATCATCTGCTACGAATGTGAAAAACCAAGACATATCAAATCAGAATGTCCAGAGCTAAACCAAAAGAGCAAAGAAAAGAGAAAAGGCAAATTCTTTAACAAAAAGAAGGCCTCGTATCTGCTATATGGGGTAATAGCTCCTCTGATGAAGAAAGTGATGAAGAAGAAGTAGCTAATATATGTCTTGTTGCTTAAGAAGAAACAGAAGAAGAGGTAAATGATTCTGATCCTACCTATGATGAATTATTTTCTGAATATAATGCCTTACATTCTGAATTCATCAACGTAGTTAAAGAATTAGTTGTTTTCAAAAAGAAAAACAAAGTACTTGAAACTGAACTTAAAGAAAGTTCAGAAAAGGATTGTGAAAATTGTTCTTCTTTGAAAAAGAAAAACACTAATCTCACAAAAACTCTTGAAAAATTTACTAAAGGAAGTGAGATGCTAAGTGTGATTTTAAAAGCTCAACGATTTGTAAATGACTGATCTGGTATTGGATATGATCCAAAATCAGATAGAAGGAAAGGTAGAAAGAAAGCAGGAGGTAAGTCATATTTGAATTATTTCCAGCATTCTGTACATACATCAAATCCTTTTACATTTTGTAATTACTGTAATAGAAAAGGTCATTATATCTCTTCATGCATTCATAAGAAGAAAGGAACGATAGGAACCTACAAATGGGTACCTAAAGGATCATATGTTTCGAAAATTTCTTGTACTAACCCAAAAGGACCCAAAAAGAAGTAGGTACCTAAGACTTAATCATATTTAAATGCAGATATGTCTCAAAGCTTCCAAAAACAACAAGTGGTACATAGATAGTGGATGCTCTAGACATATGACCGGTGATTTCGAAAGTTTTACCAAATTGCAACCTAAAGAAAGTAGAAAGGTAAAATTTGGAGGAAATCAAACTGAAAGGATAGCAGGAATTGGTGAAATAAAAAATGAAAAAGGCATACAAGTCAAAGACGTATACTATGTCAAAGGATTGTGCCATAACTTGCTGAGTGTGAGTCAAAGTGCAGACGAAAACAACTGGGTAATATTTGACTCAGAGGAATGTCTAATTGTCAACAAGAAAGACTTACTACATGATAAGAAGAATATCAAGGCTAAGCTCAAAGCAAAAAGGGAAGGTAACTGCTATACTCTAGATATTAGTAGAAATGAATCTGAAAACTTTTTTCTGAGTAATGCCGATGAAAGTTGGCTATGGCATAAGAGATTGGCTCATGTCAACATGTATCAACTAGGCAAACTACTCAAAAAGGGTTTAGTTCTTGGATTACCTAAAGTAAATTTCAAAAACGATTTAATTTGTGATGCATGTCAAAAAGGTAAACAAACTGAATCATCTTTCAAATTGAAAAATGAGATTTCAACAAATAGACCACTACAGTTATTAGATATGGATTTAGTTGGCCCAACAAGAGTAAAAAGTCTTGGTGGCAACTTATATTCATTGGTCATTGTTGATGACTTCTCCATATTTTCATGGGTTATTTTTCTATCATAAAAGGATGAAAACTTTGAAGAATTTATTATTTTTGCCAAGAAAGTGCAAAATAAGAAAGGTATGTCCATTGCAGGTATTAGGACAAATCATGGTGGATAATTTGAAAATCAAGCCTTTGAAGAATATTGTGATACTAATGGCATTGATCACAATTTCTCTGCTCCAAGGACACCTCAACAAAATGGAGTCGTGGAGCGTAAGAATAGAGTGCTCACTGAAATGGCTAGAGCAATGTTAAATGAAAAGAACGTGTCTCAATTTTTCTGGGCTGACGCTATGAGTATAGCATGCTATATTTCAAATAGAGCCTATATTAGAACAAAACTCGGAAAGACACCATACGAGCTGTACAGAAGAAGGAAGCCAAACATTGCTCATCTACACATCTTCGGTTGTAAGTGTTTCATTCATAATAATGGTAAAGATAACTTAGGAAAATTTGATTCTAAAACTGATGAAGGAATTTTCCTAGGATATTCTAACCGAAGTAAAGCATAGAGTTTTCAATAAAAGAACATGTGTTGTTGAAGAATCAATTCATATTGTATTTGATGAATTTGAATCCTCTAACAAAACCATTGATGAAGAGCAGGAAGTTATTTTAAATCAAGAAAATGGTCAATCTATTTCTAAATCTCTTATTCTAGAAGTTGATGAAACCAAGGAAGAAGAGCGGTCACTAGGACAACCTAAAGCTTGGAAATACAATAAAAGTCATCCCTTAGATCAAGTCATAGGAGATGTGAATGAAGGGATCAAAACTAGAAATAGAATCTTTAATGAAGTAAGTTTTTTTGCATTCATTTCTGAGATTGAACCTTCTAACATTGATGAAGCCCTATCAGACAATGATTGGGTTATAGCAATGCAAGAAGAACTAAATCAATTTGAAAGAAATCAAGTTTGGGATTTGGTACCCCGACCCAAGGATCATCCGATCATTGGCACTAAATGGGTATTCAAGAACAAACTCGATGAATCTGCAATTATTATAAAAAACAAGGCAAGATTGGTGGCCAAAGGCTATAATCAGGAAGAAGGAATTGATTATGAGGAAACGTTTGCTCCAATGGCTAGATTGGAAGCTATACGAGTACTCTTAGCCTTTGCATACATCAAAGGATTCAAACTTTATCAAATGGATGTAAAGAGTGCATTCCTAAATTGCTATATCATGGAAGAAGTGTATGTAGATCAACCTCCTGGTTTTGAAGATGTAACCAAACCTGACCATGTTTTTAAACTTAGAAAAGCTTTATATGGTTTAAAACAAGCTCCTAGAGCATGGTATGAAAGTCTCAGTAAATTTCTCATTGATCAAGGCTTTGTACGAGGAAAAGTTAATGTAACACTTTTTACAAAACGAAAACATGATGATATTTTAATTGTTTAAATATATGTTGATGACATTATTTTCGGTGCTACTAATGAATCTCTGTGTAAGGAATTTTCTGAGATAATGTAGGGAGAGTTTGAGATGTTAATGATAGAAGAATTGAATTTCTTTCTCGGTTTGCAAATCAAACAAAGAAAGAATGGAATCTTCATATCTTAAACAAAGTACTTGAAAGAGCTTTTGAAGAAGTATGGAATGAATGAAGCAAATGAAACGGACACACCTATGAGCTCAACTACGTTGCTTGATGCTGAAGTCAAAGGGAAAGACTGCAACATCACAAAATACAGAGGAATGATTGGATCATTACTCTATCTCATGGCAAGCAGACCGGACATCCAATTCAGTGTTGGCATATGTGCAAAATATCAATCAGCACCAAAGGAATCACATGCCAAAACTGTCAAACGAATCTTTAGATACCTTGCTGACACACCAGAATTGGGTCTGTGGTATCCCAAAGGAAGAAGTGAATATCTTGTTGAATATTCAGATTCTGATCATAGAGGATACAAGATAGACAGAAAGAGCACCAATGGAGAAGGTCAATTTATTGGAGGATCTCTTGTATTATGGTTTAGCAAGAAATAAAATACAATATCTCTTTCGTCAACGGAAGCCGAATATGTTGCAGTCTCAAGTTGTTGTGCACAAGTGATATGGCTAAAACAACAATTACAAGATCTTGGCATTTATCTCAAAGAAATACCAATCTATTGTGACAATAATAGTACAATAAGCTTGGCAAAGAATCCAGTTCAACATTCTAGAACCAAGCATATCGATGTCAGACACCACTTCATCAGAGATCATGTACAAAAGAAAGATGTGAAAGTGATATTCATTCATACTCATCTTTAACTAGCTGATATCTTCACCAAACCTCTTGCAAAAGATCAATTTCTATACATTAGAAGAGAATTGGGAATGGTAAATCCCAATGAATTGTAAGTTATTTCTGTTTTTCATAATGTTAGATAATGTTATTTGATAATGTTTTGATGATTACTAACTTAAGCATCGGTGTATGTAGAAACTTGTTTTGCAGGAAGATTGAAACTCTGTTTTAAGAAATAAAAATAGAGGTTATCAGAGGACACCATCACTGGAGTGCCAACTTCAAGTAATATCTGATTGTGCAGTGTAACACCCCGAATTCTGAGACTTGAGGCTAGAGAATAAGCCTGAGATTAGTGGACTGCTAAGCCCTGGTTTAGCAGGATCCTAAATTGTGATAAAGGGTTAATGACTCCAAAAGTGGATGTCATTAGTGATAAATGAACCCTTTTGGAGATTTTGGTGTGAGTTGGCACCCGATGTGATTCGTATGTGCTGTGGGCAATGCCAAAACCCTGTATTTAAGCTCAATTATGGATTAACATCTAAATTGACTTAAAATAGAGGGAAGGCGTATATTGTGGCTAAATGAAAAGATGTGAAGTGTTGGTGGTGATTCTATGAGAATTACCGTAATCAAGGGCAAAACGGTAAAGTTACCGACCGATTGGTCAGTTACCGAAGAGGAAACTCATTGGTAACTTCAAGATCAATGGTTAGGATTGATTTGTGTAGAGATCAAAGGGTGGAATCATGTGTGCAAGGGCCTATGTGAACTCATGAAGATGGAACAAGAGAGTGACACTTGGCAAGTTTTGGACCCTTGATCTTGGGTCAAAGAGTCAACACTCTTCCTCTCTTCTCTCTCCCTTATTTTCACGTTTTTGGGCCCCAAAATCTGCATCACTTCATCATCTTCATTTCATCATCTTATCTTCTCTCTCACACACTCCATGGACGCCAAGCACAAGGGGAGGAAAGAGAAAACTAGAGGTGAGATTTTGCTTGGCTTGTAGTCCTCTAATGCTCTAATCACCTTCTATAAAGTTGTTCATAGTGATGAGAGCTTCATCTCTATGGTTTTAGATTCTTGATTGAAGGTGTTTGATGGCTTGAGGAAATTTGGAAAGATGAAGAATCAAAGAAGTGGTTTGGGAAAGAGGAAGAGGTGAGTATTTGAAGCCTTTTGATCTAAGTTTTGTGATTTATGGTTGAGTATTGTGAATTTCGAATTTTGCCCTGAATTTGTGTGATTTTTGAAATGCATGAATTGCCTTGTGTTTGAGTGGCAATTGGTGTCTTGATGTGTTATAGAGCCATTGGAATTGGTTTGAGAATTTGGAATGAAAAGAATGACAATGTATGATTATGTTGTGGTTTGAATTGTGATTTGTGTGACATGTTGTGGTAACATGTCAATATGATTTGAATTTGGTTGATTTGGTGTTTCCAATGGATTCCTTGTGCAAATTTGTATGGGAATGGTGTTTGATATGAAAATTGGACCATTGGAAGCCAATTGTACAAATTTGGAATTCTGTCCAGTGGAAAGTCTGTTTGGGCAGTTCTGTTTGTGTTGCCGTTTTGAATGGGCAAATGATGTTAGAAAATTCTGAAACTTTCCAGTCTTGAAGTTCACATCTTAAGCTTCAAAATGGACATATGATATGTGTCATTTCGTTTTGTGAACTGGGAGTTTGAACTGTCCAAAGTTTGAGGACGAAACTGGACCCTGTTTTGGTACAATGTTGGATTTTGTGTAAATCTGGATTTGTGTGGTGATTTCTGGTAATGAGCCATATTTTTCCTATGAAGAGGACTTAAAAATCTTTAATTTGGCTTTGGAATCACCTTGTTTCAAGTTTTCTAGACCAAGTTATGAATTTTTGAAGTTTCCTTGGCTGCAGCCAAAATTCTGGCTCCAGCGCAAAACTTTCTGTGTGTGTCCTGGCCGCAGCCAGAAATTCTTGGCTGCAGCCAAAATGTTTCTGTGACGTTTTTAGCCATTTTTGGCTGCAGCCAGAGAATTCTTGCCTGCAGCCAGAACCCAATTTTCAGCATTTTGAGATTTTGAAAGGTGATTTCCAACCTAGTACATCCCAATCCTTTAGGCTTTCGTTGAGATTATTTTAGCCACCTAAAGGGTGTGAATGGTAACCAACTTTAAGTGATATGGAAGTAAGGATTTGGAATTTAGATTGACCCTATTTCCTTGATTTGGTTATAGGGTTGGATATTCGCTTTGATCGTGAGTAAGCGATGCTGGAGCTTACGTGGAAAGAATAAGGGTAGGGAACTTACCTCTTTTGCATGCTTTGATATTTGTGTTTGTGTTTTGATGCATGTATTGCTTTGCTGGATTATGTGAAACATGTATGAATGATTGTAGCTCTGTTTCTAGTTATGCTATGGCCATGAGTATGTTGTTGAAACATTGAGCACGCAGATATGTCATTGTGTGAACATGAGTTTTGTATTGCAAGCATGTCATGCATTAAACACATATCATACATGCATATAGGTATCTGTTTCCTACTGAGATTCTCTCGAATCTCACCCTCCCCTACCAACATTTTAGACAGGGTAGGTGGATCGAGGATGGAGGCAAGCAACCAGGGGCGACGAGGCTTCCTTCGGAATATTTGAGTTGGTAGTTGGTTATCATAGTTGGGAGTATTATGTATATTTGGATATTCGTATTTGGATTTGGATGTGTATATATGGATGTATATTTGGTTATGTATAGAGATGAGACTTGTGTAATCCCCATGTTGAAATTGTAAAGGGCGAATGTGCCCTATGAATTCTATGTAAAGGTATGAACCCGGGAGTTGCCGGGAAGTTATTGTTGTACACTCTGATATTTGTACAAATGTGATATTCCGCGTAATGTAATTGTATTCGAAATTTGAATATGAGACCAGGTGTATTATATTTCGAAAGGTATTTGTGAAAACCCTATCGTGAAGATGGGTTTGTAAAATGTTATTTGTTTCTTATTGGTCTCTATTTCACTTTAAATCACGTATTTCGGATATAATTACGGCAGGGGGTTACATGCAGCATTACCCGAGGGATAACTTGAAGTAAAAAAGCAAATTACTCGAGTGAGTACTCGAGTAATGGACTTCAAAAACTGGCAGTAAAGTCTCAAGTCCCATGGAATTTAAATCAAACGGCTCATTTGGTAGGAAATGAACAGTCAAGAGGAGAAAAGACAGGTTACCCGAGGGAAGCCTCGAGTAAACTTGAAGTTTGCTCGAGTAAGGCCTTGAGTGACTGCAGATCCATATCACAAATTTGATGAGAATCAACTCAAATCTGTTCTAAAATGGCTATTAAATGATCGAGGGAACATACATGAATAATTACAATATTATCCATGCCAGGTACGCAATTTAAATGAATTATTTTAGAATTTTCTATATGATCACTCAAGTAGTTACTCGAGTAAACTTGATATTTTCCCGAGTAAGGCCTCGAGTAACATCGGGTTCTAGGTCTTTAACTGTGGCGAACTCGGTCATTTCCACAAAATCTCCTCAAGTAAATCACCCAATCCTCTCACAAAAAGTTTTCACAATCTCTTCCTTGCTTGATTTCCGTCAAAACCCATCAATTTTTAGCTCCAAAAACATCCTATTTTACTCAGAATCTCCCTGCCCTAACTCGCGACTTTTCACTCTGTTTTTCTGAAATTTCAATTTTCTCTGAATCAAGATGGTTAGAACCAAAAATCTTACTCCTACAGACTCTTCTGGATCTCCACAACTCTCTGACCCTCTTTCCTCTCCTCCTAGGAAAAGACGAAAGCTCACTCCTAGATCAAAGGCCAAAGTTCAACTGAAACCTCAACCTAAACCAAAGGAGAGAGGTGTTGTGATCAAAGAGCCAGTGGTCACAAGGGTTCAATCAAAGAAGAGCACCTCAACTGGGAGAGGCAAAAGTACTAAGTCTCCTTCTCCTTTACCTTCTGATTTTTCCACTCCCTCTTTTACTCCAAAACCCTCTAAAAAGCCAAAATATGATGTGAATGTGGCTAAAGCTATGGCTGGGATTCTTGATTAGTTAGAGAAGGGCCAATCCTCCAAAAAGTCAGAATTGCCAGAAGAAGAAATCACTAAACCTCCAAAGGGGTTCAATGTCAACAAATTAGAGGAATCTCAGAAGTACCTCACACAATTCTCAAGAAGAAAAGTATGCAAAACTCACAGTGTGGATCTCAAGGTATTTTAGGAGGTATTGAAGTATGACCTAAGTCCCTTTCTTGAACCTTTTATGCCTTGGCTGTCAATTAAACTACCTTTTTGTACTAAAATAGTCACTCATTTTTTCTTCAACCTAGAAATCCTAGATGAACCCAATAGAACTTTTGCAGAGGAAGAAATGACCACAACAGTTAGAGGCCAGAAAATCCTTATCTCACCCTCTAGGATCAATGTTTGGTTAGGAATAGAAAAACCTCCTGATGACATCTATTCCAAGCTTGAACCAAACCAGATTTTCACTGTCCTTAGACCTGGTAAGCTAGTGGATCCTCTTAATTTTAACCCGAGTGACATGTGTGACCATCACAGGGTTTTTTGGTATATTTACTCTAGATCCCTTATGAAAAAAGCCAATAACTACACCCATTTCTCTGACCGGGACTATAGGTGGTTTGCTTCTCTACTCCTGAAGGAACAAAAGGACTTGGGAGAATACATCTTTTATGAGATGAAGAGGTACAGAATAGAAGGGAAAGCTACTACTCCTATGCCATATCCTCAGATTATCTCTCTTATCCTCAAGAAAAACAAGATATGGTACTTGGAGAATAAAGAGCCTATTGAGAGGATCACTTCAATTAGAAGAAACCATATTGGGAAGCTTAATATTGTGATTCCTCTCAAGGGTCCTCTGGAGTCAAGTCCCAAGAAAAAGAAGAAGACTGAGACTGAGACAAGCAAAATGGATGATACTCAGTCCTCTGCTCCAGCTGCCACTACTTCATCACCCTTTTTCCTCAATGCCACACTTCAACACTTCATGGAGAATATGCTAAAGGGATTTCACATAGACATCGCCAACACCAATGCTGAGTTGATAACTCACATGAATGACAAGATGGCTAAATTGGTTGAGAGGATGGACAAGAGGCACGAGGAGTTGTTAGCAGAATAGCGTGCCCAGGGTGAGACTCTGAGGTTGATTCTGGCAAGATTGGATTCTATGGGTCCTGGACCTTCTGCTAGTCCATCATTTGCTCCTGAGGAATTCTCACCTCTAGAGAACATCTCACCTCCAGAAAACATCCCCTCTGAGCATCATCATACTGAGGATGAGCCAAATGTCCCTGAAATCTCATTTCCTAAACTTCCTGAGTTTAGCCCACTTGAACCTAGACCTTCTACACTCAAAATCCCCATTATTCTTCCTAGAGATATCCTATGCTCAGTGGATGATCCTGAAACCAATGAAACCATCCACATCACCATTGAGGATTCACCACCCAGAGCTCAGCCTAAACCCACCCCTACACCTATTCCTTCCCCTACTTATACAAAGGAAATCTCTCCCTCATCCTCTGATCATCATACTCTAGGTGCCACAGAAGAGGTTGAGACCACCTTTATTGTTGCATATCAGTCATCTCCCATCCCTCCAAAAGATGACATTCATATCCCTTCACTCAACCTTCCTGAACCAGAATCTTCCAGCTCCTCTTTTGATTCTTCTAGTTCAGATGGCTCCTTAGTCCTTCCTATCAAGCCTATATCTGCAGTCAGGCCTTCAAGTCCTCCACTTGATTGATGAAGACAAAAAGGGGGAGAAGAGCTTGAGTGATTTTGTGGTTGACTGAGTATATGGATGTACATGGGATTTAGGGAGCTTTTCATAACTGTAATGCAATCTTAATTCAATGCAAGTTTCCTCAAGTTTTAATTTCAATTCAAGTCCATTTAAGTTTCTAAGTTATATTACATTGTGGGACTAATGAGTTTATTATGTATGCAAGGTGAATATGTTGTTTTTCAAAATTTTCCAAACACTTTGAATTAACACTTAACAAGTTATTTCATAAAGGATTTCAAAGTTACAATTGATTTCAAGAAGTGTTTATTTGAGAACTTAATTTCAAAAACTTTGTTCAAAATCACCAAGTTTTGTCATCATCAAAAAGGGGAAGAATGTTAGATCTCACATGTTTTGATGATAACAAAGAATAGATGTGAAAAAGATTTGATAAACAAATAAGTTTGAACAAAATAATGACAGAGCAAATCATCACTTGAAGTAAGCACTGGAGTAATGAAGAAAGGCCAAGAGAAAAAGCTGAGAAACTTTATCACTGACAAAATTTCTAAGGGTTACTCGAGTAAGAACTCGAGTAATGAGATAGAAACTTAAAGTAACCTCAAGCAACCTGCCAACATTACTCGAGTAAGTACTCGAGTAACCAGGTAAATCACTTGCAGTTGCTCTCGGCCTGCCAATGTTACTCGAGTAATCAGGAAAATCACTTCCAGTTGCTCTCGGCCTGCCAATGTTACTAAAGTCAGTACTAGAGTCCCCTACTTCAAGAAATATGTTGCTCTCAGCATTTTCAATCCTGCCAATGTTACTCGAGGAGCAACTCAAGTAAATCACTGTGGTAAACAAAACTTGAAGGTATTACTCGATTAGTCTGAAATGTTATTATCACACTTCACTCGAGGCACGACTCAAGTTGCAGGTATTAAGTTATTAAATTGTCAAAGACTTGAATGAGATTACTGGAGTCAGTAATCGAGTAATCTGCAGAATTATATGCACAGCACTTGAAGTATCTACCCGAGTAAGCTATGCAGAAAATAGATGCTTACTCGAGGCAGTACTCGAGTAAACAGGTAAGCAAACTTGAAGTGCTCTCGGCCTTGTAATCCTGCCAACATTACTGGAGTGAAGCATCGAGTAATCTGAAGGATATTTGAGAGACTACTCAAGTAGCCACTCGAGTAACCTGTGAAGAAAATTGTAGTGTACTCGAGTAAGTACTCAAGTAAACAGGTATTTCCAAGGCTTGTAAATTTGTTTACTCCATGCACTACCCGAGTATTATGATGTTCATTTATTGACTTGCTCTCTATCAATGATTTCACAAAGATACTCGAGTAAACTTAATGAATACTCGAGGAACTACTTGAGTATCCAAGTCCAGAAATTCAGAAATCATTCCAACGTTCATTGATTTGTTTCCTATGTGATTAACCTTTCATTGTATTAGTATTCTTAGCATATTCGCAGATAAACAATGAAGAGATTTTACCAAATAAGGAAAGTCAAATGCAACGTTCAAACGCTATCTATCGCCACCTACCGCAAACAGATATTTTTCAAAAACTGGAAAAGTCAACAGTGGCTGCACACACTCTAACCGACAAGAAGAAAATGTTCCAACGGTCATTATCAACACATCTATATATATGGGAACATCCAAACAGAGATGACGACAAGAACACACACACGAACGCATTATCAAGTTCACATTCAATACTCTGTTTTTATACACTTGTAATTATGTATTTCAGTGATTCTTATTCACTCTATAAGAGAGATATTTCATTCAAACTCAATATTTGTTGTTGAGGTAACTTAAGGTTGTGGAACCTTGAGTTGGGATTGGATTACAACTTGTAAGGGGGAGCGAGTGTCCAGGTGAAGGAACTTGCTTGTACCGAGGTGCCAAGAACCCACTGAATCTTGGAAATTATAGTGAAACTCTCAGAGAAGCTTTGAGGACTGGACGTAGGTCAAAGTGGTTGTGGCCGAACCAGTATAACTCCCGGTGTACACTTCGGTGATATTTCTCCTTACTCTTTACTGCTTTATATTTACCGTCAAGGCTTATATTTGCAACAAAATTTTTAGTATCACCCAATTCACCCCCCCTCTTGGGTGAAACCCTTGCTCTAACATGAACAAGTCCAAGCTTCTTTACACAACTAGTAAAGTACTCAAACCATACTTAAGGTGATTGTTTCAAACAATATAGAGACTTGTAAAGCCTACATGCGACATTTGGAACATTAGGTTTTTTTACTCCCTCAGGAACAGCCATATATACTTCCTTCTTAAGATCCCTATTAAGGAATACATTCTTGAAATCTAGCTGATGTAATGGCCAGTCTAGATTAACTGCAATAGATAATAGAACCTTGATAGTGTTTAGTTTGGCTATTGGTGAGAAGGTTTCTTCATAATCAATTCCCTCCATTTGAGTGAATCCTTTAGCTGCTAGTCTTGATTTATACTTATTTAAGCTTCCATGTGGGTTGTATTTCTTAGTAAATACCTATTTTGAGCTTACAATTGTCTTCCCTTCTGGCAGTTCCATCAATCTCCAGGTTCCATTTTTCTCAAGAGCCCTGAGCTTATCATCTATTGCTACTTTCCAACCAGGGTGTACCACGACTTCTTGGTATGTACTAGGTATTTCTTCACTATCTAGGTTAGCAACAAAGGCTTTTTAAGTTGTAAATAGGTTGTTGTATGACACAAACCTTTGAATTGGGTGATGAGTGCATGTGCGTACCCCTTTCTGGAGTATAATGGGCCAGCCTAAATCATCAGGAACTGAGTTGGATACAAATTCTTGGGTCTGCCTTGGAACACTCGAGGTTATACTTGCCTCTCCATCTTGCTGGTTTGACTGTCTTGTTTCTAGTTCAGTGAGGTTTATGTGCATTTCTGGTTATGTATGTTCAGATTCAGGCTCGATTTCGTACTCGTGTGTGTCTAGATCTAGTTGTACAGGTGTAGATTCAGGCTCGATTTTAGATTCTGGGAGGTCTGCATTTGGTGATGGCTAGATTGAGACAGTAGGTAAAGGTGCTAATGGTGGTTTGTGTTGATGTGAAAGGAGAAAATCCAATTTTAACTCCTATAGATCACTCTCCCCCTGAATTGAATTTTTCTGGTAGTAGGGACTGTCTTCAACAAAAGTAACATCCATAGAGATAAACATCTTCTTAAGAGTAGGGGAATAGCACTTATAGCCCTTTTACTATAATGAATACCTGAGAAATATACATTTATGAGATCTAGGGTCAAGTTTTCCTCCATAGTAGTTATGGACATAGGCTAGGCATCCGAACACTTTATGAGAAATAGAAGATATGAGATGTATGTTTGGATATCTTTTGGAGAGAGTATGAGTGGGAGTATGGAAATCAAGTGTTTTGGATAGTAGGTTGTTGGCAAGGTAATCTGTTGTAAGAACAGCCTCTCCCCAGTAAATTAAAAGGACGTTGTGGGTTAGCATAAGGGCCCTAGTGATTTCTAAAAGGTGTCTATTTTTCCTCTCTGCAATACCATTCTGTTGTGGGGTGTACACACAGCTGGTTTGTTGAATTATAACTTCTGCAGTAAGATATTGTTGGAATTGGGAACTAAGGTACTCTCTCCCATTGTCATTGCATAAAATATGTATAGAAGTATGGAACTGAGTTCTGATCATTTAGTGGAAGTGTTTGAAAACAAAGAATAGGTCAGATTTTTCTTTCATCAAGTATAGCCAAGTGACACGGGTATGGTCATCAATGAATGTTGCAAACCAACGTGATTTTGAGAGTGTAGGGATTCGGGAAGGCCCCCATATGTCGCTGTGGATAAGGGAAAATGGATGGTGGGTTTATATTTTTGTGATGGATAGGAATGTCATGTGTGTTTTGCAAGTTGGCATGTATCACAATGGAAAGAAATGTCTTTCTTATTCATAAAATTTAGAAACAACTTTAACATGTAGTCAAAGCTTGGATGTCCTAATCTATAATGCAGTAACAACATTCTTTATTTGTCATGGAACTACTTGCATTGTACACAAGCTTCTTGCCTTGATTTAGTTGGTTGGCCTTCCTTCCTTGTCCTGGTTGACTATCAAGATAATATAACCCCTCATGTTCCTTGGCTTCTCCAATCCTCCTCTTCAAACCCAATTCCTGAAAATTACAGCAAGTAGTAGACATATTAACATCACATTTACTATCTCTTATAACCTTTGTAACAAATAGTAAATTACACTTAAGGCCAGGTGCAAAGAGAACATCAAGAAGAGTTATTTCTGGAGTGACATATACAGTCCTTGTGCCTAAAGCCTTTATAGATTTTCCATCGGCTATATTAAAGTTTATTCCACTACAAGGTTTAATTTCACTAAATAATGATAAGTCATCAATCATATGTCTGTTGCACCTAATTCAACAATCCAGGAATTAGGTCTCAGCATTTAAGCCCTTAAAGCTTGATAATATTTACCTGTGTGGGCTAAATTTCCCATAGTTGCCGTTTTCTCATGATGGATATTACAGCCACTCATCTTCTCTAGGATCTTTCTCAGATTTTCAATTTCTGCAGGACTGATGCTACTGAATTCTTTTCCTTCATGCTCAGTAGGAGTTGTTGAATATCCTCTAGCATTTGGCAGTATGAAACCTCAACCATTTGGAGGCTTCCAGTGGAGTTTCCAACAAATATCTCTGGTATGGCCACTTCGGTTGCAATGATCACACCAACCTTTGCCTTGCTATTTTCTGCGGCCTCCTGAAGTTTAATGTCTAACCATTAGTCCCGAAGATTCTGTGGTATTGGGAACTAGACTCCCTTAAGTTAGGGATATTCAACTTTCTTCAAACTTCACCATGTTTAACACCTCCCGAAGGGTCGGTAATTGTCTAGTGGCCATAATTCTCCTACAAACATCTTCGAACTTTGGATGTAGACCAAGTAGAAATTCATAAGTGCGTTCTCTACCTATGTGTTTCATGTATAACGCCCTATCTGCTGCACATGTTAGTTCTAATATGTCATACAGATCTACTTGTTGCCAAATCTTCTTTAGGGTTGAGTGATATGTAAGCACTCACTGGTCTCCTTGCTTTAATTCCTTGATCATCCCCTTAAGTTGGAGTAGGGCTATTGTATTTTCCACAGCAAAGTAGGATTCTCTTGCTATGTCCCATATCTCCTGTGCTGTGGTTGCCAACAAATATTCTTTGCTGATATCCAAGTTCATTGAATTGTTGAGCCATGACATAACCAAGGAATTCTCGGCATACCAAGTTTTGAATTTTGAATCAGTTTCAGGGGGTCGAGTGGCATCACCAGAGAGATATTTCTCCTTTCCTTTTCCTTTGATGAAGATAAGGGTACTCTGGGACCATTGTAGGTAATTGTCTCCATTTAGCTTGTGTCCCACGATTGAAAGAGGGAAAGCATCAAACAGTAGGTTAGTGTTGAGGTTGGATCTCAACGTCGTTGCACTCGGTTGCTGCAGGTCATCATGCGACTACAAGCTGGTAGCGTCAGCACTACCTTGTAAGGCACTATATGTGCCGAATCTACTTGGATTTTGACTCATAGCTCTGATACCATATGAGTAATTCAGAATCTATTATTGATGATGATATCTTAAGTACAATAGAGAGATATATATGAATACCTACTCCACTAAAAACCCTAATATCTACCAAAAAATAAGGGGAATAAAAATAGAAATATAACAAATATTTGAATCTAGATTATAACCTAATTTATTCTGGATATGATAAGATATCCATAGTTAACCTAATAATTAACCTAATGGGCTAAGGCCCAAGTTGCTAATTGACAGTAAACACTAACCCAAAAAAGAAAAATTAAAAAATGAAAAGTGAAACAAAAGATAGTCACAGTATAATGTTCAAAATTCTGATTCTTGACCTCTTCATAAAACTAAATATAATGATATAATGAGAAGAAGGCAAAAAGCTGAAAATGCTTACTATAACAGGACGAACTCCTCCAAGTGCTGTGTATAGAGCCAATTTACCAACAGGAATTCCCATTCCCTGAAACACATTCAATATTATTGTGTGAAGGCTTGCTAAACTACCCTAACAATGAACAATCTGAACTAATTTATAATATCATTGTACATAATAGAATATGCTGAGTTGTTGACTAAAAGAGATGAATGTCAAACTAAAGTTGAATAGGTATAATAAGAAATGCTTACCGGCAACACCTCGAACGGTGAGGAAGCACGAATGCCGAAGGTAAGGAACCACGACCCCGGACGCTCACGACGACAGCTTCCTTTGGCCGACGAATTCAATGATAGCGGCTAAGAGAACAAGCTTCAGGAGAGAGAATGTGTTTACTCAACCAGGGTATTTCTGTCTTTTTTCATTTCCAATTTATTACAAAATGGTCCCATGGGACTTCACCGTTATTTTTCCATTTCATGGGATCATTTCTTCATATTTTCCCTTCCATGGGACTACAGTGTAATTCTCCCATTTTTCTTTTATTATTAGTTTCTTTCCACTAGAAGCCAGAAATTAATCTATCAAGTTTAATCATTGTAGCTTTGGGAAACAAGAAACAAGATATGGGATACATAGAAATGGAATTGACAACATATTTAATTAATACCTTGCTTCCCACCTTTGATAGAAAATTCTTTTGTCAACCTTGGACTCTCTTCTTCACTCTATCAATAACAAAATTCACAGCCTATACTTGATCTTCCCCAAGTTTTTGGCAGCCTAAGTTAGTTTCTTGGGAAATCAATAGCAGAAATCTAGAAAATATGCCAAATTTCCTCTTTTAGCAATTCAAGAACATTTTTTTAAAAAAATAAATACAGGATTTATTAAAATTCACCATTTGACCAGAGGCTTGGCAATATAAATCAAGAATATATTTTGTATTTTTGCAATTATTAATGTTTACTTTTAGAAAGAACACTGAGTCATCCGCAAAGAGGGAATGAGTAATATTTAGGTGTCCATGAGCCACTTTAATTCCCCTAATCTTCCCCTGCCTTTCCTAACATTCAATTGTTCCTGAAAGTATATAACTAATCAGAATGAACAAATATGGGGAAAGTGGGACCCCTGTCTCAAACCTCTCTTTAGCAGCACTTGTAAAACTCTTTTTCCAGCCAGCATAATAGAGAAATTAATCGATGTAATGCACCAATAATTCTCTTAACCCATTCATTGCAAAATCCTATCTTGAGCAGTAAAGCAAAGAAGAAATCTCATTATATCCTATCATATGCTTTATTCATGTCAATCTTTAACGCAAACTCTGAATTCTTCTTCATAATCTTCAAATGGTAGAAAGTTTCATGGACAATAATAATATTATCCTAAACGAGTCTTCCCGACACAAACCCTCTCTAGCTCTCAGATATAAGATGTCCCAACAAAGGCTTAAGCCTATTTGCAATAACTTTTGAGAAATTTTTAGAAATAGGTCTATAATCACTCACACTCTCAGGACAGTCAATTTTTGGAATTAAAACTAGATCAGTCTTGTTAATCTCATGAAGATAAAAACCTTCAGAAAAAAAATTGTGAATTAAAGCACATACTTGGTCACTAACCAAATGCCATTCCTTCTAGAAGAACACCGCAGTGAAACTATCAAGACCGGTGCCTTAGACCCCCCCCCCCAAACTCAAAAGTAGCATGCTTGAGCTCCTCATCAGAAATGTTAGCCATGAGCTTCATATTGTCAACATCTAAGACAACACAATCCATGAAGCTCAAAATCTCATTAAAATCATGTTGCCCTAAGTGATCAAAAAGATTTGCATAGAATTCTTCAAAGCACTTCCTAACTTCTTCCTCCCCTTCCACCTAAGAGTCATATGCCTTCTTTAATCTGGTACTCTTGTTTCTGCATCTGTGCTATAATAGCCATGTGATTGACCTTGGTATTCTTGTCTCCACACTGTAACCATTGAATTCTAGACTTCTGAGCCCAGTATATTTCCTTCTACTCCCAAACAACACTAATCCTCCTTTTTAATTCAACCAACTCATTTGCAATAGATTCATTCCACTCCTTGTTCAAACAACAATTAATTTTTTCCATAAACTGGTTTATCACTTTTAGATTATTCCCAAACTCTTTTATACTCCACAAATCAAGGTAGGAACTTAAGCTTGAAGATTTTTGATGAATTCTTCCAACACCAATTCATCATTTCTTCCTTTCCAATTACTTTTAACAATGCATTCAAACTGACGATGAGCAAACCATTTTACATCAAACCTAAACAGCTTTAGAGTTAAAGATTCCTTGTGTTCATACTCTAGCAAAATTGAGCAATGATTGGAGCCAATAACATTTAACACATGAGCCTGCCCTTTAGCAAATTTCATTCTCCAAGCACAATTCCCCATAAATCTACCTAATTTTTCCCGTATAAACTCTTCCCCTTCCCTATTATTCATCCATGTAAACTTTCCTTCCTTTGTCTCAACCTCTAGCAAATCACACTCAACATAAATGCTCCGAACCTATCCAAATCTCTTTCTGAATTTAGCCCCCCCATCAGAATGATAGAAGAGTTCAATAGAGTCTCCAAAAATTGCCCATGGTATATCACCACCAGGTTTTAATACTTTCAACTTACTCTATCATCTTCTCTTTTGACAAACATCATTAGGGCCATAAACAAACGTTAAAGCCCCAAAACTTACACTACTAATCATAACATTATCAATATGAATTATATTCTAGCTAACAAAACCCACACATAAATTAGAACCATCTCTCCACCACAATGCTAATCCCCTAAACCTCCTTACATGATCAAAGTATATAGCATTTACAAACCCCAATTTACGCTTAAGCCTCTCATTCTTGATTCTTCTTATCTTTCTTTCAAACAAAAAAATACCCAAGGATTTATTTTTCTACACAGGAACCTTAGATAACGAATTGTCAGGGTGGTCCCCAAACCTGGACAATTCCAAGCTATGCAACTCATGGCTCCCAGGTGGCTATGGACAGCCAACCACCATGCCTTCCTTCACTATAACTGAGACCAGAGCTATCTGAATCCTTCCCTCTCTCATTATCATCTGGTTTATTTGAGTTAGAAGACTCACCTTTGAAAAGCTCTCTTTTGGCAAAGGCCTTTTCCCTCCTTAGATTTTCATCCTCTGAATTCATTGTACCTTCAGCAAAATAGAGATTACCAACAAAATCAAAAGAAGTTCAAATGAATCACTGATTTTGGCACCTTTTAGTCTCTATTTCTTCATGCTTACATTGTTCTTCTGCTTCCCTAGCTTCATTATCTTTAACTTCGTTTAGCGCATCTTGCTCTGATTTATTAGTAAAATCAAATTTTGACTTTTTCCTTTCCTTTGTTGCTGAAGATTCCCATGCTTCATGAGCACTTCTTTTTAAAGCAACTCGGTTTATCCCCATCACCAGTTCTATAATCTCTGGATCCCCATCCACAGGAACCAATGCATTCACTCTCTATAGACCTTCATCACTGTCTTCCACCAAATCCACTCTAATGCCCCGTTTGGTATGATGGAAGAGTTTTTGATGGAATTAGAAGTGGAAATAGAAGTGGAAGTGGGTTTTAAAGTGTGTTTGGTATTGCAATGGAAGTGAGATATAAATTATAATTAAAATTTATATTGATAATAAGAAATTACCAAAATACCCTTAATAAAAAAATCTTCCATGCATAAATGAACAGAAATTAGTGCCATGGCCGAATCGGCATCTCGCCGGAAACCACCACCATCGCTAGAGAAATCATACATAAACTCAACCATAAATCAATCTTAACAATATAGAGTATAAACAATAACTAGAGAACCAGAGAGAAATCAAAATTGAAGGAAAATCAAAATCTGGGACGAACAAGAAGTAGAGAGAAATAAAAAATTTTGCCGTTGCCGAATCGGCATCTCGCCGAAAACCACTATCATCGCCAAAGAAATCATACACAAACTCAACCATAAATCAATCTTAACAATATAGAGTATAAACAATAACCAGAGAACCAAAGAGAAATCAAAATTGAAGGAAAAATCAAAATATGGGATGAACAAGAACTAGAGAGAAATTATAAATTTTGACCGCTACATTCATCGGAAATTGACCACAGCTGGAGTCTCCTGCTCTTAGATCAACAAGAACTAGAGAGAAATCAAAATCAAAGTTTGATGACCTGCACGCACAAGCTGTGGCCGGATGAAAAGGATTGACGAAGTTCGAAGGATCTGGAGATCGCTGGTGGGTTGCCGTCCTACACCGTCGCTGGTGCCTCACCGTCGCCGTAAGGGATGGCGAGTAAGGTTGCGGGGTGAGAGCGGAGAGAGACGAACATATGGTGAGAGTTGAGAAAGACGAAGGTGAAGGGCATAATGAGCTAAAAAAATCACTTCCAATGGAAGTCTTCCCGTTCCTTAGGTTAGCCGATGGAATTGACTTCCAGGCCTTTTGATGGAATTGACTTCCAGTGAGAAGTGGGTTCCACCCCACCAAACACACAAAATGGTGGATTCCACTTCCATTTCCAATTATCTAACTCTAATTCCTTTATACCAAACAGGGCATAAACCATGCCCCCTGTTTAGTGACACCAAATATAACTCTAGGGCCATTATTCCTACACCAAAAGGGCATAGATCGTCAGACCCAAGTGCCCTTCCTAATTGTCCCACTGCTTAGATTGAACAGATTAGACTTTAAAGCATAAGGCCCACTTGGAGAAAACACATATTCTCATTAGTGTTTTGGGCCCTTACCGATACCGACATTCTAGTCCTAGCAAAACAGTCCAAGTCCATTTGACTAACCTGTACACTCTGAGACTCTTGCTTACCCAGGTCTTCATCAATTCTCCAGTGAAAATATTCCCCAATATTCTTGGAAACAACAGAAATTCCTAGGTTCAGTGCTCCAAGTTAATATTCTCATGATTCCCATGCACGTCTTTTCCTCTACTCTGTTGACCCTTGTTTGCACCTCCCAATAACCCTTCCACCGCCGACGACTGTGTCGAGGATTTGATCACCGAAACACAGAGACTAGCATCATATTTTCCTGATGGTTACTGCTCTCTCCCCTAGAACTCTGACGATCACACGTCTTACTTTCATGGCCAAGCCTTCGACATTGGAGACAAAATCTTATTTAACTTTTCATATTTAACTTTAACATTACCGTTCTCCTTCTTCTCTGGTCTTGGCACACTAAAACCAGTTACAAGATGTTTATCAAAATCAAACTCAATATTTGCTCTTCCAAAACTTCTTCTTGGGCCATTCTTTGCAGCAGGATCTTCAAACTCTAACATAGTACCAATCCTCTCTGCCATTCTCTTAATATTCATTCTAGACATTCCTTCTGGAGGAACATCATGAAACTGAACCCATAAAATACAAGTAGAAAAGACGAGGTCACAGTCACTTGCAAAAGGCGGCTGAACCTTCAGAGATATAATATTGTTGCGCACCAACCACAGACAATCCTTAAGAATTCTATCAACCTCTTCTTTTCAAATGTAAAAGAATGCACATTAGTGCCGATGTTCTTGATGTCGAAACCCCCTTCAACCTTCCAGACAGGCAAGATATTTTCTCGAAGGGTGATTTTAGTGATTTCAAGGGACCAACTTGTGAAACCCCCGGGATTTGTATGTAATTCCCCCTAAAATTTTGAATCCCAAACTAAAGAAGTGCCAACAATGCTGCAACCAAATCCAGAGTGTACTAAGGCCCACAAGTTCTCAATTCAGCCTGCAAGATCTATTAGCACCAGCCCAATTTCCATTGGAGAGATCAATCCAATTTACTCATCACTAAGTCTCAACATTAACCGAAACTCCATAGCAAAGTAAAGTTGAAAATTTCCAATTTAAATAACTAAGTTCAAGCCCAGTTTGCCACAACTCCAGAATCATATGTGACCCAAACACATTTTACAATTCAATCCATTGAAAGTTGTTGGATAAGCCCAATAAAGTCATCAGGGTCACTTGAAGGCCCAAAAACCAATAATTCAACTATTTTTTCAAAAGTTTCTTGAGAAACCCCTTATCCTTGGGTTCAGTTGGGGAAGGGGTTAAACACTCTTATCAATGGAAGAGGGTTCGATCCAAGGGAATTCCACTTAGTTGTGGTCCAGTCGAGGTGTTGGAGGAGGTATCCCAACTTAGAGCCCTGCTCTTGAATCGTGGGTGAGCCTAACCCCTTTTCTAAAATTTACATACCAAAAAAAAAAAAGATCCTTGAGAATAAGATTTTGAAACAAGCTTAAAGTACTTGTAATAAAGTTCAATTCCCATGAAATTTTAAATATAGGACCCTTGACGCCTTAGCCAAATAATGATAGAATTGTTCAAACTTCAAACCAAAACTCTTCCAATGTTTTCGAATAAACAGCCCATAAATAGAAAAATCAACTAAAATTAAAATTTAACAAGTATTTCTAAATTACCCATAGCAAAAAATTGAAGTCCAACCAAGGATTCTATCATTCAAAAACAAAATCGTCTTGCCAAAGATTAGGGTTTAAACCAGACGCATAAAATCCACACTTTCCATTGATCAAATCCTTGTTAGAAATAATATAAAACCTTCATTTACCTCCCAAAAACATGAGCCAATAACCAAAAATATCCCAAAAAAAAAAATCCTTGCTTAGTCCCCTTCCATAAAAGAATTCGTTAGTAAATTAATTTAAATTGGTATATCACACTTATCATCCATTCTAGCCTCATATATTAAGTATTAAATTGTTTTATACACATTATAATTAATTGGTAGAATACCGTTTAGTTGCATAAATGACAACAATAATTAATGTAAAGTGTAAACTATAAAAAAAAATGCTGGCAAAAAAAACTATAAAAAAAATACAGTTATGTACAAACTGCCTGGACAATTAGTTATTTGGTACAATCACATTAGGCCTGCGTATTTGCACAAAATCCAAAACAGACTGCGTTATTCACAAAATAGTAGTACAACCCTCTCTACTTTTTATGTTTTGATTTTATCTATTTTTTGTTTTAGTATTTATGATTTAATAATTTTCTTGTGCGGTAAATTAATTTTAGGGAAAAGTGTTGCCAATTTGCAAAATCTCATGTCCGATTTGATTGGAGGAATCTGAAATTTCTAAATCTTTTGAATTGAACAATATGCCCTAGATTATAATTTGAAATAGCATATGGAATAGATGAAATTGTTAAACAGAATACTGAAATCATTAATTTATATTCTAATGGTTTTAATCTCAATATTGTATCATTTGTGCAGTAAATTAATTTTAGGGAAAAGTGTCGCAAATTTGCAAAATCTCATGTTAGATTTGATGGGAGGAATTTGGGATTTATAAATCTTTCGAATTGAACAATATGCCTTTGATTACAATTTGAAACAGTGTATAGAAGGGATAAAGTTGTGAAACAGGATACTGAAGTCGTTAATTTATATTCTAATATTGTTAATCTATATTCTAATGTGAAACAGGATACTGATGTTGTTATTAACTTATTGAACCTTAAAACTTGTACTCTAAAAATTATACAGGGTTGTTGGTTTTTGGGAATATGAAGTTATGAAAAATGATGATGAAACCGTTAATTTAAATTCTTATGTTGTTAATCTATATACTGAAGTTGTTATTAACCCCTAAAACTTATGTCTTAAAAATTATACTTAGATAAAAAGTTTTGAAAAATAATGATGAAATCATTAATTTAAATTCTCATTTTGTTATTCTATTTACTAATGTTGTTATTGACTCATGAAACTTGTGCCCTAAAAATTATACCTATAGGGTTGTTGGTTGTTGGGGATATGAAGCTGTGAAAAAGGATGATAAAGTTGTTGGTTTAAAATCTTATATTGCTAATCTATATACAGATGTTGTTATTAACCTATGAAATTTATGTCCTAAAAATTATACTTGAAATAGAAATTATAAAAAAGAATGATAAAGTCATTCAACCCGCAACAAAACCCACATCTGCTGGTAAAAGTATTAGATAATGCAATTTCAATGAACAACCACCATGAATAAGAACAACAATTCAAATCAAATACTAGTAAAACAAATTGATTTTCTCTTTATGTCTAACCAGATATTGAAAATACACAACTCCTATTAAAAATTGTTAAAGTTCCATTTCGACCCAGAAATCAAACTCAACGAACTTAAATTCATGAAAAAGACATACAAATCAAACTCAAAATGCACAACTTCGCCTAAAATCGCAATCTAGAAGATCTGACGTGGAGCATGTTGCCAAAGATCTGAGATGGACTATTACTTTTCCTCACTAAAGCCTATCACTACCACAACTTGCACGACAAAAGGTGGAGCAAGCAGTTGCCATCAAAGATCTAGCAACATAGTGTCCTTGCCTTTCCTCGATTAGGACCAAATCGAAAAGAATTACCATTGAAGAAGGGAGAAAGCTTCATTCTCATAGTGAGAAAGGACAAAGGAGGAGGAGACTATAGCTTTGACGACGATGCATAGTCCATGGTGGCACTTTGTTCTGGGTGAGGTTGATGGTGGCAACAAAAGCTGAGGAAGAAGTGGAGATGACAGATGTATGAGAAGGAGAAGGGTTCGACAAGGGCTTAACAGAAGAGGAAAATGAGAGAGACAAAAGGATAAAGGACATGTAAGTAAATTTACAACATTTCATTATCCCATATTTCTCCTTTTGATTTGACATGGGATTTTACAAATTGTTCACACTTATTTGCCTTTTACCTATTTTAATAGTGTTTTTCTGGGATTTTTCCTTAATTTTACTTTATTATTACATAGTTTATATTATTTTTAATATAATTAATCATACATATTTAAAATCATAAAATAGAATATGATAACCATATCAATAAAATTTAACTAATTACAGTAAGGAACAAATTAAAGAATTTAAAAACCATGAAAATTTTTAATGATGAATTTTAAAATCATAAGGATCAAAATTAAGAACTAAATGAAAGACTAAAAGATAAATTTTTTATAAATAATAACAAAATTAAAGGGGATTAATGGGCAGCATTTTGTTGGAGTTTAAAAAAATTTATTTATTTTCCTAAAAAACAAATAAGAAGAAGAAGAATTGAGTGAAAAATGAAGAAACAATCTTTTGATCATGGAATGAAGCAGCTTTGTGTGTGTAGTGATCCGAGGTATCTCAGATTCTTTCAATGTTGATTGCTAAATCATAATATGAGGGCCGTAGAGGGAACTTCAACTTCAAAATGGTCCCCTCCTCTTCATCAATAATTAATTAATAGCACTAAAAATAAATTTAACAATTATAATAATAATAGTAATATTAATGGTTGGCGTTGTGAGTGAATTTTGGAACACAACGGATTGAGAAGGAAAGGGGAACACTGGTCCCCCACTCTCACACACATATTCAAACTTTCTCTGCAATAAGTGTGTCACATTACAAAGACACAAACCCTTCCCTTGTCTCTTAAATCTCCGACTTGCTCCCTACAGACCCAGCCTACACGTGTTATAATCCCATTCGTCCAGTACCAAGTGGCAGCTCCACCCACAATTGTTGGAAGGATTTTTTTTTTTTTTTACAGGATGTCATATACTTAATGTTCTCATACTTGTACCTAATCAAATTAAAACATGTGGACTTTTTGTTATATGACTACATGACTGTTAGATTTGAGTATCATCAAATTCTATCTCTTCTAAAAATATTTTTTACATTCGCACTGCTGAAATTTGAAACCCATATTTAAACAGTTAAAGCCGCTTCTATAATAACTAACATCTGTTGGCTGAATATTTGAATTATAAAATAAAAATACTGTTTTATTGCCAAAAAGTATTAATGATGTTGTTTACAGGAGATTGTTATAAAAACATCATATAGAAAAAACAATTATGTCTTTTTTCATTAGAAACAAGCTCAAGTATATAAATCTAATTATATAAGTTTTTTTTATATTAGGTTATTATTAATATATTTTCTTAAATGGGACTAATTGTTGATGGAGGCATTGTTTCAAAAATCATTAATTATTTATTAAATTACAAATGATTTAGATTTAATTTTGTTTGATAACATGTTATTAATATCAAGCAATCATTGAAATTTGATATTTAATTGTCAAAATGTAAAAATAATCCGAATTTGTTCGTTGTAATAGGAAAATTTGGAATTTCTTATTAAAAAAGTTGCAGTGAATTGAGTCCCAAGACCTATATATCACGACCATGTTTTTGGGTTTAAAAGAGTTCTTATAGATAAATTTTGGGATTTATATAAAGTATTCCTTATTCTAGAACGTTGTTAATTATTCCTTAAAAAAATATTCAATTTTGTTATCCAACATATTATTTCAATAAAGAATTTTTTAAAAAATTTTATATATGATACTAAATTGAAAAATTATAAAAGTAAGAGTAATTACAACGGGTCATTGTAAAAGAAAAAAGTTGCAATAAGCATTTGAAAAGAAAAAACTTTGCTTCCAATTCTATAAATCTCAAAAGTGAATTTTTAATAGAAAAATTATCTTTTTGGGAAATTATTATTTTTAATTGTTTCATCTTTTGAAAAAAAGAAAAGAAAAGAGAGATGAGATATTATCATTTTCCCTGAGAGAAGACTGACTCTGGGGCTCTCTGGCCTGGCTGTCTGGCCCCCCAGAATCTGAACAAATCACATGCAGGGTGAAGTATAATATGGACCGTACACGTGGGGAAATCTGAGGCAACTCACTTTTTGTATCACATAAGGGGGTCCCACATATCTTTGGATGCCCAGTTTTATCAAAGTCTTCTTTATCACTTCACATTTATGACATCCTCAAGATAATCTTATTTCTGAATTTTGTCCCCAAACCATCCATCCACAAGAGTTGTACCCAACGTCAACTTGAAGGCCTACTGCCCTACTTGCTCATCCATTTTTTTTTTCCCCAGCCCTACTTGCTCATCCATATCCATATGTAAATATTCCCTCCAGTTCCAAAAGAACTTCAATAATTTATTTTGTTTCTTAAATATGTGATTTTTCCCATGTTCTTGAATCCGGACTGAACCGGTCGGTCATACCCGGAAACAGGCGAATCGGCTGGTGGATCGGTCCGGTCCGGGTTCCAATTTTTTTTTTTTTAGAATTCCATACTAATAAGTTTAAAATCTTCAATTTCTCACTAGTTTGACCCGGGTTTTACTCCGGTTTGGTCCCGATCTAACCTACTGACCCTTAACCCAATACTCCAACCGGTTCAATATCCGGTCTGAGTTTTAATACCTTGGATTTTTCTCCCAAATTATCCACAGGGTTATCATTAAAAGATAGTTCTAATACAAATAATTAAATATATTGAGATGAAAGATGAATAATTAAGAAATACTAGTCGCTTGCTTTAATAATTTAGGATGATTCCAAATATGTTTGAAATAGTTTCTTTCATAGTAAAAAGTTTAGATGAATAGGCTCTGTGTGCGTTCATAAGGGTCCTGGCATGCCCTCGCACTGAATTCCCTATCAATTAAATTAACCTCTATTGGCAAATATGTTTAAAATAATAAATGTTTGACAAAAACCTGTGTAATTAGTATAATGAATATTATCAATTCATAAATTTTTAATCAAAAGGCTGAAAAAATGATCAATCATCCTTATAAAATAATTATATGGTCACCGTAAAATTTTATTTAATTTTCAATATAATTTAATTTTAGAAAAATTGAGAAAAATTTTGTATTGAAAAATATATTAGTCAGAATGGCTTAAATCAAAACACTAAGGGTATGTTTAGTTGAGCGATTCGATTGCTTATAAGTTACTTTTTAATAGTGATTTACGGTATACGAAGTAAGTATGTGAGAGGAGTTGTGTCTCGATTTACGTAAAAAGTAACTTATAAGTTTTTATAAGTTGAAACAAACGTGCTTTAACACTCTTTCCAAAATTTGTTGTGAAGTATTAATACTCCGTCCCATTCCCCCGACCAAAAAAATATGAATATAAGAAAAAAGGGGAATATTTTTAAATTGTTAAATTGGAGGGGGTAGAAAAAGAATGAGAAGGAGTAGTCAAAATCAGAGATATTTGGAAAGAAGAAATCTGGAGGTGGAGCCCCAAAAGAACACGTGTATGGCCTATCCCTATCTCTTATTAAAGCCTGCAGCTTCTTTCACTTTACAGTCTGTGCTGCATCCAACACACTTTGCATTCAATGCCCAAAGGCCCCATCCTCTCGCTTTCTCTCCGTTATCCCTCAATTCCATACGATCCCATTTTAGATTATGTGTTTGTTTGGGATAGCTTATTTTTAGATAATAAATATTTATAAATCGTAATTTATGATATACGAGATAAGTATGTGAGAAAATTTTTATCTCGACTAACGTAATAAGTGCTTATTGACCCTCAATAAACAATACCAAACACACACATATCCATCCATCGCTTTGCCACTTTCCAAAAGTAATACTCCCTTCTGTACTAATTATATCCTAATTATAGTATATATTTATCTAAAATAATTAAGAATAATAATTAAATTAGTTAATTTTATTTATTTTCTTAAAATATCCTTATTTAATACATACAAGAAATCATGTTTTGTTCATATTGATCATTTGCCTTAATGTAAAACAAGTGATCTTACCTGTCATTAAAATAGAGTTATGTCAGTTTGGTTTGAGTGGAATTAAAAAAAAAAGGAAAGTTACAATTTTTAAAAATAGATATGAAGACGTTGATAGTGCTAAATTGATTTTATTATCCTTTATTCTTATAAAATAAAAGAAACAGTAGAATTGAGGTGTATGTAACATTAATGAATTGCAAGTATTACTTACTTCATATAATACATAGGTGTATTATAAAATTATTATTGTGTTTCATTATTATTGAGAAAGTATCAATGGGGGTATTTTGGGAAGAAATTGACAAAAATTAAAACTTTATCCTATAATTAGGACCAAGATCAACTCCCAAATGTTGTCTTATAATTAGGACCGGAGGGAGTATCTTTTACTTGTGAGTTTGAAACAATTTATTTTTGAGTAATAAGTGTTTATTATGTAAATTGAGATAAAATTATTCTCACATACTTATTTCATGTACAATAAATCATGATTTATAAGTATTTATAAATAAAAAATAAATTATCTCAAACGAACATTATATATATATAAATATATATTAGGTTTTAGAATCAATTTTAAAAATAATTTTTTACGGTAATTTGTGGTGTACAGGATAAATTTATGAAAGGTGTGAACGTAACATTTAGCTTTAATTGTGAATGACAAATTTATTTTCCAGTCCCTCTTATCATAAATATAAGAGTTAATAGAGGTTTTTTTTTTGTAATATTAAATATAAGATTTTAATCTATTTTATTTTTAAAATTTATAACTTTTTTAAACAGTTAGTATGTAATTTTAACAATGAAGTTTTTTTGCTATTAACGTTTTACACAATCAAAGCAGTTTTTAAACAGCTTGAAGGAATGTACATGACATATACATAACACGAAGGGCATGAAGCATAAACTAGGGCTAATGTCAAAATTATATATATATATATATATATTTACATAGGGAATGGCGTTGAAGCTACTATTGAAGGACAAGTTTTAGATGGCGTTAGAAAAATATGTTCACGTAAGTCGAGATAAAACTCTTCTCATATATTTATCCATACACTTTAAATCATGTCGAAAAAACAGTTTTTACGGTCAAACCAAACAGTCACAAAGATGAAGTAAAAATGGAATTCAGAAAACATGCACCCCACCCCCAATACGGATGCCCATGCATGTACTAGACTCCAACCCTCTACAGAATGTCCCATGAGGTACGTACTAAACCCATTATTTCATATTGTGAGATGCGTAGAGTATCTCAAAGAGTGGGATTCCTCCGACACATTATGAGCAAAAAGTGAAGGCAAAGGGAAAATATCCAATTAGTAAGTTCTTATCTACTAAACTCACATGCTTTGATTGCAATTTTGGTAGCAAATATTATTATACCTTTGAGCTTATATGAAGCATATTGCAGATTCTTGAGTGGGTTGAAGCCATGAATGAAGAATTAGAAGCCTTACAGAAGAACCATAAGTGGGATATAATGAAGTTACCAAAAAATTAATTAAAAAGCTAACCGAGGGGACAAAATGGGTGTTTATTCCCAAAGTTTGATGTAGAGATCATCCTCAACATATACAAGGCAAGACTAGTAGCTAGGTAGATGATATGCCCAAAGGCGGAGTATTGATTTAGATTGAGATGTTTGCCCCCATGGTGAAAACAAATACCATCCGCATATCATTATCACTATAAAAAAAATACTAAATTTTCGATAAAATTTGTCACAAAATTTGCCACAGAATTGAGAGTTTCCGACGGAATGGATTCTGTCGTTAATAATAGCGTGACAAACCAATTTTCGATAAAATTCAAATTCTGTCGCAAATTTTAGAAAGAATTTCCGATGGAATTCAATTTTCGACGAAAATTAATTTCGTTGCAAATTCCGATGGAATTAATTCCGTCGCAAAATTATTTTTTATTTTTTAAATTTTAAAAAGCCAAGTGGTAACTCCAGTTGTCGCCACCTCATTGCCGGTGGTGGTGCGTGGCAGCTTCGGCATCCTCCACCTTGTCGCCGACACCCGCCATATGTTGCAGCCTCCCTCTGCCATGTGTCACAACCTCTTTTTTCCTTAAAATGCAACTCAAGTTGGCCTCCTTTGGTTCGAATCCACGACCTCATCCATACGCATGCAATGCCTTACGGATGGGCTCGACTGCTTTGATATTCTATTATTACACAATTATATATATAATCTTATACATAATCAATTATTTATAAATATATATTTATTAATTTTTTTATTAACATTAATTAATAACTAATAAATAATTATTAACTAATATTTTTTACTAATATTAATTAATAACTAATAAATTTTATATGACCATTTCGCCCCTACAGGGACCAAAACCAATGATTGGAAATTAAAAATATTTTAGAAATTAGAAAATATTAATTAATAACTAATAAATTTTATAAAAATAATTTTTTAAAATTAAATATAATTAAAAAATAATAATTTTTAAATTTTGCCACGGAATTAGTTCGTCGGAAATTCTGTGGCAAAAGATGGAATTTGCCATGGAATATTTTCCATCGCTAAATTGGCCACAGAAATTTTTTCCATGACAAATTTCATCGAAAATTTCATGTGTTTTAGTAGTGTAACTCAAGAAGTAAGTTATGATTGGAAAATACAACACCTCAACATAAACAATAATGCTTCTTTGATTGGAGAATTATAAGAGAAAGTGTACTTGGAAAATCCACTAGGTGTACATTGCTAGAATACAAAAAAAAAAATTTTGTTGGTAGGCTATGAAAATATCTTTATGGCTTAAAACAATCTCCACGTGCATGGTTTTAGTAAACTCACGGTGGCTATGAAAATTCTTTGTTTATAGACAAAGCAACATAGAGCATATACTTTTCATTGAAGGGAAGGAAGAGAACATGACAATCTTACTACTTACTAAGTATATGTGGATGTTTAGAACAAATGACAACAATGAAATACATCAACCACAAATAGAATAGATGATGAAGATGGATAGAAGCTAGATGAGTTTAACAATAGTAAATATGGAGACAATGAATGAAGAGGGAAGCTCAGTGTGCGACCTAAGTGAAATTTAGATGACAGCACCCTAAGGCCTCATTTGGTAGATGAGAAGTGAGACAAGAGAAGTGGAAGTGGAAATAAATTCCACACTTTAAGCTGTTTGGTAAGTGAGAAGTCACTTCCTTATGGAAGTCACTTCCATCACTTTTGATGGAAGTGAGTTCCATAGGTTACCCTATGGAAGTCTGCCCACTTCTTTGGAAGTGAAAAATTTAGGACAATTTTGTACCAACTTATGAAATATCTGGACCATCTTGCCCTTGCTCTAATATAAACGAAAAACCCTATTCTGCATTCAAGAAGTCGGAACTCACCTCTCACTCTCTGATCCAAGAACAACCGAGGCAACAAACATCACGAAAGAGATGAGCGGACGTGTGGTGGAGACGAGTGGACGTCTCGGCAAAGAGCAGCGAACTTTATGATTTTCTCGGATTCTTGTACTTGAGAATCTTTCATACTGCCTAAAGTTATATGTCACGAAGAAGCCCTAGAACATAGCAACAGTCTTTATCAACTGAGCTATTTCCGATTGGTACGAGCAAACGCATCCTCCTCCTCCTTCTGTATTTCATTGGAATAAACATATATGTCTGCGTTTCTGGGAATCAACTACTCGCTAGTTGCTGCAAATGCGTCATTTTAATGTTAGTCTTTTATTCATGAGCAAATATTCGCTAGCTGCTGCAATGTGTCATTTTAATGTTTGTTTGAGCTGTCTTGTTCATGAAATGCTTACATTGATGGTGTTATTATCATATTTTATATTTTGGATGAGTAAATATTCGCTAGCTGCTGCAATGTGTCATTTTAATATTTGTTTGAGCTGTGTTGTTCATGAAATGCTTGTATTGATGGTGTTATTATCATATTGTATATTTTGGATGAGGTGAAGGAAGGTAATTATCATATTTTATATTTTGGATGAGCAAATAATTGCTAGCTGCTGCAATGTGTCATTTTCATGTTT
Source organism: Inga leiocalycina (assembly GCA_963242795.1). NCBI lineage: Eukaryota > Viridiplantae > Streptophyta > Magnoliopsida > Fabales > Fabaceae > Inga > Inga leiocalycina. The sequence goes on from OY725328.1 coordinate 26,860,686, forward strand.
GTTTGAGCTGTCTTGTTCATGAAATGCTTACATTGATGGTGTTATTATCATATTTTATATTTTAGATGAGGTGAAGGAAGGTAATTATCATATTTTATATTTTGGATGAGCAAATAATCACTAGCTGCTGCAATGTGTCATTTTCATGTTTGTTTGAGCTGTCTTGTTATATTATCATATTTTATATTTTGGATAAGGTGAAGGAAGGTAATTATCATATTTTATATTTTGGATGAGCAAATATTCATTAGTAGCTACAATGTGTCATTTTAATGTTTGTTTGAGTTGTCTTGTTCATGAAATGCTTACATTGATGGTGTTATTATCATAGTTTATATTTTGGATGAGGTGAAGGAAGGTAATTGTAGTTAGGAATAACATGTTTAACCCTTGGGATGATTGGAGGGAGGGGCAAATAATGGCACACATCTAATTGAAAATTAGCTATACAATTTGATGTGTATGTGTGTCAATCCTTAACCATTCGTTTTGTCTTTCATTGCAGTTAGGAATAACATGTTATATTTTTAATTTGCAATGAAATTAGTACTTGGGATTCTAGCGGCTAGCCTGTCCTTATGTGATAAGATATTAGTCAAGTTTTTGGTGTATTATTTCACCTACAATTAGTGGATCTGCTTGAATCAAGGTTTTAAAGTAGTTTATTCATGTTATGCTAATGCTTCTATAATATGTGGGTTATTCCAAGTACTAAATCTTTATAATTTTAGTTCTAGGAAGCTATGTTTGTTTTAATTACTGTCATTTAGAGCTGGGGTATATCTATCTCAGTTAAAGCATGACTTGACTTAGGTTACTTGATTTTTCTTCTGGTTATCCTTCTAAATTGTTTCCCATTTGAACAATGCACCAAAAAATTGACTAATATCTTGTTGTCTCTGTTTGAATTGGATCTATTGATTATGTAATTAATTTCTGAAATGTTCCCAATTACAGTACTAGGTTGCACATTAGCAATCAAACTGAAATGAATTCTGTGTTCAAATTTTATTAGGCCCTGGCTAGACAGATATGAAATTAGAAAACAGCATTTGGTAGGATTAGAAAATGGAAAAAAGGTAGAGGTTGTGAGATTTCTTAACCATTTAACTGAAATTGACAATTCTGTATTGCTTTTAGTTTAAACTGAAGTAGATTGTTCACACACACACAAATATATATTTCTGATTTTACATATTCTTATACAGCCATGGATCTAGAAACAAGCGAAATGATTGCGCATCTATTAAGTTGGTGGTTGCAAGTTGTATTTGCTATGCACCAATGTCTTATGAGTGTCTATATGGTTGTTAGCGTACGTAGACGAAGAATTTCTCGTCAGCCTTACAAAGTGGACTTTTATTCTAGGAGAGTTTACCTTCGAAATCTAGTGTATAATAGTGACACCACTTGGTTTAATTTAATTAGAATGAATAGGACTACTTTTGACAAGTTATGTCTTATGCTTGATATAAGAGGTGGTTTGAAACCAACTAAAAATATATTGGTTGATGAGCAAGTTGCAATGTTTCTCCATATTCTTGCCCATCATGTCAAAAACAGAGTTGTACAGTTTTATTTTGGGAGGTCTGGTGAAACTATAAGTCGATACTTTAATATAGTCTTGATGGCTATGATGCGATTGAGTGAGGAGCTATTTAAGAGACCAGAGCCAATTCGCGAGGATTCAATAGACGAGAAGTGGAAGTGGTTTAAGGTATATTGTCATTCATTATAAAAAAATTTACTGTATCATTTATTTATTGCACTTACGCCACTATTCATATCATTTCAGAATTGTTTGGGTGCCCTTGACGGTACTCATGTTAAAGTGAAAGTCCCTGTTAAAGATAAAGCAAGGTATAGGAATCGAAAGGGAGAAATAACTACTAATGTGCTTGGTGTTTGCTCCCATGATGCACAGTTTATATATGTCCTTGCTGGTTGGGAAGGGTCGGCTGTCGATGGGAGAGTTTTGAGAGATGCAATTCATAGAAGAAATGGGAGCTTAAAAGTACCTCAAGGTAAATATTATTTCTGTACAACTAATATTTAGTCATAAAAATGGCCTGGAAGCTTGCTAGCTATGAACTTGTATTGTATATAGTGAATGGGATGCTTTTATTACACTGCCATGTCTTAAGCTTTGAAGCGACTGTTGGTAAATTATATTTTACATTATGCAGGATAATATTATTTAGTAGATGCTGGCTATACAAATTGTGACGGATTCCTTGCGCCTTATCGTGGTCAACGATACCATTTGAGTGAATGGAGAGGTGGAAGACACCCTGTAAATACGCGTGAATGCTTCAATTTGAGGCATGCATCGGCAAGAAATGTCATTGAGCGTTGCTTTGAGATGTTAAAATTATGCTGGGCTATCCTTAGGAGTCCTGCATTTTATCCTATTCGAACTCATAGCCAAATAGTCATAGCTTGTTGTCTTTTGCATAATTTGATTCGGCAACAAGGATTGGATCCTCTTGACATTGAATTTGAAGAAATGGACATGGACACATCTAACATAGATACTCCACGTATTATGACAATTGAGCCAACTAATGCATGGAGCAACTTTCGTGAACAATTAGCCAATGAAATGTTTGCTGACTTCATGACGCGTAGGGATAGTAGATGAGAAGGATAAATGTAGTATTCTATAAATTTGATATATAAGTGAACTAGTAGTTGTGTTATGTTGTTGGTGCACTAATGTTTTTAGTTTGTAGTATGTATTATAAGTGGACTAGTAGTTGTATTTTGTTGTTGATGCACTAATGCCTTTAGTTTGTAGTATGTATTATAAGTGGACTAGTAGTTGTATGGTTGAATTAGTGTTGTTAATGAATATTATATCAACTAATAATATTGAAGATAATGGTAGTTATATGTCTTGACTTAAATGATTGCTTTATTATTTTATTACGTAGATAATGGAAGCAGATGGAACATTGAAAGGAAAGCAACGTCAATGGACTTCTGAAGAGGATGCTATGCTTGTTGATGCTTTGTTAACTCTTCATGAAGAAAGTGGTTTGACTGGGGAAAATGGTTTTAAGTCAGGAGTGCTTACTCAATTGGCAAAAATGTTGAATGATAAGGCTCCTGGATGTGGAATTAAAGCCGATCCACACATTAAATCTCGCCTGAAGACTTTGAAACAAAATAGGCAGGCTCTATATGACATGGTTACTGGGACCAATACATCTGGATTTGGATGGGATCCCGAAAGCTACTGTGTTACAGCTGAGAAGGATGTCTGGGACGAGTATATAAAGGTAACATTTATTATTAAATTCATACATCTTTTGATGATTTATACAACATGATAATTAATTATACCTTGTTCTCTTTTACTAATTGTAGAGCAACAAAAAAGCTTCCCATCTTCGTGGAAAAGCTTTCCCCCATTTTGATACACTTTGCACAATTTATGCAAAGGATAGAGCTAGTGGACATGGGTTTATAGCTGGACTTAAAGATCAGGTTGATGAAAATGATGTCCCCCCACCACTTGATGTTAAAGACAATGATGAGAATGATAACTTAGAAGAAGATGTGGATCCTTTTGTTGTTGGCACAGCTGAAGAATCCAATACTGTCAAATCTGCAAGTACGAAGAGAAAAAGAAACATTGGTGATCATGATAACCTTTTCTTGAAAGAGCTTGGGAAAATGATGAATACCACTTGTCAAGGTATGCTAGAAGCTTCTGCAACTTTGGGATCTCAAATTGGAAAGCTTGTAAGGCCTGCCATGTTAGATGCAAAGCGTGAGTCCCTTTATGAAGAGCTACGCAAGTTGGAGTAGCTAACATTTCAAGAGCAACATGATGTTTTGTTTAAAATTGTTGCTAATGAGAACATCCTTGCTGTCTTCTCAAGCCTTCCACAGGAGGCAAAATTGGAGATGGTCCGTAGGGTTCTTGCATAGTTGGAGATGATGACAATTGTTAAGGTGTAGGTCATATTTTGGTGAATGTTGTTGGCCATGTATTTGATATTTTCTGTGAGTAAGCCCCTGCAATCTAGTTTTTGGTATATGCAGGAATATATTATGGCCATATGTATCATAGGATTAGCAATAGGTCATATTTTGATTTAATGTTGGCCATATATTTTGTATCTTTTGTAAGTAAGCCCCTGCCATCTAATTTATGGTATATACAGGATTATATTATGGCCATGTTTAACATATTTTGTTTAGTATCTCTGCTGCAAATGTTTGAGCAGAACACATGTTAAAGTGGTGAAGATTGTACAAGCAATACGAATGGAATATGATTATGTTTCTGGAACCTATATTTATGCCTTTTGTAACTTATATTTTTGTCTTTTGTAACTGATTGCAGCTGTTAATATTTTTCCTTTTTCCTTTTAAAGCTTGAATAACTCATAAGTGTAGAGCAGAAGTAAATGGACGCTATTGCTTTGTGAGAGACTAGCTGACGGAAATTTGTTAGCAATCCTTTTCTCCACAAAGCCAAAAAATTATTGTTCAATCTTTTTTTGTTTCCACAAAGCTCAAACTTTGTTGCAGTTATTCGTTAGGTGTATATAATCATGTTCATATGGTTTTATTGCACTCAAACAGCTTGTGGAATCTCTTCCAAGCACCATCATCTGGAAGTGCAATAACTATATGAAGAAAAACTATAATTAGGAATTAACTATAAAAAATTGAGGCAGCTAACACTGCGAAGTGCCATAAACATAATGTAATCATTATCTCCAATATTCCAAGATTAAAGAAAAAGATTATCTATAAAAGACGAATATTTAGCACCAATTTGTGCTTCATGGTACATAACTCACATGCATTCTCATTTCGCTAGAAAGATATTTAACAAGTGCATGGTACTTAAGCACGGTTCAAATTACAAAAATGCTTTCTACTTCTGACATGTTGAATTTTTGCAGAATAATAGAAACCAAAAATCTGGGCTGATGTGATACAAAAGTTGTCATTAATAACAGAAGCTAAGCAGAGGACTCTTTGAGTCATGTTATTTTAACATCTTGCAACATCCTTGCAGCCATCGAGCCATATCTCCTGGCTTCCCAGTCACTGAGTTTTGTGTTTGCCAGGATTGTCTCAACCTTTTCTTCTGCAAAATCAAACCCTTTTTCTTCTGCAACATTTTCCTCATTAATTTTGTCTTCTCCAATAGTTTCAACGCCATCAACTTTCTCAGCGGGAGCGAGACCTGTGTTTTGTAGGTGATCTATCATAGGAACAAATTTTAATTCATTGACTACAATATTAACACCATGAAGCGGAAAGAGACGCATATATATACAAGAATATATAACAAAAGAGACGCAGAAAGAGACGCATAGGAACAAATTTTAATTCATTGACTTCAATATTAATTCATTGTTAGAATTTATGGACAGACCAAAAGAGACGCAGGAATATATAACACCGAATACTATATATATATATATATATATTTCACCCAAAAAAATACTGCATATATATACAAGAATCATCAAGTTTTAAAAACTTTAGTGGATGATTATATCTATTTCACTGAATAAAGGGTAAATGCTTCACGTGTCATTATTCTATTAATCTATGAGCATTTCAAAGTTCAAAAAAACTCAGAAACTATAGGCCTTAAACAGCAGAAATCATACTTGAGAAAGCTGCAACTCATGGCCCAAAATCTCCAACGGCATTTCAAATGTTGTTAGGGAATTTAATCTGGCATGATGATGATAAATATTAAGAAAGGCAAACTTTAGAACACATAACAAATTCTAGCTAGAATAGGAAGGGGGAATAATCTTCATAATCCCATAAGGCCATAATCATTACAGCTCTACACTTACAAATACAAATTAGAGTCACATAAATATGGGTAATTTTATGAATCACAATTTGCTTTATTTCATATAACTCAGTTACAAATCGTACCTGTCTGGCTCCATAGGGCCACTGTCAGTAAAATTAAGCTTGTGCAACACAGGAAATTCTAGGAGCTTTATCACCAAAGTTAAATCCTAGCTTGGTCCAAACCAGAGCGCAATCAAAACTAAACAAAGCATTCCAAGTTAACTACTAGTTTTTTCTTTTTTGGTGTCACCACTCATATAAAATTCACACACACCAAATCATACATCATTAGTAAGCAACTAAATGAGAAAATAAATAGACAGGAAATTCTAGGAGCTTTATCACCAAAGTTAAATCCTAGCTTGGTCCAAACCAGAGCGCAATCAAAACCAAACAAAGCATTCCAAGTTAACTACTAGTTTTTTCTTTTTTGGTGTCACCACTCATATAAAATTCACACACACCAAATCGTACATCATTAGTAAGCAACTAAATGAGAAAATAAATAGAATAAACAACAAAAATAGGAAGAAGAAGGGAGATTAAACCAATCTTCGTGGCCCCCCAAAGCTTGAACTCCCGATTGACATGAACAAATAAGCAAAGTGATTTTTTGTTTTGGTTTGTTTTGGAACCGAAGCTGTGTGAAGCTTGAATGGCATTAAAAGGATATCTCGAGGCAGTAACAACAAGTATCGATGTAAAAATTCAAATGAGCAAGACCGTTAATCAAATCAATGTTGAATTTGTTTTCACTTACTGAGGGAGGCCGGAGTCGGGGATGAATACTTTCCCAGTCATGCCATTCTATTGCTACTGTTCGCGCGTATTATGCCTCGTTTAAAAGAACAGTAAAACATGAATCGGGGAACCGAGAAATTCGAAATTGAGAAGTGTATTTCACATTTATCGCCTCACGGTTGCCGTTGTCTCAACCGAACACAATCTTTGAATGAAGAAGATGATCAAAAGAGGTTCAATGATTACCTTCTTCAATTGATCGAGCCACCCAGGTACGAGATGAAAACTGACAACGATAAAAAATATCAACGGAACTGCTACCGATCATTGATGTTCTGGGGATCCTTCGTCTCCCATGACTCACTCTCCCCCCATGATTCGATTTCAACTCCTACTTGGAGTGTGAAAATGGATTTGGAAGCTAGAAGAATGCCTCAATCAGGGAAAGAAAGTTTTTTATTTCTTTTTTATGTTTTTCTTGCTCCTTTTAAACAAGGGCAAAAAAGTCATTTTGATCTCCATTTTATTTCTTTTATCTATTTTTAAAATTAAAATATATATGAATTCCCTACTCATTTCTAATCTACCAAACAAACTTTTTAAAGTCTAATTCCAGCCCATTTCAACTTTCACTTCCACTTCTATTTCCACTTCCACTTCCATCAAAAACACTTCCATGATACCAAACGAGGCATAAATGAGAGGAAAGGAGTTACAATTTCTTAGTGGAGGAAATGGAAAGTTGATTCCTCATGTGAGGAAAAAATAAAAGAAATTGCAAATGAAGGGAAAGTGCTTTCACTCAAACAATCCTTTTGCTCCTTAAAGTGCCCAATTGACGTGTTATATCCAATGTGCCAATTCACCTACACATGACAATATAAATAGGTAGAACCATATGCCTAGATATAAAATAATCATGTGAGATACCCGCTTAATTAAAATTCAATCAAATTCACACAACTTTACCACTTTATCTTAAAAATCACCTGGAACCTATTAAGCACAATTAATTCCATTTAATCAAAATAAAATGCTAAAAAACTCAAGTTTAGATGTCCAAAATAATGAGATAAATAAAAAACATCGCACTTGATGGCTCAATCATAAGTTTAATCATAAATGACTATAACGTCATGATAAATTATAGCAACAATTAACTAGTAAATAAATTATACTCCCTTCGGTCCTAATTATAAGACATATTTACCTAACTTTGAAGAAATTAAAGATAATAGTTAAATTAGTTAATCATATTTATTTTTCTAAAATACCCTTATTTAAAATTTAGAATTTAAAAAAAACAGTAAAATTGAAGTGTATGTGACATTAATGAGTTGCAAGCATTACTTACTTTATAGAATACATAAATATATTCTTAAACTATCATTGTGTTTAATTGTTATTGAAAAAGTATCAATAAGGGGTATTTTAAGAAGAAATTGATAAAAATTAAAATTTTATCTTATAATTAGAATTAAGATCAGCTCTAAAATATTATCCTATAATTAAGAGTGGGAATATCTTTTAAGCAAGTGATCAATATTTTCACAAACATTCAATAGTTCATTCAAAAGTCTAGACATGTACAGTGCTGCTGAACGATTATATGACGACATATATAACAAATAACAATGATTGACTGACAAATGACTCAACTACTTAGACGAGTAACCACTAAATTATTTGTAACTCATTAAATACTTGAAAATTGATAAATAAATATCATTTAATTTTAAAATCTTAAATAAATTAATTTTTAAAAATTTGAGTTGTCAATTATTATATTTTTTTATTAAATATATTATTTTTATCAATAAAATCAATTTAAAATTTTAAAATTCAAGTGAATTTTTTTAATCTTTTCCCTTAAAAAATACGTATAAGTGTTCGACATTTCCATAATTAAAATCAGACTGTATGCGTAAATTATAAATTTATAAACAAAAAGACTTGAAAGAAAATCAATTTTGGGAAAATTTCACTACACTCCCTATGCAGTCATTTAAGTTCTAAAACTTCACTTCACCCTTATCTTTAGGACTAAACCAAAATTAAGTTTTTCTGGCTAAAAAGACATTTATGCCTTATTTCATATATGATCAGGGTTATGGAAATCGGATCTGACCGGCCAGAAAACCGACGGATCGGTCGGTTCGGCCCGAAAACCGGCTGGTAGACCGGTCTGGTTTCCAATTTAAAATTTTTTTATATTGTCTTTAGATTTCATACCAATAAGCCTAAAATCTTCAATTTCTCACTGGTTTGGCCCCAGCTTAGCTTCGGTTTGGCCCCGATCTAACCCACTGACCCTTAACTCAGGACCCCGAGCGGTTCAGTACCTGGTCCGGGTTTTAAAACCTTGTATATGATTGAGATGATTTTAAAAATTGTCACGTATGTCTTGTAAATAAGCATATTTGACTTATAAATTTTTATATATTAGCATGTTTGGAAACACTTATGCGTGTGTTTGTTTCGGCTTATTCCATCAGCTTAACTTCAATAAGTCACATTTTGACTTAAAAAAAAAAGTTTTTATGTTTGGTTTACCGATGCATGAATGGACATTTAGTTGCTTTTAAGCAACTTTCAAATAAGCTTTCTTTTATTGCTTTTTTTTGACTGTTGGGGTATTTGTGAGTGAAGAGTGTGCAAATAACTGTTATCTAGATGGATTAGCAGCATTAAACTTTTGAGTATGTGTCTTGTGGTAACACTGTCGCCATTGGATGGTTTGAATCAATTTATCACCAAGAATGTTACTTTAACAAATGCATCTTCCCAGGTCCCATTTGGTAATTAAATTGTCAATGAATTCATTTTCCATAGTTAGTCCTTCATTTTTTCATTTTTCATACTTTTTCCAAATTTTTCTCTTAAATAAAACAAAAGCTACTTATGCAAAAGTCAAACCAAACATCTTTCACTTTTACATAAGTTACTTATCTAATCGCTCAACTAAACACTCATCATTTTACCTAATCTGACTTTTTTTCAATTTTCAGATTCCATAAGTCTAAGTAAAAATAAGTCACTTATCCAATCGCTCAACCAAACATACCATAGGCTTGTTTGTGAGAGCGTTTTGTACAGGAAAAACGCACTTATTACGCAAGCCGAGAAAAAACTCCTTTCACATACTTACCTCGTATACCGTGAATCACGAATTATAAGCACGTTTTGGATAAAAATAAGCCATTCCAAACGCACACCATATTTGGACAATAAGTCCTTATTACGCAAGCCGAAATAAAACTCCTCTCACATACTTACCTCGTATACCATGAATCACGATTTATAAGCACTTATTACCCAAAAATAAACTATTCCAAACGAACACGTTTTAAGGGAAAAGATTAAAAAAATAATATGTATTTTTGTAAATATACTGCTTATTTTATACCTGACCAAGATAATCTTACAATTTCACTTCTTTATCCTATAAATACACATATCTAACTTATAAAATAAGGGTACAATCATCTTTCTATCTACGCAATTAAATTTTAATTCAATCATAAGAGATAAAGTGACATCTTAGAAAATTTTAGAGACCGCTTAATATTAAATGGCCAGAGAGGGCTGAGGGCCCATCAAATTTTTGTTTTTAAAAGAACCACTTTTAATTTCTGGCACATTTCTGCTCTCTGTCCACTCCTATCTTATCAGTTATCATACTTTTGCATCCGATTAATACTCTCGCTCTCTCTCTCTCTCGAATATGAAGAATCCGATTAAAATAACAGGTGTCCTCCCACGTGCGGGTTTTCGAAGGAACCACCCATTCTCACGTGCCCCTCTTCTCTCTCTACTCTCGTAGTGGGTAGCCTCGCAGCTTTTGCACCTACTATTTAATTTATTAACACCCCTCATAAGTCCTATCCTCCCCCCTGCCAGAAACCTGCACTCTCTTCTGCATTTCATGCTCCTTCTCTCTCTTTCCTCTTTTATACAAACAAAAAGCATCCCTCTCTTCTCTCTCTCTCTCTCCCCCCCTCCACCATTACTAGAATAGTAAGCTACCTGATACTATTTTTTGATCCCACAGAGAAAGATAGAGAGAGGAGAGAGAGAGAGACATCATGGACTTTGAAGGGAACATGTTCGCTAATAGAGAGCAAAACGGTGGTGGAAATAGTAATAACAGTACCCACTTTTCTTGGGATTTATGGGAACCGCCTTCTTCTAACAATTCTACCCTCATCAACACTTTCTACGCCGCCGCCGACGACACGGCGGAGACCTCGGAGGCTGTCGCTGCCACCACTCAGGCCGGCCTGGCCAACGCGCTCATGTTTCTTCCTCGGGCTAGTGGTGGTAATAGTAGCACTGTGGCTGATCGTGACCACGGCGGCGGCGGCTTTGACCACGGTGGACACCATCAGCATAGGCAGCGGCTGCAACAGCAGGAGGCGCTGTACTCTGGAGATGGGGCCCACGTGCATCTGGACCCACATCTCATGTGTTTGAAGCTGGGGAAGAGGCATTATTTTGAGGACGCTAATACTCCTCTTGGCGGAGGCGGTGGTGGGTTTGCCTTGGCGGGAAAGAGAGGGAGAGGGTTCTGCGGAGGAAGTGCGAAGACGGTGACGGCGGCGACGGTGCCGAGGTGTCAGGTGGAGGGATGCCACGTGGCGCTGTTGAACGCGAAGGAGTATCACAGGAGACACAAAGTTTGTGAGATGCATTCCAAGGCAGCGAAGGTTGTGGTATTCGGGTTGGAGCAGAGATTTTGTCAACAGTGTAGCAGGTGATTAATATTAATAATTATATAATATTAATTAATAATTAATTTATGATAATTTGGAGGGGAAAATTCGAAGTAATTATTGGGGACAGGTTTCATGTGGTATCGGAGTTCGATGATTCCAAGAGGAGTTGCCGTAGGAGATTGGCTGGCCACAACGAACGAAGAAGAAAGAGCTTCCATGATTCTGTCGCTAGGAATTCCTCATCTCAAGGTAAATCCAATAATCAATTCCTTAATAATAATTAATTAATTAAATCGAAATTTTCATTTTTCTTATAAATTTAAAATTTATAGCCACTACCTACCTCTAAAATTTAAATTATAAATTATAAATATAATATGACTGTCTGAAACATGTGCTTGCCCTATAAGTAGCTTGTTAATTGCTCTTTTTATTGAAGCCTTTTGAATATTTTGGTATGCATGTTTTGTTTTTCTTCATCCTTGAACTCTGAACTTCTTAATTAGGGGTGGAAAATATCATTTTCTAATTAATAATCCGAAGATTTATTTTTAAAGATTAATTCTTGATAATGTTAAAGAATGTTTAACCTCAACTACCCACCCGTGTTGAGTCCTTGTGGTAATAATTTTTGAAGAGTTTGTAATAAAAAATATTTAATTATTAATTAATTCCCACTAATTCACTAGTGGACGAGTGGTGTGTTTGACATGGCAGTTCAAAGCTCATTTTTTTGGTTCATATAAAATTTAATATTATAATATGCAGAATCTGTTCATGAAATTGGGCTGTGTTATAGATTTTGGTATATAATATGTTGAGTTATTAATAATGAAACAAATATATAATTATATTTCGTGCATTTACCTTACCCTGGGGGTCCTTAATAGTGCTTTTGTGTTTGCTCAAAAATGTTGCATAAAGTCTTTAATTAACAGAGAATATAATTATAAATTAAATCACCGTACACGATTGTTAAGTTTACAAATCACAAGATATATATATATATATATAGAGTTTCCAAAGCCCTAATTTTCTTTTCTCACCCTTAATATAAGACATATATGAGCTTGTCAAACAAGCATGCAAGAATCTAAAAAGTGTGGTTGTCCTCAATTTTGTATCTAGCAAGGGATAACAAAATGTGTGGAATGATTTGGCAAAACATTTCAAATTTACTTTTTAAATGTTTTATTCTGTTTGTTTTTATGAATACAATCATCACTTGAAAAAAAAAAACTGAATTAGTTTTCTTTTTGATATTATTGACGCAGAAAATAAGTTACTAGAGGGAGGGTTTCCATACTTATCATCACCTCCACCACCACCATCTGGCTGTGCTCTCTCTCTTCTGTCATCGTCCAAGACTGCCGACCATTATTCGTGGCTTTCCCCGGCTGATCTCTCGGCAAGATGCAGTGCCGCCCTACGAGAACTCATAGCCGAGAACCGAGCAACTGCCATGGCTAAACAAATCATTTTGGAAAGAGACTGGCGCTATTCACACCACCACCACCAGCAACAAGAAGATGAAGATGATGAACATAATAAGGAGATTCAACTTCAATCTAATTTTAATTTCTCTCAACAACACCACCAGATGTTTCCCTAGAAAAATTTAAAATGTTCGGTAATATATATATATGATTCATTTATGATTGAGAAATTAAAATTCTTCACTAAACCCGAGTTCAAAAGAAAGTAGATCATAAAGAGAGGGATATTTAAGCATGTTTAACACCATTCACTAAGATCTTATATGGATTTGGATTTATTCTTTCTTTATTTCTTTCTTTGTTTTTCCTCCCCATTTCTTGTCAACTTTGAAGAGAGATAAACAAACGCACATTGTATGGCTCTCACATGAGTGATAGAATGAACATATTCTAGTAGTTTCTCTTTAAGGGTTTGACAAGAAATGAAAAAGAAAAAGAAAAGAAAAAAATTAATTGTGTCCAAATTCGACCTGTGTTAACATGTTTATTTATATACATATGTGAGCTCAAAACTCGGCCTTAAAAGATTTTTTCCCCCTATCAGAGGGAAACAGAAACTAGGAGGCATATGAGTACTAACCGTGATTATCATGTTGTATATTCAATGACTTTGTGGAAATTTTTATGTAATGGTATGAATAATTTAATTTTCAATTTTCTTTACATATTTAAGGTTAGGTCCGATTAGAATTTGAGTATATGAATCCCGTGATTTAAATGACTCAGCCACCGTGTTAGGTTATATCAAGTCCATCTTGGATGGATTAGGGCTCAAGTTGATATTGACGGGCCAAATAAGAGGAAGAGAAAGTAAAGACTTGTCATACACCAATGTTGTTTTGCTATGACTAAGAAAAGCTGGGACAATCCACTCATAGGCCCAAACCCTTCAAATTGATATTTTCTTTAATGGAATGTAACTATGCATTTATACTCTTAAAACGTAAGTTACAAAGTAGTTGAGTAATATACAGACATCTTTTAAAAGATATTGTAGAGTCCAACAAATATTTCTAGTTTGAGTAATGTTTTTTATATGTGAGGATTTAATCAACTTGCAGTGCATAGGAAAACAGTGAGGATAATTAACATGAATTTGCCTAAGAATTAGAGTCATTGCGTCATGGAGTGTCTGCAACTGCAGTTGAAGGATGCTAAGCTTGGTTGGAGGACTTGACAACCAATGGTGGAAGTGGACATTGTTGAAAAGGATGATAATAGAAATGACACGCCCGCGATTGTTATTGTTACTGATTTTGAAGTAAACATCCCACTTACAAAAGCAATTTTGTAGGATAGATTGCCAAGGCTCGAGCTTGTATCGCTTGCTATTGAGAACCATCTTCTTTTTGACATCTTTGAGCTATAAACTGACTAGTGAAAGCGTGTGCTTTAGCTTGTGCAGAGTTAATGACCTGCAAAGGAGAGATATTAGAACCTGCATGACAAATTTTGTTTCTTGCAAATCAAAGAGAGTTTAAAACTTGAAATGGCAAGTAGGTCAGACAATTGCTAGAATCATTGTGGCTTATTAACCATGTCTCCATCAAATTCATAACCTTTTGTTAAGGAGGAAGTCAATTCTAATACCGACATTACAACCATGCCAACAAGCTCTAGAAAAAGGACAATATAAAAATAGATGCTCTAAGGATTCACCATTGTCAATACAAAAGGAACATACCTTCGTTGAAGTCAAGTGTTGATGATATACGAACTGATTGGTAGGCAAGATACATTTAACAATCTTCCACAAGAGCAAACAGATCTTGGGAGTGAAAGAAGATTTCCAAATTAAAGTATATACCTCATTAGCTGATTGATTAGATTGCCCAGATGTGGATTGGAGAAGTCTATATCCATCTCGAACAATGAATACTCTTGAATTAGTAGCAGACCATCTAATAAGATCAGGGGATCTAGAGAAAGGAATTGTATAATTCAGAATTACTTGAACCACTTGCCCAGGTTAGAGTGAGGATAATAACTGGGTATTCCAAGATCCTGTTAGGCATAGTATAAGGTCTGATACCCAAAGATGAGGATAATAATTGGGTATTCCAAGATCCTGTAAGGCATAGTATAAGGTCTGATACCCAAAGATGAGGATAATAATTGGGTATTCCAAGATCTTGTAAGGCATAGTATAAGGTTTGATACCCAAAGATGAGGATATGTTAAACCGCATTGCTGCGAAAGCCACTAAAGCCGACTATTTAGAGATATAGAGGTACCCTCACCCACTTGCCAAGTAAGATAGTTAGTAGTAACATCACCCAATTTAAGTATGTTTTTCCATAGAGACGAGCTATTATAAGTGGGCGTAAATATATAATTATGCTCTGGATCCATATATTTTTGTAACATCAGTGAACTGAGCAAGGAAGATTTGTTAGTAATGACTTGCCACAAATGCTTTGCTAAGAAAAGAATTAAAGGCTTCTACTATAACAATTTGAAGACCACCATTCACTTTGGGAAGACATAACTCACTCCATTGAAGAAAATGCACAGCATTCAAAGTTTCCGTTTGACTTTAAAAGAAATTGGCCATCTTTATTTCTATTGCATGACATAATTTAGAAGAAAACTTGAGACACGAGAAGGGGTATACCTATAAGGATGACAAAGAGTGCTTTATCAAGACTAAATGGCATACTTTTGATAGCAAATTACCTTTCCAACCCGCAAGACGTTTATCAAGTTTTTCTACGACCCTGAAATATTTTCGTTGTTTGGATTTGGGATCATCAACATAGTTACCTAGATATTTCCCTAAGCGCGAATGAAATCTAATTTGGAGTAGCTCATACAATTGGCACTCCAATTGGTGAGAGACCAAGGGACTGCAGACTAGAGTTTTTGGTAATTTATGTGTTGACCGGAAATTTTGGAATATCGGTGAAGTAAGGCCTTAAATATATGACAAT
Source organism: Inga leiocalycina (assembly GCA_963242795.1). Classification (NCBI taxonomy): domain Eukaryota; kingdom Viridiplantae; phylum Streptophyta; class Magnoliopsida; order Fabales; family Fabaceae; genus Inga; species Inga leiocalycina. The sequence goes on from OY725328.1 coordinate 26,876,409, forward strand.
CATATTTTGTAGCTCAGCAGAACAGAAGAGTGTCATTAGCATACATCAAGTGGGTCAATGACATTACACCTCTAGCGATGGAGATACCCTTCCATCAATGATAATTCTTTGCCTGATGAATCATACAAGACAGAATATTGGCACATAGGAGAAAAAGATAGGGAGAAAGAGGATCACCTTGTCAAAGACCTTGTGATGGTTTAAAAAGAGCACCTGGAGATCCATTATGTATCCCCCTTCTTATCAAAGGCCGAGATTTAGTTCATAAACATGTAATTATGTTGAATTAGAGACCAATGGATAAATTGAAACTTATAAAATCTTTCTCTTCCCTAAAACAGGGTTTACAAAACTTTTTTAAACTTGGTCAACAATGGTCTCATATTCATATTTCAATACATAAATGGTCTGTACATAAAGATTTCATTCATAAATATCAGAGTACAATATAAATTCCCAATACACTCGGGTTCCATTAATCCAATAAGGGTTTTACAAGGCACAAATGCCCATAATCCAATTCCCTTAACTAGGGGATTATACAAAACTATACCATAATTTCAATATACAATTGTTTCCCCAAAAAAATACCCAAAATACAAAAGTATGATAACCAATTTATCCAAAATAAACTTCTAACCCGGAGTTTTATTCACTCTTCGTCCCCACTTTCCTTTAGTTCCTTCAGCCCTGTCTAAAAATTATTTTTGAGAGAGTGAGATTCTAAGGAATCCCTGTAGTGTCAAATCACTCATAGTATGCAGAACCACAAAGCATGTAAGCAAATCAATACATAACACATAGCAACTACAATGGCAATTACAGCCGCAAGGGCAAGTATGACTTGTGTCACCCTTATGTTTGCTCATGTTGAAGTGCTCACGCTGTATTGCACAACCACATGTTCATATCACATATGTCACCACAAACGGGATCCATATAAAATATTTCACATATACACAGCCACACTGGCCTGATACTCAAACAGGAATCTACGATTCCACAACGCAGCCTTGACAATTACAGCGGCAGATACAATGGCAGGGGTAGGTGTAATAACCATTGTTAAGAGTGTAAATGGTCTATTAGAAAGTGCAAGTGTACACTGTCGTCAACAAGTAATATAGAAGTGAGTAGAGTATCGTTCTCTCGAGGATTGATTACTAAGTACCAAAACGAGTAATTTTAACTCTATTTAGTCGGTCGATTAGTTGGTGATTGAGAGTATGAAATAAAAGATGATTAAATATGAATGCAAATGATATGAAACAACTATGAGAAAAAGTCCTAGGGGTCATATTTCACTTAACAAATTTCGGATTGAATCACTTATCTATTCTAGCCTAATTTATTCCACATGATTGATAGTCGAATTTCCCTAATTTAATTACTAGCCGCTTCCAAGGTCAAGCAATTCTATAATTAATTGCTAATCCAATATATTTCTATATGAATTTAAGCAATTAATTATGCATTAAAATTTATGAAACTCTATAAGACTACACAACTTATATGAATATATTCCTATTTCATATGCAAGTTATGGTTTTAATTATAGGGTCTATACACATGTATCTCCTTCCGATCTCAACATATATTGAAATCATTCAAAATATGGCCAATCAAATGAAAGCATTAAGAATAATAATTAAAACTCAATCATGAGGGAAAAATTAAAACTAGATTTTATAAGTTAAGATTCAATCCGTTATTAGTAAGCTACGTCATCACCCTAGGAAAGTGAAAATTTAGCTCATGATAAAATTAAAAACTAAACCAAAATAAATTGACATTATATAAAACTAGAATAAAATCCTCATAAATACTGCATAAAACTTGAATATTGAATTCTCAAACATAAATATACAACCAAAAGATGCATGAAAAATAGAAAAATCTAGCCGTTCCTTTAGGAGGTAAAACCTTCCATGTAGGTGGCATACAAAAAGTAACACAATCCTAAGCCTTCCAAAATGGAGGCATGCAAAAAGTAATACAATGCATAAAATTAACTCTAAGATGGTGTATGTGCAGAGGAGAGGAAAGTAATGGATATGAAATGGTGTAAGTGAAGAAGAGAGGAGAGTAATGGAAATGAATTGGTGTGTGAAACGTGAAGAAGAGGGTGGCTATATATAGGGAAGAATGAAGTAGTTGATGAAATGTGGTAAGTGAAGTAGTAGATAGAATGTGGTAGATGAAGTAGTTGTTGAAAAGAAAGATGAAGTGGTAGATGAAGTAGTAAGTGAAAAGGAAGATGAAGTGGTAGATGAAATGGTTGGTGGGATGGTAGATGATTCTCGCTTTCAACTTCCAAGCAAAATTCGAAACTCTTAGAGATAGAACTGGATTTTGGTCTCAACATCAAAGTTGTAGAGCTCTTTCATAGCTTTTTATCCGTATAAAGAATGTCCCAATCCGACATCTAGAGCTTTAGATATTGCCTGATAACTGAAAGAGGGTCTAATCTATTATTTTTCAAGAAATTCATTTTATGCTAAAATCATTATTTATTTATTAATTACACCCAAATTTATTAAATTGAGCTCAAATATAATCCATAAAGTCATCATATAAGGGAAAATAAATATGCAAATATTTTACTTATCAAATTCCCCCATACTTAGCTCTTAGACGTCCTCAGCCAAAGAGTGATTAATTAGTGCTAACAAAATTAGAAATGTCAAGTCATAAGCAAAAATACAATTAAAAAATAAAGAGATCATAGTATTCATGAATCAAAAAAAATATAAACTGGTAATTTCATTTGAAAATGAATAAATCAAGTTCGTAATTGTGACTCATTCTCCCAATCTCTCAAGTGTTTAAGGGTAAGTGTTTCGCTCGAATTCAACCGAAAAAATTGCATTACCATATGCCTGCTAAAAATTTCAATCTCCATTACCTAATTCACATGCATAATTCAAATCAAAAGGACTTATTAATGGTTGTAATGGGGTTAAGGTAAAAGGAATGTAAAACATGATATGAAGGACTAAAGAAATAGAAAAATTGAAAAAGGGGCTATTTATGAATAAATTTATTTCTTCACAACATCCCATAATACTTAATAATTTTTTCTCTCTTTCTTTTTTCTTTTCTTTCCTTTCCTTTTTTTTTTGCAACTCTAAAGTTGATGATATATACACCCCTACACTTGTCAAAAGCCCATTTCACAAAAATTTCAAATGCTCTGCTAATTTTCTGAATTTGGTAAAAACACTTTATATATCATTAAAGCACATATTAATTGGTTGAGAACAAAAAAACAATCAATTAGGCTCAAAGGGGCTTATCAATGGTGTAATTGCAAGGTTGACTATTTGGCTCTGGCTAAATAAAATGAATGCCTTTACCATTTTTGAATGTGTATGTGAGATGTAATTTCAACCAGATTTAAAGCAAGTTCTAGAGTGACAACTTAATAGGTGAATATCACACATAAGAGGAATAATCATTATAGGCTCAAAAACTCATGGTTAGGGACTTTTAAACTCAGCTCATTCAATCTCAAAATTCATCACCAATTGTAACAATCAGTTGTTCATTCGTGCTATGAAATCTTTAAATTCAATTGATCCATACTCAAAACTTATATACTTAAGATTATTACAAAGCACTTAGACATGATTTTTTTTCACTTTTACTCTTCTTTTTAAGAAGGAACAAAAACATGAAACTAATAAAATGCGTCTCAGGAGTTAAGAATAACTCCTTACTCTGCCATTTTTTCCCACACTCTATGCATCTAATGATTTTACCAACTAACTAAAATTTTTTTTCCTCCCCTAATCTAAATCAAACATTGTCCCCAATGTCTTCTAGAGCTTAGAGAAAGTTTTTTTTAAACATAAACACACAATAAAACAAAACCAAGAGATTAAGGAAAGTTACAACCGAAGAGTGGTATATAGGTTCTACTTCTGACTGCTATCTGAAGATTGCCCACCTATTTGCTTGACGAGTAGATCTTGTTTAAGTTCATAGGTTTGCAGTTGATCGAGCAACAGATCAGCAGTTGGTGTAGCAATTATGGAGTGGCGAGTCGCTTGGGTTATGAATCCTGTTTCCACAGCATGATAAAAAAAACATAACAAACCATCATAAAAACCATTAACATTTAACAATCCTAATGGTTTTTTGTGATAGTTTAACTTAGCCCAATATGCAACGCTAGAGATCCCATCCAATGTCTCCAAACCACCGGGTAGAGCAATAAAAGTTTGAGCATGGTAGAATATTTGTCCCAAATGTTTAGACAAGCTTGAAACCTGCAACTCTTGTCCCAAGGAAAAGATGTGGTCTTCCAACTCCTTTGCCCTTACACGCAAACCCTTGCTTCCATTCATAGATGTAGAAATGACTACACTTCCCTTTAGGCCCTGGATGCCTCCCCTATATACAAAATTGATCTTTCTAGCGGCTAATGCACTTCCAAGTTCGTTTGCTGCTATTATAAACTCTACATCCTTACCTATATCAGTTTCACCAAAAATGCAGATAGAGTAAATCTACATTTTTATATGATACCCTTTTTCTTTTCTTTTCTCTTGGACCATTGGTGCTTACAAGAGGAAGACTGCATATTTACAAGTGGAAGTGTGCATATTTACATATGAAAAAGTACATATATATAACACTAAAGCAACAACAACAAAATCATACAAATCACGCATTTTTCAAAAAATATTGAAAAACTTCTGACACAAATGATTGGCATAATTTGCGTGAATAAAAAGGGGAAAGAAATTCAAAAGTTACTGAGAAGATAGGACATATTAGACAAAAGCTGCTGAAAAGATAAGATAGATTAGACAAAAGCTACGGAAAAGGTAAGACGATTAGACAAAAGCATGATTATGTACAGTTGTTGTGATTTTGGCTCACATCTTCCTCTGGTTTTACGTCCAGTAACGGCTTAAACGCTTTCTATGAATCAAGGATTTGCTTTCATCTAGTTTTCTTATAAATTGTCAAACAAGGTCTTTTAACGTCAGATTCCCAAGACAATAGCGATCTTTTTCTCTGTTTAATATGTCATCTAAATCAAGAAGAATACAATAAGCATCATCACTCGGATGCGTCTCAATAGTTTGAATGATATCATCTAGTGACTCCTTACTCTGTCCATCCTTTATAAATTTAATTTTATCTTCTCGATTTATAGAAACCATACCTTTACTCCTACAGCGCTGATCACAATTCCACCTTGCACATTTATGACAAACGTTCATCCTTTTAGCTCTTCTCTTTTTGGAGTAAGAACTTCTTCCCATTCCCTGTAAAAGGTTTAAAAAATGATTTATGAATCTTACCTGCTAAACGTACCTTAGCTTCAATGATCCAGCGTATGTCCACAGGAAAGCCCAAATGCTTGAATATCTTCATCCTTTCAAGTCGACTGTTATAGATCTTCCTGAGCACATCTTTGGGAAGAGTGGGGAACCTATTCTTAAGCTTTGCAAGAGATTCCTTCATGGTAACTTAAAATGAAACTGGTGAAAACTAAAATCTCAACCCAGTACAGTGTGTTTTGGTGAGTATGAAAGAAAAATGAGAGAGTAAGAAAGAAGTTTGAGAGAGTAGGAAAGAAGTTTGAAAGAGTAGAAATAAATAAGTAGGAAAGAAGTTTTGGGTTGCGTCCCAAATAGCCACCCTTCTTTAACGTCTTTAGTTAGACAAAGACCTAACAAATTTTTTTTTCTCTTTTTTTAAAAAAAATTACTAGATTGAGGACTTACATGTTGGTGCTTCAAAAGTGATGATAGATTTCAAAGTGTTGAGTGCACCTTCATTGTATTCTTTAAGCCTTAGCCCATTCACTTTGAATTTTCGATCACTATCTTGAATCTCCACAGTTCCATATGACCATACTTGAATCATAGTAAAAGGACCTGACCACCTTCATCTTAGCTTTCCTGGAAAGAGCTTTAACTTTGAGTTGTATAAAGCACTTTTTATCCTGGTGTGAACTCTCTCCTTAAAATTCTTCTGTCATGCCACATTTTTGTCTTTTCCTTGTATAACTTGGCATTTTCATAAGCTTGTTTTCTGAATTCTTCAAGCTCATTGAGTTGGAGAAGCCTTTTCTCACCAGCTGCCTTTAAGTCAAAATTTAATGCTTTTACTGCCCAATATGCTTTTTGCTCCATTTCTACTGGAAGATGGCATGCTTTTCCGTAGACCAATTGATACGGGGATGTACCAATTAGTGTCTTGAAGGAAGTTCTATAAGCCCAGAGTGCATCATCTAACTTTTGAGCCCAGTCCTTCCGGTTGGAATTCATTGTCTTTTCTAAGATCCACTTTAGTTCTCTGTTTGAGATTTCCACTTGTTCGCTAGTGTGTGGATAATATGAAGTTGCAACCTTATGAGTTACTCCATATTTAGCTAACACAGAATGAAGCTGTTGATTACAAAAATGCCTTACTCTATTACTGCTAATAGCTCTAGGCACTCCAAATCTTGTAAAAATATTTTTCCTCTGAAACTTCACAACCACTCGAGAATCATTTGTAGGAAAAGCAGTTGATTCAACCCACTTGGAGACATAATCAACAGCTAGTAAAATGAATTGATTGCTAAATGAAGATGAAAAAGGCCCCATAAAATCGATCCCCCATGTAACCCCCTTCACGTTCAAGGCCGAGATTAGTTCGTAAAAACGTAATTAATTTTGAATTAGAGACCATGTATGATTTGGGACTTCAAAAAAATAAAATTTCCTAAAAATCAGGGTTTTCACTTTTACAACACCTGTTTCACAATGGTCTCATACTCACATTTCAAACATAAATGGCCTGTACAGGTTAATTTCATTCATACATATCATAAGACAACATAAATTCCCAACACACTCGGGTTCCATTGATTAATAAAGGGTTTATACAAGGCATAACGCCCATAATTTCTTTCCCTTTTTCTTGGGGATTACACAAACTATATCATACCACAAATATATACAATTAATTCCCAAGAATATATCCAAAAATTACAAGTATGATAACCAAATATTCCTAAGGTGAAACTCCTCCTCGAAGCTCTAATCACTCTTCATCACCCGCTTCCCCTTCGATCTTTCGGCCCTATCTAAAATTGTTTTTGGGAGAGTGAGATTCTAAGGATCCCCGTAGTGTCAAATCACTCATAGTATGCACAACAACAAAGCATGAAAGCAAATCATCACACAACACACAGCAACAATAACGACAGTTACAGTGGCAAAGGCGTGTATGACTCATGTCACCCTTACGTTTGCTCACGCTAAATTGCTCACGCTGTATTTCACAATCACATGATCATATCACATATATCACCACAGTTGGGATCGATATAAAATATTTCACATACACACACAGCCCCACTGTCCGGATACTTAAACAGGGATCCACGATTCCACAACGCACCCCTGGCAATTACAATGGCAGGGGTAGGTATGATAACCATCACCCCCTACGATTGCTCACGCTGAACTGCTAATGCTGTAATGCACTACGGGAGATAACACAATAGCCTCATGCCAAAGATACAACAAATAATGATAAGTCATGCATACTAAGCATCAAACACAACATGAGAGAAAAGTCACTACATTGGTCCTTGCGGGCATGCTCTTGCACCGGTCTCTCCCAAGTAGGGCAAATGTCAAATCCTATATTCATAATTAGGAACAAAGTGTTATTCTCTATACCAATACTCAAATAACTTCATATCACTTAAATTGGTTATCCTTTATGCTCCTTAGGAAGCTACAAACATCTCTAACAAAAGTCTTAAAGGGTTGGAAGAACTATACCAAAGATCCCCTTTTTAGAAGCACAAGAACTGATATCTTTCACTGAGACAATCGAGTGAAGATCACCTCACTCGAGCAATAATGTACGGACACTCGAGTCATGGAAGCAACACTTGAGTGTTAGCCTCACCCTCACTCGAGTCCTAGGAAGTGCAGTGCCGAAAGTGCTTACTCGAGAGTAGAAAGGAATGGCAGATACCAAAAATACTCGCTACACTCAAGCATAAACCACATCACTCGAGTAGATGCCTAATGCTCACCCGAGTACCCCAAAATGAGGTTCAGGAAGTGCTCACCTGAGAGCACAAGAAACTTTCAGAAGGGAACATCACTCGAGCATGAACCCTGGCACTCGAGTGATGGCTTGACACCCGCGAGTGCCAAGACACACTTTTGTAAAACAAACGTGAGTGATAACTTGAGACCTGAGTTCACGGTGTCACATACACCTTTACTTGAGTAGGACGAGCCTCACTAGAGTGGAAACCCACAACACCCACAAGTGAGCCAACATTCTTGCCTTTACACACGGAAATACATCAAAAAGCTGATGGAAAACAAAGGAAATGTAGCACTTCACTCAAGTGAGACCCTCATGCACTCGAGTGATGCTTATCAGACACTAGAAAACACAGAAAATTGATAGCATTTTCCAAAGTTTGCCCAAGTGATCCCAATGTACCCAAAACCTTAACCAAAGCTATCCTTACACAAAATCACTCAAGGAATCCAATAAAACCATCAAAACAACCAAAATCCTATTCCATTACCATGCTTTAGTTTTGGGCAACACTAACACCAAAATTCCAAAATCATCAAACTTAATCATTTAATCCCAAATCCCTTTTCTATCTATCCACATACATTCCAAACATACCAATAACATGCCAACATCCTAATGACCACCATTTTCAAAAATAGGCAATAAATTCTAGAATTTCAAAGCTAAACCATTTGGCACAAAACTTAGATAGAAAGGTCTCTTTAACTCACCTTAACAACTTTCTCAAAGACACTTCTTGATTCTCCAACCTCTGCAATTCCTTGTGGCCATAAATCATCACCAAATGGCAAACTACAACCATCAAAATGAAGCTCTTATCTCAAGGAACAACTTTAGAAAAGAGAGTTTGAACAATATGTTAGAATCGGTAGGCACAGCAGAAGAATTTTAAAAATTTTCACCGATCCTAATCGAGGATCTATCAACGGCGTTTAAACCAAGTTGGAAGGATTCATACCTTTTGATGATTTAGAGTTTTCACGATCTCTAGGAGCCAATAGGTTAGGTCCGCTCCCTCTACCGGTATCCACACGAATGCCCTCCAACCGAGACTGCATGCTAGCGCCTCTAATGTCTCATAGGGTTTCTTTGCGGCTCTCAATTCTTATGTGTATGAATATATCTGCTCTATCAAGTTTATAACCTATGAGGGCTATTTTCAAATTTCAAAATTAATCATCATTAATTTTGAAATTAATTAACAATTAATTATCTTTTGAGCTAATTAAATAAATTCAGTTTAAATTAAATCTGTCCAACAGTTTTAATTTAACCTATTTATTTAATCCAAAATAAAGAGCCATTAGATTTAATTTATCTTCATAAATTAAATATGAGATACTATATCTCTATTATGTTAGTTATTAAATTTAATATATTTTAATAAATTAAATTTAAAACTAACACAATATAATAATATCATATAATATACATACATACATACATATATATATATATATAAGATATATATATTTCAAAAATACATATCTATATAATATTATTAATGAATTTTATATTATATATATATAAATATAAAATTCGTCCACCCTAAATTAAACATTATCTCATGTTGGGCCATTCTTGTATGCAACCTTGTAGGCCCATATGAAGTTCGCAGTGGGCCAATAACTATACTAACCCAAAAGTCGCAAGCGGCCTCTAGCAAGACATTACGACTACCCAATTCATATGAGGATCGTTATCACGATGCAACCTATCATATAACCATGTCACGTCCCTTTTGTCACACGATATATCGATTAAGGATAATGCATGGATAATGTCATCCTCTTATTCCTGACCATTACTTTCTTGATTCCTGAGTAGCCTGATAATAGAGACGGAAACTCCTTTTCATCATAGTATGGCCATACATTTCTCAGACTCACTTATCGAGGGGCCCAGTAATATCTCTCTACTAATGTGAGGGACAAATTCCATCTTGATCATTCATATTCCTCTGCATGAAAAACCACCAAGCCCGATCGTAGCCTTTATCATCACCCGGTAAAAAGTGACTTTTGACTAGTTCAAAGCTTAGCAACTCTCATGTAGGAATCCATGATGACCTCATGTCTAAGGGCATTGTGACGTGGTTATACATGAGAAAAGTTTATGACTTGATCCATGTAGCTTTCTCATAGTGGGTCGGTCCAGCACCTTGTACTCTTACAAGTGCCTAAGACTTTGATTCATATCTCCATATCTTATCAAAGTCATACTGATCTTGTTTCATCTCTGCTCCCACATAGATGACCGACCAGGGACATTTTAGGACAATCTTTATGAATTATCCAAGGATACAATTATCACAGTTAACATGCAAATAATATGATAACAGAATGGAGAAATTTCATTAAAATAATGTTCAAAGTAAAATGACATTTCTCCTAATTTAGAACCAAGTTTATCTCTACACAACGTTGCAAGAATTTTGCCAAATTTGAAAGATAATGATCAAATGATTCTCCAAAAACTGAAAAATCATCCATGAATACCTCAATGAACTTTTCCACTATGTCTGAGAAGATCACTATCATACTCTTTTGAAATGTTGCTGGTGCATTACATAGACCAAATGACATCTTTCTGAAGGCAAAGGTACTATATGGACATGTAAAAGTTGTTTTCTCTTGATCCTTTAGTGTAATTGTAATTTGATTATATCCTGTGTACCCGTCTAGGAAATAATAATAGGCTTTCCCTGCCAGTCTGTCAAGCATCTAGTCTATAAATGGCAGAGGGAAGTGATCTTTTTTGGTGGCTTTATTAAGCTTTCTGTAGTCGATGCACATTCTCTATCCAGTCACCATTTATTGTGGAATCAGTTCATTTTTCTCGTTGGGCACTACTGTCAGTCCACCTTTCTTTGGCATAACTTGAAATGAACTTACCCATTAACTGTCTGAGATTGGATTGATTATGCCAGCATCCAGCCACTTTATTACCTCTTTTCTTACCACTTCCTTCATGTTCGAATTGAGTCTTCTCTGGTGCTCGACTGATGGTTTGTAGTTCTCCTCTATTAAGATCTTATACATACAAATTGAAGGACTAATTTCTCTTATATAAGCTATTGACCATCTAAATGTTGTTTTATACTCCCTTAGAAATCTTAATAACTTTTCTTCTTCTTCAGGAGTAAGAGCTGCAGAGACGATTACGGGTAATGTTGAATCTCCTCCCAGATAAACATACTTCAAGTGGGATGGCATTATTTTCAACTCCAGTACTGGTGGTTTCTTTATTGATGGTACCATCTTTCTCGACCTTTCCCCAAGATCTTCAAATGGTTTTTTGATAAAAATTGAGGAATTTGCTTCAAGGTATCTTATATACTCCAAGACTTTTGGATTAGTAGATTTTGATACATCTACTATTCCCATTGCTAATGGTTGATCCATGCAGATTTTGTTCACCACGTCTTTTGTATAGATGGTCAATGTATCGACTTTATAGCAAGTGTCACCTTCATCTGGAAATGATAAAGCCTTGAAAATGTTGAAGGATACTTGATTATCTTGAACTCGCAAGGTTAACTTCCCCTATTGCACATCTATTAAAGTTCTCTCAGTTGCTAGGAATGACCTCCTAAGAATGATAAGAATTTCTTGGTTTTCTTCCATGTCAGGTATTATGAAATCAGTTGGGAATATGAGTTTGTCTACCTTTACTAGAACATCTTCTAAGACACCCCTTGGATGTTTTATTGATCGATCAGCCAGAAGTAATGAAACTATGGTCGGCTTCACCTCTCCAAGACCAAGTTTGTTGTAGATAGATAGAGGCATGAGGTTTACACTTGTTCTAAATCACAAAGTACTCTTTCAAAGTGACATTGACCTATGGTGCAAGGTATGTAGAAGCTTCCTGGATCTTTCAGCTTTGGAGGTAATTTCTTTTGGAGAATAGCACTGCACTCCACAGTAAGTGCAACTGTTTCAAATTCCTCAAGCTTACGCTTATTTAAGAGAATGTCCTCCATGAATTTTGCATAACTGGACATTTGGGCAAGAGTGTCTGCAAAAGGAATGTTGATGTGAAAATTTTTAAAAACCTCCAGAAACTTTGCAAATTGCTTGTCTAGCTTTGCCTTCGCAAGTTTTTGAGGGTAGGAACTGGCGGTACATACGGAAGAGGATTGTCTGGAAAGTTGATTCTTCCTGGTATCACATCATCCTCCTTCTATTCTTGTACTTCCTCCTTCTGTTCTTCTCTGCTTTCTTTCTTTTCTCCGTTATCCTTCTTCTTAATTACATGATCTTTCAATTCTTTACCACTTCTTAGTGCAACTGCCTTCACATGTTCTTTTGGGTTTCTTTCAGTGTCACTTGGTAGAGTTCCTGGTTGCCTGGAATTCAGCATATTTTCAATTTTCCCTATCTGAATCTCCAAGTTCTTTATTGAGGCTTCCTGGTTTTTGATTATTGCATTAGTCCTAGCTATGAATTGAGATGTATTCATGGTTAGTTGAGCTAGTGCATTCTCCAAATTCACTTTCTGTTGTAGTGGATTTGGTTATTGAAAAGCTTGTTGCTGGTAGTTCCCTTGTGGCTTGAATGCATTTTGATTATTCCTCCAACTAAGTTTTGGATGATTTCACTAACCTGGATTATAGGTGTTTGAGAATGGGTTATTCCTTTGATTTCTGATGAAATAAGCTTGCTCCGGCATGAATGAGTGTCCTTCTTGACATTGTGTACTCACATGAGGTCCTCTACATTGATTACAAGCTTCAGTAGGACTACTGATTGCATTTGCTTGGGTTGTCAATGATCCTACTTGCTTGGATATAGATGCAACTTGAGAAAACAAATTTGAAAGGACATCCAGCTCATATACTCCAAGTGCTTTCTTTGAATTGCTGTGTTCAGAAAGTCATTGATCTGTATTAGCTGCCATCTCCTCAAGTAGATTTTAAGCATCATTTATATTTTTTCCCATTAAAGATCCTCCAGCTATAGTATTTACAAGAATTCTGGAGATGTGTGTCATCCCGTTATAGAAAGTTTGTAGTTGCCACTAATTTGGACTCATGATGAGGACATCTCCTTAGCAACTCCTTATATCTTTCCCATGCTTCATAGAGGATTTCTTGCTCATGCTGGGTAAATGAGGCAATTTCATCCATCAATTTAGCAGTTTTTGCTAAAGGAAAGTATTTCTCCAAAAATTTCTGCGCCATGATCTCCCATGTAGTAATGCTTCCTATTGGTAGCGATTGTAACCAACTCTTAGCCTTATCCCTGAGTGAGAAAGGTTTAGCCTTATCCCTAAGTGAGAAAGGGAAAAGTCTAAGTCTAATGGCATCATCGGTAACACCATTATGCTTGAATGTGTCACAGATTTCCAGGAAGTTGGATATATGTGGATTAGAATCTTTTGTTGGTAAACCACCGAACTTGCATCATCTGGATAATTGCAAGCTTGATTTCAAAGTTGTTAGCCGCTACTGGTGGTCTCCTGATTCCAGAGTTTGTCTCCATGACTGTTGGTATTGCATAGTCACGAAGTGTTTTGGTATCTGTTATTTCTCCCCTCAGATTTGCCATCAGATTGCTTAGGATTGAAGTAGACTGCTTCCAAACTCTTCGATTTCTTCTACAAGTTCTTTCGATCTTAGAATCAAGAGGTTGTAGTTTAGTCTCCTTCGATCTGGTTATACACTAAGCAAAAGCCTGAAAAGAAACACAAAACACCAAAGAGAAAAATAAATATAATATAAAGACCAAATTAGTATTAAAATTACTTGGTATTGATATTAATGACTACAATCACCGGCAACGACGCCAAAAACTTGTTACGAGTGTAAATAGTCTATTAGAAAGTGCAAGTGTACATTGTCGTGAACAAGTAATATAGAAGTGAGTAGAGTATCGTTCCCATGAGGATTGATCACTAAGTATCAAAATGAGTAATTTTAACTCTATTTAGTCGATCGATTAGTTGGTGATTGAGAGTATGAAATAAAAGATAAGTAAATATGAATGCAAATGATATGAAACAACTATTGAGAAAAAGCCTTAGGGGTCATATTTCACTTAACAAATTTCAGATTGAATCACTTATCTATTCTAGCCTAATTTATTCCACATGATTGATAGTCGAGTTTCCCTAATTTAATTACTAGCTGCTTCCAAGGTCAAGCAGTTCTATAATTAATTGCTAATCCAATATATTCCTATATGAATTTAAGCAATTAATTATGCATTAAAATTTATGGAACTCTATAAGACTACACAACTCATATGAATATATTCCTATTTCATATGCAAGTTATGGTTTTAATTATAGGGTCTACACACATGTATCTCCTTTCGGTCTCAACATATATATTGAAATCATTCAAAAGATGGCCAATCAAATGAAAGCATTAAGAATAATAATTAAAACTCAATCATGAGGGAAAAATTAAAACTAGATTTAATAAGTTAAGATTCAATCCGTTATTAGTAAGCTACGTCATCACCCTAGGAAAATGAAAATTTAGCTCATGATAAAATTAAAAACAAAACCAAAATAAATTGACATTATATAAAACTAGAATAAAATCCTCATAAATACTGCATAAAACTTGAATATTGAATTCTCAAACATAAATATACAATCAAAAGATGTATGAAAAATAGAAAAATCTAGCCATCCTTTTAGGAGGTAAAACCTTCCATGTAGGTGGCATACAAAAAGTAATACAATTCCAAGCCTTCCAAGATGGAGGCATGAAAAAAGTAATACAATGCATAAAATTAACTTTAAGATGGTGTATGTGGAGAAGAGAGGAAAGTAATGGATATGTAATGGTGTAAGTGAAGAAGAGATGAGAGTAATGGATATGAATTGGTGTGTGAAACGTGATGAAGATGGTGGCTATATATAGGAAAGAATGAAGTAGGGTAAATGAAGTTGTTGATGAAATATGGTAGATGAAGTAGTTGGTGAAAAGGAAGATGAAGTGGTAGATGAAATGTGGTAGATGAAGTAGTAGGTGAAAAGGAAGATGAAGTGGTAGATGAAATGGTTGGTGGAATGGTAGATGATTCTCGCTTTCAACTTCCAAGCAAAATTCGAAACCTTTGGAGATAGAATTGGATTTTGGTCTCAACATCAAAATTGTACAGCTCTTTCGTAGCTTTTTATCCATATAAAGAATGTCCCAATATGACATCTAGAGCTTTGAATATTGCCTGAAAACTGAAAGAGGGTCTAATCTAGTATTTTTCAAGAAATTCATTTTATGCTAAAATCATTATTTATTTATTAATTACACCCAAATTTATTAAATTGAGCCCAACTATCATCCATAAAGTCATCATATAAGGGAAAATAAATATGTAAATATTTGACTTATCAACCATCACCCCCTACGACTGCTTATGCTGTAATGCCCTACGGCCGATAACACATTCACAAGATCGCAAGGGCCTTATGCCAAAGATACAACAAAATAATGATAAGTCATGCATACCAAACATCATATACAACATGAGAGAAAAGGCACTACCTTAGTCCTATTGTGTGTGCTCTAGCACTGGTCTCTCCCGAATAGGGCTAATGTCGAATCCTATAATTCATAATTAGGGACAAAGTATTATTCTCTATTCCAATACTCAAATGACTTCACAATACTTAGATTTGGTTATAACTAATATCCTTTAAGTGGCTACAATTGTTTCTAACAATAGCCCTAAAGGGGTTGGAAAGTACTATCTCAAAGACCACCTTATAATAGCGAAAAGTTCTGATTTTTGGATGTTGGTCGTGGCTAAGGATCTTTGGTTGCGGCATAAAATAGGTCAGAAAGTTTTAGGTTGCGACCAAGTACTTTTGGCTGCGGCCAAAATCAAGTCAGAGAGTTTTTGGCTGCGGCCAAGAGTCTTTTGGCTATGGCCAAAAGCAGGTCAGAAACTTTTGGGCTGTGGCCAAGAAAATTTAAGTTTTTGGGCTGAACTTCCAAAAATCATAACTAATTCTAGAAAAATTGAAATGAGGTGATGCTAAAGCCTAATGAAAGATATATAAGTCCTCTACATAGGAAAAATATGAATCAAGGCTGTCCATAACCACAGAAATACAAAATTACACGAAATCCAACACTGCTTCAAAACAGATTCCAGTTTTAATCCCAAACTTTGAAAAATTATAACTCTAAGCTCCCAAAATGAAATGACATAAATTATGTGTCCATTTTGAATCTTGACATGTAAAATTTAAGACTAGAGAGTTTCAAAATTTGGCATCACCATTTGCTATTTCAAAACGTCCATGCAAAACCACTACCAGTATAAAGTTCTTGCTAACCAAAACTGGCAACTTTTAAACCTAAGTTTCCAATAGTTCAAAATTCACATCCAACACTACTCCCACACAATATTTCACAAGGAATTCAATGGAAACATCAAAATGACTAAATCCTCATTCCATTATCATGCTCTATTTTTGGCATATATCCAGCAAAATCCCAAAATTGCCAAACTTGACATTTAAGCTTCAAGCAAATTCTATCTATCCAAAACACATACTCAAGACACTATATCCATGACAACGACATGCCATACACACCATGACCCTCATTTTCAAAAATCAAGCCAAAAATCTCAGAAATTCCAAACTCAATCAAAGGCTACAAAACTTATATAGAAAGGTTTTTCTTACTCACCTCTACAACTTGTCCAAAGGAGTTCCTTGGTTCTCCAAACTCTAAAATTCCTTGAGAACTCAAACACCACCAAATGGGAAATGTAAAACCATGAAATCGAAGCTCTCAACACAAGGAACAAGATTGTAAAAGAGAGTTTTGGCATTAGAGGTCATTAAAAGGGTCAAATGGCTTACCTAAATCAAGAGTTCTTCTTCTTTCTTGGGTTGCAATGGTTGAACGAAATGGAGAGAGAGATGAGAGGTTGAAGATGATGGAATGATGATTTCTCTTGCCCCCATACCATTTTAGCTGAATTCAAGGGAAGAGGAAGAGAGAAAAAAATGATTTTTAATTGCCATTTGACTTTTCCAACCACTCTCCCATCATCTCATCTTGACACATTTCCAACCCTCATTGGTTCTCATAAAGTAAGTAATTAATTAGTTACTCTAACCCCTCCATTAGCTATTTAGTTACACATATAATTTCTCCTTAGTTAGTAATTAATTTCTTCATTAATCACTGACTAATTACCATACTTCCAATTTCTCACTGATTATGACACATTAATTAAAATTGCCATAGAACACATAATAACTTAGATTTAATTCACAAATTATTCTCAATAATCATCATTAGCTCTTAATCAAAACTTGGGGCATTACACATTAAGTATAACCTGATAGGAGATAGTTGAAACGCATTGCATTATTAAATGAATCATTGCTAGTGGAAAGTTTATCTTCAAGAGAATTTTATGCGGAAAAGACTATGAGACTTTGTCATATGTCTCTGCAATATCCAATTTGATTGCACAACATCCATCTTTGCACCTATGTGTACCATATAATTTGGCCATACATTTGGAGGCGAGTATAATATTATCAATGATAAGCCACTTCTTTATGAAAGCATTTTGGTTTGGGGTAATAAGGTCATCCAAGATTTCCTTCAGACGATTACAAAGGATTTTGGAAATGAGTTTACAGAGAACATTACAAAGGCTGATAGGCCGAAAATCTTTGAAAGTACAATGATAACCCTTCAAACTGGTATGAGACACAGGACATTGGTATTTAGATTTTTCTTCTTCTTTGCATTACAACTTCTCTGGAGCTAAAGCAAAATTTTAGTATAATTCAATTTCGTTCTATTAACGACCTTAATAATATGATGTACTCTTCATTCAGTCCAACACTTTAAGCCCTATTTTAAACTCTCTTCACTATGAAGAAAATGCTAGAAAAATTAACTTATGTTTAATGTGTGTTATGAGGTAACGACATTTCAAATTACATATGGATGCAGTCAAATTGTTGTGTTAATGTCATTAAAATACATGAATGTGTTATGATTATATCAATCCTTGAATGAATAGCTTATTAGCTTCTTGACCTAATTTCATTTCCATGTAGAAACTAAGTAAGCTATGAGTTTTTATTATTGTGATGTAAAAGTTTTTTCTATTACGTAGTGTGTGTGTGTGTATTGATGTGGATAAAAGTTTTGTTGGGTAATTCAAAATTCAAATTAAAAAGATAAAAAATAGAGAAAAGAGATAAAAATGGAAATAATATTTGATAAAATGGAGAGATAGATGGAGATTAACGTGAGTGATGCTACTCATACCGGTAATAAATAGTAAATCATTGAAAGAATTGATATTTTTGTTGGCTAAACAAAAATAGAGAAGCCCTATTTTTAGTAATTTATAAATAACCTGCCTTATAATATATTTCACAGATATAAGCACGCATATATAACACTCACGCACACACTCTTCTTTCGATTCCATTTATAAGTGATTCCAGTGGTTTTAATTATAACCCGAAAAATAAAATTGTTGAATAAAAATTAGTTATTATAAAAAAAATTGTATGCTAATAATCATCTCCTTGCATATGTAATCTGTAATCTGGTTGATTTTGATGTTATTTAGATTCTTGTGACAAATTTAATCTAGATGAATTCTGAGCGAGAACCATGTCGTCGGCCACAAACATCGTTTCTCTAAAAAATTAATAGATTATGAGCATACGAACTAATACCTATATTGAAAAAATTATAAGGGTCCAATAAAAAGGAAAAATTACAACGGCCTGATTAAAAATAAGATTAGATTATATAGACTTTGGTATGAGTATAGGTGGCGTCCAACAAGGCATCAAAGTTGACATTTAAGGAGGGGACTGAGTCCTACATAGTAGCTAAGGGGGCATTATACACGGTAACCACATCAAAGGTGTCATCTACAACCAACAAGATGATGTCCATGCCATCCAAAAAGAGTTCAAGCAAGTTTAAGCTCCTTTTCATCGCATGAAGGGTTTAATAACTAGATTCAATGGGCTAGAGAAAACATTTGTGCTTGGTTTAATACATTAAAAGCCATAATATTATTGTGCATGTTGAGGGTGTAAATTGTTAGGGAGGGTGCAGTGGATGTTAAACCTTCCTATCACTTGTAAGATTCTATGAAGAAATAAATAAACAAATAAATGACAGAAATTAAATGACACAAGAGACACTAGAATTATTAACGTGGAAAGCCCCTCAATTCAAGGGTAAAAACCATGGGTCTTCTAGACTAATACAAGTATGATTCACTATGATCACAACATGATACAAGAGAGTTCAAACAAATACACAAACACATGCAACCACCCAGCTAAACAATAAAGCTATATATAAGCTTACAATAGAGAATAAAGAAGCTGAAAATACCCATAAAAGTCCTTGACCATGAACATGATTTCTCTTACATCAAGCCTCCAAAAGATTATCTCACCGTTGAAAATGATGAATCACATGGGCCAAATCAGCTGACCAAATTCTAGATCAATCCAACGGTTAACATGTGCACGATGTTGATTTATCAAGATTGTCTTGTGAACATTGTTTTTTGCTTTTTGTCTTCTTTTCTCTCATATGGCTGTATAATTAGACTTCTCTGACCACTTCGATCTACCTTGGCCTCATCAACCTATCTAGCCTTAGCAAAAAACCTAATTAGCCCCCTCCTTATTTAAATAAGTGAGACACAACCTCAAATTTAAAAACTCCTAGAAAATATTCTTTCTCACAAAGTACAATAAGGAAACTTTTCTTTTTTCTTTTTCATTCTCTCAATTTTTTCCTTTCCTTTCGTTTCTTTTCATAAAATAAGAAATATATATAATTTGGACATTTCTTCACATTGGAAGGGAGCCCAAAACTCAACATATCTCCCCTCACGACTATATGGAGACTACCACCAATCCAATGTTCACATGAGAAGCTTTCAAACTTTCCACAAATTTCAATGTGCATCCATTCAAGCAACTCTTACCCCCTTAATGAAACATTTTTCATAAAAGATACTCTAGCTTATTAATAAATCATCTGGGAAGTGCATCCTTCCCATTTTTTGTATTGATATGATTAAGCCTCTCATGCTGCAAACTTGATGCATCCAAATCCATAGCAACCACACTGCCTCTAGCCACCAAAGCTTCTATCATATACCCCTTCTGGCCATTTAAAGAAACAATTCTTTTTGTCTCCATCACTCAAGCAAAGTCAGCAACTCAATAGCCATACAATCTGACAACCAATCAACATGGCTCTGATACCACTTGTAAGGATGGACATAGTGAGTGTTAAATCTTCCTATCACTTGCAAGAGTCCATGAGGAATAAATAAACAAATATGTGGCAAAAAATAAGTGGCAAGAGAGAAACTAGAATTAATAATGTGGAAAGCCCCTCAATTTAAGGGTAAAAACCATGAGTCGTCCAGATCAATGAAAATATGATTCACTACGATAAAAAAGGGTATAAGAGAGGCTCAAACAAATGCACAAACACAGGCAATCACCCAGCAAAACAACAAAGCTATATATAAGCTTACAATAGAGAATAAAGAAGCTAAAAATACCTAGAAAAATTCCCTGACCATGAACACAATTTCTCTCACACCAAGCTTCCAAACGATGATCCCACCATAATCCCATGTGCCAAATCAGCTAACTAAATTTTAGTCTGATCCAACGGTTAACAAGTGTACAAATGTTGATTTACCAAGATCGCCTTGTGAACATGCATTTTTCGCTTTCTCTCTTCTTTTCTCTCACATGGCTGTATAATTAGACCTCTCCAACCACTCCGATCTATCTTGGCCTCATCAACCTATCTAGCCTTAGCGAAAAACCTAATTAGCCCCTTCCCCACTTAAATAAGTGAGACACAACCTCAAATTAGGAAACTTCGAGAGAATATTCTTTCTCACAAACAACAATCAGGAAACTTCTCTTTTTTTTCCACTCTCTTTTCCTTCTTTTCTATTTTTCCTTTCCTTTCTTTTCATAAAATAGGAAATATATATAATTTGGACATTTCTCCACATAGGAAGGAAGCCAAAACTTAACATAAATAATGCCTTAACCAAGCATATGCAGGTCCATGTGTATGCCTTTACAACCCATAAAAACTTGAGTATGTGAAAAAGCATGAAGATTCATGAAATTGATGTAACACAAGCAAGGAAGAAATTAACAAGGGTTAGCTCTAGCGAAAATAGTTAGTCCCTCATAACATGGTGAATCCAAGCTCGAAACTCCTTTAGGAGAGGTATCCACATTTAATGCTCGACAGTACTTTGTAGGATTACACCCAATAGGAGGATACTTACACCTAGAAAAAAAAAAAAAGGAAGGAAGAAGCTTTGAGGCATGTTGGGTCAAGCAACAAGCCCATGATAAAAGTCCAATATATGGTTTGAATCTTTTTTGTGTCAATTTGATTACTTTTAATTATTTTGTAGTTGTATTTTCATCCCATTATTTATAAATAAGCATGTCCATGCCTAACATATGACTTCATTAATCATGTGGCATGTTTATGTTAATTGTTCTTTGTTTCTTATTTTTATCTTTTTTTATGTATTATATTCAATTACTGTTTTAGACTCTAATAGCTTATAATGAGCTTTTGGGTTTAAATAGTCAAAAAGAGTTTCAAACTATGGTTTTCTAGAAAGTCCTAAAGAGCTGAGAAGTCTTTTATTTTCTTATATATAAATTATTCATTATGCATGCTATTCAAATTATAGTTAATTTAGAATGAAGAAGAATTTAATTCTTTAATTTGAATGAACTTTGTAATGTTTGGTATTGGTTGAATGCTTGTGGCTTATTATTTGAGGTTTTTTCTATCTGCGACGTTAGATGAATTTATCTTTCGTGGCTCGGTCTCTTAGACGTGATTTCAATTTTTCTGTGGGCTTCCATATCATACTTACAAATTAATTTTTCCTTTAAAAATATTGTAAATCATGAGCCTCTCAACAAGCACTTGAAATCTAACATATCTAATTTTTATTTTATTAAAAAACAACAAAGCTGCCCACTACACATGCACAGAAGTATGAGTGGAAGGATGATGACAATAAGGAGGTAACAAATTTCAAAAAAGACGGAAAGCATGAATATGTGAAATTAGGAGAGAAGTGGTCCTTATTTCTCATTCATTATGTGTTGCTTTCACAAATTTAATGGCTACAACTTGAAAGGTTTTGAGACACTCCTTTTTACTTGAAATGGTATGCCTTTCCCCACTTTCTTCAAAATCTCATCTTTTTCCACAATTCTATCTCACTCCTTTTCTTTTCCACCCACCATCATATGTGCTCTCTCTTATGTTAAATACACGAATTAGGTAACTAAGTTGTATATATTAAAGAAATTAGTTAAGTTAGTTACTTCCTTCTGTCCTTAAATATAGGACATATTTGAGGAGTTGATGTTGATCCTAAATATAAGACATAGTTTTTATATTTGTCAATCTTTTCTTAATTTACTTTTATTGATATTCTCTCAACCAAGTAGGAGAGGGGAGGAGGGAATTAAGGAAGACGACTAGAGTGTTTTTAAAAATACATATCACATTAACTAATTTTTTTAATTTTGATTAATTTAGATAAAAATGTCTTATACTAAGGATCAGAGGGAGGATTTATAAAAGATGTGTGTTGTTTTCTTAAAATACACTCTTTGGTCATTTACATTAGAAACGATTTCTTTGATGAAAACTTTCTAGTATGTGAAATCAATAAGCTAGGATAATTTGGTAAAAGAACTTAAATTTGAGAGATAAAATGGATTATGGTATTATATTTAGGATAAAAAAGAAACTAACTAGGTCCTACATTTAGAAAGGGAGTACTGTACAACTTTAACCCCAATTAACATTATATGATTGAGCCTTATTGAAGCGGGTCTCTAAAACGGGTATTGTGTTTTAAATTTAAATAATATATGTTTTTATTGAATCTTGATTTTTTTTTTCTTAAAAACATGATAAAAATTTGTATTAATTATATTATCTATGAATTTATGAAAAAATTACATTAAAAATAGAGAGAAAATCATGACTAACAATGATTGAAAGTATGTTTATCTTGTTTTTTTTTTTTTGCCAGTTGGAAGTATGTTTATCACACTAAAACAAGTCAGCTATATAGCTAGGTTATATGATTTTATTGTGCTTCATTAACAAACTAACTCCAGATATATT
Organism: Inga leiocalycina; assembly: GCA_963242795.1. Lineage (NCBI taxonomy): Eukaryota > Viridiplantae > Streptophyta > Magnoliopsida > Fabales > Fabaceae > Inga > Inga leiocalycina. The sequence continues at coordinate 26,899,678 of OY725328.1, forward strand.
ACTTATCAATAGGTCTGCATGTGCATGTGAAGAAATGTATAGTGAGATACAATCAATTGCACTGAAAGATATTATTAGTTTATTACCTCATCAATTACACACAAATATAATTCTCACTTTTGTTTCTTTAGGAATTAGGTATATGTCCCATCCCATGTACATTGCACTGAAAGATATTTGTGACAAAATTAATTAGTGGGTCCACTAATCTATAAAAATAGAGAAAATGGAGTCAAACATTGTCCCTCATAACTGATGACTCTCTTTATTATATATTAGATATATTAATTTTTTTATGGTAGGCCTTGCTTTTGTGCTTGAATTAATTTGTTTCATTGTTCCTGATAACTTATGCCTTTTTTTATTCTTTGTCCGAATAAGTTTTATAGTTGAAATTTAATTTGAACACTCTGTTTTTTTCGCTTCACTAATTAATTAATCAAAAGCGCTGCTCAATTTGTCAAGGGATAAAATTTGGATGATTTTTTTTTTTTTTTGCAATCAAAGTGCACCCTAGTGGCAAGTGATCTAATGATTTTTGTACACTGTGGAGCCCAAGGATATTTGATACTTATATATAGTTCTAGTTTTTTTTTTAATTTGTTTTTTCAAATCTAATGAGTGAAGACAAAATAGTGAAGAGGACCTATTAACATAGTTTAATAGGAATAAAAAATATATACTCTATCTCAAGGGGTTAATCCTTATAACGAAACGGACCCTCGAATATGATTACCTCTGATATGATAGGAAGATCTATGTGTTTAACAAAAAAAAAAAAACTTTTTATTTTATTTTATGAGATATTAGTAAATTTTTTGTGATTAATATTCGAATTTTTGATATTGCTTAGAAGCTATCAAGTTCTTTTAACTTGATTAAACCATTACTGATAATGTTTTGGATTTTTGTATGATTAATTCTACACGATTTCTTAAGCAGAATTGAGTCCCTTAAGCTTGACTAATCAAAGAAAGCAACATTGCTCAATAAATTTGAGCTTTATTAACGTTAAGTGACTTGCATATGATGCTTTTTCTCTTGTGTAAATATAGATGCATTTTATGAAACACCTTTCTTATGATGGATTGAAAAATAGTCATTCATTTGATCCTGAATATAGGAGTTAGATAACTAAATTAGTTATTTGTAATAAATGCGTGCATGTTTTTTTAACTACATTTTTTAATCATGTGTTAAAAATGACTCCTTTGATAGAAAACATCTTTAATATGCGTAATTAATAAAGAGAGTTTATAAAAAAATTATAAATTTGAAAAATAGAATATACTGAGATACTATATTGAATATCAAAGTGAACTTATATATTAGCTCTTATGTTTAAGGCATTCTAATTATAATTATCTTAACATGTAAATAATCCTACTCAATTGCTTCACACATTGACTTGAACTGGATGTATTTAGTGTGTGTTTGGCAATGCGTTTTGTAGGCCCATTCGTGCGATTTGTGGCCTTTCGTACGATTGTCTATCTGATTTGAAAAATGGAGTGTTTGGTTCAATGATTATGAAATTGGGCTTTTAGAGATAAACCATGATGAAACACACGAAAGATATAAGTTCTATCTTGGAGCTTTTGAGTTGCGTTTTGGACCATTATTTCTAGTTGTCTATCTTCGGTTAAGGTCCTCTGGTGCAATGTGGGTTGGAGATCGCCAGAACTGAAACTTGTCGGAAGTGGGGGTCGGAGTTGTTATCGTCAGTGGTATCTCTTCTCTCTTCAGCTTTGTTTTTTGTGGTCTCTTTTCTCTCTGTATGCTGCCAATGATGAAGGAAGAAGATGAAGGGTGGTGGAGTGGAATGAGTGTTGGAACTCGAGGTCGCCGGAAGTTGGTGGTCGGAGCTCTATGTTTCACTGTCAATGAAGGACGGTGACGACGTGGTGGCAGTGTGTTTCCGACGGAGGTGGAAGAAGGCGAAGTTTGACACTGTGGTGAGGATGAAGGTGGTCGATGATGCCCTATGAAGATGATGATGAAGTGAAGATGAAATGCTGCCGGAAACTGCAACAAGCTCGCCGGAGTTGGGGTTGAACACTACAAAAAAATTGTGATTTAGTAGTGGTTAAAAATGTGTATTAGTAGCGGTGTTAACCGCTACAAATGACATTAGTAGAAGTTGTAAAAACCGCTACAAAATCCACTGTTGCAAACGTATTTGTAGCAGTTTACAACAACCACTACTCACGTAACACAACCGCTACAAATTTAGTAGCGGTTACTAAACTGCTACACATGTTGGCGCCACAATTTCGCGTGGCGGAAAATGAAAAATGAAAATTCGGCTCCAATTTTGTAGCGGTTGGAAAACCGCTACTAAATTCAAATGGGAATTTCAAAAGCAACGCCAAAAATTTAATACTATTTTGAGTTTAAATTTGTAGCGGTTCTAAAATCGCTACAAAATTTTGGAATTTTTTTAAAAAAATTTATACAATTATTTGAGTCCATCAATATATAATAAAATACCTTTCCTTTTTACAAAGAGGGGGGACCACTGCTCATAAGCCGTTTAGCCGATGAATAGAATTCAGCTCCATCTTGGGCTTAGTGTCCAATATTTGGGTTTCAAACCTAGACCTTCCCTCTAGCTCTGTATCCTTCAATATTCTCTTCTTGCTATTCTTTTTCGGGTTCTCTCATCATGTCTCGTCTATGGAGCCCTAGGGTATTAAAAGAACTTTGCATCAAATTCCTTCTTGCAAAACCTTACCGAAGTTTGATCCCCATAGCAAGAAGACTCCATCGACAGGTTCCAGTCACAAAACTGCGAAGGAGCGTCTGCATCAGTCTTCAAATGTATTTTAAAAGATGGCACGTCGGTCGCCGTCAAGAGAATCAATGCCAAGGAGTTCAAATCAGAAGTCGTTGCCATAGCCAGCATCTAGCACGTCAACCTTGTGCGATTGATCGAGTATTGCAACTCCAACAAGGACCCAAGATACTTGGTTTATGAGTACATCCCAAATAGATCTTTAGATTCTTGGAAATTCATTACAAAAAAAATGGTAATCTGTAGCGGTGGCATTGTAGCGGTTATATAAAACCGCTACAAATTATAGTATTTGTAGTGGTTTTAATATAAACCGCTACAAATTTGTAGCGCCAAGCTTCGCGCCAAGTAGCGCGACAGATTAGCATCATTTTTTGTGGCGGTTAGGTAGAAGAAACCGCTATAAATTTGGCGCAAAATTCCCGCTAAAACTTGTAGCGGTTTAATTATAGCGGTTAATGAACAAAAACCGCTATAATATTCCTGCCACTTGGCGTGACTAGGGCCCACCAACAGTGTAGCGGTTATTTGTAGCGGTTATAGCAACAAAACTGCTACAAAATCCCAAACGTCGGGTTTTTGTAGCGGTTAGAGGGATATAACCGCTATAGAATTTCAGGAGTCTCCAAATTTGTAGCAGTTATGGACCATAACCGCTACAGAATTTCAAAGGTTCTTGTAATTTGTAGTGTTTATTAGAAAACCGCTATAAATTTAGGTTGCCCTTGGTGATTTGTAGTGGTTTACGTAGCGGTTATTGGGATAACCACTACAAATTACTTGCCTATTTAAGCAACGCCTCCCTCCATTTTTCCGTTTGCTCATTTTGTTTCCTGAAGTTTCTCTGAGTGGTTTCTTTTAAATTTGACCGTTCAGACGTCTGTGAAGGAGTTTTTGCTGCAATATTTCTCAGTATTTGCACTTAAGGTACGTAGATAAGACGTATTTTATTTGTATTTGTATTTGTATTAGATTTTTGCATAATAATATGACTAAAATATTTTTTTTTGAATTTTTACAGTTGATAGATGGCTTCAAGAGAGGATAGGGGGAAGGCCCCTGAGGTGCCCAGATTGATTTTGTGGGGTGGTAGCAGCCGAGTAAGGGGCAGAGGGAGGGGGCAGCGTGGAGGCAGGGTGACTGCGACATTTCAGCCCATCCCCCCACAGGAGTCGGCCCTACCACAGGCACTGCAGACGATCCCACAGGAGACGATCGCACCAGAGGTGTCTGAGTTTGGGGGGCCAGATATTAGTGTTGAGGACTACGACGAAGAGGACTTCGAGATCCTGATTGGGCCCAGGGAGATGGAGCAGTTCCTCGATGAGGAGGAGGCTTGGGAGTAGAACAACCCATGAGGGTCATTTTCACGGTCCACTGGGTTTGAGGTGCAGGTCCAAGGTAAATAAATTTTTTAATTTAATAAATTATTTATTTAAATTTGAAATGTTAAATTTGAATTACAATTTATCTAACGTGCGGTAAACTGTGCATATAAGCAGGGGAACGTGTCGACGAGGAGGCTGGACGTGGCCGGTTTGAACAGCATGGATCGGACCCTGCGAGTTATAGTGCCGTGGAATGAGGGTACTGACCAGCCCATCGACAATGGGGGTCACCTGTTCAACCGCTTCCTGAACGACCTGGGCGCAAATTGGATGCGGTTCCCCCTTCACTTCAAGATGTGGAGGCACGTTCCAGGGGGCCGAAGGACTAGGCTTGGGAGGAGGTGGTTCAGGTAATTAAAATTATTTAATTAATATTTTTTGTAATTAATTCTATTTAATTAATATTTTTTAATAGGATTTTTGTAATTATTGATATTTAAATAATTTTGTTTCAGCTGCGGTTTGCCGTCCGGGCTAACCAGAAGAGGTATATCCTCATGAAAATGGGTGACGGCTGGAGGAACCGTCTCTTCCACAGGGTGGATAAGGACGGGACGATGCTTCTGGAGCAGCTGATAAAGAGCGTCCCGCTGAACGACTAGGCGAGTTTCGTCCAGTTCAGGAGGAGCCCTAAGGGGCAGGTAATGTATTTATTAGATTCTTTATATATAATTTTGTAATTGTTAATTATTAAATTATAATTTCAATTTAATTATATTTAATTTGAACTTTATTAATTTTAAATGTTTTTATTGTTTTAATACATTTAATATTGTTTTTTTTCAGGAGCTTTCTCAGAGGAACACCAGGATCCGTGCGTAGCAGACGATCCACCACACAGTAGGATCGAAGACCTCTGCTGTCACCTTCAACGAGCTGGTAACTTTTTAAAATATCACTGAATTTTAGCTGGTTATTTTATAATACTAAATGAATTTTGTAATTGTTTTAGGAGACGAAGGCACAGCCTGAGAACCGTCAGACAGACTATGAGGAGTTGTACGCCATCAAACACAGACACCGTGACGGGACTGTGACCTCTCAGCAGGCATAGGCGGCCATTGTAAGTAATTTTATTATTATAATTTTTATAAAAGCAACTTAATAATGAAAAATGCTAATTAGTAATTGTTTCATAAAATGGCAGGAGTGGGTGCAGCAGTCGCAGGCTGAGCTGCAACAGACCCAGGCCGAGGAGTCACAGGGGTCAGTGGACCCGACGGCTCCTTTGAAGGCGGGTTTGGGTCAGGCTGAGCACCTCGAATGCGTGCGGGGGATGGGGATAGGCGCCAGACCTAGCATGGTCTACGGTAAGAGCGCCGCCTCTGAGGCTGGCAGCTCTAGAGGGGTTAAACGTTCGAGGAACGAGTCTATTGACCAGCTGCGGTCAGATTTGGAGCATCAGATGGCACAACAGCAGCAGCAGCAGATGCACTAGCTGCATCTGCAGCAGATACAGCAGATGCAACTGCAGGCTGATATGATTTATGCTCAGCAAACGCAGTGGCGTGATATCGCGAACAACATGCTCGAGCGGTCATGGAGTCGCCTGTTCCCGGAAGAGCAGCATCCACAGGTTCCCCCTGTCCCTCGGTACGTCATTCAGACTACTACTCCTCTTCCTCTTCCTCCTCCTCCTCCTACTGATGATGATGGTGCGGTTCACTCTACCCAGCGGCCCGATCCAGCAGCACCTGAGGGAGCCCCAGCTGAGGGAGCACCAGATGATCAGCCCCCAGCTACTTAGTTTAGGACATCTTTTTTTTATTTGTTGTTGAAACATTTGTAAATATATATATATATAAGTTTGTATTTCAGAACTTAAATTCTTATTGTGTTTACCATAATTATATTTATATTATTAGATCGCATTGTCGAATTTGTGAATTAATTGCAACAATATTATTTATATTTCTAAAATAAAAAAAATAAAGCATATACGTATTTGTAGCGGTTTTATAATAAAAACCGCTACAAATATATACGGTTGTAGCGGTTCTACAATAAAAACCGCTACAACCATATATATGGCTGTAGTGGTTCCACAATAAAAACCACTACAAATATATACGGTTGTAGCGGTTTTACAATAAAAACCGCTACACCTATGTATATGGTTGTAGCGGTTTTACAATAAAAATCGCTACAAATACTCATCATTTGAATTTTGAAATTTACCGCCTTTGTGCACATTTGTAGTGGTTATGTTATGTATAACCGCTACAAATTAAAAATAATTTTTTAATTTATTATCCAACAGCTTTAATATTAGTAGCAGTTGTATACATATAACCGCTACAAATATTCAACGTTTAAATTTTGAAGTTCCCACCAATGTGTGCCAGTTCCAATGGCTTGAAAATTAGTAGCGGTTTTATACATATAACCGCTACAAATATTTTAGAACTGTAGCGGTTAGTGTAGCGGTTGAAGAACCGCTACAAAATTGGAAACGTTGAAATTTCAAAATATAAGGTTTTTGGCATTCGTCATTCTCTACTTACTCATCTTCTTCTCTATACTTTCTTCTCTCTCACTAGTAGCTATGGATAAATCATGGATCAAGTTGCCGCGCAATTCTCCAAAATATTTGTACGGATTAAACAGTTTCTTGGATTTCGCATTTACTCACGCCCGCTGTAACAGCAAAATCGTCTGTCCTTGTCAGAGATGCAAGTTTAAGAAGTGGCATGAACGAAATGTTGTTAAGGAACATTTGCTTGTATAGCCTTTCCCTGAGGACTGTACGTTCTGGGCAGTTCATGGTAAGAAGGCCGGCATTAGATATGACGATGCTCTTCCTCGAAGTTCTCAAGTAGGCGTTCAAGTAGATGAAGATGATCCTGTGAATGATGCTGTGCGTGATGCGTTTGGATTTCAAGGCGACAACTTCAACGAAGATGTGCACGGTTCCAAGCCAGTTTTTATGAGGATGAAGCAGCTTGGGATTTTTTCAGCTTGATGGATGAAGCAGATTGTCCTTTATATTAAGGTTGTCACAAATATTCTAAATTATCTTTCTTGATCAAATTGTATTATATCAAGTGCTTGTGTGGGATCATAGATAAGGGAATGTCGATGTTGATCGACTTATTACAAGATGCATTCCCCGACGCTGAGATTCCCATAACATTCTATGAGACCAAGAAGATTATCAACAGGTTGGGGTTGAATTATCAAAAGATTGATGCATGCCCAAATGATTGTATGCTGTATTGGGGAGACGATTCCAGCAGGGAGACTTGTAAGAGATGTCACACATCGAGGTACAAGACAATTCAGAAGGGGGAAAAGCAGAAGAAGAAACCTGCAAAGATTCTCAGGTACTTCCCTTTGAAACCTCGCCTACAAAGATTATTTATGTGGTCTAAAACTGCAGAGCACATGAGGTGGCATGCCGTTGATAAGAATAAAGACAGTAAATTAAGACATCCCCGGGATGCAGTTGCTTGGAAAACATTTGACAACGACTTTCCAGATTTCACGACTGACCCTAGAAATGTTTGGCTTGCATTGGCGACCGACAGTTTCAATCCTTTCGGGAATCTTAGCACAAGTTACAGTATTTGGCCGGTAGTCTTAGTTCCCTACAACTTACCCCCTGGATGTGTATGAAACAAAGCTCTTTCATTATGTCTATGATCATTCCAGGCAAAAAGGCACTGGGCAATGACATCGATGTGTATCTCCAACCGCTTATTGCGGAATTGCTTGACCTGTGGAATGTCGGCTTGGAGATGTACGACGCTTACGACAAGACTTTGTTCAACTTGCGTGCAGCCTTGATGTGGACGATTAATGACTTTCCTAGCCTTGGCATATTATCTGGTTGGAATGTGCATACTGGGTCGGCGTGTCCAGCTTGCAATTTTGACTTTGATGCAGTGCGCCTTCCCCACAGCCGAAAATGGTGCATAAGTTCAGATTGCAATGGATTCGCTTCAATGGGAAACCAAAAAAAAGAGGACCACCTCAGACTTTGTCCGGTACAGATATCTTACAGCAGCTTGAGCATGTTAACTTCGAGTTTGGAAAAAGCGACGATTCAGCACAAACTCGCTAAAAGACGTACAAGACTTCGGTGCCTACATAGTGGAAGAAGATAAGTATTTTATTCACTCTTCCATATTAGGGATATAATTTACTTCGCCACAGTCTTGATGTAATGCACATTGAAAAGAATGTTTGCGACAATGTGCTGTATACACTACTTAATGAACCTGGCAAGACAAAAGATCACCTTCAAGCGAGGAAAGATTTACGCGACATGGACCAGATGAGCATGACAAATTTCAGCCGGCAAAGTTTACCCTCACAAAACTGAACAAGAAAGTCTTCCTCGCGACGTTGAAGAAATTAAAAGTTCCTGATGAGTATTCAAGCAACATTTCTCGATGTGTTGACTTGCAGGCTCGAAAGGTTGCTGGCCTGAAGAGTCATGACTCACATGTTCTTATGCAGCAGTTACTCCCTCTGGCTATAAGGAATGCACTTCCTCCCGATGTTTCCATCGTTTTGGTGGAACTTTGTCCTTTCTTTCGGAAGTTGTGTTCTAAGGTTTTGATCGTTGAGGAGCTCGATCAGCTGCAGTCGACATTCATTCTTACGCTTTGTCATTTGGAGATGATCTTTGCTCCGTCCTTTTTTACTGTGATGGTTCACTTTACAGTCCACCTCGTTCATGAAACAAAGCTCGCTGGACCAGTACAATATCGTTGGATGTATCCGATTGAGAGGTACTCATTTTAAATATGTGCTTTATTCTCTGTATTTAATGTTTGCTTGTCATCCTTTTCAGCTTTTTATATCAATTTTCTCTTCTGTACTTCGTAGGTTCCTTGGGAAATTAAAATCTTATGTAAGGAATAAGGCGTGGCCAGAAGGTTCTATAGCTGAAGGCTATATAGGGGATGAGGTACTATATTTTTGCTCAAGGTACTTTGATGATCTTGAGATGGCTTTCAACCGCCCACCTCGTGTTGACGATTGTCCTGAACTTGCGCTGACATCAGGAGAATTTATCTCTCATGTTGGTAAACCAGTTGGAGCAACTGAGAACTTCAAACTAACGGCAACTGAGAAGTTGCAAGCACATAGACATGTCTTGATTAATTACACTCAAGTTGAACTTTTCATACGGTAAGAATTGTACACTCTGATGTTATTCGATCTATATCTTTCATAATATTTCTCACTTTCATTTCACTATCGCCTTTCCATTATTAATTATAGGGAATTCAGAAGCTATGTTAAGCGTCAACTCAGGATCTGTACACAGACATCCTCAGAAGTTGATAGGAGGGTCCACAGAGAATTCCCGAGCTGGTTTGCATACATAATACTAAATGACCACAACCCACACTCACAAGATTTCAGATCTCTCGCAATCGGCCCTCTTGATTATCAAAAAGGTTTACAGCATACAATGTCAATGGTTTTAAGTTTTACATGGTTTCACGGGATCAAGGATTGCAAACTCAGAATTCGGGTGTTTATGGCACATTTGGGACAAGGAGTTATGCGAGCAGCAGTGACGCCAACATGCAGTTCAGAAGCGCCCCTTACTATGGCAAGCTTCTTGATGTGGTCGAACTTAATTATCAAAGCCGTTTCACCGTGACCCTGTTCAAGTATTTGTGGGCAAATACCACTACTTCTCGGCGACTGATAACTGACGACTTAGGGATCACATCAGTCAATTTCTCACGGCCGATTTATACTGGTATTTCTCAAGATGATGAGCTGTATATTTTAGCTTCAGAGGCATATCAGGTTTATTATGTCAAGGACGAGAGGCACATGGTCATTCATCTAAAGCCACGAGACCTTTACGACATGGGTGAAGGCGATAACATCGCCTACGAGAGTGAGCCATTTTAGCCAGCCGATTTTGAAAATTACTTTCTTGAAGGTGATGACAATTTACCTCTACTGCGATGAGTTTTTTTAAGTCCACATCATTTAAATTAAATTTTTAAAATTTAATAAAACTTCCCTAACAATAACTTTTCTACATAATTTCTGTAGGGATGGCGACGATGAGTGATCAAATTCAAATTATACTTTTCTCTTTAAAATAAAATTTAAAAAAAAATATTTGTAGCGGTTATTAAACCGCTACAAAAGAAAAAATAACCGCTACTAAATAAAAACCGCTACAAAATCGACACATTAACCGCTACAAATACTACGTTGATCCCTATAAATACCCTTACCACAACTCATTTCAAACACTCTCCAATTTCTTTTCACCTTACCTTTCTTTCATTTTCTCTCATTTACAACTTCTTTTGTATTAGTAGAGAAGCTGAATAATACGATCACATATGGTAACAAGTTTTTTATTTTTTTTACAATACTTCTTTCCTTTATATAAAATTTATTCTCCCCATTTTTTTTCAGATATATTAAAGCTGTATCTCATTTTCATCTATTTTTCATACACAATTACATTATATTAGACAACATAATAATTCCTTATTACCTACGTATCCTTAATAATATTATTAATATACTTTTTATACTAATCCAATTAAATTAAATTTATCCTTTTAATTTATTAATAAGCTAATTAAATTAGATAGACCAATAAAAAAAGAAACTATTTAATTTAATATTAAAAGAACAGAAACAAATGATCGTATATTTTTAAAAAAATGTTTAAATATTTGTAGCGGTTATTAAACCGCTACTAACAAATGCGCCTTTTTAAACTCAAATTAAATTTTTTGGCGCTAAATTTGAATTTCATGAAATTAGTAGTGGTTTTATAACCGCTACAAATTTCATAAAAATTCAAAATTAGTAGCGGTTTTTTAACCGTTACAAAATTGAAAGAAATGTCATTTTTCTTTTCTCGCCTTCAAAATTTCAATTTTTTATATTTGTAGCGGTTACATAGCCGCTACAAATATCTCCGAAAAAAAATTTCATTCATGGGGATGTTGTAGCGGTTTTTTGTAACTGCTAGAAAGGATGTAGCGATTATGTTCCTTGAGTAGCGGTTTTATATAACTGCTACAAAACCGCTTGCAACATATGATTTAGTAGCGGTTTTCCAAACCGCTACTAATGTTGTTTGTAGCGGTTAAAACCGCTACTAAATCACATTTTTTATAGTGATTCTCTACTAAAACCACCGAAAATCGCCGAAGATCTTACGCGGGTTCTGATTATTGAGCCTTAGATACAGAGTTGCTATTGATGTAGCCTTGAATCCTTTGTAAGTTTTTCTCGGCAAAGATTGAAATTTTTGCTTCTGCGATTGGGTACTCGTCGTGTTCCAGATTTCTTTTTACACGTTTTAGCTAAAGTGTGGTCACTATTTGTTTCAATTAATTTTTCTGTGTTTCTTTTGAATTTTGAAGGCGAGATGAAGAAGAAGTATCCAGTTGTAAAGGTGGAGAAGACGTATCTGATTGGTCCTGAGCATTATGAACTCTACGAGGAAATTGGGTAAGGCGTAAGTGCCACAGTTTACCTTGCTCTTTGTAAACCGTTCAATGAGACTGTTGCCATCAAAATTGTTGATCCCGGACATGACAATGCTGATTTGGTAACTTCCTTTAGCCCTATTTGGTAACTCATTCCATCATTATGATGACGTCTTAATTCATTTATTATCTTAAGTTCAAGATAGAGCTTATGAATAAGGTTAGACCATTAGAAACGAAACTGTTTTGCTAAACAAAACATTCATTCTTCGACAACATTCATGCCTATCTTCAAGTAGCTTCAAAAATTCTGTGGACGAAAGTCGAAGGCTTCTTTTGGGTACTTCTCATTGCTATTCCTTTTGTTTTTTTGTGTAAACTGCCTCCTGTTATTAACCAACGATTAGTGAGGTAAATGGAATCAACGATTAATGCATTGGCTATTAATACATATATGAATTGTAATTTATAACTTCCATTTAACGGGTCTTCAAGATAGCATTGATGAGCTAATATATGTTGTTCATTTCTCTCAGACTGAGGCAACGAAAATATACATTACATGAAGGCCAGTTCTTTTTTTCCATATTAATGTCACCAATACCAATTCGCAAGGATAAAGTAGATTGACAAAAGATGAGTTTTTTACACAGGAAGTCTGAGGACTAGGTAATTCTTTGTTACCTAATGAAATGGTTATTGTTGCGAGGTAAGGTGATTTATAAGGTTATTGTTGTTGCATGTTTGCAACATTATGTATGTTCCAAGTTCCAAGTTCTAAGTTCTAAGTTGGAAGCATATTTTTTGTCTTTTGAGGAGGTTGACAACTCTTGACTAATGTTATGAGTTACTAATTCATTAGCCATACCACAATTACTTCAATTCACATGAATTTTGGTTATGCAAATGGTCAATTTGTATGAATGAGGTTAAGCGGCATAGGTAATTCTTCATGGTTTTTCTGACCAGAGATTTAATGCCTGTCATTCTAGGTGTGCTGATGAAGATTTTTTCCTTGATTTGTGTTGAATGCAGCATAAGCTAGACCGTCTTTGACTTTACTGTACCTTCTCAGAATGATGGCTATGGAAGTAGATTGTTCAGATACTCTATGATATAGTATGTTTGAATAGTAACTAGATTTCTTTTTTTACATCAATGGTCATTCATTTCTGACTAATAAAAAGCTTAGGCCACTGTTATTCTTCATGGTTTTACTGACCAGAGATTTAATGCCTGTCATTTTAGGTGTACTGATGAAGATTTTTTCCTTGATTTGTGTTGAATGTAGCATAAGCTAGACCGTCTTTGACTTTGCTGTACCTTCTCAGAATGATGGCTATGGAAGTAGATTGTTCAGATACTCCATATGTAGTAGGTTTGAATAGTAACTAGATTTCTTTTTGTACATCAATGGTCATTCATTTCTGACCAATAAAAATCTCAGGCCACTGTTACAATTTAAAATATTAATAATTAATACATTCCTAATGTCTGCTGCCTATTGCCTACTGTTTATCCTAAATAAATTAATAAACTTATATGCATTTCACAAAACGGAGCCCTTTCTTAGATCCAGGTCTTCTATATAACTCAGATAAGTTGGTTTTTACTTGCATATGGTAAAGGTCCTTGTAGTAAAGCAAGATAACTGATATAGAAGTGCAGTAAGTGATGTAAAGGATTAGCATTTGATATTCTTAGAAACCATTATAATAATAGCAATATATAATTCATATGGCAAGCATGTCTTGCCAAATAGTGTGTGAGTAAGCTGTTGAAGGTAAGGTGTCATTTTTTGTCGGAAGTTTTCCTCAAAGAATATGTCTTAATGGATAATTATACGAAACAAAGCCAGGGAAGGTTAGAAGATACCAAAAAATTGGTCATCCTATCTGGAAATGTTGTTCAAACAAACCAGTAGGAAGGTTATCCTTGCATGCTGCAATCTATTTCTACATCTTTGAGATGCCCAATCTAAAATGTCAAGCTTGAAAACTTTCTAAAAACTTATACATTAGTGCAAGTTTACTAATTGGTGTTTTCCCTTTTCAAATAGGCAAAGAAAATATTGGTGATGACAATCCAAGATGATCAGTTCTTATACCTTCTGACTGTGAATGATGCAGTTCATGCTGTATGTAAGGTGCCTTACAAAGGTAAACATATTATGACCTCACTGTCAATGCAATATTTATGTGCACTAATCTAGAATTCTAATCGTCATCCACTATATTTTTGCATTTTTTATATGGATAGATTTACTCATAAGTCAATGATAGTGTGACTGACCAAGTAACAGTTGAATTTACTTTTGGTGGTCAATTTTCTGTCAATGATAGTGTGAATGAGCAAGTCACTTTTTTAAAGCTGGGGGTCCATCCTATCATTATGTGTTTTGCTTTTACATCATCTAATGTTTGATATGCCCTCTGCAAGGCCCATGGAACTTCCTGATTACTGAAACTTTAAAATTTCCATTGCTTTTAGTATGAAACCTGATGTGTAATCTATTCCATATTTTCTGTCATATTATTGTCACTTTAGGGGGGTATGCAGTCGTTTTATTAGTTGTCTATCAATTGATCTGTAATGTATTCAACCTTTCTTGTCTTATGACAGTCATTGTATCCTGACATCACACTATCCTATAAGTCCAAAGGTATGGTCCTGCACATTAAAGTTGCACAGCTCCTACACCCATCACTCCATCCTATTGTTCCAGCAAGTTGAATTTCCCATAATTGTGATTTATCCCCACTTTTATTTAGTTATTTTTCTCCTTCTATGTCCTTTAATGCAGGGAACAACCATTCAAGCAAGTGCCATCATCAAGTCCATGCATTCCACATTATGTGTTTCTATTAAAGAAGGCCAAACTTATGAAATTACTAACTTTATTGTCCATGCAACGCACAATTACTACATGCTATACTTATGTAACCATTGTCATCTTATGTGTAGTTTAATGCTTTAAATGCACTATTGTAATAACTAATATTATTCAAGATGATGTAACTGTCATTATTTAAACACAATATATTTTTCTAACTGATTAAGTGAAAAATGGAGAGATAATTTATCAATATGTAAAAGCTCTTTGTGCAACGCACGGGTTGCTCCTGCTCGTTGTTATAATATTGTGTTGAATAGTTTATTATTTAAGTAACTTAAATGATATCGTTATTATTTATAAAGAATGATTAAATTAAGTTAGATAAGTATAAACTTTATATAGATAATATTATTGAGAATGTGCAGATAATGAGTATAAATATTATGAGAGGGGAGAAAATGTTGAGATCAAAGAATTGAAATTTCTTTTACTATATTTGATCACCTTACTCAGCTCTTTGGCTCTTAAAAAACATTTCAGATGAGAGAAAACGAAAGAGAAGAAAGGTTGAAAGAAATGGAGAAGTGTTTGAAATGAGGTGTGCTGAAGGTATTTATAAGGATCTGTGTAGCACTTGTAGTGGTTAATGTGAGGAGTTTTGTAGTGGTTGATATTTGTAGTAGTTTATGTGACATTATTTGTAGCGGTTTTACATTTGTAGCGGCTTTATTTGATTTTGTAGTGGTTTCATAACCCCTACAAATATTAGTCTGATTTTTTTATAAAAATATTTCACACTTGTAGCGGTTTTATTTGATTTTGTAGCGGTTTCATAACCCCTACTAATATTTGTCTTATTTTTTTTATAAAAATATTTTAAATTTTAAATGTTCAATTTGTAGCGGTTTTGTTTGTAAATCCGCTACAAATATTTATACTTTGTAGCGATTTAAAAACCGCTACAAATTCATTTTTTTATTTATCTTTTTTATAAATATTTATTTCAAATGTATTCTGTAGGGGGTATACGATAAAAACCGTTATACATTTTCACCACTGTTGACAAGATTTGAAATTCAAATTTTCAATGTGCAACACTTTGTAGCGGTTATATAAAAAAAACCGCTACAAATGTTTTTGATTGTTAGCGAGAATTAAAATATTCAAATTTTAAATGAACACTTTGTAGCGGTTAGTATTAAAAAACTGCTACAAATATTCATAATTGTTAACGGGAATTAAAATTTTTCAAATTTCAAATATTCAATTTGTAGCGGTTTTGTTTGTTAAACCACTACAAAGTTAAGTATCAATTTGTAGCGGTTTCATCTATTTAACCGCTACAGATATTTATATTTTGTAGTGGTTTTTAAATATAAACTGCTACAAATGTTTTATTTATTTATTTTTTAATAAATATTTATTTTAAATACATTTTGTAGCGGTTATACACTGTAACCGCTACAAATGAGTTAAATTTTGTAGCAATTCTTTGTAACTATTACAAAAAGGCGGCCTTCTAAATTCCGTAGCGGTTACTATCGTAAAAACAGCTACAAAAAAATTGCCACAATAGTCCGCTAGCTTCCTGCCAAGTTTGCGCCACATTTGTAGCGGTTAATATAGACTAACCACTACAAAATAACTGCGACAAATTTGGCGCCAAAATTTGTAGCGATTATGTCTAGTAAACCGCTGCAAATTGCGTTCCCTAATCCACGAGCCAGTTGGCATGAAGCATACCGTTGGAAATTTGTAGCGGTGTTCTTAAAACCGCTACAAATCCTGATATTTGTAGCGGTTTATTCTAACCGCTACAAATGCATCTCTACGAATTATCTTTTTTTTTTGTAGTGGGAAATGGGAAGTTCGACAGTCGTAATGTTGCTAGAGCTGAAGATGATGAAGAAGAAAGCAAAGGTGGTGACATGAAGGTAGTGAACAGTGTTTTAAAGAGGTTTAGATGCTCTGTGTTATGGTGCCATACTCTGTTTCTTTGTCAAGCTCTCAAAGTTCAAAACCGATAGAGATGAAGACACTGGTGGTGATAGCAATAGAAAGAAGGAAAAAGAATGACAGTAGTGAGACTGTGAAGATGATGGAGATGCAAAATTCTTCTTTCCAAATGAATCATATTCATGATTCAATTATAGACCAAATTGTACGGGACATATGATCCAATTAGTTATGTAATATTATTTTATCAAATTGTGTTAATTTTAATTTCCAAATTTCCCAACTTTAACTTTTATAAATTTTTTTATAATTTCAAATTTAATTTCTCTCTTACCATTATCACAAAAGTTATTTATGCTTAAGCTAATTCAAACAAGTTTTACTTTTACAAAAATCATTTATACAACCGCCAATTGAAACATACATTACATTACACAATCTGGCTTTTACAAAAAGTAATATTACAAAAAAGTCAAATTGAAAAAAGCCATTTCTGTAATTGCTGTTCCAAACACACATTTAGACATCACCAACAACTATTTAGCGTTTCGTTATATTCATAAAAAAAATATATTTTTGTGATTTGCAAATGTTATGATAATTTCATATTATTCTTTCTCACATAAAAATGTATTTTTCGTATTTTTGATTATTTTTAGAAGATTAAACAAATGTCCTAAAATTTTTCAAACTTGTTCTTTTAAAATTAAATATGATTTGGGCAAAATGAACCAATGGACCCCAAAAAAAGCCAGGCAATCCATTATTAAAACAAAGAGAGTTGGGTTTGCTAACAAAGGTTTGTTCAGTTTGCATAAGGATTGATTCATAACTATAAGGTTGTGAGTTTGAATACCACATATGTGAGGTCTTATTAGTGGATGATCTGTAAATACCTATCTTTATAAGTACTATTTGAACCTGAAGGTGTAACCCCCTTCCTACCTTAGGCCGAGATTTAGTTCATAAACAGGTAATTAATGTGGAATTAGGGACCGTAATTGATTTGGGACTTATTAAAGAAATATTTTGCCCAAAATCAATTTTCAAAAACTTTTCTAAACTCAATTACAATGGTCTCATATTCCCATTTTAATACCATATGGCCTGAACAGGTGGATTCCATTTACAATTATCAGAGTGCAAATAAGTTCCCGACTCACTCGGGTTCCATTCATAATAAAAGGGATTTACATAAGGCACAAAGCCTACAATTCATACCCTTTTTCTTAGGGATTACACAAAATCTACTATATACAATTCCAAAATATACAATGATAACCATAACCTCCAAAATATACTCCTAAACAGGAGCTCTAACTACTCTTTGTCGCCCGCTTGCCTTTCAATCCTTCTGCCCTGTCTAAAACATGGTTTTTGGGAGAGTGAGATTCTAAGGAATCCCCGTAGTAACAAGACAATCATATAATGTACAATAATAATGCATGTAATCAAATCACTATCCACACAAGCAACTCCAACGGCAGTTACAACGGCAATGGTTAATATGACACATGTCATCCCTAACGATTGCTCACGCTGAATTGCTCACGTTGTATTGCATCACAACAATCAACATAGTATAATTCACCACAGCTGGGATCCATATAAAGTATATCATAATCGCAAGCCACATAGGCAAGATGCACACACGCAGCCCACGGCTGGTTTCACAAACGCCGCCCCCACGGGTCGGATTCACAAAGATCCATGTCGATTACGACGGCAGTCCAACGGCCGACCTAGAGATGACCACTGTCACTCTCTATACGGCTCACGCTGACCTGCTCCCGCCGTAATGGACCATGGCATACTATTTACAAGTTCAATGATAAGATATGCATGCCAGAACATCATACAAGATATGAGAGAAAAGTCACTACCTTGATCCTTCCGTGCGTGTCCTAACGCTGGTCTCTCCCGAGGAAGGCAAATGTCAAGTCCTATGTTCACAGTTAGGGACGAAGAGTTATTCTCTATTCCAAGACTTAATCCACTTTATAATACTTAATAGGTTATCATTATTGCTCTTTTAGAGTCCTTAAATACCCCTAACAAAACTCCTAAAGGGTAGGAAGAACTATCCCAAAGATCCCCTTTTGGAAGCACAAAACTGAGATTTTTCACTGTTTCACTCTAGCAGAGATGCTCTCACTCGAGCACAAGTACGGACATCACTCGAGCACAAATGCTCTCACTCGAGCATTGGTACGGACAGCACTTGAGCACAAGAGAGTGAGAGACAGCGAGTAAACACCCGAGAGCACAAGGAAGTTTTCAGAAGCAGGCTCACTCGAGCACTGGTACGGAAATCACCTCAAGCACACGGAAGTGAGACAGAAAGCATACGCCCGAGAGCACAAGAGAAATGGCAGCAGCCCAAATGGCTCACTGCACTCGAGCACACACGGCTCACTCGAACACGGTGCCCATACCCGCGAGTGAGAAGGCACACCCGTGCACCTACTCGCGAGTGACAACCCGAGAAGCAAGTCCTTTGGTGTCAAATACACTCATCACTCGAGCACAAGAAGGGTCACTCGAGTGATCTTCATCCCTCACTCGCGAGTGAGGCTATGCTTGCTACGGCCTAGGGAGTGCAATAAGAACACAGAGAGCAAGAAACGATAATTGCACTACCGCACTCGAGCAGAGTTCATCCCTGCTCGGGTGACATTCATCCCTCACTCGAGCAGACCCATCTCTGCTCGGGTGATGCTCATCCTTCACTCGAGCAGACCCATCCCTGCTCGAGTGAATCCATCAGATAGCAGAAACGCAGAAACAGAGGCACTCTCCTTAACCTTTGCCCAATTGATTCCTATGGATATAAACTTAACCCCAAAGCCATTCCCACACAAAAACACCCAATAAACTCAATGGAATACTCAGAATCATCAAAGTCCTACTCCATTATCATGCTTTGGGTTTTGGGCAACAATTTCAACTAAACACTAATCTTAACCAAACTTCACATTTCAATTACCAATCAACCTATCTATCCTAAACTCATTCCAAAACACCATTCTCATACCAAAAACATACCAAATGAACAGTGACACTCATTTTCCAGATTCAAGCCCAAATTTTCCAGAATTTATAAACTAATTCAATTGGTATGAAACATAGATAGATAGATTGAGTTCCCTTACCTCTTTCACTTTTCCAAAGACACTCTTTGATTCACCACCTTCCAAACTTTCGTGTAGCACAGATCAGCACCAAATGGCCACACTATACACACCAAAATGAAGCCCATGATTCAAGGATCAACATTTAAGAAGGGAACTTGAGCAATGGAGATCATTTACTTACCCAAAAATCAATCTTTTCTTCCTTCCTTTGGGCACAAAACTAACGAGAGAGAGAGAGAGATGGAGGGAAGAGTGTGAGAGATGAAATGATGATTGTGCTACCCCATACTCCCATGTCAGCCGAACAAGAGAGAGGAGAGGAGAGAGAAAATAATTTCTTATCCCATTTGACTTTTATACACACCTACCCTCTTCGCCACATGTCACCCTACCATTGGCTCTCACCAAATAAGTCACACATTAACTTATCTAATCCCTCCATTAACCATTTTAATCACACATCTCATTTCTCTTAGTTAGTAATTAATTTCTCCCTTAATTACCAACTCATGGCCAATAATTCCATTATTCCAATTTTTCCATAATTATGACATATTAATTAAAATAGCCATAAATTACATAATAATCCCAATTAAACCCATAATTATCCATAATAATCATGATTATCCCTTAATCAAGAATTGAGATATTACAGAAGGCATGTCCTAACTTTGATGAATCCCCGAGACTCAATTCACCTCAACTTTTATGTTAAAAAAGAGAGAGAGAGAATTGGGTTTTAATTTTTCGAACTAAATAACTTCAGCGAAATCAACAAGACCCAAAACTAGAGGGTTTTCCATAGACTTCTTTGCATATTTACAATAATCCCCCAATTAGATTACAATTGCTCTATGATTTCCTATTACATTTTTAACAAATTCATTACTAATTAGAAATTTTATAACTTATTAAATGACCGCATTGCCCATCACTTTTTTTCCCCAAAGCCATCACCTCTTTTTTTTCCCACTAAAGCCACTTGGCTGGCAGCCGGTGCTCTAACGCCGCCGGCGTTGGCAGTTACTTTGTTACTAAAGTTATGTGGAAAATAATTAATGGGAACTTATGAATTACTAAATTGAATTTATTAATTTATAATCATGTCTTGTGACTAAATAACTACATAACTTTATTAAAAAGTGTCACTTTATTAAAAAAAGAAGGTTTTGTTATGTGTAACTAATGGTGATTTGTGGATTACTACATGAAACTTGTGTAGTATTCCATAAAAAAAAAAAATGTAGTATGTGTATATATCTTATTATCCCAATCTCACTCTCCAGCTCAAAAGCTCGGTCACGTGTACCTCACGTGGCTAATGGAGGTGGTCCCCACCAAGCAAGGGAGCCCCGACGATAATGGCCTTAGAAATCTAGAGAGAGAGAGAGGCCCCCGCGGGGCACACAGCAGGTCTGGCCATGGCAGCAACCACAACAATAATGGATGAAGAATGAATGTGACCGATATATTGAAATTGAAATACATGATTGTCACCAATTTTATACTTTCAATCATTTTATGTAAATTAAAAATGGGTTACAATCAATTAAGAATAATAAATATGTATAAAATTAATTATTTTTTTGGAATCATCCCACCTTATGCAAAGAGAGTAAGAGAGACTAGTCAGTGATTAATTTAGTGATGCCAATTAATAATTAATTTGAATAAACATAAAAAATGGTGCTAAAAATTGTAGACGAGTAATTAAATTAAGAGAGCAATTTTTAGACAAGTAATCAGTGTCTCTCATTTATAGATGTCTTTACTAAATAATATCACCGAAAAGATAACAATTTTATTGAAGAGAAATGCTCCTTCCGATCTATAGGAACTCAACAAGAAGTTTAATTTGAACCTAAATTTAAAATTGTTTCTATAGTATCACTATTGATTATATTCCTCTTGTTCTTAATATAAGATATATTTATCTAATTTGATTAGATTAAGGCAGTTAGTTAAGTTCATTAATATGACATATATTTTTTAAAACACTATATTCACCTTCTTTAATTCTGTCCTTCCCTCTTCTCATTGATTGTTGTTGAGGGAGTAGGGGTAAATTAGAAAAATATTGATAAATATGAAAACTTTGTCTTATATTTTAGGACTAAGATTAACTCCTCATATATTCCTTATATTAAAGACTGTAGGGAGTACATAGTAAAGGGGTTTTCATTAAATAGTAGTTACAATGCAGATAATTAAAAATGGTATTATAGAAAAACCAACATATATTTATTATAAATAACTAACTTAATCCCAAATTAGTTACCTAACTCTTATGTTAAGGATTAGATGTAACTAATTTTACCCTTAAAATTCTTTCCAATTTTACCCCATTGAATAAAATAATATGTGAGAGAAAATGTATAGCATTTTTTTCAATCCTAATTGAATTAGGGTATATTTGAACAATTTTAATCAATTTAAGACATATGAAATGTCTTAACTTTTGGTTTTTAGTACTCCCTCCGAACCTAAATATAAGACTTAGTTGACTTTTTTTTAAAGAGATTAGGAAAGCTAAATATATTACTTAATTATAAAATATGTCGTGTATGATATATTAGTTTATAAATCAGATTAATTAATTTGGAGAAAAAAATAAAAGATATAAATACTTTAAAATAATTGATTTAAATTTTTTAATCCTCTAAAAAATCAATTAAATTTTATATTTAAAACACGAGATTGGGTAAAATTGGCCTAGAATAACAAGAGTGGTAATTTGGATGCTTTGGACACACAAGGAATAACACATGATGAGGATGACGACGAGAGGGGAGGGGGCCTACTGGAGTAAATGATGGGTTGGGGGTGGGACTGGAATAGTCTGGGGGAGGTGGAGAGGCAGAAATTCTGGTGTGAACTTAATTTATCATATCCTTTTATACTCTAATCGGTTAAAATACAACAACTTAGTTTATATTAATTCTATTGAGTAACTCATGTATTTCATATTTTTATTTTTCTTAAAAAAGGTGAATTCCCTAATTAAGAGTTCACAAGTAATGAAAAAATAAATATTACAAAATCTTTTAATTTTATTAATATACTAGCTAATAAGTATCAAATTGACTTATAAATTATTATATTTTAATTGGTTAAATTACAAATAAGTGAAAAGACGACCTGCATTGCTGCACCCTGACATGGGGCATCCTTTCCATTCACTGCCCCAATAATCTTCCCTCTCTGCAGGACCACCTCTCTAAACTTTCCCTCTAATGCTCTCTATTATTTCTTAATTTTAAATTATTATCATTATTTTGTTTATGAATCGATCAGTATGATATATAAAATTTTGCAGTAACACGTGCTATATTCACAATGATCCCTATGGTTTAATTATCCAGTACTTGATTAGATTATATGCAAATTAAATATGCATAGAATAGGAGAATTTATTTTGTTTTATTTTATAACATACAATATTTTTTATATAATTATTTGACATCCAATATTATCGACTTTTAGCTTAGACTTGAACATTGTTGTGCTTATTTGGGGTAACTCTCTTAAATGCTTTTCCCCATATTTTCATATACCCCCTTTTTTGGAATAAAGACATTTATATTATAAAGTCAAGATAAAATGATCAAAATACAAGTTCAAGAGGAGGATCCCATGGAGAGAATCTTCTAGAAAACAAGAAAATGTCATGGGAAACTGGGAAAGAAACATGGCCAAACAACTCTAGAATATCCAAAGTAAGACCATTCTGTGTTGCGCCCCTGAATCTGGTTGGATCATGAAAATTAGAACCAACTTACCAAACTGTCAATGAAGGATGTTGATGATGATAAGAGAGTAATATGAAATTCATAAAAAAATATATTGACTTGTTTAAAATACCCTATAATCTGCAGGAAAACTATCACTTGATAAAAATCCTTTTAATATGTATAATTAATATAGATATTTTAGGGGGGGGGGGAGCTATAAATTCAAGCTATAAAAAAGATTGAAAGGTCTTACATTTATAGCTAAAGTTCTAAGCCACTAACTAACTCATATATTTAGTATGGAAGACAGTATAATGGGACTCCATTGTCATTATTCATGATGATTTTACTTTTGTTTTGAGTACCAGGCAACAAGAACATAATGAGTGTTGACTCTGTAATTGTCCAATTATAAGAACAGCATGCATATATATATATATATATATATGAATGCATAGTGCGATAGATGTTAAGAATATAAATAATAATAATAATAATATAAACTGTGGGCTTGCCTGAAAGAAGGAAAGGGAGATAAATAATTGAGCTGTAAAAGGGAAAGGGACTCTTCTCCTACCTTGTACTATAGATTTCTGAGGAGAGATTCTGGTTCGGGCGAGTCAGGATTTTCCTGCCTCACAATTCTCAGCTATACAAGGGACACATTTCTCAGACTTTGTCTATCAAAAGCACAAACATGCATGCATGCACAGAGCAATTCAACCTCCTGAATTAATTTTCTCAATTATTTATACCGACCCATATGTACTTTTATATATCTATATTACGTCTCTATTTTAATTGGGAAAAAGACATATAAAGACCAATATAAATAGTAAAGGATGGAGAGGTGCTTCCAATTTCAAAACCCCTATAATATGCTAGTGCTCTATTTGTCTTTGGTGAAATTAAAAAGAAAATGACACAAATGCCCTTCACACCTTTTTTTTTTTTTATAAAAAGTAGCCCCTACCCCTACCGGCGACCGCCGACCCCCGCCAAACAGCAGCTGACGACATACCCTGCCGGAGCTCCGGTGAGAATAATTTATCATTTTTATATGGGTAGTTGTCATTTCCATATCTAAAATTTTTATTTTCAAATCCAAACTTGATAAACACATATCAAGTCTAGGCCGGAATTAATCCATGCATCCCTTCTTGTTTTCACAAGTGGTCATTTTTTAATAGATAGTTGTCATTTCCATACCCAGAGTTGTTATTTTCACATCTGAACTTGGTAAACCCATATACATTAATTTGTCATTTTTAAATGAATATTTTTCATTTCCATATCCGGAGTTGTTATTTTCAAATTCAAACCTGGTAAACCTATATCAATTCTAAGAATTAATTTATACTTGCCTTCTCATTTTCACAAGTGGTCATTTTTAAATGGATAGTTGTCATTTTCATATTCAGAGTTGTTATTTTCACATCCGAACTTGGTAAACCCATATCCTTTAAATGATATTTTTAAATGGATAGTTGTCATTTCTATATCTGGACTTGTTATTTTCAAATTCAAACATGGTAAACCAAATTCTAGAAATTAACTTATACTTGTCTTCTTATTTTTCACAAGTGGTTATTTTTAAATGTGTAGTCGTCATTTTCATATCCGGAGTTGTTATTTTCAAAAAAATCATGATCACCTTCACCATCGAGTTTCACCATCTGTGACCACCACCACCATCTTTGGTTACCTTCTTACCACCGGCGTCTTCTCTACCACCACTTTCATCAACCAACTTTTTAGCAATATGAGCATACCTTCTTTGCCCTCCCTTGTAAGGATACTTATTGTTCTTCACCTTCTTCCTATTCACACAGCTTAATTCTTATGAAAACATACAACACTCAAGTTAATATTAAATAGATATATGCATGTCTTATGAATTGTGAATAACAATTACTTAGAATGTCGAGTCGCGATCTGAGATGGCAAAATATCTCAATCATCTTGTTTGATGGTGGACCAAAGATCCATAGGAACTTTTGTCTCATCAGCTTCTTTAGGATTTTATAAATATGCCTTCGTCAATGCATGATGGAATGTGCGTAGTAATTGGCCAGCCTTCTTGATGACAAATTTCCTAATGGAATTTCCATCTATATGATATACAAACTGCAAAGCACACAATTCAATTTAACATTTTTTACAAGTACATAGCAAGTAATTAGCAGGTGTATATACCTTACCCTGACATTGTCCCAAATAACATATGTGTAATCTCCTTGTACCCAACGCTAGTTACCATCAAGATAGGAATGTTAGTCTTTTCTATTAAGCCGATGTAGCTATTAAAGTGTGACAGCTTAAGAGGTTGACTTTGATTGTTCCATGTCATGTGGAGTTTTCTCCCTATAGCTTTTGCTTTGTTCATAAAAGTCAAAACACAGTGCTCCTTAAAATATCTCGCACTCGTTCTAAGCATGTTCTGGGGTCTCATTTCTGGGTTATGTAGAGACACCATCAGTACCAGTGGGAATACGACTATTATGAGCATTAACAAAATTAAGGGCATTATCAGAACTATGGGCATTATCACTGCTGTGGGAAGCAGAACTAGCCATTTTGACTGGAAAGCAAAACTCATTCAGTCAACCACATGGAATAGAGCAATGGGGTAGAAAAACATGATGTATGACTAAGGTCAAAACCTACCTAGGCAAGATGAAGTGAAAAATAAGGAGAATGTAGAATGGATAATGTGAAATGTAGAAGAGAAATCATACAGTAAAATAATGAGAACAAAGCACGCAAAGGAATGTGACCTAGCTAGAGCTCCGAAACGAAAAAGTGAGTTTCAAAGTGACTCGCGCGGCTATCGGACTGAAGTTTTACATAATAACCGTAACTTATTTGACTTTTTTTAATAATTTTCAAAGTGGATTATTCAACCCCATAGTACAAACAAAAAATTTAAAAAAAGAAAATGAGAGTGTGAATGACAGAGGTAA
Organism: Inga leiocalycina; assembly: GCA_963242795.1. Lineage (NCBI taxonomy): Eukaryota > Viridiplantae > Streptophyta > Magnoliopsida > Fabales > Fabaceae > Inga > Inga leiocalycina. The sequence continues at coordinate 26,925,913 of OY725328.1, forward strand.
ATTCCTTCAAGCACTTATCCATGCGTCCATGCTCTTCCATGTAATCGATGAAGATCAAAAGTCAGAGGTTGGAAAAGAAGTGGATGCATGGATAGGGGTTTCATGGGTTATCTAACAGATCGTGTCCTTTAGAATGGAAAGAGTTACGTTATAAAGCCGAACATGTCGTTATAAATTGTCATGGATAACATATGTAACAGTTGTTTACTATTAATCGTCAACATCCCTTGTAAAATGCCTAAATTAGTAATAGTTATTTACTACTAACCATGAAGAATAAATTGTTTTTTTCAAAAATATTTTTGGTCTACATTGCCCTAACGATTAATTATTTTAATATTAAAAAAAACAGTAGTGGTTTTCAATCATCACCACTATTACTGTTCTTCTCATCCTGCCCCCTTCCCTCGCTCAACACATCATTAACGTTTGAGGAAGGAGATGAAGGCTTTGACTGGAAGTGAACATATACAACCTGATTGTAATAAAGGATGATGTCCAATTTCGTGTTCAGACTGTGGGGGTGTTTAGCGAGACACCTTGTGGAGCAGTCAAGGCTGATCAACGTCTACAGTAGAGCCTCTATTTGAGGAGGAGGAGGAGGAGGAGGAGGAGGAGGAGGTGGTGGTGGTAGTGGTGGAGGCGATGGTGGAAGAGGAGGGGCTTGTGGAGGAGGAGGCCAGGTGAGGATGACAAGGAGGAGGAGGAGGAAGAGTAGGATGAAGAGGAGGGCGAATGGAAAGAGCTTTCTAGCGCCTGACCATGATGAGAGAGAGAAGAACAAGGTTATGAAAATGTGCTTTGTAGAAAAGTATTAAAAACAAAAGGAATAGGTACTTCACTCTAGAGTATTTAATTTAGGAGAACTGATATTTGGTGTCGGACCGAACGAGATTTTGAAAAAGTGTTTTTTGGATTTGTTCTTTACATTACGATTATTTATTATGAAATGTCATTTTTGTCATTCATACTTTACGGTCAATAGATATAACTGTAATGTTTGTGTTTTCGTAGATGTAAGGTTAAAAGACGAATCATTTGTAAGTGTTATATGACCGTTGTTTTGAAAAAACTCTCACTTTTGTCACTAAATAAATGACAATTGTTAACTACAATCGTTATTTTTATGTTTTTGTGAATTCTGCCTCGCAATACTTAATTATGCACATAATTAATTGTTACTTTTAAGCGTTATATATCTTTGACCTTTGTCTCGACATATATAATGTTTATTAGTTGTAACTGTTATATATTAAGCATTATAAATGTGTAAATCTATAATAGTGGCAATAATTTTAGTCATTATGTTATTCTTAAAGGCTCCATATAATTAAACAAAGCTAATGAATTTTTCTTAAAGAAAAATTAGTTGGTTTTCATGTAGTATTTTCCCCCCTGCATTATGAAATTTACAGGGTTTTAAGCAAATACCCCCGTGACATAATTAAGTTATTGTACGAACTCTTTCAAACAATTAACCCGTTAGGTTTCATTTGAAGCATAATTTGAGTGTATTTGTCCTCTTTTGGCTTAACAAACATTTGGTATACCTACAATTTTTATGGCAAAAAAAAAAAAAGGTATACCTACAATTTTACATTATTACGTTATCTACATAAGACAACGGACCCATGTTGTCTTGTTGCTATCTGGTAAGAGTTATCCCTTGTTTAATTTATTCTATCGTGTCGGGAAGAATTAGACAATCAATTTGTAAAGATTAAGAAAATTAACTCCTATATTTAGATAACTAAAATAAATTAAGGTTTTATATTTGGAATTAAAATAAATCCCGGTATCTGACTCCTATATTTAAAATGGGAGTATATATTACTCATTTTTTTTACCACAACATAGGATTATATGTTTGAGAAAACCAGATTCCTTGCCCATCTGATTTAAATTTAAATTTATAATACAAATTATTATTTTTCAGTATAGTTGATAACTAAAAAATATTTTTATTTTATTTCCAAAAAACTTACAAAAAGGTTAAAACAAAAGGAAAAAAATATTATATAAATGGTAAAAAAATGAACTCATGTACTGCTCTGTATAATTTTAAAAAATAATTATTCATGGTGTAAAACGATCATTTGCAGCAATTATTTTTCGACATCTAGACTCTTATTGTTACAACGTTTGAAATCTGAGCGCCCAATAATTTCGATGAATGTGACATTTACCAACTAATAAATTGTATTAATTTTGGATTTAGATACCAAACATACAATTTTTGAACGTAGAATAAACTTTAGTATCCAAAATCACACTCAACAAAAACAAAATTAATTCAGTATTCATTATCGTACTTTTCTCCATCCCTTCAAAAATTTTATCCCATGCTTATTAGCCCTCCCTAGTAAAGAAGAGAGACAAGCGCACCCATCACATTGCCTGCCTTGAGACTAGACACAGTTTGCCAATTGAACCACATGCTCTTGACTACAAAAATTTGAGTTATAAGGTATAGTTATTAAGGTGCAACCTCTTGAAAAGTCAGATCATTGGGAGTCAATTGGGGAGGATTGAGTTCCTTACTCATGACCTCCATAATCAAATATCAACAGATCGATGGCTCATAACCATCTTGAAAAGCTTGGATCTTTACCTACTAGGACATGGGAAATGTAGTAAAATTGATTGTATTATTTTTTGGGAAATTACATTTAGGTTCTAGACAAAAGGAAAAAAAATGAAAAAAATGGTCTCTTTATATTGCAAAATTACCAACAAGTTTCATTGAAAACTTTAAGTGCGTTTTATTAACAAGTCTAACTATAGGGGCCCTATTAACAAGGTCATGGGACTTGTTGGTAATTTTGAAATCTGAAGAGACCATTTTTTCATCTTTCCTCTTATTTAGGACCTGAATGTAGCTTTCCCCCCCCCTTTTTTTTTTTTGGTTAAAATGTGTAGTTTTTTCGCACTTAACTTTGTTTTGAAGTTTCACATTCTTTTTCCTTCTTTCACTACTTTTAAATAGTTTCCATATTTTCTGTTGTCTTTTAAAATTAGATCTCCTTTCTACATGAGATGCATAATGATCTTAAAATCCGCCTTGGGTTTGCCAGTCTGACTAGTTAACCAATGAATCAGTCCTCTATCTAGTCCAGCCAAGAGTTATGGACAGGCAGACCTGATTATATTTCACATATTTTTCTCTCATTTTTGAGTGTGAAATGACTTAATTTTGAGTTAAAAATAGTAATGAGTCATATTCATGCTTTTTGGAAAGATTGTTTTGTTGCATTGTGTGTGGTTTATACATAAACACTCCATTTACTTATGGATTTATACCTTTTTTAAATTAAATATTCTTTTTAGGGGTTGTATTTGAATATTTTTGTATATTTTAATTAAATTATACTATTTTAATAAAATCCTAATAAGATTGACTCCAGTTCAATCATGGTTGGACCATAGACTCTTGAATCTATCATTGTATTGTATGAACCTTCAGTAGACTGGACGATTTGAGTTTCAATACCTACAAGATACATTGAGATTGAATTGGCTCGAATCGCCATACACAATGGAGTGCATAGGGAATGATATGTTAGAGATGTCCAAAAACAAATTAAGAAAATGTTAATCAGAAAGATGAAAGCCTAAAGTGTATCTATTTAAATGTTAAGGGATGACAATAAAGTTGTTTCCAACTGAAGTTTAACCCTAATTTTTTTGAATAAGTACTGTAAGACATTCATTCACATAGGAACCTAAAAAGTTACATCCAAGTCTAGTTTCATTCATAAAAATTACATTTCACGCTGTGTACAAATTTGGCTAAAAGTAATCAGTCGCAAAAAGATTCTCCTGATGTGTATGTCTAAGCACAATCTTCCAATCCCTATGAATAAGTAGCGTAGCATCATCAACAATATCCTCAAAAGCGTGATCAACATCACATCCTCTAGTGATAAGATTAATAGCCTCCAAACAATTCGTAATTATAAGAATCTTCTTGTAACCTCTGGTCCAACATAGATTAAGACCATTAATGAAACCTATCAATTCCGTGATAACCTAGGAACAAACGTAACAAAGTTTGTGGATAAAACCACAAATCCATATATATATTCTTTTGGTCTTTGAGCAGGCCAACATGCAAATCTTTATATGAACAAGCACGAAATAGGCTGTGTTCACGTTTATGTGAACACCATTCTCTGAGAAGTCAAAGGCTTTGCAATACTGAGTCACCCAGATGTCCGAACAGATGTATCCGAATAGGGTTGACTACTGAACTTTTTTGGGGTAAGGTTGGCCTATTTCATTCATTAAGTTCCATTTCACCTATTCCGCTTCTTGTAAAGAAGAAATGGGGTCCAGAAAGCAGGAGACAATAGATCTCCAACAATTAATTGCTTTTGAGCATTCCCAAATCATTTGCATTGAGTCTTCAATTTGGCATGGAGCTCAACAATGTGTGAAAAAACACATGAAAGGTTTAATTTTCTGTAGCACCGCTCATCTCCATAACAGTTTCCACACACTATCTGCTTGCTCTCAGGTAACTCCAAATTGATTAAAACAATTTATTTTAAGATATTTATATCTATCGTTTTTTCTTCAAATTAATTAGTCTGATTTATAAACTAAATATAATATGATAGTACACAACATATATGATTAAGTAATATATTTAACTTTTTAACTTCTCCAAAAAAAGTCATCTGGGTCTTATTTAGGACCGGAGGAAGTATTATTATTATATTATACATTGAAATATTGATAGGGTTATTTATTTTTCTCTCTCTAAAGATTTCCTTAAAATCACACAAAGGTTAACATTTAATTAATTTGAGGCCAAAAAGTAGATATAGAAGGAAGCAACCTCAGTGTCTTAAACGGATAAAGAAATAGATTCCATGACAACCCGATTTTAGTCTTTTATCCAACAATAACATTGTTGGTTCCTGAGAACACCATATTCTATAATAATAAATATAAAGCTATGAATCACGCTAGAATCTAAGAGACACAACAACCTTATATTTCGTAGGAAGCTTCCTTGACAAATCACATTTATCCCCTTGGACGACTACTTTTTGGTCACGAAAGTGTCTGAGATATGATTGTGTCCATGCACACAATCATTTATAATTCTCGGGACATATTTGAGAATTATTGAGGCCTCGGGGCTCATCAGGGTCTGGGTACGCTTTTAAGCTCAAAAGACACTTATAGAAATACTTATAAATTGCCTACTAACAAAATCCTGACATCGACAGCGGGATTTAAACTGATAATTTCGTGAGTCATGAGTCAACTCTATCATTTGAATCAACTTTTGTTGGTTGGGTTCAATTAAATATAACTCTTTTAACATTACTTAAGAAAAATTGTGTCTATTACAATTGATTCATCGATCGTGAATATTAAATAATGAACAATATAATATTTGGAGTATTTAATAAAATATTTTGATCTTTTAAGTTATTTTTGGTAGATCTTTATGTATTGAATTTTTCTATCTAAGACTTTATGAATAATTATTCTATATATCTAGTTGGAAACAAAACACAAGAAGATGAAACGAAACACTCGAGTTCTCGTTAAAGCATACAAACAGTTTTATAAGTTGTTGATATACCAAACACTGGCCCGCCATCATCTTCCAGGAAGGTGCAATTCAACTATACCTTTCTCATAATTCTGACAAAAAAGTATTAAAAAAAAACGGAGATGTCCACATGCCTCGAGTGAGTGTATATAATACACACACACACACACACACAAAGAAGCAAGTATGTGTGCGTGTGTGTGTATATATATATATATATTAAAAAATATCACGAATATCATGTGCCAATAACATAAGAGATTAAAGGCAAAGAAGACAATCTAAGAAACTCTTTTATATCTTTATTATTTTATATTAAAAAATATTGTAATTGTTTGTTTCGAATTTATTATTATATGATTGAATTTTCTATAAAAATTATGCATTATATTTTTCATTAAGAATTTAGTTAGAAATAGGTAAATACCCCTATATTTCGATATAAGAAAACCATTACATGGAATACTGATTGAAATAAAAGAACTAGATTTACAATGAAAAAAATAGGTTTCCTACTAGAAAAATAAATATTATCTTAATTTTAATGATAGTCTACAAACTTGTAATTGAATTTCTTAAATTTACAAAATTTTCAATTTATTTTCCCTTAAATTTTATTTGCACTTCTTAAGCTTTGTTGACATGGTCATCAATTATAACTGTTAGCTTAATATTCTGTTTTTTTTTATAGACTGTTAGCTTAATACTTTATATATATATATATATATATAAGATTTATGACAATAAATATGATGAAAATGTAGATAAGGAAGTAAGTAAAGTAACGTTAACTTTGCTTTGTGTCTATAAAATATTAATACAAATGAAATAATTATAACAAGGGCGTAGTTAAATATCATTCAAGCCTTAATAATTTCATAACAAAATTTTTCAATATAAGACTAAAATTTAAAAATGAATGAAATTTGAAAGGCCAAAATGATCCCCGAATAAATTACAAATAATACTAGTAATATGAGATTTTTTCCATGTAATTTACTACAATAGTTTAACTGTCAATAAAATCTTATATTTATTGACAGACAACATTCAATAAATTCATATACGTTTTAAATAGGTATATATATTAATTACTATAAAATAATATTTTTCTGGTAAAATGAAGTATCATCCCTTTGACACTATTTAGATAATTACCGCATCCCTATCAGCTAATCTGTGTAAGTGACTTATATAAAATACTCTCTTCGATCCTAAATATAAGACAAAGTTATCTCTTTTCGAAGATATTAAGGAAACTAAATACGCTACTTAATCATATCATATGTTATGTATTTTTAAATTATTATCAATTTATTAGTCAAACTAATTAGTTTGGAGAAAAAAAATATAAATATAAATACTCTAAGCTAATATAATTAGCTTCCTTAATTTCTTGAAAAAAGTTAAATTTGTCTTATATTTAGGATCGGAGAGAGTAATATAATATGTTATTGTTAAGCAAACTATGCACCATTTTACCCAAATCAACATCAAATTTTTAAATTAAATAAGTTGATTGATCCAGCATCAAATATTTGTTAAATATTTATTAAGCTCCTATAATGTTGGCAAAAAAAAAAAAAAAAGAAGCTCCTGTCATAATCTAAGCTGCGTAAGTGGCTTAAATAAAATAATACTTTATTTTTAAGCAAACTAAAAATCACCATTCACCATTCATTCACCAACAATTATCAACAAACGACTAATATTTTAATCTTAATTTTGGCTTAAATTGTTGCTGTTCACACTTGAAAAGTTCCGTTATTTATTATTATAATGTCCGATAGTACTATAACTCATGTGCCTAACTTATTTATTGAAGATATTAATTAGAATGCTTCAGAATATTTTGAGCAATATGTTCCTGATAACACATGACCTGTTTGATTTGTGTTCTGAAAAACAAACAAAAAAAATTTTAAAAATAGTTTTGGAAATAAAAAGAGCAGAATATCTTCTCGAACGTTTTTTTTTAAGTCGCTTTTGTCCCCGCAAAATTAGACATTGTATTTTCATTAAGAGCAATTATATAAATATAGATAATAATTCTTTATCCCTCTATTTCACCATTTTAGATATATTTTCCGAAACAATGATTCAAATAGATTTTTAATTTTTTTTAAAAACTTATTCTTAAAAATTATGCTACAGAATTATTCTAACAACATGAAATATATAATAGAATCAAACCAGCCCCTATCATTTTAGGCATTCTTTGACTTGCTATGATCATATAAAATAATACTCAAGCAGTAGTCCTAATGGATATTTCCTTGCGGAGTACAAATTCATTCTCTTTGAAGAATTCATTCATATGCTACCTTTATATAGCTAGTCTCTATGTGTTTTATACAGTATTTTATTAAAAAAAATCCTATCTTTTATATGACTGATTTTACTAATAATAATAGCTTAAGGTTTGAGTTGAGTGGACAGCTTCAGTCTCCATTGGGGAGACAGCTTAATTAGGAGGAAAATTTTGCCCATATATACATCATTTGAGATCTCATTTATTAAATAAAAAACCTTTTTACATTGACTTTGAAAATAAAATCACCAAAGTGTTAATGTTTAAAAAATAGTGTGGCTTGTTATAAATATTATTATAAATATTGATATACTGTTGCTAAATTTTTTACAATTTATAAAAATAAAATTTACACACACAAACAAAGCGAAGTTTAAGTTACAAACGAAATTGAATTAGATTATAAACCAAATGGCTTGCATCAGATTATAAATACATACTCAAAGAATTTCTTACCTAGATTTCCTTGTTATAAACATCACAAATTAGATTAATAGATAGATTTGCACTAATCATGCACAACTTTTTCAATATATTTTTTCATTATATTTATTATTCATTATTTATTGAAATAAAACAAGTAGTAAAGATAATAATTAAGCAAACTGATTTAATTTAATTAATTTATAAATTTTCACATAAATTAATATGATATCATTGATCTGGTTATACATATTTATAAATTCATGAGTTAATATATTTTTGAATAAAACATGAAATGCAATATATTAACAATATTATGTGATCTGATTTCTCCAATAATTAATGAATATATATATAGAGCTTCATGTAAATAATTGGAATAATTTCTTTTGACAAAAGTGCACACTTTATCCTTTAAATTTTTTTTCATCTTCTAGTTTTTTAATTTCATAAAGTGACTTTCTAGTCCTCTAATCTTTTTTTTTCTGACCTGACTAGTCCTCTAATCTTGAAATCATTAGTTTCATTAAAAAAATTTTGATATTAAAATTTTAAATATTTACAAAACATTCTCAAATGCTAGCATATATATTAACTTTATATTTTTAAAATTACATTGATTGACGCAAACAAAATTATCATTTTAGACTAACGGTATTAGGGTTAGAAAATTGAAAAAAAAAAAAAAGATCATAAAATTAAGGGATACAACTGAAACTTTGCATAAAATTAGATTGCCGAATGTATCATTTTGTGATTTCTTTCTTATGCTGCAAAACATTTTCTTTTATTGATATAGCTATCTCACCCGATAAGATTGGAGTATAGTCTCAACTAGGAGTAACTCTCCACGGTAAAAAAAAAAAAAAACAGGAATAACTCTCCAACATAATTTTTTTTTACTTAAATTATTCCTGCATTTTGGCGGGAAAGTTGAACACACGAGGACCACCAGATAGCCGGCAATTTGAAAGCATAATGTTTAATATAACTGCTACTACTTTCTACCTGAAATCCTCACAGTCACTATTTCCGGGAAAATCCAAACAAGGGAACCCATTTTTCCTATCTATCCACAGTTACTTACCTTATCACATTATTATATATATATATATATATATATATGCTGCAATTTAATTACACACAGTAGTGATTATGAGACCTGAAAAAGGATAAAGTAGACTTGCTATAGCCAGCTGCAACTGCAACTATAGTACCCAACAAGTTGTTATTATTTGAACCCCCAAAGGAAATTAATGCACAAGAATTCAAACTGGTAATATATATATATATATTTAAGTCAATGTCAATATATATATAACACCATGTTTATAACCTGGGAATCAAAGTTGGGGAGAAAGTTACAAGTACTAGAGGGGGAGAGAGCGAGAGGTTGAATATAGTATTAATTGATTCCTAACCATGCAAGCAGATTCATATATATAGCTAGTTCGTTCTCTTTCATGCACTTTATGTTTTACTACCCACTTGAGAAAAACAGTGTCCTTGATGCTGTTGTGTTTTGATGATATGGCTTTTGCTGGAAATAATCCGGCGGGGACGCCGCAACCGTCACTGATGATGATGACTGGATTCCTGAATCCGGCGAGGACCCTTCTGCAGAAACTGACAGAGATCAGTTAAAAGAAGAATTGATAACTGATAATATAAGAGGGGATCATTTTAGATAGTGAAGAAGAGATCAAAGAGGCTTTAATATATAATTTACTTGCTGCAATGTCCAAAGTAGATTTGCAAGGCTTTTCGAGGTGAGATTTCTGGATTTCTTGATGAGGTGGTTGTTGAGTTTTTCTTCTGCGACGATTGTGATCTGCCAGTCTTTTCCTGCAGCTTCGTTTTCCATTATCAAACTCCGAAAGAAGATGAAACCTGTAAGAACCAAATAATAATTATATCCACACTGTAATTAAATAAATGAATATATTTTTAAGATAATCATGAATTATATATGAATGGTAACCGTTAATAATAATAATAATAATAATAATAATAATACAGCTGAAATTGACATTTTGATTCTCCCATGAACGAAAAAGAGTGCAAAACAATGCAGTACGTAAGCTGAAAAAAAGAAGAGAAGATTTTTTAGAAAACGGAAAAGACCGAAGCACCCTAGGGATTCCTCCATCTATCACTGCTTGCCCCCTCACAAGGGCATTTTCGTCTTTGAGTTCACAAAGTTGCAGCGAGGGTTCTTGTTTCCATTTAGGAAACCCAGTAATGATTTCTTCAAATTTGAAATTTTGAGTAAGTCATTAAACTAAGTTTATTACTTCAGATAAGTAAGTTTAATGAGTTTAATTCCGATGAAGCAATCATAAGAGGCAAAAGAGCAAAGACTAGGAGAAGAAATTAGAAAAGCAAGGAGGTGAAATTTGATCTGGACGTAAATGCCCTCGGGATCAGCCCTTGTACGACGGAAGCACAACGCCACAAATAATTGGCAGTGAGAGGAGGGGACAGAACTGAGGGGCATTTTCGTCAAATCCCTCACGACAACCACCTGCTGCATTGCTGGCAGAATCGCTGAGTCAGCCCGGCGGCGATCACGGTCGCAGCTTTGGAGTGAAACTCGCACACCTTGTGTCGGCGGTGATAGTGCTTCGCGTTAGAGAGATCGGCATTACATCCCTCGGCTTGGCATCTCGGCGAGTTGTTGCTAAACAACATCGTTGAACCCGGTTCAAACGGCCTGGGCCGGCGGTATAGCCGGTTCACGAAGTCGTCCTCGGAGCTAGAGAAGTATGTCCGGCCACCGAGGTTGAGTCCAATTCGAGAAGCCGAGAAGTCCATGGGCCGGCCCACGTCCTCGGACTTGGGCACCGCCAGAAGCCCACCGCCGGCGTTGACAGGAGGGAGCGGGTCAAAGGAGAACATGGAATGAGGAGGCTGATCCGGTGGTGGTGGCGGCAGAGGAGGGAAATGCGACGACGACGCTACGGAGAAGGCGCGTGTGTCGAAGAGAGAATGTTGTTGTTGGTAGTGGTGGTGGATATGGTGGTGACGGGGCTGCGACTGAAATTGTTGATGGTGGTGTACAAGAGAGAAATCGGAGGTAGTGGTGGGTGTGGGTCCCGGTGGAGCTTGAGAAATAAGGTGGTCGGGCAAGAACGGGTGAGAATTGTAGTGGTCGAAGATTTGCCGATGCGTTTGTTCGGAATCTTCGGCGGTAGCGGCTGCAGCTTCGTCGTTTCCGGTGAGCATTATAGTGGACGGATTTCCCCATTCATAATCCAACATCTTTCTCGGACCAAACGCGTACGACGTCGTTGGGAGCTGTAAGTGAAACAAACACGAGATATTTAGGTCAGTAATAATTAAAGTTGGACTCTATTATAGCAAAAGAATGGTGGGTTTTAAAGACCAGACCTATGAAATTCAGAGAAGCAGAAGGGGAGAGATAGGATCAGAAGAAATATGGGGAAGTCATGAAGTGTTTTATTTCTTTTGCTGGTGTGTGTGTGTTTAAAAGATCTCACTTTGGGCCTCTAAAAGCTGAATTCTTTTGTCCCCTTCTCTTTTCTGCTCTTTAGGTGTGTGTGTGTGTGTGGGTGAGGAGTGTGAAGGAAACTGAGTTATGAGGCGGCTTCTGCAGAAAGAGGGCGATTGGTGGTGAAGTGTACGGGGAGGACAATGAAATTACCGTTTTAACCCGGGCATAATCTGCTTATTGCGACAACAGCCATGTAATTTCGCACCTCCCCCGGCTCCCTCCTCTTTTTTCCCTGCTCTCCCTGTTGCTTTTGTTCCACTTTCTGTTCCTTCCTGATCTTAATAATATCCCGCCTAATAATAATGATAATAATAAAATTATACATCTAGTTCTCATTTTTACTTTATGTAAAACTTTATTTTCATTTTTTTTTATGTGCATCTTGTACCCCAAGTAGAGGTCCATAAGAGGGGCGACATCTCAAGTCAGCAGCTTCATTCACAATCCAACATTCAAACCCTAGACATTATTAAAGAATCTAGGGCTTCATTCTGCTAAACCAACTCCAAATTGTTTTTTTGTACCCAAAAGAAAAAAAAAACATGACATTCTTTTCAACTCTTAATTTTGTAAAACATCTTTTTAGTTTTCTAACATTAAATTTGCTGACATGATTTTCTGAGACTATGTCAGCTTCAAGCATTATCATAACCATTTGGGACAACTCTCCCAAATGTGTTTTCTATATTTATACAAATGCAAATTCGAAACCTTATATTTGGAAAAACTTTTTCAATGAAGATCAACATATGTTGGTTAATAACTATGAGTTTCATTAACAAAAAAAAAAAATACTGATTTTAAATGTTAACAGAACATTTACAAATAGTGGCTTATTGCGTGTGATTTCTTAAAATAACAATGATACAAAAATCATCATTTGAGATTAACCATGTTTGTGCCAGGAGAATGAAAAAATAATTTATAAAAGTAATGAATCAAACTAGAATCACAAAGTTAGAGCACCAAATAAGCTCATCAATATTCATTCATAGTGATATATTTAAAAAAAATTATTAAACTAATAATATGTTATAATAGTATTTTAAGAAAATACATTGTTTTTTTATAGCTATGTACAAAAAAAAGGATGATATACTATGATAAAATCGCAAGGAAAAGAATTTCCCCTAAAACTGACGTGTGTTTTTGGTTCTAAAAGCTTAACAAATTTCGAAGAAAAATTAGAGAGCTTTCAATTGGTTGAACATGGTTGTGAAACTCACAAGCTTATTTTCCTAAGTTTATTATTTTTATATTTTTAACTTATAAAATCATATTTACTTACTCTTAAACTTGTGCTAATTATAAATTCATTTGAACTTACGAGTTCACACAACGGGTTTACCATTTTTTGTATTTCTAATTTACAAAATTTTGTTGACTCACTCTTAAACTCATGTTAACTTTTTAGATTTAATCAGTTTCAGTGACTTCATTTATGAACTTCAAAGAAATTTCTTTGTTAACTATGATAAATTATGAACATTAATGGATTTATAAAGTTTCAATTATATATATATACATCTATTCAAAATACAATTGAAACTAAATTGTTGTCATTTTTTATATTTTAATTATTTAATCAAATACTTTTAATAGCTCATTATTGATAAAAATAAACTCTTACGAGTTTCCATTCAAATTTTACAATATGAGATTGTCCCTCTCATGAGTTTGTTTAAATTCTTAAGTTTGACAATCTTGTGTTGAACTAATAATCAGATCAATTTTTTTCATTTTTTTGACAGGTTTAATAATTTGTTCTTGACTAGTTTTCTTTTTATTTTGTTAAAATTCTTGTCAAGTGAAGTTTCAAATTAGTTCAATTGGGTGTTGATAACAATATTGATACTCTTATAAGTCGTAATATTAATAGTAATTTTAATGAAATAAAATTATTCTTCATGCATGTCTTAAAACTAAGAAATCGATTGGCATTTAAATCTCGTGACTTTTGCTTATTTTATCATAATTTATCATTATTCCACGCAATCCTTATCGTATTCTTTTGTCCAAACTTCACCAAAACTAAAATTAACTTGCAATGATAAAATAAGTTTCCACTGTTGAAAGAAATTATACTTTATTTATAAGTTAATTGATTTTGTAATATTCTTAGACTAATTATTGAAAGGTAAAACATTATATACTTGAAGTAATAAAGTTTTCGAGAAAGAATTATTTGTCATTGAAATATTTGTATAAAATATTAATGTAACAATTAATTAAAAGTAGTACACATATACACACTCGGATCCAAGATATAAGTGATATTATTTAACTAACTTCATATGTACTAAGAAAAAGAGTTAAAAGTTAGTTAGATCATTATATTGGTTAAAAATTGCAGCATTTTTTTCACCATGGTTCCTATTATGTACATTACATTATCATGTTTTAATCTAAGATCTTAATTGCAGCTAAGGGCCCAAAAATAATTATAGCATAAGATATTTTTTATTATTATTATTTTTTGCTTTTGATTTTGATCATTTCATTCTATGTGAGATGTATAACACACTTCGGAAACTTTAATTAATGTTGTTAATACGGATAAAATTGAAAAATATTAAGGTTTTTTGATATATAAAACTAACTAATTTTGTTAAAATATCTAAATTTGTTAGAATTTTTTTATATTTAATATCAGAGAAAGTATGTTTTATAACTTATATTATAAAAAAAGAAAAAATTTAGTGACGGAATTTCTGTCATTAATCTATTTAACGACATAGTCTCGTCACTAATTATTTAGTGATAGTGAAATTTGAGATGAATTTTTTTAAATTTCATCACTAATTTCTTTTTTTCTTTCTGTAGCACTTAGAGGAGAGGAAGGGAATTATATATAAAAATGAAGCAACACACTTGAACCTAGCTACTCGCCAATCCAAAGTCCATGTAAGAAAGGAAAACACAAGAGTAAGGTTTGGTTTTGTTTATGGGGTAATGCCATTAAATTGGGAGCCCCATCATCTGTATGTTCCTCTTTGGCCTACTTGATCTCTAGCCCAAGGGCAGCACATAGTCATGACTAAGTTTTTTTGGTGCACATACACTGATCATCCGGTTGTTTTTTAATAAACGTATTTCTTCTTTTATTAGAGGTAATTTTATTCAAAACACAATTAAAATCTAAATGTTAATACCTCTTTAAGTGGGGATTCAAACTTTGGCTTGCAAAATTGTGAAGGATTAACCCCCTTTTATTAGATCTGACCCCCGTTGGTCGTCCTTGTAATGTTAGGAGCTAGATCATCAATTTATAAATATTTAAAAAATTAGCTAAGTTGGTTATTTGTAAAAAAAATGTGTATTGATTTTCTAAAAGTACTTATTATAATCATTTGCATCAAAAACTACTCTTTTGATGGAAAACCTCCTTAAGAGATACAAAAAAAAGAATAACGGGAGGGAGTATAAACTTAAGAGATAAAATAGATCAACTTTTTACATTTAGGATTAAATAAGCAAATCCCTCAATTAGCTCTAATATTTAATACCGGAGGAAGTAGGTATGCACGTGTGTTATGTTTTGTGTTAAACTCTGTTCATTATTTGAATGAATTCTCTCACCGTTGTTATTTTTATTTTTATTTATTTATTTTTTTGCTTTCATGCGCACTGCGCGCACGCCTCTTTTGCTTTGTTTATGACAATTTGAAAGCGACTCTTAATTCAATCAGCATTTGCCTCTATTTCTTTGCTTTCGTGTAATTACTTGTTTTATATATTCCCCTCCTTAATTCTCCCAAGCCGCGTGATTCTTCCTGTAAACTAACTTTATAGACTTCAAAGTAGAAAAAGAAAGTCAAATAAAAATGATTGTAAGTGAATTATTAGGGTTAGCTTTGATGATAGATGATGAAATTCATCAGTTTGGTTTTGTTTTCGATTTCCTTTAATTTTAGTTCGTGTAAAAAATACTCAAAATAATAATTTTCTATCCCCTATATTTTTATGTATGATGAAGTGTTATTTAAATCAATTTAATCAATATAATTAATTATTAATTTTATATTTATTTTGGTTTTGATAAAATCTAAAGCATATAATTTCTTATAAATCAACTTATATATTGACAATGGTATCATCATTTCGAACGTATGTGAGATGTAAATATATGGAGAATTTGATTTGTGACATAACTATGTATACAGTACAAATTAAGTTAAATTAAATTATGATGCAAAGGGCTTTGAAAAACTGATTAAAATATTGTTAAATTATTATTTGTTTTTCTTAATATATTTTTGTAACAATATTGTTAAACAAACAAGCATTTTTCCTCATTAAATACGAGGCCAGGACTAAGAGTTGTGGAGAAGGAAAACAAAATCAAGTCGTATGAACATTCAGAACATCTGTGTATAAAAAGAAAACACAATCACAACATATCTATACGAGTGTTAAGAACCCCATAGTGATCAGTATTAAAGTGATAAACACAATGTGAATGCTCATAAAATATATCGCACTTATATTTGCTTATCTAAATATATGATAAAAAATAACATCCAAACTCGACAAGTTTTCTAATCTCCTTGGTATTGCCCATGAGCGGATGATTTAAAGAGTGTTTAAGAGTCGCTGTATAGAAATTAATCTTATCACATCTTTGGTTTTAGCAATGATTCAATCTTTCTAAGACACCCAAAAGTTCTGTAGAAGTGTTAGGCAGAATTCAATTCATCCATTTTCCTCGGAGCCATCTACATTCCATCTCACCCAACCAGATCGAGGACGCGTTTGTAACATTCTCTACGATCCACTGAATACTTAGCCGTTCTTAAGTTATTACTACGAAAAAATTTCATATTTGTTATATATTTTTGAATTTACATGAGGATTTTGATAGCATATCAGGAGGCAATTAATAAGGAGGTCATAAAATCTAAGAAGCACTCATCCAGTTAGAGGCCCAACAAGCCTTAATTTCAAAATGCTCAAAGAACTTATAGATTGAGAATGCTTACATAGAGGAGGACATAGATTATAGTTTGAATGATAACATGGATAATTACTTATTTTAAACTTGGCGTGATGCATGGCAGGGTACCCACAAAACCATAATCGCATGCAAGTCATTGATGTATGCTCATTTGGATGCTTAGAAAGACAAGAGTACGATTTGAGAGCCCAAAAGGAGAATTTGAATTTAGAGCTTGTTTGGTTCAACCCTATTGCACGTCTGCAATGACAATGATGATTGCATTATCAAGAGAAGAGTGTTGCTCTTTAGTATGGTAATAGAGTTTACCATGATAATGACGATTACTAAAAAATTGGCAATCCTCATTTATACCTCCCCCCCATGAATACTCATTGCTATCTCATTGCATGATTAACAAAGTCTAATTTACCCTTTAGTTTCACGTGTCTTTGTTTCATTTGTCTCATTTCACTTGCTGGGTCACACAACAACCGCCACCACCATTACCTCTTCCTCATCCTCCACCGTCGTCGCCTTCACTATCTCCTCGTCTGCCACCACTACCTCTTCCTCCTCTACTGTCGCCGAAGCCACCCTCACCATTGTCACCGTCGCTACTACATCCTCCTCCTCCATCGCTGCCACCTGCCAACCCTCGCCGCCACTACCTCATCCTTCCCCACCATCGTCGCTACCATCCTCTGTCGCCACCGCCACTACCTCCTCTTCCACTGTTGTTGATGTCACCACCTGTCATTGCCACTTCCGTACCGCTGTTATCGTCTTCCACCACCACAACCATCGTTAGAGCCGGTAATATGGACCTAACCAGTGGGCTCAACCTACAAGCCCGTGGGTTTGGGTAGGGTTAGGGTTAGGATTTTCCTAACCCACAAAAATATGGGCGGTACAGGCCTGCACCGCTAGCCTGTAGGTTGATACTGGCCAACTCGCAGGTTGGCGGGTTGCCCTGTAATTTTTTTTTTGTATATAATAATTTTGCAAAACTTATAAGTTGTCCACTCCCATCTTGGTACCTCCCAATCCAAAGAGAAAAAATCTTAGCCTCTTCCTTTCTTCTTCAAACAAAATTATTATATCTTGGTAGTGTGAGGATGATTTTATGTTTTTTGTTTATAAACTTTGACAAATTTGATAACTTTATCTCTTAAATTGTGGATTATGTTTTTAAATTTTTATAAGAGGAATGATTGATGCTAGGAAATTAAATTTAATGAATCATATATGTGTCTCGTACTTTTGGCCATCTTTAAAAAATAGAAAATTTTTTAAGGAAAAATGCAGGCCCGCGAGCTGGCTTGCAACCCGCACACTGAGGGTTAGGGTTGGTACTTTGCCAGCCCGTAAAAGTGTGGGCTACATAGGCCTTACCACGTGGCCTGTGGGTTGGTGCGGGCTAGCCAGTAACCCATGGGTTGGCCCACATTCCTAGCTCTAACCATCTCTATCAGACAATCCTCGATGAGATACTGTGACAGTTATGATGAGGCACCGTGATGGCTCTTAACTATTTTGTTTACAAAGATTATATTAAAGGTAAAATAAACTGTGTGATATATTAATTTTAAATAATTATTAAAATAGAGCTCATTGCACTTGCTTAAAAATCATACCAAACACTAGACCAATAATTAATATTGCATTGCATTACGATTGCATCACGCTGCACTATACTGCAAGGTGTAATTGGATCGAACCAAATGGACCCTCAATTTCTACGTCATTGAAGGCTTAAAAAAATTATATGCACATTGAGGAATCTAATAGAGCTATAATCTCTTAAATTGGGGTCTAAATGTATTATGTAATGTGTTATAACAAGACTTCACCCAAGAGGGGGTGAATTGGATGACAACAAAAATTTAGAATTTAAAACAATTTTTAGTAAAATAAAGTTGAAGAGATGTCACCAAAGATAAGCACACGAGATTTATACTGATTTGGTCTAAACTCCTTGACCTATATCTAGTCCTTAGAAGCCTTATGAGATTTTCTCTATTCTCCAAGATTGGTCGGGCTCTTAGTGCTTCAGTACAAGCTAGCTCTTCTTCAAAAACAATCGCTCCCCCCTTACACTTTGCAATCTAATGTCCACTCAAGATCCCATACTCTTAAGTCTCTCAAATAATAAATGAATCAATAAATGCCTCTCACAAGAGTAGATATATGATCACTGAAGTACATACTCGAATTTAAGAGCTTTAAGACTTTACAATGAATGTAACAAAATTTTTTCGCATTAGGTTCTTTACTTCATCTTTAATGCTCTGGCTATTTATAGGTCAAATGAATTAGTGATCATTCTCTTGTTAAATGTATCCATTGGAGTTTCCTCGGTCTTTAATATATATCCGTTGAAGTCTCTGAACATTCCTTGTGTCTAAGTAATTAGCCATTGGAGTAGAGAGAATATTCGACGTTTGAATGTCCTTCGCATTAAATGCTTCTGACACAAAAGTGCTTTTTCCAATTTTTGTTTGATTACCTGAAAAATGAAAGTACTAGTATAGAAGCAAAAGAAACAAATTTCTTAATCATTTCAGTGATTTAGAAAATTTTGAAGTGTTGCTCTGTTTTATGGGAGAGTATCACTCGAGTGATCTTCTCTTGATAGTTTTGAAAATATTTGGAGCACTGGAAAGATCACTGAAGTGATATGATAGTGATGCATAAAATGAGATCACTTGAGTGATCTCATTTCTTTAAAAACAGATCACTTGATACATTATTGGAGTGTTTTGCTAATGATTATAGAATAGGATCACTCGAGTGGTCACTTGAGTGATCTTGTTTCTTGGAAAATAGATCACTTGATACATCACTTGAGTGTTTTGATAGTGATGTTGTTTTATACATCACTCGAGTGATATCACACTTAGAAAAAAATTTAGGTTTCAGAACACTTCCAAGATCATTGCAATTTTGTGTTAGTGATCCTTTTGACACATCACTCGAGTGGTCTCTTGAATGATCTTAAATCATCACTTGAGTAGCCACTTGAGTTATATTTTCTTTAAAATACTTTAGAGCAATATCACTAGAGCAAATTACTTGGGTGATGTACTAGTACTGAAATTTAACTCATCACTCGAGTAAACTTGGAACATCACTTGAGTAGTCACTCGAGTGATTCTCCCTTTGAAAAAATTTTAGCAGCACTGACCACTTGATGAATCACTATGGTGATTTGTTGGTGATGGATTTTAACACATCACTTGAGTGGTTACTCGAGTGATCTTCTTTTGTTTAATTATTTCACTAGAGGTATCACCATGATGATTTATCTAAGCTCTATCATATCACTCAAGTAGTCACTCGAGTGATCTCTTTTTCAACTTCCAGATATCACTTGTAGTGATGAATTCTTGTGATGTGAACTGGTATGGAGGAAGTAAGATTGGCCATAGAAAATAGAATATTGCTTGGAAAAGGCTCAATGGCTTATGAGGGGCCAACAGACACTGGAGAGAGGTGAATAGGAGTGGAGGAGCTAGGTGCCAGAGTATCAATCTTCTTGTGGAGAGATTGAAGAAGATTGATAATCTCAAACATCATATTGTTCTAAACCTCTTAATGTGCTAACACTGCTTTATAATCCTCATTCATGACAGTGCATGTAATATCCCGATTTGTGATTAGGGCTAATGACTCTGATAATTATGGTAATTAGTGTAATTAAGCACTTTTGGAAATTTATGTAATATGAATTTGGTGTACATACGTGTGGTATTTAAGATCAAGGGTTGATATTCATTTTTGATGGGTCGGAATCCTATGTGTAGTGATTTTGTAAGCTCAAAATGGAATGGATGAGATGATGACATGTGGCATAGTGGAAACCATTGGATGAAGCACTAGAAGACAAAATACTAATTTTCTCTCATTTTCTCTCTCCTATTCGGCTAGCATGGGCAAGGAAAGAGGTGGAAGTGTACACCATCATCATCATTTCACCATCTCACCATTTTCTCTCTTTTCTCTCTCTCTCCATTTTCGCTGGATCAAACAAGGAAAAGGGGAAAGAAAAGCTTTGATTTGGGTAAGTAAATTCCTTCCTTTGCTCAAACACCATTCATAAATGTTGATCTTTGAGTGATAAGCTTCATTTTGGTGGGTGTAGCTTGTCCATTGGTTGTGATTTGTGATTTGGGCGAATTTGAAAGTTAGAAAATCAAGGTTCCGGATTGAGCAAAGCGAAGAGGTAGGCATTTAGAGCATTTTGATATATTGTTTGTGATTTTTGGCTAAGTTTGGTAAAATCTGGAAAATTTGCCCTAGTTATGCCAAATGAATGAATATATGAGTTTCGTTGCATTTGACGTTGGAAATGGTTTAATGTTGAGTTATATGATTGTTAGATATAATCTGGAAGGTGGGAACTATGGGGAATGAAATTTGGATATTGTGTATCTTAGAGACCTTAATGTTTGATTGTGGTCAAATTGGTTTTTGGAGTGTTTTGGAGTTGCCAAGGTGTTCCCTAGTTAGTGTTAAGAGTGTATGAGATTTTGGTAGAGTTTGGGAACCATTGGGTGATGATTTTGACCATCTGGTGTTTTCTGGTTTTTGCTGTGTTTTTGGGTCTTTGATGCACATCACTCGAGCAGAGGAAGATCATGCTTGAGTGATGCGTGAGTTTTTCCCTTCTTTGCTTGGAGTTCGTCTGGGTTTATGAATAATGCTCAAGTGCATTGCCTTGTGCTCGAGTGAGGGAAGAACATGCTCGAGTGAGCTTGGGTCTGCTCGAGTGAAGGTGTGAGTCCAGAGTGATAGGTTGCTTTCGGGTCTTCACTCGCTGGCTGATTGCAAGAGTGTGCTCTGACACTCACGAGCATAGCCGTCTCACCCGAGCACTGGAGGTCATGCTCGAGTGAGCTTGTGCCTCAGGTGTGGGTGGTGCTCTCAGGTTGTCATTCGCAAGTAAGGTGCTCGAGTGTGCCTTCTCACTCGCGAGTATGGGGTGATCATGCTCGAGTGTATATGGCTGTGCTCGAGTGATCCTGGTCTTAGAGAGCGTTGTGTGCTTTCGGGTCCTCACTTCCTGGACTTCACTCGCAGGTGCTCGAGTGAGGCATTTGGCCTTGTGCTCGAGTGAAGTTCAGCGTGCTCGAGTGAGCCGATTCCTGAAAACTTCTTTGTGCTCTCGGGTGCTCACTCACTGTCTCTCACTCTCTTGTGCTTGAGTGCTGTCCGTACCAATGCTCGAGTAAGAGCATTTGTGCTCGAGTGCTGTCTGTACCAATGCTCGAGTGAGAGCATTTGTGCTCGAGTGAAACTGTCAAAAATCAGTGTTTTGCCTTCGAAAAAGGGGTCTTTTGGGTAGTGTCCTCCAACCCTTTAGGCATGTGTTTAGGCCTATTTTAGCCACCTAAAGAGTCCTAAATGATAACCAACTTAGAGTATTATTGAAATATACATATGGAAAAGAGATTGATTGGTTGTCCCTAATTTGAATAGGATTTGATATTTGTCGTCCTTGTGAGGCTAAGGTGCCAGAGCCAGTCAGGAAAGATATAGGTAGTGACTCTTTCTTTATATCCTATGTGATACATTGTATGTGTTCAATGTCATTGAGATGAAATGGATTTTCGTATGCTGCATGTTTGTGAAAATTATGGAAACACCGCTATACCAATAGTCCCTGAGTCGCTAAAAACGGTTCGGGTAAGGGCTGTGTGCCTTCTCGACGGTAAAAGGGGATGAGGTTAGGGTGTGTATATGTGATTATTTGGGCCGAAAGGCTAAGTGTGGGCCGAAAGGCTATTTGTGAAGGCCGACGGGCCATTTGTGAAAGCCGAAAGGCTATATGTGAGCTGCGAGGCTATTCATATGCACTGCCTCGCCAATAGTCCCTGAGTCGCTAACAACGGTTCGGGCATGGGCCGTATGCTTTCCCAGCGGTAAAAGGGGATGAGGGTGGAGTGTGATTTGTGTTGCTGATATGAGATGATTTGTTTACATATTATGTGATTGCATGTGGTATGAAAAAGTTGTTACTACTGGGACTCTTTAGAATCTCACTCTTTCCAAATGACTAACCTTTTCAGACAGGGTGAGTGGCTCGAAAGGGAAGCGGACAACCAGGAGTAGTTAGGATTACTCTGAGACTTAGAGGTAGTTGGTTATCTTAGTTTTGGTTTCGGGATTACCAAGTGTATATGTGATGTAAATGAATATTTTGGATATGTAATCCCCATTTTGGGAATCTTAAACCCATGTCATCTATGTAAGTAACCCGGGGTTTTGCCAGGATTTTGGTTTCCACACTTTGATATTTAATATATACTCTGATTTCTCAAGTAATTATATCCAGCCGTGAATATAAGACCAGCAATAAGTATGTATTGGAACTGATTTTTAAAATACCCCATCTCTTGGATGTGGGACTATAAATTGATATTTTATCTTATTGGTCTCTATTTCATTTAAATTTCGTAAACCGGATGTGATTACGGTGAGGGGGTTACAGTGCACGTCTTGTTAGAGCAAGCGTTCCACCCAAGAGGGGGGTGAATTAGGTGATTCTAAAAATTTCGTTGCAAATATGAAAACTTGATGGTGAATATAATGCAGTAAAGAGTAAGGAGAAATATCACCGAAGTGTACACCGGGAGTTATACTGGTTCGGCCACACCACTTTGACCTACGTCCAGTCCTCAGAATATTTTTGAGAGTTTCACTATAACTTCCAAGATTTAGTGGGTTCTTGGCACCTTAGTACAAGCAAGTTCCTTCGCCTGGATACTCGCTCTCCTTTATAAGTTGTAATCCAATCCCAACTCAAGGTTCCACAACCTTAAGTTACCTCAATAACAAATATTGAGTTTGAATGAAATATCTCTCTCACAGAGTAAATAAGAATCACTGAAGTACTGAATTACAAGTATATGTAAAACAGAGTATTGAACTTGATAATGCGTTCGTGTGTATGATCTTGTTGTACTTCTCTGTTTGGATGTTCCCATATATATAGATGTGTTGGTAATGACTGTTGGAACATTTTCTTCTCGTCTGTTAGAGTGTGCGCAGCCACTGTTGACTTTTCCAGTATTTGAAAAATATCCTTTTGCGGTAGGTGGCGGTAGGTAGTGTTTGAACGTTGCATTTGACTTTCCTTATTTCGTAAGATCTCTTTATTGTTTATCTGCGGATATGCTAAGAATACTAATACAATGAAGGGTTAATCACATAGGAAACAAATCAATGAACGTTGGAATGATTTCTGAATTTCTGGACTTGCATACTCGAGTAGTTACTCGAGTATTCATTAAGTTTACTCGAGTACTTACTCGAGTATAATCGTGAGAGTAATGATAGCAAGTTAATGAATGAACATTACATAACTCGAGTAGTGCATGAAGTAAACAAATTTACAAACCTTGGAAATACCTATTTACTCGGGTACTTACTCGGGTATGGCACACTTTTCTTCACAGGTTACTCGAGTAATCTCTCAAATAAACTTCAGGTTACTAGATGCTTCACTCCAGTAATGTTGGCAGGATTTTAGGGCCGAGAGCACTTCAAGTTTGATTACCTTGTTACTCGAGTACTTACTCGAGTAAACATAAATTTTCTGCATAGCTTACTCAGGTAGATACTTCAAGTGCTTTGTAAATAACTTTGCAGATTACTCGGTTACTGACTTGAGTAATCCAGTTCAAATATTTGATAAAGAGTAATTGAATACCTGCATACTTGAGTAGTGCCTCGAGTGAAGTGTGATAAAAGCATATCAAGTTAATCGAGTATCACCTTCAAGTTTTGCTTACCACAGTACGTTACTCAAGTAGCTCCTCGAGTAACATTGGCAGGATTGAAAATGCCGAGAGCAACATATTTCTTGAAGCAGGGGACTCGAGTACAGACTCGAATAACGTTGGCAGGCCGAGAGCAACTGGAAGTGATTTCCCTAATTACTCGAGTACTCACCGAGTAATATTGGCAAGCCGAGAGCAAGTCCAAGTGATTTACCTGGTTACTCAAGTAGCTACTCGAGTAACGTTGGCAGGCCGAGAGCAACTGGAAGTCATATACCTTATTACTCGAGTACTTACTCGAGTAACGTTAGCAGGTTACTTGAAGGTTGACTCTGGTTACTTCAAGTTTCTGTCTTATTACTCGAGTAACCCTTTAGAAATTTTGCCAGTGATGAAGTTTCTCAACTTTTTCTCTTGGCCTTTCTTCATTACTCCAGTGCTTACTTTAAGTGATGATTTGCTCTGTTATTACTTTGTTCAAACCTATTTGTTTATCAAATCTTTTTCATACCATTCTTTGTTATCATCAAAACATGTGAGATCTAACACGTCTGACCCATCTTCTCATCAATATAAGACATGAACTCAGCATTTGTGTTTGCTAGATCTACATGAAATCCTTAAAGCACTTCTTTCAAATACATTTGAATAGTAGAATGGAGCAAGGAAGGTGTATTAGATGTAGCTGGAGCTGAAGATTGAGTATCATCTATTCGTGTAGCGTCAGAGTATGGTGCCTTCCTCTTCTAGGAATGGTGACTAATGGATGCCTCAATGGAAGATCAATACCAAGCTTCCTAATCTTATTCCTTCCAATTGGTAGTAGTCTCTCTATAGGCTCATTTGGCTTCAAGTATCAATCTTGTTGGCTCTGAGGATAAGCGAGATTAGTTAAGGATAGGGCATAGGTATAGTCTTAGTGGTTGAATACCTATATCTCTTAATCTCAGAGAAGATCAAGGCCAACAAATTCCTTTCTTCTTTGCTCAGTAACGAGGTCATAAGTCCATAATCTTTGTCAATGAAGTAGGTAAAATTGTTGGACTTGTTCACAATAGCTCTCAAGTAAATACACTAAAAGACCCTGTGCAAATCACACATTTTACTTGGGTTAAAGGTCAGTGGTCCTACTTGTTCACCAGGCCTCATAATACTAAATATCTGATTGGGGTTGAGCATTGCTAGAGCATCCTTGGGTGGGTTCTTAATCCTAAGCCACTTGTTGATCCTTGAGGCTGAGATCAGGAATTTCCTGCCTCTAACTGTTGTCTCAAGCTCTCTTTCCACTATAGAGCCACTATATGAGCATTCTTCAATTGGTTCGAAAGTGCTGTAGAAATGCCTAACTACCCTTGGTTAGTAAGGTAGGTGTACAGAAAGCCAAGGCATGTAGTGTCCAAGATACTAAGATAAATCTAATTTAATTGCTTCAAACAGAGTACTCAAGTTCACATAAAACATCTTACAGATTTTATGTCTGGCAAAGTGTTTAGTGAACTTCTTGGAATCCACTAGTTTGGTTACTAGGAAGACAGGAGGTGCCACTATGATGTCTTCTTCTTCATCATCATTTTCTCCTCCTCCCTTTTCTTTATGAGAAGCTTTAGGTTGAGTGGGTACCAAAGGTTGTCCCTATTAACCTCTATGTCCTTGTCTCATCTTGGTAGGAATCTTAGTGCTCATTGCCTCTTCGAGCATATTGGCCATTATCTTGGAGATCCTGGCATTGTATTTGGCCTTTTGCAGATCTCTTTCAGTCCACAAAGGTGTGTTCGAGTCAAAGTCTAAACCCAGTGGACTAGAAAGAGCCTTTGATTTTCCCTTTCCCTCTGGAGTGATAGCTTTAGTCTTCAACCGGGTGGCTCTTGGTTCTTGGATCACAATGCCTTTAGCCTTCAGTTGTGGTATGGGAGGAGCTTGATTTAGGACCTTTGGTCGAGTGTGCTTCTTCGGTTTGGGATTCGATATTGATGACTTCTTTTGCTTTTTGGTTGGAGGAGGTGGTAGAGACTCGGATGACTCTTTCTCTTGCCGAATAATAGTCTTGGTTCTTGCCATGATGATTAATGACCTAAACTTGGAGATCAAAGGTTTGACTATCAGCATTTCAGAAATTTTAGGGTAGAGGATTTGAAAGGATGTTAGAGCTGAATAATGGAGAAATTTGAGGGGTTTTGATTGAAAAAGAGTGAGGAATAAAGTATGGAAATTTTTGGCAGTGTACTGGGAGTTGCACTCGAAGTGATTTGATGACAAATGACACTGTTACATTAAAAATAAAGATTGTTCCTCGACATCACTCGAGTGGTTACTTGAGTGATCTTGGGTTATCACTCGAGTGATCATAGCCAAAAGGTTTTAATAAATTAGAAATGTGATACCTGACTTGAATAATCTTGTAATTATTTTGAGAATTAGTCCCTTTTGAGATAAATGATGCACTCCAGCCTTTGATTACTTGTTGGATTAATAAGTTGATTGATTTTTCTTTCTGCACTGATAATCACTCAAGAGAGCACTCAAATGATCTTGGATGATCACTCAAGTGATTCCTGACTATCTCACTTCTCAACTTTATTACTTCCACCTCTTTATTTTCGACTGTTGGAGTTCTTTTTAGAGTCGTGTCTCTCCATTAATCACTCAAGTAGTCACTTAAGTGATGTGCCTCATTACTGGCAGACATCACTCGAGTGATGTCGTGGTGATGAGTTACTCTGTTTATCTTTATTTTTTCTATCCTATAATAGACCATTTTACACAAATCCTCCAAAACAATCTTCTAGATACTTTGATGCTTAAATTAGTATCTTAATCATCAAAACAAGTATAACAAACATTTAAAAGAGTAAAATGAACAAGATTAACTTATAATTCATTGGGATTTACCATTCCCAATTCTTTTAATATATACAGGAATTGATCCTTTGCCAGTGGTTTTGTGAAGATGTCAGCTATTTAGAGGTATGTAGGGATAAAAACCACTTTGGCATCCTTCTTTTAGACATGATCTCTGATGAAGTGATGCCACACATCAATGTGCTTAGTTCTTGAATGTCAAACTGGGTTCTTATCTAGGCTTATTATGCTGGTGTTATCACATGAAATTGGAATCTCCTTTAAGTGAATACCTAGATCATGAAGTTGTTGCCTTAGCCATAAAACTTGTGCACAACAACTTGAGCCAGCAATCTATTTAGCTTCAGTAGATAATAAGGACATTGTGTTTTGTTTTTTTTGAACCATGATACTATAGAGCCATCGAGGAATTGACATTGACCACTTGTGATCTTCCTACCAGTTTTCTATCCTCTATGGTCTGAATCAGAGTATGCAATCAAATACTCATTGGCTCCTTTCAGATACCATATGTCAAGTTTGGTCGTATTAGCAAGATATCTAAATATCCTCTTTACTATCTCAACATAAGATTCTTTAGGTGCTGATTGATATCTTGCGCACATACCCACATTGAATTGAATATTAGGTCTATTTGTAGTAAGGTAGAGTAGGGAGTCAATCATTCCTCAATACTTTGTAATATTATAATATGCTCCCTTGACATCAGCATCCAGTAATGTTGTTTAACTCATTAGAGTATCGGCTCTATTTGGTTGATCCATGCCAAATTTCTTTAATAGCTCTTTGAGATATTTGGTTTGGGAAATGAATATTCCATTCTTCTTTTTCTTAATTGGTAATCTGAGAAAGAAATTTAGTTCTCCCACCATAGAAATTTCAAATTCTCCCTGTATAGTCTTAGAAAATTCTTAACACAAAGAGTCATTAGTAGTACCGAATATAACATCATCAACATAAATTTGAACAATTAAAATGTCATGATTCTTATATTTAATGAATAATGTTGCGTCTACTTTCCCTTTAAGAAAGCCTTGATCAAGAAGAAACTTACTTAATCATTCATTCCAAGCTCTTGGGGCTTGTTTGAGATCATAAAGTGCTTTCTTAAGTCTATAAACATGATTGGGTTTGGCTACATCCTCAAAGCCAAGGGTTGGCTAGCATAGACTTCTTTCATAATATAGCCATTTAGAAAAGCACTTTTAACGTCCATTTGAAAAATTTTAAATCCCTTAATGCACACAAAGGCTAAAAGTACTTGTATGGCTTCCAGTCTGGCTACTAGAGCCTTTTTTTTCCTTATAATCAATTCTTTCTTCCTGATTATAGCCTTTGGCCACCAATCTTGCCTTATTTTTGATAATGAATGCAGATTCATCAAGTTTATTTTTGTATACCCATTTGGTGCCAATGACCAGATAATCTTTTGGTCGAGGTACCAAATCTCAAACTTTATTTCTTTCAAATTGGTTTAATTCTTCTTGCATTGCTATTACCCAGTCATTATTTGATAAGACTCCCTTAATACTAGAATGCTCTATTTCAGAAATGAAGGCAGAATAACTAACTTCATTTCATACTTTGTTTCTAGTCTTCACTCCTTAACTTACATCACTTATGACTTAGTCTATGGGATGATTTCTAATATATTTTCAAGCTCTAGGTTGATTTGGATTAGGATTGTCATTAACATTTTCTTCAATTTTATCATCTAGAAGTGTGGAGACATTTGAACTAACTTGGTATGTTTCTTTATGAACTATTTCTGGTTCTTCTTCACTAGGTTTGGCTAGAGGCTCCTTTTTAGCAAACACAACATGTATAGATTCTTCAACAACACACGTTCATTTGTTAAAGACTCTATGCCTTACTTCTATTAGAATACCCAAGAAATAAACCTTCATCAACTTTAGGATCAATTTACCAAGATTATTTTCACCATTGTTGTGGATGAAACATTTGCAGCCAAATATGTGTAGATAAGCAAGGTTTGGTTTCCTTCCTTTGTAGAGCTTGTATGGTGTCTTTTTAAGTGTTGTTCTGATATAGGCTCTATTTGATATGTAATATGCCATGCTTATAGCATCTACCTAGAAGACTTGAGACACTTCATTCTCATTGAGCATTGCTCTTGCCATATTAGTCAGAACTCTATTCTTCCTTTCAACTACATCATTTTATTAAGAAGTCCTTAGAGCTGAGAAGTTGTGATTGATTCCGTTGGCATCACAGAATTCTCCAAATGCTTGATTCTCAAATTGGCCTCTGTGATCAGACCTGATAGACACAATAGACATACGTTTCTCATTTTGGACTTTCTTGGCAAAAATAACCAATTAATCAAAAGTTTCATCTTTTGAAGAAAGAAATATAATCCAAGTAAATCTAGAGTAGTCATCAACTATAACCAAGTTATATAAATTTCCACCAAAGACTTTTAACTCTTGTTGGTTCAACTAAATCCATATGAAGAAGTTGACAAGAGTTTGGTCTAACTAAATCCTTCTCAGATTTAAAAGAGGACTTTCTTTATTTTTCTTTTGATAAGAGTTTGGGTAAACCACTGACTAAATATTTCTTTATTAACTTACCTAGTTGGTTCATATTGACATGAGCAAGTCTCTTATATCATAATCAACTTTCATTGGCATTACTACGAAAACAATTTTCAGCAATGTTGATATTCATATCAAGAGTATAATAGTTACCATCCCTTGAAGCTCTTATCTTAACCTTAAGATCTTCCTTGTTAAGCTGAAGATCCTTTTTGCTTATAATGAGGCATTCTTCTGAGTCCAAGATGACCCAATTGTCTTTGTATGTGCTTTAGCTGACACTAAGGAGGTTGTGGCAAAGTTTCTCTACATAGTAGACATCTTTCACTTACACTCCATCTTTCTTGCCAACTTCACCGATTCTAGCAATTGTATTGGATTAGTTTCCTCTAAACCTTATATTGGCCCTATCTTTTGGTCTGATTGTGGCAAATTTGTTTCTATCTCTAATCATGTGCCTTGAGCATCCACTGTCAATATACTATTTGCTTGTTTTTTATGCTTTGAGACATACCTCTTCGCCATCAGATTCTTCATGAGCTACTAAACAGATGTTAGCGATTTCCTTATCTTTACTTTCTTTGTCAGATAAGCTATCTCCCCAAATAGTTGAGACATATGGTTTCTTTTTAGAGTTCTTCTTCTCATTATTCTTTAGATAAGCAGGACATTCAGATTTGATGTGTCCAGGTTTATCACATTCGAAGCATATGATATGGTCTTTTCCTTCTTTTCTGCTGCTAGAGCCTCCTTTGTATAACTTCCTAAACCCTTGATCCCTTTTGTAGAACTTTTTGAATATTCTCACGATCATTCCAAGTACATCATATTCAGGTTCTTCTTCCTCTATTTCCTTTGGCTCCTTTTCTTTGATTGCATTAAGAGCTATTCCTTTCTTTTTCTTGCATCTATCTCTGTTAGCTCTCTTTTGAATTTTAGCTTTACTTTATATTTGGAAAGACTTCCAAATAGTGTTGCAACAGACCTCAATGATTCTCCTTTGACTTCTTCTATCACTATGACTTTAGCTTCCTATTCCTTAGTAAGAATATTAAGGATTTTTCTCACTTGGGAATTTTTATCATAGGTCTTTCCCAGTGTAGTGAGTTGGTTAACTAAATGTGTATATTTGATCTCTATTGCCAAAAACTTCTTTAATCTTGATCATCTTATTGAGCGCTTCACTCCTATAGTTTTAAATTTTCAAGAGGAGGTGTTTTGTGAACTCAAACAGAATTGGTGGTTGAAGAATAAAAGAACAAGCAAGAGGAAGAGGAAGAGGTGAGCAAGAGCAACTTTTTGACATATATATTGTAGTCATTGGTTGAGTATTTGAACTTGTGGATTTTTACCCTATTTTTTGTGTAATTAGGTTTTAGAGAGTTCATGATGTTTTGATTGTTGGAATGGTGTCTTGTGTTTTGTTTTGGGACAATGAAATTATTGGGGACTTGAATGTGAGGTTTAGTGAAATTTTGAGTTTATGTTGAATTTGTTGCCAAAACAGAATATGAGAAAGCAAAGTGAATTTGGTTTTTTTATGTTTCCATTGGATTTTATGTAAAAAACTGTGTGGGAGTAGTCTTATATGAGAATTTTGGAACTATTAGAAACTTAGGTTAAAAACTGGAAATTCTCTTAGGTGAAAATTCTGTGCAGGGGACCTACTTTGCATGGTGTTTTGAAATAGCTAATGATACCAAAATGTTATGAAACTTTCCAGTTTTGTAGTAGACATTGTAAGCTTTAAAATAATATAAGTTTGTGTTGTTTCAATGTGTGTACGAAAAGATATAGTCATTGGAAGTTAGCAAAGAAATAGGTCACTTCTTAGCCACATCCAGTAGTTCTTGGCCGCAGCCAATAAGTGTCTAACCAGTTCTTTCCCACAGCCAAACGGGTCTTGGCTGCGGTATAAAACTCTCTAACCTATTCTTGGCCATGGCCAAAGGGTTCTTGGACGCAACCCAAAAGTTTTTGACCTGATCTTGGCCGCGGCTAGTAGTTCTTGGCTATAGTCCAAATCTTTCTTACAATCTCTTGGCCACGGCTAGAGAATGGCTAGGCCAAGCCAACCCCCCAAAATTTAGCATTTTGAACTTCCAAAAGGTGGTTTTTGCTCTAGTTCTCCCTAACCCTTTAGACTTTTGTTTAAGCTTATAGTAGCTACCTAAAGATCTCAAATGATTACCAATCTTAAGTGTTTTGGAGTTAAGAATTAAGATAGGGAATAACACATTGTCCTTTATTATGATTTATGTTATTTGACATCTACCCTGAGCATAAGAAATTGTCGCCTGAGTAGGAATGGAAAGAAGTAGGTAGTGACTCTTTCTCTTATATCATGGATAATGCTTGTATGTTTGTGCTTATCATTAATTTGTGACAAACGAGAAGGCCACGTGGTGGGATGAAAGTTATTGTGGATACAGCAAAAGCTGTCGTTATTGTTAATACAGCGAAAGCTGTAGTGAAGGCCACGTGGTGGTGTAACCCCCCTCTCGTCAAGGCCAAGATTAAGTTCATAAATACATAATTATGTAGAATTAGATACCGTATTATGATTTGGGACTTATTAAAATTTCCTTTTTCCCAAAACATGGTTTTCAAAAAATTTTCAAAAGACTGCTCAACATGGTCTCATATTCACATTTAATTATACAAATGGCTTGTACAGTACAATTCCATTCATAAATATCATAGTACAAAGTAAATTCCCTACACACGCGAGTTCTATTAATCAATAAAGGGTTTACAGGGCACAATGCCCATAAATAGTTTCCCATAACAAGGGGATTACACAAATACTATTCAATGATCCAAAACATACATGTAATTCCCAACAAAATATCCAAGTATTTATACATGATAACCAATTATCCAAAATAAAACTCCTAGGCTGGAGCTCTATCCGCCCTTCGTTACCTGCTTTTCTTTAGAACCACCAGCCCTGTAATGACCCAATTTGAGATTAAGGGTTAATGAATTTGAAAGTGATTGTAATTAGTGTAATTAAACGCTTTTGGAGAAATGTGATGTGCATTTGATATAAATGTATTTGGTGATAATTTAGTAAGTGTAGTGAAAACCAGGGGCAAAATGGTAAAATTTGAAATTTACTAACCAATTGGTCGGTTACCAAAGAGGAAACTCATTGGTGATTAAGAATCAATGGTTGAGATTTATTGTGTATGGGTCGGAATCATGTGCTTTGAGCTTATGTGAGCTCATGGAAGAAGTGAGCAAGATGTTGACAAGTGGCTTAATGTGGACCATGGGATTTAGCCAATATGTCAAGCTCATCTTTTTCTCTCTTCTCTTCCTCAAATTGGTAGGTGAGCATAGGAAAAGGGAAAGTTGACCTTCTTCATCATCTCTCATAGTCTCTCTCTCCTCACCTCCATTTTCGACGACCTCAAGGAAGAAAGAGAAAGAGAAAACTTGAATTTTAGGTAAGTAATGGTTCTCATATGCTTAAACACTCATAATTAATCTTGTTCATAGTGTTAAGTGCTTTGTCTTGATAGTTTCATAATTTTGAAAGGTGGTGATTTGGGTGTTGGAACAAATTTGAAAGCAGGAGAATCAAGGTTTTGACTTTAGCAAATTGAAGAGGTAAGCATTTGGATCATTTTGATATATTTATTGTGATTTTTGGTTAAGTTTTGTAAATTTTGGATTTTTGCCCTGATTTCATAAGAATTGGAAATGAATGCGTTTGATATGGTAATATGTAGGAATTGGTGTTGGGATGTGTTATAATGTCGTTAGTTTTGATTGGAATTTGAATGGGGAAAATATTGGTCTTTGGTTGTTGGGTGTGATGTATTGATCTAGGACCCAAATTTGTTGTTAGAATGTGAATTTAGGTGTTTTGAGGTTACCCATAGGTTCCTTATGGAATTTTAGATGGGAATGAGATTTGAGTTGAGTTTGGGAACCATTAGGATCAGTTTTAGCATATCGGGGAATTTCTGTCAGTTACTACGATCTGGTAATCTGATAAGGCTTACTCGAGTGAGGATGGGTCTCACTTGAGTGCAGCAGCAGATTTCTTGTTTCCTTTAGTTTATTAGTGGTATTTCTTGGTGGAATGCAAGAGTGTATTTCCTAACCCGCGAATGATATTGGCGATCACAGGATGAGCATAGGTTCACTCGAGTGAAGGTGTAAGTTTAGGTTAAGGGTTACTCTCGGCCAAGCACTCATTGACCAATTTCCAAGAGTGTAATTTGACACTCGCAGGTGCTGTGATCTCACTCGAGTGACATTGGTGGTACTTAAGTGAGCTTTTTACTTTGAGTTTGATGTGCTCTCGGGCAAATGCTTCATGTACTTTCTGGGGCTCGAGTGAATTTAGGGTCATCACTTGTGTGCAAATATTCTAGCTCAAGTGCAGTGAGCACTTTCTGGCCGTTGATGTTACTTTCTATCAAACACTCACGAGTGAGAGCTTCTCACTCGAGTGCAAGTCCTCCATCACTCGAGTGAGGTTATCTTCACTCGAATGAGTCAGCCAAAAATAAGTGTTTTGCTTCCAAAAAGGGGTCTTCAGGGTAGTTTCTCCCAACCCTTTTGGTATATGTTTAGGCTACTAATAACCACCTAAAGAGTTCAAATGATAACCAACTTAGAGTATTATGGAAATAAGTATTTGGAAAAGAGAATGATTGGTTGTCCCTGATTTGGTTTATAGGATTTGACCTTTGCCATACTCGTGAGCCCACTATGCCAAGGAACGTCAGGAAAGAACAAGGTAGTGACTCTTTCTCTTATACTGTGTGTAAAGCATTGTATGTATGTTTATCATGCATTGTGTTGTTGCTGCTGCTTTGTGATACCTTATGACGCCTTGTGATGCTATTGCATAGTGTATACCACGAAAGCGGGCATAGTGATCACAACGAAAGCTATCACATTGTGAATATAGCCGTGAGTGCTGTCGTATGTGGCGTGGGCCATGCACCATTGTGTTGCTGC
The DNA here is from genome assembly GCA_963242795.1 of Inga leiocalycina. Classification (NCBI taxonomy): domain Eukaryota; kingdom Viridiplantae; phylum Streptophyta; class Magnoliopsida; order Fabales; family Fabaceae; genus Inga; species Inga leiocalycina. The sequence goes on from OY725328.1 coordinate 26,960,844, forward strand.
TTAATATGATCATATATGCTATGTGTTTAAATATTGTATGAGTGATTTATTACTACTAGGATTCTTTTGAATCTCATTCTTTCCTTTGACTAACCATCAGACAGGGCAAGTGGCTCCAAGGAGAAGCGGGAAATTAGGAGTGGTTAGGACCTTGTAGAGACATTTTACATTTTGGACTGTTGGTTATCTATTTTGGATTTGGGATTATTGTATATAAATATTATTTTGGATATAGATGTGTAATCCCCTTTCTGGAATACTTAGACCCTTTTTATCTATATGAAACTGGGGATGGCTGGGTTTTTTCCTGTACACTCTGATATGTATAAATGTGATATAACTGCATCAGGTAATTATATTCGAAACATGAATGTGAGACCCGAATATTTGTATTTTGGATTGCTCTTATGAAAACCCTATCTTGAGAAAAAGGAAAATATAAATGTTATTTTGATATTATTGGTCTATATTTCACTTTAACTTCAAAATTTGGAAATAATTAATGTGAGGGGGTTACAAGCCTTGTCTGAAATTTGTTTGGACGAGTGAGATTTTAAGGAATCCCCATAGTGTCAAATTACTCATAGTATGTACAACCACAAAGCATGAAAGCAAATCATCACACAACACAAAGCAACTACAACGGCAGTTACAGCTGCATAGGGCAGGTATGACGTGCGTCAACCTTACATTTGCTCATGCTGAAGTACTCGCACTATATTGCATATTCACATGTTCCTATGACATATATCACCACAGTTGGGATCTATATAAAATATTTCACATTACATTCAAGCCACACTAGCATATTCTCAAATAGGAATCCACGATTCCACAAAGCAGCCTCAGCAATTACAACGGCAGATACAACGACAAGGGGTAGGTGTGATAACCATCACCTCCTATGACTACTCACACCGAACTGCTCACACTGTAATGTCCTACAGTCGATAACACATTCACAAGATCACAATGGCCTCATGCCAAAATTTTCACAACAAAATAATGATAAGTCACGCATACCAAGCATCATACACAACATGAGAGAAAGTCACTACCTTGGTCCTTCCGTGCGTGCTCTGGCACTAGTCTCTCTCCAGTAAGGCAAATGTCGAATCCTCTAATTTATAATTAGGGATGAAATGTTATTCTCTATTCCAATACATGAATGACTTTACAATACTTAGATTGGTTATCATTAATGTCCTTTAGAAAGCTACAAATGCCTTTACAAAAGCCCTAAAGGGTTGGAAGAACTATCCCAAAGATCCTCTTTTAGAAGTAAAAGAACAGATTTTTCACTGTTTCACTCGAGTGAAGAAGGCCTCACTCGAGTGATGATGGACTTGCACTCGAGTCTTGGAAGCAACACTCGAGTGATAGCCAAATGCTCACTCGAGTCCTACGAAGTGAGGTACAGAAAGTGCTCACCTGAGAGCACAAGAAAGTAATGACAAAAACCAGAAATGATCGCTGCACTCGAGCATAACTCAATTTACTCAAGTGATAGCCTAATGCACACCTGAGTTGCACAAAGTGAGGTACAGAAAGTGCTCACCCGAGAGCATAAGGAACTTTCAAAAGAGAACATCACTCGAGCAGGGATCTGGCATCCAAGTGACGGCTTAACACCCATGAGTGCTAAGACACACTCTTGAAAATTGACCGTGAGTAACAACCCGAGACGTGAGTTCATAGTATCAGATACACCCATACTCGAGTGAGACAAGGTTCACTCGAGTAATAACCCTTAACAGCCGCAAGTGAGATAACACTTTTGCCTTTTGAAAGAAAATGCACTCAAAAACTTGAAGAAAAATAGAACATACAAGGCTTCACTTGAGTGAGATCCCATATCACTTGAGTGATGCATACCAACAGCCAAAAACGCAGCAAAGTTGATAGTGTAACCCCCTCACCGTAATTATATTCGAATTATGAAATTTAAGTGAAATAGAGACCAATAAGACAAAAACACATTTAAAATCCCTCATCTTCAAGATGGGGTATACCGAAAATAGTTTAAAAACATAGTTAATCTGGTCTCACATTCACCTTCGGATACAACTACCTGTGCAGATAAATCACATAATAAATATTAGAGTGCATAACTAAAATCCCAGCAACCCTGGGTTACTTATATATATACACAATAGGTTTAAAGTTTCCCAAAATGGGGATTACATATCCAAAAATTTATATTTACAATCCATATATAAAGTAATCCCAAAATCCAGCTAGATAACCAACAGTCCTAAAATCTAAAATGTCCCTACAAGATCCTAACCACTCCAGGTTGGCCGCGTCCCCTTTGAGCCACTTTTCCTATCTAAAATGTTAGTCATTTAGAAAGAGTGAGATTCTAAAGAGTCTCAGTAGTAACAAATCACTCATACAATATATAAACACAAAGCATATAAGTTCATCATGTTTAGCAACAACACAATGAGTCATGGCTCACGCCACAACTGACAGCACTCACGACTGTATCACAATGCACTATGCCCGCTTTCGTGGTAATCACTATACCCGCTTTCGCTGTAATCACTATGCCAGCTTTCGCTATAATCACTATGCAGTAGCATCACAAGGCACAAAGCAACACAAAGCTCCATAAGGCGTCTCAATGCATCACAAGGCAACAGCAACAACAACACAATGCATGATAGACAAACATATAATACATTTACACAAAGTATAAGAGAGAAGTCACTACCTGTATATTTCCTGACGTTCTTCGGCATAGTGGGCTCACACGTCTGACAGATATCAAATCCTATACCAATTTACGGACAATTGATTAATCTCTTTCCCAAATACTTATTTCCATAATACTTTAAATTGGTTATCATTTAAGACTCTTTAGGTGACTATTAGAGACCTACACATATCCAAAAGGTTTGGAAGAAACTACCCTGAAGACCCTTTTTTCGAAGGCAAAACACATATTTTTGGCTGACTCACTCAAGTGAAGATGACCTCACTCGAGTGATAAGAGACTTGCACTCGAGTAAGACTAGTTCTCACTCGGAGTGTTTGACAGTGAGCAACCATCACGGCCAAAAAGTTCTCACCATACTCGAGCATAAGGTTTTGCACTCGGGTGACAACTCCAAAATGACTCAAGTCCCCGAAAGTGCAACAAAGAAGTGACAACCTGAGAGCATAGACAACATCAGATGGAAAAGCTCACTCGAGCATACCCCCAGCACTCGGGTGAGGAGCCCACACTTGCAAGTGTCAGAACACACTCTTGAACATCAACCAGTAAGTGACAACCCGAGAGCAACCTTAACCAAGAGTTCACACCATCACTCGAGTGATCACCAACATCACTCGTGGTGAAGGAAGTACACTTGATCTTTACTCATAAAACCCAGGCAAAACACAAAGAAGAAAGAGAAAATGCACGCAACACTCTAGTGGGTTCCTCCCTCACTTGAGTGATGCCTATCAGATTGCCAAATCGCAGCAACTGACAGAAATTCCCATATTGACCAAAATCATACCCAATGGTTCCCAAACTCCACACAGCTCATACTCACTCAAAATGACATAAGGAATCCATTGGTAACCTCCAAAATACTCAATTATCATTTTAGACACAATCTATGCCCTTGGGTCTCTATGACACACAATACCCAATTCCAATCAACACACCTCCCAACTTCAAAACTATAACCAACATTCAAGTAACTTCACAATGAACTATTTCCAACATCAATCACTATGTAATTCATACATTCAAAAATGGACATAAACCATGGCAAATTCTAGAAATTCCCAACTCATCAAAAAATCATAAATAATATACCAAAATGCATCAAATCCTTACCTCTTCGAATTGCCAAATCCAGAATCTTGATTCTCCAACTTTCAAATTTCTCCAACACTCAAACCACCACTATTCAAAATTCTGAAATCACCACAATAGAGCTCTTAACACTATGAACAAGTTTAAGAAAGAGGATTTGAGCATAAGAGGACCATTACTCACCCAAAATCAAAGCTTTCTCTTTTCTCTTTCCTTGCTTGGTCTGTCGAAAATGGAAGAAGGAAGAGAGAGAATTGGTGAGATATGGAGAAGATGATGATGATGATGTACAACTTTTCCCTTGTCCAAGCACCTTGCCGAATAGGAGAGAGAAGAGAGAGAGAAAGTAGGCTTTTATCCTTTAGAATGATCCCATGGTCCACTTTAAGCCACATGTCCACATGTTATTCACTCCTCCATGAGCTCACACAAATGCAAAGCTTAGGATTTCGACCCATAGCCAATAGATCTCAACCCTTGATTTCTAATCACCAATGAGTTTCCTCTTTGGTAGCTGACCAATTAGTTGGTAAATTTTCAATTTTACCATTTTGCCCCTGGTTTTACTATGATTATTAAATCATCACTATGAACATTTATATCAAATTCATATCACATTTATCCAAAAGTGTTTAATTACACTAATTATAATCAACATCAGAGTCATTAGCCCTTAATCCCAAATTGGGTCATTACAGACAACACTTTCCAAAATTTACCCAAGTAATTCCAATGATCCCAAATACTAAACCAATGCTACTCCCACATGAAATTGCACAAGGAATCCAAAAGAACCATCAAAACTATCAAATTCCTATTCCATTATTATGCTTTGGTGTTAAGCTTTATCCAATACCAAAATCCCAAAATTATCAAACTTAACATTTCAACCTTAAACCAATTCTATCTATCCAAAACACATACCAAAACACCTATTCCATGACAACAACATGCCATACACACAATGACCCTAATTTTTGAAAATAGGGTAATAATTACATAATTTCCAACTTAAATCAAATGTCACAAAACCTATATAGAAAGGTTTGTCTTACTCACCTCTACAACTTTTTCAAATGAGTTCCTTGGTTCTCCAAACTCCAAAATTCCTTGAGAGCTCAAACACCACCAAATGGGAAATCTAAAACCATAGAATTGAAGCTCTCATCACAAGGAACAAGATTGCAGAAGAGAGTTTTGGCATTTGAGGTCATTGGCTTACATTAAATCAAGCTTTTCTTCTTCCCCCTTAAGCTCCTATGGCTGCTGAAATGGGGAGAGAGAGAAGAGTGAGATGAGTGTGAGGAAGATGAAGAAATGATGATTTCTTCACACACCTATGCTTGTTCAACAAAAAGGAGGAGGGAAGAGAGAGAAAATGACACATAAAAGGAGGAGGGAAGATGAAGAATGGTCTTATCTGGCATTAATTAAGATTATATCAGTTTTCCATTTTATGGACTCTTATTTTGTATTGATTTCTTATTAAAGCCAAAGACTTCTTATTTTTTAGGGAAAAAGACACATAAAAACCATTTTAACTTCTAAAACCCCAAAAGGTATAATAAGAAATGGAAAGGACAAAGAGGTTATTAGGGAGGAATCTAGGTTTTTGAAGTTTTGAAGGTTTTACCAAAATGCCCCTTAATTTGATTTTTTGAAAAGGCAAGAACCCTTACTGGTAGCCAGCGCCAGAACTCTATTAGCTGGCCCTACCTTGACAACCTTCCTATCATTATAGCTTCGGCATTAGTGGCCAGAGCTCCGATGCAACTTCAATAATGCGATTAACTACTTTGGTATGGAGATTGACAACTTAAGCTCCCCAAGTTGTTAATGTGTATATCCAAGTTGTTATCAGGCGTCTTTGACAACTTAAGCATAGGCAATGATAACTTGAGTATAGCAAATAACAACTACCCCTATTAGGTGTCGTTGACAACTTGAGTATAGGCAATTGACAACTTAGGTATAAAGATTGGCCACTTGAGCTCCCTAAGTTGTTAATCTCTATACCTAAATTGCTAATTGCTATATTCAAATTGTCATTGCTTATACTCAAGTTGTCAACGACACCTAATAGGGGTAGTTGCTATTGCTATACTCATGTTGTCATTGCCTATACTAAAGTTGTCAATAATGCTTATCAGGTGTCGCTGACAAATTTAGTATAGGCAATGACAACTTCAAAATAAAGATTATCAACTTAAGCCCCTCCCCGACCTAACCTATCCTCCCCCTCAGTGTCCACCCTCGCCAATCATTTCTACTACTCACTACCTCCCCATTTGGCATCCCCTTCTATCTCATCTTCTCCCTTCCTCGATGGCTACTACTTTGTCACCTCAAGCATCAAAATGGAAATAGGTGTTGACATTTTTGGTATCAGAGCTAATAAGCGGTTCTGGCATTATCAGAAATGTATAATGATAAGGTTTTGCTTACATGGTGACAGGACATCATGGATGGTCAGAGTGAGCATATGATCGTGGTTAGCAGTCACAACGAGATGATGGTAAATCAGTATGTTCTGAACCGAGGGCCGATGATCGAATACTTAGGAAGTAACGGTATGCGTATGCGCTACACAGCATAAAAGAGAGTGCCAAGACTGCCTGTATACAGTTCAGAGCCTAGCCTGGCTTCACCAGGATTAACAAAGGTCGGTGAGACCGGAGAAGCGCCAGAGGAGTACGATTCTGACTACAAGTAGGAGGAAATGTCAGAGGACAAGCTAAACGATAATGAGTCTCAGGCAGAGCCGGTACAGGTACCGTACAATTTGAAGCCAGATATGGAGTTGTCCTACCTTTTCATGTCCAAGTATTACCTAGAACTGCAGGAGCACAATACCCCGAGAGGCCGGTACGATACATTCCTTAATAGTATAGAGATGTTGTATAAACTACAGATATTGTTGGGGGTTACGGTGATATACGAGTACTGGGTTCTTTCCACAATGAACACAACATTCTGGAATCAATAGAAGAACCTCATCGTCGAACTAGGCCTGAAGGTGAACTTCTGGGTTTTCTAAAGGCACATCAGAGGGCTGGTACAAGATTTCATGTATACTGAGCTGTTATGCGGGGCTACGCGAGCTATTTTATGTGATTAGGAGGTACCGACACGTATTTTGAGGCTAAGGAAGTCATAGGATACTAGTAGACAGAAGGAATTTTAGCCAAAGAATGTATTTTGGGAAAGGTACAGAGGAAGCTATAAATTAATATTTTGGTTATGTATGGAACAATATGTCATGTACAGTAGTAGTTAGGACATGTGATATTTCTATTTCTCTGTACTACTATAAATAGTTATGTATGTTGTGTGACATATTTGTACCCTGACTTTTTATGAAATGACAACAATGCCCTTGATTTTATATCACAATTTACTCTTCTTTAAATTTCATGTAAAGTGACTCTTCTTTAAATTTCATGTAAAGTGAATTATGGAAATGATACAACCCGAAGAAGGTGGTAGAGGCCGTGGTAGAGGTTGAGGCCGAGGGTGTGGTAGACAAGGTAACGATGAGGGGGAACCGAGGCCTGACCCTATCCAACAGCGAATACTGGATATGTTAGAGCAACAACAGCAGACGATGAATGAGATAAGAACTAATTTTTGGGGAGTACAGTAGAGACAGGACCACCTGGAGAGTCGCATGGATAAGTTCATGTGGGGGAATTACGAAGAACTCCAGGAGGAACCTCTAATAGCTAATTTACCACTAGAGCCTAAGGTGGATATCCAGTTTGGCTGAGTAGATTCAATAAACAGCAGCCGCCCACGTTCAGAGGGAAGTTCGATCCCCAGATGGAGGAATACTGGTTGGCTTGTTTGGACAAGATCTTTGATATGCTGTAGTGTCCAGATGAAGTAAAAGCCCGACTAGCCATATACAAGCTGGAGAGTAATGTCGATGCTGGTGGAAAGGCATGGAGCTCATCCTGAAGGGGAAGAATGTTCCTATCATATGGGAACTATTTTAAGAGAATTTCAATGAGAAGTACTTTCCTCTGATTGTCAAAAGAGAGAAAGAGAAAGAGTTCCTCAGCATCATGCAGCAAGACCAGGAGAATTTTGATGACTATCTGGCCCGGTACATCCGATTGTCACGCTACTAGTCATATGCCAAGCTGAATGACAATGAAGAATGGAACGCGGACATGATGATAGAGAGGCTGAGACTTGAGTTCAAGGATAGGCTAATCTCCCAATACTTCACGGAATTTAGTAAAGTGGCAGAGGAGTACCAATACATCAAGATATGTCTGACGAGCTAGTCAACACAGACTGGGAATCACAGTGGTTCTAGGAGTAGTAGCTCAACATAGAAGAGGAAAGAGCAGGGTGGACCTTCCGGGGGAGCTATAAAAAGGATGAATCAATCTGGGGGCCGAGTAAGCCATGGCTTTTCAAGAAGCAGGACCTATTGGCGTTGTAAAAAGCCAATTCACCCTCATAAACTGTTCAACAGGATCCCATTTAGGCCAGACCCGAGTAAAGCACCTGTCTGTTATACTTGTAAGAAGCCGGGGCATATGGCCAGGGACTGTCCACAGAAGTAACCGTAGGAGGAGACAAGACCTAGAGCTTCTGGCAGGGTCTATACATTGACACAAGAAGAAGCCATAAAGTTTTCGTAACTGATTCAATATATGATTTTTCTAAATGGCAGTTAAGTGCACGTTATGTATGATTCTGGTACAAGCCATTCATTCATTACATACGACTGCATGATATAGTTAGGTTTATCTGTGCATAAATCCCCATATGATTTGGTAGTATCTACACCTATAGGTACATGAGTTGTGATGGCTGATATTTGCCTAAATTGCGTAGTAATGGTTAAGGGACGTGAATTGACTGTAAATTTGATCTGTTTACCACTGTAAGGGTTGGAAGTAATTTTGGGGATTGACTAGCTGACAGCAAATGGTGTGTTGTTGGATTGTAAACAAAAGAGAGTATTATATTTGAATCCACAACCACAAGCTGACAATGAAATAACTCTTAACCTTCTATCCACGGCTAAGGTTAAGAGATATCTACAGAAGGGTTGTCAGGGGTATATGGTATTCTGCTCTATACAATCAGAGGACGGTGTAGTCTTGGAAAGTCTCCATGTAGCAAATGAGTTCCCTGATATTTTTTCGGAGGATGTCAGTAGATTACCTCCAGATAGGGAAGTGGAGTTCTCAATTGATTTAAGGCCTGGAGCGGGTCCAATTTCTAAAACCCCATACCGTATGGCTCCAAGCGAGATAGCGGAGCTAAAGAAGCATATCAAGGAACTACTTGAGAAAAGGTTCATACGACCTAGAGTATCACCCTGGGGTGCTCCAGTGCTCTTCGTAAAGAAGAAAGATGGAAGCCTGTGTCTCTGTGTCGATTACCGAGAGCTAAACAAGGTATTCTCAAAGAACAAGTATCCACTCCCTAGAATTGATGATTTGTTTGATCAATTGTCTAGTTCCTATGTATTCTCAATGATCGATTTGCGATTGGGATACCATCAGTTGAGGGTAAAAGCAGAGGATGTAGCGAAGACTGCTTTCAGAACCAGATATGGGCATTACGAATTTCTAGTGATGCCCTTCAGGCAGGCCAATGCACCTGCTGTGTTCATGGACTATATGAATCGAATCTTTCGTCCATACTTGGAGCAGTTCGTTGTAGTCTTCATTAATGATATACCAGTGTACTCACGAAGTGAGGCTAAACACGAAAAGCATCTGAGAACGGTTTTGAATGTATTACGGGATAGGCAACTCTATGCCAAGCTGAGAAAGTATGAATTCTGGCTTTCAGAGGTAAATTTTCTGGGTCTAGCTGTTTATTATCGAAGGTTTATATAGAATTTCTCCAGAATTACATTACCGTTGACAAAATTGACGCAGAAAGCTCAACATTTTATGTGGGATGAGAATTGTGAGAAGAGCTTTATAGAGTTGAATCAGAGGTTAACCACAGCACCAGTATTAATGATCCTAGATCCGCAGTTTCATTTTTCATTTATACATATGTCAGTGGGCATGAATTGGGATGCGTATTGATGCAGCATAGCCGAGTAGTAGTACATGCATCCAGACAGCTAAAACCTCATGAATTGAACTATCCCACCCACGATTTTAAGTTAGTGGCAATTGTGTTTGCTTTGAAAATCTGGAGATATTATCTCTATGGTGAGACTGTAGAGTGGTACTGCAACTACAAGAATTTGAAATACCTGTACGATCAGAAAGAACTTAATATGAGATAGCGCAGATGGATGGAGTTGCTGAAAGATTACAACCTCAAAATCAGGTATAATCCCGGTAAGGCTAATGTTGTCACTGATGCATTAAGCTGAAAATTAGTGCAGGTGGCATCCCTAATGATCTTTGAGCAGAAATTGATCAAGGATTTTAGAGACCTAAATCCGTCTAGTCAGATTCTGTTCGGCAGTGGGGTTAACCAGATATACATCGATTTGAGGGCGACAATTGAAGAAGCCCAAAAATATGATGATGAAGCGCTATCTATCAAATGTATGATTGATTGGGGTGAGACTCACGATTACGACTTGTCTGCCAGCGGGCTTGTCAGGTACAAGAAGCGGATTTATGTTCCACCACAACTAGAACTAAAACGACAAATTCTGGAAGAGGCACATAAGAGTAAGTATACTCTGCATCTAGAAGCCACAAAGATGTACCATGATGTGAAGGCTCAATACTATTGGCCGGGGATGAAAAGAGAGGTGACTAAGTTTGCTACTCGTTGTTTGACATGTCAAAAAGTGAAGGTTGAACATCAATGACGATCGGGGCTTTTGACGAATCCTGAGATACCAGAGTGGAAGTGGGAAACCGTTACTATGGATTTTGTGACTGGGTTGCCTAAGGTCAGAAACCATGACGCTATATGGGTGATAGTTGAAAGATTTATGAAGACAGCTCACTTCCTACCGATTAGCATTTACTATTCTCCTGATAGACTAGTAGAAATTTACATTAAGGAGATTGTGAGATTGCATGGTATTCTGAAGAACATCATCTCTGATTGAGATCCGAGGTTCACTTCCAAGTTTTGGAAGGCGGTACATAAAGCTTTGGGTACCAAGCTCCGATTCAGCACGGCATATCATCCTCAAATTGATTGGAAGACAAAACGGACAATTCAAACTCTTGAGGATATGCTAAAGGCGTGTGTGCTTGATTATAAAGGTAGTTGGGACAAATTCCTTCCGTTGGCAAAGTTTGCCTACAATAACAGTTACCATTCGAGTATCCAGATGGCTCTGTATGAGGCACTCTACAGGAGGAAGTGTCAATCGCCTGTATGCTGGACTGAATTGTCTGAGAGGGAATTGATAGGGCCAAACCTTGTTGATCAGACAATGGAGCAGATAAAGTTGATCAAGCAGAGATTGTTAGCTGCTCAAAGCCAACAGAAAAGTTATACATATAAGAGGCGAAAATCTATGAAATTTGAAGTCGGTGACCACGTGTTCATGAAAGTATCACTTGTTACGGGTATTGGTAGAGCATTAAAAGCAAAGAAGCTACAACCGAGATATATTGGTCCATTCAAAATCTTAGAAAAAATTGGGCCTATAGCGTATCATATAGCTTTGCCATCGAGTTTGAACAGGCTATATGATGTTTTCTATGTTTCTCAGATGTAAAAGTATCAACCTGATCCAGAGCACGTAATAGAGTATGAGGATGTGGAAATGCGTGAGGATCTGACTTATGAAGTCATACCTGACCAAATCATTGATCGACAGGAAAAGCAGCTCAGAAACAAGAGCATTCCGTTTGTTAAGGTCGTCTGGAGAGGGTTATCACCTAGAGAGGCTACGCTGGAAACAGAAGAAAGTATGAAGAAGCGTTACCCAGAATTGATAAATGTATAAGTGTAGCAAATTTCGGGGATGAGATTTAATTAAGTAGGGGAGAACTGCAACACCCCAAATTTTATATTCACCAAAAATATATTGTAATTATTTGAGTAATTCAATAAAATGGTGAATATTCATGGAAATTGGATCTTGTGAATTTTGAAATATTCATATTCATAAGGAAATGGGCAAATTAATTCAAGAAATGAATTAAATTACAAAGGTGACAGAAAAATCATAATTTTGCCAATATAGCCCAAGATTAATTATTTTCCAATTAATTGGACTTAATTTCAATTAATCAAGGAAAATGTATAATTGGATTATTCTTGGTAAAATAAATCAAAAATTGTGAAATTAGGGGGAATTATACATAATTCAATTATGTGAATTATGGAATTAGTGAAAAGCAACTTTTCTTCTCTTCTCCTCTCTCTAATTTCACCCAACCATGAAGATAAGGGAAAAAATTCGATTTCATCATCACATGCTACATGAATAAAGTTATGATGGCTATGCTACATGAACATATCAATGATGACAAAGGTGGAGTGTACACAACATGGAAGTATGGTGAAGTGCATGATGGGAAAAGCTTGAGTAAAGGAAGAGATAAACTTGATTGCATGGAAGGATCTTACTTGTCTTGTAAGAGGAGAGGGGGGACGGTATTCTTGCCTAATCAAGGGAGAAAAATTTGTACAATGCCAATGGGAATTAAGTGGAGTAATCATGGGTAAATATGAAGGAGGTATGGGTGGATGTATACTTGTGACAAGTGTTGAAATCTCAACCCTTGATGAGATCAAGGGCTAAGAGGCAAGAAGACTCAAATGATAAAACACATTTTCTCTATCCTCTTGGACACATTTCGGCCAAAGCAAAGAGAAAAGAGAGAGAGATAGTGAACTCAGAGAAACTTCAAGTGTTAGAAAGAAAAAGGAAGAAGAGGTTAAGGTAAGTATGGATTCTTTGGTTTTTCTTGTAGCATTTCCTTAGAATCCTTCTCTAAACTCTTATTTCTCATGAATCCATGGTGGTGAAGACATACTTTGAGATCAAGAAGAGAGGGAGGAGGAGCCTAGAGTAAGAGGAAACCAAGAAGCCAAGGAGGGTAACTTCATGAACTTGCTTTCTTGCGGTGTTGTTGTTGTTTCTTGACTTTTCAAGTTTCTTTGTTGAGTTTAAAAGTTGGAAAAGCTATAACCCTAAGGAATTATGCTGCCTAACTTCCTTTGAATCATGGTTAAGATGCGTTTAAATAAGTCAATAAGTGATTTGAAGTGGAAAAGTACAAGTTTTGGAAGCTAAAATACAAAACTCGATTTTTTCCCATTTTTTCTTGAATTTTGGCCAGAACCAGAAATGGGGTTAGGAGTTGGATTTTCATGAAATAAATGGTTCCATTGGATTTAGTGGGCAAAAATATATGGGGTTATAGTTGGGTACTTTTTCGGTAGAGGCCAAAAAAGCATAATTACGAAAACGCCACTGAAATCCCTAAATAAGGGCTGTCAAGGGTATTTTCGTAATTTGACAGTGAATTTGGTGATTTCGAGCCTGGAAATGGATTTCTTGGGCAAAAATATGTCAGAATAGCCTTAGTCAAAATTTATAGAAAACATGCCATTAGGCCAAGTATGGCGAGGACGAACCGGGGTTCTAGGGGCATTTAGGTAAATTTTCACCATAGACTAATATAACCACAAGAAACACTATGGAAGAGTCTAAAATGATACTTGGAGAGGTTATGACTTATTTCTTGTACATTTAATAATTTAGGACCGAGTCAAAAGTCGGAACGACAAATTTTACGAGACGCATCTAAACAGAGAGTTATAAAGCTTTAAGGTAGGGACATCATCCTTCATACATTATGCTATAGTTATGTGATTGTGTGGATGCCATTTTTTGTAAATTCACTTTATTAATCAACATGATTTGCCTAGAAAGGGGCAGTTAGTGCTAGAGGTGCACTTACACTGAGAGTTGGCAGAAGTCTAACCGGTGTGGATTGTGGGGCTGGGCCCTACTCATATATACATGACGATTATATGTTTAAATTGTTCATTAATTGGTGCATACATTGGTGCATGTCATATTTACTTTTCGCATTCTCTATGAACGATAGCATATTTCTACTGAGGTTCTTCGGAATCTCACCCTATTTTTAAATAAACACCTCAGCGAGTACCAGTGGGTCAAAGGGCAAGGATGTAGACATCGGAAAGTGAGCGGCACGTGTCTCAAGGCATGGACAAGATAGTGGTTATATTTAGTCTATGTTTTGGATATTTTGAAGAAATTTGTAAATATTAAGTTTCCGCTGTATTTTCTGTATTTCGTCGACGAACGATATGGGTATTGTACACGAATAGTTTTATCAGTATAATTGTACTTTTCTGTATGCCCATAGAATTCTGTCTTTATTACTCTTCAATTTTCAAAATGGAAACGGGTGTTGACATTTATTGCATTTATTCTTTCTCACTTACCCTCTTCACATAGGAGGGTATAGTTGAAAAAATAATATTTAAGTCACAAGTAATTTCCTAAATCTTTAAATTTTGGTTGTAAGATTCATAGTTTCCTCTTTCTCTTCCCTTTCTCTTGTCTAGTGTCCTATTTAGATCTATTTACTTTTTCGTAATACTTTTCTAACTTGGAGGAAAAATAAGAAACTAAATAGGAACTAAAGAGAGAAAGGATGAAGAAATAGGAGAGTACACCCAAGTTTAAAGATTTAAAAAATTACTTGTGACTTGTAATGGAAACTCTTCACAAATTTGGAAACTTGCAAAAGGATTGGGCATCTTTTAATAAGAGTAAAATCAATGAAAATAGGAAAGTAGTGACTACCTCTCATATTGGTAAACTTTCCTCCAATATCGCAATCTTTGAAAGAGGGAACTCAATAGAAATAAGAAAGTAGCAGTTACCTCTAAAATTAGGAAACTTTTCTATTTAGTCTTGCAATTTCCAATCCTGCAACTTGACTCCTGTTTTTTTTTTTTTTAGATATATATATATATATATATATTTTGGTTCACTTCTTTCCAGCACAGGAACACCTTTTTCTTTTTGTTGTGCACTTTTTTTTTTCACCTTCATTTTTTCTTGTTTTTTATGAATTATTTTCGCTACTACAAAAGAGCAAACAAAGTTATATATACACAAACAATGCGTGGAAGAGGAGAGAAGAAGGGAAAAAACAAAATGATGAAAAGAAGGAAGAAAGAACGCAAGGTAAAACAGGAAGATGGAAACAATGAAGATAGAAACAAGAAGATAAAAGAAAAACACAAAAGGATATAGCTTAAAATCTAGCAATCATGGCTCTGATACCACTTGATATGAGGATTGGTGTAGATCAACTAGAAAACAAGTATGAGAATTGAAAGACCCCAAAAGAACTTATTTCTTGTAACTCCAAACACGAAAATTCGGATGGATGATTGGGAGAAGACCTTAACTAAGCTTGTTTCTTACAACTCTAACCACGAAGATACCACAAGAATGATCAATCCCTTGATATTATCACAGTATTCTCCCAAGAATACAAGGAAGCAAGTAAAACTCATACAAAGAAAAGCTCCAATGAGCATGCTTCACCAAATATCAGTGACTTTGCTCTAATGACCTCTGCTTATTTTCAATAGCTTGAAGGATATGTGCATGTGATTAAAAGCAATCTTCATGTAATCCTGTCATTGTATAATAAGGTAAGGATCTTGGAATGCTTCTTGGATTCTGGTCCTTGATTTTGCGACTGAAGAAAAGCTTTCCACTGTACTCTGAGAGTGCTGAATGGCTTGTTGAGGATCATATTTTCTTCCTGCAAGCTATATTCTGTTGATGATGAAATGATAAAGTAGGAAGAATGTTTCTAACAATCCTCCACAAAAGTATTTTTTTTGTAACAAAAAAAGATTTAAATGAGTTGGATTCTAGGGGTTTACTAGATCCAGGGCATCCCCTGAGGCTGAAAAGCATTTTAATTCAAGAATGAACATTTAATGTCCAAAGTTTTGCCCATCTAAATTGATTTGTTGTGCCTAGATTAGAGATTGTTTGTGCTACATCATGATTTTGAAGGATGTTGTAATTAATTAGATTTGACTGTATAAACTCCATTGAAATTGCCATTCCAAATGAGTTGGTCTCTAGCTGGAAACTTAGGAATAAGAATATGTCGAATCTGCGAGAAATCTTGGGGATGATGAAGCTGTTGCAATAATAATAGTTCTTGATCTAGCTTATGTTTTTCTAAAAATTAATGGATGTCTAATTAATGACAACAAAATTTTAAAAAAAAATTGCACTACCTTCAATCCTTGATATAAAATTTAGTTAACTAATCTGTAAAGATTCAATAAATTACTTAATTATAACACATGTTATATGACCTCTCTGAAATACTTATGTGTATAATTATATATCAACTTATAAGTTAAATAAATTAATTTAAAAAAATGATAAATATAAACGATAAAATGAAAAAAAAAGTATCGCATTTATAACCAAAATTCACTTCTAAACTAGAGGTAGTATTGATTTAAAGACTAGAGAAGAAATATTTATAATTAATTAAAACGGTTTTTTAACAGAAAATTATTACGAAATTTTATTAAAGGGAGAATATGACGCACAGTACCACTGAAATATGTATCTCATATTGGTCCCATGAAATGTCTTATATTTTCACTGCAGTGCTTAGGAACTTGCTTTGAAATTAAGTTTATTTGTCAAATGACAATATTGTCCTTACATTTATTTTTTTTAAAAAAATTCCACCGTCGGTCAATGGAGCTCTGGCATTAGTCACCGGAGCTCTGGCACCGACCGCATCAAAATTATTGGGAAGGGGATAATGTAAAGATCAATGACTACTTCACTTTAAGAAATAAGAACAATTATTTTGAGATAACAACCAAGACCTCTCTTTATTAAATATACAAATGTTGGACAAAGTTAAATAATTGTAACACCATTTTCTATAGCGGAACCTTCCCAAGGTTTACTCACACTTATCTTATACAATAAAGTCTAATCCCTTTAAGAAGACATATAAAATTATGCTTGAGAAAAAAGAAAATTATTGCGTGCAAGTACTGCTTAAAGTGAATATACATCGTAATTGAAATCCAAAGTAATGAAGAAGCCATCGCAAGTTATCAAGAATTAGACAAAAAAGGCTGGTAGATGTACTCCATAATTTGATCACATCGATGTTAACTAAGAACGTATATGCTTTACCTAAAGTTGGTGATTTTAACTTCCATTTCGAGCTACATATTTATCATTTTAAACAATAAAAAAATTAGATCCATCTGCGCGCAATTCTCTACACCAAATGAGAAATGCTTTCATTTTTTTTTTGTTCTTATCGTGCTTGTTTTTAAATTAAAAAAAATAAAAATAGAGATTAGTCATATTATTTATAATTTGTGAAATATATGATTTCTTATATCTTTTATATGTTATATTGATTTCTTTTTTTATAATAAAGAGAATGACACTAGCCTTTATCGGGGTTTTTATTTCTTAAAGTCTGTTAAACTGGGGAAATACTGGGAAAATTTTATTTAAGAGCAAAGGAACCTTAATGAAGCCAATAAAGGTTGGTTCAGTTAGTAAAAGGGTTGATTCATAACTATAAAATTGTGAGTTCAAATCCCACCGATGTGAGGACTTCATTGGTAAGTAATGTGTAAGTACCTCTACAAGCACTCTACAAGCACTCTTTGAGCCCAGACACATGCCTTAGCCCTGGTGAGCTCCCTTTTCCCAACTCACCTAATCTTTTCATTACAAAAAAAAAAAAGGAACCTTAATGAAATTGAAATTTAAAATAAATTTGCATAACTTGAGATTTGTTAAAAACTTTTACAATCAATAATCAATAAGAAAACTAACGGTTGAAGACAAATATGGCAAGATTTAAGTTTTATAATTTTTAAATATATTAAAATTTAGGGTTAAATGGCTAAAATATTCTGAAAGTTTCCACAAATGGGCATTAGACACCAGGAAGTTTTCGAGGGGGTAACTTTGCCTGGAAATTTCAAAAGCAGGGCAATATTGCCCTGACCTAGCAAATATAAACGGTCAACAATTAATTGATCGGCTATGTTGAGATGGCATACCCACGCGGCATTCACATCACTTGGGTTAAAAGGCAGTTTTGCCATATGGAAGAGCTATGGGCACTAAGAAATTTTTTGAAGGGGGAAATAACTCCTCAGGTGTCACAAATTTTGTTTGTTGATTTATCTCATATATGGGATGCCACCATCAAGCACCAAATGATCTATTAAAATGAAAAGTCAAAAAAAAAAAAAAAACCCCATAAATCAAAACTAAATATATGAGCAGAATCATAAACCATAAATTCAAAATAAAAATCAAAGCCAAACATCATCAAGTTCGAAAAAGTAAAGGACAATGTTGGGTTCATGAAACTAGAAGATATAATAGAAAAAAAGGGAGAAAACATAAGAAGGGAAGACCACTCATTAAAAAATTCTTGCCTAATTTGTTTCGTGAAGAATGCCCATATCTATCATCAGCAGGACAGAAGATATGGGATTGCTTCACCAAACAAATTGTGAAGAGTTTCCCGGTGAGTTCGTTTTCTTCCGTTATAGCTTCCGGTTTCCTAAACTTTAAATTTTTGTTTGCTGTTTCTAGATTTGAGGGTTTTTTGTCTTGCTTTTGATTTTCATTTTCTAGTTTTTGTTTTATTGGTTTCTGTGCTCATATGTGTGTGTGTTTTGATTATATAGGTTCTTTAATTTTGTTGAATTTTCAATTATTTAATAATTTGGTATTTGTTGATGGCTATGAAATATCAAAAAATTTTCCAGTGTTCATAACTCTTCCATGGAAACTTTCAAGGTAAAAATGCTCTTTAGCCCCAAAAAAAGTTGACATGGATGTCACATGGGCGTGCCACATCAACATAATCAATCAATTAATGGTTGCCCAATTAGATCCGTTAGGTCAAGGCAATATTATTACCCCATTTTTCTCATTTCTCCCTTGACATTTTTTTTCCCATAGTAATCTTGTTATATTGCCTCGACCTTGAATGGTGCATTAATCTTTTGAATCTGGTACCACCGCCTCAAAAACTTTCTGGTGCTAAGTGCCCATTCATAAAGACTTTCAGGGCATTTTAGCCATCTAACCCTAAAATTTACATCTTTGACAAACTCATAGTTTTAAAGTACTTCAGTAAACATTATCTAAATCCAAAGACATACTAATGAACCCTCAAGACTCAACTCACTTAAATTTTTGTTTATAGAAAAAAAATAACAAACCCATAGCTACCTTGTTAGAAACATAACTCTTTTGTATTAAATTTGCAACTACTCATTTGTATCAAAACATCTACTTGAGTTGTTCTGTAAATTGAAAAATTCCGAGTCACAGGAAAACAATCTGCACTTGATTTGTATCAGTTAAGCAACTTTTTCTATATTTGAAGATTAATTTGATTTTCTACTTAATCTTCACCATTCAATTAGAACCCCAAAGTCAAGGGTGGTCTTCTTAATATGAGATCTTGCATATAATACACTTTTCACTACAAATAATACTCTTATACTATCTCATGTCATAGTTATAACCAAGGTATTAAAGACCGGACCGGGTATTGAACCGGTCGGGGTACTGGGTTAAGGGTCAGTGGGTCAAACCGGGACCAAACCGGAGCTAAACCGGGACCAAACCGGTGAGTAATTGAAAATTTTAGGCTTATAGTATGAAATTCTAAAGGAAAAAGTTTAAAAATTTTTTTTTTTTTTTTTAATTTGGGACCCGGACCGGACCGTGAACCGGACCGGTCTAGGGACCGGTTCAGCGGTTTCCGGTCCGGACCGGCCGGTCCGGGAACACTGGTTATAACATTAAGTTGATTTTTTTTAACAAATTAATGAAGCTAAATAAGTTACTTAATCATATCTTATTCTTAGATTATATATTAATTTATTAGTCAAACTAATTAGTTTAAAGAAAAAAAATATAAATATAAATACTCTAAAGTAATTTAATTAACTCTCTTAATTTCTCTAAAAAAATCAACTTTATCTTATAATTAAGATCAGAAGGAATATTAAATAACAGACATAGTATTAAACATAGTTTATTCGTTCTACAAAGCACCAAGTATGAATCATAGTGTAGTTATTCAGGTCAAAAAATCAGTAGCGTAGTTGCATTTTATATTCGTAGTATATAATCAAACAGTTCATACCCCGTAATCAAATCAAGGCTGACTCGAACGGACACATCCTGTTGATTACATATAAATTGTTCCTTCGTTTTTCATCTAGTTCTGTACTTAACATCTAAAATAATGTGACATTAAATGGACAAAATTGAAGTAAAAATCATTCTTACAATATACATTATTTTATTTTAGTCTTGGCGTATTTGTTTTTCTATGATATGAAGGCAAGTAAATAGATACTGAAATAGTATATAGATTCAAAATCCATGTCCTCATTTCATTTTCATTAAATAAATTCATCATATTCCGAGAAAATCAAAGGTGCATTTCTTAGAGCTAAGCCATGTAATATTTGTGGTGAGAAACACAACGGGGAAAAATCATCAGCTACAATAAAAACCTGTCTGCACATGACATTTACAAGAAATTGTTAACATTTGCAAGGGTGCAAACGGACCCATGAGGATAAATTAGGGTATCAAATAGCAAAGCCTAAGAGATGAACATTTACAAAACCTATACCAAAAACCTACAAGAACGAAAAACTCAGTGTGAACTGTCAGAGACCCAGCCAGAGACAATACCCTCATCTACTGGTTTCGGACCCCCACAAGACCTTGAAACTGATTCGAAAAGCTTCTCGATTTCTGGGGCACATCTTATGAACGACCTATTCCAAAAGTTATATCTGGGGTTCTGGAAATGACACAGCAAGTGCAATTAAGATTTTGAAGCCAAAGAAATGGAATGAGCGTACTATATAAATATATATATATATATATATAACAGAGGGAAGGGAAGAATACCTTGATCAGCTCAATGAAAGTGATGAGCAGGCCCCATGGATGGGGTCGGTTAACAATAAGGCGTTCTAACAAGACTCTAGTAATTTGTTCTTGAATGATTTCCTGCCATGCAGAACATGAAATATTCAGTTAACTAAAACATGCATTGCTCCCAAATCACAAGGATTTTAAGTCTGATCATTTACCATATGAACGTTTCATAAACATTACTAGCTAATATACAACAGAGCTTCTCAAGGCCAAAAAGAAACGAAAACCAACAGTTGGACGCAAATATCTATAAGATTAAGATATCTTAACATTTCACAAGAAATTTGACAAATTTGACTTAAGTTTTCTGTCAAGATGGTGCCATTGCATGCGTAAAGAGAACAAACATAAGAATAATTTCAAAACTCAAGAAATTTTCACAAGATGACGCACATGGGAATGGCTCTGGAAACATTAATGGAAATAATTTAAAAACCAAGGGGCAAAAGTGTCATTTGGCCCTACCCTAAAGCACATAAATACTGAAACTAGGGTATTTATTATATTATTTTTTAAGAAAAAAGTTCTAAGAGATTGCCATTCCACAACCATCTGAATCACTAGCAAAGTGAAGGTCCAAGAGTTCAGATATGACAACAGACAGACAGCACCTATGTACAATAAGCATTTTGTCCAACAGTATTGTGATTAAGTTTTAAGATAAAAAAAGGTGCCAGAAATACATGTTCACCTGGTTTGATTCAGCAAATAAGTAAAGAAGGATGAATGAAAAGTAGTGTGTGTGAGTATTTGGGTAACGTAGTTGATTCGCAATAGCATTCAGGAAAAGGTAGCGCCCCTCGGTATCCAAGTCCACAATTAGAGTCTTGAAAATATCCAACGCAGCACCAACAGAAAATACAGACAAAGGAAATGCCCCTGCAGCCGATTGTGCATGGGGAGTTCTTCCCTGCAATTGCTGGATGGCCTGAAAAGATAATAGCCCAGACAGAAACAAAGAAATAAGAATCTACTTAAGGCATGAGATAGCTAAACGGGATTCACAATCACAAGATCCCCAGCACTTGAAGCAAACCGCTTCCTCAATGCCACAACTGATTTACATTAGAAAATCAAAATATTCCAATTTTTAAACCTTTTAGAAGTTTCTAAATGTTTTTAAGGGGAAAATTCTAAACCAGCTTCGACCTGTTTTATGAATTTCAAATATCCAATCCTTTGCTTCACTAGCCAATTAAAACGTCACAGCCTCACTGTTGTGAATAAATATATAAATTTGCAAGAATCAATTTCTTTTTCATCATATACGTTACTCGCATCAGTTTATTAAAATATTATAAATCAAATGATTATGCCACTTAGGGCTGGGTCAGGTGGAAAGGATGATGCAGTATATGGCAGCTGTACAAGTTAAAAGTCATCCTAACGTAACAAAAACAATCAAGAGAGGGTAAATCCAAACAGCACAAATCTCTATTACGTAGTTGATAAATAAACAATTAAAAAGTTGAAGATGCTTTGACAAAACTCTACACTCTTGAAAATCAACATAAAATTTTATCATATTGAAATTTTAAAAAACAACATACCTGCATTCCAACGTATAACACTAGTGAGTTTATCAACGGAACATTGTAACGGGTCCCAGCAGAGGCAGCTTCATTAGGTGAGAGGAGCACCTTCTGCTTTAGTTCAGACAAAAATTGAGTACCCTGTTGCTTTGTCTGCAGATATTTGATCAAATTAATTATGAATCAGTTTGGAGAAAGGAGAGCCGACAATATAGGAAATTAAAAATGCACCTTGGCCTTTTTTTTTTGGGGGAGGGGGGGGGGTGTTTCACCTATAAATATCTCAATGGAAGCAAACCAAAATGCTGGCTTCGTCAACAATTCATAAAATAAAATCACAAGGTGGGGTGTTACCTTCAGATATTCATCTACATCAGCCTTCATCTGCTTAGCCTTGAGGGCTGCATCAACCTCCGAAAAGATTCGAGGGGATAAAGTTATTTCTTGAAGCAAATCAATCTGCAAAAGAAAGCAGAAAAGGCAGCTATGTAATGCCAATATTCAATACTGTGACCAAGAAAGAAAAAGTAGTCAAGATGAGTTTTAAAAGACCTTTAGATTAGGCGTGGATGGATCTGGTAGCCTCATACTACGAGGAAATGCACTTAAAATAATATTTCGCATTTGTATGCAGCTAGGAGGAATAACATCACAGAAGGTAAAATGATAATCACACAAGAACTCGGGGAAGTCATGAAGTAGCACTAGGAGTACCCTAAGTGTGCCTTTATAGAGAAAATGAACCTGATGAACAAAAAGGAAAAAGAAGACAGAAAATATATACAAATAAGACTCGTTATCACGCTTTCAACATAAAGCAAAGGAATAAGAAAAGGATATAGTTACAAACCGGCACTCCAAGTTCAGCATGCCTCAAAAAAGGCTCCATGAATTGGAACAAATCTACAAGCAACCTTTGAATGTAAGGCCAACCTTTATGACCATTACCAGTCAACATCTTTGGTAAGAAACTCCTATGACTTGTCAACTCAAGCCATGCAAAGCTGTAAAAAATGTTTAAAAAACATTATATGAGAAATATACCATCACAATATCATACTGACAGAATCCCAAAGTTGTATAAAGAATAATACATAAATTGTTACTTCGAAAAAAAAAACTTCAGCGAGTTCCAAACAAAAGATAAATGCACCAGCATTAGTAAAATAAGAAAACATTAACGATTCAGAAAAACAAGAGATGCTATTGTGCAGAGAACAAAGTATAACTATGGTTACTGGGAACTACTGGGCATTTTTTTTTGCATTTGAAGGTCTACTCTAAATAAGTTAAATGCTAGGGATACTTTTTATACACTCTCGTCAGCTATAGGGATTCTAATGAAAATCCTCCTAAGCCATAGGCCTATGGAGTCTCCTCACTTGTCAAGGAATTAGAACTTCATTCAATTGAGTGTTTCTCCCAGCATTTGTTTTGTGATCATTCCACATGGTATTAAAGAAACAGGAAACATCATCCAACTTCTGTGTTACTCATTCATATTCGCAGGCCTTCAATCACCTCTGTCTAGTACAAAATCTACAATTTTGTTCCTAATTAACCCACCCCCAAGTCATCATCATTTGGCTTCAAATCAGACCAAATGTATCAGAAACCTTCATACATCATCTTCTAGCCCAACCCAGCAGCTCCAGAACCACCATCATGCACTAACAAGCGCTGGTACCAGTCCATTCACATGACAACACGTGAGGGAACATGAGCCCTACCCCTCCTCCACATATTTCCATTTCATGAAATACCTAAATGATGGCCATTCTAATAAACCAGCCAGTTCACATCAGTGCACAGCATATAGAAGCATAATTTGCATATTCAGTAACAAATTCCTGGTTAAATTTAAGCCGCCAACAATGAACCAGGCCCTAAGGATGAGGAACTCAACAGTAACATCAAGCACAAATACAGGATTTTGTCAACGAAATAATTGACATAGATAACACCATCAGGCAAATAATTACTGACTGGCTAATCATTTGATTCAGAAATAGCAAATGTTGCTAATGACAACTCACTGAGAAAATCAGAACATACAAGGATAATGCAGAAACAAATGTATGCCCAAAAGCAAATTATATTCCAATACTAAAACTTCTTCCAGAATAATAAAGTTCAACAGCCAATGGAGAATTAATATATTCCAAGTCAGACCTGAATCCAGGAACGTTGAGGGGCTGCAAAGCATGAAATGCGTTGGCAAAAGCAATCAAAATCTGCAGTACAGAAAACATTAGTTAAACATGCATGATTGTCTTGAAAATTATGCTAGTATGGCTTAGCAGTTGAAAGCTACAAAATAACAATTTGCCCAACTAATCAAAACAACTAGAGAACGGTACCAACAAGTCACCAAAGATTGTCCCAGAAAAGCTTCCTATAAAATCCTTTGCTTAAAAAAAGTCAGACGGAGTGCTTCATATAAACTGACAATGCAGCTAACATCACATAACACAAAGAAACTTCATTTCATGGTTTCTATTCAGAAAGATTACTAATTTATCGTATGCATTCATCCCCCACCATGAGCCATCACAATTTTAACGATCAATCTATTTATCGGCATTGCTTCACAATATCTAGGGTCAAGAAAAATAGAGGTGTTTCATAATTCAAAGGAGACAATTTACTATCACCACAGAACTTGGTTTAAAACATATATTGGCCCAACACAATTTACTTTTAAACTTCATTTGTCATTTTCACTTGAAACAGCTTCTGTGAAATCATTTGAACAAAGAAACATAGAGAGTCGTCACCCAAAAAAAAAAAAAAGACGCATAGAGAGTAAATTTCACTTCTTTTACACAATTATCTAAAATATAAATGGTTCAGATTCATGTGATAAATCATATATATGACGTTCCTATTCTATACAAAGATTTTGAAAATAGTAAAAGAGAAATTCAAAAGGGAAAAAATGACAAATACCTGAAGGTTTGCACCATCAGTAACAGGCTCAAGCGAACCCAGGTCATGAAGCCAATTAATGAACAATCTGAAAAATGGCCTAGGATTGTAAGATGCCTTCTTTTCCTCCGCATCTTTTCGAATGAATCTGACAGTCACTGCCAGAATCTGAAATGGACCGTGGAACATTTAATACACCACATTTTAAAAATGAATTCTCAAGGAGGAAGAATGATTGATGCAAATTTGTATGTTACAAACCTTGGGAAGAAGAAAGATTTTGCTTGATCCCTGCTTCATAAACAGTTGAATTACTCAATAGCTTGTTGTAACCTTTTTAACAAGAAAATAAAAGGGGACATAGTTTTCACCTTTAGTATTGTATAGACAAGCTTAGCAAAACTATCAATTGCTAGAAATGACATTGTGTGCATTTGTTGAGGAGATTGCAGTGCTCCTGAACTAATCACCTCAGAAGATAGGCAATATGCAACAGCCAGTTCCTGAAACAGGGCAAAAGAAAAGTTTAATAATTATAACCCTCATTTGGGAAGGATGTTTGATTGCATGAAGAATGAGGTGCTACCATCAAAATCCTGAAAAAACGATCAGTTATGTCATCGCCCTTGAGAAAACCATTCTGATGTAACTGTAAGACGAAATGGGCAGCAGCTGCATCATTTGCACCAGGAAGGTCACATATCCTGTACCATTCTGCAAACAACATGGACACCTACAATGAATTTAACAGCAAGTCAGTACTGTGAAAATGCTCTTAAAGCATCTATAAATCTATAAATATTCTGAAATATCGTATTCATCGCTTGTCCCAGTCAATCACAATTCGGTGCTTGCCCACAAAAAACTAAAATTCACCAACCAAAAAAAAAAAGAATATACTTTATTTCAAATATCATTTCCTAACTAATAGAGAATTATTGAAGGCTAGAGTATATATTACTTTCTCATTTCACATATCGAAGGGTTACAGCAGTTTATATAGACCAGAAAACAGAGGAATCATCGCTGGTCAAATATGATATAATGAGACATTATTACATACAAATCAAAAAACTTTCCTAAACTAAAGATACTAGAATCAGGGATATGATGATGGGTTGAAATCATGGGATGTAATGCTGAAATCATGGGATTAATCATGGGCTGATTTCTAACACTCCCCCTCAAGCTGGAGAGTATATGTCAAACATTCCCAGCTTGCGTCGAAACTCTTCAAATTTAGATCTGCCCAGTGGTTTGGTCATTACATCTACAATCTGTTCTGCAGACCAGATATAGGACAAAGCCATAATGCCTACTTCAACTTTATCTTTAATAAAGTGCCTGTCTACCTCAACATGCTTTGTTCGATCATGGTAAACAGGGTTTCTCGTCATCTCAATGCTGGATTTGTTGTCGCACCAAACTTGCATAGGATCCTCATATGGAATTCCCAATTCCTTTAGTAACCGGATAACCCAAAGTCCTTCACATGTTCCATCATTCATAGCTCTCAATTCTGCTTCCGCACTACTCTTTGACACAACAGTTTGCCTCTTGCTTCTCCACGTCACTAGATTTCCCCACACATATGTATAGTATCCTCCCGTTGATCTTCTGGTTTCTTTGTCTTTTGCATGCTCTGCGTGAGTGTAGATCTCTAAGTTTCTGATTGTGCACTTCTTGAAGAAGATTCCTCTTCCTGGATTGAATTTCAGATAACTCAAGATTCTGTAGACAGCTGCCAAGTGTTCTTCCTGTGGTTGAAGCATGAACTGACTAACTATTCCGACAGCATAGCTGAAATCTGGGCTTGTGTGGGTCAGGTATATCAACTACCCTACAAGTCTTCTATATTGTTCAAAGTCAACCGGGACACCATTTTCTTTGATTTCCAAACGACAACTTGCTTCCATCGGTGTTCCCTCGGGCTGTGCCCCTAACAGGTCTAGGGTATACTTCCGTTGAGATACATTGATGCCCGCCTTTGTTCTTGCCACTTCCATACCCAAGAAGTACCTCATTTGGCCGAAATCCTTAACCTGGAATTTAGTAGACAAATCCCTCTTTAGTTGGGCAATAGAACTTTCATCATTTCCAATAATGACTATATCATCCATGAAGACAATCAAGATAGTGATTCTTCCCTCATCATGCTTGATAAACAATGTGTCGTCTGCTTGCCCCTGGCTATACCCAAGTTTCTTTGTTGCTTTGTTGAAGCGGCCAAACCATGCCTTTAGGGATTATTTTAGTCCATACAGTGACTTGTTAAGTTTGCATAATAACCCGTTCGGAGCTAGGACTCCGTCTAGAACCTCCATATAGACATCTTCCTCCAAGTCACCATTCAGAAATGCGTTCTTAACGTCTAACTGATGTAGTGACCAGTTCAAGTTAGCTGCTATTGACAACAATACTTGGATTGTGTTGAATTTGGCTACAGGGGCAAAGGTTTCCTGGTAATATATTCCATAGGTCTGTGTATACCCTTTCGCAACTAGTCTTGCTTTGTACTTGTTGATACTGCCATCTAGGTTGAATTTCGGGGTAAAGATCCACTTACACCCGATAGGTTTCTTTCCAAGAGGGCAGGATATGATGTCCCACGTCTTTCTTTCCTCAAGTGCTTTTAACTCCTCTTCCACAGCCTATTTCCACTTTGGGTCAGCCATAGCTTGTTGGAAGGTGTTAGGGATTTCAATCTGTGCACTGTTTACAACAAAACTCTACATCTTGACAGATAGGTTACCATACGAAACAAACCATTGGATTGGATGCTGAGTACAAGATCTTACCCCTTTTCTTAGTGCAATAGGCCAACCCATCTCTTCAGGATCTACTCTCGAGTCAGATTCATGGTTGTTCCTTAGAGTGGGATTGACGTTTCTCTCTGCCTCCTGAGATTGTTGCTTGTCATCTCCCTTTGATCCATTCTCCATATCCATCTCAGTCATGATCTCAACCTGTGTTTCCGAGTCATTAGGGTTGGTGTTAGGAGGTGTAGGAGTTAAGGTCCCAGGATTTTGTGGCAAGGTATCATTGGCATTAAGGAAGTTAGGTAAGGTATCAGGGATTTCTGGGGTAATAAGTAGGGCATCAATGGCTTTGTAAGCTGATTCATGTGAAATTAGCCATTCAATTTCTGAGTACTCCACCTGAATGGGTAATTTGGGATAGTAAGCGTCTTCATCATAGAACACAGTGTCTTTGGAGACATGCAACTTCTTGGTAGTCGGACAGTAACACTTGTACCCCTTTTGGGTAAAGGAGTAGCCAAGAAAGATGCATTTCTGGGACCGAATTTCTGGCACTGAGCATCAAATTTGCTTCCATCAGGGGCATGGACAAAGACAACACACCCAAACAGTTTTAGAGGTAAGGGGTTGATGAGAGGGCAATTGGGAATGGTGGTAAGAAGTGATTGGATAAGGGTGGCATAATTGAGGATTTTGGAGGGCATTCGATTGAGGAGATAGGCCGCAGTTAGGACTGCATCTCCCCAAAAGGTCGTGCGTACATTTCGTTCCATCAGCAGTGTTCGGGTTACCTCCAACAGATGACGGCTCTTTCGTTCAGCAACCCCATTTTGCTTAGGGGTGTAAGTTCAGAAGGTTTGATGATGAATTCCGTGCTGATCAAGAAATTCTTTGAAGGTATGACTAAGGTATTCCCGACCATTATCACTTTGAAAAACTTTGATAGAGAATTGAAATTGGGTTTGAACAAATTTGTGAAAGCTTTGGAAAACTTGGGCCACATCTGACTTTTCTTTCATCAAGTAAACCCACGTGAGTTTGGTGTAATCATCAATGAAAGTGACAAACCATTTTCCATTTTTCATTTTATTTGAAAGGTTGTTCTGGCCAAGCCCCAAAAGTCACTATGGATGAGTTGGAAAGGAACGGTGGGTTGGTAGGGTTGTTTTGGATAGGAAGGATCGGGTTTGTTTAGCCAATTGACAAGTTTCCCAGTGAAAAGGAACAAAATCATATTAAATAAATTTAGAAACACGTCTCATGTAATCAAAACTAGGATGTCCTGAACGACAATGGCATAAGAGTAAATCTTTGTCTTGAGAACTTGAGCTCACTAGGGCACATTGTGCATTCCAACTCGCTTTATTCGTCATCTTTGATTTCTCCAAGTAGAAAAGTTCATCCCACTCTTTAGAAGTCCCAATCGTCTGTCCCGAGTGTAAATTCTAAAATAGACACATATCAATGTCAAATATCACTCTGCATATATGTCATTTCATTAACTTGCTCACAGATATTAAGTTACAAATAAGCGCTGGGACAAATATAACATGGTGAATGCGGACTGAATTGGATAGTGTGATGGTGCCAATTCCTTCAACTTTAGTAAATACCCCATTAGCAACTTTGACACGAAGGTGCTCCGAACACAGTTTAAGAGTTGTGAATAAGGTTCGATTACCCGTCATATGATCTATGGCTCCTAAATCAACTATCCATGCATCGTCGCTAGTCCGTATAGTATTGAGGGCTATGATAGAATTACTTGATTGGACAAGATTAATACTCAGCAAAGAGTTGGACTTATTCTCTATTTCAAGTATCCGACGGAGCATCTACAGTTCTCCTTGACTTAAGCAAGTAGTGTCCTCAGCCTTTTGTTCAGTGGAGGTGAGATGACCCTGTGGTTTGCTAGTGGATGATTTGCCGTGCAGCTTCCAACATTCCTCCTTGATTTGACCTTTCTTCTTGCAATAGTTGCACCATTTGTTTTTTCGTTCCTCCAGCAGCCCTCTTATTGCAAGTGCTAAACTCTCAACAAGACTTGGGCTGCTTCGGTTCAAGAGATTTCGACTCTCTTCGAACTGCACGTGATTGATGACATCAAAGAGGTGTGGCAGGGGTTTGATTCCCATTAATCTGCCCCGTATTTCCTCAAACGACTCATCGAGTCCGAGAAGAAAATCATAAACTCTCCCTTCTTCGACTATCTACTTGTATAACTAAGCATCCTCCACATTTTTCCATGGGTGCACTTCAAACAGGTCCTGTTGTTGCCAGAGTTTGATCAACGCATTATAGTAATCAGTTACAGTCAGAGTACCTTGTCTTAAATCGCAAAGTTGGCGCTTCAAATGGATCAAGGCGGCAGTGTTATCAAGAGAGGAATAGGTTCTTCTGGCTGCATCCCAAATCTCTTTTGCAGTGTTTGCCAGGAGGTACCCTTCACTGATGTCAGCAGTCAGAGTTACATAGCCAAGTCATAACTTGGTTATTTTCAGTAAACCAAGTATCAAAGGTTGGGTCTTCTGGGGCTGGTTGTGGTGCTGCCCTATTGATATGTTTTTCCTTTTGCTTTCCACGGATATACCTTAGCACGCTTTGGGACCATTAGAGGTAATTCTTTCCATTAAACCTATGGTTAACTACCACACTCTGAGGTTCTGGAAATTCTGATGCCATAAAGCTGCTGTTGGTAGTGGAAGATGAGTGGTTGGTAGAAGAGGTGGTGGAATTGGTACCGGAAATAAGTGCAGCAGGATGAAGTCCATTTGTAGATGAGTTTCCAGGGACGGAGCCAAAAAGAGGAGGAAATTTGGAATGCTTCTGGACAGTGACGCGTAGGAGTCACAAGCTTGCACTATGGTGGCGCGTGCGAGTCACGCGCCGCTCCGATCGCCGCCGCTTCCCTGGGATCCGCCGGTCGGCGCCGTCCGGTCCTGCCTATGGCGGCGGTGTACTATCACGCGCCCCCTACTCCAGATCGAAGAGCACCGATCTGATTCTCTCTCTCCCTCTCTCCGGTCTGTCTCGCTTAGGGTGGCGCTATTTCTAGACTCAGTCGCTCAGCCTTGCTCTCACTCTCTGTTTAGCTCAGCTCTGATACCATATTGGAGGCTACAGCATATATTACTTTCTCATTTCACATACCAAAGGGTTACAGCAGTTTATATAGACCAGAAAATAGAGGAATCATCGTTGGTCAATGATATGATATAATGAGACATTATTACATACAAATCAAAAAACTTTCCTAAACTAAAGATACTAGAATCAGGGATATGATGATGGGCTGAAATCATGGGATTAATCATGGGCTGATTTCTAACAAGAATTAAAAGTACAAACAATGTTTCACATTGTGCTACACAGTATACTTTAGAACAGAAGTTAGAATATGTTTTTCATGAGGCTTACACGGAAGTGAAACTCTAAGCCGCCTTAAAGCGGCTTATCTTATTGTTGTATAAAACAATTTGAAAATACCTAATTAAGATTCCAAAATAATAACAAACTCCACGTCTATAAGTTTCTCAACAACCCCGTGCAAAAGGAAAAAATTAAGATACATTTTAGTCCATTAATACTACTACACACAGGAAAGAAACAATATAAAAATATCTCATCATAATTAAAGAAACAAGAAGTGTTTGTAACCAAACACAATAGAAAAAAGATGTGTTCGTCATATTTCTGTTTATTATAAAATTCTAAAATGAAAAATGCATTACATAGTAACTCATTAGTCTATCAAATATCCAGAGTGAGATGTGACTAACACGCCATGTCCGAGTCTACTTCACAAAAAATAGCACATTATCATTTTTTAACATATTGTTTACTATCCTAAGAATGATAAAGAGACAAGGTCGAAATGAAGTGGAAGTTAAATTGGGGGGGGGGGAGTTATTCCGCAAGTGACAAAATTTCGGTATTTGGGATCAATTATACAACAAGATGGTGAAATTGATGGAGATGTCAATCACAAAATTCAAGCTGGATGGTATAAATGGAGAAAAACTACTGGAGTTATTTGTGATCGGGAAGTACCTAATAAAGTAAAAGGGAAGTTCTATCGCATAGCAATTAGAACAACAATGCTATATGGTAGTGAGTGTTGAGCTTTAAAGAGACTACATGAAAATAAAATGGGGGTGGCCAAGATGAGGATGTTGAGATGAATGTGTGGTCATACAAAAAAAGATAAGATTCGTAATGATCATATACGTGAAAGAGTTAGAGTGGCCTCTATTGAAGGAAAAATGGTAGAATGTCATTTGAGGTGATACGAAAGCCGTTGAATGCACCGGTGAGGAGGGTTGATCAAGCAGTTTGAAGTCCTGTAAAACGACGTCGTGGAAGGCCGAAGCGAACGCTTAATGAGATCATAGAGAGAGAGACCTTTTGATTAATAATATATCCAAAGATATGTTTTTCGACAAAGCACAATGGCGTCGTGCGATCCATGTAGCCGACCCCACCTAATGGGATAAAAGCTTTATTGTTGTTGTTGTTTACTATCCTACTCCCTAAAGCTAAACCTAAGATTACTCTTTAATGTCATACTACTCTTTAATGGCATACAACAAGGTAAAACTATAGAAGATACAAGTTCGTAACGGTTGAACTTCAGGAAGCCCAAACTAAATTAAGAGACAACATAGGTTAAGGTGGCTTTACTTAGTTCAAGCAATAAAATATATAAAACCAGCTATCAACAAAAGCAATAACAAGGAATCCCAGATCTATTTAAAATAACTTTATATCAACCAAAGAACTTTTTTCCACAAAGAAAGTTGAGCGAAATTAAGATAAATTGAAAAAAGGAATTTTCTCAGCATGTCAACTTGTGACGGATCCAAGAATCAACTAGCTTCTTTTTAAGAAGCTAGATTTAGCTCATCTAAAAGCTTTGCAAGCAAATGTATGATTTTCTTATAACATAAAACAAGCACATAATATAAGACGTACAGACAAACAACAGAATATGAAACAATCTGCCAACTTATAGGACATCATACCTGCTCACGGAACTCACGGAATCCAGCAGGATCTGGCTCAACAGATTCAGCGCTGTTAAGTTCCTCTCTGCTAGCAAGTGGACCAGGACTCTGTTTCACAAGGGAGTATATGGGAAAAAAGGGTTCAGGACAGTTATAAGCAAAATATTTTCCTATCAATAATAGGACAGTGGCTGTTGAATTATGCGTTTCCTCAAACCTTTTTGTCTCTGGATTGTTTATTCTTATCTTCTTTTCCAGTACCAATGGCAGATAACAAAGCTGCATTAGCAGCAGGATTCTTGATCATCTCTACCAGCTGCTGTAATGATTCAGGTGATCCGGGCTTTGTAGAAATCTGCAAAATATGTAATGGCATAGGCCTCAGGCACTGAGCAATCTGGAAACCAACACAGAGACAAATACAAACCTTTGCCAAAGCATCAACAAGATTGTGAAATTCTGAGATAACTTTGGGTTCCTCAGCAACCAAGGTTTGAAGAAGAGAAATAGAAAACTCCATTGCAGCCTCTGCACATCATCCAATGTGTCAGTTGCATTAAATTAAACATTAATGATAGAAAGATACAGTCAGCCAACGTACTGTTCCTGCCCCCATCAATCAGCTTTGCCATATGAACGTTGTATTCAGCAAGGTTTAGCAATTCACTGCGGATAAGACCCATGGTAATATCTTTATTAAATTTCCTTTCTTCTTCAGAATAAATTACCTGCAACAAATTACACAATAAAACAACAGATTTTATGGTAAGGGTACAATAAAAGATGCTGAAATAATCATCTCCATTAAAGATAATAGGATAATACAAGTCAGATGTCAAGCTTTATTTCCAAGAAAGATAGAACATATAACAAGCAAAAGAGAATGAATAACAATCCAACAAATATCTATAAATATATGGAATCCTTCGACCATTTCATTCATTTAACTTAAGTCAACATTATTTCCTCTCCTCCAAAAGTAAAAATGAAGAGTGGAAACCATGCTTAACAGAATAAATGTCAATCCAACAAATATATATTGCAGGTTCACTATATCATATCCAAAATTCAGCCACTGGATACTAGCTCATGTGGCAAGAGTAGAAGGTGTGTGTTATGTGGTATTGATAAGTGCCATGTGGATAGTCTTACAAGGGTTGCATATGTATTCAACTATATTCTGGTTAGTTTGTTAGATCAGAATATGAGCCAAGTCAGTATGTAAGCTTACATGTGTATTGTTTCCAAGTTGTTGAATGAGAATTTCCTTCTCGATTTCTCTTTCTTTCTCTCTCTCGATTTTCTGTACCAGTATGGATGGTATCCTAAATTCGAGCCCTCTCGGTGCAACCAAAACCTTGAAGAAATTATAATTTAAAAGGGAAGAAAATCATACCCAACTAGTAAGTTCCTTCACAGCAAGCTTGCAAACATCACGAATTGCAGTCAGAATTGCAAGATGGGCACCCAGATGAATGTTGTTTGATACGTTCTCATATAAACTTTTAAAAACCTGTTGGAAACAACATCTAGTCATTGTCCTTAATGAAGATAACACACAAGGCAGATGAGAGGACTATGAAAGCAGTGAAACTAGCAAACAATGAATAAAATTCAAGAACAATAATACTCCTAGTAAAAGACAGCACACCTTTTGAGCCACAGCTAAGGCTGCCTCATCGCGACTAACACATCTCAAAATAATTTCAGGAACCTCAGAAATGACTCCCTAAACAAACGTCAAAATCCAAGCAAAAACAGAAGTTACAATATGCAGGAAAGAAAATTTTAAATGAATGTTTTTAAATTAGTGTGGGAAAAAAACACAAAGGAAAGATATAAATTCATGATCAACATAGCAGCAGAAATTGAATAATTTAAAAATATACCTGGATTTCAGCTTCTCCAGAATCATTACAGATCAAAGCCTCCAACTGAAAAGAATTAGATGAAGATCGTTAATAAATATTGAGAATAAACTTCAAATTCTGATAGTAGTACCCAAAACAAATCACAATGCATAGCACAGCAAGCCCTTCAGAGATAGCAATTTCCAGAGACACCCTCCACAAAAAGAGCAATAAAAGTTGGAAGAAAAGCAACACAATTCCCACAAGTTTGGCTTGAACAAATCTATACATAGAACTATCATCATTCCCTCAGTAAATTGGTTTTCAATGTATGCAATATCCTGACAAAGCATTTGTCACATTAAGGATTAATTTAAAAGCCTATATGGGAATAACACCAAGCTGCTTAGAAGCTAGATCAAAGCTTACCAATTTGAATACTAATTTCAAGCGCACATGATTTTTTTCATAAAGATAAACAAAGCACGAAAGTGGAGTCTTTTGGCAAAGCAAAAGAAAGAATTATCGGCAAGTAAAATTGCTCTAAATTATTCAAAACATGAGATGCAGACACTTTGGAGTTAGTTGCTACTTGTTAGATGTGCTATATTAATTGAGAATTAAAAATTACGGATGAGGTATATAGTTAGAGTTTTATTGCTGTTGTCTGGATATTAGTTATCTCTATCCTGGATAATTATTTACCTGCTATGAGTTTGATTTCTTTGCTTTGTAAAGCCAAGGATATAATAATGAACCATAAAGCATGAGATATTTAAAAAAAAAAAAAACTGATCCTCAAGTCTGTTTCAGGAATACTGTATGGTTAAATTAAACTGCCAAAGATACGCAGTAGGAAATAGAAATAACTTTAAATCAAAACCTTTTGTGCAACAACTTGGTATTTTTCAAGGGCATCCCTTGTCATGAGAGAAGGCTCAGAGACACCACTTCCAATGCGCTCAACTACTGACGAAGCTTGTGGCTGTGGAGATGCTCCAGATTCCTTGAAAGATATCAACATAATGTTTAGATGCCAAAATATTATCCATCAGAAGCGCATTCATCAAGGATGTTTATATAAATATCTTACTTTCACAACATCAGGAGAGTCATGCAACTCAGGGGAGGATGCAGCTGAAGGATAGGCAGCAAGAGAATCATTCTCTACACTATGCTGGGGAACACCATCAGCTCCTCTGAGGTGAATTGAGGGAGGAGCACTGAACCAAGAACAGAATTATCATACAAATGCTTTCAAATAAAAGAATGTAAAGAAAATCAACAAAATAAATAACAAGAGAACCTGAAGTGTGAAGCCAAGTTTGACTCTGCTACATCATCTGACATTCGAGAGACTGCTTCATATCCTGTGCTTCCAGGGCCCACTGAGTAACCTGGATTAACGGGTCCTGATCCAGGACCAAAGGTTCCCGTGAGTCCAGAACTGCCAGATTGTACACCAACACCCCCAGGCATAGAATGAGAGCTCTGACTAGACTGGTTTTGCCACGGAAGCCGAACAAAGTCCTAATATAGAAATCGTAAGCAACCAGAAATTCAGTAAACTATTCCTAACATATGACCACTCTACCAACAATTTAGAATACAGAAGGTAGCAGTTTAAATACCTCATAGACACGTTGCTGTTGTATTGACAATTGACCAGGTTTTGGACGAAGTGGCTCAGGCACACCACCCATAGAACCTTGTGTATACAAGTTTGCATCAAAAAATGTTGGACCCATACCCTCTCGATGCTTCCTTCTCAAAGAAAGCTGCTGACCTATCTCTGCATCAATGGTGCTTATTGCCTGCAAAATAGTGTATACCACCAAAAGCACACTGACCATTATACAACCTTGTGAAAAGTATGACATCTCCAAACAACAACGAGTGATTTTGCACTATGCATTTCTTAAACTTCTAGGGGGATCTAGTACATTTTCACCCTAAACATAAACAAATTTCAATCATACAGCTAAGTTTTTCATTTTTCTGTAATCAGAACTTAAATATACAACGCAGGATCAATTTCCTGCCAAGACTTCAACATAGTAAAACATAAATGCAAAGCCACTCAATGAAATTAAAATGGAAAATTTTCCCATGAAGAACAAATAAGTACATATAATTCAATGGTTTGAAAATATTTCTTGAACCAGATACAAAATTGTTCTTTTGACTTTCTTTTTTTTAACAATTTGATGGTTTATGCATTATACAGCACCAAATTGTAAGTAATGATACATTATAATCATCCCGGATTGACCCAGGAATTAGTTTGACATTTATAATCCAAGTTAGAAGGTTTCATTATAATCAGAAGTTTAGAGATGGTTTGCACCAGATTGTAAGAGTGAAAACTAAATCAAAGCATCTGACAAAATTACTATTTACAGATAAGAACAAAAGCACAAAAGCAGAGTCACATCCAACCAGAAAAAAACACAGGGCTATCTATGGACATAAATAAAAAGAACCATTCATCTTGTCCAAGGCATGCTATAAATATAGTTATGTTACTGAAACATTACCTAAATAATTCAGAGAACATACCAAAGACGCAATTGGCAAAAGCAAACACAACAAAGTCATTATTGTCAACCCCAGAGAGCCAAGAACATATTTGGAAATTATAAAAAGTTACCGCTACTGCTATACAATCAGCAGAACTAACCTTTTCAGTAGCAGCCTGTTCAATGACAGCACAACCAAGATCAAGATTATCATTGGTAACAAGTTGCACTGCTTGTTCAAGAATTTCATTTGCAATATTTAAACCCTGAAGGGAAGTCCTCAGTTGACTTGATATTGATGCACGTAAAGGTTCCTGTAAAAAACCAGAGTAGCAATATGGAACAAGTAATCAAGTCATGGCATAATAAAGTATGACATCATAAAGAAATTTCTCATATTTCATTTTGAAAACAGGTTAAAATAAATAGTAATATTTCCAAGCTTTACCTTGCATGTGACATGAGCCAGACTCCCAGCCAAACTTGCAACCATCAGGTGTGCAGCATTTAATATACGTGTCTCATCTGATTCCATGGCATAATCCTATGGTTAAGTGAATTTAACAAAATGAAAACAGAAAAGTCAGAACAGAGTTTGCTGACAAAAGGCTTCCAATTTAAAGGAAGATCAAAATAGTTTTTTTCTATATACTGCAAAGGACATGAATAAGATACTTGGTTCCTTCCAAATAACATCTGTCATTCCCCAATTACATGAACCAGCTACAATCTTAAACAATGCAAGAGATTATATACTAGCGGAAAACCTTGATTTATCTCTTAAGAAAGTCCCCTCTAACCTCGTCACATCCCCTATGCTATTATGACCAGACTTCAAAAACCATGACTACAACAACTTTGGCACAAAAGGGTACTTTTTATGAGCTCCAAAAACTACTCACACTAATACCACATGGATTATAGACTTTGGAACTTCTGACCACATGATAGACTAATATCAGTCATTCTCATTGTATACACCATGTGTTGGAAATTTAAAAACAAAAATTTGCTGCTGGTTCTTAGCTTTTGTTGCTGGTAAAGGAATCAGTGCTCAATGAATCAAAGCTGACATCTATTCTGTCTATGATTCAATAAGCTTGAATTGCTCAGTTAACTTCCTTTCATCTCATTACGAGTTTCAAGACCTATATAAGAGAATAATTGTATCTTATTTATTATGCCAGCACTATTTTTTCTCCAAAATGGTTGATAAACATTCAACAGATCTTACTGCTTCCCAACTTCAAAACACAATTGTTAATATGAACTTTATATTTCATATGAAAGAAGAAGTATTTGCAGTGGAAAGGAGTAAATAACAAGAATCAGGTAAAACTTGCAAGGTGTAAAACACAACTAGCTAAACCTAATAAAAGAATGGAATTTTTTAAATTGGCAAGAATCGAAAATGTGAGATTTCAAAGCCAAGAAATCATCATTAAGGCTCCATTGAGATGCCAACCTTTAACACAAGTTCTTTTGTTGTTTGTGTTGCTATGGAAACACTACGCTGCACAATACCAGATACGATTTCTTTGATAGCCCTATCCATTGCAATTGGAACCACTCTGTTGCATACATATAAAAAGGCACACACAGAAGGTCAGATCTTCTGAGATTCACAAGAGAAGTAAACAACTATAGTGAGAATGCCAAACCTCTGAAAATGCATTTGCAAACCCAAACTACTAAGCTTCTGATTGATAACAACATGAGTCCCAATATTAGGTATTGCCGTTGGAACCTACAAACACAAGCAGCAGCCAAGTCATTTGTGCATAAAAAGGAGTGTACTGTGAAGCTATACATGGTCCAATAGAAAGGAAAAAGGCCCTTCAGTGGGTTCCAAACCTGGCTCATAGAGAAAGGAATCGAGGTTGAAGAAAGTCCTTGAGCAACAGGAAGTTGATCAGACAAGCCCAAAGCTGCTACCTTCTCTTCTTCCATTAATGACCCAGTAGAGAGATGAAGAGGCGCGGCATACTATTCCATTGAATAACAAAAATGTTAAAAAAAACTATAGTACTTCCAAACACCACAAAATATTAAGAGAACAAACCTGTGACAACAAGTGGGTATGTCCCCCAGTATTAGATGGATTGGTAACTTCAAGTGGTAGTTCAACTTGATTTACTGGGGGTACAAGGCCTGATTTAAGATCAGTCATTATTTGTGTTTGGGATGCCCCCACATCTTTATTAGAGAAATCAGGATTTCCATCAACTTCTCTTTTACGATCCTTCAGGAGAGAAGTCGGTGTGATATCTTTCATATCTACGCCAAGATTTTTTAATAAAACCTGGATACCACAACTTGAAAATGTAAGTGACAGAAACTTATGCTAATAAACACTACTCTGACAACAAAATGAACACCAAATCTACCTCAATATCAAACTTGAGGTTCATTTTTAAGTTGGGCATTGAATATATCTCAGCAAGTAATCCAAGAATTCCCATGGTCCAAGGATTAGGTGGTTGATATGCAAGACTACTTTGGCATGGCTCCAGGATCTACGACATCCAATCGAACATAAAATAAAAAAATTTTTAAATGAATAAAATAACAGCAGATTAAATCTAACTATCATTATGTAGTCCATATTATCAACAACTTCTATAAAATATACCTTCGAAGTAAATGGAATAACTGCAATCATCAGTCCCTTCTCATACGCCTACAAAATTAGAAAATCAGTGGAAAAGAATTTGATAGAACAAAGGAAATTTCACCAACGAGATATTCCAAAAAGGAAAAAGCAAATGGTAAACCAATGTGCCATCAGACGTTGGTAATTACATAATATAGATATTACCTCTATAATCAAAGACTTAGGGTCTATTTCACGAGCCCGCAAAACCTGATTCCTTCCAATTGTTAGCTTTCCTAGCCAGCTGCCCAGATTTTTCAGTAAAGAGCGTTCTTCTGAACTTGACTTTATAAGCTCCGATCCTAACAGAACCTGACGAGGACATAAATGCCAATTACTGGTTTAAATTTTCAATTTCAATAATTCATCACTTTCAAGGAAAAAAAAGGCAACAGCTCAAACCTTGCAATTCTCGTAAGTTGCTTGGACAATTTCTCTAATCAAAGGCTTTGAACTAATTTTGTCCAAAAATTTCAGGTATAAGTCATGGAAATTTGGCTCAATGCTTGCTCTGTCGAGATGTTAGTGGAAAATGATATAAGTAAACATCTTACAAGTACAAATCCATTTAGCTGTATATTCAGTTATCTCCACGAATTTTAGAAAATCCTCTCTCCTCTCATTTAGCTCTATATTCAGTTATTTCCATGAATTACAACAGCAAGTAGGAAGAAAAAGCAACTTCAGATATTTCCTTCTTGCATTCTTAAAAATAAACACCACTAAATCTACCGTACTTATCAGTTAATACAACAAATCATTTTGTATTCCGACGCTGTACTGCATTTTATCTATTAAATCAAGTATACTGACCCTATAACCGTGCACATTGAATCAACATAAAACAGAGTTAGAAATTGCATAATGTCGATTTCTTAAGTATTCTGACCTTTTCATAACCATATATTGGGCAAACCAGGGATAATACTGCTCTTTCATAACTTCAGTAAATTCTTTTGCTTTTGCTTCAACATTAGTGGCAGAAATATTGTTGATTATGAATGATATTTTGTCCTGAACCTCTGATCCTGGAGCCTGATAACAGAATTCAGAAACAATGAATGAACAAATAATCCCAAACCTACAGTAATTTAATAACTAAAGCAGACAGCAGGAAGAGAAGCTTGAAACAAATGAAAATCCTTATAGTCAGATAGTTAGGACATCCAAGCATCCACGTGAATGATATATCTCAATGAAAACACAAAAAGAACAGCCATTGTCAACAATTTTATATGATAAATAAGGAATAAGAAATAGTGCAGAACCTCAATGGGAGTTTCTCTTTTCTCAGCTGCTGCAACAAGCGTTTCAATATTCAAAGCAGAACCAAACCCTACAAATGAGGAAAATCAGATGAACAAATCAAAACTTCTAAAAATAAGAACAGGCTACAATATTCTTACAAAAAAGGATGCATCGTTCTAAAGTAACAGAAATATACTGGTAGATGTAGCTCCACGTGAAGGGCGAACAAAACCAGGAGAAGATGATAGCATTGACGGGGTGCTGACTGTGCTATGTATCTGCAAATATAGGAACAAAACAAACCAGGGTAACGATAACGGATGCCAAAGACAGATCACAACACTCAGAGTTTAAAGATATGAACAGTGGATACAATGGCAGTACCTTATTGGTTCCAGAAGTATCACCAGATGTAACTACTGAAGATTGCCCGACAGAGGATAATAGAGGTTTAACATCAATTGATGAAACAGCAGAGGCTCTATGACGATCATCTAAGGCACTATCACGTCTTTGTTGAAGCTGTTGTAATGCAAGTTGCTGTCCAGGTTGCATTATACTAGACCCATTAAACTGCTACAAGGACACAGTATAGAAAAATGTAAACTGGAATGGCATAAAGAAATAAGAACAGTGGTTGAAAGGAGAAGCAAATAGCTTCTTTATTTTAAAGAAACATTCACATGAACCTATTGCACCTCTTCTCTTTCCACCCAATGCTTATTTTCTCTTTATCTACCTCCAAATACTCAAAATGCATTTACTTGATAAATGTAGAGGATTCGGATCAAAGGAAAATTGACAGTGTTTAAATCAGTTTCTAAAAAAATCATTTAGAAACCTGTTGCATAAACTATCAGACATAAATGGCAAATAAGGGCAACAGAAAATAAAGACAAGGGTCATCCATCTGCCTCCCACTCAAGCAAATGACTAAACCAGGTAGCGAGAACATCTTAGCCTCATCACACTTGGGAGAAGTGAAAACGTTCACTAAGGTTTCACTCATTTACAATCAATAATAAAACACCAACATTCTATTTACATTAAGGAGTTAAGGACACAACCTAATTGTAACAGATAAAAATCAAACACTCCTGATCAAAAAGCTACACTCAAAACAACATCCATATTCTCAGACCACATATTAATAAATCAAATTAGCTAATCAGTTTGTGCAGGGGATACAAAAGTGAGAGGCTTCTTCATAGTGAGGATGGCAATAAAAGTGGGAAAAGTAAAAAACTACTTACTTAAATCATCAATCTTGTCATAAAAACAAATCATCAACAGATGATGACTACTAGTTTTGAACATTTTCAAATTGAAGGTCCCAGCTGGTTAGACTACCATAACTGATTCATCATACTACATTATTCTAACAAATCATAAAAGAGAGGAGAGAGAGGAATCTACTGCTTACCTCCACGTGCCCAGAGGTAGTTGCAATAGAGTTATCATTGTTAATAGTAGAAGGATGGTTGATCCCATCTATTTCTGCATGACCTGATGAAATTCTGGCTAGAGCCTGCTCAATGAAAGCTACTATTTCTGCATGTGTACTGCGCAAATGAGATATTTGAAGAATATGATTGCAGTATTGCGGCCACTCAATCAGACGATCAACAAACTGCTCCAATGCCAGACTTCCAAATAGAAACATCTGCATATAAATGCTGTCAATTTTTTTGGCCTTAAATACTGTCATATTTTACATGAGATGAAAACTAGCAAAAATACTTATCAACCCAATCCAAACCTTTGAATCAGCAGGTTTGCGCAATGCATCAAGAACACAACGAAGAGCAATCCCAAGACTGAGATGAGTTACAAGCTGATGCTTGATCAAAGAACCTGGTCATGTTCAAAGTCTTTTAATAAAATGAAAGAAAAATAAATATTAAATATTAAAACAAACACATTACCCCAAAAAAAGAACAATTATCCTTATGCAAGCTTTTGCAAACTCAAATCTACTATAACTTTTGGAGATCTATACCTTCTGCTACTTGTTTTTTTCCAGATTAATGGAGTTATTAGTTAGCGATATTGTTCCTAATTAGCTTCCTATGATTTTCTCCAACAAAAGCATTCACAACTATTCATAATGACAAATACGGACCCTCAAATTAAGAGTTTTAAGAGTCTGATGCGGTTTGTGACCATTATTTATGACCACACATGCTTTTCATGGACGTTATTCTCAGAGACAACTGAATGTTGCCCAGAATTTTACAAACGCCCATACCTTGATACAAATTCAGTTCTAACCAGTATAACGACCTTCAGAAGTGACAATGCAAAAAAGGACACCTCAGTACGTCCACTGAAA
The DNA here is from genome assembly GCA_963242795.1 of Inga leiocalycina. Taxonomy (NCBI): domain Eukaryota; kingdom Viridiplantae; phylum Streptophyta; class Magnoliopsida; order Fabales; family Fabaceae; genus Inga; species Inga leiocalycina. The sequence goes on from OY725328.1 coordinate 27,004,445, forward strand.
ACTGCCTAAACAACAATGGAATCCTACACCAAACTCTGTTGGAGATCCATGGGGCCTCAGTTTTCAGACCTTTCTCCAGTATTGGCAATTTTATATATTTCTGTTATTCACTTTTTTTTCCAGATTTACATGAGCTAGCAATATTGCCTCTTTAGCTACCTATATCTTATCCTTAGTTCTCTCCTCCGCACCATCAAGTAGCACTGTTGCAGCTAATCTGGTATGATTTGTGCAGCATCATTAAAACAAATGAACTAAGATTATCTTTTGTATCTTCTACAAGTTAAGCATTTCCCTTTATTCATATAGCCTCACTCCTGTTGTATTGTTTGCCTCTTCTCTCACAATAAAGATGCATAAATATGCTATATGCTATTAACAAATAACCAAGCACAACGTGAGACTGCTTAATAAAACACCTCGTCAAAAAGGTTAAGAGACTTCAAAACAATGACATCAAGAGTAGCATAACAAATTTTCACACACACAATTCAGTGTCTATCAAATAGCTATTCCACAGAATGTCACAAATAAAAGCTAAAGTTGTCATGTACCACATTAAGTGTGTGTTTGGTAAGCACCAAAACCATGGTTTGCGCAACCCGAGACAAAACTCCTCTCACACACTTACCTCGTAAGTCGTAAACGCTATTAAAAAAAGCTAATCCAAACACACAATAACACAAATCACATTGATAATGATGATTCTCAAACCACTAATGAAGACTTGAGACAATTCCATCATCTGCAGGATCAAAAGTAAAACTCACCAAAGAGAACTGCAGCAATTTGGAGTTGCCTCTCAGGATACTTTGGGAAAAACCTATACTCCTCAAACAAATTAGCTATCATACACTCAAATATTGATTGCTCCCTGTTAATTTACGCAAAAGTGTCCAGACAATTAGTGATTAACCATTGACCAGACTAGATAATATCTCAACATTGAACTAATGGCATCTCAAAACTAATTTGCAGATTGTAGCTCCACAGACAAATTCAATTTACCAAGAGTATTCATGACATGCTTAAATCATTAAAAATGACATCAGTTGAAGTTGCATTTGAACATATTTTAAATTTTTTCAACAAATCAATTGGCAAGAGGTGACTTTCATATTCAAAAATTCAAGAGGTAATATCCTAATTTAGGAGACACCCTGGTCAACAGGGCTCGAAGAAGCAACCCTGAAGGGCTACTAGCATTTCCAAATGGAGCCCGATCAAAACAAAAGGTTCAAAATCATAGCACTCGGGGTAAATTTATGAGCTCCGAAGCAATGACAAAGCAACAATACCACTTCTTGTTGATGACAGAGTTAACATATAATTCAGAATTTTATCATACAGAATACTAGAGATGCAATTCACACAGAAAATTTAAAACTTAAGGGACAGGGACTCAATTCAGATATGAAATCTGGAAGTTTCTTCTTCCTTGAATAAAGGTTAGAAAGATATATTATAAACAGAATAAAAAACAATGAAAAGAAAACTCCCCAAAAAATGTGCCTCCACAATTAAGCAGTGAAATTCTTTTCCTAAATATATTGGATCAGTTAAGTCGAATAAATGCAATCCAATCAACCATATGTCATATCATTAACAGGGGTCACCTCTCAGAAGATTCTTTGAATAGAGCAAGCATCTGAACCATCGCATCAATGGTTAACTGACCAGAAAACATCTTCTGAAAGTACGAGTTTGCTTCTGCCTCAATAATAGATGCCTGCAACCTTTCCAGCTCCTCAGAAAGTTGGCTAGAGGAAATCAAGCCAGAGTGACTTTTAAGAACCTGAAGATGAACTTAGTCATTTTCCACGCTTGATAGAATTGAATAAGGTATGGAAACCAACCAAAAAAAAAAAAGCAGAATAACGCAGAACCTTCAAGAAAGTAGGTGTTGCCTCTGCATACAGATTCAGAACAGTAGACTGACGAAAAGATCTGCTAGACAAGTTCTGTGATCCCCCAAAATGGGTATCTTTTAGGAACTTGAGGCACTCCTGAAAAGTAAACCAGCCAACATGAACCCTTTCCATCTAAATTAATTCCATGCATTAGCAACTTATAACAGACATGAACATAAGAAGCAGAAAATGGTACTGGTACTCCCCATAAAACAGAAATGGCAGGACTGCAAATGTGCGAGGGGGCAAAATTTACCTCAAAAAAGACATCTTTGTGAATAGTCAGATTGTTAATCAACCAATTCTCAAGATCAAGAAATTCTTTTCTTGAGGCGAGGGCAGCCAACCTTATACCAGAAAAGGCAGGGATGATCTCCAATATTGACTGTAGAATCTGCAAAAAAAATTTTAATTAGCAAAAAAATAGAAAAGCTGCAGATTAGCAATCAAAATTAAAACTCCTCAATGGAAACGAAATTTGGCTTTAGATGAGATCATCAAACTGAAGTTCTAGACAAATCACAAATCAATATATTCTTCCCCCATCATAACAATCAATATGAAACATCCATACGAGACATTATGCCTACCTTTAGCTCTTGGCAGATGTCCGAGATTCTTGTAGTGCTCTCTATGTCATTGTTTAGAGAATCTATGATACCCCGCAACACTAGATTGGGATTAACATGCCAAAGGTGCAGAATCATACCACTGCCAGCCACATTTTTTGCCATCATGGGGAAAACAATCAGAGATACTTCATGTTGGAGAAGGTTGTACGTAGTCTGCAACAAGAAATATAGCCTTAACACCCAGAATAGATGTATAAAAATGAAGAACATATAAACCAGAAGAAAACAATCCAGTAAATTGTACATTAATATGTGCCAACCCAAGAAGCAAGATTTCAGGACAGTGTTTGAGAGGATAGTCAAGGATTGATCTAACAGAACTAGCATGACCCCTTTCAGCTAGCTGGCATAATACATCTAACAAGTCCAGACACAACCATGCATGATTTGCATGTCCGGATTGAAGCTTGTGGCCATGAATTGCATCAACATACTCCTGCATAAAAATCTGTTACTCAGAAGCCTATAGAGATAGAAACAAAAAACAAAAACTAAGTACACAGAGTATCATACCAATTGCCTGGCAGAGTGAGCAAAGGTAAATACTTCTGGTGGTGCTGATACAGCAAATTTTAGAAAAGATAGCTGGCCCTCAGTATTCTTCCACACAGACCCATAAACGGCATTAAGAGGAAAAGGCTCCTGCAATGCTCAGATTCAAGCAGTCAGAATTCCCTGGGAAAAATTTTGTTGCTAAAAGTGACAACCATGAGGGAAAGAACTGCAACCATTTGTCCACATTTTTATAACATACCTTGCAGGCATGCTTATATACAGACATGAGGAATGAAAAAGCTTCTTCACTAGGAACAAAAAATCCTTCATGATCAAGATTCTCAACTATTCTTGTCCAATTAATTCCAGGTGCCTGTATACAGTAAGAACAGAAGAAGAAAACAATTAACTTCATAAATTCACACACCCATAATTGAAATAAAAGATACCAAAATAAGCCATGGTTATTCACCAGATGCTTGATTGTATCTATTAGTACATCAATATTCCAAGATTTCAGTGGTGGCAACTCAGACAAAGTGCTATAACCAAGGGCCATGCTAAAATTTAAGAAAGAACTCTGATTGTCCTCCATCCCAGTATGAGTCCGAGCAATAGAACCAAGCAATTTAGCAAGGGTATCCTCAGTTAAAGGTAAGAAAAGTGAAAAAATTTCCCTGCACTGTGAGGTGCTAACAGTGCACCCATATCCCAGTTCCTTCACAATATCTCCCATGTTCATTTCCTTTTGTATGTCCGCTAAAATAGCATCAAAGTCATTCTCTTCACCCTTGTGGAACAGCTCCATATTCCTGTGAAGCATAGGGGAAGCTATTAAGGATGCAAGGAGTTATATTTCATATATATAACGTAGCATCATCATCAAGAGCTTGAACAGCACAAGATAACTAAATAGGTTACCACCTTAAGAAGTTGCGGTCATGCACCTCATCAGGCAGCAATGGAGTCAAAACAAAAGGTGGTGTTTCTTTTAGCTGAACTAATGATAACATCTGCATAAAGGAATCCACATGCTTGGAGAGGCCCTCAGAGCGATTTAGGAACATAACAATATTTTGAATTTGCTCAGAACAACTCAAAGAGGTAGGATTCCCACAAAGGTCCTCAATCTGAGCCACACAAAAGTTCTTACCTGAACAAAGAACAAGAAGTCAAGTAGCATCCTTGATAACCAACAATAAATGGTAAAAAAGAAAATTGCCATCCAACCAATATTTGTAAGAGATTCCTGTCATTTTAGGCAGAGGAAAAGGTTAGGCAGAAAACCAGAATAGGAATTAACGTTATACTTACCACAAAGCCTAGTGTCAACATTGTCAGAATCAGATAAAGCGAGACCAATGGTTATTTTCTCCAATATAGACAACTGCAATCCACTAGAAAACGTTTCTAGGAAGTTTTCACTGATTTCTATAGTCTTCAGTGACTCAGAAAACACTGTACTGAAGTTAGGTTTGCCCAGGAGGTACTTGGTGACTGCCGCAAGAACAGGCACCTGAGGCATGTCCTTAAGATCATTTCTGAAGAAATTCAGGTGATCCAAGCACGTTTGTAGAAGTAAAATGCTTCCACCAGTTCCATGTTCAGTGAACTGAATGTAAGAAACAATTTAAAGAACTGATCCAGTCAGATGGTTCAACCAAAATACAAGCAGAAAAGAAAAGGGAAAAGGAAGCAATTCTACTCAAGTCTCCAGGAGATTATTTTAAAAGGGAAAATGAAAGATATATAAACTAACTGAACCGCACAAGAGATTAAAGGAATGCATGGTGCACAAACTAATCATGTTTAAAATCAAAATATATGAAAATGAAGATAATAAGAACATGATGAAAGATACCATTCAAAATGGGGTACAATGTATAGCAGGAGCCTTATTAGTTTGCCCTCAGGTAAAGCAGCGGTGAATTTAAAGAGTGAGACCTCCAGATATTCTATATTTAACTCCCCACCATTGACAAACCACTCGCCAGAGTCACACAGAAACCTAGAGACTATAGTATTCTTCAACATTTCCCAATGAGCAAGCAACACTAACTTTTAAGGTTTTTCCTCATCAAAAGGACCCACTAGTCAACCTCATGCGACTAAAAATCCAGTGAATACCGCCTTCAAATCAACCATTTATTGGCCCTCCTCTACAAAATCCATACAAAACAGCAAATATAACGAATAAAGAGCTCCAGTCCTAACAGTTCAAGGCTAGCTGCCTCTCTAACACATAGCTCATGATTTAAGCATCACCTTCTCCACGATGTCAAATGGAAGATTTTTATGAACCTTTAGATTGCCTCTCCTTTCCATATTAAGATCATTGTGCATAATAAAGTAGGTATAAAAAACTATATTAAAACATGCTAGGAATCGAACAGAAATATATCAACATTTTTTTGAAATTTTGACTAGACCAGTTACTTATGTTAACTATAATAAGGACAATTTGGAAGAAAAGCAGCATTGTCTTGTTTAAGTGAACTAATTGCCGCAGAAACAATAATTCTACTGAAAGTACAGAGCAGGATCGATATTAAACCAAACAACTTGCTCGCACATTAGTTAGTTGTCACACCCTTGCCTAGCACCAAAAGAAACACAAACACTTCCAGATTAGGACTAACAATATTTTTGTTTCACCATGGATCACGTGTTCATTTCAACGTGGCAGGACCATATTTTCTGAAGCCCCACACCCAACAGATAGAATATTTACCCCATATACACAATGGAGACCAAGATTACAGCGAAACTTCGGTTAACAACGAGCATAAGTAAGTCATAGAAAGAAAAAAGAACAAAGAAAGCAAATCAATCGGCGAAAATGCAATCCTATCCCTCAAATGAAAAGGGATACCTGACAAAGTTCCTGGAAAATGGAGTCGAAGTTGACTTCGTTCAAGCTCTGAAGCAGGAACCGAATCTGATTCGAAACAAGCGAGGAAAACTTCGTCATGGTGACAACACAGATTGCGCTGTAGGGTTTTCAGGCGCGACGATGAAGCGCGAATGAGCAACCGATTTGATTATATCAAAGTTATACCCAGAGTAGGGTTTCAGAGCAGAGAGACGAATTTTGTTCGCGATGTGAGGTTTTGCGCAGAGGAATGAGGGCGTCTCTGAGCAAGGTTTTATTCGTCATTTCCCGCTCGTGGGCCCCAAGATCAGCACGTCCCGCGATAAATCATGCATTCAGAGCTTTGCGGGATTCTAGTGTTCACTGTGATTCTGACGGAAAAAGTAAAATACAATATTCACTACATTTGATGAGCAAAACAAAATTTCGATGGGCAAAAGTGGGGTCCCAGTGGCATTTACAATATCTCTATTCTTAGGAATTAATCATTTAATTAATTAATAATCACTTCAATAGTTAATAATTAATTTAAAATAATAAACGGATTAAAATTATATAAAAAAATAATTAATATAAATAATGATGCAATAATATACCTTTGGAGTTATGTGATAGGGTTAAGACAATTTTTTATCTCTAAAGTTTGCCTTCATTTTAGTTTGGTCCCTCACTCTTGAAACCATAAATATTTGTCTCTCTATTGTCGAAATAGATTAGTTTTTTATTGAATTGTAGATACCAATGTTTTAAATGAAATTTGAAATTTAATGAACCAAAACTTTTGGTTTGAAACTTGAGATACTAAAACCACAATGAGGGCAAAATTAAGAGATCAAAGATTATATTAACTCTATAGGATATATAGATATATATATACTGATACCATAGGTGAACAAACAGGTTATATAAACACACAGTAAGCTACATAAATTTTTAAGATAAGGGAATTTAGAGTTTTGATCATAAATAATACAAGTTATGGAAGGATCTATGTCCTCTTTCATACATAGATTCTATTACAGAACCTCCAATTGAGGGGTTCGAACCTTCCTCCTTCAGATTATTATAGCACAGCCTTTTTTCGTTTCCTACTGGAGGCGTAACTGAATTCTTATATCTTGAAGTTTTATTTTAAACTGCATGAACATATAACCCTGTAATCCCCTTATAGAACCTTTACTCTTCGGAGTCGAATAAAACTACAACCTTAATTCCTGGTAAGAGTTTAGTTACTCATACCTTATTTGCTCACTTTTCAAATTATTTGTTGAAGATATATAGAGCCTCTTGAATTTAAAAGAGAATTTTATTGATGATGGTCATGAATACAAGAGAGTAGGATAGAGGCTTTGATGCTCAGATAAGCTTTGATGATGCCTCTAAGAGAAATTACAAGGCTTTATATAGAGATTAGGCATCCCCAACTCTGGTCATATAACTCTAGTTACATGATTGCAACTCTAATTTCTTTTCTAGGGAATTTGCTTTCAATATTTGTTTCTTCCGCTGACACTCCAGGGAAACTGCTTTTCTTCTGCCGACATTATTTTTAGTATTGATTTCCTCCTTTTCTTCTTCGTATTCTTCTACCGACACTTCAAAGTAGGTTTGGATCAAGTGGTATCCTCTATTCCTTTTCTGCTTTTTCATGTTCTTTACAATAATCGCACTCATGATTGGGATATTCTGACAGTACATGACATATTTTTTGTTTAGTTTCTTCAGTGGTATCCATCTTGTTGCTCTTTATTTTTTCATACCAGTTATTGAGCACTTCATCTGCTATATTGGATGATTTTTTGTGGGAGTATATACAAGTAAGAGAGCTTGTATGATAGACCCAAGGAATTTCTTGTTTTGAAGCCATTATTCTGTTCATCTCCTGGAATATTATATTGTAATTTTGAGCTCTTATTGTTGATGCTCTATACTAAAATTCTTCATTATCTTGGATGTTTGCTTTGATTTCTGGCTCAAATTCAATTGGATTCTTAGTTGTTCCCAACCTTGTAAGATTTATAAGATTGTAAAACTTGTCTAGAGTTACTTCTGCTACAATTGAATAACATCTGACAAATATTTGATATTGAGTTACTATCCCGAAATATGTCTTCAAAGCTTCTCTTACTGGATAGGGTGATTCTGCTACTTCCTTCATGCTTGCTAATGGATACATTGTTTGGATTAACCCAAAACTATACCATATTTTGACAATACTAGGAGGTGTTCCTGGAGAGATTATTGCTTTGTTGAAGGCATAATAAGATACATACTTAATGGTTTTATGAGAAATGGCTAATTGGTTTAATTTTTGGATGATAAGCTTATAATAATTATATTGTTGAGGTAAGTCAAAGACTTGACTTGGTGAACTTCCAAAAAATGATGGTTTATAAGCCTGAACTTCTTTTTCTTTTTCTTGGCTTTCATGCGCTTTTTGGTTTTTTATTATTTCTACTGATGGGATAATTTCTTTTCTTGGGCTTTCTGCATTTTTGGATCCTGATGACCCAATTATACTTTTCTAGGTGGATGACTCAGTCTGGGTAGATGACCCAATTACAGGAGTTTCCTCAGCCTTACTCTTTTCTAGAATAGAGGGTCCTTTGGACTCCACTTTACTCTTGGATTCCTCGGTCTTGGAATATAAATAAGTTATAGCCTTTGATAAGCTTTCCTTAGAATTGGATAAATTTTGTATACCATGGGTTACTTGACTACTTAAAAGATTTATATTCATTTCAAATATATTCACCTTGATTACAAGCTGGTTGATTATTGGTGATTCCTTGTTAGCCATCATTTTGTTTATTGGACTGTGATTATTCTCTCTCTTCATTGGGTCCATTTGCTCAAATAATCAACTATAAAATTATTTTGGCCTTTAATATATTCTACTTTATAATCATAAGACGATATATCACTATGCCATTTAATCAGCATCTTATTACTTAATTTTTGATTTTTTATTCCTTTATCCAACCACACTATTACTTGAGCATTATCAGTTTTTATTGTAAACCTTGTATTTACTATAAATAATTTGAATTTCTCTATGAGCCTGTTTGGTTCAACCCCATTGCATGCCTGCAATGGTAATCATGATTGCATTACCAAGAGAAGAGTGTTTGGTTGCTCTTTAGCATGGTAATAGGGTTTACCATGGTAATGATGATTACCAAAAAATTGGTAATCCTCATTCATACCTCCCTTCTATGAATCCTCATTACCGTCCCATTGCATGGTCTAAAATGTCCAATGTACCCTTTAGTTTCCCTTGTCTTTGTTTTACTTATTTCATTTCACTTGCCGCATCACGTCACAATTGCCACCGCCACAACCTCTTCCTCGTCCACCGCCGTCACCTCCACCAGCCACCGCCACCGCCACCACCCCTCAACCCCGCCGCCCGCTGCCACCGGCCAACCACCCACCACCACCTCTTCCACCCCCCGCCGCCCACCGTTACCACCTCCTCCTCCTCTGCCACCCCCTGTCCTCGCCACCACCGCCCACCACCAGCTCCTCCTCCACTGCCGCCGCCACCCCTGGCCCACTGCCCCCCACCGCCGCCGCCTCCTCCTCCTCCCCCGCCACCCCCATCATTGCCACCGCTGCTACCTCCTCCTCCTCCATCCCCGTTGTCGCTGGCTTGTAACTATTTTTTCTACAAAGATTATATTAAGGGGTAAAATAGACTTTGTATGATATATTAATTTTAAATAATTGTTAAAATATTAACTCATTGCACGTTGCTTAAAAATCAAACCAAACACTACCCCTGTAATTAATATTGTATTGCATTACCATTGCATCGCATTGCACTGCACCGCAGGATGTAATGGGATCGAACCAAAAGGGCCCTATAGCTTTTATTATAGCTAAAAACTCTTTCCAATTTGAGTGATATTCACTTTGAGATTCATTAAATTTTCCGCTAGCATACCTAGTTATACTTTCTTTTCCTTTATTTTGATAATAAAAAGTTGCACCCCAATAATTATCAAAGGCATATGTATATATTACCCATTTTATATCTTCCTGTAAGGGTATTGTTAATTTTGGTAAATTCCTACACAATATCTTTATCTTCCTATTATCTATTGAGTGTCATCATTCCATTTCCATATTGTTTTTTCACTGCTAATTTTGATATTTTTGCTGTTAATTTTGATAAATGAGGCATATGATTTCTAGCTTGATTTACCAATCCTAAAAATGCATGGAGTTCTTTTTTATTAGTTATTTCTGGGAAGTCTAATACTTTTTGACTTATATATTCTTGTAATTTTATTCCATCTTTAGATATTATTTGTCCTAAAAAAGGTATTTATCCTTTCTTAATTCATCTTTCTTTAGTGATATATTTAACCCTCTTTCTTCTACTAGAGTCATAAACTTTTCTAAGTGTTCTTGGTGTTCTTTTTTATTCTTGGAGAATATAAGTATATCATCTGTATATATTATTGCTAAATCTCTTATGGGTAACAATAATTTGGATACATATTCTTGAAATATACTTGGACTATTGTGGAATCCCATAAGAAGCACATTCCACTCACACAATCCTTCAAATGTACTAAAGGCAGTATATTTTTTACTCTCTTCTTCTAATTTTATTTGCAAGAATCCTAACTTACAATCGAACTTCCTAAATATGGTTTTTCCTCTTATTAAGTTAAACAATAGTTCCATCTTTGGTATATGATATCTATTTCTTACAGCTACTTCATTTAATCTTTTATAATTTATTACTAATCTTGATTTTCTTCTTTTTTCTTCACTATGTTTAATTACTATCATTGTAGGAGATGAATATTTTGACCTGCTTTCTCTTATCAAATCATATTATTTCATTTCTTCTATATGCATTATAAATTCTTTCCTATCTTGTTTTGACCAAGGATAAGGCTTACAATTTATTTCTTTACTATAATCTTTTAATTCTATTTTTGCTAAAAGTTTTGATTTTCCCAATGTACTAAAGGATTTTCACTATAGCTATCTAAAAGTCTTTGTTCTATGGTTTTTACTTCTATTATAGCTAGGGTTGCCATCATATGCTTAATTTCTACTGTATTATTATTCTGCAAGAACTGTACTTTATTTTCATTTACTTTTCTTTGAAATTTTTCATCTTTTCTTCTATAAGGTTTTTCTATTCTTATTCCACATGCTTCATGTTTACAAGGTGTTGTTAGGATTAATGCTCTTTTTATCATATGTATATGATAATATTGTTCTATAAAATCCAATCCTAATATTAAATCACAAGATGGTTCATTATATTGATTTAATTCTTTTATTAATAACTCATATTGTCGTATTTGAATATTTATATCTTTTGCCTCTATAATGCTCCAAATTTTGTATAAGGGCTGATGACTTCAAATGAGAATGTAAAGAATGTTCAATAAATGCTTTCGGGAAATAAAGTATGAGTTATGACCGAATTCGCAGTAAAAAATGCCCAAACATTGTATTTAAGTTTAATTATGTGGCAAAGTCTTTAGTAAACTTAAATGTGAGGGAATGGCGCATGGAAGGAGAAAAAGAAATTGAATCATGTGTCAAGTGGCAATTCAAGTGAATTTGCCATAGTCTGGGGCAAAATAGGAAGAATAAATTTTATCGGCCAATTAGTCAGCAACTAATGAAAAAACTAATTACTAGCTAAAAGAAATGAGATGTGTGACTAAATGGCTAATGGAATTAGTTAGTGTAATTATATGGTTACATGTCTTAAGAGGAGCCATAGGATTTGGACAAGTGGCATGACATGGACCAAGTTAGGAGTGTTGAAAAGTCAAATAAGCATTTTTAATTCATTTCTCTTCCCTCTCTCTTCTCATAGTCAATTGTTAAGATAGGGAGGGTGTCAACACCCATTTCCATTTCGATAATCAAAAAGTAATAAAGACAGAATTCCATGGGCATACAAAAAAGTACAATTACACTAATAAAAGTATTCGTTTACAATCCCAAAGTCGTTCGTCGACAAAATACAAAATACAATGGAAGTTCCAATAATTATAGGATTCCCCAAAATATCTTAAACATAAACTAATTATAACCATCGTCTTTAACCTTGCCCCGAGACACGTGCAAATCACTTCTGCATATCTGTACCTTTGCCTTTCATCCCACTGGCATCTGTTGAGATGTTTATTTAAAAAAAGGGTGAAATTCTGAAGAATCCCAGTAGAAACATGCTATCGTTCATAGAAAATGCAGAAAGTAAATATGATATGCGTCAAGGTATGCACCAATTAATGAACAATGTAAAAGCATCATCGTAACACATCATCATCATGTCTACATGAGTAGGGTCCAACCCCACTATTTGCACCTAGTTGGATTGTCACCAACTCCCAGTGTAAGTGTACCTCTGGCACTAACTACCCCTTTCTAGGCAAATCATGTTGATTAATAAAGTGCATTTACAAAAAATGCACTAGTGCAAAAAGTTAATTTGGCATCAGTTAAAATTGCATTTTTGCCACAACATTTAGGGTGTAGCAGAATTAGCCGTAGCGAAAAATATATATCACGGTATCACTTGCTTAAGATATGTCGCCGTAAATGAATATATTATGGAGTCAGTTGCTTAAGATATAATGCAGTAAATGAATATATTATGGCTTCGCATTGTAACTAAACCGACACCGTAATAGATGTGTGACAAATGAATTTTCAAATCCAATGGATATTTTTTTATTTTAAAATTTTCAAATACCACATGTCACGTCCGTAAGAGGCCACCTCATCGTTGATTCAGCCACGTGTCTCCTCGCGCTACCACGTGTCACCTCCTACTGCTGCCACTTGTCCCTCCTCGAAGTGCGCTAAGTGTCTCCTCCTTGCCTTGCCATGTGTCACCTTCAAGCGTTGCCACGTGTCCCTCCTCGAAGTGCGCCAAGTGTCACCTCGGAGAGCTGCCACGTGTCTGCACCTCTTAAATCTTGAAAATGCCTCCCCTCCTGTTCGAACCCGCGACCTCATGCTCTTAGTGCCTGCACGCTCGAGCCTTTGCCAGTTGTGCCAAGATGAACCTGCGTTATTTTATTACATAATGTTATATATATAATATTATTAAAAATAAATAAAAATTCTAAAAAAATATTTTTATATTTATGATTAATTAATTTCAAATTCAATAAATTTTAAATCTTTAATCAATATTTTTATAACTATATTTTAATCAATTTTCTAAATTTAAATATATTTTTAATTTAAATTAATTAATAACAAATAATTTAATATTATAAATATTATTTTTAATATAAAATGATAAATATAATATTAATAAATAATAATTTATTTTTAAATAAAATTAAATAATAACTAATATAATAATATTAAAAATATTATTTTAGTCGAAAATTTTAAATATAGTATTAATAAATAAAAATAAAATATTCAATAATAATAATATTTTATTTTTAATTAAAATTATTTAATAATTAATTTTATAATATTATTTTTAATATAAAATTTTATAAATTTTGCAACGGAATGTACCCCGGAAAAGTTCCATGGCATCGTGGCAAAAAAAATTTTCACAAAATTTGCGATGTAATTCCGTGGCTAATTTAGTCATTGAACTTTTTTGTGGTTAATTTTGTGACAAATTTAGCTATGGAAAAATTCCATCGAAAAAATTTTCAATAGAATTTCTGATGCATTTTCCACAGAATTTGCCACTGAAAAAATTCTGCAGCAAATTCTATCGGAAATTGAGTGTTTTTTTTGTAGTGCTCTATCTGGAAGCCGCTACGTCAACAGTGATGAAGGGAAGTTGCGAAGTTAGCAGAGCTGGAGTGAAATTCATAGAGAAGTCACGAGTTAGCAGAGTAGTGAAGGTTTTTATTGAAGGCATTAGGGCGTCAGGTGGAGTGGGAATTGACGCAATATTTCCTTTTCTTTAGAAATAAATAGTTAATATATTTTTAAGACTTCCTTAAAGCCATGTGGGTTATAATTAAGGTCTTGGTTTTCTACAGGACCCAATGCTATAAGTAAGCTCAATAAATAAATTATAAATTATGGGTCAAGTTCCACCCATAAATTGATCATCCTTTTTTTTTAATAATTAACTAGGTATAGTTAAGTAGTTAAAAGAAATTCTCTAATCTTTATCATATGGTCCTGAGTTATAAATGACTCACTTAAAAAAAGTTATTTAAAATATAACTATATATAATTATATTTTGGGAAAAAATATTTTTTAAAATTTATTTACAGTATTTAATTATGGTTATGACATGTTATATTTCAAATTTATCTATTTCACAATTAAATTCCAAAACTTTATATAAATTATGGCTTCTGGTGCTTACTAAACTGATTCCATAATTATTATTGTTATAGCATCTTAATTACGGCATCGGTTGAATATACAACCGATGCCATATTGTACATTACTACGTCAGTTACACTTCAAACAGAAGCAAACTTATATCACATGAATTATCACTTCCGTTCTTCAAGTAATTGATACCATATTGTACCTTATAGCGTCAGTTACATATTAAACAGAAGTGAAATTATGTTACATGAATTATCACTTCTATTCTTCAAGTAACTAATGCAAAATCATGTAGTTAAATTAGTATTTTATACTAGCAAATATAATTATATATATTTTGGAAAAAATTATTTATAGTATTTAATTACAATTATGACTTAGTTTATTTTAAATTTATTTATTTCACAAGTAAATTCCAAAACTTTATATTAATTATGGCTTCTGGTGCTCACTAAACTGATTCCATAATAATTATTATTACAGCATCTTAATTACGACATCAATTGACTATACAACTGATGTCATATTGTATATTACGGCGTTAGTTACATTTAAAACAGAAGCGAATGTATGTCACATGAATTATTACTTATGTTCTTCAAGTAACTAATGCCATATTGTACATTACGGCGTCAGTTACACGTAAAACAGAAGCAAAATTATGTCACATGAATTATCACTTCGGTTCTTTAAATAACTGATGCAAAATCATGTAGCTAAATTAGTATTTTGCACTAGTGATGGCATCCACATAAGTATATAACTATGGCATGATGTATGAAGGATAACGTTCCTACCTCGAAGTTCTTTTAATCCTTTTTTAGGGAGTGTTTAGGATCACTTAAGGAGCCCAATAAGCCTGTTTTCAGCATAAAAAGCCCAAATAAATCTGTAACCCATTTTGTAAGTGTTTGGTTCAGCGTTTTTAAAAAACAAAAAAGCCCGACTGATTCAGCTTATTGATAAGCCCATAGTTGAGGCTTATTTTTGAAATGCAGATGCGTTTTGGTGGCCTACCATTAAACAAATGATCATGCGAACATAGAATTATGCGGCTTCAGAATAATCTAGAATTTTTGTATGGAAAAAAGAGAATAATCTAGAATTTTTTTAAATCTTTTTTATGGACATCACTTGGATGATAGATCGATCGTACTATTTATTTGTCTTGGATTTTTTTTTTTGATAACACATCTTGTATTTTTTTTTTAAATGTGAAGCTAATGAATTAGAGTAAATTTATTAATTATTAATGGCGTGCTTAAATAACGGTTATAGACTTATAGTCATTTTCTGAGCTCAACGTCACCTACATTTGGACCTCGTACCATAATTGTGGCCATTGAAATTTTAGATTGGGAGTTATTTGCTCTAGTGGCATAATAGAGTGAATCACAATGTGTTTATGCTGTTATAATTTCTGAAATTTCATTCGTAGTTTGGACTTCATTTTAGAATTTACAAGTTTGCATTTTAGATATCTTCCTGGGCCAAATGATATGTTACTGTTGGATATCGCATATATGATCTATCTAAAATTTGAAGAATATACAAATGCCCTTCAACTTTTTATTTTTAAAAAAACGCACTTATACAATCGTTAATTAATCCAAACATGTTTTGACTTATGAAAAAGCACGTATTTAATCGCTCATCCAAACATAAATCACGAATCAAAAATTAACTTTTCTTTTAAGTCATTTTTAATAAGTCAGAATCACAATAAGTCATTTTTCCTACCGCTATCCCAAACACACACTTAGTGTTGTTAGATCCCATGTTTTGATGATAACAAAAGAATGGTTTGAAAAGGAAATGATTAATAAACAACTTTGAACAAATGAATAACAGGGATAAGCATTACTTGAGGTAAGCAGTGGAGTAATGAAGAAAGGCCAAGAGAAAGATCTGAGAAACTTGATTAGAAGTAAGTTTTCTAAGGCATTACTCGAGGCGCTACTCGAGTAATGAGACAAAACTTGAAGTAACCAGAGACAACTTCCAGTAACCTGCCAACGTTACTCGAGTAAGTACTCGAATAATAGTGTAAGTATTTTCAAGGTGCTCTCAGCCTGCCAATGTTACTCGAGGAGCTACTCGAGTAACCAGGTAAAAACTTGGAGTTGCTCTCGGCCTGCCAATGTTACTCGAGGCGCTACTCGAGTAACCATGTGAAAAACTTCCAGTTGCCTTCAAGTTTCCAATGATACTCGAGTAACTCTGTTTCTGAAAATGTGGAGCTCTCGGCACTTAGTACTACTGCTAATGTTACTCGAGGAGCTACTCGAGTAACGCACTAAGGTAAGTTAAAACTTGAAGGTGGTACCCAATTAACTTGATTTCTTTTTATCTCATTTTCCTCAAGTCCTTACTCTATTATGCAAGTATCTAATGTTATATTCTAAGTGGATTCCTCGAGTAAGTACCCGAGTATGCAGAAATATTTTCAAGGTAAACTTCCAGTCATTACCAGGGTAAGTTATGCACAAAAAGTACAGTTACTCGAGGTGGTACCCGAGTAACCGTTGCACAAATGTGTGAATTACTCGAGTCCATACCTGAGTAACAAGGTAAGTGCTCTCGGCCTTGAAATCCTGCCAATATTACTGGAGTAGAGCATCGAGTAACCACAAGTTTATTTGAAGGTTTACTGGAGTTGGTACCCGAGTAACTCATAAAGTTATGAGTGCATTACTCGAGTAGGTACCCGAGTAAACAGACATTTCCAAAGGTTTGAAAATTGGTTATTCCATGCACTACCCGAGTATTCTTGTACTTGCTCATTGACTTGAAGTTAATTTAAGATTTCTTGATGATACTCGAGTAACCTTCATGTGATACTCGAGTAGCTACTCGAGTAAGAAGACCCAGAAAGTTTGAAATCATTTCAACGGTCATTGTTCTGTTTTCTATTTGATTTACTTTTCATTATATTAGTATACTTAGCATTTCAACAGGTAAACAATGAAGAGATCTTACCAAATAAGGAAAGTCAAAAGCAATGCTCAAATGTCACCGACCGTCACCTACCATAACGTATGTTTTTCAAAAACTGGAAAAGTCAATAATGGCTGCGCACGCTCCAACGGACATGAAGAAATATGTTCCAGCAATCATTACCAACGTATCTATATATATGTGGACATCTGAACAGAGAGAAACACAAGAACACACTTACGAACGTATCATCAAGTTCATTACTCTATTTTCCATTATACTTGTGATTCTATACTTCAGTGATTCTTATTTACTCTGTAAGAGAGATATTTCATTCAAACTCAATATTTGTTATTGAGGTAACTTAAGGTTGTGGAACCTTAAGTTGGGATTGAATTACAACTTGTAAGGGGGAGTGAGTGTCCAGGTGTAGGAACTTGCTTGTACTGAGGTGCCAAGAACCCACTGAATCTTGGAAGTTATAGTGAAACTCTCAGAGAAGCTCTGAGGACTGGACGTAGGTCAAAGTGGTTGTGGCCGAACCAGTATAAATCCTGGTGTACACTTCGGTGATATTTCTCCTTACTCTTTCCTATTTTAATTCCACTGTTAAAGTTTTATATTTCCGACAAAATTTTAAGGTCACCCAATTCACCCCCTCTTGGGTGAAACGCTTGCTCTAACAAGTGTGCCTTGTAAAACGTGTCACTTCTAGCTTTCGACTCGATCCTAAAATATTAAATGTATATGAAATAGGTCATAAACTATCCAAGTATAATTTTAGACTCTTCCATAGTGTTTCTTGTGATTATATTAGTCTATAGTGAAAATTTACCAAAATGCCCAAAGGACCCCGACCTGGCTCCGCAGTACCCGGCCCGATGGCACGTTTTTCCAAAATTTTGACTGGGTCTAACTTGACATATTTTCACCCAAGGAATCCATTTTCGGGCTCAAAATTACCAAATTCAATGTCAAATTATGAAAATACCTTTGACAGCCCCAATTTAAGGTTTTTGGGGCATTTTCGTAATTACGCTTTTCCGACTTTTTCCAAAAAAATGACCAATTGTAACTCCACTTATTTTTTCCCACTGAATCCAATGGAACCATCTATCTCATCAAAATCTAGCTCCTTCTCCCTAGAACAATGCTGGCTGAAACTTTGGTCAAAAAATGGGAAAATTGTACTTTTGTGTTTTAGTTTCCAAAGCTTGTACTTTTCCACTTCTAATCCTTTATTAACTCATTTAAACACATTATAACCATGATTCAAATAAATTTGGGCAGCATAACCCCTTAGGATTAGGGCTTTTCCAAATTTACAAACTTGACAAAAATCACAAAAACAACCATACACTTCAATAACAACTTCATGCTTGTATAGATCTAAGATTTATGAAGTTACCTCTTGAGATCTTGGACTTTCTCTCTCTAGGATTCTTCACTCTCTCTCCTTGAGCTCAAAATGTGTCTTCAAAACCATAGATTCCATGAAGAAGAGGAGTTTAAAGAATTTTTCTAACAAGATCACAAGGGAAAATGCTTAAAAATCACTACATACCTTAAGCTCCTTATTCTTCCTTCCTCTAACTCTTCAAGTTCCTCAAGATCTCTCTCTCTCTCTCTCTTTCTCTCTCTCTCATTTCTTTCTTGTCTTGGCCGAAATGTGTAAAGGGAAGGGAAGGGAAAGTGTTTTATGAAATGGCTCTTCTTTCTTGTGAGCCCTTGATTTCAAGATGTTATCTTGTGTTGACACATGGCAATTGATCTCATCTCTTTCTAACTATGTCATTAGCCTTCTAGTTGGCTTTAAACTATCTTCCTCCCTCTTGGTTAGCATAGAAAACCGTCCCCCTCTTGCTCTTCTAACTAAATGAGTTCTCTTCCAACTAATCCAAACTTGCACTCAAGTAGTCCAACAAATCCAACTTCACACTCAAGGTAGTGTACCATTTCATTACTAACCATAATTACTATGTCCATGTAGCATTATTTTAATGTAATTTGACATGTGCTCATACAAATCCATTATAATTTAATCCCTTCCTCATAAGATCCTGATACTTGACATCTTTAATTCCATTAATCAATTTCTAACATATTTTATTTTCAATTTTCGGAATAATGCCAATTCTGGCAAATTTTCTGCCCTAACCTTGAAAAATCATAACTAACTTTGTAGACATCATTTCGGAGTGATTTCAAAGGCTATAGAATCTTTAGTTTCAAGAAAAAATATGGACTTTAGCTAGCTGGAAGCATATCATTCCCAGATTTCATTTCTTTGACCGCTGCTCTAGAGACTTTCCAGATTTTTGGAACTAACTTAAAAAATACATATCTTTTTGCATATAGCTTCAAATAATTCATATGACATATCAAATTAAAGCTTGAGATGTCTATTTTCTCCATGTAAAATTTCATAATTTTTGCTCATCATTTGGTCTTCCAAAACCACATGACAATCTCACTGTCTCGCAGGCGATTTCACTAAAAACACTATTCACCTTTCAATTTTCAATACTTAATTCCTTTGGCTTAAAATATTCACCATTTTATTGAATATATAAAATAATCACAATACACTCTTGGTAAATAAACTTTGGGGTATTACAGAGGGATGAAGAGTTTATCATTTCATCACTTTTTCTCTCTCTCAAGCTCTCATAGTCGACCAAGCAAGGTGAAGAAAAAAGAGAAAGAAGCTTAAGGTAAATCAAATCCTTCTCCTTGAGATTTGACCTTGAAAATGGATTTTATTGTCAAAATCCTCTTCTTTAATCTTGCTTCTCTTGTTAAAAGCTTCAATTGTATGGTTTTAGATTTTCAAGAGGTAGTGTTTGGTGAACTCAAGAAAAACTAGAGGTTGGTGAAGCAAAAAACAAGTTAGAGAAGGAGGAAGAGGTGGGTACGAGCAACTTTTTGACATGTATATTGTAACACCCCGAATTTTGATTAGGGGATAATGATAATTATTGTGAATAATTTTGTAAATCAAAATCGATTTGAGATATGAATTGTTATTGGAAATGCCCAACACCCTGCATTGTAGCTTAATTATGTGACAAAGTAATTATCTGGGCTAAATATAGGGGTAAATGGCGCATGGAAGAAGAAAAGGAATTTAATTATGTGTTATGTGGCAATTACAGTTATTATGCCATAATTAATGGAGAAATTGGAAGAATGGAAAATTATCGGTTAATTAGTTAGTGATTAATGGAGAGATTAATTACTAACTAAGAAGAAATGAGGAGTGTGATTAAATAGCTAATGGAATTGGTTAGTGTAACTAAGTGGAGGATTAATTATGAGGAGATTGCATGAGAGAGTGACATGTGGCATTGTTGTGAATGCATGAAGGGAGTGGTTGGATCAAAGTCAACTAAGCATGGTCTCATCATTTTTCTTTCTCCCTTCCCTCCTACAATTCAGCTAAATTGAGCATGGGAGTCCCAAAAGATCATCATTTTATCTCCCTCCTCACACTCAATCTCCCTCATTTTCTCTCCCTCCCTCTTTCTTATGCGTATGGGGCAAGGAGAGGGCAGAATTTCTGCCTTCATGTTTATCATTTCACCCACTCTTCATCTCTCTTCTCCCTCTCTCATGCGTGCAGCCATTGGAGACCAAGAAGGAGGAAGAACTCTTGCAAAAGGTAAGCATTTTGACCCTCCAAATGACCTCTAATGCAAAAACTCTCTTCTTCAATCTCGTTCCTTGTGTTGAGAGCTTCGATTCTATGGTTTTAGATTTACCATTGGTGGTGATTTGAACTCTCAAGGAGATATAGAGTTTGGAGAATCAAAGAACTCCTTTAGAGAAAGTTGAAGAGGTAAGTGAGTTGAACATTTTGATATAAGTTTTGTGGTCATTTGGTTAAGTTGGAATTAGCCCTATTTTTGAAAATTAGGGTCTTGTGGTGTTTGAGTTGTTTTTGTCATGGATATGATGCTTTGAGATGTATCTTGGATAGATAGAATTTGATTGAAGCTTAAATGCCAAGTTTTACAATTTTGGGATTTTTGTTAAACATAGGCAAAAAATAGAACATATAGATGGAATGAGAATTTGGTTATTTTGATGTTTCCATTATGTTCCTTGTGGAAAATTGTGTGGGAGTAGTGTTGGATATGAATTTTGAACCATTGGGAACTTAGTTTTAAAAGTGGCAAGTCTTGGTTAGTGAAAAACTCTGTTCTGGCAGTGGCTTTGCATGGACATTTTAAAATAGCAAATGGTGTTGAAAAATTCTGAAACTTTCCAATCTTAAAGTTCACTTGCCAAGCTTCAAAATGGACATATATTTCATGTCATTTCGATTTGTGAGCTAGGAGTTATGACTGTCCAAAGTTTGATGTTAAATCTGGGATTAATTCTGGAGCAGTATGGACATTTCTTGAATTCTGTATTTGTGTGGCGATTTCTAGTAATAGTCCATATTTTTTATAGTAAAGAGGACTTAAATAGCTTTCAATGGGCTTTGGGATCACCTCATTTCGATTTTTCTAGAATCAGTTATGATTTTTCAAAGTTTACCCAAGAAACAGAATTTTCTTGGCCGCAGCTAGAAAATTCTTGGCTGCAGCCAGAAACCTTCTATGCTATTTCTGGCCGCAACCAAAATATTCTTGGTTGCAGCCAGAAACTTTCTGTGCTGTTTCTGGCTACAGCCAAAGGTTTCTTGGCTGCAGCCAACCCCTGTTTTCAGCACCGTGTGATTTTGAAAAGTGGTTTCTAGCCTAGTACTTCCCAATCCTTGTAGGCTATTGTTAGAGACTTTTATAGCTACTTAAGGGACTTTAATGATAACCAAAACTAAGTGTTTTGAAGTCAATTGAGTATTGGAATAAGTGATAACGCGTCGTCCTTAATTATGACTATAGGGTTTGATATTTGCCTGGAATGTAGAAGGCCTACGCCTGAACAAGGACGGAAAGAATAAGGTAGTGACACTTTATCCTATATCATGTTTAATGCATTGCTCGTACGTATTTATCATTAAATGATGCTGATTGGGTCTGTGGTGAGTAGCCCGACCTTGAATGTTGTTGATTGGGTTTGTGGCGGTTAGCCCAACCTTGAATATTGCCGATTGGGTCCGTGGTGGGTAGCCCAGCCTTGAATGAATGATTGAGTCATGGCGGGTAGCCCAGCTTTGAATGCTGTGTAGCTAAATTATGATATAGACTTACATGCTTTGTTTAATTATACATCATATACGTAAACTGTTGCTACTGGGATTCTTTTGAATCTCACTCTTTCCAAATAACATTTTTAGACAGGGCAAATGGATCGAGGGGTAAGCAAGTGGATAAAGGCGACTAGGACTGCCAGTGATAGTCTTAGCTAGATACTTTTGGATTTTGGAATTGGTTATCATTTTGGATGAATGTATATATTGAATTGACCATATAATTGTAGTTTTTGTGTGATCCCCAATATGGGAAACTGAGATGGGCAATGATGCCCTGTAAAACTCTTGGATTAATGATATTATCCCAGGTGAATGTCAGGAATTTTATTAGTACTCTGATATTGTATATGTGACGAACCGAACAGGCCAATTGTTTTTGTGAATGAAGGGATGGAGATATTGTCGTACAGGTTTTTGGAAAAATGTTTTTAATTACTCTCGATCTCTTATCCAATTATAAAACGAGCTTAAACACTAATCTCGGCCTTGATGACGACGGGGGTTACATTTATGGTATCAGAGCAGTTTTCCTGACAAGGGTAGATTTTGCTAGGATAGCTTCCTTAGCTAATTGCCTAGTGAGTTTAGGTGATTGATAATTGTTGGTTGTATACACATGAATATTCTTGTTGTTGGTTGGTAAATAAGAGTTTAAGGAATATGTGTATACATTTGTGTGATTACTGACTAAGTGAACCATTTGTAGACTGAAGAGAGACAATGGCTCCCCCTAGAGTTAGGAGAATTGACCCAGAGGTGGAAGAGCTCAATGACAACCCACCTGACCCTATGCAAGAGATGATGGGGTTAATCAGAGAACAAAGGGACATAATCAATGAGCTGAGAGAAGAGCTTATGGAAGAAAGAGCCAAGTGAATGAGGAAAGGGTCCAGTCTACATAAGAGGAGACCCAACATGAAGAGACAGCTGAGGGGTCAAACTGATCCTATGAGTCCCCACCTCATACTGAGCAAAACCAAGGATCACATGGGGTGCTGGCTCGTAATGATAGATACCTTTAGTTTTAGGTTTCTAAATTCTACAAACACATGCCTCCTGTGTTCAAAGGAAGATTCAACCCTCAATCAGCGGAGGATTGGTTGATGAGACTGGAGAAGATCTTCGAGGTGCTTGAGTGCTGATCGGAGGTGAAAGCAAAACTAGCCATCTACAAGCTAGAAGCGGACGTAGATTGATGGTGGCGTAACATTGCGGGCTCGGAATGTGCCAGTGACTTGGGAGTTATTCCAGGGGGAATTCAATGACAAGTACTTCCCAAAGTTAGTAAGAATTGAGAAAGAGTTAGAATTTCCGGCAATCAAGCAAGGAGACAACGAGACCTTTGACGATTACCTGTCTTGGTTTGTCCATCTAGCCTGCTACTCCTCCTACCTCAAGCAAATGGATGACGAGGAATGGAGTTTCGACATGCTGATTAGAGGCTTGAGGAGGGAGTTGAAGAAAAGGTTGGCTACCTGACAGTTTGAAAAATTCAATAAAGTGGTCGAGGAGTGCCGCATCACCGAGAACAACCTGAGAGACATTAACAAAAACAAGGGTGGTGGTCATGGCTAACCTGGTAAAGGAAACTCCTCCAAGAAGCATAAGAGCCAAGAATCCTCATCCATGGTTGGCAATAAGAAGCCCTACCAACCTGAGGATTATGGGAATCAAAGACCACCAGCAACTTGGATATGTCCCAGTTGTGGTAAAGTGTATGTGGCAGAACGTGTTCAGGGAAAGTGATATGTTTTAGCTGTAGGCAGACAGGACATATTGCCAGTGAATGCCCGCGACAACCGATGGAGTAAAGGCTTAGGAATCAGAGCAGGGTATTTGCTGTGACACATGAGGAAGTGACGAAGTCCCCCGATCTGATTCAAGGTACAACTTCTCCCACTGGTAGTTTACTGTGAGTTTCATTTGAATCGGGTATTAGTCATTGTTTATAACTTTGAGAAATAATTGAAATTGTATAAGGATAAATTGACATATGATGTGGTTGTGTCGACGCTAATAAATGTCGAGGCTATGATTACTAATGTTTGTGAGAATTGTGTGATAACCATTGAAGGGCTTAAGGCCCATGATAAATTTATGTTGATTACCGTTTTCCCAATTAGAAGTCACACTGAGCTTTAATTAGTTGGTAACGAGTCGTCGGTTACTTGATTGTAAAAATAAGAGAATAGTACGGAAATCTTATATAAAGAAAAAGCCCTAGTTACCACTAGCGGAGTCACTAGTGGGTGTACAAGTGAGGGTAACACCGTGAAGGTGGATAAGGGTGAAGTGGTGTTGTGTTAGTATCCAAAAGTCTCGGTTACCACTAGTGGAGTCACTGATGGGTGTACAGGTGAGGATAATGTTGTGAAACTCAAAAACAGCGAAACCTGAGGTATTATTGCAAATAGCGAAAGCTGAGGTAATTTTGCAAAGAGCGAAAGCTAACGTAATTATGAAAACAGGGGAAGCTGAGATACTAGTAGAAATAGCCAAAGCTGAGGTATTGATTGCAAACGGAAAAAGCTGAGGTAATTTTGCAAACAGCGAAAGTTGAGGTATTGTTGCAAATAGCGAAAGCTAAGGTAATTTTGCAAACAGCGAAAGCTGACATAATTGTGAAAGCAGCGGAAGCTGAGGTACTAGTGGAAACAGTAAGAGCTGAGGTATTGATTGCAAACAGCGAAAGCTGAGGTATTTGTGAATGCAGTGGAAGCTGTTGTTTATGTGTAATGAATCTGTGGTGCTTTGAGTTATTCCCAGAAGGAGTGACTGGATTGAGCAGAGTGATGGCATATGCCCCCCAACTGCTGAGGTCTTGTCAAATAAGCTAGCTACTCATAATCTAGAGCTTATGACGATTGTGTTTCTGCAACGATAGTGTTTGTGCAATAAGTGCGTTTCACAGTGATGGTGTATAGTTTGGGATTAGGGTCTTAGAGAGTTTGGGATGTTTTGATTGTGGTAATGGTGTTTTGTATTGAGGTTTGGATAAATGGAATTTAATTGAACCTTGAATGTGAAGTTTGGAGTTTTAGGGTTTTGTGTTAATTGTAGCCCCAAAACATGACATGAGAAAGGAATGAAAATTTTATTGTTTTGATGTTTATATTGGATTTTATACCGAAAATTGTGTGGGGAGTAGCCCCGGTTGTGAATTCTGACTATTGGAAAAATATGTTGAAAAATTGGAAGTTTTGTCAAAGAGAACTCTGTGCAGGGCAAGTAGATTGCATAGACGTTTTGAATAGGTAAATGGTGACTAAAAATTATGAAACTTTCCAGTCTAATAGTGCACATGCCAAGCTTTAAATTGATACATTATGGGGGTTATTTTGATGTGTGTTGAAGTTCTGTATTTCCAAAATTTGAGGTTGAAATTGGAAGCTATTCTGGAATAGGATGAGAATTTGTTGGATTCTGTATTTTTGTGATTGTAAATGGTAGTGGTTCATATTTTTTCTGTATAGAGGACTTAAATAGCTTTCCATGGAACTTGGAATCACCTTATTTCGATTTTTTTATAATTAATTATGATTTTTGGAAGTTCAACTAAGAAACAAGATTTTTCTTGGCCCCGGCCAAAGGTTCTTGGCCGTAGCAAAATGTTTTTGACCACTTCTTGGTAGGGGCTAGGGGATTTTTGGCTGCGGTCAACCCCTAATTTCAGTATTTTGGACTTTTGAAAGTTGATTTCTAGTTTTGTTCTCCCCAACCCTTTAGGCTTTTATTTGAGCTGCTCATAGCTACCTAAAGGTCTCAAATGATAACCAACCCCAAGTGTTTTGGAGTTGAGAATTAAATAGGGAATAACCCATCATTCTTGCTTATGATTAATAGGATTTGACATCCGCCCTGAGTATAAGAAATTGGTGCCTGAGCAAGAACGAAAAGAACAAGGTAGTGACTCTTTCTCTTATATCATGTATAATGCTTGTATGTTTGTACTTATCATTGAATCGTGAGGAACAGGAAGGCCCCACGTGGTGGGATAAAAGTGAACACAACAAAAGCTATCATTATTGTGAATACAACGAAAGCTGTCGTGAAGGCCACATGGTGTGACGAAAGTGTATATAGCTGTGAAAGCTATCGTTATTGTGACTACAGTGAAAACTGTCATTTATGTGACGAAAGTCATGAATGTAATTGCTGTGGATGTTGTTGTATTGCTACTTTGTGATAATTGCTTACATGTTTTGTTTATTATAGATCATATGAGTGAAAACATTACTACTGAGATTCTAATGAATCTCATTCTTTCCAATGACTAACCTACAGCTAGGGCAAGTGGATCAAAGGAGAAGCAGGTGAACAAGGGTGACTAGTGCTCCCGGCCAAGAGATTAGAATTTTGTTAGTTGGTTATCATACTTTTTGATAAATGTATATATTGTAGTTATAAGTTCTATGTAGTGATGGTGGACGTATCTACCGTAGAATTGTATAGTTGTATCTAATCCCTGGTACGGGAATCTGAGAATAGGCGATCATGCCATGTAAACCACTGTTAGTGAATGAATGAAACCCAGGAATCCGACAAAAAATTTGTTATACACTCTAATATTATGAATGGAATAGAACTAAACAGGCCTAATAGATTCGAAAAGTGGAAGTGAAACCATATTAAATAGATTGTGAAAACTTTTTAAAAACCCACTTTAGCACATGTCTGAATCCTCTCTTGAAGTCGGGGCCTTTAATGAGTTTTAAACTATTCTTTGGTCTCTCGTTTATTTTATGACACGTTTTCGAACCTTATTAACTACTATCAAGGTAGGGGGTTACATCTTGTAATTCGATCATATGAATTTCCTTTCTTGCACTTTCCATTCTTAGTATTTTGTTTTTCCTTTTCCATAATTTGGGTGGCAATACATTATATTTGGCTACAGTTAGGTTTGCTCCTGTATCTATTGAGGCATGCTATTTTCTTGATCTATATTTTTTATAATTAAATTTAACTGGTATATAATATAATGATCTCATATCCTTGATAATATTTCTAGTTTTTTTTTCTAAATTTGCTCTTAATATCGTTTCTTTGTATTCTGGATCCTATAGTTCTTCTATATTCTTCAACAAATTGTTCTGGATTATTGAAGTGTATTTCTTTTAACCTATCCTTTTCATGTTGGTTTGTTTTAGTTATTTTATTTATTAAAATTTTTATAAAACTTTTTCCATTTGTTGGCACTTTTACTCTTTGATTTTCTTTATATTAGTACCATTCATTTTCATAAAGTCTTATCCTATCCATCTAGATTCTAGATAATAAATCTATTTTTTCTTTGAGATATTTTTTATATCTTTCTCTTATTCTTACTGTCGTCATTATCTTAATATATAGCTCTTGTGCTCTTTCTGCATCATTTCTTATTGCATTGTCATTTCTAGCTTCTCTTAGTTTGTTTAGATCCTTTTGATTATGTTTTCCTATAGTTATTCTTTTTTGTAATTTATTGTATATTTTATGTTCATTAGTAAAAACTAATCCTACCATTGCTGTTATACTTATAGTTCTAGCTCCTGGTATTAATCTTATTCTTCCTAGTTTATGGTATATTATTATTGATTGATTTACTTCTTGATATAGTAAAATTTGTGTTTAGTGTAAAATTCCTAATATACTATTTTGTATGGTATGTATTATTCTTCCATCTGTTATTAGTAATTCTATTGGGGAATCTATTCCTTCTCTAAAATATGCTTTTACTAGTATTTGTACTCCTACTATATATATTTATGATACTTCATCTTTACAAGGTAATTTTGATATTTCATGTTCTACTAATGGTTTGCTTATGAGGGGTATTCTTAATATCCCTTTTGTTAATATTGATTCTATAGGATGTTTTTTCTCTAAAACTACCCAATGACTTTTACTATTTTTCTTTGTCTTTAATATTTTACCGACCTTATGCATGAATGTCTCATTCCTTAATTCTTCTGGTTTCATATTTAATTTTATATCCTTAATCTTATCGTATTATTTTTGATTAAATGTCATTCTTCTTTCTATTGTTCCTTCAAATACATTACTATATTCTTCATACTCTTCATGTTCTATATTACTCATATTACTAGATTCACCTATTTCCTCATTATTAGTTACATTCATCATATAAATTTGATATTCTTCATCTATAGAGGAGTCTTCTAATTCTCCCTCTGATTTATCATTTAAGGAGATAATTAAATATTTAATTTATATATTTCTATTTCTGGATTTTCTATATCACTATATACTAGTTCTTCAAATTCTAATGGTTCTAATTCATATTGGTCTGCTAATTCTAATATCTTCATTGCCTTTTCATTTCTTGGTTCTCTACAATTGGTTGATATGTGCCCTATTTTTCCACAATTATAACATCTACATTTTTTTGGATTTTTTGTGTAATTTATCTTCTTTTTTCCCTTCTTAAAATTTTTTCTTGGTTTGTATTTATTATATGTAACATCTCAATTTTATTCACCAATATGCCTTATAATTATTTATAACATTTAATGATATGGGATGGTGAATTTTGGCCAAGAGAAGGAAGAAAAGGAATAAGCTCAAAATAAAATTAAAAAATGCAGTGGCAAAATTGTAATTGGCCAATAAAGTACAAGATTAATTATTTTCCCAATTAATTGAATTTAATTTCAGTTAATTAAGGAAAATTAAGAGTAAATATATAATTTGAGCATTCTTGGTCAAATAAATTAAAGTTGACAAGTCAAAGTTGGACTTGTGCTCAAATCAATTAGAGAGATTTTGGGGAAGTTCATTGGATAAATATTAATTCCCTTTTCTTCTCATATTTTCACCATATATGAAAATAAAAGGAAAAAATATATCTTGGATATTAATTATGCCAAATGGCAATATCTCAAGCCAAGGAAATTAAATAATAATAGATTAAAGGTGAGCACATGCTTAATTTCCAATAAAATATAATAGGTTGACCAAGTAATTGAGATAATTGATGAAAAGCTAATTGGCCTAATTAAAGACCATGAGTGGCGTGAAAATGGGCTAAAGGAGGAGAGAAGATTTAAATTTGAACATGAGAAATTATGAGCATATGTTGAAAAGTCAATTAAGCA
This sequence comes from Inga leiocalycina, assembly GCA_963242795.1. Lineage (NCBI taxonomy): Eukaryota > Viridiplantae > Streptophyta > Magnoliopsida > Fabales > Fabaceae > Inga > Inga leiocalycina. Next base: position 27,033,896 of record OY725328.1, read on the forward strand.
TCATATATGTGCAATTAAGGGAGATAAATGAAGGAAGCCATTTGGTCTAACTTGGGCCCTAAGTTAGCGCAAAAATGGGCCAAGGAGGAGAGAAGAAATTGGTTTAAATTGAATGGAAGCTTATGACACAATTAGTTAAAGATAAGGCAAAATAAAAAGTATGTGTGAAAATAGAGAGAGATCAGTTCGAAGAAGACATATAGAATTCTAATCTAATCAGAATCTCACACCAATATTTTCATTTCTTCAGAATGGGAGACAGTGAGGCGGTGGCCGGCATGGCGAGGCTGTCGAAGGAGGAGGTGGATGTCCTGAATAGGAGTCAAAAAAAGGTACATACAGGGATGGGGGATTTCTCCGCATCTCAGAGTCTGGTGCCGAGAGAGGATGATTGGATGGAAGATGTGGCAGAGGTAGAGGAGTACAGAGGAGGGAAAGGAAAACTGGAGACGGACGATGGCACAAAACCTTCGAAGATGTATAAACAGGCGTTTACGCATGAGATGGAGAAGGAGGTGTGCGAGGAGGAGGAGGAAGAGGTTGACTGGTGGAGTGAGGATCGTTGGAGAGAATGTCTTAGGGTGGAGATGATGGAGAAGGGTCCTAACGTTATTGTACCGCCTGTGGAAAAGAAGAGGCTCGTCCGACGGTGGAGGAGGGCATTGATAGTCAAATTGGTTGGCCGAATGATTATAGAAGAGCATTTGGTGATAAAGCTGCAACAACTATGGGGTGTGCATGATGACCAGTTCGAGACAATTGACGTGGGGTCTAGTTTCTTCTTAGTCTGTTTTAAGAAGCAGGAAGATTATGAATATGCGTTAACGGGGGGTCCCTAGCTCATTATGGATCACTACCTGGCGGTCCAGCCATGGAAGGAGGATTTTGTGTCCGATAAGGAGAAGATCAGTCGTATAGCTGCATGGGTTTGGATTGCTGGCCTACCGATGGATTATTATGATACGGGCATCCTATACGCTTTGGGTTGTCAAATTGGACGTGTACTAAAGCTGGATTCAACCACTTCAAAACGGAGTAAAGGACGTTTTGCTCGGATGTGTATTGAACTAGATCTGACAAAACCCTTACTCCCAATGATCTTGGTTAACGGTTTAGAGAGGAGGATTGAGTATGAGGGGATTCATTTGATTTGTTTTACGTGTTGCTGATGTGGGCATGATACTTCCAGATGTCAGTACAAGGTGGGGTCGATTGGGGAGGAGTACTCTCAGTCAGCCGGCGCTGGTGGCGGTGGGAGAAACCAAAACATGGTGGCGATAGAGCAAGCTGGAAAGGGAAAGGATGACCGTTTGCCGATGATTCAGGGCAAGGATGGGGGCGAAAAATATGGGGAATGGATGACAGTTCGGAGGGGGCCATTTAGGAAGGAAGCTAGTCGCGAGTTTGGTAGGGAAAAATTAAGGAGAGAATCAAGGACTAATTTGGGGGCAGGATCTGGGGGGTCGCGTTTTGTGGCTTTGGTTAATGAGGATGATATGGACATTATAAACCTAGGGGCGATAGTGACGGCTTCATCAGGGGTGCCGGAGATCTTGGTATTTAATAGGAAGCATGAGAAAAAAGGCAAGCAAGTGGGACCAATATTGTTAACTAGAAAGGATGGTGGGGTAGCTTAGAAGAAAGAGGAGGTGGGGAAAAATTTGTTGCAGGAGTATGTAAAGGCAAAAGAAAGAATTGGCTTGTCTTGTGGTGGGCCACGGGATAGTGGGCTAAATGTAGAAGGCTTGGAGAAAGTGGGGCAGAGTGGTGGGGGGTCGTTTGTGGACCTAGATCGCATGGAAGAGGTAGTGGACACACTTGAACAATTAACCCATGCGTTAGGTCCTAAGTATGCCGACAATCCATATGATCCTAGGGCGAATGGGTCAGCGAGAATCATAATTTGTGATAACCCACTGATTCCTGCAATGGCAGAGGAGGATTTGGTAAGTAGGAACACGTCATCTTATGGTGACAGGCAGATCTGAGAGTTGCATTGAGGAATCATTTAGTTTTATTTTATGGATTATTTAGTCTGGAATTGCAGGGGATATGGGGGAAAGGTGTTACCCAGGCTTCTAAATGATTTGAAGTCTCAATACAAGCTATAGTTTATTGCACTTTTGGAGACAAGACAAAAGGGTGAACGAGCAGGTGAGTTAGCTAAACGGTTGGGATGGAGTAATAGTGCAGTAGTTGAAACGCATGGTTTTAGTGGCGGGATTTGGTGCTTCTGGCCGAACTCTTTACAGTTCCAGGTCCTATGCAAAATAGATCAGCTAGTCCATGGGTGCATTGAGTCTGGTAGAAGAACAAAATTTTTCCTTACGGTGGTCTACGGCAAGCCAAATGTTTGGCATCGTACTAAATTATAGGAGGAGCTGGGGAAGATTGGGGAGCATGTTCATGCCCAGTGGTGTATTTTGGGAGATTTTAATGCAACCTAGAGAGCTAATGAACGGGTGTTTAAGGCGGTAAAGGGTGTGGGAATTGATGCAAGGTTCCGACGGTGGTTTGCTAACGGAGAATTCTATGAGCTAGATTTTCAGGGTCCCCAGTTTACTTAGAGTAATAAGGGATGTTGTAGTAGGTTGGATAGGGCAATAACGAATAAGCAGTGGTTTGACTCGTTCTCGGATGCAACCGTGGTCCATCTTCCAAAATTTAAGTCGGATTATAATGCGCTTTTGTTGAAAGTGAAGGGCTCAACTAGTTTGGAAGTGAGGAGTAGGGGTCAATTTAGGTTCTTCGCACCATGGGTTACGCACGAGAATTTTCCTGATATGGTTAAACAATCCTGGGACTCAACGCTGGAGTGGCATGATAATGTGGCCTGTTTCCAAGGCCAGGTTTCAAGGTGGAGTCGTGAGGTTTTCGGACATATTGGGGTGCAGAAACGTAAGCTATTTCAACGTCTTAGCAATCTTGAAAATAAGCTGGGTAGGTGTTTGTGGTTTAAGGAGGGGTGAAGGAACAGAATGAGGTCTGGCAGCGTCTAGAGAAGGTTCTGATTTGAGAAGAATTAATGTGGCTGCAGAAATCACGTTGTAACTGGTATTCTTTTGGGGATAAGAATACTAAATATTTCCACTCTATGGCAAACAGTAGGAGGAAGAGGAATCGGATAGAGGTTTTGAAGTTGGAAGGTGGGGATTGGTCGCACTTTGTAGACAAGATTAAGAAGGTTGGAGTACAATTTTTTGCAGACCTTTATCAAGAGGAGGGTTTTGATGGGCCAGCTGTGAACTTTCAAGTTTCTTATCCCTGAATTTTAGGCCCTTGCTTAGAGGAGCTACGTAAGGAGATTTCCATTATGGAAGTTAAGCAGGCACTGTTTAGTATGGGACCTCTTAAGGCACCTGGCCTTGATGGGTTGAACCCCTTTTTCTTCCAAAACCAGTGGGATATAGTGAGTCAGTCCGTGTTTGAGGAAGTGAAGTTGGTTGTTTCAGAGCCAGCGAAGGTGAAGGGCATTAATGATACATCTATTATTCTGATTCCAAAGATTGATTCCCCGGAGACATTTAGGGATTTTTGTCCTATTAGCCTCTGTAACGTGATCTAAAAAGTTATCACGAAAACTTTGGCAAATAAGTTAAAGAAGGTGCTGCCGGATATTATTTCCCCAAACCAATGTAGCTTTATCCAAGGAAGGCAAGGAGTTGATAATATTATCCTTGCACAAGAGATAATTCATTCCATGAGCCAGAAGCATAGGAAAAAGAAATTCATGGCATTAAAAATTGATTTAGAAAAAGGCTTATGATCGGTTGCGTTGGGGCTTCGTTATCAAATGCCTGGAGGAACTGGAATTACCAGAGTGGATGATTAATGTGATCAGGGAATGTATATCGTCCCCTTCTATGCAACTTATGTGGAATGGAGAGTACGCGGGTAGGTTCTACCCGTCACGAGGTATAAGACAGGGTGATCCGTTATCCCCTTATATGTTTGTAATTGCTGTTGAAAGACTGGCTCATCTAATACAGAACGAGGTCGAGGAGGACACGTGGTTACCGTTCAGACTAAAGAAACACGGGACGGCGGTTTCGCACCTATTTTTTGCAGATGATTTGTTTCTCTTTGCGGAGGCCACACTGGACCAGGCAGCGATTGTCAAAGCCTGCCTTGATGATTTTTGTGACATGTTTGGGGGTAAAGTTAATGCCAATAAATCTAGGATTTTTTTCTCGTCAAATGTAGCTCATGTACAAAAGCAAGATATTAGTAGCTTTCTGGGGTTTACTATGACTGGGGACTTGGGTAAGTACCTTGGGGTTCAATTACACTATTCAAGGGTTGTAAGTAGCTCATACCAAGGGCTTTTAGACAAAGTGGAGCGTCAGTTATCAAGTTGGAAAGCTACCTCACTGTCTATGGCAGCTCACCACACGTTAGTCTCATCGGTAGTCTCGGTGTTGCCATACTACATAATACAAACGTGCCCGTTACCGTCCCAAACGTGCCAGGAAATATATAAGAGGTGTCGGGCGTTCTTATGGGGAAGTAATAGCCAGGGAAGGTAGCCTCATTTGGTTGCATGGGAGGTGGTATGTCGAGTTAAGGATAAAGGTAGGTTGGGTCTTCGCATGGCTAAGCATCAGAATGATGCGTTTATGATGAAGTTAGGATAGGGGTTGGTGACGAGAAGAGATGCACTTTGGGTACGGTTCATAAGAGAAAAATACAAATGTGGAGGGGATATCCTTCCTGTTATTAATATGAAGCGAGGTGGTTCTCAGGCTTAGAAGGGCATTAAAAATAATTGGGAGAGGACCGTGGATGGTATTTTATGGAAGGTGGGAAATGGGGAGTCTGTACGATTTTGGCAGGACTGTTGGTTACTGGATTATGCACCTCTGAAGACATACTCTACTAACGTTGCGTTTGCCGCGTCATGCAATTGGTATGTTGCTGACTATGTTTCGGGGTCTGGTGGTTGGCGGTGGGAGTTGCTATCGAGGTTACTTCCAAAGTACATTCTTAAGGACTTGGAGCGGGTAAGGGTCCAAAGGGAGGGCAGTATGAGTGACAAATACTCATGGCGCTATTCTAGTCACGGTGATTTCTCGATCAAGTTAGCTTGTAAGAGTATTAGGATGCATGGGTCTCGACTACAGGCGGGTTTGTGGAGGAGAATATGGAAGCTTCGCGTTCCCCAATGGTGTAAAACCTTTTTGTGGCTTGCGGTGAAGGGTAGGTTACTGACAAATGCAGTGTGGCATGTGCATAGGATGTCAACACCCGTTTCCATTTTGATATGCGCAGGGCAATAATGAACAAGTTCCATAGGCAAACAGAAAAGTACAGTTATACTGATAATAAGTATTTGTTTACAGACAGTCATTAACAGAGCAGAAGTCGATAATAATGACAAATATGTACAGTATGTTCCAAAACTATTTCACACATACAGACTATACAACCACTGTATTCATCTTGGGAAACGTGCCCGTCAGTTTCCCTTCTCTGCATCCTTGGCTTTTGAGCCACTGGCACCCGCTGAGACATTTTGATTAGAAAAAGGGGTGAGATTCTAAGGAATCTCAGTAGAAACATACGATCAACATATAAAATGCGAAAATTAAATATGCAATGCACCGTATCAAGTAAAATGAAAATTCATATCATCCGTGTGTGTACACAAAATTCAGGGCCAAATAACCCGTTGAAACCCCTGCATGTACCTCTGCCGAGTCCTTGACTGCAGCTAGGTAAGACCAGTGTACCTCAGCTAGGTCCTAGACCACAGCTAGGTAATGTGCCTCCAGCACGTGTTCAGATCACAAAATACAGTAACACGCATCATACAAATAGTCACATAGTATATGAGAGATAGTAGTCCCTACTTTAACCTCTTTCTTGTCTCAAAGGGCCCGCCTCGTAAAACGTGTCAACTAAAGGCGTCCAACTCGGTCCTAAAACATCAAATGTACAAGAAATAGGTCATAACCTATCCAAGTATCATTTTAGACACTTCAATAGTGTTTCTTGTGGTTATATTAGCCTATGGTGAAAATTTACAAAAATGCCTCTGGGACCCCGGCCCAGCCGTACCCGGCCTGATGGCACGTTTTTTCAAATTTTTGACTATGGCTATCTTGACGTATTTTCATCCAAGGAATCCATTTCCGGACTCAAAATTACCAAATTCAATGTAAAATTACGAAATTGCCCTTGGCAGCCCTACTTTTAGGGTTTTAGGGGCGTTTCCGTAATTATGCTTTCTCAGCCTTTTCTGAAAAAGTGCCCAACTGTAAACCCACCTATTTTCACCCACTGAATCCAATGGAATCATCAAATTATTGAAAATCCAACTCTAAGACCCTCAAACATCCCTGGCCGAAATAATTGTGTTCTCCGGGAAAAATCGGGGTTTTACGATTTCGACTCCGTAAACACGTTCCTTTCTACTCCTAACCACTTTATTAACCATCTAATTGAGTTATAACAACCATTTAAACTAAAATTGGGCAGCATAACCCTTAGATACACACTTTTCCAAAATTTAAAACCAATGGCAATCCGGCGAAATTTCACCGATTAAATTGCCCACAGCAGCCAGAATAGTTAATATACGAAGGTTTGGAAGTTACCTCAAGCTCCAACAAGCTTTTCCCAAAAATGGCTGAAACCCTAACCTTTAGAGAACAGATTTTTGAGCCTCCAAACCCTAAAGAACAAAGAGGAGTAGCTTAGAGTCGGAGTTATACGTGTTAAGAGCGAAATCGTGGGAGAAATCGGCTTACCTTGTGATTTTTCTTCTTTTTCTCTCTCTAAACTCTCTCAACCTTCTCTCTTTATGGTTCAGGTTGCTGTGCGTGAATGAGCAGCTGAATGAGAAAGATGAACTTATATTCTAATATTACATAATATTATAATAATTTGATTAATTTTCCAAAATTGCTAAAATCCAATTTTATGTACATAACTTCCTACATTCATGTAACCATGCCATCATGTCCAACCAATATTTTCTTCTTTATGCCACATGTAGGAGACACCTAGGGGTCCCTCCCTATGGTCTCAATTGGCTTCACAACTTGTTTCGGTTACGTATACACGTAAAGTTTCAATTTTGGTCAAAATTGCACTTTTTGCTCAAATTTTCCATAAATTCATATTAAATTGACCAAAATATTCTAAATATATTTTTAACATTTATTTTCCTTAATTAATTGAAAAATAATTTATTTTGTGCTATTTTGGCAAAATTACGATTTTGCCATCAACTTTCTAATCCAATTTCTTCTCTTATTTTTCTTTCACCAATTTTCATCTATTTTTGGACCAAATATTTTCTCTAATATTCCTTCATTTTTGGACCTTAATATTGGGCTTTTTAAATTACCCAAATTAATTCCATAATTATTTTTGCCCAATTTCCCATGAAATTGAACATTTATAAATTCATAAATTCCAAATTCATGAATATTCACCATTTTATTGAATTTCCAAAATAATTACAATATATTTGGTGAATATAAAATTTGGGGTGTTACATAGGATGTCTACAAGCGATGTCTATCCTTTGTGTCTATCCTTTGTGTGGGAGGGATAGCGAGACTAACATGCATGCTCTGTGTCTTTGTGCTGTCGCAAAGGAAAAGTGGAAGGCTTTACTCCCACCTTCCATAGAAGTGGGTTTTTTCCAGCACAACACAGTGGCGGACTGGGTGAGATGGAACTTGGCTAAGAATGTAGAGGTGGATGGGGTGCAGTGGGCATCTTGGTTTCCTGTGGCATGTCGTCTTATGTGGCTGACTCGCAATAGGTATGTTTTCAATCAAGTCAATGAATCCCCTTCTACGTTCAAGGTGAGATCGATTACATGCCTGAGTGGTTTGCAGGTGAACCTCAGCGCAGGTACAGGGCCGAAGGGGGGTTGGTCAGATGGCGTGGTCCAGAGATGGGGTGGGTGAAGGTGAATGTGGATGGGGCTCGGAACGAGGCAAATGGGGCGGCAGCGTATGGAGGTGTTTTTCAGGACCATACAGGTGGTTTCCTGCAAGGTTTCATGGTGAAACTAGAGCCTTGTGGGAGTTTGATTGCCGAGCTATGGGCGGTTCTTTGGGGCTTGAAATTGGCATGGGATGCTGGGTTTCGGAGGCTGGAGGTGGAAAGCGATTGTAGCATAGTAGTGGAATGGATATTTGGGAATGGCGCGGGGGAGCAGGCTGGAGCTATGGACGTTAACGAGATTCGGTCCATGTTGGGACGGGAGTGGGAGGTTTCAATACTTTGTTGTTCGCGTGAGGCAAATGCAGCAGCAGATGTGATGGCTAAGCAGGGGCTCGGGGTGGTCCAGTGTCTGGTTCATGTAATAGATCCGTTCGTTGGGCTTGCAGTGGCATTGCGGAAGGATGCTAGTGGGTTGCAGAATGAGAGTCTTCAGAATGGCTATGTAACGTAGGGCTGGGTTTCTCGGTTGTTTGGTCTTATCCTTATCAAAAAGAAAAAGTATGTGTCATAAACTAATTAAATATTATATTTTTGAAGAAAGATGTAGAGTGGATATTAAATTAGCATCATCTTCATCTTTCCTTTATCTTTCAGGACAAGAACAAGAGAAAGAGAGAGAGTGAAGCCTTAAGACACTTGGAGTTTTAGAAAGAATGAGGAGCAAAATCCAAAGGTAAGGCTTTGTGATTTCAAGTTTTAAGGCTTCCAACTTATGTAATCTCTTCTTTAACCTCTGATCTTCATGGAAAATATTGTGTAGCAAGCAAAATCTCAAGGTTTAGGAGAGAGGGAGGACGATTTTTAGGGAGAGAAAGTAGAGAAAGCCAAGGTAACCTCAAGAACTCCAAATCTTTTGGTATATTGTTGTTATTATTGTTGTTCTTGGCTTGGTTGGTGATTTGTTGTTGATTTTGTAAATTTTGAAAGTGAAAACCTTAAGGGATTATGCTGCCCAAATTTCCTCAAATCTTATTTAGTATATGATTAAATGGCTTAATAAGGGATTGGGAGTAGAAAGGAATAAGGATTTGAAGTTGAAAATCAAAGTTGCATTTTTTCCTTTTTCTTTCAAGGGTTTCGGCCAAGTGGGAATTAGGGGGTAGGAGCTAGATTTTCATAAATCTAATGATTCCATAGCATTCAGGAGGGAAAATTGTGAAGGGTTGATGTTGAACATTTTTTCAGAAAAACTCCAGAAATAAGACTGGGAAAACGAGCCAGCCCGTTTAGGTCTGAGTCCAAAAAAGTACCGTTTTTTAGCGACCCAACTCGTTTAAGGGAAGCTTGTGGGCTTTAGGCCCTTTTAATTTTTGTTTGCCATGCCTTTTTTTGTTTCTTATTCTCCTAAAGACTAAAATACTTAATTTAAAATATAAATGTCATCAACACTAATTTAAAACATAAATATTATCCAAGTTTAATAGAACACAAATACTAAGATTTAAGTCCAAACCATAATTAATGTTCACAACCAATCAAACAAGTCCACAGCAACAATCAAACAAGCCTACAAAATTCAAATGTCAATAATAATAGAACACCTAATTTGGATTTTGGCGTACACACACAAAAAAGGAAAAAAGAAAATTAAAGAAGAGAAGCTTCAAATGAGGTCTGAGTCAGTGTGAGAGCATTTCTGATATGAGGGTTAGGTTAAGTTAACTCTAACCTCTGATCAATGCTTGTTGTCCATTGCCTTGTGCCCGTTTAAAAAAAAGATTAAACAAGCCTAAAAGGGCCGGCCCTACAGGGCAGCCCTTTAAGGCCCGCTTCTATTTGGAGCCTCTAAATCATAGGCCTGACCCGATTGCCTAGCTCTACCCAGAAAGTGAAATTACGAAAATACCCCTAAAACACTAAATAGGGGCTGTCAATGGTAAAAATGTCATTTGGCAGTGATTTTACAAAAATCAAGATAAAAAATAGATTCTGCACACAAAATTGGGTTGGAACAGCCTAGGTTAAAATTTCTAGAAAAGTACAGTCGAACCGGATAAATCAGGGCTGGACCGGGTCCCCAGGTGGATTTTGGTAATTTTGCAGTTTAGACTAATATAACCAACAAAAACACTTTGGAAGTGTCTAAAATAGGACATGAATGAGTTCTAACCTAATTCTTGTACATTTGGAATTTTGGGACCGGATTAATTGCCCTAGCATTTGGCACTTAGTTCGAGGAACTATTTTTGTGTAGCAAAAAGGGATACAAGGTAGTAACTCTATCTTGCATATATTATGTGAACGTTTATATGCTTTATGTATGCCATCTTATGTAATATGTATGATACACAGTGCCAATGGGTACAACAAACATAGTGCCTACGGGTATATTGAACATGACTGAATATAGTACCTACGGGTACATCGATATGCCCAGTTGGTGGTCTCGAGCCCAGTTGAGGTACAGAATGAGTAGGGGTTCAACAGTGGTTAGCTCTGAATATTTCCGACCGAATTGAATTAAGTGTTATTACAATATTAATGTGTGTGGTATTTGGCATATTTATTATTGCATTTTATATGATCAATTGTCTATTACTATTGAGATTCATTTGAATCTCACCATTTTTCAAAATTAAAATATTCCAGCAGAAGCTAGCGGCTCTAGAGGCAAAAAGGTAGATATTGTCAACTGAGGTGTCAGAGTCAAGAAGACGAAGCTGTTGGTTATTATTAGTTTAATTTGATGTTTTTGGACAAAGTTTGTATATATTTATCAAACCCTACGGGGAACTTTTGTATGTAAACAAGTACTTATTATCAGTATATTTGTGCTATTTCTGTATGCCGTGGAACTGTGCCTTTATCACTCTGCGAATATCAAAATATTAAGGGGTTTGACATTATACAACTTATTTTTTGGATATTTTTTAAATTTTTATTTTTTATACTTTTTAGGTCTAAATATTTCTTTTCTTTTCTTTTCTTTCTTTGTATTCTATCTTCTTTACATCCCCATCTATGTGGTGTTTCAATTTCTGCACATTGTAATATCATTTTATTAGTCTTATAATATTTCATATTTAACCATGCATTTTTACATTTTATAAATAAAAATTCTCTCAGAAAATCTTCTCTTCCTCCTAATGTATCCATATGTGGTATTAATTCTTGATTTCTTCCGAATGCCATATGATATTCTTCTATTATATTACTTGATACTAATCTTGGTAATTTCCTATAAAATAAGTCTAAGTAAAATTTTTGTTCTTGATAATTTTCCATTCTTGCTTCGTAATAATATTTTTTATATTCACAAATATATTGATTTAGATATGTTGGATCTAAAGAACATATTTCTATTAAATGTAAATTTCTAATTGCTTTTATTTTATTTGGGGAAAATCCTTCTAAAATACATTGGAAGTTGTGAAACAAGAAATGGGAGTTGTTAATGTAGAATATGGCGTTGTTAACAAGACCGGTGTTATTATTGTGAAAGTAAAAAGATGAAACTGGAGTTGTTAATCAAGAATATGGAGTTGTTAATCAAGAATTCGGAGTTGTTAATTAAGAGCACGTGTTGTTAATAAAAAAGGAGGTGTTTTTATTAGCCTTGAAACTTAAATTAGAAAGTTGTGAAATAAGAAAGGGGAGTTATTAATTAAGAATCCGGAGTTGTTAATTAAGAACCGCGTGTTGTTATTTCTGAAGTGGCGAGAATGAGGGCTGAAGGGCAAAATCGTCTTTTGACGCCGCCCTCACTATTCATCCATACTGACACTGGACTGATCCGGATTTTTCAATTTCAATACACTGAATAAGGATTTCCCTATTTCTAAAGTAGTCTAGAGGGATTTTCCCTTTTATTTGTTTCTTCATTTGTTCCTAACTGTAGATCAATAAATATTGGACTAAAGAATCTTGGGCCTAAGTCGGCCCACTTTAAATATTTATTCAATCAAAGCAGCCTTCTTTTTGAAGTTATTAGGATACCCTTAGTGTTAGTGTGTGTTTGGGTAAGCCCCAGACCGCAGTTTCAAAAGTCATATTCTGTAAATCGAAACAAAATCCCTCTCACATATTTATCTCATAAATTATAAAAATTATTTTCCGAAAGCTAATCCAAACACACACTTAATCCACACTCTAAAATGGAGCAGGGGTTATGAGCTAGGTGGCCATAGTGCTTGTTTGGAATAGTAATCGGAGTTTTCAAAAGCAACTTCTTAATCATGATTTATATTATATAAGGTAAGTATGTGAAATAATTTTTATCTCAATTTACATGAATAAACACTTTTAGAAATCCCAAACAAGCACGCACGCATAAGAGAAATATTTACATACTCCATGAGTACCACATCATTTAAATTATGTCCAATAAAAACATAACAACCATATCATTTTAATTCTGGTTGGCAAGTGACTCATATGAAAAATTCACTTTTATCTTTGTTTTTTTAAAAAATATGAGTTCATTATTTTGTTTTAGTTTTTTTTTTCTGAAATCATAATGTGTATTTTTATTGAAAATAGATTAAAATGTAAATTTTTTCAGATGAGTCACATACCAAATAGGATTAAAATGATCTGAATTGTTATATTTTTATCAAATAGAGCTTAGATGAGGTGGTAAACCTGGAGTATATAAGTATTTCTCTTTCAAGCAATGATGACATGTATATCTCACAATGACAAGGCCTATTTTAACACGCGAAGTTGGTTTTTGTTGATGTACTGTGAGCTACCTTTTTATGATCTTCAATTCCTCCTTCAACAACTGAACGACCTTTTTAATACGGTCAAGTTAGGAGGGGAGACGAATCAGAGAGGGTGCTGTGTATATTTTTTCAGATAACATAACTGTGTGGCGATTATGGGTCAATGACATTCAACTGCCGATCCTTGTGCGAAAAAGGCTCAGATCTCTGAAGAATGAGGTTTGATTGAAGGGACAATCATGGACTGAATAGTGTTGTGGTTGTGGCTCTTAAATCCGGCTACTCACGGGTGGGTCCTTGTTCGTTTTAGCTTTCTATAATAACAAGGCTCAATCCCATAAGCACAGAATGGGTAATGTTGTGCTTCATGGATTGTCTCCTAGGCTGCTCTTTTCATTATATTTAGCTTAAGGGAGGTTTCTTTTTATGAACTTAGTTTCAGTGCTAAGCACTGTACTTATCTCTCCCAACTCATTAGATTTTGATTGTTAGATTTGATTTAGATGGTCCATATCTGAGTTTTTAAAAGTCAATATTTTTTAATAAAAATCATTTTAATGGGTATAGAATAAAAAATAAAGGTAATCTCTTAACTACTATTCTTTCAAAAAATGATATTTTATTTAAAAAAATCATAATTTTAAAAAAACTCATGTCTGGACCATCTAAAATCAGATCTAAACTATCTAGATCCGATGAGTTAGGAAAGCTAGGCACAATGCTTTACACTAAAACTAAGTCCTTCTTTTTGTGGCTTTTATGGAGGACTGTGCAACCCTGGTTCCCATTTGCTATTGGTTCTCTTATCCTACGTGGGATATGGTATTTCTTCCTTGATGGACACATGAAGATGAAACAGTAATTGGAAAAATAGAGTTTCTCAATTTAGCTTTTGGTAATCTTATTTTTGATAAAAGCCCGATTGTGTAATGTGATTTATACTTGGAACCGCGATTGTATAAATGACTTTTACAAAAATAAAACTTGTTTGAATTGACTTAAACACAAGTGACTTCTATGATAATAATAAGAGAGAGTGAGTGGAAAAATATTTTAAAGGGTTAAAAGAATCAAAAAATATTTTAAAATAATTTTTAAAGATGAAAAGGTATATTAAGGATAAAATTGCAATCAGTCTGATAATACATTGGGTACAGTTGAAAAAATATTTTAAGGGTTAAAAGCACCAAAAAATAGTTTAAATTAATTTTTGTAGCTCAAAAAGTACATTAAGGATAAAATTGCAATCAGTCTGATATCACACTGGACACAACTGAAAAAATATTTTAATCATTAACACTGCCCCTAAAAACTAAATCATTAAAAACTATGAAATAGAGCTATGCAAACATTCAATTGAATGAGATAAGCTCAATTGATAAAAATAGTGTGCAAACACGCATATTTTTTTCTTAATTACTAATTGAGTTTATCCTATTTATTGAGCGTTTGGGGTGCCAAACGCTCTCCCCAAACACATCGGAGCTAGTGGATAATTATATGTTTGGGAAAGCGAACTAACAAGTTTAGTTCACCTCTTTCATTTGCGAGATATAATCGGGCCCACAAAGCGTGGTTGAAATCTCTCCTCAGAAACCGGCTTTGAACAGCGATGAGTGAGAGAGCTAAATTGAAATTACGTAGCCAAGACATAATGCTAAGCAGATCGACATTGAGAAGAAAAATCCACCTTTAAAAGCGAGCTAAAATGAGAGGCAATAAGAGAGTATAAAATTCCATCAGTAAATCAAAAACTTATATCCAAGCAGTAAAATATCGGAAAGAAATTTGACCAATGGACAGTTTCAGAGACCAGGGATACACAGCCAATTGGAGAAACCTTGAAGAAGCCAGATACCATGGTCCAGAATAAAGGAACAGTCCTCAGCACTAGAGAAGTGAAGAACACAATAATCTTGAAAACGTTGAATAATAAAAACACGATCTTTAAGCTCCGTATGTAAGCCAATCAAAGATTGAAGCTTTCGAACATAAATAAACCTAGGAGATAGGATTCTTGCAAGCAGAAAATGGGCACGGCAATAAGCTAATCGAGGGAAGATGCAGCTGAGAATGGAACTAGTTTCAGTGCTCATCGATCGATTATGAGCATTGTGAGTTCTTCATCTTTACATATTGATCAGATCTAATTTAAATGCTTAGATTAAATTTTTTTATTTTTACTTTTAAAAAAAAAATTATTTTAACATATATAAAATCTAAAATAAAGATAATATTTTAATTATCATTTTTAAAAAAAAATGATTTTTTTGTTTAAAAATCATAAATCTAGACTATTAAAATTTTATTTGAACTGTTGGTATCTCATTACAGTGAATGAATTTCATTGCTCATCACAAAGATAAGCGCCAAAACTAGTTAAAAAAATGATTTTTTTGTTTAAAAATCATAAATCTAGACTATTAAAATTTTATTTAAACTGTGCGTATCTCATTACAGTGAATGAATTTCATTGGTCATCACAAAGATAAGCGCCAAAACTAGTTCCGCTGAGAATGGGACGACATGACATGACAGGACGGCAAGAAGACGCTAAAGAGCAATCAAACAAAGGAGAAAGAAACACCACCACCACAAGCTTGAGTAAGATAGGCAAAGATCTCGAAATCCAAGCGTAAGCGAACAAGCAGCCAGAGTAGTACCTTAATAGAGAGACTTCTCGAAATCCACCTGTTGTGATGAGCACAAAGCGAACTATGACAACAGAAACGATCGTACACCGTGTGCCACAGCCTACACGACATATTTTTGGGTGCAAACTAGTGTTAACCTCGTGAGTACGAGAATCTGAATTCTGATTAATAGTATATTATGGGATTAATTTTTTATGATTATAATGCATTTATTTGTACATTTGTAAAACTAAATTTTCAATTCAAAAATGCATAAAGGGTGATTATAATCATGCTTATATATCACATTTTGAGGGAATATTTTTTTGGAGAATTTATTATGCCTGGTGTATCAATAGCGTATCAATAAATTAATAAATGGAAGGCTATGTGGGGGACAAAATTTGATAAAGCAGAGGTAAAATGCCTACAATTTCGGTTTTTTACTAAATATATCACCAAAAGAATCTTTCAACAAAAAAATGAATCTTACATGATATTTTGAAAAATTTCTCTATAAACCACATTGGTTGTCTTGTTGGTCGGTTTCTTGTCCGAATCAAGTATTAAAATCTTGATGCCGTCCATTGATTTAACCCTTGACAAAGCAACATATAACTGACCATGTGTGAAGACAGGTCTGGGTAAATATAATCCGACATTATCCATTGATTGTCCTTGACTCTTATTTATTATCATAGCAAACGATATTATGATGGGAAATTGCCTACGCGTCAATGTGAATGGGAGTTTAGACTCTGATTGATTCATATCCATACGATGAATTAGAATCTCTTGACCTGTACTTGTACCATTGAGCTTGATTGCTTTGATAAAGTGTTTCCCCAGAAATGTGACCTTCAACCTGGTTCCATTGCAGAGTCCTGTAGCTTGATCTATATTTCGCACGAGCATTATGGGAACGCCAACTTTCAATGCAAGCCTATGTGGAGGTAAGCCAGAGCATTTTATTCTGTTCAAGAATTCTATAGTGTACAACTCTTGAAATGATGCATAGCCTCGATCTGCTGAACTCACAGAATCAGAGCTAAAATATTCAACAACATCACCAGGCAATAAAGCACACATGCGGTCATTGATTTGCTCTACAATTTCTACTGTTGGTGACAAAATAGCCCTATTAGTAAGATATTCAGAATCAGACAAATGATGGAGTAGATCAGGATATGTAGCTTTGATGATTGATTGCAGAGGATCATGACAGTCTAGAATTAAGAAATGTTCTGGTATTTCTATCTCTGATATTCCATCATGGGGCAAACCAATCCGGCCATCACCAACATCTAGAAGCCAGTCTGAAAATTGCTTCAGCTTTGAATTATCTTCAGCTGAACTTGAAGATAACCGCATGTTCTTGGTAAGTTGGAACAACTTACAATGACCCCATAAATGAGAAGAGTTTATGCTCAAGTTGACAATATCTGCACGGTTACCTCTTGGGACCACAGGCAATATTTGTCTAAAGTCCCCTCCCATGACAATACATTTACCTCCAAAGAGACAATTACACTTCATTATATCTCTAAATATCCGATCAACAGCTTCTGCACAAAATCATTGAACCATTGGGGCTTCATCCCAAATAATCAATTTGGCACACCTGATGAGCACACATAATGGTGAACTTTGTGGAATACTGCACATAGAGTCTTCATCAACATTTATTGGAATCGCAAATCTTGAATGTGTAGTCCTACCTGAAGGTAGCAAAGTTGCTGCTATTCCACTTGATGCCACATTAATCACTACTCCTCCTTGGGATCTAACTGATGCTGTAAGTGCATTCCATAAGAAAGTTTTCCCAGTACCACCAAAGCCGTAGACAAAAAAGAACCCATTACTTGGTTGAATCATTGCATGCATGACATGTTGGAATATATTTTTAATGATGCCACCAATCTATCTGCTTCTTGTTGACTTGTTTCTTTGTCAAAATTTAGTTCTTATAGTACTAAATGATTCTTAGTACTAAAATACTCAGTAGATGTTGCCATTTGCATTAATGGGTAATCACAAAGAGATCTCCCATTCAATTGTAGAAGCTTCTCAATGTCAATTAAACCAGCTTGTTGCTTGTCATCATCACTAAGATTCAAATCTGTTTTGATTAAAACAAACAATAATTTGATAAATTGAAAAAGACAAAACAAAATCATACTAATGGCAATTACAAATTAATAATTAGATGGAAGTACTTACCGGCATATTGAGGATTATTACGAGGCACATATAGCATGTCCTCACACAAGAGTTGTTTAGTTTGTTCCCATACCATGTGTGGTTGTGAGATGTAATGACTTAACAACATGGATACAAAGAATCTTCTAAGATAACTTCCTGTAGCCCAAAAAGATGCCTCCTTTATAGCATCAATGAATTCTTGGTCATCATCTATTAACCCTAGAGCATAGCAAGCAGACCTAAAAGTTGGATGGACAACATTATCTACAGTTCTTATCTGTTCATAACTGCAAGGTCCCCTCACTTTTGTTAAAAGTATTCTGAGATAATATATTTCGCCTTGAGAGGGAGATGCATGTGCCAATCTTCCAACAGCAAAGCCTCTTTCTCTAGTCTTCCAAATCCTTTTTTGTTTGTTAAATGTATAATAATGTGGAAACTCAATGTACGTCAAACTCTTAGCAAATGTGTCATCTTTATTTTGCACCATCCATGCAAGAAACATTGATTCCTTAACTCTGGGTTTGTGAACTATTGAGGAAACAGAATCTTTCCCTGAATAGAAAACTGCTTGTTGGTCTGGTAAGTGGAAACTCAAGCGCTCGACATGTGGTAATATAGAATAGATTAAAAGTAATTTCATAATAGAAGATTCATCTTAAATTGTGTGCCAAAAAATGATAAAAGGTTTGCAATTAATTTGGTATTCATCTTGTTAACAATTGCTCATAGATATACATCGCATACCTAGTTGCACTCACGATTGGTCTATAATGTCGCAATTCCACTTGTAGTTGCCCAGATTGTAAAACTGTTTCAGTTTGTCATAACTTAGTGAAAATGGATGATGATGTTTTTCGACATATCAATCAAGTTGCTTCCGTATTTAAGTTTGTTATGCAGGAAGGACCTTTAATGAATTTTCTAAGGTTGAAAAACAGAGAATAATGGCACTTTTATGGCAATAAATATGGTTTTTCAAAAATTCATTGATTAAGGTAGAAAAGGAATAGAGATTATTACTAAAATGGTTTTAATTGGATTTTGAATGAGAATCAATCAATTTTTTTTATATTAATGTCTCATTTTAAGTTTGATTAGTTACCAAAACCTACAAAATGAATAATTAATGCAATAATATTTTAAAAAAATCATTTGGGTAATTAATAAGGTAATTAATATTATTTGTGATGCAAATACCCCAATAATTGGGGGAACCAATAAGTAAATTATAGCGAGTAATCAGTGACAAATATGTGACGGGATTGGGTCAAATTAAAAACATACGGTAGTTATTGCAATGTTATTAAAAAAGGTACGGTAATTATAGTAATAATAATTTAAATCAGCCGAGATAATAATTGAATGGCGTATTTCGTCACATAAATTATAATTATTGTCAAGGTTGAAAATTAATTTTATTTTGATATAGGATTAATAAATTATCTCTTCTTTATTTAATTATATTAATTATAGTAAAAAATTATTGAAATCAACCAAGGTGATAATTAAACTATGTATTCTATCGCATAATTTGTAATTATTTTCAAGATTTCAAATTACCATTAATTTGAAATAGGATCAATATTTTTTTTCCCTTTTAAGTGACGTCCTCATTTTAATATTAGTGGTAGCATCTTTAAAGATCTAACATAATTCATTTTTCCCTTTAAGTGAATTCCAAATTTTAATATTAGTGGTAGTATCTTTAAAGATCTAACAATAATAAATTCATGATATTTTATAAAAAAGCTCAATTAGAAAAAAGAATGTCCAAATTGATATTATCTTGATTCCTATTTAGAACGTGTCAGCATACGCTTTATATCGAACATACATAAAGCTTTAACAATAATAAATTCATTGTTTGTACATAACGTGTCAAGATAAATTTTTTTACCTGGAACATACACGTACTGGGTTTTTGTGAAAGTGTAATGCAAATGTAGTTTTATTGCCATATTAGGTATATATAATCTTATCATCTTTTTATTATGTAGATACTTGCAACTAACAAATCACATATTAAATAAGTTAAAGAACATAAGATAAGCACTTTTATTGAAAAGTAGAAAAGTTGCACTAAGCATTATAACTCTTTAAATGGATAGATAAAGTCAACCATCAGAGTAACAAAAGCAAAAAATACATTCAAAATCCATATTCTAAAATTAGCATGACCTTCAACAAACTTATTGGATGCAAAATTAAAGTATGGAATAGACTTTGAAGAAAATATCACTGGTTATTTTTCTATTTTGATGTTTTTGGTTGGTCTGGTTGTACTAAAGCTAGGAGTCGACAATTCAGACGGCCCAATATCATCAACTTCAATATGTCCATTGCTTACCATCTTCTTTCTCTTTGATGCAATAGGAGTCACCATCTGAGATATGCTTATGTCATCTCCATCGCCATCCTTTTCATTGCTGGTATTTTGTTCCAAAGTTATTGATGCAGATGACTCTAGTGGCAAAATCTGGGAAGCAACATCAGTAGAGGTTAGAAAAAGAAGGTTGACTATTAATGTAGTTATATTACAGCAAGTTTACGTTTTCATTGGAACTAGCATCAAAATAGGTAAAGTTCTCAACAATATCCTTCTCAGCAGTAAAGTGCGAGATACTCATGCTACTCGTTGGATATTTTATGTTGTTGTCCTTTACCCTTAGCTTAACCACGATTACCCTCCTAACAGCTCCAGTGGTTAACTCTTTTGGGAAAGACGAAGATGCCCCTGCCTAAAATTGAAAGAACATAATGATGAAAATCACAGATGTCATGTTATCAGTACGAATAAGTCTAAAAATTTTTAACACCTTTGTCTTAAGCTCAGTTGCCGAACAACCTAAAAGCTCATATACATGTCAGTTGAACAATAGTATAGAACACTTTGCAGTTGAATCAAACACTGTGTAATGAACTTTGAACCTGTCAGAAATAACCACTCAAATGGTAACATTAATCATTGATCAGAAAGTCGTTAATCATTAGGTGTTTAAGTCATAAAGAAATATGAAAACACATTATTGAAGAATGTTGAATACTGTTTGATCTTACTTAGGCTCGGTCTTCATCACTTCCCTATGACATGACTTGCACATCAATTTGGCACCCTCATAAATTGGCTTTTTATCATATGAACATCCATCATAATACCAACCGTGTGTTGTCTCAAGCTTTTGGATTGTTACCTTGGTAACAATTTCAGATTCCTACAAATCACATCACATAAGCAAATATTAGTAAGCTTAAAAAAAGATGCGGTTGGGATATATTGTATACATACTAGAATAGTTAAAATGAAAACTATTTACCTTTGATAACTTCGAAATTTCATGCAAAGGAATTCTGACAGGGAATGATAAGAGTGAGTCACTTGAAATCTCATGAGACACAGTGGAGGAGATCTGCGTGAGAGCCTGACTTGCCTCAGGGTCATTGGTGAGTCTGTATAGTAAATGCGACATTTACGTTAGAAAACCCTATATGTTACTACCTCCGGTCCTAAATATAGGACATAGTTTATAGTGCAAATTGCACTATAAGCTATGTCCTACATTTAGGACCGGAGGGAGTATATAATTTAGGTATACAGACGCACAAAAAACATGGGCACAACTAAATTTTAACCTGTCATAAAGGTCTTTTACGTCTGGAAAATCAGGGTTGAAAAAAACTTGTGTGGCATTGAAGGCACTACATATGTCTCCAAAACCTTAAACAAAAAAGCATGTAATTTTAAAACAAAGAAAAAAATGAATTTATAGGGAAATAAAAGATATATGTAATACTTTTGTTTTTTGTAATCCTAGCAAACCGTAAGACAACTAAGGTGGGCACATCCAGATCTTCTGTTCTGTCCTCAAAGGCTTTGACTGCTATCTCCCCAAATAGAGCTACGTTGACATGTACTTCACTGCACATGTTTTCATATGATTATGATGATGAAGAACTAACATGAAAGTAGATATTAATATCATAAATTGATTAATGTTAAATCTAGAGAGTATGTTACTTAAGATTTGCAATTGTGAAATTCAATTTCTTCATCGTGCCAAAGTCTCTCCTTAGATCAACTAAGTTCCCAAATGCTTGTAGGTAGCCCTTCACATCTGGATGAATTTGTCGTCTAGGTTACAATAAAACATGTTGAATAAAAACCATGGTAGAAATATACACTAACCAATTAGCTCTTCATGTGTGGCTTCACCGCTAGCGATGTCATTGACTAGGACAAAGTTAAATGCATGAAGAGGGATTTGGAAGTCACGTTTCTGAAAAAATGTGTTAGTGTGAAACGTAATCTTCCAACGGTGTGAGCACGTTTTGTAGTCATCATTGTTGGCCAACACTTCAAAGTTCTCAAATTGGTACACCTCACCCTCTTTAAAATCCTCAATATACCTACGGATTTGTCCCCTCTGGACAATTGAAGCCTCAATTCGATCACCCTGTTTGCAAATAGTTAGATAAAATATGAGAAACAATATAATGTTCACTTGATGAATGTGATGATTACATTAGATACTAACTTGTTCGTCAACTAATAGCATACTGACTTTCCAAACCTCAAATGGTGCAGCCTTCTTTGCCATTGTCCACTTCCTAAGTACCCTAACAATAATGCTCCAGGTTTCCTTGCTATCATCAATGTCCTTGAGTAAAGCATGAGCAATGTTTGCCATTGATTGAGTTGATGTAACTGATTCTACAAGAATGGTCCTCTTATGCTGGATATGAGGATGGGAGGTTTATACTGAGATATATAATGGTACGTGCATGTGAAGAAATTTTTGGGAAAAACAACTTTCAATGACATGCATGGACTAAATGGTAGTAATTTAATTAGGTTGGGAATGTCAGCCATTATTCCCAACAATCTTGGAAGATTAAGGTTATTATTTCAATTGTACGGTAATTATAACATGTGTAATGCTACGTACATGGGTGGACTCAATTGCTCACATTGTATGCTGCATTTTTAGGAAAAAGCTAAGATTAAGGTACTAATTGATAAATTGGAATTGTATGGCCTGGAGAGAATGAGCGTTAAAGTCGTGGTCCCAACACCAAAAATGCTTTGAATTTTCCAATTGATTCATGTTATTAATTTATCTATTATTAATTTAATTAGGATTTGAATGTTAAAGTTATTATTTCCTACAGTCATGGAAGATTTTGAAATTTGAAAGGATACACCCAATTTTTCTTTGCAAATCATTATAAATGCGTTTTAATATAATTAGATTATTTGAATTTTGAAAGGCTACACCCAATTATTATTTGGCAATTATCATAAAAGTATAAGATCAATACTGCGTATATCTTTTTAATTGCTCACATTGTATAGGAAAAAGCCAAGATTAATTAAGGTACTAATTGATAAATTGGAATTGTATGGCCTGGAGAGAATGAGCGTTAAAGTCGTGATCCCAACACCAAAAATGCTTTGAATTTCCCAATTGATTCATGTTATTAATTGATCTATTATTAATTCAATTATTAATTTAATTAGGATTGGAATATTAAAGTTATTATTTCCTACAGTAATGAAAGATTTTGAAATTTGAAAGGATACATCCAATTATTCTTTGCCAATCATTATAAATGCGTTTTAATGTAATTAGATTATTTGATTTTTGAAGGGCTACACCCAATTATTATTTGGAAATTATCATAAAGGAGTTTTAATGTAATTAGGGTTGTGATTATTTATAAGTACAAATTTCAAACGTGTCTCAAAACAAAATAATATGTATATCAAAATAAAACTTTAATTGTAGTTTAAAAAAAAAAAGGTGTTCAGCTTTTTCAAACTAACATTAAAAAAAATAATGTATTGCATATTAAAATGCAAATTTTTCAAATAGAATCTAAAATAATAAGATAATGATTTTCGAACATTGAAAGGCTACACCCAATTTTTATCTAGAAATTAATTCAATTATTAATTTAATTAGGATTGGAATATTAAAGTTATTACTTCCTACAGTCAAGAAAGATTTTGAAATTTGAAAGGATACACCCAATTATTCTTTGCCAATTATTATAAATGCGTTTTAAGATAATTAGATTATTTGAATTTTGAAAGGCTACACCCAATTATTATTTGGCAATTATCATAAATGAGTTTTAATGTAATTAGGATTGTGATTATTTGACCCGGGTCAAGCATAAATGGGTTATGAAGCGGGTTACACGATATTTAGAGTGTAAAGTTGATTCAAAAGTCTACAATTAACTTCACACGTCTCCAAAAACTTTAAATTAATGCTTCATGTTACAACTTGAGATATCTACTTTTCACTTGAAAAAAAAACCACTTAAAAATATTATCATTTTCTTTTAAACAATTACTGATTCCAAAGACAACTCAAGAATGCCCAAAACACGACCGAAAAAATATTTAATTCCAAACTCATCCACACTTTAAATTTAGTTAAGCATGATTAGGGAACCACTAACATTCTAAGAATTATGTGACGTATTACACTTAATGTATTTAATTAACATGATATAAAATTACAACTACGGACAACCTTTTTTTGGGCTAATGGTACAACTTATTATTAAAGAGCGTCAAAAGTATCATATTTAGCCACCCCACTGGTGAACTCCAATCGTCTAACGTTATATATACAGATATATATATATATATATATATATTCTCAATAGTTAAGCCCTCTTTTATCACTTCCATTAGTTTATTTAGATATAACTTTTAATCAAATTCAGTGTATGTTTGGTTGGGTGTTTAGGCCCCCAAAAAGCTTGATTGAGTGAGTACAAGCCAAATTGCAATTGAGGAAAGAAAAAGAGGGTTTGGGCCAGTGATTTTCGAAATTGGCTTGCGGTCCCATAAGCTCCTTTTGTCAAAAGCCTCAATTGGAATTTTTTCCAATCCGCCTTTTGAGAATTTATTACCGTTATTAGCATTTAATGTGTCCAAAGTACTTTATTTCTCTCTCTCTCCCCCCTCTTCTCTTCTCCTCCAACTCCAACATCAGGTCCTGATACACAGAGAAAACTCTCGCCACTCTCTCCACAATCTTGCCTCTCTCACCGAGCGAAACTCGTTGCAGCTAGATCTTCATTGTCGCTTGGCGTGCGTTTGTGGGTGGTGTCATGCACAGTGGACAACGGTGGTTGGGGCTCTCGCTCTCAGTTGTGGTAGATGTAACGCCCCAAATTTCAATTAAGGGCGAATGATAATTATTGAAGATAATTATCGAATTAAAGTGGAATAATTATGTGTTTTGGTGGCAATATTAATTAATATGCCATAATTATTGGGAAATTGAAAGAATAGCCATAAAGTAGTAATTAATGGAAGAAATTAATTACTAACTAAGGAGAAATGAGATATGTAACTACATGGCTAATGGAGGGATTAAAGTAACTAATTTGGTTACTTACTTTATAAGAGCCAATGAGGTGGAGACATGTGGCAAGTGGTTAGGATGAGAGAGGGTGTTGGAAAAGTCAAATGGCCTTATTTTATTGTTTTCTCTCCCTTTCCCTCTCTCTTATGCGAATTGACATAGGCATAGGGGGCAGATTGTTCTGCCATTCTTCATCATTTCACACTCTCATCACTCTCTTCCTTCTCTCTCTTTCGTTCAGCCATGGCAGCCAAGAAGGGAGGAAATGCTTTGTGAAAAAGGTGAGTTTTTGACCTTCTTAATGGCCTCTAATGGAAAAACTCCCTTCTATAAAGTTGTTCCTTGGGTTGAGAGCTTTACTTTCATGGTTTTAGATTTGCCATTGGTGGTATTTTGTGGCCACAAGGAAATCTAGAAGTTGGAGAATCAATGAGCTTTTTGGGAAAGTTGTTGAGGTAAGTGAAAGCTTCAATTTCATATAAGTTTTGTGGCCATTGGTTAGGCCTTGAATTTCTGAAATTTTAGCCTTAATTTTTGTGATTTAGGGTCTTGGGGAGTATAACATGTTGTTGTCATGGAATTAGTGCCTTGTTTAGTGTTTTGAATGAGTAGAATTGAATTAAAGCTTAA
Organism: Inga leiocalycina; assembly: GCA_963242795.1. Classification (NCBI taxonomy): domain Eukaryota; kingdom Viridiplantae; phylum Streptophyta; class Magnoliopsida; order Fabales; family Fabaceae; genus Inga; species Inga leiocalycina. The sequence continues at coordinate 27,059,372 of OY725328.1, forward strand.
AGGTGAAGTTTGAGAACTTTGTGTTGGTTTTGTGCATTGGGCAAAAACAGGGCATGTAATTGGGTTGTGATTTTGGTCATTTTGAGGTTACCATTGTGTTCCTTGTGAAAATTTATGTGGGAATATGCTTGATTGTTAATTTTGGAGCCATTGGACACTTTGGTAGAAAATTGGAAAATCTGTCTTGTGTGAACTCTGTCTGGGCAGTCAGTTTGCATAAGCGTTTTGAATGACCAAATTGTGTTGGAAAATTCTGAAAATTTCCATTCTTAAAGTTCACATCCGAAGCTTCAAATGGATATATATTTTGTGTCATTTCGTTTAGTATTCTAGGAGATATGATTGTCCAAAGTTTGGGATGGAAACAAAACTCTATTTTGGAGTAGTGTTGAGTTTTTGGTGATTCTGTATTTGTGTGAAGATTTGAAGTAATGAGCCATATTTTTCCTAGAAAGAAGACTTAAATACCTTTCATTTGGGTTTGGAATCACCTCGTTTCAAGTTTTCTAGAATTAGTTATAAATTTTAGAAGTTCAGCCAAGAAACAGGGAATTTTTTTGGCCGCCGCCCAAGGTGGCTGGCCGCAGCCCAAACCTTTCTAACCTGATTCTGGCCACGGCCCATGAGTGGCTGGCCGTGGCCAGTGACCTTCTGACCATATTTTGGCCGGGGCCTAAGGGAGGGCTGGCCGCGGCCAACCCCTATGTTCCAGGACTTTGAGTTTTTGAAAGGAGATATCTAACCTATTGTTTCCCAACCTTTTAGGGCTTTTATTAGAGGCATTTGTGGCCTCTTAAAGGTCAATTATGATAACCAAATTTAAGCGTTATGAAGTAAATTAAGTCTTGGAATAGAGTATAATTCTTCATTCTTAATTATGATTCTAGGATTTGACATTTGCTCTACTCAGGAGAGATCGGCGCTAGGACACGTTCGGAAGGACCAAGGTAGTGACTCTTCTCTCATATTGTGTATGATGTTTTGGTATACATAACTTATCATTGAACTTTGTGAACTGTGTGCCCTGGTCTATACGGCGTGAGAACTTCAGCGTGAGCCGTATAGGGATTGACGCTGGTCATCTCTAGGTCGGCCGTTGAACTGCCGTCGTAATCAACATGGATTTTTGTGTATCCGACCCGTGGGGCGGCGTTTGTGAATCCAGCCGTGGGCTGTGTGTTGATCTTGCCTGTATAGCTTGTGTTATGAAATGCTTTATATGAATCCCAGCTATGGTGAAATATATTGTGTGGATTGTTGTGATGCAATGCAGCGTGAGCAATCGTAAGGGATGACATGTGTCATACTAACCATTGCCATTGTAACTGCCATTGTAGTTGCTTTGTGTGGATAATGATTTGATTTCATGCCTTATTGTTGTACATACTATGATTGATTTGACACTACAGGGATTCCTTAGAATCTCATTATCCCAAAAACCATGTTTTAGATAGGGCAAAAGGATCGAAGGGAAAGCGGGTGATGAAGATCGGATAGAGCTCCGGTTTAGAAGTATATTTTGGGTTATTATGTATATCATTTGGATGTTTTTAGGAAACAATTGTATATATTGGGATTGGTGGTATATTTTTGTGTAATCCCCAAGTTAAGGGTAATGAATTGTGGGCTTTGTGCCTTGTAAAACCCTTAGTAATGAATGGAACCCGAGTGTGTCAAGAATTTGCATTATACTCTTATATTTGTGAATGAAATCAACCTGTACAGGCCATTTAGTATTGAAATGTGAATATGAGACCGTCATGAATAGGTTTTGTAAAAGTTTTTGTAAGCCATGATTTTGGGTAGTTTGATTTTGTTCAAGTCCCAAAATCATTTAAGGTCTCTAATTCTACATCAATTACGTGTTTATGAACTAAATTTCGGCCTATGATGGAAAGGGGTTACAGTAGATCAAGGAGTGGATATATTGTCCAGTGAAAATTCTACTATCCGTCGATCTGTGCTGTGTTGTAGAGTCCAGTGGGAAGCTCTAAGCTGATGGTGACCGATCTAGTCAGTGCTTCTCTATTTGATTTGCAACGGTGTGTTCTTCACTGTGGTAAGATTAACAACTTCCTCTTAACCAATATTTATGCCAGTACCTGAAATTCCATTGGTGATTCTTGTTTACTATTTCAAATCTATCTATGAATTTCTCTCATCCACTTGCAGGTATATTTCGGTCATCTTCCAGTCAATTACTTTCATTTTGCACTTTAATTTATCTAACAATTTAGATTGATTTCAACACTTATTAGGCAAATATTATTTGGTTGATGCTAGCTATCCGACACAACTTGGTTACCTTAGTCTCTATAGATGTGAGAGTTATCATATGCCAGAATTTAGTTGCCAACCCTAATTTAGATATGCTAACAAGACATTTAATTTTTATCATTCTAGTTTGAGGTATACTATAGAAAGGACTTTAAGAGTGTGGAAGAATCGATTTGAATTGTTACAAAAAATGCACAAGTACCAGACACAAGTTCGCATTGTTTGTGCAACAATGACCCTACATAATTTTATTAGGAGAAATGATGCCACTGACATAGTGTTTCGGCAAGCTGAAGCTAGGAATATAGTTCATGTAGATAATAATAGTGTAGATGAACAGCCTTCCGTGACAAATTATGGTAGGCGATCTTCCTCTCAAATGAATCATATTCATGACTCAATTAGAGACCAAATTGTACGGGACATATGATTCAATTAGTTATGTAATATTATTTCATCAAATTATGTATTTTTTAATTCCCAAATTTTTCAACTTTAACTTTTATAACTTTTTTATAATTTCAAACTTAATTTATCTCTTACTATTATTACAAAAGCTACTTATGCTTAAGCCAATGCAAACAAGTTTTACTTTTGCAAAAGTCACTTATACAACCGCTAATCCAAACATAAATACTTTTACACTTTGACTTTTACCCAAAAATAAGATTGCAAAAAGTCAAATTGGAAAAAGCTATTTTAGCAATCGCTATTCCAAACATACACTCAGTGTGTGTTTGGAACAACGATTGTAAAAATAGTTTTTTTCAATTTGACTTTTTGTAATGTTATTTTTAGTAAAAGTCAGAATGTGTAAAGTGATTTATGTTTGGATTGGCAGTAGTATAAATGACTTTTATAAAATTAAAACTTGTTTGGATTGACTTAAGTATAAGTAACTTTTTTAATAATAGTAAGAGAGAAATTAAATTTGAAATTATAAAAAATTTATAAAAGTTAAAGTTGGGAAATTTTGCAATTAATAAATACACAATTTGATGAAATAATATTACATAACTAATTGAATCATATGTCCCATATAATTTGGTCTCTAATTGATTCATGAATATGATTCATTTGAGAGGAAGATCGCCTACCATAATTTGTCACGGAAGGCTGTTCATCTACACTATTATTATCTACATATTATTACCAAATCGATTATTCCACACTCTAAAAGTCTTTTATATAGTAGACCTCAAACTAAAATAATAAAAATTAAAGGTCTCATTAGCATTTCTAAATCCAGGTCGGCAGCTAAATTCTGGCAAATGATAATGCTCACATCTATAGGGACTAAGGTAACTAAATTATGTCAGATAGCCATCATTAACCAAATAATATTTGCCCAATAAATGTTTAAATCAATCCAAAGTTTAATTTCAGTCAAGTGAATAACTGATTACTTCTTTAATTAAACTCAATTACAAGTTTTGTTTAACCATATATAACAACCTTCACTACAATTCTAAAATCGCATCCCCAGAATCTATATCAGATGCCATATACTTTCTTCAACCATTTGGGGGTTTCCAGGAAAAATCCTAAAAAATACAAAAATAAAACTATTATATATATGTTGAGACATAGTGGGTGTGGAATTTATCTGAGGCTAATTGAAGATCTTCGACGGCGAATCTTGAATCAGATTGATGAAACAGTGAGTGGAGCGATTCGGCGGGTGAACGATGAGTTTCGCGGGTAAGGGCCGTCCAGTTCCGGAGCTGCCACAATTGTTGCACATCATGCGACCCAACCCAAAATAAGTACAGCAGCCGACGTCGTCGTCAAACTAGCAAGAGTAGAGGCAAGAGACTTGGGCGATGCTGTTGTAGGTGGGGTAGTACAGGAAGGGTCCGACCATGGGCTTTTGGTCCATCACCAATTTGACCGAGATGGCTCCGGTAAGAACTCCCAGACTCATCACCAATTGGGTTGCTACAATCGAACCCATCTTGTGGTGAAAGATAGAGAGACTTGGGAGAAGACAGAGATGAAGATGAATGAGAGAGATCGGAGACTGATGAGGAAGAAGAAGTAAGAGACTTTTGGTGAGAGAGATTGGAAATTGATGAAGAAGAAGATAAATGCCAAATAACGGTATAATAAGCAATATGCTGAAGCTAAAAGCTCCAAAATGGAGCTTAATGCCTATAGTGTGCTTTTCCATCATAGGATCTAAAAGCCCAATTTCAGATTTGCTGAACCAAACACTCCTATATTTCAAGAAGGTAGACAATCGCACGAATGGGCAACAATCATGAGAATTGGCATGAAAAACGTAGTGCCAAACATACACTTAATCAATTACAACTTTTGTCAGTTGAGATGCAATCCCAATAGTAGCTATAAAACCTCTGAATAAGTTCAACCTATAATACACGAGATACTCCCTCCAGTCTTTAATATAAGACATATTTGAGGAGTTGATTTTAGTCCTAAACATAAGGCAAAATTTTTATATTTACCAATTTTTTTCTAATTTACCCTTATTGATATTCCATCAATAATAATCAAGGAGAAGAGAGAAGGATGATATTAAGGAAGGTGACTATAGTATTTTAGAAAATAAATATCATATTAACTAACTCAACCAACTTCCTTAATTTAAATAAGTTAGGTAAATTTGTCTAATATTAAAGACTAGATGAGTAATTACTAATGCAACCAACTTTGTAAACTTTGCATGTTTAATATACGATTAGCGTATAAGTATTTTCTATATACTCCATAGATTCCCTTATATAGGGGTGAGCAAAACCAAACCGAAACCAAAGACCAAATCGTATTGAGTTCAGTTTTTTCGGTTTGGTTTTTTTGGTTAATCAGTTTTTTTCGGTTTAGACTTTCGATTTTTTGGTTATCGGTGTGGTTTTTTTAAAAAAATTGGTTAAAACTGATTAACCGAACTATTACAAATATATATATTTTTGTGTTAGCCTAGCCATATAAAAACTAAAAAGACTTAGGCAGGCCCAAGCTTAAGCCCATTTGAGTATTCCTTTGGTCCAATTTATTGCGAAGTCTACGTTATCTTTAATCAAATAGCCCATTGTATTTGTCTAGACACCAGATTTCAAATGTGTAATTCAAAAAATCCGCATGACTCATCACTCATCCCCATAATTCAATCTCATGAAATCAGATTTGAGATCCGTTTTCAGTCTTCTAGTATTCTGAGTCAGAAAGGAGCCTCTGCTCTGATTGACTTTTCTTACGCGTTAGCCCTGCACTTTCCACTCTCAAGTCCAGACTTGAGACTTCCAGAGTGTTCGATTCCTTGCCTCCTTCATCCAGAACTCCAGATCAACCAGAGTCCTTCAGATCCTGATGTCCTCCACTCCAGTCCTCCTTTGCTCTCAACGCTGGGCTCTTGAATATCGACCGTCGATGGTGGATCAGGAAGATCCTCAGACCTCAGCCTCCCTTTGCCCTAACCCTCAAGCTGAAGAACGTCACCGCAGTGCCTCACCGTCTGTGGAAGCATCGCCTTGAGTTGAGAGCCTCCCGTTGCCTCTCAACGGCGTTACTTCTACGTCCGTGGAAGAGTCACCGTCAATTGAGCAACCACCCGGCCTCCCATTGCCAGAGGAACGACTTCACCTTACCGTCCGTCCGAGCATGTGTCGGCATTAGTCGAGCATCTTGCCCTGGTCATCCCTTGGACTTCAACCCTCAAGCTTCAATTTCTAGTAAGCTTTCCGTCTTACTTTCTGTTTGTAAGCTTGCAATGATAAAAGTGTGTTACTTTTTTTTGAATAAAAAAGGTACCGTTTGGTGAAGATGATACCTTTTTCACTTTTTGTTTTCATTTCTGTGAATTCTGTCTGGATTCTGGATTGATGAATTTTTTTTACTTTTTTTTAATAAAAAAGGTACCTTTGGGGGAAAATTTGTCTGTCCTCCTTTAATCCTTTCTATATTCACTCCACCAATCCATTGCACATATTGTTTCTGTCTGCATTTTATAGGTTTGTGTAGTGTGTTATATGAAGACAATTGGATCGTGTGTGTATGATCGTGTGGTATGGTTCATATTATGTTAATGAATTATGAATCTTTGTGCCTTGTTAATTTTCTTTTCCCATTTCGCTTATATTTTCTTTTTCAATTTACCGTTTTTTCTTAATTTAGTAAAATGATGGACGATGTTTAAGTGGAGGGAACTGGTTGGATATTTTCTTTTTCAAGTGGAATGGAAGTATGAAACATTGGAACTAGATCCAAAAATCTGGTGGAGTGAAGAGATCTTGTGATATTCATTTTATAATTGACTAGCTCTACTATTTTTTTTTGCCAAAATACACTCTACTATTTTTTTTAAAAAATTATTAATTATTTATCAAGTTCCTAAATTTATTACTGAAGTACGAGTAGTTGGTTAATTATTGTATATAAATAACCCTTATGCTAGTAGCTTTTGATGTCAGGTTAACATAACTAGCAAAACTTATCTTCGTTTTGTCATGTCCAAATTGAATGGAACGTATCTATCATAATTGAACAAAATTGGAAGAGAATAAGGTCCTATTTGGTTTATAAATTATGAAAACTTGTTAAATTGATTTTTAGTTTGATTTGGATTGGTTCACCAAGCAAAATCAAAGTACACTTTCAAGAGTGATCTTGTTTCATACTATTTTTGAAGAGAATGAATCAGTTTGGTTATTGTTATTCATCAACTCATGAGTTTCTTTTGGGCCTGAAGGTCAACTCCTGTCATGTGTCTGCACCTTTTGTAAATTGTTGTGTTCATTTCTGTGTCTCCGTATTTTTTTAAGAGGCACCTTTTATAAATGTATGTCTGCACTAGTCCACTGCACATGATCGCTCTGTCTGTGTACAATGATTTTTGGTTTAATTATTATAAATTTCTTCTTTAGCTTCATTTCTGTTCAGCCATTATTCCATATACTGTGAAATAAATCATTTTTTATATGCCAAGTACTGATAATTTTATCTGTTTTTCCAAGATATGGATGAACAAACAACTGAAGGACGCCCCAATACCAGACCGATTGCTCACCCCTAGGGACTTAAGATTTTGTAAGCAAATTTTCATTATCATACTTGTAACATAATCATTGTAGTATTTAATTTTTCTTTTGTTTTTGTTTGATTTGTGTCCTTCCTTCAGTTGTAGGTGCCACATTCAGGCCTTTGGGGGCATTCAGGAGCAAGGCAAAATCTGATATATAGCAACTTTTTTGATGTTTGATATGCTGGTTGTATTTTGATATGAAGATAATTAGCCAATGTTATAAGTGATTCTGCTTGTATTTTGAAGTTAGCCAATACAAGGTAGTAGGTACTAGGCATTTAGGCAAACCTCCACTAATCTCCAGACCTCAAGTTTTGAAATTCTTTTCATGTATAAAGGCCAAAGGTGTGACCTCCAGTAATTGCTCCAGATCTCTAGTCTGGTATTTTTTTATGTATATTGGCAAACCTCCAGTGGAGGTCTTCTACTAAATCACTAATGCTCCAGACCTCCATTCAATTGAAAACTGATTGTAAATTGATTGTAAATTGATTGTAAATTATGTTACATCATTTGCTATTTTCGAATGATATTGAAATGCTTTGATAAATAGTTTGATTAGGTGATTAAGTGTTTGTAGCTGGAATTTGAAAATTTTTGGTTTTCTTACTTAATTTTTTTTTGGGTTACAATTCTTGCTTAAATTTGGTTTGTACAAACTATTCTGTGTTAGAATTGTTTCTTGAGTGTGTAGACTTGAGCTTTGGTTGCATGGATAGGCTTGTAGGGAAAAAAAAGCCTAAAGGCCCAATAACCGAAGAACACCGAAAACCGAACCAAAATTAATCGATCATTTCGGTTTCGGTTCGGTTATTAAAATGCCTTCATTTCGGTTGTTCGGTTTTTGGGGAAAAGACCGATTGCTCACCCCTACTATAGTAAGGATGTTGCATGGTGAATGGACATCCATGGAAGCCAAAATTTAAATAATCCCCCATTGCGTCATGCTCACGTGAAACTAAAGAAAAGAAAGTCATTATCATTATGGGAAAAAAATAAGAAGTCACCAACCTTATCTTAAAACTATACTCACTCCCCCTATTTATAAGGTCTTATATATTAATCGAATTGTACTATTTAAGAAAATATTTAAAATTAATTAAAAGTAATAAATACGTATGAAATATGCTTCTTTTTCTATATATATCCTTATTTATAAGTGGTAAATGAGAAAATAATCATGAGAAAAATGATGAAAGAGAGTTATATACATGAGAAAATTTAATATGAGATAATATTGGTAAAAATCAGGGATGTGAAACCCAGACCGGACCGGCCGGTCCGGCCCGGTAACCGGCGAACCGGCCGGTAAACCGGTCCGGTCCGGGTTGGTGTTTAAAAAAAAAAAAAAAATTTCCTTTATAATTTCATACTATAAGTCTAAAATTTTCAATTTTTCACCGGTTTGGTCCCGGTTTAGGTCCGGTTTGGTCCCGGTTTGACCCACTGACCCTTAACCCAGTACCCCAACCGGTTCAATGACCGGTCCGAGTTTTAATACCTTGGTAAAAATACATTTAATGCTCAAACAAACCACAAAAATGACCTTACAAGTAGATATAAACCAATTAAAAAAAAACTTTATAAATAGGGACGGATGGAATTTATACACACAGACATTTATATTCCTGGTGTGAGTGCTACCTACAAAATACATCTTGAAAGCGCAAATTGACACACAATTATTGGAAAGGGTTAACAACAAAAGAGGAACTTTGATACATCAACACAATTGGTGCCCACCAAAAGACGGCTATGTTAGACTAGATATTAATGGATCTGTCATTCCTGAAGGTCAAGAAACATGTAAGGGTGTAACAACAGATACACAGGGCAACTAGTTTATCTGGTTTTTACTGCAACCTGGGAAATTTCCCATTAGCCATAGTAGAAGCGCGTGGGATTATTAGAGGACTAGGACTTTGTTGGTTTAATGGATTTTAAAAATATCCACATACTCGGCAATTATGTAGAGGCTATTAATTTAATCACAAGAAAACTATCAATATGATCCACAGGAATTGGAATGTGTCTTTTCATTTCATGTATAGATAAATCTAATATATTGCCAATAGTTTAGTTAGGAAAAGTCATGAATTAGATATTGTTTTGAATTCCTTTCATAAAAAAACCACCTTTTGTTCCAAGGTGCGTGGTGGTTGATGAAGGAGTTTCTTCTTGTTAAATTTTTCATTATACTTCATATTTGGATTTTAATGATAGTTTTCATCACCCTCAATTTAAAAAACTATCAATACTAGAAAAAAGGCTTTTAAGACCAGTTGAAATTGGCCTTATAGACCGAGTTTAGGTCTAGTCTTGTATCGAACGGTTTAAAAAGTCTGTTTTTATTAAGACTGGACCTACAACAAGTCTTAAAGTCCACTTTTCCAGATCGGTTGGATAGATGGCCAGTGTTAAAAAGTTTTAATTTATAATAAAAAAATGCCTATTCTTTAGACTCGGTCATATCATACCTAGTATAAAAAGTGGGCACTTTTTTTAAATGTACGATTTATTTTATTTTATAGAAGTCCTGTTGGATAATATTATATCTAAAAGCTCTATTATGCAACATAAATTCTATAGACACTCTAAAAATACAAATGCAATCGATATAAAAAATAATTATAACTAATAACCATGAATTTAAGCCCTATATTATGAGATAATTACTGAATCTTGATTCCAGCATTTGTTTTTACAAGGTTTACTTTTTTTGCTTGCATTTTCCCCACATCCAAAGGTGTTAGATGATTTTTGGGTGTTGGATTTAGTAGATGCAATTTTAGGTCCATCATCCGCATGTTGTTGAGGCATGGTTCATATTGTGAACATCTCTAAAGTTGAATGCTGCTATCCATAGATTGGCTGCTAGATTACCATACTTATGGATTTTGACTCTTCTGCACCTCAAATATGAAACTTGCATGCTTCTGGCTACCCCAGTCTCAGTGATAAAGAAGAAGATTCTTATTTAATGAAGCTGGGTATAATAGAGTTAATATACAAGTATGATAATTAGATTTTGTGTCAATATGATCTCATGGGGAGGTATTGGTTGAGAAGGAAACAAAACTGAATGCCAATAATAAGGAAATAACCGACTAGGTGGAAATACTAATGATGATATGAGGATTAATAACTTTAAAATTGATTGATGAAAAACATTGGCTAGATGATCATTACTTGAAAGGATAAATTTGTTGAATATGGTGGTAATCCAATTCAACGAATTTTTCTTTTTAAGCATTGATCACCCAGCCTACATTTTTCATTATCTAATTTATACGTCTTAATCATCATTACTAGTAACTCCATCTAGTTGGGTAGCTCCTTATTCTTGGCCTTCACTTTGATTTTCATATCAACTAAGACCTCATCACATGAGTAAATTCAACCATATAAAATAGAATGCTCAAGTTTGTATATCAACCATGTTAGATTCAGCTTCATTAAATATATATACTCCCATTTTATCACCTAAAATTAAGGTAGGTCAGAGCCATATTCTATCTGAACTCTCATAAGAGCTAAAATGCCTAAGGTTAGTAAACTTAACTCCCAATCCAAGCGTTGCATCAATTGACTATAAGGGTTGTAACATCCCAATTTTTAAATCTAGAATTTGAATAATATTGATTGAGATTGTTTCATGATAATTGAAATTTTTATCATGTAATTATTTAAATAAGATGAAATTATGTCATTTTATTGACAAAATCCCATGTCATAATTTTCAGAAAAATGATAAAAAATAAATAATGTGGTTAAGTAGGGATAAACACTACAGAAAAACACTGTATTACCCATGAAATTCCGTCCCTGAAATCAAATTACCGATGGATTAGGGACGGAAATGAAATTACTGACAGAATAAGTTCCGTCTCTAAAAAGTACGTGGTAAATAGATTTACTGACGGTGTAACCCCCTTCATGATTAAGGCCGAGATTAGTTTGTAAACATGTAATTAATGTAGAAGTAGAGATCTTAGATGATTTGGGACTTAAACCAAATTAAACTTCCCAAAATCGGGGTTTTAAAAAACCTTTCCAAAAACTTGTTCACAAGGTCTCACATTCACATTATAATTACCATATGGCCTGTACAGGTTGATTTCATTCATACATATCAGAGTACAACATAAATTCCTTACACACTCGGGTTCCATTTAATAAATAAGGTTTCTACAAGGCACAATGCCCATAATTCATTTCCCTAATCCAGGGGATTACACTAACTATACTACAATTCCAATATATATATAATGGTTTCCCAATAAAATAATCCAAAATACAATATGATAACTGTAACCCCCTGCCTTAAATAACGTAATTATAATTCGATATTACGTAATTAAATTGGTTTAGAGACCGTCGAATAGTTCAAAACTCATTTAGAACTCCCTGTGAAGTAGGGACTTTATAAAATTTTCAAAACTTCTTTCCTATTCCGGTCTCAAGTTCAATTATCGAATATAATCACCTGTGCAGTTAATTCACATTCATTCATATCAGAATATCTAATAGCAATCCCGGCAACCCCCGGGTTCCGTTCATACACAAAAAGGGTTTACAACCTCCATATAGGGGACTACACAACTACGTTCAACTATTCTTTACAACCAACATAATATACAGACACCCTGTCCAACAGGTTTAACCAACATAACCAAAATAGATGTCCCTACAGGATTCTAACCGCTCCGGGTCGTACGCTTCTCCTTAGAGCCACTCGCCCTGTCTGAAAGGTTAGTTAAAGGAAAGAATGAGATTCAAGAGAATCCCAGTAGTAACAAAACATTTATACCACACATAAGCACACAGCATGTAAGCAAATCATCATACAGCAGCAGCACCACAAATCACACTCCACCCTCATCCCCTTTCTCCGCCGGGAAGGCACACCGCCTAACCCGAACCGTTGTTAGCTACTCAGGGACTATTGGCGTGACAGTGCATACATATAGCCTTATAGCCCGTACAGCTATTCGGCTTTCACAAATGGCCCGTCGGCCTCCACAAATAGCCTTTCGGCTCACATAATCACATATATCACACCTCATCCTCATCCCCTTTCTCCGCCGGGAAGGCACACCGTCCTAACCCGAACCGTTGTTAGCTACTCAGGGACTATTGGAATGACAGTGCTAACACAAATCCACAGATGTCGCAGCATACGAATTCATTACAAATCAACGATATAACACACATACAATGCATCATATATGGTACAAAAGAAAAGTCACTGCCTCGTTCCTTTCTGACGTTCGCTGGCGTAGTTGGCTCACGAGGGCGGCAAATATCGAATCCTACAATTCCAAATGCACTATTTAGACACTTCCATAGTGTTACTTAGGGTTATATGAGTCTATAATGAAAATTTACAAAAATACCCCCGGGGACCCGGCCTGGGCCCGCGTACCCGGTCCGGCTATACTTTTCTTGAAATTCTAATATGGGCTATCCTAACATATTTCCGCCCAAGGAATCCATTTCCGTACTCAGAATTATCAAATTCAATATCAAATTACGAAATTGCCCTTGGCAGCCCTACTTTTAGGGTTTTAGGGGTGTTTCCGTAATTATGCTTTCTCGGCCTTTTTTGAAAAAGTGCCCAACTGTAACCCCACCTATTTTCGCCCACTGAATCCAATGGAATCATCAAATCATTGAAAATCCAACTCTAAGACCCATTTACAGCCTTGGCCGAAATAATGGTCTTCTCCAGGGAAAATCGGGGTTTTACGATTTCGGCTCCGTAAACGCGTTCCTTTCTACTCCTAACCACTTTATTAACCATTACATTAGGTTACAACTAACATTAAGACCCAATTTGGGCAGCATAACCCCTAGGCCATAACATTTCCAAACTTTAAAACCAATGGCAATCCGGCGAAATTTCACCGATTAAATTGCCCACAGCAGCCAGAATAAGCAATATACGAAAGTTTGGAAGTTACCTCAAGCTCCTAATAGCTTCTCCTTGACTTGGCTGAAAACCCTAGCCTCTTGAACACCAAATTTTGAGCTTCAAACACCTTAAATAACATAGAAGAGAAGCTTAGGAACAAGGTTATACGCGTTAGGAGCTAGATCGTCGGAGAAATCGGCTTACCTTGCGAGATTTCTCCTCTTTCTCTCTCTAAGAGCTCTCAACTTTCTCTCACTATCTTCAGCTGGAAATGGCGTGAAATGGCTGAAGAAGATGAGCAATTTGATTAATAATCCATGCTGACATCATCTTTTAATGAGATGATGTCATAATTCCCATTTTCGGATTTTCTGGCAGATTTTCTGCCCTAACTTTGAAAAATCATAACTAATTCTAGAAAAATCGAAATGAGGTGATCCCAAAGCCAAATGAAATATATTTAAGTCCTCTTCATAGGAAAAATATTGGCCATTACTGTAAATCACCACAAAATTCCCAGAATTTCAATCTTTGCATACTGTTCCAGAAAATAATTAATTTCGCTGGGCAAACTTCAAAAATCCAAAACTCTTAGGTCACAAATCAAAATGATACAAATTATATGTTCATTTTGGAGCTTGACATGTGAACTTTAATACTGGAAAATTTCAGAATTTTTAGACACCATTTGCCTATTTAAAACGTCCATACAAATTGGCTGCCCTGTACAGAGTTTCAATGGACAGAGTTTTCAACTTTAGCACGATTGTTCCCAATGGTTCCAATTTCACAATAAACACTCTCCCCACATGAATTTTCACAAGGAAGCCATTGGAATCATTAAAATATCCAAATTCCCATCACACATTCTCCAAAAGTGTTTATTCAACAATAATTATATCCACTTTTAAAGTCATTAGCCCTTAATCACTTTTTGGGATATTACAATAACCAAATATTCTAAAGAGAAACTCCTAATCCGGAGCTCTAACCACTCTTCGTCGTTCGCTTTCCCTTTGATCCTTCGGCCCTATCTAAAAGTTGTTTTGGGAGAGTGAGATTCTAAAGAATCCCCGTAGTAACAAATCACTCATAGTATGCACAACAATAAGGCATGAAAGCAAATCATCACACACACATTGCAACTATAACGGCAGTTACAACAGCAAAGGCAGGTATGACTTATGTCACCCTTGCGTTTGCTCATGCTGCATTGCACAACATAATCCACACAATATATTTCACCACAGCTGGGATTCATATAAAGCATTTCATACGCAAGCCACACTGGCAAGATCAACACACAGCCCACGACTGGATTCACAAACGCCGCCCTATGGGTCGGATTCACAAAGATCCATATCGATTACAACGGTAGTTCAACGGCCGAGCTAGAGATGACCATTGTCACTCCCTAAACGGCTCACGCTGAAGTGCTCATGCTGTAATGGACCATGGCATACACATTTCACAAAACACAATGACAAGTCATGTATACCAAAACATCATACATAACATGAGAGAAGAGTCACTATCTGGTTCGTTTCGTGCGTGCTTTGTCGCAGGTCTCTCCCGTGGAGGGAAAATATCGTATCCTATAATTATAATTAGGGACGAAGAGTTATTCTTTATTCCAATACTTAATTGACTTCACAATACTTAGATTTGGTTATCATTTATGCCCTTTAAATAGTTACAATTGGCTCTAATAAAAGCCCTAAAGGATTGAAAAACATCGAGTTAGAAACCACTTTTTAAAATCACAAGGTGCTGAAAATAGGGGGTTGGCTGCAGCCAAGAAATCTTCTGGCTGCGGTCAGGAAAATTCTGTTTCTTGGCTGAATTTTGAAAAATTATAACTAATTCTAGAAAAATTGAAATAAGGTGATTTTAGAGCCAAATGAAAGCTATTTAAGTCCTCTTTACTAGAAAAATATGGACCAATACCAGAAATCACCACACAAACACAGAATTTAAGAAATGTCCATACTGCCCCAGAATTGATCCCTGATTTAACATCAAACTTTGGACAGTCATAACTCCTAGCATACCAAATGAAATGACACAAAATATATGTCCAATTTGAAGCTTGAGATGTGAAATTTAAGACTGGAAAGTTTCATAATTTTCCAACACCATTTGGTCATTCAAAACGTTCGTACAAACTGACTGCCCATACAGAGTTCACACAAGACAGATTTTCCAACTTTCCACCAAAGTGTCAAATGGCTCCAAAATTAACAATAAAGCCTATTCCCATACAAATTTTTCATAAGGAACACAATGGCAACCTCAAAATGACCAAAATCACAACCCAATCACATGCCCTGTTTTGCCAAATGCACCAAAACTAACACAAAGGTGCCAAACCATACATTTAAGCTTCAATCAAATTTTATCCATCCAAGATACATCTCAAAGCATCATATCCATGACAACAACATGCCAATAACACATTGACCCTCAATTTCAAAATTCAAGCCCAAATTTCCAGAAAATCAAAACTCAACCAATGGCTATAAAACCTATATAGAAATATTTATCTTACTCACCTCTACAACTTTTCCCAAAGGAGTTCCTTGATTCTCCAAACTCCAAAATCCCTTGAGAGCTCAAACAACACCAAATGACCAATCTAAAACCATGAAATTGAAGCTCTCAACACAAGGAATAAGTTTATAGAAGAGCATTTTGGCATTTGAGGCCATTTGCTTACCTCAAAATCCAGCTTTTTCTTTCCCTCTCCTAAGCTCCAATGGCACTAAAAATGGAGGAAGAAAGAGAGAGAAGAGAGGGATGGAGAAGGAGAAGTAATAATGATACTCCCTCCATGTCTTGTCCAGCGAAAATGAGGGAGAGGAAGAGAGAGAAATTAAATAAAATACTCCCCCATTTGACTTTTCTCCTCTACACTCATCATACCCACTTTTGACACATGTCACAAGCCTATTAGTTCTCACCAAATAAGTCACCAATTAGTTACTTTAATCCCTCCATTAGCCATTTTAATTACACTTCTCATTTTCTCTTTAGCTAGTAAATAATTTCTCCATTAATCACTAACTAATTGCCCAACAATTTCATTCTTTCAATTTCCACTAATCATGGTATATTAATTAATATTACCACCAAACACATAATTATTCCACTTTAATTCGATAACTATCCTCAATAATTATCATTAGCCCTTAATTGAAATTTGGGGCGTTATAGACAGAATTTTTATTCCGTTGGAAATTACCGACGAATTACCCATGAAAAAAATTCCATACGAAATTTACTGAAGGAATTTTCTGTCGGAAATTACTGACGGATTACCCACGAAAAGAATTCCATCAGTTATTACCGACGGAATTTTTTGTGGGTAATCCGTTGGTAATTTAATATTATTTTTTTAAAAAAAATTCACGTGGCGAACTTAAAAGAGGCCACGTGGATATCACCGGAGGGCCCCCACCACCTGCCTCCGCATCCGGCCCCGGCGGGCCCGAGCAGGGGCCACGTGTCCCATTAATCTTGCGCCACGTGTCTATATGAGATAATTGTTATGTTTTGTGACAAAGGTGGGATTTGAACCATGGACCTCTGGTATGTGTTCTGATGCATTTACTAGTTAAGCTCCTTTAACCTTGCGTTATTTATTCACGTAATAATATATATAATGTATAAATTGAAAAAAATATAATATTAAGATAAATATATATAATTATACATTTCATTTTTTATAATATAAAATATAAAAATTTTTAATTTCTTATTTCGTTTAAATATTTAATATTAATATAAATATATATAATATTACATATATATATTTATATAATTTCATATTTCATTTTTTATAATATAAATTTAAAATTTTTTAATTTATTATTTCATTTAAATATTTAATATTAATATTAACATATATAATATTAAATTTATATTTTTATATAATTATATAATTTTTTTTATGATATAAAGTTTAAAATTTTTAATTTCTTATGTCATTTAAAATTTTTATTATTAATATTATATATATTTAATATATTATATTAAATATTAATGTTATGATATTTAAATATTTATTTGTTATAGATTATTTTTATTTTTATTATTTGATAAAAATTATTAAAAGATAATAAAAAAATTATTAGTTTTACCTACGGATTACCCACGGAATTCCGTTGGTAATTTCTCTTTAAAATTACCCATGGAATTTCATGGGTAAATCGTCTATAATTATCGACAGAAAAAATTCTGTGGGTAATCCGTCAGTATTTTCCAACAGAATTTTTTCCGTTTTTAATCCGTCGGGAATTAGCTACGTATTACCCACGGAATTTTGTCTGTAATTTCTCATTCAAATTACCCACAAAATTCCATGGATAAGGCGTCAGTAGTTATCGACAGAAAAAATTCCATGGGTAATCCATCCGTATTTACCGATGGAATTTTTTCCGTATTTAATCCATTGATAATTAGTGAGGGAATTTATCTTTTCCGTCGGTAATTTTTTCGGAAAATTTATTTTTTGATGGAATTTTCTGACAGAATTTACGGACGAAATTTTTTCGTAAAAAATTCGTCACTAATTTTTCTGACGGAAAATTCGTTAGAAATTACCGACGGAAATGATTTTGTGGGTAATTCTGTCGGTAATAACATGTTTTTTTTGTAGTGAAATGAATGCAATAAATATATCACTTAAAAATTTTTTGATTTAAATATTAGGTAGTTGATTAAATATTATTAAGATTAAATTATGGATATTTTATGAGTAAGTGAAAATGTAATAAAATCATGGAAAAAAAAAGAAAAATGTAATAAAAATAAATAAAGAAGAGGAAGGAACAAAATATGATTTATATGAAAAAATATATAAAAGGGTGCAGGGGCGGATGAGACAATGTGGGTCCCACACAGTATTGTCAAAACCAAGGAATAAAAAGCCAGATCGGACAATGAACTGGTTGCAGCACATGTTCAAGGGTTAATGGGTCAACCGAGGTCTAATCGGAGGTCGAACCGGACTTATTAAAATATTATAATTTAATTGACAATAACAAAATAAAAATATTAACTATCATTATAGGTCACAATTGAAATATATTACTCAAATATTCCACAGGATTTCACTGTAAATTGGAGATTTCACAATAGTTCAATGGTAACACTAACTAAATACAATAATATTATTTATAAATTTAAAAAATAAAATTTTCATTTAATATTTTACACATACGAGTATTCAATGCTAATTTATTTGGTAATAGATTTTAACACTTAACTATGCAAATTAGATTTAAATTGATTAATTTTCATTATCTAACTTGTGTTCTTTACAGGAAGATTTATATAAATAATAAAATAATGAGTTTAAGAATATTTTTGTCATTCTTATTTTTTATAAATTTTTTTTTATTTTTTGGGTCATATTTATATTTAATATAGGGTTTGTTACAAAGGCAAAAAAAAAATATAGGGTTTGTTGTATATGGAGTGGTCGGCAATCACTTTATTAGGGATCTAAAAGGAGAGAGAAGAAGGAACATAAAGATGTGATGGCTGAAGGAAAAAAAGAAAAGAAAAGGAAGAATAAAGAAGACGACTGCTGTAGCGAGATCCCAAATCCGCCATAGCTCGTTTTGGGTTGCCGTGGGTCACCAGATCTTGTTCTTCAGTAGTGCTTGGCCAGAAGTATATGGAAGCTTTCGGCATCAACCTACTGCAGCGAGATCTCAAATCTGCCACCGCTTGCTGGGTTTGCCATGGGTCACCAGATTTGCTTCTTCAGTCTTTGTGTTCCTCATATGATTTTATCTTTTCGATGGATCTGTTTGTAGTTGCCTGCTTTCTTTTCTTTTTTGCTACAGAGTGCTTTGTGGGCTACCGATTATGCTCATTTTAGGTTTCTTGTTATAGCTTTTAGGGAAGGGTTTGCTAAATCTCTTTCATGTAATAGTAGTTTATAGGTTTGTAGCCTTTAATTTATGCTTCATGATAACTTCTCCCTTCATTTTCTTCTTCTTCTTCCCTATTCCATCACCATCTAATTTAGACTTCTGTTCTCGTTCGGTTAGATATGTTTCGACATATGAACTTGTTGCTGAATAGGGAAAAAACCGTTCAAGTAGCCTAACCCAGTGTTTTTCTGGTTCATGCCGGTTTAGTCCGGTTAATACCGAGTCACTCATCCCTTTGTTCTCTACCAAACCAGACCGGACAAGTTGCCCGTTCACCAATTTTCCGGTTGAAGTCCAGTTCGGTTTTTTATACTATGGTCAAAACAATACACCCTTCCCCATTCCCATTCATTCTAACTTTCGTGACTCCCCTGGTCCTTTCATTTTTTTATCATATTCCCTTCGCTTTCTCATTCCCCCTTCTTCCTCCTTGATTTCCCTCAGTGCACAGAGAGATAGAGGGGGGCAGCGAGGAAAAGAGATTTGGCATGGGGTCCTTCTAGGGTACTTGGTACGTGTTCTTCCTTCTATTATATTTATTTCCTTATCTTTTATTTTCAATTTTGATGGAGAAAAAAAATAGGGCTTGATAAATTTTGAATCTTTAAAGCTCCTAGTTTATTATTCTCATATTTATGGAGCTATTGGGGCTAGCATAGGAGTTATATGGTTTAGATTTTTGCTTGAATGATTTATTTAAGGAAACTAAAATCAAGGTTTGATTGGAAAATTTGTGAATTATGATATTGAGGCTCTTCGATTGAAATTTCATGATATATTTTAGCTTTTGGGGTTTATATTGATGCTTGAATGAATTGTTTTTTTTTTTGAGTTTGTGATGAAATGAAAATATTGATGATTTTGGGTAAATCTTTAAAGGTTGGAATTTTGAAGTTTTGAATGATTTGAAGAGACAGACGGACAGTCAGAGAGGACTATTCAGACTTTAGAGGATATGCTGCGGGCGTGTGTTCTTGACTTCAAAGGGAGTTGGGACTGTTTTCTTCTACTTGCGGAGTTCGCCTACAACAATAGCTATCATGCGAGCATTCAAATGGCGCCGTATGAAGCGTTGTATGGAAGGAAATGCCAATCGCCATTGTGTTGGAATGAGTTGTCCGAGAGGAAACTCTATGGGCCGGATCTTGTGGATCAAACCTCAGCCCAGATTTGAATCATTCGAAAGAGGCTTCTTGCAGCTCAGAGTCGGCAGAAGAGTTATGCGGACAAGAGGAGAAGGCCTCTAGAATTTGAGGTCGGTGATCATGTGTTCCTGAGAGTATCTCCTGTCACCGGCATTGGGCGAGCTATAAAGCGAAAGAAGTTAAGCCCGAGGTATATAGGTCCTTTTGAGATCCTTGATAGGATTGGGCTTGTTGCTTATCGTATAGCCCTACCTCCGAGCTTGAGCAGACTCCATGATGTATTTCATGTTTCCCAATTGAAGAAGTATCAACCGGATCCATCTCATGTCGTTGAGTATGAGAATGTGGAGTTGCGAGATAACTTCACGTATGCGGTGGAGCCAGAACGGATAATTGAACGAGAAGAACGTCGGCTCAGACATCGGAGTATTCCTTATGTGAAAGTGATCTGGAAGGGTATGACCCAGCGGGAAGCAACTTGGGAGACGGAAGAAGATATGCGAAGGCGATATCCGGAGTTTATGACTTAAGGGATGTAACAAATTTCGAGGACGAAATTTAATTGACAGGGGGAGAATTGTAATATCCCGATTTATAATTAGGGCTAATGATTCTGATAATTATTGTAATTATCTTGATTAAGCACTATTATGATCTATGTAATATGGATTTGGAATAAATACATGTGGTATTTAAGATCAAGGGTTATGATTCATTGATAATGGGTCGGAATCCGGTGCTTTGCGGTTGTGTGAGCTCTTTAAAGGAGTGCTTGAGATGTGGACATGTGGCATTGTGGTAGTGGTTGAATGAGGCCACAAGAAGACAAAATTTCACTTTTCCTCTCTTCTCTCTCTCCATTTTCGGTTGAGTGTGTGTGTGAGTGAGTGAGAGGGCTTGTCATCATCATCATTTCATTCATCATATTCTCTCTCTACTTCCTCCATTGTTTCCGGCGATAAAAGGGAGAAGGAAGAAGAAAAGGTGAGATTTTGATGCTTTGTTTGATCTCTAATGCCCTAAACCTCTTCTTTAACATTATTCATCTCATTGAGAGCTTCATTGTGGTGGTTGTAGAGTTTTGAATAGTGTTGATTTGGGCATTGATTCGAAATTGAAAGTTGAGGAATCAAGATTTTGGATTGAGCAAAGAGAAGAGGTAGGCATTTAGAGCATTTTGGTATATTGTTTGTGATGTTTGGTTAAGTTGGGAAAAATCTGGAAAATTGCCCTAATTATGCCCATTTCTGGAAATATGAAGTTATTATGATTGATAATTGGAAATGATTTAGTTTGGAGATATATGAGTATTTGATATAATCTGGAATGATGGAAATGTGTTAAGGGAAATTTGGAGAATGTGTGTCATTGAGACCTTAATGAATGATTGTGGTCAAATGGGTTTTTGGAGTGTTTATGAAGTTGCCATTGTGTTCCCCAAGTAGTGCCAAGTATGTGTGAGCTTTTGGTAGAGTTTGGGAACCTTTGGGAGTGAATTTGACCATCTGGCATTTTCTGGTTTTCTGCATTTCTGGGTCTCGGATGAGCATCACTCGAGCACAGGATGATCATGCTTGAGTGATGGGAGAGTTTTTCCCTGTTCTGCTTCGAGTGTGCCTGGGATTTATGAGCAATTCTCGAGCACATCGCTTTGAGCTCGAGTGAGCGAAGAACATGCTCGAGTGAGCATGGTCTGCTCGAGTGATAGTGGGAGTTCAGAGTGAAGGGTTTCTTTCGGGTCTTCACTTGCTGGTGGATGCCACGAGTGTGCTCTGACACTCGCGAGTATAGCCTTCTCACTCGAGCACTGGGGGTCATGCTCGAGTGAGGTTGTGCTTCAGGTGGGAGTAGTGCTTTCGGGTTGTCACTCGCGAGTAAGGTGCTCGAGTGTGCCTTCTCACTCGCGGGTGTGAGGTGTGTGCTCGCGGGTGTGAGGTTGTGCTCGAGTGATCCAATGCTGGGAGAGCGTTGTGTGCTCTCGGGTCCTCACTTCCTGGATTTCTCTCTCGAGTGCTCGAGTGAGGCATTTGGCCTTGTGCTCGAGTGAGGGCCAGCGTGCTCGAGTGAGCCAGTGCTCGAGGGTTTCTTTGTGCTCTCGGGTGCTCACTCGCAGTCTCACTCTCTCTTGTGCTCGAGTGATGTCCGTACTTGTGCTCGAGTGAGAGCATCTGTGCTCGAGTGAGATGACCAAAAATGAGTGTTTTGCCTTCGAGTAAGGGGTCTTTTGGGTAGTATCTTCCAACCCTTTAGGCATATGTTTAGGCCTCTAATAGTCACCTAAAGAGTCCTAAATGATAACCAACTTAGAGTATTATTGAAATATACATATGGATAAGAGATTGATTGGTTGTCCCTAATTGATATAGGATTTGACATCTGTCGTCCTCGTGAGGCTAAGGTGCCAGAGCCAGTCAGGAAGGATATAGGTAGTGACTCTCTCTTTATACCTTGTGTGATACATTGTATGTATATTATGTAATTGTTTTGAAATGGATATCGTATGCTGCAAGTTTTGTGAAAACTGTGGAAGCACCGCTATACCAATAGTCCCTGAGTTGCTAACAACGGTTCGGGTGAAGGTCGTATGCCTTCCCGGCAGTAAAAGGAGATGAGGTTAGGGTGTGATATGTGTATATGTGGGCCGAAAGGCTAATTGTGAGCCGAAAGGCTAGTTGTGAAGGCCGACGGGCCATTTGTGAAAGCCGAAAGGCTATATTTGAGCCGTGTGGCTATTTGTATGCACTGCCACGCCAATAGTCCCTGAGTCGCTAACAACGGTTCGGGTGAAGGTCGTATGCCTTCCCGGCGGTAAAAGGAGATGAGGTTAGGGTGTGATATGTGTATATGTGGGCCGAAAGGCTAATTGTGAGCCAAAAGGCTAGTTGTGAAGGCCGACGGGCCATTTGTGAAAGCCGAAAGGCTATATTTGAGCCGTGTGGCTATTTGTATGCACTGCCACGCCAATAGTCCCTGAGTCGCTAACAACGGTTCGGGTGAAGGTCGTATGCCTTCCCGGCGGTAAAAGGGGATGAGGGTGGAGTGACTTGTGTTGCTGTATGAGATGATTGGTGTGCATATTCTGTGATTGCATGTGGTATGAAACTGTTGTTACTACTGGGATTCTTTAGAATCTCACCCCTTCCATATGACTAACCTTTTCAGACAGGGCGAGTGGCTCGAAAGGGAAGCGGACAACCAGGAGTAGTTAGGCTTACTCCAAGATCATAGTGGTAGTTGGTTATCTTAGTTTTGGATTTGGGATTGCTAAGTGTATAAGAATGTAAATGATTATTTTGGTCATGTAATCCCCATTTTGGGAACTTGTAAACCCATGATGTAGATATATGTAGATGAACCCGGGGTTTTGCCTGGATTTTAGTTTCCGCACTTTGATATTTATTATGTACTCTGATTTCTCAAGTAATTATATCTGCCTATGAATGTGAGACCAGAGATAAGTATGTTTCGAAATCGATTTTTGAAATACCCCATCTCTTGGATGTGGGATTATAAATTGTTATTTCATCTTATTGGTCTCTATTTCACTTAAATTTCGTAATCCGGATGTAATTACGGTGAGGGGGTTACACATAGCATTTGATGTTGAATATGAATTAAATTATTGATATTGAAGTTGTTATGTTGAGATGTTGAATCACATATTGAAGTGTACAGGAATGTGATGAGATGCGATGGTGGGAGGTTTGATTCTTTTATAACACGTGGTATAGCAGCCAATATACGCACATTGGATAGCTTTAACATTCTCAGGGTCCTTAGTATCACCCTTTCTTTGCTCGGAATAAGGGTCAGCTCAAGGGAGGTGACATTTTTCCATATTCAAAGGAAAGGGAACCTATAGGCCGATATGAGTTCTATAGCCTTTGGCCAGGCTACACCTTATTATTAGATAGCTTGCTGCAGCATTGTCATAGAGACAAATCCTGTTATATATTATAGCTCATGGGTTCTATCAGTAGTTATAAGGATGGTTGGGGGAGTTCTATGCATATTGATTTATCTCTTGAACTATTATTTCTTCAACTATTATTGTTTCTAGAAAACTATTGATACTTTATGTTATGTAAATGTATATTTTTCTTGCTTAACTATTTTGTAATCATTCCCTTCATACTTGTTAAATTGGAATTGTGGTTACTGGGGGTGTGCGACTCACCTTATGGTTTATTATATTTTTCAGGTGAGAATTTAGGAATTGACTTCAAGGGGAAGGCAATTGAGGCTAGATTTGACCTTACCATCTTGTATGCCTTATTTTATTCACACGTACTTATCTATGTATATTGCCAAACTTTAGGGCTCTTTTAATATATTTCTCATATTTTGACCATTACGCTGCATACTGGGTCTTGTGTTGTGCGTAGAGAGCCCTTCATACTATTTTATTATGGTTGTTGTTTTGCTATGGGTTGAGCCCAAATGTTTTGGTGAGTGAAATGAATTGAGATATTTAGAATTAGTTATATTGTTGTTACAATAGGCTTTGGTGTCAATAAAAGGGCTACAAATGCCCTAATCCATTGGGAATATAGTGACTATGACTATGGGATTCCAATTTTAAATATTGAAACTATATTTTGATAATCAGGTGGTTAAATATTTCATTCCTAATAATCAGGGTAAACTTTTATATAACAAATTTTATCATTTTCTACTATGGTTGACTTTTCCAAAGTGTTTAGAGGAATATTTTATAACTGTGCTAGGTTTATGTATTGGTTTCTTTGTCTTCCACTATAGTAGCACTTAATGTATTATAAGTTGTTGACAATGTTTTAGTATACGGTAATTAAAGGAGGTTGTTACAAAGATAGCCCGCAATACGAACTAGGCATCAACACAACCCACATGTCGGGGTTGAAATTACAATTGATGCTCTCATCCAACACTCAATAATGATGTAAGCCCTTTCAAGGAGGGAGCATCCAAACAAAAAAAACTTGAAAAGAACAAAGACATAACAAACAAGATTCAATTAACTTACTTGTGCGCAAACTTTTGTCTATAGAATTCGCAATGATTGGATTTGCAAAAATTGCCATTATGAGAATGATACAGTGAAATTGCATTATTTTCATAATGAAAAGTTTCTCAATTCCAACCATAACACATTTCGTGGATAAAATTTTTCATACATTAACTATAACAAACACAGAATATATAACCAGTAGAAAAATGTAAACTTTTATGTATCACACAATGAACATACTAGAAGACAACTTTCACAAAAGGATATCATATTTATACCTGTGGAAGGAAGGCATTTTTTCATTTTCCAAGTCCTACAGGAAGTGGTTCCATGTATCTGTAACCTCAAATTGTGTTCACCTGATCCCCTATTTTCAATTACAATAAGTTACATATTATATTATTTAATGCTCTTCACATGTGTACAAAAACATAAGTGATAGCTACAAAAAAAAACACTCCACTTGACACTCTTCACATCTTTTTGCCAAACTTCCCACTCAACTTTCCTATTTGCTCCGAATGCTATGCAACTTGTGAATATGTGTTGTACATAAGAGAATTATTGCACATGTAATGTACAACATATGTTCACAAGTGCATTGCATTTTGAGCAAGGAGCAAAGTAAATATTTTTGGCAATAACCAGAGAGAATATCGATCAAACAAAATGTAACACCCCAAAATTTGGTTAAAGGGTAATGGCTTCAGAAGTGAAGGTGATTAAAGTTAAACCGACACTTTTGGAGAATATGATATGTAATGTGTAACGATTAGTGCCCAAACCCTACATTTAAGCTTAATTGTATGTTAAAGCTTAAAATGCATTGAAGAGAAGGGGGGTGCATGGTTTATGTAATGGAATAAGAAGAATGTATTTGGTGGTGATTCAGAAGGAATTGCCATAATCAGGGGCAAAACGGTAAAGTTGTCGACCAATTGGTCAGTTACTGAAGAGGAAACTCATTAGTAACTTAAAGATCAATGGTTGAGATTGATTTGTAAAAGAGATCAAAGGGTGGAATCAAGTGTGTGTGTGTGTGTTTGTGAACTTATGGGTGAAGTAGTGAGATTGTGACAAGTGTCACAAGGTGGGCCATTGGATTTGGGTCAAGATTTCAACTCAACTTTCTCTTCCCTCTCACCTCTAAATCGGCCAACAATATTAGGCAAGGGAAAAAAATGACTTTACTTCATCTTCATCTTCATTTCATCCTTCTCTCTTCAAGACACCATGGTCGTCCAAACTTTGGAAGAAAGAGAAAGCTATAGGTGAGATTTTGGTTGGTTTAATGCCCTCTTATGCTCAAATCATCTTTATTAATATTATTCATAGTGATGAGAGCTTCATATCTATGGTTTTATATTTTTGAAGGAAAGTTTTTGAGATCTTGAAGAATTTGGAAAGTGGAGGAATCAAAGAATTAGCTTAGGGAAGAGGAAGATGTGAGAATTTGATGCCTTTTGACCTAAGTTTTGTGAGTTTTGGTTAAGTATCGTGGTTTGTAGAATTTACCCTGATTTTGTGATGAATTTTGTGTGGTATGAAATTGGAGAATTGGATTGTGCTTTGTGTGGCTAATGATGTCAAGTTGTGCTTTGATGTCATTTGATTTGATTTTGGATGTGAAATGGAAAGTAGTGCAATGTTGTGATTTGAATTGTGATTTGTGTGACATGTTGTGGTAACATGTCAATATGATGTGAATTTGGTATTTCTAATGGATTGCTTGTGAAAATTTGTGTGGGAATGGTGTTTGATGTGAAAATGGAAACCATTGGAAGCAATTGTGAAAATTGAAAATCTGTCTATTGAAGTTTTGTTTTGAGCAGTCTGTTTGGGTGGACGTTTTGACTAAGCAAATGATGTCAGAAAATTATGAAAATTTTTAGAATTAAATTTCACATTCCATGCTTCAAAATGGATGTATAATTTGTGCCATTTCGCTTTTTGAGCTGTGAGTTATGGTTGTCCAAAATTTGGGATTGAAACTGAAGTCTGCTTTGGAGCAGTGTTGCGTTTTGTGCAATTCTGTATTTTTATGGTGATTTACAGTAATGGACCATATTTTTCCTATGAATAGGACTTAAATACCTTTCATTTGGCTTTGGAATCACCTCATTTTGATTTTTCTGGAATTAGTTATGAATTTTGGAAGTTCAGTCAAGAAACAGAATTTTCTTGGTCGCAGCCAAAAGGTTTTAGGCCGTGGCCCAAATGTTTTTGTCCTATTTTTGGCTGCGGGGCAGTGGATTTGTGGGCCGCAGCCAACCCCTAAAAATCAGTATTGCACACTTTTGTAAGGTTGTTTTTTGTATAGCCTTTTCCAACCCTTTAGGTATATGTTTGGGCTTATAGTAGCCACCTAAAGGTCTTAAATGATAACCAACTTTGATGTTTGGAAGTTGAGGAATTAGAAAAGGGAATAACCCTATGTCCTTGATTTGATTGTCAGGATTTGGTATTTGCCTTGATTGTGATTTATTTGTGCTGGAGCACACGTGAAAAGAATAAGGTAGTGACTCTTTCTCTTATACTATGTGTAATGCATTGTATGTATGTTTGTCATGCATTGTGATACATTGTGATGCTTTGAGATTATAGCGAAAGCTGGCATAGTGATTACAACGTAAGCTATTGTATTGAGATCGCAGCGAAAGCTGACGCATAGTGTTTACAGCCATGAGTACTGTCGTATGTGGCGTGAGCCATATATCATTGTGATGCTACTTAACATGATTGTATATGCTATGTGTTTATACACTGTATGAGTGACTTGTTACTATTGGGATTCTGTTGAATCTTATTCTTTCCATTGACTAACCTTTCAGACAGGGCAAGCGGTTCGAGAAGAAGCAAGTAACCAAGGGCGGGTTAAGTTTCTGGTTAGGAGCATTAGTTAGTAGTTGGTTATCATAGATTGAAAGTATTGTATAATTTGTATTTGTCTTTGGATTTGAGATGTGTATTTGGATATATATCAAGGATGATATTGTGTAATCCCTTAAATGGGAATTTGTATACTCTTTAAAGAATATATGGAACCTGAGATTTACCAGGGATTGTGTTGTTTACTCTGATATATTTGAATGTGATTTATCTTCGTGAGGTAATTGTATTCGAAATGCGAATATGAGACCAAGTGTATTAGATTTTAAAAGATGTTTTTTTTAAAACCCTATAGTAAAGATGGGATTTTAAATGCATTTTGAATTTCCATTGGTCTCTAACTTGTCATAATCACGTATTTCAAATGATAATTATGAAGGGGGTTACATTTTTGGTATTAGAGCTGTAGTTTCTGGCAAGGGTAGAGTTTGTTAGGATAGCTCCCTTAGTTGACCTTAGTGATAGTATATGATTGGTGAATGGTTGTGGTGTATACACATGTATTCTTTGCTATGGTGGGTGCATAGGAGATTGGTGGATTATGTGTATACATTATCTGTGGTATTGACGTGGTGAATGATTTGTAGAATAAAGAAAACAAGAGGACGTACCAGAGTGCAATGGGTAAACCCAAAAGTGTAGATAATTAATGATAATCCACTGGACTCTATGTGGGGGATGATGGGTTTGGTTAAGGACCAGAGGGATATGATTAATGAATTAAGAGAAGAACTCCGAGAAGGGAGAGTGAAGTGGAATGAAGACGGAGCTCAATCCACTCAGGAAGAGACTCAAAATGAAGAGACTGCTGAAAAGTCATGGGGATACCAGCTAGAGAAGAAAGAGATCTTCAATTCTGGGTTTCGTTGTTTTGCAAGCACCTGCCTCCAGTATTCAAAGGGAGATTTGGTTCCCAAGCAACCGAAGACTGATTGAACCGGCTGGAAAAGATAGTTGAAGTGCTTGAATGCCTAACGAAGGTAAAAGCACAGTTGGTTGTGTATGAGTTAGAGGGGGATGCAGATCGATGGTAGTGGAATATCGCCCTAACATTACGAAGTAAAAATATGCCATTGATCGGGAGTTGTTTCAACAACAGTTTAATGAAAAGTATTTTCCCAAGTCGGTGCGGCTCGAGATCTATGATGTAACAGAGATCAAATGAAAAGAGACTGAGTTCTTATCAAATAAGCAGGGTGTCACAGAGATCTATGATGATTACTAGTCTCGTTTCATCCGGCTAGCCAGGTATTCCTTTTATCTATGACGAATAGATGATAAGGAATGGAGTTCGGATACGCTAATTCGTGGGTGTGGCATGAATTGAGGAAGTGGTTAGTCACCCATTAATTCATGGAGTTTAACAAAATGGTAGAAGAGTACATAATCATTGAGAATCATTTGAAAGATTCGTATCCTACCAAGGGTACCAATAGCAGCAGTGATCCCAATAAGCGTGTGTCTATTTCCATTGCAATTTCAACCTTTTGTTATATGTGATGGTCAGAGGACACAATGTGTGTGTACATTACCAAGAGGATAAAAAGCATAAGAATAAAAGGCATAAGCATCTATATTTCTGCATACATAACTAGAGGTTTCGACAAAGAATGAAAAGGAGTATTGAGGGTTTGTGAAAGACAACAAAAGACAATGATTAAAACTTCCATGCAACCAAAGATAATGAAAGAGAACACTAACAGAATGCGGAAGCAAAACATCTATCAAGGGTTTGTGAAAAGTTATGATTGTTACCAAAAGCGAGAGCAAAATGGCGACAATAGAGAGGGAGAATACAATAGAAAGGAATACCAAGCCATCTCGATAGTGGAGAGAGAAACATCACGGTGGCTGAAGGCGATGAAGAGAGGAAGAGTGGTGCGTGGGACTTAGAGAGGATAGAGATAAAAATTGAGTGCTAAAGTGAGTATATATATACTTAGGGCAACATTTTCTAGACCAGTTGTCATTGTTAGATCTCATATGTTTTGATGATAACAAAGAGTGGATTAATAATATGGAAGGATTTGATAACAAATAAATGGATTTGAACAAAGTAGCATAGCATCACTTGGAGTAAGCACTGGAAGTAATCAATAATTTTTAAGAAGGCTTACTTGAGTAGCCACTTGGATAACAGAAGCCATTACTCGAGTAGCCACTCGAGTAAGCTAAGAGAATTTCATCTAGTGAGCCATTGCCAAATTCTGAACGAAGTTACTCGATTGACCACTCGAGTAATCTGCAAAGTTATATAGACCATTACTCGAGTAGCCACTCGAGTAACAAGATTTTCATAGGCATAACTAGAGTAGCCACTCGAGTAACCAGGTCCAAAATCTTCCAGTGCCTATCGGCCAAGAAATACAGCATGTCACTCGAGTAGCCACTCGAGTTACCAGTGAGAAAATAGCATTACTCGAGGGACCACCCGAGTAATCTGCAGAGTTATTTGAAGTACCACTCGAGTAGCCAATCGAGTAACCAAATAGTAAACTCTCGGCTAAGAATTTGATGCCATTACTCGAGGGAGTAATTGAGTAATCTGCGGGTTATTTGAAAGCCACTCGAGTGACCACTTGAGTAAGGTGTGAAGAAACATGAATGACACTCAAGTAGCCACTCGAGTAAGCAATTTACCATAGTGATCACCCGAGTAATCTGTGAAGGTAAAGACATGGACACTCGAGTAGCCACTCGAGTAATAAGGTATTTCCAAGGTTTGTGATTTATCTCACTCCATGTCTTACCCGAGTAATAACAAGCCACTACCATATTTTTTATGAGATTACTCGAGGGACTACTCGAGTAAAGAGTTTGATCACTCGAGTAATGAAGTCCATAAATTATGTTTTTCATTGAATGTTTATTAAATTGTTTTATATATGATTAACTCTTTATTGCACTAGTATTCTAAGTACATTTGCAAAGAAACAATGAAGATACCATATCAGAAGTGAAAGTCAAATAAAAGTCCGAACGTTCACCTACCACCATCTACCGTAAACGGACATGTTTGAAATTTGAAGAATAGTCAAATATTGCTGCGCAACTCCAACAGACATGTTTGAATTGATTCCAATGGATATGTTTGAATTGCTTCCAACGTACACTACAAATCATCTATATATATGGAGCATTCAAAGAGTAGAGAACAACAACTGAGAACACACGAACATACATTGATCAACACACTTAGTGCTTTGTTTTCTTATACTTATTCATTATACTTCAGTGATTATATATATCCGCTCTGTGAGAGAGTTTTTCATTATAAACTCAATATTTGTTATTGAGATAACTTAAGGTTGAGGAACCTTGAGTTGGGGATTTGATTACAACGTGTAACGGGGAGCTAGTGTCCGAGTGAAGGAACTTGCTTTGTACTAAGGTGCCAAGAACCCACTGAATCTTGAAGAATATAGTGAAACTCTCAGAGACACTCTGAGCACTGGACGTAGGTCAAAGTGGTTGTGACCGAACCAGTATAACTCCCGGTGTACACTTCGGTGATATTTCTCTTTACTCTCAACTGCTTTAAATATTCTGTCAATTTTCTTATTTGCAACGATTTTTCTGGAATCATCCAAATCACCCCCCTTCTTGGGTGAAACGCTTGCACTAACAGTCATTAAAGACTGTTACGTATGTAAATGGTTTATTAAAAGTGCAAGTGTACACTATTGTAAACAAGTAATATAGAGGTGAGTAGAATATTATTCCCACATGGATTGATCACTAAATACCAAAATTGGTAATCTTAATTTTATTGAGTCGATTGATTAGTTGGTAATTGAAATTACAAAATAAAAATGATTAAATATGAATGCAATTTATATGAAAACAACTATGAGAAAAAACCCTAGGGATCATATTTCACTTAACAAATTTTGAATTAAATCACTTATCTATTCTAGTCCAATTTATGCCACATGATTGATAGCTGAGTTTCCCTAATTTAATTACTAGCTTGTTCTAAGGACAAACAATTCTATAATTAATTGTTAATTCAATATATTCCTATATAAATTAAAACAATTAATCATGCATTAAGATTTATAGAACTCATAAGACCACACAACTCATATGAATATATTCCTATTTCATATGCAAGTTATGATTTTAATTATAGGTTTTACACACATGCATCTCCTTCCGGTCTCAACATACATATTAAAATCATTCAAAAGATGGCCAATCAATTGAAAGTATTAAAAACAATAATCAAAATTCAATCATGAAGGAAAAATTAAAACTAGATTTAATAAGTTAAGATTCAATCTATCATTAGTAAGCTACATCATCACCCAATGAAACTAAAAATTTAGCTAATGATGAAATTAAAAACAAAACCAAAATAAATTGAGAACTTCATAAACATTATATAAAACTTAATTATTAAATTTTAAAACATAAAGATACAACTACAAGATGCATGGAAATGAAAAAATCTAGCACTCCTTATCAGAGGTAAGACCTTCCATGTAGGTGGTAACCTATACCATCCATGAAGGAGGTCTATGTAACCCCTTGCCGTAATTATATCCGAAATACGCAATTAAAGTGAAATAGAGACTAATAATTATCAAAACTCATTACAAACCCATATACCAGACGGGGTTTTCATAAATACATTTCAAAATCATTTAAAATCTGGTCTCACATTCACATTTCTGAATATAATTACTACACGAAGATAAATCACATTTAAATATATCAGAGTACGTAAAATAATTCCCGGCCAAATCCCAGGTTCCATATATTAATAAAAATCTTACAGGGCACAATTGCCCATACAAGCCCTCATACAGGGATTACACAGATCTATCTCATACACATAATCAAATCCAAATACTCCCAACTATGATAACCAACAACCAAAATGACAACCCGAAGGAGTCCTCATCACCCTTGGCTGCTTGCTCCATCCTCGATCCACTACCTTGTCTGAGAGGTTAGTAGGGGATGGTGAGATTCTAGAGAATCGCAGTAGGACAACAATATCAATATGCATGTACGATAAATGTTTATTGCATGACATGCTTACATCACATAACTCATGCTAAGACAAGGACAAATTTGTAAGCTCAATGCTTCGAACAATATACTAATGGCCATAGCATAAATTGAAACAACTTCAAATTACACATAATCATGCAAAGCTAAGACATGCACCAATACACTAACACAGATATCAAATACATGCAGAAGAGATATGTTCCCTACCCTCTTTCCACGTAAACTCCAGCTCCGGCTGCTCACAATCAGGGCGATCATCAAACCCTATAACCAAAACAAGGACATAGGGTTAATCCCTTTTCTAATTCATTAACTTTCAAACACTTAAGTTGGTTATCATTCAAGACCTTTAGGTGGCTACTAGAGGCCTAAACACAAGCCTAAAGGGTTGGGAAATACTTGACCAAAGACCATCTTTTGAATCCTCAAAATCCCTTTTTTGACTGTAACACTTGAGTGAAGATGACCCCACTCGAGTGATAGCCTCAACACTCGAGTGATACCTCCTCAAGCACCCGAGTCCTACCAAGTGAAGCCCAGAAAGTGACTACCCGAAAGCCATTGAACCCTTAAAATGGCAAGCTTACTCGAGCACTACCCTCAGCACTTAGGTAATATCACAACACTTGCGAGTGCACATTCACACTCTTGCCAAAATGCCTGCGAGTGTTAACCCGAGACGCGGCTCCAAGTGCCAAAATGCA
The DNA here is from genome assembly GCA_963242795.1 of Inga leiocalycina. Taxonomy (NCBI): domain Eukaryota; kingdom Viridiplantae; phylum Streptophyta; class Magnoliopsida; order Fabales; family Fabaceae; genus Inga; species Inga leiocalycina. The sequence goes on from OY725328.1 coordinate 27,093,293, forward strand.
TGCTCACTCGAGTAACACAAGGTGCACTCGAGTGATAACCCTCATCACTCCCAGGTGAACCTATACACTCTCATAACTTCCACATGCAAGTGCGACCAAAACAAAAGGGAAAAGGGAAGTTACCATGCTGCACTTGAGTGAGAACTAGGCAAACTCAAGTTATGCTTATCAGAACCTAGAAATGCAGCAGATATCAAAACTTTCCCAAACTTCCAACATATGTTCCCAATGGTTCCTAAACTCTAACACAAGGCTATTCCCACATAATTTCACACAAGGAACATATTGGAAACCTCAAAATATCCAAAATCCTATCACAATAACATTTTCCCCCTATGGTCACACTTATCACACACATTACCCAAATTTCACTACTTTACTCCCAATGCTCTAAATCAATTCCAATGACACCAAAACACATTATGGTATCATTTTAACCATAATATAACACCATTCCACAATTATACCAAATTAAGGCAAATTCCATAAATCACAAAACTTAACCAAATATCACAAATAATAGATCAAAAGGGAGGAAACACTCCCTCTTCCTCTTTCCTAAGTCACTTCCTTGATTCTTCATCTTTCCAAATTCCACAAGCTCTCAAAACACTTTCTTTCCCAAATCTAAAACCAAAGCAATGCAGCTCTCATTACTATGAACAACTTTAAAGAAAGGTATTTGAGCTAAAGGAGACAAGAACAAGGCTAAAACTCACCTTTCCATTTTCTCTTTCCTCCCTCAAGCTCAACAAAAATGGAGGAAGAAGAGAGAGAGAGAGAGAGAGAGAGAGAGAGAGAGAAAGAGATAAAGAAGATCAGATTTTGGCTCCCCACACACACGCACAACTGGCTTGAGGGAGAGAGGAGAGAGGGAAGAGTTGAAATCTGGACCCAAATCTAAGGGTCCACAATTTGCCAAGTGTCACCAACTTGACCAATCTCCTATGAGCTCACATACACTCATATACATGGGATTCCACCCCTTGATCTATTGCACAATTCAATCCTAGCCATTGATCTTGAAGTTACCAATGAGTTTCCTCTTTCACAATCGATCAATTGGTCGGTAACTTTGCCGTTTTACCCCTAATTATGGCAAGTCCCTTAGAATCACCATCAAACTCATTTTCATATTCATTTACACCATACATACGCCCTTCCCCTTATTTTTATTCAATTTAGATGTTAATTCATAATTGAACTCAAATACAGGGTTTTGGCGCTGCTCATAACACAAGTGACTACAATCCACTTCATATTCTCCAAAAGGGTTTATTTATAAATAATCACAGCCATTTTTGGAGTCATAATTCCCTTAATCAAATTTAGGACCCTGCTAAACCAGGGCTTATCAGTCCATTTAGTCCAGGCTTATTCCCTAAGCTCAAATCTCAAAATTTGGAGTATTACAGTCTACCTAAGGCTTCCAAGAAAGAGGCATGCAAGAAACAATATAATGCATGAAATTAAACTCTAAGATTGTGTCTCCCCTTATGTCTTTCACTCTTCTATTTATAGATGGATGGGGTGCAAAGATTTTCACTTGTTAGGTATGAATCTTGACCTTAAGTCACTAATGTTGACCTTATGAAAACCATGGTTTTTGATTGTAGCCAAATTTTGATAGTTGACACGGTGGATTCTCACATTTTTATCTTCATGAAAGTTGTAGATCTGGATCTTAGCTTGAAAGCGCATGTAAGAGCTCTTCATTTCAACATTTGTAGCTCAAGTTATGGTCAAATTAGTAGGCAAAGGTCAGACTTAGACAAATCCATGTTCTCAACTTCTAAGCAAAATTCGAAACTCTTGAAGACAGAACTGAACTGGATTTTGGCCTTAACATAAAAGTTGTAGTGATTTTTCTTAGCTTTTTTATCCATATAAAGAACATCCCAATCCAACATCTAAAGCTCTAGATATTGCTTGAAAACTAAAACAAGGTTAAAATTTAGTATTTTTTGATAATTTCTATTTTATACCAAAATCATTATTTATTTATCAAGTACTCCCTAATTCATTAAATTAAGCTTAAATATCATCCAAAAGATCATCATATAAGGTAAAATAAATATGCTAATATTTTACTTATCAAAGATCAGTGTCAATATCCTTTTCAAGACCCATTCTCATTAAAGACCGGTGTCAATATGTTAAAAACATTTTTAATTCATAACAACACTGCCTTTCAAATTATTCGGGTCTAAAATTTAATTTTTAGAACAGAGTATACAATTTTAGAAACAAGAACTTTTTCCTAAAGGTTGAAACTTTTTTATCAATAACAGATTAATAATATGAGATAGATGATGATCATCAACAAGAACTATAAAAAAAATAAAAAATAGAAACTTTTTCTTTAATCATCTCCTTAAGGCAGATGTATAAATGCATGAAATTATCAAAATTACATCAAAATATTGCATAATATGATGATGATTGGCCACAAAATAACAACTATATCAAAATATTATACCAATGGGAGTTCTTGAAACACAGGCTTTCATAAGATCACCATCATTCCAGGAGACTCGTCACGCCTAGTCTAAATGGTTGGCGATGTCATTCAACACCGCCGTCAACTTCTACAGTTATTTGGAGAAGTGATCTTGCCTCACCATGACCTCCAGAACGGTGCCTTGGAGGCGAAAGATAGCCTCAATGATTTACTCTAATGTCGAAGGTGGAGGGGGCTGCGAAAAGGAACCGCTGGCAGCTGCCATTGAAGGAACACTGCCTCTTTGATCTTACCATCAGTGGAAGTGTTGCCGCTCAAACAAGAAAGAGAGAAGTAGAAAGGAACTTTTGAATTTGAACTTAGGAGCTAAAGACACCTTGATACTTATAAACAAGATTGATGGTTGAATAATTCAAATGATATTGATGAGACATGATGATAGGCGTTGGAAGTTGAAACGTTATGTATTTACACCATTTGTATTTGAAACGTGGTCTAACTAATAATTACGAGACCAGATACACATTTTAACCAATCTAAATAAAAATGCAACGATAGAAAAATAAAGGGTTAAGGTGCAAAAATATACATGTGATATTCCTCAAAGTGCACCTAACACCAAATGCTTTTTTTAGGTGCAACATTGACTATGTGATTACAAAATAGGTGTAAAACTACCCTTTGACCATTAGTTTCACTTTTTGATCGTTAGTTTGACTTTTTTTATTCTGAAAGTGATGACGTGTACGATGACATGGATGCTGGAGTGACATTTTGGAAAAAAAGCTTGCTGAAAATCAATTTTTCTTAATAAATCATATAATTTAATAAAAAATAGTAATATAATATATGTATTATAATGATTTTAATTTAATAATATTGGGAATCTAGGGTTGGGAAAAAAGTAAGTAATCACTATATTTTTTAGGGTAGCAACTCTGCTGAGTGAGTTAAGCACTCTGCATTTAGATTTGAATCCACTTCAGTGAAGGTGGTACTGAAATAGTGAAATGTGGGTAATATTAATTGCAAAGCTTCACTAGTTAGCAAGTTTTGTTTCCCGAATGTCATTCCAGCATCCATGTCATCGTACACGTCATCACTTTTAGGGTCAAAAAGTCAAACTAACGGTCAAAGGGTAGTTTTGCACCTATTTTGTAACCACATAGTCACTGTTGCAACTAAAAAAAACATTTGGTGTTGGGTGCATTTTGAGGAAAATCACATGTGTATTTTTGCACCTTCATCTAAAAATAAATGACATTGAGACTGCTAAAGAATTAAACGATAATTTATATTAACATATTTAGATTTTGTGCTACTACAACCAATATGAATATAATCAAAATTTAATTTACTAATATAAAGTATATATATTCTATCATAAAATTAACTTATTAACCCAGAGACAGAAACAACAATAGAATATAAAGATGAAAGAGGCATGAACAAGATCAAGATTAAAACAAACATTACAAATAAAAATAATTTTTCATTAAAAATAATATTTTTTATGCTGCCTTAGTGCATTGATTAAAAAAACATTAATTTACATAATAAAAAAACCTCAATCTTCGTCCTCATCACCAAAGGCAAAGGAGGAAGAAGAGGAAGGGGAAGATAGTTCATTCGACATATTGTACTCAACGTCATTGGTGTCGAGTACAAGGTTGAGCTTGTTGTCGATAGTGCAGAGCATCACCAAGAGTCTTTCGAGGTATCTATCGATATGATCCACCCTTGCATGGAGGTGCTGCATGTAACTCCCTTCATCATCAAGGCCAAGATTAAGTTCATAATTACGTGATTATGTGGAATTAGAGACCATAAGATGATTTGAGACTTAATAAAAGTAAATTTCCCAAAATCAAGGTTTCCAAAAAGTTTTTTGAACCTGTTCAACAATGGTCTCATATTCATATTTCAATTACACAAATGGCTGTACAGTACGATTTCATTCATAAATATCAAAGTACAATGTAAATTCCTAACACACTTGATTTCTATTAATCAAATAAGGGTTTTACAAGCGATAAGTGCCCATAATCCATTTCCCTTAACTAGGGGATTACACAAAACTATCAAATATCCAAAATATCATATACAATTATCCAAAATAACAACCAAAATCCAAAGTAAACTCCTAGCTCGGAGCTTTATCTACTCTTCGTCACCCGTTTTCCTTTAGATCCTTTGGCCCTGTCTAAAAATTAGTTTTTGGGAGAGTGAAATTCTAATGAATCCCTGTAGTGTCAAATCACTCATATTATGCACAACCACAAAGCATGAAAGCAAATCATCACACACACATAACAACTACAGCGATAGTTACAAAGGCAAGGGCAAGTATGACTTGCGTTGCTCTTACATTTGCTCATGCTGAAGTGCTCACGCGTATTGCACAACACATGTTCATATCACATATATCACCACAGCTGGGATCTATTTAAATAATTTTACATACGCACAGCCACATTGGCCGGATAATCAAACAAGAACTCACAATTCCATAAAGTAGCCTCGGCAATTATAACGGTAGATGCAATAGCAGGGGTAGGTGTGATAACCATCACCCCCTACAATTGCTCATGCTAAACTGCTCACGTATAATGCCCAACGGCCGATAACACATGCACAAGTTTGCAATGGCCTCATGCTAAAGATTTTTCACAACACAATGATAAGTCATGCATACCAAGCATCATACACAACATGAGAGAAAAGTCACTACCTTGGTCCTTCTGGGCGCGCTCTGGCACTGGTCTCTCCCGAGTCGGGCAAATATCGAATCCTATAATTCATAATTAGGGACAAAGTGTTATTCTCTAGTCCAATACTTAATTGACTTCACAACACTTAAATTGGTTATCATTATTATCTCTTAAGTGGCCATAAATGCCTCTAACAAAAGCCCTGAAGGGTTGGAAGAACTATCCCAAAGATCCCCTTTTAGAAGCACAATAACATAATTTTCACTGTTGCACTCGAGTGAAGAAGGCCTCACTTAAGTGATGATGGACTTGAACTCGGGTACAAAAGCACACTAGTGCGAGTGCTTGACAAAACACACAGACAGAGACAAGAAATTGATCATTGCACTCGGGTGATGGACTTAACACTCGAGTGACATCCTCACTCTCACTCGAGTTATAGAAAGTGAAACACCAGAAGTGATTACTCGAGAGCTGAAAGAAATGACAGAAACCCGAGTTGATCGCTGCACTCGAGCGTAAACCAAATCACTCGAGTGGAAGCCTAATGCTGACCTGAGTACCCCAAAGTGAGGTTCAGGAAGTGCTTACCCGAGAGCACAAGAAACTTTCAGAGAAGGATATCACTCAAGCAGGGATGTTTCCACTCGAGTGACATCTTAGCACCCGTGAGTGCTAAGGCACACTTTTGAAAAATGGATCACGAGTGACAACCTGAGATGTGAGTTTACAGTGTTAGATACACCTTCACTCGAGTGGGATAAGGCTCACCTAAGTGATAACCTGCGACACTCACAAGTGAGACAACACTTTTAGATTTTGAACATGGAAGCACAACAGAAACACTGAAGGAAAAATGAAAGTATCATGCTTCACTCGAGTGAGACCCCATGTCACTTGAGTGAGCCATATCAAAATCCAGAAAACGTAAAAAAACTGACAGCACTTCCAGATTTTACCCAAGTATTTCCAATGATCCCAAAGCCTCAACCAAAGCTATCCCCACATAATTTCACCCAAGGAATCACATGGAAGCATCAAATTTACCAAATTTACATTCCATTATTATGCTTTGGTTCTAGGCCACATTCAACACCAACATTCCAAAATCTCCATACATACCATTCCAAGCTCAAATCAATCTATTTATCCAAAACACATACCAAAACACCCATTTCCATACCAACAACATGCCAAGTACCCAATGACCCTAATCCAACGAAAATAGGCCAAATATTCCAGAAATTCCAAACTTAACTAGTTGGCACAAAACATAGATAGAAAGGTTTGTTTCACTTACCTCTTCAACTTTTCCAAAGGAGTTTCTTGATTCTCCAACCTTCAAAATTCCTTGAGAGCTCAAATCAACATCAATGGGCAATCTACCACCATAGAATTAAAGATCTCAATCCAAGGAACAACTTTATAGAAGAGAGTTTGAGCATTTGAGATCATCTTTTTACCTTAATCACAAGCTTTTCCTTTCTCTCACTTCTTCAACAATGGCACCAGAAATATAGAGAGAGAAGAGAGAGATGATAGCTTGAAGGAGATGAAGAAATGATGATTATTTTCTCCATACCCATGCTTCTTCAGCAAAAAGGAGGGAGGGAGGAGAGAGAAAGAATGTTAAAATACTCCCATTTGACTTTTCTCCTCTATTCTCCCTTCACACACAATCTTGCCACATGTCCACTTCTCATTGGCTCTCCTCAAATAAGTAACTAATTAGTTACTCTAACCACTTCATTAGCCATCTAGTTACACATCTTGTTTCTTCTTAGTTAGTAATTAATTTATTCATTAATCACTGCTAATCAACCGACAAATTTTCCACTGATTTTGGCTTATTTACCGGAAATTGCCACAAACACATAATAATTCAGATTTAATTCACAAATCATTCTCAATAATTGTCATTAGCCCTTAATCAAAATTTGGGGCATTATACTACAGAAGCTGCTTTGCTGAAGGAAGCAGAGGAGGTGGTGGAGGCTGTAAAGGAGGAGGAGGAAAAAGGAGTATGAACAAAATTAACCCTAATGCATACTATATTGATATTCTAGAGAGGAGAGGAAGAGGAGTTGAATATGAAGAAACAAAAGCAATAAGGAGTTTAAGTGCCCGTTTGGATTACCGGTAGAAAAGTGGCTTTTTTTTTTCTATCTGACTTTTGAAAAGTAAGGTAGGATTAAAAGTGAAAATGTAAATGTGATTTGTGTTTGGATTAGCAGTGGGCAAAAGTGACTTTTTTTTTAACCTTAAACCTCTTTGGATTAGAGTTTGAAAAGCCCGTTTAGATGCAAAATGACTGAAAAGGGCATGGATGCTTAAAATGGGATACTTCAATTCTGTAATTTTACATTTTTTCTTTTAATAATTCAATTCTGTATAAAATAAGTAACATTTTGATATTTTATGAATGTAAAATGGGATACTTGAATTTTTATGATTTTTCGTAAAAAAATTAAATTCGTCAATTTATATATATTATATATATAATTCAAACAAATTTTTGTCTTAAAGGTGGCAAGTGACATACCCCACATATATTATTTAGTAATCTAATTCTTACATTTAAAATACGAGCAATATTGTGAATTTGAGTATGAATTTTGGTGATTGGATGGAAGAGAGAAAAGTAAGTAAATGTAATAAGAAAACACAAAATATTCAACTACAATCACCCTGTCCCAGCTGGCATCCCCTTGGAATCTCCTAGTAGCCGATATCGCCCACCTCTTTTGCATCATGATATCGCTTATTGCAAGAAAATCTTCACTATCCACCATCCATCCGACGACGGCGAAGTTCTTTATGGGTTGACTGAGGCGTCGTGACTCCTCTATGATTCTCAATTCAGCTTGGCTCTGATGGTGATAATGGAAGACCAACCATGGCAGCTTGCCTAGTGGCATTTCTTGAGCACTTGTGCCAGAGAAGGTGCGATCGCCTTCCAAAAGGCATATGGTGCGATATGTGGGACTTCGCCTCCAAAAACGCAACGGTCTTCTGTCTCGCCCTGTTCTGCAATGAATGCTTCGCCACCATGATCTCCTTGAGAAGTCAGAAGCTCGAATTTTGGGCTTCTCCTGAACGCCACGATAAGTTTAAAAGCCCAGCGCAAGCCAACGTGAACCCAAACGGTGTTGTTCCAGCCGACTGTGCTTTTTTTGGTTAAATGCGCGGTAACCCCTCCTCACCGCTTTCTCAAACACACCCTAAATAGACAAGACAGATGAAGATTACATCTATTGAAATGGCCTTAGATTTTGAAGAGATGCGTAGTTGGGAAGTATACCTTGTAAGCTGAAGAAACTCTAAAACATTTAACATTAGTATAAAGAAACGACGATATCTAAAAAGTATATTTATACTGGGTGTAAAAGCATTTGATCTAACAAGAATTTAATGTTTTAAATTTCTTAATATTTAATACTTATCAACATTGCATTATATTTCAATTAGTTTAGAAATATTATTTAAACTGTACGTAAACGTGACTGGTGTTAAGTTGTTTCAATATTTACAAAAAAGCCACCAGTCATACTTTTCAAATCATCTCTGCTTATAGAGGTCTAGATGTGGCAATCTTATAGGCCTTTTTTCTATTAGTGTATATATATACAACTGCCTAACGAGTTGTGCTACAAATAATACAAGGGTTAAGCTGAAAAAATATCTCTGAGATTTTACTAAAAATATTGTGTCCTGTACTATATATATACTTTTTGGAAGCATGAAAATACACAAGAACATTTAAAATGGGAGTAAAATGTCAAAAATGTTAAATATAAACTAATACCGTTGCATATGCATATGCAAAAATAGTGTGGATCCCATCACAAAAAGTAATAGTGTTAAGTTATACTCTCATTTTGAATGTTCATAGGTATTTTTATTCTTCCAATATATATATATGGGGGATGAACGCACTCTGTTGGTAAAGGTTAAGGATATATTTTCACTTCAACCCATTAATACAAATCTCTCAATATCGGATCAAATTAATTAAATTATTTACATAGTGGCTTCGAGCTTTAAATGTTGTGCATTGGAGAAAGAGAATTGACTCAGAAGAAGCATGTGGATCGGAGAAGCATTATTATTATTGCTAGATCTTACAATTGAAAACTTTTGGTTGTAAGGTGGACAATGAAAGGCAGAGAGGAAGATATAAATATGAATGAAGAGAGAAGCCAATTGATATGAATGCATGTGACTCATAATGTTGAATATGGATTAGAAAGAAAGCAAGGTTTTGGACACAGATGATGAAGACCACCTCTACCTATTGGGTCATGTGTTTTTCCTTCATCCCCAAAGTTGGATCACATGAAAGTTAGACCAACTTAAATAAATGAAAGAGATTTGGATTGTGGAATATATATATATATATATATATATATAATAACGATATATATACTTGTGCTATTGTAATGTAGAGGACAATAATGTTCCTGATCATAAACATAATTATATAACTATTAGGTGGATAATTTCTTTATATATTTATTTTATGTTTTACACCGCCACATTAGTTAACAAAACACATACACACAGCAGGTATGCATTTGTATGGGAACCAATTTCGGTGCTTATTAATTTGATGGCACTATAAGCTCATCTGCCCATCAAATTGAAAAATGATATACATTTATTTTTTTTTCCAAATAATTATTTTCAATTATTTTTGAATAAATAATAGTTAAGATATTATCTTTATTATAAATTATGTGCCTATTAAAATAATTTTTTTTTTTAAAAATAAAATAAAAATAATCAAATTTGGACCTCCATATCATATATAGACAATATAAATCTAACGATCAAGTTTATAGTGTCCAATTTTAAGGCACCGAAACAGGTTCCATATTTGCATGTTTAGATGTATTAATTTAGTTATTTTCAGACACATTTGAATATGAATTAATTTTATTTTGTATCGTCTTTTTTGATGTATCGATTCTGTATTAATTAGGGAAAGAGTATTAACCTTCTATTATATAATTAGTCATACCAATACAATGTTATATATACAAAAACTTTTAGGTTTTGAAAACAAAATAAAAAATACCAACACAAAGTTAGTTTAACAGTGTAAAACCTCGCTAGATTCTTTTAGATCTTGAGTTCAAATCCTATAGGAGACACCTGTGATGGAAAGGGCAGTTACGAACCCTGAACCAGAGACCATATGACAATATAAAAAAAATTAAAATTTTATAAATTTTTTATTAATTAAATTAAAGTTAAAATTTATTCAAATTATTGGTATCATATTCCCAAAGAGTTAGTATATGCATGCATGAGGAACAAAGAGATTTTCAATGATAATTAATATATGCATGCCCAAAAAAGAATTAACATATGCATGCGTTGACAAAAAAATTTAACATATGCATGCATGAGAAACAAAGAGAACTAATATCCTACTATATTTTTAATTTCTTGTGACCAAAATCATAACTTACAAAAAATATTATATAATTAATTTTTTAGTTATCTACTTTTTATTACTATTGAAGATCTATTTTTTATTATTCTTGCAAGAAAATTTTTTAATATATACTTTATATTTATATTTTTAAATGTGTAAAAAGAAATTGATGTAATAAAAAAGTATACAAAATATTCTGTCTGGAAAATTAAAAACACTGTTCTAGTTATAAATTAAAAAATTTAAAATATTTAATAATTATAAAAAAAATACAACTTATTACAATTTTGACATATTTATCAAAATAAAATACAAAATTTACAAGAAGTCAAACTAATTACTCCTTTAATAAGTTTTATTTCAATTTATTAATAATAGACAAAATCAGATACAGGAGACTGGAGGCTGCATCAGCTTTTGTACTTGTGAAGATAAAGATCAAAATTTATACATTAGCTTGGAGTTAAAAAAAAAAAAAAAAAGTTCAACAAAATCACTTGACATATAAATATCAATACACTTCCATGACATATAAATGAACGGCTTAGAAACCACCAGCACATGACAACTCTCTGTACCTTTCTTAATCGTCAACAGCACTTTGAACAGCAACACAGACACACTTTTTCTTAGATTTCCGACAATATTATTTTTTTATTCACAAAATAATAAAAAAATAAATTAAATATTTTGAAGGTACTATCCAAGGTACGTGATAAAGTTCTAGTTGCATAAGACCTTTCCTTTGACATCGGCAATAACAGAGCTATGGGAGGGCCAAAGCAATTAAAGGGCTTTCAATGAATCTGCAAAAGCAAACAGCCTTTGGTACCATGAATTCTTCCGTCAAAAGCAAACCATATGCATTCAATTCCCCCCCTCCCTCCCTCCCTCCCTCCCTCCCTCCCTCTCTTCTATAACCTCTTCCCACTATTAGAACATTTTGTTTGCTTACCCTCAAAATCATAGTTTTAGAAGTATTCTTTTATAAATTGAGATAAAATTTTTCTCACATATTTATCTCATAAACTGTAAAAATTATTCTCCAAAAATTAATCTGAAAACACAATAATGGAAAAGAAAAAAAGTAAAAAAAAAAGATTAAAAAAATTAAGCCCACTAATAGGTGACTTTCTAAAACGAAGAAAGAAGAATTATGACTATCTAACAATTCATAGGTCAATTGATTGGTTGAACAGAAATTGAGTTAAGACCTTTTCTTTGATTTTTTATTAAAAAAAGTTTAAGTGAGGTGGGTTTTGGGTTTTGGAACTTACCAGGATTAGGACATTCTTTCAAACTCAGAGAATTCTTAAAGAGGTATTTACAAATCGTTCAGTAAGAAGGTCCTTATCATATCATTAACAACGGGATTTAAACTTACGACCTTAAAGTTATAAGCCAATACCTACGTGACCAATTGGAGCAACCTTTGCTGACAGTTAAGACCTTTTCTTATTCTTAATTAATTAGATGTGAGAGCTTTATTGGAGATTGTTATATAGATATCTTTGGATGTGTTATTTGAACTTGGAGGCATATCATGACCCTAATAAATCCTCCGGATCCAACTGATCACCCAATAAGAACTTACTATTTTTCCTTCTATCACCCAGAATTCATTATGTCCATAACTTTAGTAAACCAATTTATTACACCAGTAATTTGTCATTATCTTAATTTGTTAGCCTTAATAATTAATGATGAAGGAAAGTAATCGTTAGCAAAATGAAGAAAGAGCTTGAAACTCTCATGCCATAGATTACCCATGGAGGAGTACTATTATTGAAAAAAAGTTATTACATAGTTTAATTCACACTACTAGAAAACTTTAGACTAACAAAATCCACTCAAAAGCACGCTATTTGCTAGCTGCTTCTATAATAATCTCTCTAAAGCTTGAGAGATCATTGAACTAACTATAACTACCTTAATTAAAACTTTCTTCTTGATTTTGGACCCTTTGTTTATTTCTCTTCTTCTTCCTTCAATCTATCTAGCACATAACATCCTTGAGAAGCTTGTACCTACGTGTGCTCTGACGTGGCGAAGGTGCCCCGGCGGTCTTTCCCTTATCGGAGCCGCCGCCACTCTGATCTTCACGATCATGATGATGTTGTTGCTTAACCTTCTCACTGGAATATTCAGACCTACTGGCAGTTGATCCGACGTCGTTTCCAGCCGCCGAAACTGTTGATCTCCTAGGATTATTGGAAGAGCCACTGTGTCTGGTGTTCTTCTCTTCCCTTTGGCACCAATCACACAGTTCAATTTCAGCGACTTCTCCATAGTAGTTGCTGCAATACCTGAACAAAGAGTTAAAGATTTAACTTTGATTTAGATCAAACCATTGAATAATAAACATTAAAAACAAAAGAAGGCAGAGAGATCGATATTATTGATACGTGTTTGTGTGTCACAGAAGATAATAATAAGAGGCATAATATAAATATACGAGTGCTGGAAACGATGGTGGCATTTGTTGCAGCGAAAAAGCTTGTCTGGGAAACCAATATCACCGCACAAGCAGCAAACTGTTTGAAGATCTACCATTATTAGCTGAGAATGAAAGATCGTGCGAGGGCGAAGATTAACAAGGAAGAAGAAGAAGAAAAAGAAGATAATTCGAGAAGAGCCCTCAAGGCAGACGCAGAGAAATAAGAGAGGAGAATACACACACACACACGAAGGTTAATTTCAGGATTCAGGATTATAGAGAGATAAACTACTTTAGGGGGAACAAGCAGAATCAATCAAGGGAGGGAGGGAGGGAGGGAAACAGAGACATATAGCGTGTATTTATATAGAGAAAAGGAGAATGTTTAATTATTTGATCAGTCGGTATCTGTAAATCGAAGGGCGGTCCAGTGCATTAGGGAGAGTCTGCGAGGTTCAGCTACACACTCAGCCTTAACCTGCGGAGAGGCTATTTGAACCCATTGTCTCTAGTTCACGTGCCAAAGTTCACCCTCTAGCCGGTACACGCGAAATAATATGGATGATATAAGGATGGTTAAATTAACATATTTAATTAATTAATAATTAAATTTAATTAAGATAACGATTAGGATAAAATTATTTCATATTTAACATTTTTGGCACAAAATTATTAACCTTTAACCCAATAATTTATTAATTTTGTAGTAAAATTGATGAAATTCGAACTGAGGAATACGATAGATCATTGGTGGCTAGCAGTCGTTATCAGTTGGGGCAGGCTGGGAGAGCGAGAGAGTGAGGAAGCTTCATAATGAGAGGATGATGAAAAGACGGTTAACCCATGGCTGAGGTGGCTTGATTATCATTTTCTACCTATTTCTTCTCTTTCCTTTTTCCCACTTATTGACTTTTTGTCCCCTGTACCCTCTGACAATTGTTAATTAATTCCCTCATTAATTTAATGCCGACCCCAGTTCTCATGTCCACAAAATTTAAGGCACATAATATATATTAAAAGAAAAAGATAGAATGAAAAGATATGATGCATTTATATAATAATTTTTTATTCCATGTGCTTAGTATTATCATGATCAAATTTTTTTTGAGTTAAAATGGGTAGGTCCTCAATTTATCTGTTATAATTATATAGAATTAAACTCGAATTTTTGTCCTTAAACGGTTATAACCACTTTTACTAGGACAAGTATAGTTTTGAACGGTGATGAATTATATTATGAAATCTTTGTTATATGATATGTAATCTTTGGAGGGGTTGGATATGGTTCAGGTAGGTTATTATGCTACCGAGTGGTGAGGTTGCTATTCAAAATTATAGCTAGCTCATTCGTGTACACCAATGCTCTGAAGGCTACGATGCCCCACTTATTCTACGAGGGGTTACCATGTCTCACTTTTTCTACAAGGGACTGTCATGCTTGTTCTATGAGGAACTTCCCCGCTTGTTCTAGGAGCTATGAGACACCCCACTTATCCTATGAAGGGAAACCCATTGTCCGATTGTGTTATTTGTGGAGTTTTCGTAATCCACTTCACATAACGAGTGAGCTCTTTTAGTAACTAGTGACATGGGTAGATATCTTAGCCTATGGGTTCGTCAATCGGTGGAAAGAAGGCAAATATAAGGGAGGTTGTTAAATGGGAGGTTATGGGTACCATGATTTGTTCGAGTTTGTGTACCATGATTTTGCTTGTTACTAGTACCATGATTATATTGAGTGTGTGTACCATGAATATGTCTGAGCTTGTGCACCATGAGTATTATTCTGAGTAATATATATGTTTGTTTTATAACAGTCTCACCTGAGAGGCCTCACGAGCATGTGCTAACTTAGTGTATGTAGTAGGCTAGGACTGCTGATTATTAACTCATTTTTCCAAATGAGAGCTCTAGAGGAGGGACCAGGGAAGGCTCAAAATAAGTAAAGCTACATTAGTTGTTGATTTGTAGCATCTTCCCTACTTTAGGTTTATGTTGGATTTTATATACTCCTACATCTAGGACGCATATGCATTTGATTTTTGTTTTTGTCCTTCCACACGGTGAAGGTGGTTGTTTGCGCAACAAATGTTGTTGGATTTTGGGTTTTTATTTTGTTTAATAATTTTATTGCTAAAAGTATGCTGGTAATTTTAATAGTCGTTTACTTAATAATACAGAAATTTTTAGGGAAATTTGGGGAAAAGTCCCCTATTGAAAATTTAATTTAATTAGTGTGAAGCACCTAACAATTTTTTATACACACAGAGTATTAATACTCTACAAATTTTGTGCACACAGAATACTAATACTTTGATTTAATTAGCTTCTTCTCACCAATCAATTTACTAATAGGGATCACTATCCAGTCTATTAGTAGTATTAGTAGTTCTAACGGTATTCTCTCCATGTGAGAGCGTCTTTCTCTTTCAGTGAGAGTCACCATTTTTGTACCGGAGCTGTAATACCCCGAATTTTAAGATTTGAGGCTAGAGAATAAACTTGAAATAAATGGACTACTAAGACCCAGTTTAGCAGGAGCCCAAATTTATTCCCTAATGATTCTTATATCTTTGGGGTATTAAAGAAAGTAAAATGGTGAATTTTGGAGAAAGTAATTATGCTTTTGGTGAAATAGCTTATGAGGTAGTGAGCTTGTTATGTGATTTTGTATGACCAAATGATAAGCAAAAATTATGAAATTTTATGGGCTGAAAGTAAACATCCTAAACTTTAATTTGATAGGTCATATGACTCAATTAGAGCTATATATAAAAAGTTATGAATTTTTGAAATCAGCACAGAAAAACTGTGAAATTTTTGGAACAACATGTAAAGATTAAAAATCTGGGAATGATGTGCTTCCAAATAGTAAAAGGCTATATTTTTTCTTAAAACTAGACTCAATAAGGGTTCTATAAGCTTTAATTTGGAATCGCTCCGATTTGATGTCTACAAAATTATTTATGATTTTTCAAAGATTGGACAGAAAATCTGCCAAATAATCCGAAAATGGAATATAAATGTTATGGCAATGTTTAAAATTATGAGATACATGGAAAAATCATTTAGGCTGATTGAAGAACCCTTAGACATGATTATGGGTGAACCAAGAGGGAATGATTAGTTGGATTTTAATTGGGCTTTATTGTAACCCCCTAACTTTTAACACGTAATGATATTCCGATAATGCATAATTAAGTCGGTTTAGAGACCGTCGGATAGTTTAAATTCATTTCAAACTTCCTACTATACCGTAGGGTTTTCACAAAAATCTTTCAAAATCTTTCCCCTATCCTGGTCTCATTTTAAACATTCGAATATAATTACCTGTGCAGTTGATTTACATTCACATATCAGAGTGGATAGCTAAATCCCCGGCAACTCCCGGGTTCTATACATATATATAACCTGAGGGTTTATAATTATTTACTAGGGGATTACACATCCAAAATTGAATATGATCTTCATGCTTCAAAATATACAGTAATCTCGAGTTTAAACTAGATAACCAACATCTCAAAAATCCTTAGTATCACTAAAGATCCTAAGTGCTCCGGGTTGGCCGCTTCTCTTTTGAGCCACACGCCCTGTCTGAAAGGTTAGTCATAGGAAATAATGAGATTCGAGAGAATCCCAGTAGTAACAAACCACTCACACAATGCATAAACACAAAGCATGTACATAAATCACAAATAGCAACAGCAGCAGCAATTCACAGATACATGGTTTTCACCACAAACGACAGCACTCACGGCTATATACACAATACGACAGCTCTTGCTGTAATCAACATCACGACAGCTTACGCTGTAATCAGTAATCAACATCACGACAGCTTACATTGTAATCAGTAATCAACATCAC
Organism: Inga leiocalycina; assembly: GCA_963242795.1. Taxonomy (NCBI): domain Eukaryota; kingdom Viridiplantae; phylum Streptophyta; class Magnoliopsida; order Fabales; family Fabaceae; genus Inga; species Inga leiocalycina. The sequence continues at coordinate 27,110,209 of OY725328.1, forward strand.
GACAGCTTACGCTGTAATCACAATAACGACAGCTTACGCTGTAAACGACAACTTGCGCTGTAAACAACAGCTTTCGCTGTAAACGACAGCTATCACCAGCTGTAACCACAGCAGCATCAAAAATCATCATAAAACAATGATACAACACACATACAGTGCATTACACAAAGTATAAGAGAGAGAGAAACTACTTTGTTCTTTCCTGACGTCCTTCGGCGCAGTTGGCTCCCGAGGGCGGCAAATATCGAATCCTACAATTCCAAATGCACCATTTAGACACTTCCATAGTGTTACTTGGGGTTATATGAGTCTATAATGAAAATTTACAAAAATACCCCCGGGGACCTAGCCTGGGCTCGCCGTACCCGGTCCGGTTGCACTTTTCCCGAAATTCTAATATGGGCTATCCTAACATATTTCCGCCCAAGGAATCCATTTTCGGACTCAGAATTATCAAATTCAATGTTAAATTACAAATTTACCCTTGGCAGCCCCACTTTTAGGGTTTTAGGGGCGTTTTCGTAATTATGCTTTTTCGGCCTTTTCCGAAAAAGTGACCAACTGTAACCCCACCTAATTTTCACCCATGAACTCAATGGAACCATCAAATCATTGAAAATCCAACTCTAAGACTCATTTCTAGGGCTGGCCGAAATTTATGAGTTCTCCGGGGAAAATTGGGGTTTTACGATTTCGGCTCCGTAAACGCGTTCCTTTCTACTCCTGACCACTTTATTAACCATTACATTAGGTTACAACTAACATTAAGACCCAATTTGGGCAGCATAACCCCTAGGCCATAACATTTCCAAACTTTAAAACCAATGGCAATCCGGCGAAATTTCACCGATTAAATTGCCCACAACAGCCAAAATAAGCAATATATGGAAGTTTGGAAGTTACCTCAAGCTCTTAATAGCTTCTCCTTGACTTGGCTGAAAACCCTAGCCTCTTGAACACCAAATTTGCTTCTCAAAACCTTAAATAACATAGAAGAGAAGCTTAGGAACAAGGTTATACGCGTTAGGAGCTAGATCGTCGGAGAAATCGGCTTACCTTGTGAGATTTCTCCTCTTTCTCTCTCTAAGAGCTCTCAAACGTCTCTCTCTCTTTTCAGATGAAACTCACGACAGAAAATGAGAGCTGAAGAAGATGAGAACATATTTAATTCCATGCTGATGTCATCTTTTATTGAGATGATGTCATAATTCCCATTTTCGGATTTTCTGGCAGATTTTCTGCCCAAACTTTGAAAAATCATAACTAATTCTAGAAAACTCAAAATGAAGTAAATCCAAAGCCAAATGAAAGATATTTAAGTCCCCTTCATAGGAAAAATATTGGCCATTACTAAAAATCACCACACAATTCCAGAATTACATAAAACTCATCACTGCCCCAAAACAGAGTTCAGTTTCCATCCCAAACTTTGGACAGTTATATCTCCTAGTTCACAAAACGAAATGGAAGAAATTATATGTCCATTTTGAAGTTTGAGATGTTAACTATAAGACTGGAAAGTTTCAGAATTTTTAGACACTATTTGGTCATTCAAAACGTTCACACAAACGGACTGCCCAGAATAGAATTTCACTGGACAGAATTTTAGATTTTGCATCTTTGCTTCCATTGGTTCCATTTTCATACCAAACATCATTCCCACATAAATTTTCACAAGGAAGCCATTGGAATCATTAAAATATCCAAATTCCCATCACACATTCTTCAAAAGTGTTTATTCAACAATAATTACATCCACTTTTGAAGTCATTAGCCCTTAATCACTTTTTGGGATATTACATTTATGACCCATTATATGAAGATGAAAGCTTATGTACGTAAGTTTTGGTATTTTTGGAAATTAGAAACAATGACATAAGCAAGATGATATTATGACATAAGTATAATATAATACACATATTTATCTTCTTCTTCCTCCATTTTCCCGACAATTTTGACACAGAAGAGAGGGAGAGTGTTTTGGTTTCTAGAGAGAAAGAGGAGCAATTTTCGCCAAGCAAGTTCAATTTCTCCGGTGAATCAGCTCCTAACTTACATAATCCTTCCTCTAAGCTACTCTTATGCTTGATTCAAGGTATTTGAAAAGCTAAAATCTCATTGTTGAAATAATTAGGGTTCAGTCACAAGAAGAAAAAGCCAGAAGAAAGAAGAGGTAACTTCCTAAACTTCAAATATTGATTATTCTGCTGCCGTGAGTAGTTTAATCGGTGAAATTTTACTGGATTGCCATTGGTTTTAAATTTTGGAAACATGTATGCCTAAGGTTTATGCTACCAAAATTGGGTCCAAATGGTAGTTATAACCTAATGTAATAGCTAATAAAGTGGTTAGGAGTAGAAAGAAACAAGTCTACGGAGCCGAAACCGAAAACCCCAATTTTTCCTGGGGAACAGAGAATTTTGGCCAAGGCTAGTTTGGAGGGTTTAGAGTTGGATTTTCAATGATTTGATGGTTCTATTGAGTTTAGGAGCAAAAATTAGGTGGGGGTTATAGTTGGTCACTTTTTTGGAAAAGGCCGAAAAAACATAATTACGAAAACACCCCTAAAACCATTAAAGCGGGGCTGCCAAGGGCAATTTAGTCTCTTGGCATTGAATTCGATAATTCCGAGTCAAGAAATGGATTCCTTGGGTGAAAATATGTCAAAGTAGTCATGTCAAAATTTCATGAAAAGTACAGTCGGACAGGGTACGGCGGGGCCGGCCGGGTCCCTGGGGGCATTTTAGTGAATTTTCATAATAGGCACATATAACCCCCAGAAATACTATAGAAGTGTTTAAATTGTATATTTGGAATTATAGGACCAAGTTGTGAGCCCAGTCCTTGGCACGCTTTACGAGGCACATGTTTCGAGGCGTAAAAGGGTTAAGGTAGGAAACTTATCTCTCCTGCATGTATTTGATATTTGTGTTGGTGTATTGATGCATGTTATTGCTTTGCTTGATTCTGTGAAACATATATGAATGCTTGAAGCTCTGTTTCTGTTTATGCTATGGCCATTAGTATGTTGTTTGAAACATTGAGCTTGAAGATATGTCATTGTGTGAGCATGAGTTATGTAATTTAAGCATGTCATATATTAAACACTTATCTTGCATGCATATTGGTATTGTTTTCCTACTGAGATTCTCTCAAATCTCACCCTCCCCTACCAACAATTTAGACAGGGCAAGAGGGTCAAGGAGGGGACAAGCAACCAGGGGCGGCAAAGACCCCCTATGGATATTTGATTTGGTAGTTGGTTATCAATGTTGGTTGGGATTATTGTTTATATTTTGGATATGTATTTGAGAGGATATTGTGTAATCTCCTTAATGGGCATTTATAAATTCTTAGTAAAGGTATGAACCCGGGGTTGGCCGGGAATTATATTGTGTGCTCTGATATATAAATGTGATTAGCTGTGTTATGTGTAATTATATTCGAAATGTGAATATGAGACCAGGTTGTTTGGATTTCAAAAAGTATTTGTGAAAACCCTATCGTGTTGATGGGTTTGAAAATGAGTTTTGCTAATCGTTGATCTCTAATTCATTTTAATCGTGTATTTTAGATATATCTACGGAGGGGGTTACAGGAGCTCTGACTCCTTTTGATCTATTTTGTGAGTGTGTAATCGGTGATTTGGCTGGAATAATGAAAGTAGAGATAAACGAGTAGAACAATTTTGAGTGTAACCCCCTCACCGTAATTACATTCGGATTATAAAATTTAAGTGAAATAGAGACTAATAAGACAAAGTGATAAATTACAATCCCTCATCTAAGAGATGGGGTTTCCTGAAAAACAGTTCAAAATCATAATTTATCCTGGTCTCACATTCACATTCGAATATAATTACTTGAGAAACCAAATCACATTAATAAATATCAGAGTGCGTAACTAAAATCCCGGAAAACCCCGGGTTACTTGCATATATGCAACATGGGTTTAGAGTTCCCAAAACGAGGATTACATATCCAAAATTTAACTTTTACATCTTATGTACAAATGGTAATCCCAAATCAAAATAGATAACCAACAACCACTAAAGTTTTAGAGTAATCCTAACTACTCCTAGTTGTCCGCTTCCCTTTCGAGCTACTCGCCCTGTCTGAAAAGGTTAGTCATTTGGAAAGAGTGAGATTCTAAAGAATCCCAGCAGTAACAAATCATTCATACCACACGTAATCACATAGCATGTAAACAAATCATTCACATCTACGCAACACACCATCATACTCTATCCTCATCCCTTTTTACCGCCGGGAAGGTACACTGTCCTAACTCAAACCGTTGTTAGTGACTCAGGGACTATTGGTATGGCAGTGTATACGAATAGCCTTTCGGTTTTCACAATTGGCCCGTCGACCTTCACAAATAGCCTTTCGGCTCACAATTAGCCTTTCGGCCCACATAATCACATATATCACACCCTAACCTCATCCCCTTTTATCGCCGGGAAGGCACACAGCCCTTACCCGAACCGTTGTTAGCGACTCAGGGACTATTGGTATAGCGGTGCTTTCACAATTTCACAATCATTACAACATACGAAATTCATCACGAACCAATGATATAATACACATACAATGTATCACATAAGGTATAAAGAAAGAGTCACTACCTGTATCTTTCTTGACTGGTTCCAGTACCATGGTCTCACGAGGGTGACAGATATCAAATCCTATACCAAATTAGAGACAACCGGTCAATCTCTTTTCCAAATTCTTAATTTCATAATACACTTAGTTGGTTATCATTTAGGACTCTTTAGGTGACTATTAGAGGCCTAAACATATGCCTAAAGGGTTGGAAGAAACTACCTCGAAGACCCTATTTTTGAAGGCACAACACTTCTTTCTGACGGCCTCACTCGAGTGAAGACGACCTCACTCGAGTGATAAGAGACTTGTGCTCGGGTGAGAACGACTCTCACTCACGAGTGTTTGACAGTGAGCAACCTTCACAGCCAGGAAGTGCTCACAACACTCGAGCACCAAGATTTACACTCGGGTGATGGCTCCAAATATGCTTGAGTCCCCGAAAGTGCAACACAATGAGTGACAACCCAAAAGCACATGTTACCTTAGAGGGACAAGCTCACTCGAGCATACCCTCCTATGCTCGGGTAAGACAGCCATGCTTGCGAGTGCTAGAGCACACTCTTGAATAATGGCCAGCGAGTGACAACCCGAGAGTAACCCTAACTCTGGACTCACACCATCACTCGAGCAGACCTTTGCTCACTCGAGCAATCACCAACATCACTCGCGGATATAAAAGTGCACTCGAGCTCCCTCAAGAGAAACTCAGGAAAAACACGAAGTAGAAAAAGGAAAATACACACAGTACTCGAGCATGATCTTCCCTCACTCGAGTGTTGTGCATCAGAGACAAAAAACGTAGCAAATGGCATAAATTTCCTAGATGGTCAAAATCATACCCAATGGTTCCCAAACTTCTCACAAAGCCCATTTCCACTTAAAATGACCTAAGGAACATATTGGCAACTTCCAAAACACCCCAAAAACCATTTTGACCATAATCAAATACTTAGGTCTCTATGATACACACAATATTCCAATTCCTCTTAACACATTTCCAACATTCCAAACTAAATCCAATACTCAAATGACTTCACAATAGACTATTTCCAACATCAATCACAATGAAATTCATATATTCCAAAATAGGAATAAATTAGGGTAAATTTCCAGATTTTCACAAACTTGTCCAAAAATCACAAACAATATATCAAAATGCTCTAAAGGCTTACCTCTTCACTTTGCCAAATCTAGAATCTTGATTCTTCAACTTTCAATTTCGTCTAACTCACAAACCACCACCTTTCAAGATTCTAAAATCACTAAGTTGAAGCTCTCAATGAGGTGCACAACATTATAGAAGAGGATTTTAGCTTAAGAGGATCATTGCTTACCCAAAATCAAAGCTTTCCTTTCTCTTTCTTGCTTGTGACCAGCGAAAATGGAAGAAGAGAGAGAAAATGAGAGATGAAGCAAATGATGAGGATGATATGATTTTTCTCTTCCCTTGCCCATACCAACCGAATGGGAGAGAAAGAATGAGGAAAAAAAAAGTGGACTTTTGTCCCCTTATGACTTCATCTAATAACTCACACAATGCCACTTGTCACCATCCCCACACTTCCACTAAGAGCTCAGATAAGCACAAAACATAGGATTCCGACCCATAGCCAAAAGATCTCAACCGATAATCTCTAAGCACCAATGAATATTCATAACAAATTTATATCATATTTCACCAAAAGTGTTTATTTACACTAATGTCAATGAATCTCAAAGTCATTAGCCGTAATTACAAATCGGGATATTACATTGAGCTGGATTGGGACGATGAAGAGTTGAAGAATGTGTGTTTGGCACTGGTCAACAAGCTTGTAGTGTTAAGACCGATGAATCAAAATACAGTTTGACAGGTGATTGAGGGTAATTGGAATGTGAAAAAGCAAGTTTGAGACTGGCATTGTCGATGATTCCATTTTAACATTTCCTTTTAGTACTCAATTAGAGTATGATCGAATCTTAAGAGCTAGTTCGCGGGCGGTAAATGGTTTTCAATTGAATCTTCATCCATAGTCCCCTTGATTAACGATGAATGAAGTAATTCCTACAAAGTGTATTGACTGGATCCAAGCACACAATCTTCTCCTTAAAGTGATGACAAGGAATAACATTGTTAAAATTGGTAGTGCTGTAGGTGAGGTGATTTGCTTTGAGGATCCTAAAATAGATGAGCTGGTTTTTAGAACGTTTGTGCAAATTAGAGTTGAAGTAGATCTTACTAAACCATTACTAGTTGGTTCTTTTTCGTTATAAGAAAGTCTAGAACTTCTATTATAATTGTGGAATTATTGGCCATGACTTTAGGGGTTATGGAGCATAGAGGGTAATGTTAGAGTTTAATCCTTCTTAGCCTATGTTCTCAGTGGCATTAAGGGTTAATCCAACTAAGATAATCGTTGTGGTGGCGATGATTCATGATAGTGAATACATGTTTGTTCAGATAAACTCAACGCATGATACTTTGTCATCTCATAAAAGCATGAAGGAAAACCAATCATGTGTGGGGCCTGAAGGACATTAGGCTGTTATAAAAGGCATGGAACAAAAGGAAATTTGCCAAGATGGATGGCATGAAGGCAAAGGTAGTGTGAACGCATCTGAGGGCTTATTTACAAATGGTTTGATGGATATGCCAAATGGGCTGATGAGTGGTATGGATTGTGAGAAAGTAACTAGCCCTATTAAAAGAGTTAAAGATGCAGAGGAATTGATTGTTAAGCAATTGAGTCTAGTTCCAGCAATGAAGGACAAGGAAGCAAGCTAAAGTCTCTGTAAGTAGCAAAGCCTAGGTCGTAAGCTATGCAAAACAACTTTATTCAGGGAATCTTTAGAGCTGCAGCCAACCCACAACAATGAACTATATATTATTGAGTTACCTTAGGAAAAGGAGGATAATAGTGGGTGTAGGTTATCCTTTTTTTGATGTTTAGTACCTCAAGTAACTTACGAGGTAACCTTAATCAAGAAGCTTGAAAGGGTTCAATAAAAGAGAAGTTTAAAGAAAGTGGACAAGTTGCCTAGTCTAAAGAGGCCAAAACATATTGAAAAATTGGAAATCTCTTTCCAAATGAAGCTAGATATGTAGAGGTTCTCTGAACGGCTTAGTGATATTCTAGAGGAAAAAAGAAAATTCACAAGATTAAAGTGTCAAGTTCAAGTGCCTGTTCAGGTTTGGTGGAAGTGTCGATTGTAGAGGTTCAATTGATGATATAGAAGAAAGAGGTAACTGAAGTAGGTTTTGTACTCATTGCTGAAGGGCATGGTGGTCAGCCATAATTGAACACCATGTCATTATGAGTCTTTTAAATTAGAACTGTCAAGGGTTAAGGTCACCCTTTACAGCAAGAATATGAGGTTTTTGTGTGGAAGGTACATACCCTCCCTAGTTTTTTTTATGGAAACTAGGGTAAATATGAAAAAAGTAGAACAAAGTAGTAAAAGCTTTAAATTTCAAAATAAGTTTTATATAGAGCCTATTGGGACTAATGAGGGACTTCCTTTATGGTGGAAGGATGGGATGCAAATTGAAGTTATCATGGTAGAAAAAAATTTTATTCTCCTGAAGATTGTGGCTGGCTTGGATCCAATTATGATTTTTATGACTTTGATCTATGGTCCTCCAAAAGAAAATCAGAGAGGTAGCTGGTTAAGAAGACTTAGTGGCTTGAATCTTGGACCGAGCCCTACTTGGTTATGTGTATGAGATTTTAATGAGCTACTTTATTAGTTTGAAAAGGAAGAAAGGCGTACAAGGTCTTTGAGATCGTTTGAGGCTTTGTAATCTTTTATGTCCTCATGTGATATGGTTAATCTTGGTTATAAGGGTTTTAGCTTCACTTGGTCAAATAACAGATGGGCGGAGGATTATTGTAACCCCTTGCCTTGAAAACCATAATTATGAATCGAAAATGTGTAATTAGAATGGATTAGAGACCGACGGATAATCAAAATTCATTTCCAATCCCTTCCTTCCGGTAGGGATTTCACAAATTCTTTCAAAATTTTTGCCTTACCCTGGTCTGAAATTCAATATTTCGAATATAATTACCAGTGTAGTTAAATCACAATTATACATATCAGAGTGTACAACAAAAATCCCGGCAAGCCTCGGGTTTCATATATATATACTAAGGGCTTGTTTGGTACGCGGAAGATGTGGGAAGGGAAGGGAACATGTACAAGTTCCCTCGTTTGGTATGCAATTTTGGCTCAATCTTCCCGGGAACTCAAGTTCTTGGACCCACCAATGTTCCCTTATTTATGGGAGGATGAGATCCCACCAACCTAAGTTCCTTCAGTGAAGGAAGATTCGAAAGACAAAAATGCCCCTGAAATATTTAAATTAGAAGGCGGGAAATTCGAACTTTCAACAGAATTTTCTTATCAAATTTGAACTTTTCAAAATTTCCGCCTTGCAAGTTCGAACTTCATCAATAAATTCAAACTTTTCAAAATTCTCATCTTGCAAATTCGAATTTCATCAATAAATTCGAACTTTTCAAAATTCCCACCATACAAATTTGAATTTCATTAATAAATAAATAATTTTTTTTATTTATTTAACTTATAATTTATATTTTATTCATTTTATTTAATTTTTAAATTATTGTACTACTAATTATTTAATTTATGAATTGAAATATAAATTTAATTAATATATAATTATTAACTTATGTTGAGGATAAAATAGGCATTTCTCCTTTTTTCCCTCAAGTTTCACCCTCAATTTTCTTCCTACCAAACAACCCATCTTCCCTCAACTCATCTTCCATCACCCTTTACAATCTTCCTTTCCCTTCCTTTCCCTTCTCAAAGTTCCTTTCCCTCTTCAAATCTTCCACGTACCAAATAGGCCCTAAGGGTTCACACATTCCCATTTAGGGGATTACACAACCGTATCCAAAATAATATTTACATCCCAACAATATATAGTAATACCAAACCAAAATCTGATAACCAATGACCCAAATTATATTCCTATGGAAGTCCTAGCCGCCCTTGGTCATCTCCTTCCCTTTGGAGCCACTTGCCCTACCTGAAGGTTAGTCAAAGAAAAGAATGAGATTCAAAAGAATCCCAGTAGTAACAAATCATTTATTCCACACATAAACACATAGCATGCAAGTAAATCATCAAACAATATAGTAGCACACAAAACACAGCATATCAGCTATCACATACACGTGTTGCCTCACTAGCATACATATAACACATTGCCTTTGTAATGACCCAATTTGGGATTAAGGGCTAATGACTCTAATCTTGATTGTAGTTAGTGTAATTAAAAACTTTTGGATAAATGTGATGTAATTTGATATAAATGTATTAAGAGATTAAAGATCAATAGTTGAGATTTATTGACCACGGGTCGGAATCCTATGCTTTGCATTTGTGTGAGCTCATGGAGGGAGTGAGTAAGATCATGACATGTGGCATTGTGTGGACTATTGGATGTGGCACAAAAGACAAAAACTCAACTTTTCTCTCTCTTCTCTCTCCTATTTGGTTTGTGTATAGGCAAGAGGGAAAATGTACAATCATCATCTACACCATATCTCTCATCATCATCTCTCTCATCCTTCTCCCATTTTCGGCGACCTTGAAGGTAGAAAGAGAAAGAAAAAGCTTTGATTTCTGGAAATTTGCCCTGGCTTATGCCCATTTTTGGATGTATGAATTTCATAGTGATTAATGTTGGGATTAGTTCATTGTGAAGTTCTTTGAGTATTTGATATGGTTTTAAAGTTTGGAAGTGTATTGATTGGAATTGGGTATTGTGTGTCATAGAGATCCAAGGGCATAGATTGTGTTTAAAATGGTATTTGGGTGTTTTGGAGGTTACTAATGGGTTCCCTATGTCATTTTGAGTGAGTATGAGCTTTGTGTGGAGTTTGGGAACCATTGGGTGTAATTTGGACCAATCTAGGAAATTCTGGAAGTTGCTGTGATCTGGCAATCTAATAGCCTCACTCGAGTGAGGGAGGAACTTACTTGAGTGCTGCTGTATATTTTCCCTTTTCTCTTTGTGTTTTGCCTGGGTTCTCATGAAGGGGGCTCGAGTGCACTTCCTTCATCGCGAGTGATGTTGGTGATCACTCGAGTGAGCATGGGATCACTCGAGTGATGGTGTGTGTTCTTTGTTAGGGTTGCTCTCAGGTTATCACTCGCTGATTGATGTTCAAGAGTGTGTTCCGACACTCACAAGTGAAACCTTCTCACCCGAGCACTGGGGGGTATGCTCGAGTAAGCTTTTCCCTCTGATGTTGCATGTGTTCTCGGGTTGTCACTCTTTGTGTTGCACTTTCGGGGTCTGAGTAGATTGGGAGTCATCACCCGAGTATAAAGCCTTATGCTCGAGTGTTGTGAGAACTTTCTGGCTGAAGTAGCCGCTCACTGTCAAATACTCACGAGTGAGAGCCGTTCTTACTCGAGCGTGAGTCTTTCATCACTCGAGTAAGGTCATCTTCACTTGAGTGAGCCAGCTGAAAATAAGTGTTTTGCCTTCGAAAAGGGGTTTTTAGGGTAGTTTCTCCTAACCCTTTAGGCATATATTTAAACCTCTAATAGTCACCTAAAGAGTCCTAAATGATAACCAACTTAGAGTATTATTGAAATAAGTATTTGGAAAAGAGATTATTCAATTGTCCCTAAATTGGTATAGGATTTGATATCTGTCAAACTCATGAGCCCACTATGCCGAAGAACGTCAGGAAAGATAGAAGTAGTGATTCCTCTATTATACTTTGTGTAAATGTACTGTATGTTTTGCCTATCATGCATTGTGTGTTGCTGCTGCTGCTATTGCTTTGAGATGCATTGAGATACCTTATGGAGCTTTGTGCCTTGTGATATGTTATGCCTTGAGATGCTTTGTGGAGCTTTGTGCCTTGTGATGCTGCTGCATAGTGTTTACCGTCTAAGCAGGCATATTGATTACAGTGAAAGTTGGCATTGAGATTACAGCGAAAGCTGGCATAGTGATTGCCGCGAAAGCGGGTATAGTGTTTAGAGCGAAAGCTGCCATTGTGATTACCACGAAAGCGGGCATAGTGCATTGTGATACAACTGTGAGTACTGTCGCCTGTGGCGAAAGCCATGGATCATTGTGTTGCTGATGATGCTGGTGAACATGATAACATTACATGCTTTGTGTTTATATATTCTATGAGTGATTTGTTACTATTGGCATTCTTTAGAATTTCACTCTTTCCAAATGACTAACATTTTCAGACAGGGCAAGTGGCTCGACAGGGAAGCGGCCAACCAGGAGTGGTTAGGGCTAAGAGGGACATACTAGACTTTGGACCGTTGGTTATTTGTTTTAGATTTTGGATTTTGGGATTACTGTATATATATGATTGTAAATATGGATCTTTTGGATATGTAATCCCCATATTTAGGAAACTTGAAACCCATTGTATATATATAAGTAACCCGGGGTTGCTGGGATTTTGGTTATGCACTCTGATATTTATTATGTGATATGACCGCACAGGAAATTTTATTCGAAAGTCAGTGTGAGACCAAATGAATTCTGTTTTTAAATATTTTGTTTGGACACCCCATCTCTTGGAAATGAGTGATTATAAATGTGATTTTTGTCTTATTGATCTTTATTTCACTTAAATTTCATAATCCGGATATAATTACCGTGAGGGGGTTACAACCTTACTGGCATTCACATAGCCTTACTGGCTTGTACATAGCTTTTCTAGCTTTCATAAAGCCTCATTGGCTTGCAACATTCACAATTATCACCAAACAATGATAATACATACATACAATGCGTTTACACATAGTATAAGGAAAAGTGTCACTACCTTGCTCTTTCCGGAGGTGCTTGGGCATAGGTTGTTCACGTACAGGGCAAATATCGAACCCTATAAACCAAAATCAAGGACGACGGATTAATTTCTATTCCAAATTCCTACTTTTATTTTAACCTCATTCACTATCAAGGTCGAGATTAGTTTGTAAAAATGTAATTAAGTTTCAATTAGAGACTTTGTATGATTTGGGACTTATTTTAAAAAATTAAACTTCCCAAAATTAGGGTTTTCAAAACTTTTACAACACCTGTTTCACAATAGTCTCATACTCATCTTTCAAACATGAATGACCTGTATAGGTTGATTTCATTCATATATATCAGAGTACAACATAAATTTCCTGACACACTCAGGTTTCATTCAATAAATAAGGGTTTACAAGGTACAATTACCCATAGAGTTTCCTATAACAAGGGGATTACACAAATACTATCCAATACGTACATGTAATTCCCAACAAAATATATCCAAATGATTTACAAAATGATAACCAACTTTCCAAAATAAACTCCTAGCCAGGAGCTCTATCCACTCTTCGTCGCTCGCTTTCCCTTATATCCTTCAGCTCTGTCTAAACTTTGTGTTTTTGGGAGAGTGAGATTTTAAAGAATCCTCGTAGTAACAAATCACTCATAGTATGCACAACAATAAGGTATGAAAGCAAATCATCATACACATATAGCAACTACAACGGCAGTTACAGCAGCAAGGGCAGATATGACTCATGTCACCCTTACATTTGCTCACGCTGTATTGCATCACAACAATCCACACAATATATTTCACCACAGCTGAGATTTATATAAAGCATTTCATACGCTAGCCATATAGGCAAGATATAGAATACACAGCCCACGGCTGGATTCACAACACGCCGCCCTACGGGTCGGATTCACAAAGATCTATGTCGATTACAACAGCAGTTCAATGGCCGAGCTAGCGATGACCAGCATCAATCCCTAAACGGCTCACGCTAAAGTGCTCATGCTGTAATGGCCCATGGCACATACAGTTCACGAAGCTCAATTATGAGTTATGCATACCAAAACATCATACACAACATGAGAGAAGAGTCACTACCTTGATCCTTCGATGCGTGTTCTAGCGTCGGTCTCTCCCTAATAGGGCAAATATCGTATCCTATGATTTACAATTAGGGACAAAGCGTTAATTCTCTATTCCAATTCTCAATGACTTCTTAACACTTAGTTTGGTTATCATTATTGCTCTTTTAGTACCCATAAACAACTCTATCAATAGCTCTAAGGGTTGGGAGACAATCCCCAAAGACTCCCCTTTTGAAAGCTCGAACCTGATATTTTTCACTGAGACACTCGAGTGAGAATGGCCTCACTCGAGTGATATTGTACGGATACTCGAGTGAAGAAAGCCTTACTCGAGTGATGGTGTAACGCCCCAATTTTTGATTAAGGGCTAATGAGGATTTTTGAGAAGGTAATTGTGATTTAGAGTGGATTAAAGTTGAATTAATGTATATTGGTGACAATATTATTTAATATGTCATAATTGTTGGAAAATTGAAAGAATGGAATTATTGGCATAAGTTGGTAATTAATGGGGAAATTAATTACTAACTAAGAGAAAATGAGAAGTGTAATTAAAATGACTAATGGAGAGATTAGAGAAGCTAATGGGTGCTTATTGTGTAAGAGCTAATAGGAAAATGACATGTGGCAAAGTGGGTGTGAGAGGAAGATAAAGAAAAGTTAAATGAGATTAAATAATGCATTTCTTTCTCCTTTCTTCCCTCTTGTGCGCTGGAAAAACTGAAAAGGAGGGAGTATTGTCATCATTTGTGCTTCTTCTTCACTCCTCCTCCTCTATCTCTCTCTCGTCCTCTCTCTCCTTTTCTCTCTCGCCATTGTTGCAGAAATAAGGGGGGAAAAGCTTGCAAAAAGGTAAGGAAAATGGCTTCTATTGCTCAAACTTTCTTCTTTAATATTGATCCTTGAATGAAGAGCTTCATTTTGATGGTTGTAATGTGTTCATTGGTGTTATTTTGTGACCTCAAGAGATTGTGAAAGTTGAAGAATCAAGAAATCTCTTTGGCAAAGTGAAAGAGGTGAGTGTTAACTCCCTTTTGATATATAGATTGTGGTTGTTGGTTGATATTGATTTTTCTCGAATTTTCTGCCCTATTTTCAAAAATTAGGGTCTTAGTGAGTTTGGCATGTTGTGATCATGGAAATGGTATATTGTGATGTCTTTTGGACAAAAGGATTGGTTGGAATCATTAAAAGTAAAGTTTGGGAACTTTGTGTTGGTTTTGGTGTATTGGTCAAAACAGGGCATGTGGTTAGATTGTGAATTTGGTCATTTTGAGGTTACTATTGTGTTCCTTGTGGAAAATTGTATGGGAATATGTTTGGTTAATGATTTTGGAGTCATTGAACACTTTGGTAGAAAAGTTGGAAAATGCTGTCAATGTGAACTTTGTCTGGGCAGTTTATTTGTGTGGACGTTTTGAATGACCAAATGATTTCATAAAATTGTGAAACTTTCCAGTTTTAAATTTTACATCCCAACCTTCAAAATGGACATATATTTTGTGTCATTTAGTTTAGTATTCTGAGAGTTATGCTTTGCCAAATTTTGGTACAAAAACAGAACTCTATTTTGGAGTAATGTTGGGTTTTAGGTGATTCTGTATTTTTGTGATGATTTGAAGTTATGAGCCATATTTTTCCTTGAAAGAGGACTTAAAATACCTTTCATTTGGCTTTGGAATCACTCCGTTTCTATTTTTCTACAATTAGATATGATTTTTCGAAGTTCAGCCAAGAGTCAGGAAATTTCTTGGCCGTGGCCCATGAGTGGCTGGCCGCGGCCCAAGGCTTTCTGGCCTGTTTTAGGCCGTAGCCCATGGATGGCTGGCCGCGGCCCACGGCCTTCTAACCATGTTTGGGCCACAGCCCAAGGAAGGGCTGGCCGTGGCCTACCCCTGTGTTTCAGCACTTTAAGTTTTTGAAAAGAGATCTTCACCCTATTGTTTTCCAACCTTTTAGGGGTTTTATTAGAGGCATTTGAAGCTTCTTAAGGGTCATTATTGATAACCAAATCTAAGTGTTGAAGAGTTAATTGAGTATTGGAATAGAGAATAATGCTTCGTCCTTAATTATGACGTTAGGATTTGATATTTGCCCAGAGCATAGAAGGCCTGTGCCTGCTCAAGGAAGGAAAGACGAAGGTAGTGCCACTTTATCTTATATCATGTGTATTGCATTGCTTGTTTGCATTAGTCATTGAATACAGTGAAAGTGAAGAGGACGTGGCGAAAGCCCGGACTCGATTACAGTGAAAGTGAAGGGGACGTGGCGAAAAGCCCGGACTCGAATACAGTTAAAGTGAAGGGGACGTGGCGAAAGCCCAAACTCGAATACAGTTAAAGTGAAGGGGACGTGGCGAAAGCCCGGTCTCGAATATTGATTGCTGCATTGTGATATATGTGACTTGCTTGGTATATATGCATCATATAAATAAACTATTCCTACTGGGATTCTCTAGAATCTCATTCTTTCCAAATAACATTTTTAGACAGGGCAAGTGGATCGAAAAGCAAGCAAGTGGCAAAGGACGATTAGGATTGCCAGCGGTAGTCTTAGCTATATATTTTGGTTTTATATCAAATTGGTTATCATTTTGGATCAATGTAAATATATTGTATAGATCATAGTACTATAGTTTTGTGTAATCCCCGGTATGGATACTAAGATGGGCAATGATGCCCTGTATAAACCCTTGGATTAATGTTATTATCCCGGGTGAACGTCGGGAATTGTGCTTACTCTGATATTGTATATGTAACAGACCAAACAGGCCATTTGTTTTAATGAATGAAATGAATGGAGATCCATTTGTACAGGTGTTTTAAAATGTTTTTAATTGTTCCGGATTTCTCATTCGATTGTTAAATGTGATTAAACACTAATCCCGGCCTAATTATCGAAGGGGGTTACAGATGGTACTGTCTATACTTAGGTACTAGAGAGTGAAGGATAGCGAGTGAAAACCTGAGAGCATAAGGACTTTTCAGAGACTACAACACTCAAGCACACTGGACCTCACTCGAGTGATGGACAAATGCTTCACTCGAGCACTAGAGAGTGAAGTCCAGAAAGTGAGAACCTGATAGCACAAGAGTTTTCAAGGATCAGGAGGACTCGAGTACAGCCCATTGCACTCGAGTGAATACCACATACCCGCATGTGAGAAGGCACACTCTTGCACCATACCCGCGAGTGACAACCAGAGAGGCAAGTCCTTGGTGTCAAATACACATGCACTCGAGTAATAAGAAGCTCACTTGAGTGATGTCCCACCACACTCGCAAGTGAGGCAATACTTGCCTTTAACCATGGATGTAACCCCCTTTGTAATTATGATTCGAAATTTGTGATAAAAATGAAATAGAGACCAATAATAACAAATTAGAGTGTAAAATAGAAATCCCGGTAACCCCCAGGTCAAGTATATACTAACCATCAGGTTTATAATTCCCAGCTAGGGGATTACATGCCGTAATTCAAATATTACCTACATCTAAAAATAATATACAGCAATCCCAAAATCCAAAGTAGATAGCCAACATTCCAAAAACCTAAATAGCCCTACAAGGTTCTAGCCGCTCCTAGTCGTCCTTTTCCCTTTGGAACCATTTGCCCTGTTTGAAAAGTTAGTCAGTGGAAAGAATGAGATTCAAAAGAATCCCAGTAGTTTCAATTCACTCATACAACATGTAATCACATAACATGTAAGCAAATCATCAAACCGCATCACGACATAATACACAACACACAAGCTGCATATGCACATAATCACATAGTCTCATTCCCCGGATTCCACCGCCCTGAAGGTACAATCCTCCCACCATCACCACCGATGGGCCGCAGGTAATAGACTCACAAATAGCCTTTCGGCTTTCACATATAGCCTTTTGGCTTTCACATAGTCTTATCCCCCGGATTCCACCACCCCGAAGGTACGATCCTCCCACCGCCACCACCGATGGGCTGCAGGTGATAGACCCACGAATAATGATAAATCAAACATACAATGTATCACATATAGTATAAGGGAAAGAGTCACTACCTTATTTTTTCCTGACTTGCTCCGTCATAGCTCGTTCACGACCAGGGCAAATGTCAAAGCCTATAACCAAAATCAAGGACGACAGGTTATTCTTTATTCCAAATTGTTATCTTCATTTTACTTTAAGTTGGCTATCATTTGAACTCTTTAGGTGACCAATAGAAGCCTAGACATATGCCTAAAGGGTTAGGAACACTAGACTAAAGATTCCCTTTTGGGATCAAAAGTACTGATTTCTGGTCGAATCACTCGAGTAAAGGAAACCTCACTTGAGTGATACCCCCACTCGTTCTCGAGCCCTAACGAGTGAAACACAGGAAGTGAGTACCCGAGAGCACCACACATCCTGGAGTGACCAGTTCACTCGAGCACTGGCCCTAGCACCTGAGTGACAACATGTAACCCCCTGCCTTTAACCACGTAATTATAATTCGATATCACATAGTTAAATTGGTTTAGAGACCGTCGGATAGCTTAAACTCATTTCAAGTTCCTACACTATAGTAGGGTTTTCACCAAAAACTTTCAAAAACTCTTCTCTATCCTGGTCTCAATTTCAAAATTCGAATATAATTACCTGTGCAGTTAATTTACATTCACACACATTAGAGTGTATAACCAAATCCCCGACAACTCCTGGGTTCTATACATATATAATCTGAGGGTTTAAAAGTCTCCACTAGGGGATTACATAACCAAAATCAACAGTAATATTTACATCTCCAAAAATAAACAGTAATCCCAAGTCCAAAATAGTTAACCAACAGCCTAACAACACACTCCACAAGATCCCAGCCGCTCCTGGTGGTTCGCTTCTCCTTGGAGCCACTTGCCCTGTCTGAAATGTTAGTCATTGGAAAGAATGAGATTCAAGAGAATCCCAGTAGTAACAAATCACTTATACAGTGCATAAACACAAAGCATATAAGGTCATGTTAGCAGCATCACAATGTAACGTGGTTCACACCATAAACGACAGCACTCATGGCTGTAAACTCTAAGCATCAGCTTTCGCTGCGATCTCAATGTATTCACAAAGTATTCACTAGGCGTCAGCTTTCGCTGCGATCACAAAGCATCACAATGTCATAATGTCACAATGTATTCTCAATGCAAGACAAACATACATACAATGTTTCACACAAAGTATAAGAGAGGAGTCACTACCTGGTTCTTTCCGAGCATGCTCTGGCACGGGTCGTTCACGAACAGGGCAAATATCGAATCCTACAATTCCAAATGCACCATTTAGACACTACCATAGTGTTTCTTGGGGTTATATGAGTCTATACTAAAAATTTACAAAAATGCCCCCGGGGACCCAGCCTGGGCCCGCCGTACCCGGTCCGGTTGCACTTTTCCAAAAATTCTAATCTGGGCTATCCTAACATATTTCCGTGCAAGGAATCCATTTCCGGACTCAGAATTATCAAATTCAATGTTAAATTACAAATTTACCCTTGGCAGCCCTACTTTAAGGGTTTTAGGGGCGTTTTCGTAATTATGCTTTTTCGGCCTTTTCCGAAAAAGTGACCAACTGTAACCCCACCTAATTTTCACCCATGAACTCAATGGAACCATCAAATCATTGAAAATCCAACTCTAAGACTCATTTCTAGGGCTGGCCGAAATTTATGAGTTCTTCGGGGAAAATCGGGGTTTTACGATTTCGGCTCCGTAAACGCGTTCCTTTTTACTCCTGACCACTTTATTAACCATTACATTAGGTTACAACTAACATTAAGACCATTACATTTCGGTGTTTTTACAGCTTCATCTCTATGGTTTTAGATTTGTGAGAGGAGGTGTTTTGTTGCTTGAGCAAAAGTGAAAAGATGAAGAATCAAGGAATTGGTTTGGGAAAGAGGAAGAGGTGAGTATTTGAAGCATTTTGACTTAAGTTTTGTGATCATTGGTTAAGCTTTGTAAATTTTGAATTTTGCCCTGATTTTCATGTGATTTTGGATTTGAGGAATTGCCTTGTGTATTGTGGTGAAATTGGTATTTTGTTGTGTGATATGGCCATTGGAATTGATTTGAGAACTTGGAATGAAGAGTTACAATGTTGTGAATTGTGTTATGGTTGAGTGAAGACATGTTGTGACTATGGTTAAAACATGTCAAAGTAATGTGAATTTGGTTGTTTTGGTGTTTCCAATGGATTCCTTGTGAAATTTTGTGTGAGAATGATGTTTGATATGAAAATGGAACCATTGGAAGCCAAATTGCAAAATCTGGAAAATCTGGCCAATGTAAATCTGTTCTGGACAGTTATATGGTGTGGACGTTTTGACTGGGCAAATGAAGTCAGAAAATTATGAAACTTTCCAGTCTTAAAGTTCACCTCCCAAGCTTCAAAATGGACATATAATTTGTGCCATTTCGTTTTGGGAACTGGGAGTTATAGCTGTCCAAAGTTTGAGGTCGAAAATGGATTCTGTTTTGGGACAGTCTAGAATTTTTGGGAATTCTGTATTTTTATGGTGATTTCTAGTAAAGGAAAATATTTTTCCTGTGTAGAGGACTTGAATAGCTTTCATTTGGCTTTGAGATCACCTCATTTCGATTTTTTTGGAATTAGTTATGATTTTTGGAAGTTCAGCCAAGAAACTGGATTTTCTTGGCCGCGGCCAGTGGATTCTGGGCCGCAGCCAAAATGTTTCTGAGCGTTTCTGGGCAGTTTTGGGCTGCAGCCAGTGGATTCTTGGGCCGCGGCCCACCCCCAAAAATTAGTGTTTTACACTTTTAAATGTGGTTCTTGGTATAGCCTTTCCCAAGCCTTTAGGTATGTGTTTGGGCTTTAATTAGCCACCTAAAGGTCGTGAATGATAACCAACTTAAGTGTTTGAGAGTTAAGGTTTTGGAATAGAGAATAACCTTATGTCCTTGCTTTGGTTATAGGGTTGATATTCGCCCTGATCGTGGTTCGGTATTCATTCTGATCGTGAGCAGCCGGAGCTGGAGCATACGTGGAAAGAGTGTAGGGAACATATCTCTTCTGCTTGTATTTGATATATGTGTTAGTGTGTTGGTGCATGTCTTAACTTTGCATAATTATGTGTAATTTGAAGCTATGTTTCAATTTATGCTATGGCCATAGGTATATTGTTCGAAGCATTGAGCTTGCAAATTGTCATTTGTGTTATCATGAGTTGTGTGATGCAAGCATGTCATGCATTAAACATCTATCATACATGCATATTGATATTGTTTACCTACTAAGATTCTCTAGAATCTCACCCTCCCCTGCTAACCTTTCAGACAGGTTAGAGGATCAAGGATGGAGCGAGCAGCTAAGGGCGATGAAGACTCCTTCGGGATTGAAGTTGGTAGTTGGTTATCTTAGTTGGGATGTATATTTGGATAATTGTATTTGGTTATTTGGATGAATATATGAGAATGGATGAGGTTTTGATTATTCGTATTGAGATTTGTTATGTAATCCCCATATGAGGGCTTGTTTGGGCGAATGTGCCCTATAAAGCTTGAGTTAATAAATGGAATCCGGAGTTGCCAGAATTATTTCATTGCGTACTCTGATATATTAAATGTGATTTATCTTTGTGTAGTAATTGTATTCGGAATGTGAATGAGAGACCAGGTTATGAATGTTTTCGAAAGGTATTTATGAAAGCCCCGTCTGGTAGATGGGTTTGTAAAATGTTATTTGTTTCTTATTGGTCTCTATTTCACTTTAATCGAGTATTTTGGATATAATTACGGCAAGGGGTTACATTAAGTGTAATTAGTTTAGCACTTCTATTGAGCACTGTGGTGATCTTTTCATTTTTCAAAACACATCACTGGAGTGGTCACTAGAGTGATCAACCAAGATTTCCATAAAACGCTTCATCATTGTTTAATAAATAAGTAACCAAGTTTTGCAACATCACTCGAGTGATACAATGATTTTGTCATATTTGTGTTTCATTTAAATCAATGTGCCTTCTCTAAAACACTTTCTTAATCTTTCTTAAGCTTTATTATCATCAAAACATATGATCTAACGTTCTCCCCCTTTTTGATGATCACAAAGCTTAATTAAGCTAGTCCTTTTTGAAACTCATTTTGTAAAAGTTGTTAATATTTTGAAATACATCTTAGAAACCAGATACTAATCCATTCTACTTTGAGAAGCACAGAATCAGCGATTGAGACTTGAAATATTAAGAGAAAACACCTATATTCAATTTGCTACATAATTTCATGGTACATAGAGTTAAAACCAGCCAAAAGCATGTACATACTATCATGGGAAATATTAAGGCAGTACATATACACAAAAGGAATTCACAGCAAAATAGATCACAACATAAACATATAAATCATAATTCAAAGCTGAAGAAGGTAGCTTTGACAACTCAGACAAACTTTGCATGGCAGTATCAACTCCATCAACACCCTAATGATTAATACTTGAAATTTAGAATCCCATAGGCTCTCCTAGCTTTAGCATCCTATACATCTTCCTTAGATTGAGCACTACAAGTGCTTGAATTGGTGGTTTTTTAATCCCTAACCATTGGTTAATCCTAGAGGGTGAAATTAGAAACTTTTTCCCTCTCACAATGGCTTCTAACTCTTCTTGAATCACTAATCCACCATCAAAAAACTTTTCAACCGGTTCTAAATAGCAATAGAAATGCCTCACAATCTTCAGACAATAAGGTAAATGAATAGACAACCAAGGCATATACTTACTAAGATATGGAGACAAATCTAGCTTTAAAGTACTACCTCCGGTCTTAAATATAGGTCATAGTTTTTAGTTCAAATTGCTCTACAAACTATGTCCTATATTTAGGACCGGAGGGAGTATCTAACAATACTTGCGATTGACATCAAACATCTTAAAAATTTTCTTGTTGTAAAGTGTGTCTTGAACTTCTTCTAATCATCAAATTTATTAGCAATAAAACCAGGAAGTGCCACTAGAAGATCTTCTTCATCATCTTCTTCATTGTCTCATTGTTGCTAAGCTTCAATCTCAAGAGGCACTACTAGTAAAGTTGGACTGAAGAAGGTTTAGCATTGTTTCTTGGATTGCTTTATCTTGGTCTAGTTGAAACTTCTAAAGTCAGTTCTTCTTCAAGTATATGGGCCATTACTTTATTGATTCGAGCATTGTATATGGCTTCCTATCTGTCTTTTTCAGTCATGAGGGTGTATCTGAGTTAGAGTCTGAGTCAGATAGAGCAGGAGGAGCTTTTGGTTTCCCTTTCCTTTCTTGACTCGTTATGGTTGCTTTTGTCATAAACCTTGTTGCCCTAGGCTCTTGAATAACAATCCCTTTATCTTTAAGTTGTGGTTCTGGAAGAGCTTTATCTTGAACTTTAGACTGAGAATGCTTTTTCGGCTTAGACTTAGTGTTTTTCTTCTATTTTTTAGCTGGAGGAGATAGAGATCAAGATGGCTCTTCTTCTTCAAATATAGTAGTCTTGGTTTTTGCTATGTCTGTTGATTGCCCAGAAACTTAGAATTCTCCAATTTTGATTCCTAACTTGAGCGACTGTCGAAGGTTAGGTCAGAGGATTTCAGAAAGTTTTTGGTTGAAATTTAAGGTAAAAGCAAGAGGGTTTTGGTTGGAAGGTGATATAGAATGATTTGGGAAGAGTTAAGATCAAAGTACCAGTAGTGGACTTTGTAATGATTTAGAGAAAATGACACTACTAACAGAAATTAAAAACTTTTAGGCCCTGATGTCAATTGAGTGATCATATTCTACCATCACTCAAGTGGTCATGATGCTGCCTAAAAAAGCAAAGTAAGATTAAATCATGATACCTAGCTCAAGTAATCTCATAATTACTTGAGAATATGTTCCATTTGATAAAGTCAACCATATTTCATTGCTTACTGACTTCATTGGCTCAATATTGGGATCATAAAAAATTACTTTAACTTTATGGTGATGATCACTAGAGGGATTACTTGATGATGCATATCTGTTCGTCTTCTCTCAAATTTCTAGTTTCCTTGCTTTAGATCTTGGACACTGCAGTAACCTCTTTCTAGCACTACTTCTACTCAAGTAATGTTGGTCATTACTAGCAGACATCACCATAGTGATGTCATAATGATAGCTACTCTATTTACCTCTATTTTCAGTATCCGTGAACAAAGTATTTTTTAACTTATTGCAAAACAACTTTCTAAACACTCTAATGCTTAAGTTAGTTTAAAAATTATCAAAATATACACAATAAATAATTAAAATGTAAGATTTGAAAGAATTTTCTTACAATTCATTGGGATTTATCATTCTTAATTCTCTTCGATGTACAAGAATTGATCTTTGGCGAGTGGTTTTGAGAAAATATCTGCCAATTGAAGATGTGTGGGTATGAAAACTACATTGACATCCTTCTTTTGCACATGATCTCTAATGAAGTGATGCCTTATGTTAATATGCTTGGTTCTTGAATATTGAACAGGGTTTTTGGCTAGGCTAATTGTGCTTGTATTGTCACAATAGATTAGCATCTTCTTAAGATGGATGCCTAGATCTTGAAGTTATTGTTTTAGCCATAGAACTTGGGCACAAAAACTTGCAGCTACTATATACTCTATATACTCAGCTTCAGTGGAAGATAATGACACTATGTTTTGCTTCTTGCTAGACCATGATACTATGAAGCCTCCAAGAAATTGGCATTGAATAATGGTATTCTTTCTATCAGTTCTATTAGAGTATGCCATAAAATATTCATTGCCACCTTTGGGATACCAAATCCCCAGCTCAGTTGTGTTTGCCAAGTATATAAAAATCCTCTTCACTATTTCAGCATGTGATTCTTTAAGTGCTTATTGATATCTTGCACATATGCTAACATTGAATTAAATGTCTAGTCTGCTTCCTGTCAAATAGAGCAGTGAATCAATCATTCCTCTATATTTAGTATGTTTCCTTTGACATCAACATTAATAGAGTCATTGAACTTATTGGTGTGCTGGCTCCATTTGTGTGATCCATACCATACTTCTTCAAAAGTTCTTTGAGATATTTGGTCTGGGAGATAAATATCCCATTATTCTTTTGCTTGATTTGCAATCCAAGGAAGAAGTTTAATTCAACCATCATAGACATTTCAAATTCTCCCCGCATAATTTAAGGTGTTTGAAAAATAAATTTGGAGTTTTTGGGAGCTAGGGATTTCGGCCAAGGAAGAGCAAATCTATTGGTTGTTTCTAGCTGCTGTGAGCAATTTAATTAGTGAATTTCTACTAGATTTGCCTTGATTATAAATTTGGGAAAAGTTGTGTCCAAGGAGTTATGCTACCAAAATTGAGTCTAAATGGTAGTTTTAACGTAATTAAATAGTTAATAAAGTAGTTAGGAGTAGAGAGGAGCAAGTTTGAGAAATCAGAATTAGAAAACCCCAAATTTCCTAGAGAATCTTGGGTTTTAGCCAAGTCTAATTCAGGGGGTTAAGGCTAGATTTTTGATGTTCTGATGATTCCATTGAGTTTATGAGGGAAAATTGGCAGGGTTACAGTTGATACTTTTTCAGAAAAGCCTGAAAAAACATAATGAACAAAACGCCCCTGAAACCCTGAAATAGGGGCTGCCAAGGGTATTCTGGTATTTTGGCAGTGAATTTGGTAATTCTGAGTCTGAAAATGGATTCCTTAGGTGAAAATATGTCAGAATAGCCCATGTTAAAATTTCGAGAAAAGTACGGTCAGATCGGATACGGCAGGGCCGAGTCGGGTCCCTGAGGGCATTTTGGTAAATTTTCATAATAAACTAATTTAACCACTAAAAAACTTTGGTAGTGTCTAAAATAGTACATGAATGAGTTTTAACCTAATTCTTGTACATTTGACATTTTATGACTAAGTTGAGAGCCCAGTTATTGGCATGCTTTGCGAGACACACGTTACGAGACAAGAAAGGGTTAAGATAGTAACTATAATCTCTCATACACTATGTGATTATTGATATGTTGTATGTTACTGTATTATATGAGATAAGCACGGTGCCTGAGATATGTTATCTAGCTGTGGTTAGGTACCCAATTGAGGTACACCTGGAGTACATTACCTAATTGTGGTTAGGGGCCCAACTGAGGTACACATAGAGGATCCAAACAACGATATGGCCCTAAGCTTTGCGTACACACACGTATTATTATGATTTTTCATTTTTCATTATATGGTGTATTGTATATTTAATTTTATATGTTTGGTTATATATTACTACTGGGATTTCTCGAAATCTCATTCTTTTTCCAAAATGATAATGTGCCAACGGGAACTAGTAGATCCAAAGGCAAATGGGTAGACATGAAGAAATAATGTTGCAGATCTCGAGGCAAAGATAGTGGTTATATATGTAGTCTTATTTTGGGCATTTTGCATACATTTGTGAATATCATCAAACCTCAAGGGGAAGACCGGTAATGTAATCAAGTACTTTGTATTAATATATTAGTATATTTATGATATTTCTGTATTGCTCACCAAGCTGAATGCAAGCACTCTGAAAAGGTGAAAATAAGATTAGGGTATTACATCCACTATCTTTCCAAGATTCACAGGGCTTTTGGTGCCTCAGTACAAGTAAGTTCACTCGCTCTCCCTTACAATTTTCAATCAATGCCAACTCAAGGTCCCACTACCTTGAGTATCTCAGCTGAAGTAAATGCTTAAGTATATTCTCTCATAAGAGTAAATAATTGATCACTGAAGTACAAATTCACACAAAGATTGACCTTTATCGCTTAGCAATGAATGTAATAGTAAGTGCACAGTGTTTGTTGGTTGCTCCAACTTCAATCTCTTCTATTTATAGTGTGAGAATGTTCGAAGACCATTGCTCTTGAATGTAGCCGTTGGAGTGTTAGGTATTTGCTTTTGTCCATTGAGCATGTCAGACTGCCCCTTTTGTCCTTTAATTTAGCCATTGGAGACAAAGAGGATTTGAAGTGTTTACAAGCTCGATGCATTTAATGCTCTAACACAAAAGTATTTTTTGCTAATCTTGGTTTAATCTTTGACTAAGCACCTGTAATATGATCAAGCATTGGTATAATGAAGTGTTAGTACAATTAGAAGCAATTAGAATAAGTTTAGGATAGATTTGAATAAGTATCAAGATTTACGAGACGCTGTTATGTTTTCTGAAACTGTATCACTCATGTGGTCACTCGAGTGATCTTCATTTAGTCAATTTGAAAACAAGTTAGATCACTTGTTGGCTCACTATGGTGATATGGTAGTGATGTATAAAAATAGAATCACTTTGGTGATATTGTTTCTTCGGAAAACAGATTATTTTGTACTTCACAGTGGTGAATCGGTGGTGATGATTGCAACAGGATCACTCGAGTGATCTTGTTTCTTTTTCTTTTAAAAGGAAACAAATCTCTAGATAGTATCACTATGGTGCAGTGGTAGTGATGCTCTTTTTATACATCACTTGAGTGGTCACTCTAGTGATATTGTCTTAGAAACTTTTTCAAAAATATTGAGCATTACCAGATCACAGTGTGCTGTGTTAGTGATACACTTTTTCACACATAACTCGAGTGATCTTCCCTTAGAAAAATTTTCAAAAGGTTGATCACTAGAACAGATCATTGTGGTCACTCTAGTGATCATCTCTTTGAAATATTGTTTAGAAAACTTATCACTAGAAAGGATCATTATGGTGAATTGATAATGGTGTCAATTTCAAAACATCACTCAAGCTGTTACTTGAGTGATCTAGTTTGAAGTCTCTTTTTAGAAAGCTAATCACATGATGATTCACTATGGTGGTTTGATAGTGATGCACTTTCTATCTCATCACTCGAGTGGTTCCTTAAAAAAATGTTTTCCAGAAATCAGATCACTATCTTGATCACCATGATGACAAATTTTTACATATTTGAGTGGTCTTAAGTCTAACTAGTTTAGCACTTTCAATAAGCAATGTGGTGATCTGTTCATTTTTTATAACACATTACTCTAATGGTCACTCGAGTGATTAACTGAGATTTTCATAAAATGCTTCATCACTGTTTAAGAAATAAGATAACTAAGTTTTGCCATTATCACTCCGGTGGTCACTTCACTAGTGATACAATGATTTTCTCAGAATTGTGTTTTAAAGACGTTTTAAATCAATGTACCTTCTCAAAAACACTTTCTTAATCTTTCTTAAGCTTTATTATCATCAAAACATAGGATCTAACAATAACATCATTTACCTTCTTCCTAAAGTCACACAAAGGTTTTTCTAATTACATCCAAATAAGTTTTTCTCTCCTCCCAAAATGCCTCATCCCCGTCATCACCTTCCTCCTCTGTATGAAAAACTTCTCTAAACTTACCTCCCACCTTCTTTACTTACAGAGACATGGGAATTTAAAATCGATTTGGCTATACTTTCATACTTACCTTGTAGATTCTTTTTTGTTTCTTCAACCATATTCTTTGCATTTGTCAAAATCACGGAAAAATTTCTCCAAGTCCCACGATTTTCCATCACTACCCGATAGACCACCACTATCAGGTCCCCCATTGCTATTCGGAGCCATGTAACCAAAACCTTACATAATTAAAGAAAACACTCTTTTACCAGAAGCAGATCCTCTCATCATCCCTCATGAGCCCATTTAAACCGTTGATTAGGAAGAGTAGCCCATCTGGACTGTTGATTGAGAAGAGGAGAGAAAAGCTGAAGGAATGATAACTTGATGACATGACTCATTTTTTACCTTTTAGATTGATTGTACGGACATGATTTAGGGATTATGAGAGATAATGAAAAAATGGATAATGAGAGAAACCGAACCCTTACCTCTTTTACCCACAAATAAACAAACTGAGGGCTATATCATGACACCACTATGGAAAGCATAAAGAAATCAAACAAACACAAATTTTCCAATTAATATGAGCGGCCATACCTCTTAGATCCGGACGACTCTCTGCTTTGTTTTCTTTTAGAATCTCATGCGCAATTCGGAACACATGCACCCCACTTCCTCTTTCTCACGGTCGACACTTTTGAAACCCTAACTGAATCCTCTGCTCTTCTTGATTTTATCTGACCTAAACCCACCTTTCTTTGCCTACTCAACGCCTTGTCCACATGGCTAACATGTTATTTGACACACTATTGTTTTTAACACGCCACCATGTCCATTTAATAGTCAATGTTAGGTCATCATTATTTGAAGGCAAAATTGCTACGTTTTAATACTTTCAGGACAACATTGAGACAAAAAAAATTTGCAGGGCTAGACTGAGATTTCACAATACTTTTTGGATGAATTTACACCTTAACACTATTAAAAATTTATTTCATGTCTTTCTTTTGTTTAAAGGTTGATAAAAATATTTTTTCTTAAAAATTTATCTGAGTTTAAAAAGAATTTGTCTTCAATAAAAAAAAAACCCTCTATCCCCTAGTTACAAATCTCAATTTTTACTCGTTACATCTCTAATTATTAGTCTCATTGTATGGCACAATTGCACAATTAGCATTACTTGACGTGTCATCCTTGTGTTGATTGAAAAACAAAAAGAGACTTACACTTAGATTCCAAGAAAAAAAATAAATGAAGAAATGGTCCTTAGAGATTGCAAAATAAAAAAGTGATCCCATTAACAACTCCAAGAATCTATATTGACAACTCGTTAACAACTCCAGGAACGTGTATTGACAATTCCTTAGGACTATTTTTTTGATTTTACAATCTTTAGAGACTATTTTTTTTTTCTCTTTTTCTTTAGGACCTGAATGTAATTCTTCCAAACACAAAAATGCCTCGAGTAATGTGGGTTGGTGGATGAGAAAGCACTTATTTAACAATTATTATGTTGACCGTCAAATAATTCTGACAAACAATATGACAGTTATTTAAAACAACAGTCAAATTGTTTGATGTTTGACTGTTTTTCTTTTGAAAAATCATCAAAATTGTTGTATATTTGTTACTTGTTTTTGAATAACTAAAAAGTAGTTTCAATCAAAATACAGTTTGGACCCTCATTCCCTTTTCATTTTTCACAAGACGCGACAACTTCTTCATATATTATTATCTCTTCACTACCATCAAAATTTGTTTTCCGCTTAAACCCACCTCTAAATTAAACTCCGGCAAAACACCCACCAAACACCTCAACAAACTCAAATATTCCTTCCCCCTAAAACAATGATCATATGTATATTCATCTTCATGATCATCTTCATCCGAGTCTCACGAGCACACATCTTGGTCTTCATCGTGTGCCGTCGTCTTCATCCAAATTTAATAGCAAAACCAAAAAAAAAAAAAAATACAAAAGACGGATGAAAATGTATAACAAACTACATGACAAAAACAATCCATCAAGGACTCACCCTACTCTTGACATTAAACTATTCCTTTTTCCTTTTAGTATTACCCCAAACAAGTTGATTTCATTATAGTTAAACGCGAATCACCAACTCTTACAATTTAATTCATCTAATAAAATTTCTTATGCAGTTCTAATTTAAATACTTTTTGGTATTACAAAGTGCATTACTGTAATAGGATGCCTAGTGAGAAAGCATGTGGTGCAAACCCAAGACTTTCACTTTTCTCATTTCTAAGTTTTGCATGCTTGGTGCTATGGAATTTGATTCGACGCGTGGAATTAGCTAAACATTTTATTGGAATAAAAGTAAAACCAAAATAGATGGTTTTATGTCTGTTACTATCTTCGGTCCTAAATATAGAACATAGTTTGTATTGTAAATTGCACTACAAACTATGTCCTATATTTAGGACCGGAGGGAGTACCAATTATTCAAATAGGTAAGGATAAGCTAATGAGCTCCGATATTAATGAACTTTATCGAAGAGTTATCTATCAAAATAATATTCTTACTGATCTATTAACAACAAGTAGATCAAAATCAAGGGAATTAGTAATGTATCAAGAGAAATTGGTACAAGAAATCGTGGATACACTTCTTGACAACGGAATCCGCAGACAACCAATGAGGGACGGTCATAATAAGGTTTACAAGTTGCTTTCAGATGTAATTGAGGGAAAAGAGGGAAGCTTTTGTGAGACTCCTCTTGGCAAACGTGTGCGAGGGACATAAAGAGTTGTTTATCATCCACTTCTACCTCATTTAATTGGCATTTGTTTATCATATGCTTTATAAAATCTGTCATGTACTTCGTCCTGCGTCTTAATTGGTTTTTCATTTTTTTCCCCATTTTATTGCTAAATTTGGGCGACATTGCTACTTGTCTGACACTTTTAGATGACATAGCTCCTCTACAAAAACTACTGAGGCAAAAATAACCAAAAAAGAAAGAATATCTTGCCCACCTAAAATCATGCGTTATAAAATGTCTGACGTGGTAGACGTCCTTCTAGTTGTAGTTGGAGTGGAGTGACATTGTTCCTTCAAGTCAAACAAGGAACAATGCAACAGGAGATTTAATTACATTATATATTTAAACAAAACATACATCTATAAACAATAATGAAGATCCCAAAAGACAATTTGAAGATCCCAAAAAGCTGCTAAGCGACGTCAAAAAAGTAGCATTGTTAAGTTACTGCTCATAGATATAAAATAACAAAATCCATCCACACGTGATGGTCCCAACTATCGGGGCTCGTATTTGCACGCTTACTTAGTGCATAATCACTACGTAATCCACACCTCAATGGGTAATATACTAATAATCATTTCGTTGCCTCACTAGAGTCATCCTTGCTTTCTAGGGTGGGGGACAAAATTTAGACTTTAGATGTCAATCTAAGCCTAAATCTAGTTAGTCAACAAACATAATCATCTCTACTATCAGAAAGTGACATCAAATCAAACATTCTTTTATAGAGAGAGGAAAAGAGGAAGAGGCTATATGATAGAGTTTTGGATAATTACCCTTATAGGTACTCTTTAAAAGCACTCTCCAGCACAATTCTTCCACTACTATGCATGAACCATTATCCAGTCAGTGTCATAATATCGTGCTGGCTTGTCTAAACGAAAAACATAAATGTCTCTTTCCTGTCTTTTTCCTTCACATGTAAGTGGTTAGGTTAAGAAAATAAAGAAACCCAAGGGTGGGAAATTGAAAGATATGAATCCACATGGACTCAGATTCTGCATTCCATTAAATACACAGGAGAATATAGCCATATAATGCAAACAGCATAATAAAAGCTATTCGAAATTTCACCCAGTCAACAAAGTTCAGCTCCGCAAACAGAGAATGCATTATATAGATGCATCAATACTGATTTAAACAAAGTGGAGTTATAATAGAAAGAAATCGCTGGAAGGAAAAAACAGAGAGAAGGAGAGAGACCCTAGGTCTAATGTAACAAAAGATTATATAAAAGTAACAAACTCCTTTGCAAAACCAGAACTATTTCGGTAAGGCCAAATAGTTATTTGAATCAAAATAAAGTGATTTCAATCAGCAAGTACTCACTTGGTAATGTAAGACCTAATTAAGTACTCCCTCCGGTCCTAATTATAAGATATATTTACCTAACTTTGGAGAAATTAAGAATAGTAGTTAAATTAGTTAATCTTATTTATTTTCCTAAAATACCCTTATTTAAATACATACAAGAAATCATGTTTTGTTCATGTTGATCACTTGCCTTGATGTAAAGCAAGTGATCTTGCCTATCATTAAAATAGAGTTATGCCGGTTTGGTTCAAGTGGAATTAAAGAAAAGGAAAGTTACAATTTTTAAAAATAGAGATGATAACGTTGATAGTGTTGAATTGATTTTCTTACCCTTTATTCTTATAAAATAAAAGAAACAGTAGAATTGAGGTGTATGTGACATTAATGAATTGCAAGTATTACTTACTTTATAGAATATATAGGTGTATTATAAAATTATTATTGTGTTTCATTATTATTGAGAAAATATCAATGGGGGTATTTTGGGAAGAACTTGACAAAAATTAAAACTTTGTCCTATAATTAGGACCAAGATCAACTCTCAAATGTTGTCCTATAATTAGAACCGGAGGGAGTAATTTGATTAGATTAAGGAAATTAGTTGTCTTTTCTAAAATATCATAATCACCTTCCTTAGTATTTTTTATAAAACATTGTAATCACTTCCCTTAATTCCCTTCATCTCTATCTTAGTTGATTGTTATTGAGGAAGCATCTATAGGGTAAATTAGGACAAAATTGACAAATATAGGAAATTTGTCTTACATTTAGAACCAAGATCAACTCCTTAATTAGGTCATATATTAAGAACCATAAGAGTATTACAGATGAGGGGGACAAACATTACGGCTTAAAGCAACAAGACCGGTAATTAAGCAGAAAAATTATGTGGCTAAATAATTACTCCCTCTGGTCCTAATTATAAGACAAAGTTGATTTTTTTGGGAAAATTAAGGAAGTCAATTAAATCACTTTAGAGTATTTTTATTTTTATTTTTTTCTTCAAACTAATTAATTTGACTAATAAATTAATATATAATCTAAGTATACATAACATATTATATGATTAAATAACTTATTTAGCTTCTTTAATTTTTTCAAAAAGAGTCAACTTTATCTTATAATTAGGACCAAAGATAGTACCTAGTAAGCCTTTCCAGGAGCGTAAAGCTCAAACTAAACACTGGATTAATATCAATCTATCCATAATTTTATAATAAATAAAACAATCATGTGCGTTGTATGAATGAAGTCTCAAACTCTTTTGGAAACTAAAAGCTATTATAAGCAAGTTCTTACTCATTACAAATGGACAACGTGCCTCAAGGGCATTGGCGCCATACTTATCGCGAAGCTAAAAAGAGAATTTAGGGGAAACTCACATACTCTACTCCCATGAACTAAGCCTTCATTATAAAATTGGTCCATATTACAAAATCAATAAAATAGTTTCCTAAAACATAAAATATAACAAAACACCGCCTGAGAGATTTTCCTGTTACTTCTAGCTCTGTTCTTTGCAGACCGACCATATCTAGGAAATCTGTGAGGGGCCCAATTGACAATGCAGTGCAATGGAGTTTGAGTGCGTAAATTAAAACAAAATATTAATATCTTAATTGTGCTGTAATTGTGGGATTAAATATTATCGCACTAATTACACCATCTCAATCTCTTTCTTTATATGATTGTATTCAAGGAATGAAATAAACAATACTAAAGATTGAGCGCAGGGGTGATAAAGAAGTGCAGGGACCCCATTAATCAGGGGCACCATGCCCATAATACATACCAAAACAGAAAATATTCTTACAGTTGTTGGGAGGCTCAAAGTTCAAACATAATCTTAGACTAAATAAGTATTATGAGCCAAATCTGTGAACCAATCGTAAGTGAGCTTAATGACCTTTTCGGTTCCTTCTATTAAAAGGAAAAAAAAAACAAACAAGGGCCATAAACCAGCCCATAAACTTTGAAAGAAAGCCGAAAATGGAAAGAATGGATTCATTACGGAAAAAAAATTGAAAAAATAAAGATAGAAATAGTCCTTGGAACTCTCTTCATTTGAAGAAAAGACAGAGAAATAGTCCTGAACTGCCATAATCAGTTAAGGGGCAGTGAAGGCTCCATAAAGATGGGAATCATGTCATTAAGATGTGAATGGATGACGTCAACTAATCTGATCAATGTATTCTCTCACCAGTTATGTGCAATGAATGTGAACAATTTGCTCCTAAAAGATTTTCTTTGTGGTCCAAAGTTTGCTTCCAACTTAATATCAAGAAATAAAATTGTGATACCTGAAATGTGTGACTAGCACCTCATCCAATGAATGTTTGCTTCAAGACGTGAAATTGGGAAGAAGATCAGCCATGTTAAGAGTGCGTCGGCCTTGATTATCTTCAATGATCAACAAGAAAGAAAAGGTAACTAGGATTACCCGTAGAAATGAAGGATTGAAGAAGAAACTGAGAGGCTCTAACACCATTACAGGAACTCTTGAAATCTCGTGTATTGAAATGTGGCACAACACATGGTATTTATAGATGTAAGGCAGCTTATTCTAGGAAGTAGGATTTGCCACTAAGGGCATAAGAGACTTGTGACTATTATACACATATGCCCCCAAAAAAATTACATATGTACACTTCTTTTAGCAGTACTGAACACTGAATGTACGCATACAGTGATAATAAAGATCACACTCATTCTTTCCAAGTATAGGGTGCACGATCCACAACTAAATAATCTCCTCTAATATCCTTTACAACTCGGATGTCATCGTCGAGGTACACAGTGTCAAACCTGCAAAATGGGAAGTACAAATAAACGATACTGAAATATAAATTATGTCCTTTACCTACTCTGCTTAGACCCTTTATCTACCCAGACTCTGAATTCAAGAGGCAGAGGTCAGAATGATATGAGAACAGAATTATTAAGGAAGACAAAAACATTTTGACTAGAAAACATAATAAATAATGATTTAGATGAAAAAGACTAACCTTGAGATTCAAATACCATATAAACATTTTTAGGCTGACATCTACGCCAAGCAAGTATAGCCATCTAGTTAAAAATAACTATATATATAAGAGTATCGCCATCATACTATCAAAGAACACTTCAGCTCAAAAGTTCAAGTTAAGACCATGAATAGTTTTATTATAAGACAGATTTAGGCACAGACTCTAGGCATTCTCCATGAAGTTTTTTGATAAAAAATATAGCACGCAAATAATTTTTTTATAACTTAGCACCATGTGATTTTGTGAAAGGAACTCGTTTGAATTTTTTTCATAGGTTACGAAGAGAACTAGACAGCAAAAGCAAGGAAAATGACAAAAATTCTGTCCTTCACTGTAATCTCTAACATGCCCATAAAAAGTCTTGAGCTTTTAGTGGAGACAAAGTACCATACTTTACTATTTGGTATGAAAACGTGAAAAGAAATGAAAAAGTTACTAAGATGTGAAATGTCTATTATACCCCTGAATTAAAAAGTATAAAAAAGCTGTTACTGCTAAGCAACTACTGTGGGTCCCATGCGTTGCAAGAGCTTGAGAAATGAGTTATATTATTGATTATTGATTACTTATGAAAGGTACAGCTTATTAAAATTATTATATGTATATAGATAAAGATGATAATAGGAGCCTTCAAGATATTATATATTGCATTTTTCATGCAATGGAAGCAAAGGTTCTTCCTCTAGAGTAACCAAAAAGCCAGTAAGAGAATTGGAGAAGGCAAGGATCAAACTCCTGTCCACTTGACCACAAAAGGCCTCACAAGAAAGATAACTTCAACTCAATTTTAAGAAGTTAAGTGAAAGCTTACAAATAGCCTTATTTCTAGTGAATACCATGACATTTGGCAAATAACAAGATGATATGTCAAGAGGACAAGAGGATTCAGGACACCGATCAAGTTCATAAAGCTTTTAATGTAGAAGTTAGCAACATTCAAGAGATGCTGGGAACAATACCGAAAAATATATCACTTTAAAGATAGTGGGCCTTAAGCACTATAGTTATTTAATTCACTTGACATATCACTAGTTTTTGCACCAAAAAGTTCTCTGGAACTGTGGTTCATTATTCAGAACAACAAAAACTAGAACAGTTTGCCCTACTTTCTTCCACAAAGCCTTCTTTCTGAAAGCCTTACATTGAAAAAGCACGCATATATGTGTGTCCATCTTTTTTCATGATTTTTTTTACATTTACCACAAATAAACTTTCAAATTCGTCCTTATTTGCTTCAAATTTCATGAAAGCTTAAAATTTTATACCCTAACTTTTCCTCAAATATCTCTGTCCATCTAAATCCTACAAACGAAGCAACTACAGGTGAGAATCAGTTAAGAAACCACAAAGGGAAAAATATTAAGCAATGATAAGTCTATAAAAGTGAATATTTGTAGTCAAGCAGTTCTGGCCCCTACCAATGAAGTTCAAGGAGATTCCCTTTATTCCACCAGCATAATTAATAAAAAAATTATAGTTGATGTATAGAAAGACCATTATAAGCATGACATACCTTAAAAAGGGGGGGAAAAACGAATTCATTTAGTTCGCTTGTAAAGTTAAAACATGAACCAAAATCACTTCAGCTATCATACAAGGTCGAATCACTCACCAGCCCTGTCCAAATGGCGGCAGCGGAATTTCCCAGTTCTTCCCTCGTAAAACTGCGCTAGTAAATCTGAAACATCCAATATCAGTGCGAACCAGAAAGGGAGAAAAAATAAAATAATAGAAAATAAAAGGGAAAGGAAGATGATAAATCCAAAGTTGGACTCTGATTTATTATAATCCCAATGCTGTCTGTCAAAACAGTGTCTTCACTTATGTGTTTTCCTACTATAACCAAACAACAGAAATTCAAGTCAATGCCAAACAAAACAACAGGAACACTCATCATGAACCTGAAATTCACTCTCTGTGTCGACGCAATCTCGATATTGGACCGAACAAAGAAAACTCCATCGGGAGGAAAAGTAATCACATTGTTCAATGTCCTATTCTGAACATCGATCACCTGCAAAACATCACCAGCTTGGGTACCAAACAAGAAAGCCTTCTCAATTATGAAGAGTTGCTCTTTCTCCGTGGTCCAAAGCAACCTCCACGTTGCTGAGAGGGAATCACCAGTGGTGACGGAACCAGCGGCCAAGGCAGCCATTGCATCGATCGCTTCAACAATTTGAGATCTCTTTTCTGGATCATTCTGGGTCTTAAGGCCACGGTGCTGGTCTGCAATTAGGCTCAGAAGGTCCTGTTTGGCAGATTGTGTTTGAGTTGTGATGGAGGAAGAACATGTGAATTTTGCAGAGTCAGCCTGAACAAATTTAGGGTTTTGAAATTTAAACGGCTTGGGGAGCAGGAGGGTTGTGGTCGTAGCCATGGAGTATTATGTATGGCATGCTGGGCAACAATGAAGAATTTATGGTACAAAATGCTCTGTCCCGGACCATTTCCTGGTTGCAGGTGCAACATTCTGGTTTATTTTTGTCCTTTAGCTAGGTGGAAACATTTGGCTATGGAGAAACGGGGAATGATATTCTAGTGAGCACGTGCCAAGCACGTGTTTAGTGCCACAATGGGTAGAAAAGAAAGCTCATAGGCCAATACGGATTTGATAGAAGTTTTATCTCATTTTGCGGAAATGACTTTTCAAACCATGGTTTTGTGATTAGTTAGATATATCTTAAAAGTTTTTTTTTGTTTAAAAAATTCGTAAAATGAGACAGAATTTTTTTCATATATTTATTTTGTAAATCATAAAAGCACTTTTAAAAAAACTAAAACAAATCAATGCAAGAAGAGGAATTAATCCTATCATCCTCCCTTTGATCCTAAATATATAATATATTTACTTAATTTGTTTAAATTAAGAAAGTTAGCTAAGTTAGTTAATATGACATGTATTTTATAAAATACCCTACTTATCTTTCTTAATTCACTCATTTCTTCTCCTCTTTGACTTGATTGTTATTAAGAGAGCAATAATGTGTAAATTAAGAAAAAATTGATAAATATAACAACTATGATTTATATTTAAGACAAAGATTAACTCCTCAATATATATCTTATATAAGAAGAGAGGGAGTAACATATAAGGAATTTCACTTGACCAACACTATATCAAATATCAAATTAATTTTTAACAACCCCAAATAATTTTAAAATTTCATTGAAGGGTCTTGGGTAGAATAAAATTAAATTCCATAGGTAAAAAGACATTGGAGCCCGTGCTATATTATTTTAAGAAAATGGTCAATCGCCGACAAAGCTTCCATGACCACTGGTCCCGGACACTTTCACTTTTAAATGAGTTGTTAATTCCCATATATTTCTTGTTAATTACCTAATTTTTGTTATTAAGCCCCTTATTTCACTTGTTCATTTAGACTTAGACACTTCTTTTCTTTGTTAATTCCAGCATTTTAGTTGTTGTTAATTCTCTTATGTTTCTTTGTTAATCGCATAATTTTTGTTGTTAATCTCCGTACTTAAGTTGTTCAAATAGACCTTAATACTTGCATTTTTCTCTCCATCCAAACTAAATGTGGGTTGTTAATTTACCCATTACAAACAGGGCAAAGAGTTTATTCTCAACGAGTTTTGAAATAGTATGCCTCACGACATTCTCAGCAAGGATTTAATATTTTGTGCATAGTTAACATTGGAAGGATCACATAAGCTTGCAGCGGTTTAAAACCTACCTCTCAATGGTAAGAAGTACTTTCTTGACTTGATTAAAGGTATTCGGAAACCCCTTTGGACTTGCGACTAATTTCTTTTGAGACTTAGAGCGCAAAATGTTTTTGTTTCTTTCAACTATTGTTCTTCTAAGAATTTGAACTTCCGTTCTCTTTCTTATAAGAGTGAGACCACTTACGAGCTTAACCAACAATTAATTGGCAGTGTAGAGGTGTTGTCTGCAACCATGCCTCAACGGGTTGTTTCTGCTTTTTTCTTCTTTTGTTTAAACATATGCTTGCCCTTTTATTTGAAAAATAAAACAGAAGAGAATAAAAGCAAGGACAGCTAAAGGTTGGCAAAAATTTGGAATTGCCCAGAGGGAAGTTGAAACAGGTTCCAAACTGCCTTTTAAGTTGGGCCGTGATTAAAAATGAATGGTTAGACTAAATATTAATTTATTTTTATGTTTTTTATAATTTTTTTTCCATTTTAGCTTGTATATAATTTAAAACGAAAAATAATCTTCTAATTATTGCTTTGTCCAAAAAAAAAAAAAGGTTTCTATGGAAACATGGTAAATTAAAAATTGTAAATCCACTATCTAGAACACTCTAGATCTCACTCGTTACAATGAAAGACACCATTTACATTGCAAGAACACTGAAAATCATTCCTTTAGGTCAGTCTCAAGTCCAATGACTAAGTCAGGCCAATTAAATAGAAGTCTTGAAAGCCTAAGGAGAGCTTCAATGGAATTGGTCTATCCCACAATTCGGGTAAAGCAAATAGCATAGCAGCCTTTAAGCCAAGCCTACATGCAGACTCAAATATCAGTTAATATAATATTTGATTCCTATAGTTTGTTCTCATTTTAGTTTTAGTTCTTATAATTTCAAATCATAGGTTTTATTCATTTAAGTTTATTTCTGTCTAAAACATTAGTCCTATTTTAATAAAAACATGGACCATTTTGCCTCTTAAGGGACCAAACCCAATGGTTTAAAACTATATGGACCAAAACCAAAATAAAAACAAATTATAACAACCAAACACAGTGACTGAATTATCCTTGACTTCAACAATTTTAGTTTTGGCGATTCAGTTTTCCATTCATAGATGACAATATCAAAGCTAAGAAAACCATGCTTGAAGTACTTTGACATAAATTGAAATCAACAGGTATTGAAGATTGAGACAGCTCAATTATCAAGGTAGTTAGTGTATACAACATCAATGTGTGCTTCTTACGTCTCCCACTCTTTCCCTCAAACCTTTGTCCTTCAATATGAATTTATCTAACAAATGTGAGTAGCTCTCCATTGACAACAAAAAACAAATCCCTACTTCTCCCAAAAAAAAAAAAAAAACACATACAAGAAAGTAAATTCCGTGAAATATAAAAGTAGCGAAGGGATTGAATTATTAGTATGGTTACCAGTCATGGTGAACTCATTTGGAAACTTAATTGCCCATCCAACAAGAGAAGGCTAATATAGAATTTTGTCAAACTGAGATGCCATAGTTGCTGATTTTTGAGATCTCTTTCGTCAAGGTATTCCTTTCATTCTTTGCCTCGGAAGTAAGCTTGGAAACCTGCCAGCCAGGGTGCAAATCAGTATTTGTTATGGCAGAATAGAATGTTAAATTGTAAAGGACGGTGCAGAAAGTTTGTACACTTATTGAGTCAATAAATGGCTACTAGCTTAACAGCAACAAAGCAGTTATATCTATTGTAAGATCCTTATATATGGCTACCAGCTCTTTGTGCAGAAAAGTTTGAAACAAAATAAAACTTATGCATGTGAAACATTTTGGTCAAACTATACCTTGCTCTTGTAGTTTCACCAAAATTTTAATTTAGTCTCCGCTATTCGTTTTGCATGTAATTTTGGCAAAAAGTTTCAAAGCATTTGGAAAAAAGGGCCCACCCAGTTTCACCAAAATTTTAATTTAGTCTCCGCTATTCGTTTTCATGTAATTTTGGCAAAACGTTTCAAAGCAATGGAAAAAAGGGCCCACCCTCTAAGACCATCAAAATGCCCCCAACTCTGTTCGCATGTGGAAAATGAAAGATCGATGAGGCATGTTGTGACAAGTATCTTTATATAAAGGGATAACAAGGTTTGACAAATCAGACGCAACTTAACACATCAAATAATGACTCTTCCCAAACTAACATAATTTACTACTACTGCTAACACATCAAATAATGAATTTTAAAAGCGCCAAAAATTAACTCTTTACAACTTTTGTTTAGTGAACTATGTGAAGTTGTGAACTGCATCCTGCCAGCAGAAAATTTACCTGTGATCGGAAATGAGATGCTTCTCTTTTAGGAAGATCTCCAAGGATATCTTTTAAGCCTAGTACAGCCAAAAAAAGCCAGGTCAAGGAGACTAGAGTGTATGATCACCAGCATAGTTTATTGACACGCAAAAGTCCCTTATCAAGGAAGATATCATATTTAGCATACCTCCGGCCTTTCTTTCAATTTTATATGATGATTGAATCACACTTCGGATTTGTTTCCCAGCTTGTCTGTAACAAAATCACAAATATGAATAAATAACATATATAAGTGACTTACAAAGTACATTTTACAGTTTTCCGCCCTTAAGTTGCAAACCTCAGCTTTGTTCTTCCACGTAAGAATTCCTCTTCCGCATGTAATGCCCTCTTCTGAAAACAATGACAAATACCATGAATAGCAGACTTTATTTTACTGTACTTGGAATAGACTTAAACAAAGTGCAGGTGCTCCCATTACTTTAAGTCAACATTAATCCATGAGAATAAAAAGGAAAATGCAATGACCACTCTTCTCAATAATTTATCCCAAGGGTATTTCGGTTGTGAGAGGCCTGGACTTTGGCCGAGATCAGCCACTGGTTCATGAAGAGCTGACAAAGCAAACCCTTTTGAGATTAATATCATAACCCAAGTTCTCCATTGGATTGCCTATTTTCTCTACTGTTAGTATTAAAGGTAAGCAGCTGAGGTTAGAAAATGAATAGTCCATAACAGATTTTAAGGCTCCAACAACATTATTCTATAAGAATTTAATCATTGTTTTATGGCAATATCAGAGTTGTTTTTATCTTCATGTCATTTATTGCAAATATTCTCTAAGGTAGGATTAGAGACTAGGTGTTGAGTGTATATCATTTGTTGGCCTTTATTTTTCTCCAATGCACTCTCTTTATATTCTCTAGCCTTCTACATCTACAATGCTATCAATCAAGGAAAAAGTCATTCAGTTCTCAAATCCACATATCTATTTTAAACTTCTTAGATAGCTGACTACTTTAGTTCAGAGCTTTTCACTTGCACGTATAAAATCTAAATTAACACATGAAATAAAGGGAAAATCCCAAATAAATACTATTAAAATATACAAATCTTAAATTAGTGATTGCAATTCCACTAAACCCAAATCAGACCAGAGGTATCAAATTGGAATTTTTAATGTTGTTAATTTACCAAGGTATCCTCTCTCTTCCATTCTCTTTTCCCATCTCCCATCTCTTGCCAGCTCTTTCTCTCTCCCAAACCACCCTACCAACTCTCACTCTTGGGTTACTTGATTCCTCTTCACGTAGATTTTAATGGAATCCTTCCAGGAAATTGCTTTCAATGGGTTTCAAGCATTGATGTGCTACGAATCTTGAGGTTAAACACGAGTTGAGGTAATAAGTTTGCCTCCATTCACCACCTTCTGCTGCTGAGTTTGTCATCGCCGCCAATCACTGAACTATCTTCACATGAAATAAAATCAAATGCAGGAAAAAGTGAAGAAACTACCGAAGCCATACATAAGAACAGCAGGGCTTCAAATTCAGGGTCGGAAGCCATGGATCGTGTTTTCACAGCATCACAGAAAATCTCTCACTACCAGGTTGCTGTGCAATTGCCTCTGCCTTATGATCTCTTTAAGCTCGGCACTGAAAAACCCTAACCCCATCAATTTGAGGTTATTCAGTTCAGAAGAATTTCTTAGAAATTAAAGTATCACCAGCATTGTAAGGGATTTTTAGATGGGGTTTTTGCAGAGGGACATCGGTCTGAGGATCATTTTTTACAAGGTATTTACTTGAATGCTAGAATCGGAGATTGCCAAGTCTCCTCCTTGTCTTCAATCTGTCACATGCACCTTCTCCCATGTCGAATTCTTCATTCGTTCGTCCACTTCCCAATATGATTCTGATGGTTTCAAGGCATTGGTCTTTCCACTCTAATCTCTAATCTAGGATGATGGGTTCAAGTTTTTGGGAGCAAGCTTCGACTTTCTTAGTATTGCTATGATGATATGAGATAATTTCTGGTGAAAGGTCCGATTTCAAGACTTTTCGAGAAGCAAGAACGAAGCTGTTCAGTAATGGAAGATGCCACTGCAATTTCAATGGTGTTGTCAGAAGAAGAGGTTCAATTCGGTTTCCAAATTCAATGGTGGTAGAAAGTAGATATGAAGATGCTGAAGAGGAGTGAGTTCGAGTGGGGAGGGAGAAATTGTTTCCTGAGGGGCAATGAACCACAAAGGAGAGAGAAGAAGGGAGACAGAAAATGGTATATAAGTAAATTTATAACATTTTGAAATCTCAGATTCCTCCGGCTAGTTTGACATGGTATTTTGCATATTAGAAATAGACACCCTAATTTGTCTTTTGAGAATTTCCACTGTATTTTTATGGGATTTTCCCTTAAATAAATGGAACAAAACTATTGCAACATACAAGAGTTTATATGGAACTTGAAACTTAACCTCTAACTTTT
This sequence comes from Inga leiocalycina, assembly GCA_963242795.1. Classification (NCBI taxonomy): domain Eukaryota; kingdom Viridiplantae; phylum Streptophyta; class Magnoliopsida; order Fabales; family Fabaceae; genus Inga; species Inga leiocalycina. The sequence continues at coordinate 27,153,636 of OY725328.1, forward strand.
CACTTTCAGCCTTTAAAGATTCAATCAATTGCCGCAACTCTCCCACTTGCACAGTAGCTCTTTTAATCAAGGCCTACAACCAGTAACAAATATATCATTAATAATCCTGGTAATTATCATGCAATGTCTTTTACAGTTTCGACACAGTCCAAGATTTATCCAAACATTCCATGAATAACAATCAAATTATTAAGCATTCATATACAGAGAAAGTGACAATTTGTCCAATATTTGATTATAAATAATTCCAAAATATGTATTGAAAAAACATACATAAGAGATCGTCATGTAAGAAAATAAGGGAAAAAATTGAATGCTTGAGCCAGGAACATTCTAGAGAATAAAACCAAAACTCGAAATATTGCCATACAATGATCAATCATGATGTTCCAAATACTTAGTAGTGAAATGATTTTACATAGTGGTTGAGATGGAGTAAATTCCAGCAGCAATTACTAAAGGCATGGAAAGGCCAGTTCAGTATTAAAGCATTCACTTTGCAGTTGTCTATAATTATTGATTGTAAATACTCCTCTGGTTCTTAATATAAGACATATTTGGGAAGTTGATTTTAGTCCTAAATATAAGACAAAATTTTGATATTTGTAAATCGTTTCCTAGTTTACTTCTATTGATACTCCCTCAACAATAATTAAGGAGAAGAGGGAATGAAGAAATTAAGAAAGATGGCTAGGGTGTTTTAGAAAATACATGCCATATTAACTAATTCAGCTAACTTCCTTAATCTAATCAGATTAAGTAAATATAGCTTAAGGACCGTAGGAGTAATTAGGAAGATTATTCTGTAATTATTAGTCATCAACGCATTGTCTGTGTCCTCACCATAAGTTTATGCAGAAATGCCTAGCTCTACATAAAAACCTCAGATCTCTCTAGCTGAGCCCCTCTTCTACATGGTTGGATTTTGTTTGAGCTGTTTGGTGCATTTTTCATGGTATTAAACCTCTAGTGCTCATGGGAAAATTTATTTAACTCGTAAACTTTTTTATATTATAAATCACTATGTCTGACCTTTTGCGGCCTCTTCAACCCCCAATGTGGATTCTCTAGTCCCCATAGTATGTACTTTTCTCACCCCCCCCCCCCCTTTTAGGAATTCCCAGAATTGTGCGCGTGGAGCTCTAGTTCCTTGGACAAGGCTGTGAGGATCACTTGATGACAAAGGTGGAAGATGTTGCCAAAAATGAATGGCCAACTTGGAAAGAAAAAAAACCACCAATTATTCTCTCTATTGTGGCAACCAATGGATTGTAAATTGTGGCACCCTTGCACAATTTTAAACCCTATCACACCTTTTGAAAAAAGGCTACATCCGTGTTCACTACAAGTCTCTCTCAGTTACTATGTTCAATTTAAACCAGCTCAATATAATTGACAAAAAACCTATTGTACACAGATTGGATTGGTGAGATAGGATTCAAAGAACTGATTCCTATAACCTTAGATACCAAGGAAAAAGTGGATCAAGGCAACACATTCTTTATGGTGCTCATCCTTGCATCTTTTAAAGTAGACATCGCCTTTTTGACAACCAAATTCTCTCACTAGATGTTCCACCTTTGGGCAACATTTTTTGCAGAATTTGACTATCCAGCCCACTGAAGTGACAACAATTGAGACACCAATCTTTCTTCACTGCATATTAACTGTGTTAAATGTCAGCAACATTTGCACCAACTGGCATACAATATTTGACACTCACACACACCTCCGTCTATCACTCACCTATCCTTTGACTTTCGTGTATTCAGTTTTCTATATCCTTTCCTATATATACATTGTAATCCTTCTATCATTTGCATAATAATATGAATCAAGTGAGAATGAGATCCTAGAGTCTCATATGGTATCAGAGCTGGTCCTAGAATGTCTGGCGACCAGTGATGGTGAGGCGCAAGAGAGAAACGATGGCAAAACAGAAAAACAGAGGGAGTGACGGAGCTGAGATCTCAACCATTCCAGAGAGTGAACATACACCGCCGGGCTAGGGATGACCGCAAGCCGCTGATCGGCGGAACCCAGAAGCACGGCTTCAATCTAAGCCGTGCGTGGCATCCACGCACCACCAGAGCTCCGAGGCGTGAGCTTCACGCGCCACCGTCCGTACACCGCGCGTGACCCCCAAGCGCCGCCGTTCAAAGTGCTTCCAATTCACCATTCTTCTTTCAGAAACCAAGCCACAATGTTTCAGCCATCATTTCTTTCAAAACACGTATGGATTCTTCCAAACTTCCTCCTCTTTTTGGCTCTCTTCCTAGAAATCCAACCATAACCGGAGCCACACCAATGGCGCTCATGTCTGGTACAAATTCTGAAACTCAAGATTCATCTTCCTCCTCTCATTCCTCCACTGCTAGTAGCACAATAACTACACCAGAACTTTCAGATAGTCAGATTATGGCCATTAACCACAGGTTCAATGGAAGAAACTATCTGCAGTGGTCTCAAATCGTGCCAAGATATATTCGTGGTAAGCAAATGGAGAAATATGTCAATGGAGCAGCTCCTCAGCCTCCTCCTAATGACCCCAATTTCGATACATGTTTTGCCGAAAACAATCAAGTTATGACTTGGTTGTGCAACTCCATGACTGATGAAATCAGTGAAGGTTATCTCCTAGCAACCACTGCAAAAGAAATCTGGGATGAAGCAAAGCAAACTTACTCTTCCCTTGAACACCGTTAATCCACCTGAAGCGACAGCTTCGAGATCTAAGACAAGGTAACTTGACAGTTACTAATTATTATAATACCTTACATAAACTGTGGCAACAACAAGATCTCTTCGATTCACATCCATGGGACACTGTCAAAGATGCTCAGTTACATAAGAAGATTGTAGAAGAAGAACGAGTGTATGACTTTCTTCTGGGACTCAACGATTCATTTGAAGAGATAAGAGGTCGAATCATGGGACTCAAACCCATGCCACGTTTGTTTGAAGTAGTCAATCATGTGCAATTTAAAGAAAACAGAAAACTCTTGAATCAAGGCAGCTCAAGCTCAACTGAAAGATCAGATTCAAGCTCAATTGAGAGATCAGCCCTGGTAGCAAAACGATCACAAGATGAACGACGAAATAAATGGTGTAATTATTGCAAGAAGGGCTACATCAAAGAAGAATGCTGGAAACTTCATAGAAAGCCAGCAATTAACAAACAAAGCCATATCACTGCAACAGAGCCAGAGATTGAAAATAAAGATTCCCTGAGTAAAGAGGAACTGCAGATGTTTCGTAGGATGCTAGATAGACAAAATAAGTCTAACTTTATGCCTGGTATCAACCTTGTGCAATCAGGTAACTCTATTATAGTTCTAAATATTGTACGAGCTAGTGAAAATGCTTGGATTATTGACTCAGGAGCAACTGATCACATGACTGGTAATCGTACATTGTTTGCAACTCTTAAATTGATTTATTAAAATCTTCGAGTCAAAGTTGCGAATGGCCTGTACACTGCAGTTGAAGGAATTGGCACAGTCATACTCTCTAATTCCCTAAAAATTCACAATGTTCTATTTGTGCCTGCACTCACTGTCAATCTTGTATCTGTGAGTAAATTAACTAAAGATAGACTGTGTCGAATCATTTTTGATAATGATGTTTTTGCTTTTCAGGATTTAAATTTGAGGAGGACGATTGGAACTTCTAGAGAATGGGATGGATTATTCTATCTTGAAGGTTTACACTTGAAATCAAACGATGCAAGGAAGACAAGACGGGCACTAGTTAGCTCCAATTCTCAGAATAATACTGTACACTTGGGGCACTGTCGCTTAGGCCACCCCAGTTTTGATTATGTGAAGCACTTGTTTCTAGATTTATTCAATAAAAAGTCTATTCCTTTTCATTGTGAAACTTGCCAAATTACAAAACAAACTAGATCTTCTTATCCTAAACAACCATACAAACCTTCCTCACCATTCACACTAATCCATAGTGACATTTGGGGTCCTGCACGAATAAAAACTCTCACCAATGCTAGATGGTTTGTCACGTTCATAGATGATCACACTAGAACCACATGGGTGTATTTAATGAAAGACAAATCTGAAGTAGCCAAGGTATTTCAAAACTTCTATACCTTTGTGCAAACCCAATTCAATGCTTCCATTAAGGTACTTCGAAGTGATAATGCCAAGGAGTACATGAACAACACCTTTACTGAATTTCTTGATCAACAAGGAATTCATCACCAAACTTCTTGCCCATACACATCTCAACAAAATGAAATAGCCGAGCTAAAGAACTGTCACTTGTTGGAAGTAACCCGAACTTTACTAATAGAACGAAATGTTCCTCCAATTTTTTGGGGTGATGCCTTACTCACTGCAGCTTATCTCATTAACCGAATGCCATCCAAAGTTCTCAAATTCGACACCCCTATCCAAAAACTCCTAGAGCACTTTCCAAATTGCTCAATAATCACCTCATTGCCACCTAAGGTGTTTGGTAGTGTCGTCTTTGTTCACAAAAATGATGGCAACAAGTTTGCTGCTTGAGCTAGCAAATGCCTATTTATTGGCTATTCCCCGACTCAAAAAGGGTACAAATGCTATTGTCCTACTTCCAAGAAATTTATTGTCTCTCAGGATACAGTTTTCTCAGAAGACGAAGCATATTACCCCAAATTACCCATTCAAGAGGAGCACACTCATATTGAATGACTAATCATGAATAAACCTGAACCACCACCATCACAACCTAATCTTATATCCATCATTGACTCATTACCTTCCGCGAGCCAACTTAGTCCTACCCAACTTGATCATGAATCATAATATCTTCCACCTCAACCTGAACCGACACCTAATGACCTGGAAACAAATGTTGAGATCATTTCAGGGATGGATACTAAACCACAATGAGATGAAGAGTTCAGACTACAAATTCGAAATGAACCAAACATTGATAGAACTATCTTTCCCATTCAAAGCAATGACCATCGCTCCAATTCGGGATTAAATCCTAAAGAACTGGGTTGGCCTATTGCATTGAGAAAAGGGGTAATATCCTGTACTCAGCATCCAATTCAACGTTTTGTCTCATATAGTAACCTATCTGCAAAAATGCAAAGCTTTGTTGTAAACAAGCACAAATTAAAATCCCAAACATGTTTCAACAAGCTATAGCCGATTCGAATTGGAAACGAGCTGTAGAAGAGGAGTTGAGGGCACTCAAGGAAAATAAAACGTGGGAAATTACAATTCTTCCCAAAGGAAAGAAGCCAATAGGGTGCAGGTGGATCTTCAACCCAAAATACAATCCTGATGGTAGTATCAACAAATACAAGGCAAGACTTGTTGCAAAAGGATACACCCAGATATATGGAATTGATTATCAGGAGACATTTGCTCCAGTAGCCAAGCTTAATACCATCCAAGTGCTATTATCAATCGCAGCTAACTTGGATTGGTCATTGCACCAACTTGATGTGAAGAATGCCTTCCTAAATGGAAACTTGGAAGAAGTTTACATGGAGATTCCAGATGGAATTTTAGCTCCTGACAACTCTGTGTGTAAACTCAACAAGTCATTGTACGAACTTAAGTAATCTCCTCGGGCATGGTTTGGTAGATTCACCAAAACAATGAAAAGACTTGGGTATACTCAGGGACAAGCAGATGACACATTGTTCATCAAACGTGTTAATGGCAAAGTCACCATTTTGATCGTCTATGTTGATGATATGGTCATTACAAGAAACGATGAAGAATCCATTATTCATTTAAAACAGGACTTGTCAATTGAATTCTAGGTGAAAGGCCTTGGACAAATGAGGTATTTCCTAGGCATAGAAATGGCAAGAACTAAAACGGGTATCAATGTATCACAGCGGAAGTATACCTTAGATCTGTTGCATGAAACTGAAATGCTAGGGGCACAACCTGAAGGAACACCAATGGAAGAAGGTTGTCACTTAGAAATCAAACCAAATGGTGTCCCAGTCAACACAGAACGGTACAGAAGACTTGTCGGGAAACTCATATACTTGACTCACACACGTCCAGACATTAGCTATGCAATTGGAATAGCAAATCAATTCATGCACCAGCCACAAAAAGAACACATGGTAGCTGTATCCAGAATCTTAAGCTATTTAAAGCTTAATCCTGGAAAAGGAATCTTCTTTAAGAAATGCACTACAAAAGATATTGAAATATACACTGATGCAAACCATGCAAGGGATAGAGAGACTAGAACATCAGTCTTAGGATATTACACATATATGTGGGGAAATCTTGTTACATGGAGAAGCAAGAAACAAACTGTGGTGTCACCAAGTAGTACAGAAGCCGAACTGAGAGCTGTTAATCATGGAGTACGTGAAGGACTTTGGGTCATCAGATTGTTGAAGGAGTTGGGAATTCCATATGAGGGACCAATGCAAATTTGGTGTGACAACAAAGCCAGCATTGAAATGGTCATGAACCCAGTCTATCATGATAGAACAAAACATGTTGAGATAGACAGACACTTTGTTAAAGAGAAAATTGAAGCAGGCATCATGAAATTGTCCTACATCAGATCTGAAGACCAAATTGCAGATGTGCTGACAAAACCACTAGGCAGAGCTACGTTTGAAAAGTTTTTGTGCAAGCTGGGTATGATTGACATATACTCTCCAGCTTGAGGGGGAGTGTTAAATGTCAGCAAAATCTGCACCGACTGGCATACAATATTTGACACTCACACACACCTCCGTTTATCACTCACCTATCCTCCGACTTTCGTGTATTCAGTTTTCTATATCCTTTCCTATATATACATTGTAATCCTTCTATCATTTGCATAATAATATGAATTAAGTGAGAATGAGATCCTAGAGTCTCATAAACTGCAACAAGAATCATGGCCACTGGGGGGCCTTCTAATGGAACAAGAATTACACAAGCTTCCAAGTCTAGGTCTTTAGCTAATGAGGTGGCCAAAGGAGACAAAAAAGGACGTTGCAAGTAAATGGTCACTGGGAATGAGGAGGAGGGAGAGACTAGTCAGATAGAGTGAATATATAGGAAATTTAAGGATCAGAGGATGGCTTTAGGTCGAGTGTCTCTAGCATCTCAAAAGCTGGAGAATGTTGCATTTTAGCTCTTATTCTGTAATTTTTGTATTGCAGTACTGTTGATTAGCATCCTTGTCACGAGTATATGAAAGAGCTCCTACTTGCTGAGGATCCTATTTGCTGCCATGAATGTATGAAGGGACTTCACCATTTTGTTACCTTTATTCAATGCTATTTAGACGTTATCATCAGTATTTTATGGAATTCTATCAAACACAGATATGATTTGTGCTGCTGCTGCACTTCAGCACGTATATTTATCCTTTTTAAGATAGTAAAAACATATAGGTCATTACTCACCTCTTCACTAACAAAAAGGCGCAATGCATTGTAGTACATAAATCGGCGTGGCCCTGTGACATAAACAAATGCAAAGAAAAACACATATATACAATGAAACATGTTGGAAATTTACAGGAAGGATATCAACATTGCATGATGCATGTAACATCATAAATATACAACAAACATGTTTGTTGACATTTGCCAATCATCAGCAAGGCTACAATGCTATTGACATTTGTTTTCACAGTAGAGATGATAAAGGGCTCCTTTGGTACACAAAATGAAATGGAATAAGGGATCGATGAGAAAAAAGATTTGTGCAAATTGAAATTTCTTTTATTCCCCTATGAATATACATATTTTTTTTAACAAAAAATGGTAGTGAAAAGAGACAAATAATGTTAGTAATGATAACAGAAATAAAATAAATAATCAATATCTTGATTTGCATACCATGAAAAAGGAATCCTTTTCCATAGTTTAAACTGAACATGGCCAAAGGTTCACAGGTAGGCTTGGCCACAATATAAAAAGTTAGTATCATTATAGCCAAAACAAACATCTTAACAACAATGGCTACTTCCTTTCATCATTATATTCCAAATGCAATGCAGGATTGCAAGATTCACCCTGCATTGATTATCTAGAAAACACAAATTATTATAGAGTTGACCCTTACTTTTAAGTACAACAAAACTCAAGGCAGCAGTAGCCCCACAAGTAATAATTGGATGAGACACTGCAATATGAACACCCTCTGCAATGGAAAAGTAAAACACAAGTGTCTGAATCATGAAGGTATTAACAGATGAACCTACATTACTTCGGTAGCAATTAAATCAGTAGAACAACCAAATAACAAACCTTTGATCTTTCCAAATAAAAGTTCCTCATAAGCATTATAATCAGACTTGAGATCATGCAAAGCACCCTACAATTACATTGATATTAAAAAGAAAACAACCAAAAGCAACAAAAGAAGCCTGATTAGTTAGCTGGGGAATGTCAATGCCCCTGAAATTATGCTTGATTCATTGCAATTATTTTGCCAAGATTAGCAAATATTCGCATTACAAACATAAATTCCACAAATGATGAAATGCAAAATTCAAAATTTTGAGTCATCACTCGAAATATTATGTGAAGAAAACAAAAACGGAAGATAGATGCGAACTAAACAAGCAAAGTTACTAAAGAAGCTAAATTAATTCAATTATGAGATATCACATCAAATTCTAAATGACTGGTTCTAAATTTTCTTTCTATGTTTTTTTTTTTTTACCATAATCCTTTTTTGTCGGGGCCCAAACAAAACAAACGATGAACTTACCAAGACCTGTTGAGAATGCGCCGAGGATGTGGAACGAATCTGAAAAAGGCGGTATTTAGAATACTCAAGAGCAGAATCCAGGGCGTCGTTGAAGGCCTTCTGATAGAGCTGGGCTTGCCGAACAGCGTAATCAACGAATGGCGTCGTTTCATCTAGGGTTTTCAGGGTGTTGCTTGTGAGATGTGTGCCTGATGATAATGAAGGTTCTGCATCCGATGGCTCCGCCGTAGTTGTCGCCATGGTCGGAGGTGCGATGTGACCTGACATCAAGGTCTTCTCTTCCTCTACTATCGAGCTAGGCGCGTTGGCTCGAGGCGAATCAGACCCAGAGCAAGAGCCAAGGACGGATCCGGCTGCCCATCCTTAACGGTGGGCAGCCTGCCCAGCTCTTCCGTCAGATTAATCCAACGGTCAAAAGCTGCCAACAATATGCCTACAGCGATTTTTTATTTTTTTTCCCTAAAATATACATTTTGTCTAGTATAAGTTCAAGGTGCAAAAGTATTTTGGGAAAATTCCAGAAAATTATAAGTAAAATTAGAAAAGGACAGAAAGGTTGGGTGAAAATAAGAAATCCCAAATCAGTTGCTCATGAGGAATCTGGTATTTGAAATGTTAACAAAATGACGAAGATACCCTCCTAAAAAGGGGAACTAAAGACACGAGCAGAGAGTAATAGAGGGAGGGAGAGAAAGGAAGAGACACGATTCAAAATGGAAAGGAGGAGGGCACGATGTCGGGCTGAGGGAAACAAGGACACACGTGCACTGGCTGAGGGAAATGAGGAGACAGGAGATCGGACTGATGGTGCGGTAGGGAACGTTGGGCGGCGCTGCGAAGGGAGACGAAAGTCTAGCGAGTATGGGGTGTGGGAAGGCATAGCGGCGACACACGAGCGCGAGCTGAGGGAAAGACTGACGGTGCGATGGGGAACGTTGGGTGGCGCGGCGAAGGGAGACAAAGGTCCGGTGAGTGTGGGGTGTGGGAAGGCGGAGCGGCGCAGTGAGAAGAAGGCTAGGCGAGTGTGGGGTGTGGGAAGGCGGAGCGGCGAGGCGAGACGAGTGTAGGGGTGTGGGAAGGCGGGGTGGAGCAGCACGGCGAGGCGCGGCACGGAGCGGCAGAGCCCCTCTGCTGTTGGTTAATTTCTCACTTATTATTGCTTTTACTCTCATGCACTGTGCTATGATTTTTTGGCATTTGTCAGTAGGTGAAGGCCCTGGATTGATTTGGTTAATATAATTCCAATCTTCTTTAACCTGTGCAACAAGAATTGATATGCACATACAGATTTTTCCATATTTAAACATAAATAGAGATTCCAGAAACTTTGATTGATTGAGCTAGTATAGGTTGAAATTAGTACTAAAAGGATGGTAATGGGGAAGTAATGGATAGTAGGACTTCTAGTTACTGTACTAATATTGCCAAAGTATGCACTGTCATGTAGTTTAATGCAAACTAGCATAATGAACGATAAGCACACTAATGGCCAGTGCCATTCCACTAGTATATTTGCTTGTACTAATCCTTAATCTTTGCTTGATTCATTGACTCGCACTAGTTCATTTATATATTTTACATGTTCATATGTTAATTTATTTTGATTAATAGTGAGAGGGATGTTGTTAATAAAGAAGTTGATGTTGTTAATAGTGAGAGAGATGTTGTTTTCTGGCATAACAAAGAACTTAAAATTTTTGATTAAAAACTGTAAGCTTTGCAGTTATTCCTGTAGTGATAGAAATAGGAATTAGATCGATGGTCATGAGGTTTGAATGTGTTTATAGATATGACTAATTTGATTGAGTGTAACATTATAGAGGTTTGTATTCTCATGCATAGAGTTGATTGGATTGTATAATTGGATACATGTTTGATTTAGGGTCTATTTTGTTAAGGCCCCTGTACTTGGATGTTGAAAGTTGTTTTGCAGCAGAACATGGTGGTTGAAGAAGGGCAGGAGGGAGGAGGAGAAAGGCAAAACATTGGTGGAGAAGGCCATGAGATCATTGAAGAAGGGCATAAGGTTGTGGGAGGAGGGCATAATTTGGATGAACAAGGGAACAAGGAGGTGGGAAAAGGGGAGACAACTAAAGCATTGAAAAATGGCTTAGTGTTGTTTAAAATAGAGTTTTTCAACAAATTGAAGGGGAAAAAATGTGACAAATGTGTTCTACCCTTCAATGATGCGCTACAAGCATGGAGAGCATTAAGTGACCGAGAGAGAAAGGAATATTGTGAGAAGGCAAAATATACTCAGAATGAAAAGAAATCAATAATGGAGAAGAAGAGTACAAAGAGGAAAATACCTTTTATCACACGTTCCTTAATCTGGCAATTCAAGCAATTGGCTGACTTCATAAGCAAAGACACAAGTCTGAAGGATAGGGTTGAGAGATTAGGTTTCGGCAAGTTGCTTGAGATTGGAGGTTACAATCGGTTACCGAAAGATCTTATTGCGTCAATGCTTCGGTCATATGATCCACCAACTCACCAATTCCGAATTAGGGGCAAGACAAGGGAAATTTCAGCGGTTGATGTGCACCAGTTACTTGGTGTGCCGCACGGAGGTGAACTTATTTGTACTGATGTGGATGATGATGACCCAGTGTACACAAAGCTAAAGAGTGAGTATTCAAGACGCCTATATAGCAAGATTTTTTAGGCCATTATGGGGGGAGAGATAATGATAATTTTGAGTTCTTGTTCATGTTATACACACTTGGAACGTTTCTATCTCCCATTGCAAGCCCAAAGGTCAGTTATTGGGTACTGAAGGTGATGAGTGTGACCATAAAGGGCTTTCAGAAATTTGATTAGGCGACCTTCATAATTCAAGAGTTGTGGAAAGAGTTGGAAGACTATGTTAGAGCTGTTAGGAAGAAGAAGACTACCAACACGAATGTCAGTGGATACGTGTACTTATTGTTGGTACGTATTTATATTTTTTTTCCAATTTATATGCTTCAATTGCCAATTGCTTTAGCTGATAATATGTGATTGAATGGGCAGGTATATTTCGGTGAGCACTTCACAATGGTGACAACTGAGAGACACCAATATGGCGATGCTATTAAGTATTGGACCGAGGAGAGATTAAAAGAAATGGTTAAATTAGAGAGGGAAAGCAATATGGGCATACTATTTGGAGGAACGGCCTCCCACACATATGTGCAGCCAGAGGACAACATAGGAATTGACCATTTAGACCAGGTATTTGTATCTAACTTCCCGTAGTTGTACATTACAAACAAATTCATAACGTTGACATTTCATTTGTCGTGATTAGGACCTAAAAGATATGTATAGAAGATTGACGAGGGTCATTACTGAGGAGTTGATAAAAGTCCAAGTGAAGAGAAGGGGCAGGAAAAGATCGAAGGACAAGAAGATCACAAGAAGGAAATGGACCCTCATGCACACGATAATGATAACGTTGTTTTTGCTGAAGGAGAAGAAAATGATAAGGAGGAAGAGAAGGTCTCAGAAAGTGATATTGGTGATTCTCCCATTAGCATATCAGATAGTGGAGGAAAAGGAGGGGACGTTGTGGAGGACGAAGAGGTTGGCATGGGTCAAGTGTTGCGCAGATCATGTAGGGTTAGAAAAGAGAAGAAAATAGAATCGCCTTATGTTATGCCTAAGGAAATTAAGCGGGAAAGAAGGAAGTGGACGACAAGGAAAGGTTTTTCCATATAATTTCCCAGCTCCCTCCAAGCATAGGTGGAGATATGTGAGTGATCGATGTTTACCTTACTTGTCATTTGTATTTTAGAGCGATTGAATAATGTTTTATAACATTTTTTTTGTTATTGCCTTGTTATTAAATGTAATGATAGGGAAATGGTGACCATGTGTGACGAATATGTCACTCGAGAAGAGCTATATTCTTTAGGTGGAATTCATAAGGTGGATAATCGGGTAAGTAAGACCAAATGTAGATGCTATGCTGTATATTGTTCAGTAAATGGCGAAGGTTTGATTATGTCATTCTGGACTGTAGGTGGTGTCGCTTGTTTGCAAGACTTAGATGGCAGATATGAAAGAACAAGGAGTCATTAAGAGGCACATTTTTTATGACGACTTTATGGTCAGTATATTATGAGGAAATCATGGGTTGTGCATTTTTTTATTGATACTAATATGTATATTTTGTAGACGCTTGTTGTCGGCAAAGATAAGAATTGGAGACCATCAGATTACAAGGGTCACTTACTGTCGGAGCGAATAGGCTACAATATAGCGGATTGTGAATTGGTTATTGGCCCCGTACTTGTGCTTGAACATTGGTTTTGTGTTGCCTTAGAGCCGAAAACCATGAATTTCTTTGTTTTGGACTCTATACAATCGATAGTTGCGACAAAAAAAATAAAGAAAAATAGCATATTTTAAAATCCCCAAGTCTATGCAGTGGAGACATGTGTACTATGCTTTATCATTGACTGTTTCCTTTCATTTAATATGTACAAATCACAACTCCACTGATGTTATTATTTTTTTCGGGTTCATTGGGACAGGTTTCATGATATAGTTCAATTTGTCAATCACAATCGGTATGGCAAGAATCCAAAGGCTGATATCATTCGGGCGCCTATACCACAGCAAAATAATCTGTATGTCTTACCTTATCTACTGTGTATCACAGTTTGACTTTTTTCACTCGTGTTACGAAGGAAGTGACTATTGTTTGCAATTATAGGAAAGACTGTGGTGTCCATGTGTTGATATGGTTGTTTCAATGGAGCCTAAATGTGACACTTGATTACTCAAATGTATGTACTTTTTAATCTGCATTTTACACGTGCACTCAACTTTTCATGTGCACTTTACTTTTCATGAAAATGTTCTCTACTTTTGATGCGTACTTTATTTTCTGTAGGATCAAGTTACACAGTACAGGAAGGATATTTTATGGTGGCTGGTGAATCATCCTCGAAATTCATCTCGAGTTGACGCTCTTAGTCTATTGGCAAAGCCACCCACTAAACGACAACGGTTGACACAGTAGACTTTAGTGATATTGTCTGCCACAATAGGAACATGTTGGCATCCTCCTTTTTGTTATGGCCAACATTATTTTGTGAAAAGCATGCTAGTTGTGTGCACATGTTGTGTGTAACACCCCAATTTTTGATTAAGGGCTAATGGTAATTATTGAGGATAATTATCGAATTAAAGTGGAATAATTATGTGTTATATGGAAAATTTAATTAATATGCCATAATTGTTGGAAAAATTGAAAGAATGTCTCTAAATTAGTGATTAATGGAAGAGATTAATTACTAATTAAGAGGGCATGAGATGTGAAATTAAAATGGCTAATGGAGGGATTAGAGTAACTAATTTGGTTACTTACTTTATGAGAGCCAATAGATTTGAGACACTTGGCAAGCTTATATGATGATGGGAGTTGTTGGAAAAGTCAAATGGCCATTATTTATTATTTTTTTCTCCCTCTCCCTCTCTTTTGTCTCTCTCATGCACATGAAATGGCTTGAAGGGGCAGAAATTCTGCACCTCACTCTTATCTTCATCATCACACACTTTCTCTCTCTCTCTTGTTCTCTCTCTTACGCTATTGTTGAAGGAGAAAGGAGGAAGGAAAGCTTGAGATTAAGGTGAGTAAATGACCTCTAATGGAAAAATTCCCTTCTTTAAAGTTGTTCCTTGAGTTGAGAGCTTCACTTTCATGGTTTTAGATTTGTCATTTGGTGGTGTTTGAGCTCTCACGAAATTTTGGACTTGGGTGAATCAAGGAGCTTCTTTAGGAAAGTTGTTGAGGCGAGTGAAAGCTTCATTTTCATATACGTTTTGTGGCCATTTGTTAGGCCTTGAGTTTCTGGAATTGTAGCCCTAATTTTCATGATTTAGGGTCTTGGGGAGTATAATATGTTGTTGTCATGGAAATGGTGCCTTGTTTAGTGTTTTGAATTGATAGAATTGCATTAAAGCTTAAATGTGAAGTTTGGCACCTTTTGTGTTGGTTTTGTGCTTTGGTCAAAATAGGGCATGTTGATAGGTTGTGATTTTGGTCATTTTGAGGTTACCATTGTGTTCCTTGTGAAAATTTATATGGGAATAGGCTTGATTATTAATTTTGGAGCCATGGGACACTTTGGTAGAAACTTGGAAAATCTGTCCCTTGGAACTCTATTCTGGGCAGTTTATTTGTGTGGACGTTTTGAATGACCAAATGATTTCATAAAATTGTGAAACTTTCCAGTCTTAAATTTCACATCCCAAGCTTCAAAATGGACATATATTTTGTGTCATTTCGTTTAGTATTCTGTGAGATATAGTTGTCCAAAGTTTGGGATTGAAACTGAACTTTGTTTTGGGGCAGTATGGAGTTTTGTGTAATTCTGGAATTTTTTGGTGATTTCCAGTAATGGTACATATTTTTTCTATAAATAGGACTTAAGTACCTTTCATTTGGCTTTGGAATCACCTCGTTTCGATTTTTCTAGAATTAGTTATGAATTATGGAAGTTCAGCTAGGAAGCAGAATTTTCTTGGCCGCGGCTAGAGGTTATGAACCGCGGCCCAAGACCTTCTGTGCATCCATTGGCTGTGACCCATGGGTAGGCTGGCCACAGCCAACCCCCAAAAATCAGCATTTTGGACTTTTAAAAGGTGACCTTTGGTCAAGTGTTTCCCAAGCCTTTAGGCATGTGTTTAGGCTTTGATTAGCCACCTAAAAGTCATGAATTGTAACCAACTTTAAGTGTTATGAAAATGAGAATTTGGAAAAGAAAATGATCCTACGTCCTTGATTTGGTTATAGGGTTGGGTATTCACCCTGATTATGGTTTGATATCCGCTCGGATTGCGAGTAGCCGACGCTGGAGCATACGTGGAAAGAATAAGGGTAGGGAACTTACCTTTCCTGCATGTATTGATATTTGTGTTTGTGTATTGATGCATGTTATTGCTTTGCTTGATTATGTGAAACATATATGAATGATTGAAGCTCTGTTTCTATTTATGCTATGACCATAAGTATGTTGTTGAAACATTGAGCATGCAGATATATCATTATGTGAGCACGAGTTATTATGATACAAGCATGTCATGCATTAAACACTTATCTTGCATGCATATTGGTATCTATTTCCTACTGGGATTCTCTAGAATCTCACCCTCCCCTACCAACATTTTAGACAGGACAAGTGGCTCGAGGAAGGAGCAAGCGACTAGAGGCGGCGATAATCCCTTATGGGCATTTGTATTTGGTAGTTGATTATCGTTATATGCTGGGATAATTGTTTATGTTCGGATGATATATTAGAATGTATAATTGGATATTGGATGTATATGTGCTTGGATGTCTATTGGGTTATTTGGTTATGTATTGGAGATGGATTTGTGTAATCCCCGTTGAGAAATTGTAAAGGGCGTATTTCCCTATGAATCTTTAGTGAAGATATGAATTCGGGTTTGCTGGGATTGTTATTGTGCACTTTGATATATTATGAATGTTAATTATCTTCGCCATGTAATTGTATTCGAAATGTGAATGTGAGACCAGGTTAAAGTGTTTGTTAAAGAAATTTGTGAAAACCCTATCTTAAGGATGGGGAATGTAAATGAATTTTGATCATTATTGGTCTCTATTTTACTCTAATCATGTATTTCGGATATAATTACGGAGGGGGTTACATTGTGCCTTTTTGTCGCCCAGTTTGGACGCTACTTTGCTGCTATTGAAAGTGCAATGTGATGACGTGTTGCATGTTTGTTCATTATTTGAGTTAATTGTCTCACCTGATGTACATTTTTTATTAACACCAACAACCCGTACATTAACAGCGCAAACCTCTAAAATAACACACATGTTGAGTTTACAACTCAGCCTGCTATTAACATCATTACATTCGTTATTAACGACTTGGCCTCGGTAATTAACAGCATTGAATGAACAGGTTAGGACAGCAACATGTTAATTGGAAACACAACTTGTGTCAGCGTAATAACATCTTTGCTTTGGCTGGTAACAACTATGCCTTGCCTAATCACATGTTCCAATAACAAGTTAGGACGACGTCATGTGGATGGGAAAACACAACTTGTGTCCGCGTAATAACATCTTTGCTTTCGCTGGTAATGACTATGCCTCGCCTATTCACATATTCCAATAACAAGTTAGGACGACGTCATATAGATGGGAAAACACAACTTGTGTCCGCGTAATAACATCTTTGCTTTCGCTGGTAACAACTATGCCTTGCCTATTCACATCTTCCAATAACAAGTTAGGACGGCATCATGTAGATGGGAAAACACAACTTTTATACCCCTAATAACATCTTTGCTTTCACTAGTAACGACTATGCCTCGCCTATTCACATCTTCCAACAACAAGTTAGGACGGCGTCATGTAGATGGACAAACACAACTTGTGTCCGCGTAATAACATCTTTGCTTTTGCTGGTAACGACTATGCCTCGCCTATTCACATCTTCCAATAACAAGTTAGAACGGCGTCATGTAGATGGGAAAACACAACTTTTATGCCCCTAATAACATCTTTGCTTTTGCTGGTAACGACTATGCCTCGCCTATTCACATCTTCCAATTACAAGTTAGGACGACGACATGTAGATGGGAAAACACAACTTATGTCCACATAATAACATCTTTGCTTTCGCCGGTAACGACTATGCCTCGCCTATTCACATCTTCCAATAACAAGTTAGGACGGCGTCATGTAGATGGGAAAATACAACTTTTATACCCCTAATAACATCATTCTTCTCGTTATTAACAACTTTATATTTAATATTAACAACATTATTTCGTTCATTAACATCTGCCCAACAAGAAATGTGAACTTTTTAGCATCGCTGCCTTAACGCAACACCTTTCACATCTTCCATTCACACGGACAACAGAAGATGTGTGTAGGAACAAGTTTGCAAAAAAGATGTTACCAGCATAATAACACCATGTGCCTCTATAATAACAACATGGTTATATTGATTAACACATTCATATATGTATTAGTTCCTGTCAGATCACAATTTGCATAATTACATCCAGCAACCATATAAAGCCTAAAAAAGAGTTACACACTGCCCCTTGTACACATTGACATATTTCATGACAAGGGAACATTATCTATGGACTAGTACATAATGTTTCCTTGTCACAAACATTGGATTACATCAAACACTAATTATAGTGACTACCTACTGGAGTACACAACTAACAGCAACCCATCTCCCAAAAAAACCATGAGTGGGTTGATAACACCTTTACAAAACCATAATAAAAAAGTTTCACTTCACAATATTGCAACTCCTTCATGTTGACAATTTCACTTCATCCAATATCAGCCTGGGTTTGGATTTTTGCATGTCCTTCTAGTGTGACCGGCTTCATGGCAACTTGCATAGTGGTATATCTTCTTGTTTTGGAATTGCGATTCACGCCTTTTGGTTCTTGGCCTACCTGAAGGTCAGCTGGTCCTTGGGGGCAACAAAAAAGTTTGACCTGTAAAATTTTCCAACATATAGTTGTTTGTGTCAGGTTTGTTGATTGTCACAATTGGAACCATACTACAGCTATAAATTTTTTGTTGGGATGTGATTTTGTAGCATTCTTCAACGTACTCATACACATTGGCATGAACATGCTTTATGGCTACACAAGCATGTGCACAAGGGATCCCTGACATTTGCCACACTTGACAACTGCAAAGATGTAAACAAAGATCAACACTTAATGATCCATATTTGGTATGAACGCAAAGGCTACCCCTACCATAATTTCCAGGGGACATATGTTCAGCATGAGCAACATTTTGCTTCAGTATTGACTCTATGTTGGGGCCTATCCCATTTTTCCACTTACTCATTGCCATACTAGATGCATACATCTTCTTGGCAACCTTCTCACAGTGTTCATGAATAAGTTGGGCAACATTGTGTTTCCTCTCCTTCACCATCCACGCATTAAATGATTCAGCAATGTTAGTAGTTATCTTATCCCATCTTCGGAAGGGGAACTTGCTCAATGCCCATTTATCAATATCCCCTTACTGATTCAGCCACTCATACATCTCTGGATAGGAATTTTGCATGTAGTCCATTGCCTTATTGAAATCGGCATCCAACCTTGCATATGCAATATTATCAAGCAACCGTAATGCATCTTCCTTTGAACACCCACTAGTCTTCCTCTTGCCTCTATTTACTTTCAGCAATTCTGAACTAAAATTCTCCTTCACATGCCTATAACAATAAGTATGTCTTTCCCCCCCAAAAATTGTCCTTACCGCCCCTTTGATTGCATTGTGACGGTCAGACACAATTGTTAATTCAATTGACCCAACTATTTCTTTTATCTTGTGTAAAAATCATGACTAATCCTCTAATGTCTCCCCCTTCACAATAGCGATTGCAAAGGGCAACATTTCATTGTCCGCATCACACACAGAAGCTGAAAGCATCGTTCCCTTGTATGGTCCAGACAAGTGGGTGCCATCAATGTATAGCACATGTCTAGCACTAGTCATGAATCCGTCAATACAACAGCCATATGCAATAAATACTTGCTCAAATATGTTATTCACGCTTGCTTCCCATTCAGCAACAGTCATCTCATCTGCTTCCTTCAAATGGTCATAAATCCAAGGTATCAACATATACGAATCTTGAGGTCTTCCTTGTATGTCTTCCATGGCTTTTTCCTTTGCTCAGTATGCTTGCTTGTACGTAAGAGTTACACCATATTCTGTTTGCAACGTCTTTCTTATTTCATTTGGACGTTTCTTAATGTGATTTCTCACCTCATCAACTATAACTGACGATGTCAAGTTAGATCTTCCACTATGACTAACCTGAAGATTGTCTTGGGCACTATGAAAATGTTCATCTCTGAATGTCGTTACCCGTAGTAATGGGCTCGTCTTACCAATAGCATTTGCTGTTACCCTCCATGGATATCCAAAAATCTTACATTTAACTGAAATGTTGTCCTTGCTATTTCTCATATATTCAAACTCAAACTTGTGCGCTATGCTATACTTGTATAGCGCCTTCTTAAAAGCTTCTGCATGTGCAAAACTCTGCATGACTCCTGAAAGTAATCCCCTCCATTTCGTACAGTTCAACTCCGGTATTGGTGTAGGTGCACTCTCTACTCCACAGGGCAGCCTATTACATCCTTCACCAATTTCAGCCGTCAAACAAGCAACAATACTTTCATAACTGACTGGTTCATAATCATTTTCCATAATGCTTCGACACTGAGTGGATGTTTGTTGTGACAGTCCCAGTAGATCTTCAGCCCTACAGTGAATAACAACTGCAGTTCATTAATAACCAACAAGAGCTTCATAAATAACAACTATAAAACTTACAAAATTTTACACTTACATGTCTGTCTCAACTGATATATCTGACACATTATCATTCCCTTTTTTTGCTATATACATATGCCCACTCCTTTCATTATAGTCATACAAGTTCTTAACTTCACCATCATCATTTAAATCTATTAGTGTCTTCTCATTAAAGCTCACTGTATATTTTATCTCACACATGTTACAATCAATCCCAAGCCATGATGATATCATCAATCTCAAATCTTTTAGTGTTATCAGCTGTTTTAGCCACTTCGCCTTCACATAACCTCCAATATATTGAATTTTACCTTCATCATTACACACTAATTTGCCTCCAACATGAAAAAAACAAAATAGTTCTTTTAAAGATGATGAACCTTCATTACATGTCATTTTGCATGCTTACCTGAAAAACAAAAAAAATAATTAAATTAAAGTTACACCACTCTTTATAATCTCACACCAGTAAGCTTGTCTGGACAAAAATTTATTATTACACCGACTAACTTCCCTGCCATCACCTACCACCTGCAATTTACAACAATACTGTATGTTTTAACATCTCCATCCTCACTGTTAACAACACTCAAAAATCTTTACCCTGCATGTCCTATTAACAACAACATAATGTTCTTTAACATCTCGATATTCACTATTAACAACACCAACAAATCATCACCCTGTATCTCATATTAACAACAACATAATGTACTTTTACATCTCCATATTCACAAATAACAACACTCTACCCATGTAGTCACTCTGCCTCTATTATTAACACCCAGCCAATAGGTCTTTACATCTTCATACTCACTAATAACACCACTCTCACCCAACCTTACTATCTACCACAAGCCCACCTTTTCCCTGATTCAACACCCATCCCGTAAGCACTCACAGTGAACAAAAATGGCACAAGCTTCATCAATCACTCAACAAAACGCAATCGAATCCATCGCACAACCATCAACATTGTCCCATTACCTTAAAGCCACTACTTTTATGTCCAATCATCTAACATCCCCCTTACCCATAATGTGTCAGCTCCGATTTCGTAAATCGCAACCACAAACCACAAACATTTTTTCATTAACATTCAAGAAACACAACATAATGATCATTTCCCTCTCAAATTTACTTACCCGTGGCTTGCCTCTGATTTCTGTAGCTTTTCCTCCTGTTTCATCACTTTTTCACGCCACAACACTGCACATTGGTTATGCTGACGTTTTTCCTTTTTGCTGTCTATTACGAGGGCATTTAGGTCATTTTGTTAACATTTCAAATGCCAGATTCCTCATGAGCAATTGATTTGGGATTTCTTATTTTCACCCAACCTTTTTGTCCTTTTCTAATTTTTCTTGTAGTTTTCTGGAATTTTCCCAAGTATTTTTTAAATGCATTGAGTGAACTAAAATATTTTGTTTTACACAGGATCCTAAAGTATTTTTAAGATGTGTATATCACTCTAAGGGTGTGTTTAGTTTGAGGGGAGGGGAAGGAAGGAGAGGAGGGTTAAATTACCTTTTTGGGTTGAAGATATTTAAATTTTGGGCAGGAACCCAAAATTTAAAAGGAATGAGAGGGTAAATTTTGGGCGGGAATCCAAAATTTAAAAGAATGAGAGGATAAATTTTAGGTTTCTCCCGTCCAAAATTATAATTTACCCCTTCCCCTTCCCTCAAACCAAACACAACCTAAAGTATTTTTTTGTGCAATTTTGAATTTAACACTCTAAATAATTTAGAGTGCTGGATACACCTAAAAAATATTTCAGGATGTTGAATGCACTAAAAAATAGTTTATGGCACTAGACACATTTGAAAAGATACTTTAAGGTGGTAAATCTACCAGAAAAACATTTTAATGTGATGTGTGCACTATAAACTACTTTAGGATACTGAATATACCTGAAAAAAAAACTTCAAGGTACATGATACACTTTAATCCTTTAGGTGTGTTTGGTTAGAGGGGAGGGGAAGGAAGGGAAGGGTAGTTGCTCTTCTCTCCTCATTTGTTCAGGGTGTGTTTGGTTTAAGGGGAGGGGAGGGGGGTTAAATCACTTTCTTTGATTGAAGGTATTTAAATTTTGGACGGGAACCTAAATTTTAAAAAGAATGAGAGGGTAAATTTTAGGCAGGAATCCAAAATTTAAAAGAATGAGAAGATAAATTTTGAGTTTCTCCGTCCAAAATTATAATTTGTCACCTCTCCTCTTCCCTCCAAACAAACACACCCTTAAAATTTTGGCGGGGAGGGAACCCCAAATCTTCCATCCCATTCCCCTCCTACATCCCATTTTGGCTCCCCTCCAAATTAGGGGTTTTCGAGGGGAACCAAAATTTTGGAATATTTTTCCCTTATACTTTATGTAATATTTCAATAATGCCTATGATATAACAATATATTGTTATTTAAAATTATATTAACATTTTTATAATTATAATATATTTTTAATTATAATAATATATTTGTTTAAAATTTATTTCATAATATTTTTTTAATTATAAAAATAAATTGTTATTTAAATTAATTTAATAATGCTTTTTCTTAGTTTAAATAATATTTTTAAATTTAAAATTATAATAGCATATTATAATTATAATAATATTTTATTCATAAAATTAGATTTTATATCAAATAAATATTTTAATGACATATTTTTTTAATTATAATAATTTTTTATAGTAATATATTTTTATTTTAAATTTATTCTAAAATAAAATATTTTATCAATAAAAAATTTTTAATTATAATATGCTATTATAATTTTAAATTAAAAAAATATTATTTACACTAAAAAATATTTTTATTAAATTAATTTAAATAAAAATATATTTTTATAATTAAAAAATATAATATTTTTATTAAATATAAATAAAAATATGTTATTATAAATAAAAAATATTATTATAGTTAAAAACATATTAATATCAAGGTATTAAAACTCAGACCGGGCATTGAACTGGTCGGGGTACTGGGTTAAGGGTCAATGAGCCAAACCGGAGCCAAACTGGGACCAAACCGGTGAGAAATTGAAAATTTTAGACTTATAGTATGAAATTCTAAAGGAAAAATGTAATTTTTTTTTAAATGTGAACCCAGACCGAACTGATTTACCGGTCGGTTTGCCGGTTTCTGGGCCGGATCGGCAGGTTCGGTCCGGGTTCAGCAACACTGATTAATATCAAATTAATTTTAAAAAAATTATTGTAGATTAAAAACGTTATTCCATGTTTAAAATATATTATTATATTAAAGATTAAGATGCTAAAATAACCTTAAATTTTTATCAAAAGTACAAAAGTAACCATAAACTATTTTTTGGAATAAAAGTAACCATAAACTTTCAAAATTAATTTTTCTCCCTAACTTCCAAATATTACAATGGGGAAATTAATATTTTATCCCTTAAAATTATGACTTATTTATAACTCAATTCTTGAAATTTGAACTTACTTGCAACTCAGTCCCTGATGTGTTTGAGTCATCTTATGTGGTAAAAAAATGTTAAAATACTATTAAAAATTGCTTAGGTGGATTTTACATAAATTTAAAAAATAAAAAATAGCATCCCCGTCCCTACCAACTCCAATCCCTCTCCACCTCTGTTTACCAACAACCTCGTTAGGCACTCGCAGTATCCATGACAGATCCTACAGAAGTATTAGGCGGCAACAAACAACTCATATTGGAGAACATGTTGAAGCCACTTATGATGCTTTTAACTATGATAAAGCACCCAAGTATAAAAGAAAAAACCATTATGGAAAAAGAGATTTTTTAACTTTTGAATGATAAATAATGAATAGCTTGGAAGAAGATCATATTAGAATATGTCGAAGCTCACCCACTTTACAACATATCTGGCACACAATATTTCTTTTTAATAAAAAATGGAACTATAGATCCTTTACATGATGCTCATAAATTTGAAGGCCCTTTAATATAAGAAAATTAATCTCACCTTATGCTTGAAAGGAGCTTCTAAAGGATATGTCATTGACATTGAAGATGGCCAGTGAGGTTTCTGGAAAACAGAGGCGGAGGGATGGGGATGTGAGTTGGTGGGGAAGGGAACGATATTTTTTTTAATTGATGTAAAATCCACCTAAGCAATTTTTAACTGTATTTAAACATTTTTTTGCCACATAGGATGACTTAGAAGCATCAAGGACAGAGTTGCAAGCAAGTCAAAAGTTCAGGGACTGAGTTATAAGTGAGTCATAACTTCAAGGGCCAAAAGATTAATTTCCCCATTATAATAGATGAAAGTTAGTTGAGTTTAACAGTTTTGCCCCAATTTTAAAAGTTTATAGTTACTTTTGCTCCAAAATAGATGGTTACTATTGACTTTTAATAAAAGTTGAAGGTTATTTTAGCACCTTAACTCTTATATTAATTATAAAAAATATTTTTATATTAATTAAATATTTATATAATATATAAATAAA
Source organism: Inga leiocalycina (assembly GCA_963242795.1). Lineage (NCBI taxonomy): Eukaryota > Viridiplantae > Streptophyta > Magnoliopsida > Fabales > Fabaceae > Inga > Inga leiocalycina. The sequence goes on from OY725328.1 coordinate 27,178,139, forward strand.
ATCATAAACTAATATGTTAAGGTAAAAGGGTGAATTGGTATCATTCCTTCCCTCTCATTCCCTCTTAAACCAAACAAGATATCATTAAAATCCCCTTGCCTCCTCTCCCTACCAACCAAATCAAAGAAGGTAACCCCCTAGCTTTTCCATCCACTCCCTTCAAACCAAACAGGCCCTTTGTATTTTCATCAAGTTTCATTTTAGCTACTTACATTTATAAAGTGCATTTTTAATCCTTGAATCTTAACCTCAGTAGTCTCATGTAATGGAAAATGTTGACTCATTAAATTTAAGTGATGATTGTGCAATTAAATGCTGACAAAACATTCACAAATATAGAGTTGTTTTCATTTTGAATTTTTAATTTACAAAATTTAAAATATAAAATTTTTTTATTAAAAATGTTAAAATGCAAAATTGTGTTTTGTCAATGTTTAATTGAATAATCATTACTTAAGTTTGATGAGCCAGCATTTTTTGCTTGATGAGACTAACAATGTTAAGATTGAATAACTTAAATGCACTTTATAAATTTATGGAATTAAAATAAGGCTTGCTACAAATATAAAGGAGTAAAGGTATATTTAACTTTTTTTGTCAGCACATCACTAAATATTAGCTATCCGCAAGACCACAACTACAAAATGTGTTAGACTTTGGGTTCATGTCCGCCTTTGATGAGCTGGACTATTTTATTAGTAAAAAGTAGCTTTATCAAAAAATAAACAAATCAGCATTAATTACAGATTTGTTTATTGAGAAATAAGTAATTGTATATTATAAAATTAATCAAAAATTAATTTCCTGATTATTACTTAGAGGGCAAATAGGAGTGCACATAACTTCCTAATTAGTGGTCTCCGTAGGCCTCTATAAATAGGATGTGTCTCTCTTAGTTGAACCTCACCCCTGCTATTGAGTTATCTGGCAATCTCTCTTCTCTCCTACCGTCTTTTTTTCTTGGCGATATGTTGTGCCAATCTTATTTAGGCTCTAGTAGTCTAATAATTGTGTGAGTATTATTTTCTTCAAGTTATATGGAGTATTGACATGGATCCAAACATGGATTCATGCCGATACTCAAGTCTCTTCTCTCTCCTATTTTTTCCTTTATTGGCATCAGATCCATATGATCTTGAGGCTATGATTTATTCTTTATGAATAGTCATGTGATATAATTTTTTTATATCTCTATCATATTTTTTTATTATTCCACTGTGCTGTAACTATCATATATATTTGATTATATGATGATGATACATGCATTTTTTCTTCATACTCCCTCATTTGCGTGCATATATGTGTGTTCTGCCATGATAGTTCATAGTATGTTTTTCTTTCCATCATGGATATGCTGTGTACAAGAATAAGCATTAAAACAATTGCATGTGTTCTAAGATGCAATATTGATATATGGGGTTCCATGTTGTCTTGCTCTCTTCATTCATATGCATATATGATGTTTGACTCTTAGACATTCATTTGCACCTGAGTAGTTCTCTTTTCATTCATGTAATATCTTTTTGTATGATGAATAATGAATGCATGTTGGCCGAGTAATTTTTTTAGTCCTCTTTCTAAATTTTTTTTGTTGAAACTTTATATGATACTAGGTTTATGAGAATGATATTTCTCCTCTCCTATTCTCCTCACTTCCTTGATATGATTAAAGTTGAATTTTTGGAACCTATGTAGGATAAAAAACCAATTGACTTAAACCCTCAAAAGGTAGAAAAGCTCATAAAACACAGAGGACACACATCCAAAATTATTTAAATAGGTTTTTGAATATGAGATCCTATCCAACCTTGACTCAAACTCTTGGAGATAAAACTTGAAACTTGCAGCAACTTGAACTTATTAAATAGTAATAAGTCCTCCCAAGCTTCCAACCACATTGAATAAATTGGGATTGAAGCAGTGACTTCTAAGTCAACCTTTTTCACAAGTGTTGTGACAAAGGACAAGATAGATAGAGATGTAGGAATCATCTTATCAAGTGGGAGGTATGTTGCAAATACATCCAAGTGAATGTATGTAAACATGGCTAAGAGGAGTTGGGCATTGTAGCTAGATGTCACATGAGTTTTATATGGCCAGAATGGCCTTATGAGAGGGAGAGCCTATTTTAAAGACATCAATATGAGGAAAATTTTTATGTATCTTGAATGTTCTTTTTCATTAAATTTATGATTAAATTATTTTTTTTTAGAATTGAATTGAGTATATTCTCTTCTTTGATGAACATTCATGATGTTATTTAGATGATGCTATGTTATTATCTTGTTATTATAACTGCTTTTGATTGAGTGGAAGCTTCTAGAATGTATGCAGAAACCTGAAAAAGGAATGAGTTCAATAAAGACTACGGTTAAAAGAGTGGTAGGCTAACTAGTATGAGTGGGATGAGAGTCAATATAGTTGTCTCTTGAACATGAAACTAGTGAACTATACCTTATTTGAACAAACGAATATGATTTGTATACCATAATAATCTAAGTGACCGAATTATGACCAAGTTCATTTGATTGAGCTTATGAAGACAAGCTTAATAAAGATATCTATGGAGTTAGAAACTCCTAAATCTCTTGCATCTAGGAAGAATGAGATGTCAGGGACATCCTACAAACTAGACTTCTGCATTTAGAGGCTGAAGCACTTGAAGGAAATATAAAGTTTATGCTATCAAGCATAGAAAGAATAAGATTACTCAAATTTATGATGACATGCCAATATGAATAATATAACTCTATCCAGATTGTGTGGATATCGTTAGAAGATGGCATTGACGCTATTCTTCAATAAAGTTAAAACTAAGTTAAGTTTCAACATAATGTACTAAGTCCTAACATGTCATTTAAGCAATACTTGAGGCAAATATCAAGCTAAGAAGTTAAGACAAACAAGCTAAGTTCTTTCTCACAAACAACAAGTGTAAATTGTGATAAAACGTCTCCTAGTAAATGGGAATAAGCTTCGTCTTCCAGTGATTGAGAGTATGTGAAAACAAATACTACTCATGATAAGTATTTTGTGACCTTCAACAATGTGGTTTGCCATATTGAACTTGAGTATGAAAGATTGAATGATATGAGATCCATTAGTTAGATAAACTTAGCTAAAGAGTAGGATGATTCATCCTCTAAGCTTAAGGGCAGGAATCTATAAGGTAGACTTGATCTAGAGGAGGTAAACAATGGTTTCTATAAAGATAAAAGGCTAAATTGATAATCCTCTCAGGGTTGCAGAAGAAACAAACCATGTGAGTAGTGGATGTTTCGTAAAAGCGGATGGCTTCATGTCAGGTGAAAAAGTAAGAATGAGAATCAAAGGATTGGAACCTGCATGTTAACTTTGTATGGATAAACTACCCTGATTCACTTCATGCAATATGTAACCGATTACTTTACTTCTTTGTTATCTCTTTATTTAAAGGTCAATGGGACTATGCCTTTCAAATCCTATGTTGGATTTGATGTTTCCTTTTGTCTTGGAAATAACAATTCCAATTCTTGCCACGTACACACATTGATTAAAAGGAATGATCAAAACTAGCAAAAGAAGATTTTGCTGAGTAACATGTGTTAATGGGTGAATATCCTTATAAGAAGTTGAGAACTTAGTCAATTGGCAAGAAAGACAAGAAAACATTTTGAGAAAATATCCTTTGCAATTAGCAAACTATGTCGTTTGTGAATCATTAAACATGAGGGTATAATACGAAGCCTAGTGTTTCATTAACGTTATGGACGTTTACTCAAAATATAGTTGTATTTACTTGATTTTGGGCAAGTGTGATGTTAAATAATGGTTACATCTAGTTAGAAATCAATTACATTAAAAGGATAAGACCTTTTGAACTAATATGGGTTAAGAACACCCATTTAATTAGTTTAAGATGCTTTATGTATAAGAAAGAGATTGTTAGGCAACTATTAATCCCTAAAATCCTTTAACACAATAGAGTTATTGAAACTGAGAGATAGAACTTTCCTTCACATAGTTAAGTAAATAATAACATAAGTGAAACTAGTAGCCATGTGTTGACTGGTAAAGTCATAGCTATTGTTTTCAAACTTAACCAAATGCCTTCTAAGCCAGTAACAACCATGCCCTGTGAGTTATGGATAGGCCTTAAACTAAGCCCAAGTGCCTTAAGACCATAAGGGTCAGTAGCTTATATCCATAATTCTTCTTATGAATCTAGAAGATTAGGTCTAGAAGATTAGGGCTAAGGCAAGAAGGTATGTCTTTGCGAGACAACTTGAGAATTTGAAATATGTCTTCATTAGAGAAAATGAAAATGGCTCTATGACTGAGAGAGAACCAAAGGACACAACACTCATAGAACTCAAATTTCCTAGCAGGAAACAAGCATTTATCATACTAAATCTCTTTGAGAGGTTAATATTGACAAGGGAAAGTATATTCCTCAGTTCATTAATCTGAGTGGGAGGATTGAGACCATTTTCACTAGAAAGATGTAAGACAAAAGAGGTAAGAGATAAGTTACAGGGAGAACCCCTCACCCATACACATGAAAAGAATCCTGTGAATTTCATCTTAAAAAATAATCATTATTCAGTATATGGCAATAAAGGGATAAATTCCCTAATAGATTGAATGCTTACTTCATCATTTAGAAGGTGACAATGACTACCTAGAAGTGTTTGAAAGACATTAAATGGACCTGCTAAGAAGAAAATGCCAAAGGGCTATGCAAGAGGATATGTATTTCTTTTGAAATTAGCCAAGTATATGTTTGGGTGATTTATCTCCTAGTCAAAAGGAAATTAGGAACAAGTAGGTTCTCAAATACATGAGGGGTATATAAAACCTAAGATACTTAGTGGCTAAGAGGTACTATAATGGGAAGATTGCCCATTGTGCATTTTAATTTTGAACAACAAATTTTGGCTATGACATTAAGCTTAGTCTTAAAATTACATCAAGATGAAGTGAAGACCGCTTTCCAAATTGGAAATTGGACGATGAACTCTGCATGAAGCATCTTAAAGGCTTCATAGAAACAATCATCTAGGTAGTAGTATATGACATTTCACAAAGTGAAAGTCACGCTAACTTTAAGATAATCGAAGAACATTACATAAGTTTCTAACGGTATTGGGATGTTTCTTTTTGAAGTCATCCTTTGTGTCAGTGACAAATGCTTAGCCAAAACAAGTGTTAAAGGAGTTAAAGGAATAAAGGATTAGGGTTATCCTTAAATTATAAGTTGAAAGATCATGGGTAGAATAGAACATATCTTGAATGACAAGAAAAATGGAGATTGCATAAGGAATGTATAGTCTTTGCCACCTAAGGCATGTACAAGTGTGATCCCTAGACATCTCAATGTGTTAAACTACAAATCTACGAACACCCTTGAAGTTAAGTACACAACCTTAGAGAGGTTACGCATCTTTTGAGGCATCCAACACAGAAAAAGTGGATAGAGTCATATAGTAAGAATATGGTTGGTAACATGAACATACACATTGGTATATATAAGACTAAATGTTTTTTGGTCGGAATTGGATGTTATTTTTGGTCCAGTTGTAAACAAGATTATGAGAAGAACCATGGATTGAGTTGTTAAGGTAACAACTCATATTTGAAAGGATACTTTAATACAAGACCTGCCATCCATGGAATTAGAACACAAAGCGTGTTCTGTCATCATTTAAGGTGTAATATCCTAAATTTCAAACACCAAAATCCCTTGTACATTAGCTATATTAAATAGAATAAAATGGTGAATTTTGGTGCATTTATTGTGACAAAATATTTGAAATAAAAGTTACATGAAGTTTTGTTAAATTGAGATATAAAATTTTAATTTTTGTCTTATTAAAGGGCTACAAAAATAACCCAAAATGAAGCATGGAAGAGCACAATTCTTGGCTGAATTTGATGTACAAAATTTGGCCAAGAAGGGAAAGGAAATAAGGAAGAAAACATTTAATACAAAAATTGGAAAAATGTAAGGGTAAAATGGTCATTTGTTGAATAATCAAGAAATTTCTTGATTTTTCCATAAATTAATGGCCAATTTCGGCCAAGTGAGAAAATAGGAAGAGGAAATGAGATTTGACACCAAGGATGACATGTGGAAGTATCACAAGCCAAGTGGGAAGAAAAGGAATAAAATAATGGTGACATGTGCAAGAATTCTAATAAAATAATAATATTTTGAGGAGGTGGAAGAGGCTTCTTGAAGAAGCCATTTGACATCTTCCAAAGGCCAAATTTTTGGCTAAAACAAGAGAAGAGAGGGAGAGACATGTTTTAAGAACACAAGAAGCAAGGAGAGAGACAAGGTGATCAAGAAGCAAACTTAGGTAATTTTGGTAACAAAATTCATGTGTTCTTGTCTCTAAACTCTTGAAAACCTCTTCTAATATTCAAATACTTCTTGAAATCATATGAAACAAGAAGAAAATCAAGAGAAACAAGGAGGAGATGGTGGCGGTGTTAGAAGGGAAAGAAGAGGAATCAAAGGTAATCATGAAACCTTGCTTAACTTGTTGATTAGTTTTTGTTGTTGATGAAATTGGTTGAATACTTGGTTTGATTGGCTTGATTTTTTGATTTGGAATGCATAAACCCTAAGAAGATGTGCTACCCAAATTTTGATTAATTATGTTTAAGAGGTGTTTAAGTGGTTAAGCAAGTGATTAGAAATGAAAAGAAAGTGTTTTATGGAATATAACAAGAAATTCCCAATTTTTCCAATAAATTTCAGATTTTTGGCTGGGGAAATTCTAAGAGTTTGAGCTGGAATTTCATGGATTTGATTACTTCATTGTGTTTAGAATGAAAAATTGTGTAGGGAACAAGCAAAAGATGACATATAAAGTGCCACGCCCTTACCTTGTTTTAACTTTTTTTCACAGTATTCGTGGAAAATGATATGCGGTTCGGTGGGTAACACAGGAATAACATGAATATACTGATAATAAGTGCATGATTACATAAATTCCCCATATGGGTTCGTACATAATAATTACCATCAATGTAGCCGCACAAGGCTACTAGGGTGTCTAAATCTGTCCGAATGAAATGGAGACATCTTCTTGTCTTCGTTCCACCACCGCAATCCTCTCATACGGTTCTTTGCATTGTTCTCAGCATATATTCTATCTTCTCCTGTCTAAATTGTTGGTAGGGGAGGGCGAGATTCGAGAGAATCTCAGTAGAAAAATAATACCAATATGTATGTACGATAAATGTTTAATGCATAACATGGTTGCATCACATAACTCATGCTTACACAATGACAAATCTGTAAGCTCAATACTTCGAACAATATACTTATGGCCATATCATAAATTGAAACATAGCTTCAAATCATTCATACATATTTCACATAATCAAGCAAAGCAAAAACACGCACCAACGCCCCAACACAAATACCCAATACATGTAGGAAAGGTAAGTTCCCTACCTTAACCCTTTTCTGCCTCGAAACATGTTCCTCGTAAAGCGTGTCGTAGCTCAACTCACAACTTGGTCCTACAATTCCAAATATACAATTTAGACACTTTCATAGTGTTTCTTGGGGTTATATGAGCCTATTATGAAAATTGACCAAAATGCCCCCGGGGACTCGGCTTGGCCCCGCCATACCCGATCCTACTGTACTTTTCCTGAAATTTTGACATAGGCTATTCTAATATATTTTCGCCCAAGGAATTCATTTCTAGACTTAGATTATCAAATTCAATGTCAAATTACAAAAATACCCTTGACAGCCTTACTTTAAGGGTTTCAGAGGTGTTTTCCTAATTATGCTTTTTTAGCCTTTTTCTGAAAAAGTGATCAACTGTAACCCCACCTAATTTTCACTCCTAAACTCAATGGAACCATCAAATCATTAAAAATCCATCTCTAACCCCTCCAAACTAGCCTTGGCCAAAATTCTCAATCCCCCAGGAAAAATTGGGGTTTTTCGGTTTCGGCTTCATATACATGTTTCTTTCTACTCCTAACCACTTTATTAACCATTACATTAGGTTACAACTAACATTAAGACCCAATTTGGGCAGCATAACCCCTAGTTCATGTCATTTCCAAACTTTAAAATCAAGGCAATCCAGTGGAATTTCACTGATTAAATTGCCTACAGCAGCCAGAATAAGCAATATACGAAAGTTTGGAAGTTACCTCTAGCTCCTACTAGCTTTTTCTTAAGGTAGATGAAAACCCTAGCCTTAGAACACCTAAATTTATGCTTCTAACACCTTACAATACATGAAAGAGAAGCTTAGGAACAAGGTTATACGCGTTAGGTACGAATTAACTGAAGAAATTGACCTACCTCGTGAGATTTCTTCTCTTTCTCTCTCTAAAATTTCTCACACCTTCTCTCTCTTGTTGCAGTTGAATGGCAGGGTTTTGGGTTGATGGAAGAGGTGGATGATGATTTAATATAATATAATATTATTTTATAATTATTTACTAAATTTCCAACAATTTTGGATTTTTACAAAATTCTGGTAGATTTCTACCCAAACTTTGAAAAATCATAACTAATTCTAGAAAACTCCAATTGGAGTGATTTCAAAGCATATAGAACCCTTATTGAGTCTAGTTGCAAGGAAAAATATATAATTTTACTAGATGGAATCACAAGATTCCTAGAATTTCAATCTTTGGATATTGTTCCAGAAATTTCACAGTTTTTTTGTGCTGACTTCAAAAATTCATAACTTTTGGTATATAGGTCTAATTGAGTCATATAACATATCAAATTAAAGCTTAGGATGTATAATTTTACCTTGTAAAATTTCATAATTTTTTCTCATCATTTGATCATACAAAATCACATGATTAGCTCACTACCTTATAGACAATTTCACCAAAAACATAATTACTTTCTCCAAAATTCACCATTTTACTTTCTTTAATACCCCAAAGATATAAGAATCGTTATGGATTAAATTTGGGCTCCTACTAAACTGGGGCTTAGCAGTCTACTTATTTCAGGCTTATTTTCTAACCTCGAATATCAAAATTCGGTGTATTACATAAAGGCTTTAGGACGTGAAATGACAATTTTGCCCCTAAAACCCTAATTTGTGGTTGCCAAGGGTATTTTGGTAATTTGAGAGTAAATTTCTCAAAACAGATGTCAAAAATGGATTATACATGCAAAATTGTGTAGAAATAGCCTGGGTCATAATTTTTGGTGAAGTACAACTATATCGGGTATAAAAGATCGGATTCCTAAGGGCATTTTAGTAATTATGCTTTTTTAATCAAGATAACCAACCAAATGAGTTCAAAAATAAGACATGAATGAGTAATAACTCATTTATTATAAATTTGGAATTAATAGGATTTAACAATAGCCCAAGTTGGACAAAAGATTATTAGATCATATTAGCTAGTAACGAAAAGGATTTCAGGTAGTAACTCTATCTTTCACACACTATGTGATTATTTACATGCTGTGTGTTGCCATGTTCTATGATATGAATGGCAGTTACAAAACCTAGCTGTGGTGTGGGAAAAGCATAAGTACCACCCGGTGGGAAAAGCACAAGTACCAACTAGCTCATTTAGGACCCATCAGAGGTAGTGAGACAGGCAGGGATCAAACAGTCATTTGATCCTGAACAGAGTGCACAGTTAAGTTTGTAGTATAATTGTTCTGTTACACTATATGATACATTGCATGTTTATTTTTTGCATTTTAAGATTGATTGCGTGTTACTATTGAGATTCTTATAAATTTCACCCCTTTCCAAAAATTTAAATTATTTAGCTGGAAGAAGTGGCTCAAAGGGTAAGGATGTTAATACCGGCAATTGAGAGTCCGATCCTATGCAAGCTATGGTGTTCGTATCTTTTGATATTTTGGATATTGTAAATATTTTGTTTTAAACCCTGTGGGGATTCCTGTAATATAATCAAGTACTCTATATCAATATGTATATGCTATTTTTGTTTGCCTACTGAACTACGCATTGTTACTCTGATAATTGTCAAAATATGGAGGGCTTTGACACAAGGAGCCATATGGCTAGAGAAGTTCCCTATGAGTAACTGGCAAACAGTGGTGAATAGAAGGATCCAAATGACAACATCTTATTATGCAGATCTTAAGTATTACAGTAAGGTGAAACATACATTTGATGTATCTCTGTGAGAGATATGCTTTTAGAGAAGGAAAGCAACAGTTCAATGACCTTTTGCTGACAGGATGTTGGTAGATCCCTTATTGAGCCCGTAGCTTGATATTCATTGAGTTAGTAAAGATCTTGGGGCGCAAATAGAATATAAGGTCTTGAACTTCTTATATATGAAGATAAAAAAAATAGTATGTATGTATGTTATTAGTAAATACATGTAAGCTATGCAATGTTGTATGTCATACAAGTCAGAAAAGGTTGGTTTACTCACAAGAACAACCGTCTTTCCACATTTTGCAAGGGCATGGGAAAGTAAGATAAACAAATGATCACCATGAGATGGTTAAGAAGAATATTTACGTTTGAGTTGCCTTAGTTAAACTAAAATGAGATCCATATGTATATATACATAGAAAATGGATTGAAGCATGAATAGAGACCTAGAGCCAGGCAAAGAACTCTTTTTTCACAAATGAGATTGCAAAAGAGTTATTGTGAAAAAGGGTTTTGGTTTAAATGTTGACTACATTTTGGAACTTATGTCTCTACGGTGAAAAAAACAAAATCAACATATGCCACAAATTGATCACCGTAGCATGCAATTCATATTGCATGTGCTTAAGAGTTAGACTGCAACATAGGACATAGATGAAAGATCCCTGGTTCACTATAGTGTGAGTCCCAGTAAGGAAAAATCTTTCCATGATGCCTTTAGAACTTAGGCAGCATCATGAAAACTTGGTTTGGTGACAGCTACTTTAGCTGAAGCTTTATGATCACACATGATTTGGTCGGATGAGTGAAAACTAGGAAAGTGGCCAAGTCAAGATGGACTAATTTTTTGTTAAAAGGGAAGATTTACTCCTAGATCTATGAGTTGTACTAATATCTATGGTCGACCCCTTCCTAGTTCTATGTGTAGCTTGTAAGTGTGGATACTATAGGCATGGAAGGCAATCTAAGTTAATCAATATATTAACTTAAGAGGAATTAGATTTGCCATGAGTAATGTGTATGGGAGAATCTGGGGCATTTGAGGCAACGAATAGATAGCTTACAGATACATAAATGGTGTTTTTGGATGCTGATCCGATGTGAGGGATTTCTAGTATCACAAGCACCAAAATTTTGAAGACTTTTTGCCCATACAGTCATGGAAGACACCAAGTATGAAACAAGAAAAAGTAATAGACGCATGATAGGAGGCCCATCAAGTGAGAGTGGGAGATGTTAGACTTTGGGTCTATATCCGCCCTTGATGGGCCAGACTATTTGAGTAGGAAATTATCAAATAATAAATAAATTAGCATTAATTATAGATTTGTTATTTGGGAAACAAGTAATTGTATATTAGGAAATAAATCAAGAATTAATTTCCTGATTATTACTTAGAGGGAAAGTAGGAGTGCATATAGCTTCCTAATTAGTGGTCTCTATAGACCTCTAAAATAAGATGTGCCTCCCTTAGTTAAACCTTACCCCTGCCATTAAGCTATCTGGCAATCTCTCTTGTCTCCTACCATCTTCTTGTTCTGGGATCTGTTGTGCCAGTCCTATTTAGGCTTTAGTAGTCTCTAATAATTGCATGAACATTATTTTGTTCGAGTTATATAGAGTATTGACCCGGATTTGAATATGGATTCGCCTTAGTATGCAAGTCTCTTCTCTCTCCTATTTTTTACTTCAAAAGGCTTCATAATCCATCATGACGTAGTTTAGAGAACTCAATGCCAATATCTCAAACTTATTAGAACATTTATTTTCAAAAAGTAAGCAAATATATATCTCATATACTTGACATTTACATGAATACTGTTACATTAATGTAAAAGCATTATAAAATAAAGTAATACAAAATATCAATCATTTGGTACAAGAGCAAAAAATCACTTCATAGATGCCTTTCCATTTACAAAGTAGAGCTTTTCTACTTATGGTCTGGTCTCTCAGAAACGGAAATCTGATCTCTCTTTTCTCATCATGCTAAGTGAACTATGTTAGTCTCTTCATGTTTGAAGCTCTATGATCCTAGCTTTAAGCACTCCAAGTTAGTCTTTTCAAGCACTGATGATCCTCCTATTTCTTACTTAAGAATTTGAAGAAAAGTAAAGAGTCATCTTGCCTTCCTTGCTTCTTGGCAAATATAGAGGCAATCCCATACTTCCTCCAATTGCCATTTAGGGGTTGTGAAGTTTTGCTCTTCTTGCCAACAATGTTAGCAAGCCTTTTTCTTCGATGCTTGGTATCTACTCCTTTTACCAAGGTGCTTAGATGTCATGACGTTGGTCTCTATCGCTTTACTAAGAAACGTCCACAAGATGCGTCTCATGCTTATGTTATGGGCTTTGATGTAGTTTGTGCCAAAAAGCTCCGTGTATGTAGATGATTTTGTCGAGGGCCTTTGAAAAGACCGTTACTTATAATAATGCATTTAACCAAATCATTTTGAAACTAACCAATCTAGTTAGAGTTTTATAAATGGTTAACCATGATAGAAAATATTTAAACCAAATTTTCTAAAACACTATCATGGTATAAGGACTTAAAGCCACTAATGAAACTGACCATGATACAAAAGAGTGAATATGCCATTCACTCAAACCACTGTTCAAATTATTCACACAAACAAAAACATATTTTATATAGGACTAACAAGCTAACCACATCAGGGTTTAAGGCATAAAACCTGCCTACAAACCCACTACAATAATTTAAGACTTTGGGCCAATAATTATGAACAAAGATACATAGCTTAAAAGCCTTCCCCATACCACTAAACCCTAAAACAAGGTTTTCACAAAAATTTTTCAACAAGTTTACGTAGTGGATCCACTAACAACACACGAATATTTAAGTTGAGGCATAAGGCCCAATGAACTCTCCACAGTTACCAAATAATAGTTGTCCAAAATATTAGAAATCACAAAACATAATTATGGGCCCTAGATGGCAATATAATCATTATTACAACACCAATAACATAAAAAGGCCTATAAGGCTACCAACGCTTATGCCTCTGGCTGCTTCCCTTTGCCCTTATCAGAAATAAAGGGCCCCTGAAAAATATTAACAACAACAGGTGACACGTAGTCCTAGTAACCAAAATTAATTTATAACATATGCAGGATAATAATAAAAGTTAGTGAAGTAGGTTTATATATATATATTCAATTTAACAATCCTCACCAAACAATGTACCATAATACATGTGTGTATACCCACCCGTCCACCATACTCCTCCGTATAACTTTTGGACGCGTTATGGCCTATCATTGCTAGTATACCTAGCCAAAGGTTAGCTAGTCACTTCAAGAATACTTCCCTCCTATGCCACTACTGAGATTCCATAATAGGAAGGTGTCTGTCCAAAATACTTAGCTCAAATTTGGGCTAGGAATGAAAGAGTCAAAGGGCACATAGGTACTCCATAACTCAACCACAAAATTTTCAAAACCCTTTTGCATCAATACAATTCCTAAAATACATTTCCATTATATTATATCTATCATCATAAGCATCACAACCTCGTATACACAATTCAATTACTCACATACAATTTGAAAGTACACTACTTCATTGAACAAGTTCATATACAAAAGTACATATGATTTTCCAAATCACATTTAAATTTAATAAAGAATGTAAGGTTTAGGAAACACCTTACACTCTAGAACAAATAGACAAAATAAATTAACCTCGGTTACCTCAACTCCAAGCTTAACCTTTACTTGAAGTGTTAAGCACAAGCGATCACCAGTCACAAGAAGCTCTACATTAATAATGTAGATACCCAATTAATCACAAGCAACAATAAAAGGAAAAAAATTATACAATTCTTCCAAAAACCAAAATTCCCCTATAACCATTATCCTCAACATTCCAATTTCCTAAGAACATTCCCTCAAGAACCCAATATTATAAATCACTTTTCATAAGCTCAAATTACTTATTAAATATCTTAGTCAACCTTAATAACATTCCCTTCTATCAATCACTCAATTTCACTACTCAAAGTTTCACCTCCAATATACCCATTATCACAATATCATCAATATTAATATTCTAAACTGATTAAACCTCTTTTCTAACTCATATAAGTATAATCAATCATTAAACAACTCCTCAAACCATATATTATCATATCATCACAAACCCTAACTCAATATCAAACCCTAGCTCCATACAACTCAAAATCTAACAAAACCAAACCGATTAAGCCTTTAATATACTCCATATACACTATTATAAAATTGACAGTATATGACAATTATTATCGACCATATATCATGGTTACGAATCTTCATATATGTCAGTGCCTTGGCGTAAATAAATAATAGTTTCAAAAAGTAATTTATTCACTATCTTTTATAATGGTTCTAATATAACACCCATAATGTATTGAGGCTTAGTGAAGCTATGATGTGCATGATATAGGCATAATAAAAAAAATAGGCTCACATAAACAACCATTATATAATTAGTAATGCTAGCATAATACATAACGGTCTAACGCAAACAACTGTTACTTATTCAGCAACATACATAACAATTTTTATGTAATAACTATGGCTTTCAACAATAATAAATAATGGTATCGCATAGGCAACTGTTATTTATGTAGTAACATAAATAACAGTTTGTAAGTAGGAACCATGTACTTTTATAATACATGGTAGTTTTTATATAATAACTGTGATGTATAGATGTTATACTCTTCAAGTGATAGTTTTTGAGCTAGTTGGCTCGTCTGTATATAATAGAATAGTACCTCCCACAATGAGATGCCATGCAATTTAGGATAGATCAAGACATTCCTGGCTTTGTGGTAAGAATCAATGGCAATTGTTAACCTATAATTGTGTCTCTTCACAAGAATTAATCTTGGAAAACAAAGACTATGGGGAAAAATGAATAACATTATTGGAAAAGGTAGTATGCAAACCCTTTCCAATAGGGATATTCATCTTTTTTTACTTAGTCATTGTTTTCCTGTCTCAATTATTGTGAAGAGACGCGAGGTGTATGTCAATACTTACATTACTAGATATATAGGTCAGGAGTGCAACTGATTCCAGTCATAAAGCCTGGAAAATTTTGATTTGTCCCAAATTGCATAGCTGCTATATGTGGGAAGCACTACTTTATTAGATAGAGTCAAGTCCAAGTAGCTCAGAAACACTCACATTGAGGAGTCTAAGACTGATCCCATATTGTCAAATTTCATAGGTTCAACTTGGTGCCACTTGATCAATACAAAAAAATGAGAACTATTCTCTTAGGGATCCATATCTATGGAAGTTATTTTCAAAAAGATCAATAGAGTATGAACCTTCAATCAAAGCAATCGGTTGACAACTTCCTGTAACAGGAAAATAACATTAAATAAGAGCAATAATGGGTTTTCCACAAAAAAAAATAACTTTACAAAAGCAATTTAATGTCACCTTGAATGTTTTATCACGTCATGACTTCACAAAAGCTGGTATTTAACACCTGAAGATAATACTCGAATAACATGAAATGTTTTTCTCACACTTCACTTCAAGTCACTACTCGAGTATGCAGAGTTATTTAGAAGAAAAATTTCAAGTCACTACTCAAGTATGCAGAGTTATTTAGAAGAAAAACTTCAAGTCATTACCCGAGTAAGCTATACAGAAAATTTATGTTTACTCGAGTAAGCACTCGAGTAACAAGGCAATCAAACTTGAAGTGCTCTCGGCCTTGAAATCCTGCCAACATTACTGGAGTAAAGCATCGAGTAACCTAAAGTTTATTTGAAAGTTTACTCAAGTTGATACTCGAGTAACCTATGAAGTAAAGGGTGCTATACTCGAGTAAGTACCCGAGTAAACAGGTATTTCCAAAGGTTTGAAATTGTGTTTACTCCATGCACTACCTGAGTAATGTAATGTTCATTTGTTAATTTGTAGTTTATCATTACTTTCACGATGATACTCGAGTAAGTACTCGAGTAACCTTTAATGAATACTCGAGTGGCTACTCGAGTATGCAAGTTCAGATTTTGAGAATTCATTCCAACATTCATTGATTTATTTCCTATATGATTAACCCTTCATTGTATTAGTATTATTAGCATATCAACAGATAAACAATGAAGAGATCTTACTAAATAAGGAAAGTCAAATGAAACGTTCAAATGCCACCTACCGCCACCTACTGCAAATAGATATTTTTCAAATATTGGAAAAGTCAACAGTGGCTGTGCACACTCTAACGGGCATGAAGGAAAATGTTCCAATGGTCACTACCAACACATCTATATATATGGGAACATCCAAACAGAGAAGATAACAAGAACACACACGAACGCATTATCAAGCTCATTACTCTGTTTTACATTATACTTGTAATTCTATGCTTCAGTGATTCTTATTCACTCTGTGAGAGAGATATTTCATTCAAACTCAATATTTGTTATTGAGGTAACTTAAGGTTATGGAACCTTGAGTTGGGATTGGATTACAACTTGTAAGGGGGAGCGAGTGTCCAGGCGAAGGAACTTGCTTGTACTGAGGTGCCAAGAACCCACTGAATCTTGGAAGTTATAGTGAAACTTTCAGAGAATCTCCGAGGACTGGACGTAGGTCAAAGTGGTTATGGCCGAACCAGTATAACTCTCGATGTACACTTCGATGATATTTCTCCTTACTCTTTATTGCTTTATATTCACCATCAATTTTTTATATTTGCAACGAAATTTTAGTATCACCCAATTTACCCCCCTCTTGGGTGAAACGCTTGCTCTAACATAACTAAACTAGGTTATTCATCACATCGCTATTAATCTTTTTAGAAGTAACTTCTGGAGATATGGATACCTTCGATCAAAGTAATATGTTGCCAACCTCTTGTAATAGGAAAGGAACCTTTGATTAGAACAATGAATTTTAAAAAAAAACATAAATTCATAAAAAGAAATTTAATGTCACCTTGAATGCTTTATCGCGTTGTGACTTCACAAGGGCAACCTAATTGGCCAGGTTGAACACTATAAATAACAGGAGATGTGTTAGTGCAAGTGTTTCACCCAAGAGGGGGGTGAATTGGGTGATACCAGAGTTTCGTTGCGTATAAGAAATTTAACAGAATATTTAAAGCAGTTGAGAGCAAGGAGAAATATCACCGAAGTGTACATCGGGAGTTATATCGGTTCGGCCACAACCACTTTGACCTACGTCCAGTCCTCAGAGCGTCTCTGAGAGTTTTACTATATTCTCCAAGATTTAGTGGGTTCTTGGCACCTCAGTACACAGCAAGTTCCTTCACCTGGACACTTGCTCCCCCTTACATGTTGTAATCAAATCCCCAACTCAAGGTTCCGCTACCTTAAGTTGTCTCAATAACAAATATTGAGTTTGTAATGAAAAACTCTCTCACAGAGCAAATATATAATCACTGAAGTATAATGAATGAATATAAGAAAAACAAAGCACTAAAAGTGTGTTGATCAATGTATTCTCAGTTCTTGTGTCCTGTTTTCTTTTCTTTGATTGCTTCATATATATAGAGATGATTTGTAGTGTCCGTTGGAAGCAATTCAAACATGTCAGTTAGAGTCACACAGCAAGGGTTGACTATTCTTTGAATTTGAAAACTATTCATTTGTGGTAGGTAGCGGTAGGTGAACGTTCGGACACTTTATTTAACTTTGCTCTTCTTGCATGATCTCTTCATTGTTTCTCTACAAATGTACTTAGAATACTAATGCAATGAAGGGTCAATCATATAGATAACAAATCAATAAACATTCGATTAAAAACATAATTTCTGGACTGCTTTACTCGAGTGGCTACTTGAGTGATCAAGTTTGTTACTCGTGTAGTCCCTCGAGTAATCTTATAAAAAATATGGCTGTGACCAATTCACCATTTTTCAAAAGATATTACTCGGGTAAGACATGGAGTGAGATATATTACAAACCTTGGAAATACCTGATTACTCGGGTGGCTACTCGAGTGGCTATGTCTTTACCTTCACACGTTACTCGAGTGCTGACTCTGGTAATCTGGTTACTCGAGTGGCCTTCGCTTTTCTTCACACCTTACTCGAGTGGTCCCTCGAGTTGCATTTCTTGGCCGAGAGCTACTGGAAGATTTTTACCTTGGTTACTTGAGTGGTTACTTGAGTGATGCCTTTGCAAATCATGTTACTCGAGTGGCTACTCAAGTAATGGTCTATATAACTTTACAGATTACTCGAGTAGTCCCTCGAGTAACTTTATCCAAATTTTGGCAGTGCTTCACTAGATGAAATTCTCCTTGATTACTCAAGTGGCTACTCGATTAATGGCTTCCCTTACTCGAGTGGCTACTCGAGTAAGCCTTCACAGAATTGGTTCATCACTCCAGTGCTTACTCCAAGTAATGTTGTGCCACTTTGTTCAATTTTATTTGTTTGTTATCAAATTCTTTTATATCATTGATCCAATCTTTGTTATCATCAAAACATATGGGATCTAACAAGATGAACCTTTAATTAGAGCAATATGTTTTTCAAAAATAAAAGAGCATGGCTAATGTCAAAACCTAGGTAAGCAACATAAAGTGAATGCAGAATGGATAATGTCAAATGGATGAGGGAAATCATACCTATAAATAAGGAGAACATATCACCAAAAAATGAAACTTAGCTAGGGCTCTTGAATGAAAATGTGAGTTTGGGCAAGTAGAAGTAACTCGAGTGATAGTCACTGAGATAAGTGTCAAGTGTATTCACTAGTGCTGCTATCACTTAGAAGTCGAATAAAGGCTTTTGATAGTAGGATTCGACTAGAGCTGGCAATCAAGGCCTACCCTTGACATTAGGCCCTAGCCCTTCTAGGCTCGAGGAAAGAAAAATTGCTGTTTTTCAAGCCCCGGCCCGAGAGCATACTGACTAGGGTCGAAAGCCCTTTCCACAATTTAACTTGTTTTTCTGCATTTTTTAGAGAAATATAATTAGTAAATAACAACAATTAAAGCTTTAATTTAACACATAAATGTTGTCAACATTAAGGTTTAAACAACATGTCTCATGCAATAAACAAAGTTACTAATTCATAATCAAAGATAAAATAGTTACCACAAATAACTCACACAAAGCATAAGAAGGCAAGAAGCTAACCATTCTAAGCAACATGGGTATGACGACTATTATTTTCATCTTCTTTGCCACTATCATCAATTTCAAGGACATTTGTTTATTCTTCACTTTATGTAGTAGCCTCTACTAGATGGGTAAAAATATCAAGAACCTTCAAAACAAGGACCTGTTGTAAGCCTACGACCTTTGAATTTATTCGAGAATGGATGAACTTCTACCTTTAACTTCGACAGGGTGCAAGACGGGGATGAATAGTCGAACAGAGGGAGCACCAAGTAGCCGCTGACTGCTGAGTTGCCGACTGGAGAGCTAGCCATAGAAGGGACGATTTTCAGGCACAATGGATATTGGGAGTTGATCATAAATTCAAAGCCTAGATGAAGTGAGATTGAGTCGGTAAGAGTATGGAACCAACTGAGTCTGAGAGAGAAAGTGAAATGCCATGGGAAATTTGGCAATTTTAGGGTTAGGGTTTTAGGCAGGAGGGGCATGGGTAGGGGGTAGGGCAACTAGGCAGCAGGGTAGGGCAAGTAAAAAGAAAAAAAAATTAATGGGCTTAAATGGGCCAGTCCTTTTAAGCCTTCGACCCTATTGGGCTGGTCTTTAGGCCCGACTTCCTTTAGATGCTCCAATTTATTCCCCGACCCTTGACTTCAAAGGGTAAGCCCGACGGGCTCTACCTGATTTCCTGGCTCTAGGTTAGACTAAAAATGACCCTCGATGATCGGAAAAGGCAATAGGAGTAGTAGGATTATGATATTAGATGGTTTCTTTCAACCAGCTAAGTGTGAAGTATATTCTGTTTCAAGTGTTTAAATAGAATAAGAATGGTAGGGGTTTTTGGGTTATTGTGCCTAAGACTTTACAACACACTTTTTTTGCAATAATTGTGAAGTATGTTTTTTATGAAAAGGCCATAGTTAATGGTTTATTGTAAGAATTGTTATTTATTTGATAACATTTATTATGGTTCCTTGTTAATAACTGTGAGGTATATTATATTTTTTAACTTTTTTGGTCTACTATTGCCTAAATAATTACATTTTTATATTTTATAAAAATAAAACAAAGAAAATGTCACCCTTTGGTGACTTCTTTCTTGATAGATGATTTGAGGTCTGTTGCTAATTTTAAAACTTTATTTCATTCAATTTGAATGAATCAAAAGTTCTGAAAATTCATAGCATACCTTACATCATCACGCTACTCGTTATTAGAGGAGTAGCTTGAATCATATGAGAGTATGTCAAGATCATGGTGGACAATCTCATACTCATCAAGAATGGGATTAGCCTTTCCTACTTATACTTGACAAATATGCGGTCACCCTCCTAATGACATAGTCAATGCATCATCATGACTCATCATTGCCTCTACTTGAGGGTGTAGAGGATGTGGTGGCCGATGATAAGTAAAATATTTCCACATTTATTTTCCCTCATATAATGATTTTGTGGACAATATTTGAGTTTAATATAATAAATTTAGGTGTAATTGATAAATAAATAATATTTTTTTGGGAATAAATAGTATTTTAAAAAATAAAATAAAATAAAATAAAAAATACGGAAGATACTATAGCAACGGAAGTACTATAGCTTAGCTAAGGGAAACAACTACTTTAGCGGATGAAAAGCACTGAAACAGGTCAGGGCACTTCTCACTATTCACCGAATTCATTGTAGCAGATGTCGACATACACTGAAGCAATTCACTGTTCACCGCATGGGGAAAAACACGTTTTATTGTAGCGGTTCACTGTAGAACGAGGTTTACTATTTAGATCACTATAGCATACACTTTTCATGCCTATGAATAGATATCCTTGGTCAAGCAAGAGGAAAGAGAGGGAGAGAGGTAGTTATTTCCTTCTCAGAGAGTTCTGTATAAATTGAATTATTTTCTAGATTTAATTTCATGCATTGTATTATTTTTTACATACCTCCATCATAGAAGGCTTAGCTAATCCTCTTTTATGGATGGTATAGGTTGCCACCTACATGGAAGGTTTTACCTCCTAAATGGACGGCTAAATTTCTCCATTTTTCATGCATCTTTTGGTTGTATATTTATATTTTAGAATTTAATATTCAAGTTTTATGCAGTATTTATAAGGTTTTCATTCTAGTTTTATGTAATGTTAATTTATTTTTATTTCATTTTTAATTTCATAATGACCTAAATTTCTATTTTCCTAGAGTGATAATGTAGCTTACTAATAATGGATTGAATCTTAACTTATTAAATCTAGTTTTAATTTTTCCTTCGTGATTGAGTTTTAATTATTATTCTTAATGCTTTCGATTGATTGGCTATCTTTTGAATGATTTCAATATGCATGTTGAGATCGGAAGGAGATGCATGTGTGTAGATCCTATAATTAAAACCATAACTTGTGTAACCCCCTCACCGTAATTACATCCGGATTACGAAATTTAAGTGAAATAGAGACCAATAAGATGAAATAACAATTTATATTCCCACATTCAAGAGATGGGGTATTTTGAAAATCAGTTCAAAACATATATATATTCGTGGTCTCGCATTCACATGCGGATATAATTACCAGAGAAATCAGAGTACATAATAAATATCAAAGTGCGGAAACCAAAATCCCGGCAAACCCCGGGTTACTACATATATATCATGGGTTTAGTTGTTTTCCCATAAAGGGGATTACACAATCAAAATAATTATTTACATCTATGTACACTTGGCAATCCCAATCCAAAGTAAGGATAACCAACTATCCCAAAGTCCTGAATGTCCCTAAGAGCTCCTAACCACTCCGGGTTGGTCGCTTCTCCTTCGAGTCACTTGCCCTGACTGAAAAGGTTAGTCATATGGAAAGAATGAGATTCTAAAGAATCCCAGAGCAACAAGTCACTCATACAATATATAAACAGAAAGCATGTATGTTCATCATATTCAGCAGCTTCACAATGATCTCTGGCTCGCGCCACATACGACAGCACTCACGGCTGTAATCACAATGCACTACGCCCACTTTCGTGGTGAACACTATGCCAGCTTTCGCTGTAATCACTATGCACAACGCCCGCTTTCGCGGTGAACACTATGTAGCAGCAACACAAAGCACAAAGCACAAGGCACCACAAAGCATCTCAAAGCACGATGTATCACTAGGCTCCACAAGGCATCTCAATGCACAAAGTATCACAAAGCAGCAACAGCAGCATCCACACAATGAATGACAGACAAACATACAATACATTTACACAAAGTATAAGAGAAAAGTCGCTACCTGTATCTTTCCTGACAATCTTTGGCACAGTGGGCTCACGCGTTCGGCAGATATCAAATCCTATACCAAATTAGGGACAATTGATCAATCTCTCTTCCAATTACTTATTTCCATAATACACTAAGTTGGTTATCATTTAGGACTCTTAAGAGGCCCCAAATGCCTCTAATAAAAGGCCTAAAAGGTTGGGAAACCATAGGTTGAAGGTCACTTTTCGAAAACACTAAGTGCTGGAACATAGGCTTGGGCCCCGGCCCACCATTCCTTGGGCCGCGGCCCAAAGATGGTCAGAAGGCCTTGGGCCGCGGCCCACCACTCATGGGCCGCGGCCCAAAATAGGTCAGAAAGGCTTGGGCCGCGGCCCGCCACTCTTGGGCCGCAGCCCAGAAATTTCCTGACTCTGGGCTGACTTCAAAAAACCATAACTAATTCTAGAAAAATCGAAACGGAGTGATTCCAAAGCCAAATGAAAGGTATATAAGTCCTATTTCAAGGAAAAATATAGCCTCTCACTGGAAATCACTACAAAAATACAGAATTATCAAAAACTACACACTACTCCAAAACAGAGTTCTGTTTTCATCCCAAACTTTGGACAATCATATCTCACAGAATTCTTAACAAAATGACACAAAATATATGTCCATTTTGAAGCTTGGGATGTGAACTTTAAGACTGGAAAGTTTCACAATTTTCCAATACCATTTGGTCACTCAAAACGCTCGTCCAAACTGACAGCAAAAAACAAAGCTTAACAAAACAGATTTTCCAACTTTTCCCAAGTGACCCAAATGAATCCCAATCAATTTCTATCTATCCAAAATGCATCAAATGTTCATATATATCCAAACTCAATCATTTCCAATCATCAATCATAATGAACTTCATATTTCCAGAAATAGGCATAATTAGGGCAAAAATTCCAGATTTCACCAAACTTAGCCAAAGCTCACAAACAACATACCAAAATGCTCTAAATGCCTACCTCTTTACTTTGCCCAATCAAGAACTTTGATTCCTCAACTTCCAATTTCGAGCAAGTCACCAAGCACCACTTCTCAAGATTCTACAACCATCAGAATGTAGCTCTCATTGAGATGAACAATATTATAGAAGAGGTTTTGAGCAAAGGAGGAGTATTTCTTACCAAAGATCAAGCTTTCTTCTTCTCTTTCCAAGCTCAAACCAGCGCCAGAAATGGAGGAAGGAGAAAGAGAAAATGAGAGGGAGATGATGATGATGAAGCCTTTCTCTTGCTTGCACACACATACACTCCACCGAAAAGGAGAGAGAGAGTGTGGGAAAAGTGGTGTTTTATCACTTAGTACATCATCCAATGACCACCATAATGCCACTTGTCATCATCTACTCAATTCCCTCTATAAGCTCACATAGATGCAACACATAGGATTCCGACCCACGGTCAAGGAATCACAACCATTGATCTTAAATACCACATGTATTTATTCTCAAAAATTCATATTACATTGATCCCAAATGTATTTAAATCAAGATAATTACAATAATTATCGGGGTCATTAGCCCTAATTACAAATCGGGATATTACAACTTGCATATGAAATAGGAATACATTCATATGAGTTGTATAGCCTTAATGAGTTCTATAAATCTTAATGCATAATTAATTGCTTAAATTCATAGAGGAATATATTGAATTAGCAATTACTTATAAAATTGTTGGCCTTGGAAGAGGTTAGTAATTAAATTAGGGAAACTCGACTATTAATCATGTGGAATAAATTGGGCTAGAATAGATAAGTGATTTAATCCGGAGTTTGTTAAGTGAAATCTGACCCCTAGGTCTTTTTCTTATAGTTGCTTTCATATTATTTGCACTCATATTTAATCATTTCTTTATTTTGTACTTTCAATCACCAACTAATCGATCGATTAAATAGAATTAAAATTACTCATTTTGGTACTTAGTGATCAATCCTTATAGAAACATTACTCTACTCACTTCTGTATTACTTGATTACGATAGTGTACATTTGCACTCTTTAATAGATCATCTAAACTTGTAACAAGGAATACTCTAATGTTTTGTCTGAAAAAAAGATGAACTCTGTAAAAGTGTGTAACATGCAAATTATACAAACTCTTTCAAAAGAAGCAGCTAGCTGCCTCATCTCCTACGTGTAATTAACGGAATTTCCACTTGTTCCGCACTTTGCGCATATGTACCAAATATAATGAAGCATGAAGGTATGCCTATACAACATTTAAAAGTAATGTCCACATGGTAAATACTCACCCCAGTCTAAAATATAAATCTCTCTCAACCTTTTCATCAAAATTAGTTTTAAATTGAAAACAAAAATTGAAATAAAAAATTCTGTTAACTCATTAATTTTGTTTTAAATTGAAAACAAAAATTTAACTTTTACCCACCTATTCATGAGAAACATTTGATAAATAAGTATTAATTAATGTTCAAGTGACTTATATTATAAACTAAATAATCTTTCAAAAGCGACTTATGTTGTGAATAAGAGAGCCTGTTAGTTTAATAACGCTAACATGAATCCAAGTTCTACCATTGATATAAGGTCATTATTTGTGAATAATTTATAAATACATCTTAAAATATTATTCCCGTTCTTGAATATTAGAGAATTTTGAGAGAGTTGTTTTGTTCTAAGATTATAATAAAAACTTGGCTGATGCATTAATTGCATTTTTTCACTGATATAGTACTTTTAATATATTTTACCATATCAAAAAAAAAATCCTTAAATCTTATTGATTATTTTGTATTAAAGTTTAATAACTTTCTAATTTGCCGTATTTAATATATAATCAACTAAAAGTATGAAGTCTATACAATACTAAATAAAAGATAACATTGTACATTCATGTGTAAAATTTAATGATGTGATTTATAAATAGGAAAAAAATATTCTCCCTTTATTTTATAAATGGGATTAGAGGAATATAATATAACTAATAATTAAGATTCATTAAATATAATATATAAGTACAGACATTGGATTAACGGCATTTGTGAAAGTAATATCAATCTGTGACATATTTGACATATATAGATAACTACTTTTCATAATCTTAGCGAGGTAATTACTTGTGAAAACAATTGCTAAAAAAATAGCTTTCATTACAAAATTTATTACTCAAACGTATATAAGGTTCCAATCCTTGAGCAATTATAAAACTTTTTTAACTGTGTGCAAAATATCTTTAGCTATATTTAAATACAGTGATGTGAAATGGGAAGGGGGAACGAGAATAGAAAGGAGGGAAGAGAGAGAAAAGGGAAGATATAGAGGAAAGGGAGGAGGCAGTAAAAATAGTAATTTTGTTATGGTTAAGAGTCAATTATATCTTAAAAGTTTACATACAAAAAAATAGTTAACTAGCAGCATAATTTCGTCACTCAATTGACTTAGCAACGGAATTATGTCAATACTAAATTAGTGATGACCTATTTAGCAATGGAATCATCAAATTCCTTTGATAAATTCCATCGCTAATCCACTTTTTTTTTTTTTTTGTAGTAACAAACTATGGTTATTCAGAAAATATTTGGTTCAATGTTGTCCTAGAAGTATTAGAAAAACACCACTGTTGCCCTACTCTAAAAGCATCCAAACAGACGTTTGCCACATATGACCTAATGCCACGTATGATTCCACTAGGCATGATCATGCTTTCTTCTATGGTCATTTTTGCCTCGAAAGTTTTTGCAATTGAGCAATGTCACTCTAGAAGTATTAAAAATGCAGCGATGTTGTAACACCCCAAATTTTATTCCACAATATGCCTTCTAAACATTTGTAGCATTTAATGAAATGGAAGCGTGAATTTTAGAGAATATAATTATGTTGCTAGTGAAATTTCCGGTGAAGCAACAAGATTGTCATGTGATTTTGAATGACCAAATGAAGAGTTAAAATTATGAAATTTTACAGGCTGAAAGTAGACACCCCAGTTTTAATTTGATAGGTCATATGAATCATTTGAATCTTTATACAAAAAGTTATGAATTTTTGATATTAGCCTAAAAAAATTGAAAAGTTTCTGGAACAGCATCCAAAGAATTTAATTCTGGGAATTTTGTGCTTCTAATTTACTAAAGTCTATATTTTTCTTGAAACTAGACTTAATAAGGGTTCTATAGCTTTTGGAATCGCTCTGATACAATGCCTACAAATTTAGTTATGATTTTTCAAAATAAGGCAAAAAATCTGCTAGAATTGTTATTAAATCTGAAAATAAAGAAATAATGTGATGGCAAGTTTTGAAATTATGAGGTACATGGAAAATTCATTTGGGCTAATGGAAGGACCTTCTACATGTCATTTACACGGGCCAAGAGAGGGAAAATACTAGTTGCAATATAATTTGGCTTATGGCATAAAGCTTATGTACATAAAGTCCAAACTATTGATTTTTGGAATTTTGGAAATTGATAAATGATTAAAGTAAGATATAATATATTATAAAACACTTCATCCTCTTCCTCTAGCCTCCAAACTGATGTGAAACAGTTAAACATAGAGAGAGAAGAGTTTAGAGAGAGAAGGAGAAGAGAACTCGCAAGGTAAGCCAATTTTTCCGACGATATAGCACCTAACGCATATAACTCCGCTCATAAACTTCTCTTTCGTGTATTTCAAGGTGTTGGAAGCTCAATTCTTGGTGTGAGGAGTTAGGGTTTTTCGGCCACTTAAGGGAAAAGCCAGAGGGAGCTTGAGGTAACTTCCAAACCTTCGAATATTGATTGTTCTGGCAGCTATGGACAATTTAATCGGTGAAATTTTGCCGAATTGTCTTTGGTTTTAAATTTGGAAATTGAGATGGCCTAAGGGTTAGGCTGTCAAAATTTGATCTAAATAGTAGTTGTAAGCTAATAAAATAGTTGATAAAGTGGTTAGGAGTAGAAAGGAACACGTCTGCGGAGTCGAAAACGAAAAACCCTAATTTTTCCTAGAGTATACCTCAATTATGTCCAGCTCTAGTTAGGGGCCTTAGAGTTAGCTTTTCAGTAATTTGATGAATCCATTAAGTTCATGAGGGAAAATTAGGTGGGGTTATAGTTGGTCACTTTTTTGGAAAAGCCCGAAGAAGCATAATTATGAAAATGCCCTTGAAGCCCTTAAGGCAGGGCTAGTAAGGGCAATTTTGTCTTTTGATAGTGAATTTGGTAATTTTAAATTTAGAAATGGATTCCTTAGATAAAATATGTCAGAATAGCCCCAGTCATTTCAAAAAAAATTCGATCAGACTAGGTACGACGAGGCTGGGCAGGTTCCCCAGGGGAAGTTTGGTAAACTTTCATAATGGGCTCATATTACCACCAGAAACACTATAGAAGTGTCTAAATGGTACATTTTGAACTGTAGGACTGAGTGGAGAGTTGAGCTGCAACACGCTTTATGAGGCATGTAATCCAAGGTGGAAAAGGTTTAAGGTAGGGAGGGAACTTACCTCTCCTACGTGTATTTGATATTTGTCCTGGTGTATTGTTGCATGCTAATGCTTTTCTTGATTATGTGAAACATATATGAATGATTGAAGCTCTATTTTTATTTGTACTATGGCCATAAGTATGTTGTTTGAAACATTGAGCACACAGATATGTCATTGTGTGAACATGAGTTAGGTAATGCAAGCATGTCATGCATTAAGCACTTATCTTGCATGCATATTGGTACTATTTTCCTACTGAGATTTTCTCAAATCTCACACTCCCCTACCAACAAATTAGACAGGTGTATGCAGGGAAGAGAATTATACAAGTGGAACGCAGTGGGGGAATGAAGACGGGAAGATGTCTTCGTTTCACTGGAATGAGTTTAGATACCTTAGAGCTCTGTGCGGCTATAAGGTTTGTAATTATTAGGTACGAACCCCTATGGGAAATTTTTGTAATCATGCACTTGTTGTCAGTATATCTCTGCTATTCTTGTGTTGCCCACCGAACCACATTTCATTTTCCACAAATACATTGAAAAAGGTGAAAATAAGATAAGGTTATGACAGATGTCGCCTAAATTTAATAGTAAAATGAAAAAAAACATATGAAAGATCGATAAAACACAAAATAAATTACATGACAAAGGAAATTAAGGATTTGCTGTTAACCTCATAAAATTCATGTCATTTTAGCACATTTACGTTTAATTTCTCACATTTTTTGGTGAATCCATACATATTTGGGGATACATGTGTAAGAAAAATGTGCCTAGTTGATATTTGTGATAAAGGGATAGAGTTCTTGAGTTAAGTGTGAATATTTTGCCATATTTCATCAACTTTAGCTTTATAGACTTTCTAGTGTTGATAGGTTATCATTTGAGCAACATGTGGAGCCATTTAAAGTGCAAATCAATGGCTAAGAAGTTGGAAAGGAGCTTAAAAAGTCAATACACCATGGAAAAAATAGTAAAAGATGCGATAAGAAAAAGAAGAGCTTTTGGCATCAACCAAAGCATTCTCTGGCCTCAACCAGAAACAAGGTAGAAAGTTTTTTATTGCAACCAACGACAGTAAATGAAGATGTACGTTTTGAGGTCAGAATTGATTCAGGAGCTTTAAACATTGAAATTCATAAACAACATAGTCATTCTTTACTTCTAGGGCGATTTAGAGGAAATTTTAGAGCTTCTCTTTGCTAGGGTTTGGTATTCTTGAAGGAGATTCAATTGGAAATTGAAGATTTGAAGCGATTCAAGCTTATTTCCCATGGTTTTCACTACTACAAAAAACACATGCTGTGGGGCTTAATTTAAAGAATACTATGGCACTTGGGAAGCGTCGTAGCTTTCAACACCGTTAAAACAAGCTATGATGCTTCTTGAATATATGGAAGTGTCGTAGCTTGATTATTTTTTTTAAAATATCACTTCCCACGATGCTTCTCCAGGGAAACACCATAGGAAGTCTTTTATTTTTTTTAAAAAATAATTTTTCATAATTATTTTATTTTCGTGATGAAAACCTCTATTTACAATCCAAAATCCACAATCCACGGCAATTGACAATATAATCTATAGAAAAATGAAATAACATAGCACATATCTTTTGCAATATTGTGTCTTCATGTATCAAGCATCAAATAACTCTAGCATTTAAGTTGCTTAAACTTGAGCCATACACGTTACTTCTAAGGATGATTAAACTAAGTATTATTATATTTGTAAGCTCAAAAATTAAAAAACTGACAATGTATAAGAAGTTCAAGAAAACTTCAAATAAATACCTGAAAAAATCATGATGAGCACACATAAAATTCATGATAGATTTTAACTAAAAGAAAATGTCAACCAAATGTTGAAAAAAGAAAAACACTTATAGGCTAGGGAGCTTCTAAAGGCGACCAAGACAAGGAAAAAAGAACACATGAGAGATGAAGCTTTCTACAGCAACATAGTTATGGGAAATGGGGGAGCTAGAGAGAAAGTGGGAAGATGAAAATGAAACGGAGGGTTATGGAAATTAAATTATAAGGTGGGAGATGCTATAACGTTTTTTGTCAAAACACTGAAGTGTAACATCCGAAATTTTATTCACCAAGAGTATATTGTGATTATTTTATATATTCAATAAAATGATGAATATTTAAGGCTAAAGGAATTAAGTATTGAAAATTGAAAGGTGAATGGTGTTTTCAGTGAAATCGCCTGCGAGACAGTGAGTTTGTCAAGTGGTTTTAGAAGGCCAAATAATGAGCAAAAATTATGAAATTTTACAGGGTGAAATTAGATATCCCGAGCTTTAATTTGATAGGTTATATGAATCATTTTAAGCTATATGAAAAACGATTATGAATTTTTGAATTTAGTCTCAAAAATTTGGAAAGTCTTTGCAGCAGTGGTCAAAGAAATGAAATCTGGGAATGATATGCTTCTAGCTGACTAAAGTCCATATTTTTTTTCTTGAAACTAGACTCAATAAGGGTTCCATATCCTTTGGAATCACTCTGAAATGATATCTACAAAATTAGTTATGATTTTTCAAAGTTAGGGCAGAAAATTTGCTAGAATTGGCATTATTACAAAAAGTGAAAATAAAATGTGTTAGAAATTGATTAATAGAATTAAAGATGCCAAGTGTCAGGATCATATGAAGAGGGGATTAAATTTTAATGGATTTGTATGAGCACATGTCAAATTTCATTAAATAATGCTACATAGACATAGTAATTATGGTTAATGATGAAATTGTACACTACCTTGAGTGTGAAGTTGGATTAGTTGGACTACTTGAGTGCAAGGTTGAGTGCAAGGTTAGGCGCAAGGTTGGGTGCAAGGTTGGGCGCATGAATAGAGAAAAATCATTTCACTACTTGAGTGTATAGTTGTTTTAGTTGGAAGAGGCAATTTGGTTAGTGGAGCATGTGAGAGGGGATGGTTTTAAGCCAACCAAATGGGGAGAAAAATTAGTTCCATGCTAAGGGAAGCTAAATGAAGCCATCATGACATAAACTTAAAGGAGGAGAGGATTGTGACAAGTGCCACAATAATAACCCTTGATGAAATCAAATGGTGTAGGATAAAGGGATAAATTTTATGAAGGCTCTTCCTTCCTCTTTCCTTCATACATTTTGGCTAGCACAAGAGGAAAGAAGGGAGAGAGAGAGAGAGAGAGAGATCTTGAAAAGTCTTGAAGTTCTAGAGAGAAGGAACGAAAGCTTAAGGTGTGTAGCAATCTCTTATACCTTTTGCTTGTCATCTTGCTTAGAAAACCTTCTCTAAACCTTTTTCTTCATGGAATCCATGATCTTGAAGACACATCTTGAGCTCAAGGAGAGAGAGAAGAGGAAGCCTAGAGAGAGAAAATCGAAGATCTCAAGAGGTAACTTCATAAATCTTAGATCTATACAAGTATGAAGTTGTGGTTGGTGAATGTTGTTGGATTTGGTGATTTTTGTCAAGTTTGTAAATTTGGAAAAGTCTTAACCCTAAGGGGTTATGCTGCACCATTTTCTTTAAATCATGGTTAAGATGTGTTTAAATGAGTTAATAAAGGATTAAAAGTGGAAAAGTACAAGTTTTGGAAGCTAAAACACAAACGAGCATTTTTCCATTTTTTTGCCTAAGTTTTGGCCAGAACCAGAACAGGGGAAAAGAGCTGGATTTTCATGAAATAGATGGTTCTATTGGATTCAGTGAGCAAAAATATATGGGGTTACAGTTGGTTACTTTTTCGAAAAAGGCAAAAAAAGCATAATTACGAAAACGGCACTAAAACCCTAAATCGAAGCTGTCAAGGGTATTTTCATAATTTGACAATGAATTTAGTGATTCTGAGCTAAAAAATGTACTCTTTGGGTAAAAGTAAGTCAGGATAAACCTAGCCAAAATTTTGAAAAAGCGTGTCATCGGGTCGGGTACGACTGGGCCGGGTCGGCGTTTTGGGGGCATTTTGATAAAATTTCACCATAGACTAATATACCACAAGAAACACTATAGAAGAGTCTAAATTGGTACTTGGATAGGTTATGACCTATTTCTTGTACATTTAATATTTTAAGACCAAGTCGAAAGCAAGAAGCGACACATTTTACGAGGCACACTAAAAAGGGATTGATAAGACCTTGAGGTAGGAACATTATCCTTCATACATCATGCCATAGTTATATGCTTATGTGGATGCCATTGTTTGTAAATGTGCTTTATTAATCAACATGATTTGCCTAGAGAGGGGCAGTTAGTGCCAGAGGTGTACTTATACTGGGAGTTGGTGACAACCCAACTAGGAGTAGATAGTAGGGCTGGGCCCTACTCATATATATATGATGATGATGTGTTACGATAATGTGTTTATTGTTAGATCTCATGTTTTGATGATAACAAAGAATGGTATGAAAAAGATTTGATTAATAAATAAGTTTGAACAAAGTAATAATAGGGAAAAGCATCACCTGAAGTAAGCATTGGAGTAATGGAGAAAGGCAGAGAGAAAAAGCTAAGAAACTTGATCAGAATCAAGTTTTTTAAGGCATTACTCGAGTATGTACTCGAGTAATGAGACAAAACTTGAAGTAACAAGAGACACCTTCGAGTAATAGTGTAAATATTTTCAAGTTGCTCTCGGCCTGCCAATGATACTCGAGTAGTTACTCGAGTAACCAGGTAATTCACTTGGAGTTGCTCTCGGCCTGCCAATGTTACTCGAGTAACCATGTAAAAATCTTCCAGTTGCTCTCGGCCTGCCAATGATACTTGAGTATGTACTCAGTCCCCTGTTCCAAGAAATATGTTGCTTTCGGCATTTTGAACCATGCCAATGTTACTCGAGGAGCTACTCGAATAACTCATTGTGGTAAGCAAAAATCTAAAGGTAGTACTCGAATAACTTGTTTTATTTTTTTATTACACTTCACTCGAGGCACTACTCAAGTATGCAGGTATTTAATGACTCATTTTAAGTGGATTACTCGAGTATGTACTCGAGTATGCAGAGTTATTTTTGAAGAAAAACTTCAAGTCATTACCCGAGTAAGCTATACAGAAAAATTATGTTTACTCGAGTATGTACTCGAGTAACATGGTAATCAGACTTGAAGTGCTCTCGGCCTTGAAATCCTGCCAACATTACTGGAGTAAAGCATCGAGTAACCAAAAATTTATTTGAAGGTTTACTCGAGTTAGTACCCGAGTAACCTATGAAGAAAAGAGTGCATTACTCGAGTAGGTACCCAAGTAAACATGCATTTCTAAAGGTTTGATATTTTGTTTATTCCATGCACTACCCGAGTAATCTCATATTTGTTTGTTGACTTGCAGTTCATCAAAGTTTTCCCGATGATACTCGAGTAAACTTTAATGAATACTTGAGTAGCTACTCGAGTATGGAAACCCAGAAATTTAGAAATCATTCAAATGTTTGTTGATTTGTTTCCTATATGATTAACCTTTCATTGTATTAGTATTCCTAGCATATTTACAGATAAACAATAAAGAAATCATATCAAATAAGGAAAGTCAAATGACAAGTTCAAATGCCACCTACCGCCAACGGATATATTTCAAATACTTGAAAAGTCAATAGTGGTTGCGCACTCTCCAACGGACGAGAAGAAAATGTTCCAACGGTAATCACCAACATATCTATATATATGGGAACATCCAAACAGAGAAACAACAACAAGAACACACACAAACGTATCATTAAGTTCATTACTATGTTTTTACTCATTTTAGTATTTCTGTACTTCAGTGATTCTTATTCACTCTGAGAGAGAGATATTTCATTCAAACTCAATATTTGTTATTGAGATAACTTCAGGTTGTGGAACCTTGAGTTGGGATTGGATTACAACTTGTAAGGGGGAGCGAGTGTCCAGGAGAAGGAACTTGCTTGTACTGAGGTGTCAAGAACCCACTGAATCTTGGAAATTATAGTGAAACTCTCAGAGAAGCTCTGAGGACTGGACGTAGGTCAAAGTGGTTGTGGCTGAACCAATATAACTCCCAGTGTATACTTCGGTGATATTTCTCCTTACTCTTTACTGTTTTAATTTTACCGTCAAGCTTTATATTTGCAACGAAATTTTAGTTTCACCCAATTCACCCCCCTCTTGGGTGAAACGCTTGCTCTAACATTTATATTGTTCATTAATTGATGCAACCTTGACGCATATCATATTTACTTTCCGCATTTTTTGTGAACAATAGCATGTTTCTACTGGGATTCCTTGGAATCTCACCCTTTTGTTTTTAAAAGTAAACATCTTTGTAGGTGCCAGTGAGACGAAAGGCAAAGGTACAGATACAAAGAAGTGATATGCACGTGTCTTGAGGCAAGGTCAAGGACAGTGGTTATAATTAGTCTATTTTTAAGATATTTTATGAATCCTATATATATTGGAATTTCCGTTGTATTTATGTATTTTGTTAACGAACGAATTTGGATTGTAAATGAATACTGTTATCAGTATATTTGTACTTTTCTGTATGCCTATGGAATTACTTCTTTATTACTTTTTGATTATCGAAATGGAAACGAGTGTTGACATTTTTAGCATCAGAGCTAATAAGCAGTTATGACATTATCATAATTGTATACTGATATGGTTTTGTTTGTACGATGAGAGGATTACTCATGGATGGTTCAAGTGAGCCAATGATTGTGATTGTGGATAGTTCAAGCAAGACGATGGTGAACCCTAGCATATTTACTTTCCACATTTTCTATAAACGATAGCATTTTCTACTGGGATTCTTTGGAATCTCACCCTTTTATTTTTAAAAATAAACATCTCTACAGGTGCCAGTGGGACGAAAGGCAAAGGTACAGATACGGAGAAGTGATATACACGTGTCTCGAGGCAAGGTCAAGGACGGTGGTTATAATTAGTCTATTCTTAAGATATTTTATGAATCCTATATATATTGGAATTGACGTGGTGAATCATTTGTAGAGTGAAAAGTCAAAATGGTTAACTCGAAAGTCAGACGAGTAGAACCAGAGGTGGAGGAAATACATGACAACCCACCTAATCCCATGCAAGTGATGATAGGCATGTTAATGGAGGAGTGAGACATGATTAACGAGCTAAGGGAGGAGCTTAGGGAGGAAAAGGTAAAGTGTAATAAAGATCGGGTCCAGTCTACTCGAGAAAAGACAGCCTAAAAAAACAGTTGAAGGGTCGATTCGACCTCCAGAGTCATCTCCCTATACTGAACTGAACCAAAGATCACATGGGATGCCAGTTCGAAATGAGAGAGATCTACAATTCTGGGTCTCTAAATTCTGCAAACATCTACCTTTAGTGTTTAGGGGAAGGTTTGATCCCCAAGTAGCTAAAGATTGGCTAATCTGACTGGAGAAAATTTTTGAAGTGCTTGATTGCCCTACCGAGGTGAAGGCAAGATTAGCCATCTAGAGACTAGAGGGGGATGCCGACCAGTGGTAAAGTATTATTGCTATGACCTTGTGGGCCCGAAATGTGCCATTAACTTGGGAGGTATTTCAAGAACAATTTAATGATAAGTACTTCCCAAGATCGGTGAGGATAAAGAAGGATTTAGAATTCCTATCTATTAAACAGGGTGATAGAGTGACATTTGATGAGTACTTCTCTAGCTTCATTTGATTAGCTCGATACTCCTCTTATCTACGACACCTGGATGATGAGGAGTGGAGTTCTGATATACTGGTTTGGGGCTTGAGGCGTGAGTTGAAGAAAAGGTTGGCCACCCACCAATTTACTGAATTCAACAAGGCTGTGAAGGAGTGCAGGATCACTGAGAATAATCTGAGAGATTTGGACCTAACTAAAGGTAGCGGTCATGTCAAGCCCAGCAAGGGAAACTTCTCTTAGAAACGTAAGAGCAAGAGTCTTCATCTAAGGGCAGTGGTAAGAAGCCCTATCAACCTGAAAATTGTGAACCCTAGAAATCTCCAGTAGTACGGATATGTCCCCATTGTGGCAAGCCGTATCCTAGCAGAACATGCTATG
Organism: Inga leiocalycina; assembly: GCA_963242795.1. Lineage (NCBI taxonomy): Eukaryota > Viridiplantae > Streptophyta > Magnoliopsida > Fabales > Fabaceae > Inga > Inga leiocalycina. Next base: position 27,214,092 of record OY725328.1, read on the forward strand.
GGCAATTGGCATGTTACAATTGTAAGCAGCCAAGACATTTTGCTAGTGATTGCAAACAACAGCAGGCAAAGCTAAGGCCTAAGAATCAAGGAAGGCTGTTTGCTTTGACCTATGAAGAAGTACAAAAGTCTCCCAACCTGATTCAAGGTAAAATTCTTTTAAATGGTAGTTTGTTACAAGCTTTATTTGATTCGGGTGCTAATCATTCTTTCATAGCCTATAACTATGTGAAGCGCCTAGGATTATATGTTCATAAGCTGCCATTTGATTTGGTTATGTCGATGTCGATGGCTGTGGTTGTAACATCTGAGGCCTGTTTGAATTGTGTGATAACTGTCAAAGGGTATGAGTCCATAATTGATTTGATTTGTCTGCCGCTCCATCAACTGAAGTTATTCTGGGTATTGGTTGGTTGACGGCGAATAATGTATTGTTGGATTATGGGAACAAGGAAATAATTTATCCTGCTCCGCAGAGGGATGAAGATGTGAATGCTAGTCTGAATTTCCTCTTAATGGCTAAAGCTCAAGAATGATTGAAAAAGGGGTACAAGGGTATATGGTATTCTTTTCCGTACAGGGAGAGGCAGATAAAACTCTGAACAGTATACTCTTGGTAAAAGAGTTCCCTGAGGTGTTTCAGGACGATCTTAACGGATTACCTCTGAAAGGGGAAGTAGAGTTTCCAATTGAAATTGTACCTGGAGTTGGTTCTATATTGAAGGCCCCTTACCAGATACCCCCAACTTGAAGACTTACTTGAAAAAGGGTTCATTTGACCCAGTGTTTCGCCATGGGGAGCTCTAGTGTTGTTCATCAAAAAGAAAGACCGAAGTTTAAGGCTTTGCATGGATTATAGAGAACTTAACAAGATAACCGTCAAGAACAAATATCCTTTCTCAAGAATTAATGACTTTCTAGATTAACTATCTAGTTCTTGTGTATTTTTAAAGATTGATCTAAGGTAAGGTTATCATCAGCTGCATGTGAAAGCAAAAGACGTTTCAAAGACTGCTTTCAAAATGAGGTATGGGTACTATGAGTTTCTTGTAATGCCTTCTGTGTAATACCCTAGCTTTTGAGACTCGAGGCTAGAGAATAAGCCTGAGATTATTGGATTGCTAAGCCCCGGTTTAGTAAGATCCCAAATTGTGATTAAGGGTTAATGACTTCAAAAGTGGATGTGGTTAGTGATAAATAATCCTTTTAGAGAATATGATGTGATTTGGCACTTGAATGTGATTCGTGTGTATTGAGCAGTGCCGAAACCTTGTATTTGAGTTCAATTGTGGATTAACATCCAAATTGACTTAGAATAGAGGGAAGAATTGAATGTGAATTGTGTTGACATGTTGAGATTGTGGTGAAAACATGTCAATGTGATGTGGATTTAATTGATTTGGTTTTTCCAATGGATTCCTTGTGAAAATTTATGTGGGAATGATGTTTGGCATGAAAATAGAACCAATTGAAGCAAGGATGCAAAATCTGAAATTCTGTCCAGTGAAACTCTATTATGGGTAGTCAGTTTGTGTGAACGTTTTAAATGACCAAATGGTGTCTAAAAATTCTGAAACTTTCCAGTCTTATAGTTCACATCTCAAGCTTCAAAATGGACACATAATTTGTTCTATTTCGTTTTGGCTTTGGAATCACCTCATTTTGAGTTTTCTAGAATTAGTTATGATTTTTCAAAGTTTGGGTAGAAAATCTGCCAGAAAATCCGAAAATGGGAATTATGACATCACTAAAATAAAAGATGACATCATCATGGAATTAAAATATTTCCCATCTTCTTCTTTCTCTCATTTCTGTCGTGAGTTTCAGCTGAAAAGAGAGAGAGACGTTTGAGAGCTCTTAGAGAGAGAAAGAGGAGAAATCTCACAAGGTAAGCCGATTTCTCCAACGATCTAGCTCCTAACGCGTATAACCTTGCTCCTAAGCTTCTCTTTCATGTTCTTTAAGGTGTTGGAAGCTCAATTTTCATGGTTAAGAAGGGCTAGGGTTTCAGCCACTCTTGAGAAAAGCTAGTGGGAGCTTGAGGTAACTTCCAAACTCTTGTATATTGACTATTCTGGCTGCTGTGGACAATTTAATCGGTGAAATTTCGCCGGATTGTCATTGGTTTCAAAAATGGAAAATAGGTGTGTGGGGCTGTTATGATGCCCAAATTGGTACTAAATGGTAGTTGTAACCTAATGGAATAGTCAATAAAGTGGTTAGGAGTGGAAAGGAACGCGTTTACGGAGCCGAAACCGAAAAACCCCAATTTTCCCCGGAATACTTGAGAATTTTGGCCAGCTCTAGAAATGGGTCTTAGAGTTGGATTTTCAATGATTAGATCATTCCATTGAGTTCAGGAGCGAAAATTAGGTGGGCTTACAGTTTGGCACTTTTTCGGAAAAGGCCGAAAAAGCATAATTACGAAAACGCCCCTGAAACCCTTAAAGTGGGGCTATCAAGGGTAATTTTGTAATTGACATTGAATTTGATAATTCTGAGTCCAGAAATGGATTCCTTGGGTGAAAATATGTTAGAATAGCCTATGTCAAAATTTCAGGAAAAGTACAGCCGGACCAGGTACGGTGGGGCTGGGCCGGGTCCCCTGGGGCATTTTAGTAAATTTTCAATATAGCCACATATAACTCCCATAAACACTATGGAAGTGTCTAAATAGTACATTTGACATTGTAGCATTGAATGTGAAGCCCCGAGTTGCTGGCACGCAAATCGAGCAGAAAAGACTGGAAGTAGGGAACTTATCTCTCCTACATGCTCTGATAACTGTATTAATGTGTTGATGCATGTTATTGCTTTGCTTGATTATGTGGAACATGTATGAATGATTTGAAGCTATGTTTCAATATATGCTATGGCCATATGTGTATCGTTCGAAGCATTGAGCTTATAGATTTGTCATTGTATGTGTGCATGAGTTATGTGATGCAAGCATCTCATGCATTAAACACTTATCTTGCCTGCATATTGATAATGTTTCCCTACTGAGATTCTCTCGAATCTCACCCTCCTTTACCAAAATTTAGACAGGGCAAGTGGCTCGTGGAGGGAGCGGCTATGACTCCTTTGAGATGAGATTGTGTAATCCCTATTTGAAGAATTGTAATGGGCAATTGTGCCCCGTGTATCTTTAGCGAAGGTATGTACTCGGGATTGCCGGGATGATTATGTGGTGCACTCTGATATTTATATGAATGTGATTTATCTTCGTGTAGTAGTTGTATTCAAAATATGAATATGAGACCAAGTTAATTAAATTTTAAAAGGTATTTGTGAAAACCCTATCTCAAGGATGGGATTTTAAATGAGTTTTGATTATTATTGATCTCTATTTCACTTTAATCGCGTATTTCGGATATAATTACGGAGGGGGTTACATTCTGGGTTGTCTAATGTACCAGCTGTATTCATCGATTTTATGAATCGTATATTCTGACAATAACTTGATTAGTTTGTGGTAGTGTTCATTAATGACATTCTGATATATTCTAAGAGTAATAAAAAGCATGAGTAGTATTTGAGAATAGTGTTAAAAATCTTGCGAGAGAAGCAACTCTATGCCAAATTGAGTAAGTGTGAGTTTTTGCTTACAAAAGTAAAATTTCTAGGCCATGTTATCTCATGAGAAGGGGTCGTGGTAGATCCCAATAAAGTGGAAGCAGTACTTGACTCGAAGAGACCAGAAACTATTGTTGAGATACGCAGTTTTCTGGGTCTTACTGGTTACTACCGGAGATTCATTCAAAATTTCTCCTGGATCGCCTTGCCGATAACCAAGCTCACGTGAAAGGATCAACCATTTAAGTTGGTTGAACTTTGTGAAAACAATTTTTCTAATCTAAAGGAGAGGTTGACCACAACACCTGTATTGATTATACCCGATCCCAGCTTGACTTATGTTGTATATATATATATGTGAGTAAGCAACGGTTGGGGTGTGTCCTTATGCAGCAGGGACGAGTGGTGGCCTATTCCTCCCGACAACTGAAGCCTTATGAAATGAATTATCCTACTCATGATCTAGATCTTGCGGCAATTGTGTTTGCATTGAAGATATGGCGATATTACTTGTATGGCGTAATGGTTGAATTATAATGCGACCACAAGAGTATCAAGTATCTATACTTTCAGAAAGAGTTGAATATGAGACAGCGTTATTGGATGGAGTTGCTGAAAGACTACAACCTAGAGATCAAATGCCATCTGGATAAAGCTAATGTCATCGCGGATGCTCTTAGCCGAAAGATTGTGCTTGTTGCAGCAATGATGATACAAGAGAGGAAGTTGATAGAGGATTTTCGGGACTTAAACTTGTTGAATCAGATTTTCTATGCTAATTACAATGTTTCCCAAGGGGAAAGTGATATGAGGGCTGAAATTGAAGAAGCTCAGAAGTAAGATGATCAGGTATAGTCTATACAGACTATGATTAAAGAAGAGAAACACGGGACTATGATTTGTCTCTTAATGGATTAATTCGCTAGAAAAAGAGAATCTGTGTTCCACTAAAGGTAGAGACTTGAGGTAGAGAATCCTGGATGAGGCATATAAGATTCGGTACACTCTTCACCCAGGAATGACCAAGATATACAAAAATCTAAAGTCTATGTACTGGTGGCTAGGGTTGAAGAGTGACATGACTAAGTATGTGGTACGGTGTCTTACCTGTCAAAAGGTAAAGATTGAATACCAAATACCACCAGGATTGCTTCAGAGTTCGAAAATTCCAGAATAGAACTGAGAAAGTGTGACCATGGATCTTGTGATAGGATTACCCCAAATCAGAAACTATAATACAATCTAAGTGATTATTGATTGGCTTACGAAGATGGCACATTTCATACAGAATAATGCTAGTTACTCTCCAGACAAACTAGCTAAAACATACATTAGAGAGATAGTAAGACTCCATGGTACACTGAAGAACATTATCTCCGATAGAGATCCTCGTTTAACTTTAAGATTATGGGGAGTGCTACATGAAGGTCTGGGTACAAAGCTGAGTTTTAGTATGGCCTACCATCCTCAGAAAGACGGACAGTCCAAGAGAACCATTCAGATGTTGGAGGATATGTTAAGGGCGTGTGTCCTATACTTTAAAGGAAATTGGGATTACTTTCTTACTTGCTGAGTTCACCTATAACAAAATCTATCATGCGAGCATCCAAATGGTTCCGGATGAAGCGTTGTATGGGAGGAAGTGCCAATCACCTTTGTGCTAGACAGAATTATTTGAGAGAAGGTTGTATGGGTTGAATCTGGTAGATTAAACCACAGAGCATATTAGAAGCATTCGAAAGAGGCTCCTTGCAGTATAATGTTGACAAAAGAGCTATGCTGATAAGAGGATAATACCTATAGAGTTTGAAATAAGAGATAATGTGTTCTTGAGAGTGTCTCTGGTTACTAGTATTAGGAGAGCAATCAAGCGGAAGAAGCTAAGCTCGCGGTATATAGGTCCTTTTGAGATTCTTGCCAGAATCAGGCCTGTAGCATATCAAGTAGCCCTACCCCAAACTTGAGCAGGCTTCATGATGTGTTCCATGTTTCCCAACTGAAGAAATACTAACCAGACCCTATACATATCATTGAGTATGAAGATATTGACATGCAGGATAACTTCACCTATGCGGTAGAGCCAGAACTAATCATTGACCGCAAAGAGTGGTGGCTGAGACACTGAAGCATACCGTTTGTGAAAGTGGTCTGGAAGGGAATGTCTCTGAGGGAAGCAACCTAGGAAGCGGAAGCGGACATGAAGAGGCGGTTCCCAGAGTTTATTTCCCAAGATGTGTAACAAATTTTGGGGATGAAATTTATTATACGTGGGGAGAATTGTAGTGCCCCAAATTCTGTTTAAGAGCTAATGACCTCATATGAGACTGTAAAGAATGGTTGATGAATGCTTTTGGGAAATAAAGTATGGGTTATGACCGAATTAGCATTAGAAATTGCCTAAAACCTGTATTTTAGTATTATTATGTGGCAAAGTTATTATTGGACTAAAATAGAAGGGGAATGGCGTATGGAGAAGGGAAAAGGAGTTAAATCATGTGCCAAGTGGCAATTCAAGAGAATTTGCCATAGTCAAGGGTAAAGCAAGAAGAATAAAATTTACCGGCCAATTAGTTAGCAAATGATGAACAAATTAATTACCAGTTAAGGAAATGAGAAGTGTAATATCCCAAAAAGTGATTTAGGGCTAATGACTTCAAAAGTGGATGTAATTATTGTTGAATAAACACTTTTGAAGAATGTGTGATGGGAATTTGGATATTTTAATGATTCCAATGGATTCCTTGTGAAAATTTATGTGGGAATGATGTTTGGTATGAAAATGGAACCAATGGAAGCAAAGATGCAAAATCTAAAATTCTGTCCAGTGAAATTCTATTCTGGGCTGTCCGTTTGTGTGAACGTTTTTAATGACCAAATGGTATCTAAAAATTCTGAAATTTTCCAGTCTTATAGCTCACATCTCAAGCTTCAAAATGGACATATAATTTGTTCCATTTTGTTTTGTGAACTAGGAGATATAACTGTCCAAAGTTTGGGATGGAAACTGAACTCTGTTTTGGGGCAGTGATGAGTTTTATGTAATTCTGGAATTTTTTGGTGATTTTTAGTAATGGTCCATATTTTTCCTATAAAGAGGACTTAAATACCTTTCATTTGGCTTTGGAATCACCTCATTTCAATTTTTCTAGAATTAGTTATGATTTTTCAAAGTTTGGGCAGAAAATCTGCCAGAAAATCCGAAAATGGGAATTATGACATCATCTCATTAAAAGATGATGTCAGCATGGAATTACATATGTTATCATCTTCCTCAGCTCATTTCTGTTGCACACAGCAGCTGAATGAGGAGTGAGAATGTTGAGGTTTGTAAAGAGAGAAAGGAGAAGAAAAATCACAAGATAAGCCGATTTCTCCGACGATTTAGCTTCTAACGCGTGTAACTCCGATCCTAAGCTACTCCTCTTTGTTCTTTAAGGTTTGGAAGCTCAAAATCTGTTGTTGAGCACTTAGGGTTTTCAGCAATATTTGGGAAAAGCTTGTGGGAGCTTGAGGTAACTTCCAAACTTTCGTATATTGCTTATTCTGGCTACTGTGGGCAATTTAATCGGTGAAATTTCGCCGGATTGCCATTGGTTTTAAAGTTTGGAAATGATGTGGCCTAGGGGTTATGCTGCCCAAATTGGGTCTTAATGTTAGTTGTAAACTAATGTAATGGTTAATAAAGTGGTTAGGAGTAGAAAGGAACGCGTTTACGGAGCCGAAATCGTAAAACCCCGATTTTCCCTGGAGAACTCATAAATTTCGGCCAGCCCTAGAAATGGGTCTTAGAGTTGGATTTTCAATGATTTGATGGTTCCATTGAGTTCAGGGGCGAAAATTAGGTGGGGTTACAGTTGGTCACTTTTTCAAAAAAGGCCGAGAAAGTATAATTACGGAAGCACCCCTAAAACCCTAAAAGTAGGGCTGCCAAGGGCAATTTCGTAATTTGACATTGAATTTGATAATTCCGAGTCCGGAAATGGATTCCTTGGGCGAAAATATGTCAGGATAGCCCATGTCAAAATTTCAAGAAAAGTATAGCCGGACCGAGTACGGCGGGCCCGGGCCGGGTCCCCGGGGGTAGTTTTGTAAATTTTCATTATAGACTCATATAACCCCAAGTAACACTATGGAAGTGTCTAAATGGTGCATTTGGAATTGTAGGATTCGATATTTGCCGCCCTCGGGAGCCAACTGCGCCGAAGGACGTCAGGAAAGGACAAGGTAGTGACTCTCTCTCTTATACTATGTGTAATGCTCTGTATGTGTGTGTTATCACTATTCTGTGATGAATCTTTGATGCTGCTGCGGTTACAGCTGGTGATAGCTGTCGTTTACAGCGTAAGCTGTCGTTTACAGCGTAAGCTGTCGTGATGGTGATTACAGCGTAAGCTGTCGTGATTATGATTACAGCGAGAGCTGTCGTATTGTGTATACAGCCGTGAGTGCTGTCGTTTGTGGTGAAAACCATGTATCTCTGAGATTGCTGCTGCTGTTGCTGTTTTTGATTTATATACATGCTTTGTGTTTATGCATTGTGTGAGTGGTTTGTTACTACTGAGATTCTCTCGAATCTCATTCTTTCCTATGACTAACATTTCAGACAGGGCGTGTGGTTCAAAGGAGAAGCGGCCAACCCAGAGCACTTAGGATCTTTAGTGATACTAAGGATTTTTGAGATGTTGGTTATCTAGTTTAAACTCGGGATTACTGTATATTTTGAAGCATGAAGATCATATTCAATTTTGGATGTGTAATCCCCTAGTAAATACTTATAAACCCTCAGGTTATATATATGTATAGAACCCCGGGAGTTGCCGGGGATTTAGCTATCCACTATGATATGTGAATGTAAATCAACTGCATAGGTAATTATATTCGAATGTTTAAAATGAGACCAGGATAGAGGAAAGATTTTGAAAGATTTTTGTGAAAACCCTACGATATAGTAAGAAGTTTGAAATGAATTTAAACTATCCTACGGTCTCTAAACTGACTTAATTATGCATTATCAGAATATCATTACGTGTTAAAAGTCAGGGGGTTACAAGAAGTGTGACTGAATGGCTAATAGAATTAGTTAGAGTAATCAAGTGGTGAATTGCTTTTGATGGATCCATAGAGTTTTGACACATAGCAAGATTTGGATGAAGGGAAATGTTGTTGAAAAGTCAAATGATCATTTTTTAAATCAATTTCTCTTCCTTCTCTCCTTGTATTTTCGATTAAAGGCATGAGGGAGTTGGAAATATGATCATTTCAACATCTTCTTCTCTCTCTTGCTCTCTCTATGTCGATTATCACAAGGAAGAAGAAAGAGAAAGAGTTTAAGGTAAATCAAAACCTTCTCCTTGAGATTTGACCTTGAAAATGGTTTCTATTGTCAAAATCCTCTTCTTTAGTCTTGTTCCTCTTGTTGAGAGCTTCAATTATATGGTTTTAGATTTTCAAGAGGTGGTGATTTGAAAACTCAAGAAAACTAGAGGTTGGTGAAGCAAGGAACAAGTTAGAGAAAGTGATAAAGGTAAGTAAGAGCAACCTTTTGACATGTATATTATGGCAATTGATTGAGGCTTTAATTTCTGGAATTTTTGCCCTATTTTTATTGGATTACGGTCTTAGGGAGTTTGGGATGTTTTGAGTATAAAATGGTGTTTTGTGTTGAGTTTTGGATAAATATAATTGATTTGAACCTTGAATGTAAAGCTTGGAGTTTTGGGGTTTGTGTTAATTGTAGCCCCAAAATAAAACATATAGATAGAGTGAGAATTTGGTTAATTGATGTTTCCATTAGTTTCCTTGTGAAAAACTGTGCGAGAATAGGTTTGGCTGTGAATTTTGGAACCATTGAACACTTAGGTTGAAAACTGGAAATTCTGGAATTTCTGTCAAGTTAAAATTATGTGAAAGGGACCAACTTTGTATAGTGTTTGAAATAACAAATGGTGTCAAGTTGTTATGAAACATTCCAGTTTTGTAGTACATATTGCAATCTTTCCAATGATATAAAGTTTATACCATTTTGATAAGTGTGCATAAAGTTATGGTTATTTGAAAATTAGCTAAGAAGCAGGCCAGTTGTTCGCCGCGCCCAGGAGTTTTGGCATGGCCAAAAAGCATATAACCAGTTCTTGGCCACGGCCAGCAGATCTTGGCCATAGTCCAAAAGTTTCTGACCTGATTTTGGCCGTGGCCAGTGGATCTTGGCCACAGTCCAAATCTTTCCGGCCATCTCTTAGCCGCGACCAACCCCTTGAAAATTACATTTTGAACTTTTGAAAGATGGTCTTTGGTTCAGTTTTCCCCAACTCTTTAGGCATCTATTTAGACTTCTAGTAGACCTGAAGGTCTCAAATGATCACCAGCCCTAAGCGTTTTGGAATTTAAGCATTTGAAAAAGGAATAACTCATCGTCCTTAATTATAGTTTATAGGATTTGACATTTGTCTTGTACATGATAAACCGGTGCCAAAGCATGAGAGTAAAGAACAAGGTAGTAACTCTTTCTCTTATATCATGTATGATGCATTGTATGTTTGTGCTTATCATTAAATGTAATGATTGAGTCATGACAAATGTCTCGGCTTTGAATATGATGAATGTCACAAAAGTGTATGTAACGACTGTCACGAATTGTTGTGAACTTCACTAATGCTATGTGTAACACCTTCCATAATTATTATTCAAAATCGTGATTAAAATAAATTAGAGACCATCGGATAAACAAAACTCATTTACATTCCCATCCTTGATATAGGGTTTTCATAAATACCTTTCGAAATACAATTCACCTAGTCTCCTATTCACATTTTGAATACAATTACTTCGCAAAGATACATCACATTCGTATAAATATCAGAGTGCACAACATAATGCCCGGATATCCCGGGTTCCATATCTTAACTAAAAAGTTCACAGGGCACATTCGCCCATTACAATTTCCCAAACAGGGATTACACAAAGTCATTTCTAAATACATATCTGAATACAAATTCCAACCTATCCAACCATATATACATCCAAACATATACAATTATCCCAACTACAATGATAACCAACTACCAAAATTACAAACCAAGAAAGTCCTCGCCGCCCTTGGTTGCTTGCTCCATCCTCGATCCACCAACCCTATCTAAAATGTTGATAGGGGAGCGTGAGATTCGAGAGAATGTCAATATGAAACAAATTCCAATATGCATGCAAGATAAGTGCTTAATGCATGACATGCTTGCATTACATACACATGCTAACACAATGACATATCTGTATGCTCAATGTTTCATGCAACAAAACTTTGGCCACAGTATAAATAGAAACAAAGCTTCAATCATTCATATATGTTTCACATAATCAAGCAAAGCAATAACATGCATCAATATACCAGCACAAATATCAAATACATGTAGGAGAGGTAAGTTCCCTACACTTGTTCTTTCTATGTATGCTCTAGCACTAGCTACTCACGATTAGGGCGAATATCAAACCCTATAACCAAAGCAAGGATATAGGGTTAATTTCTACTCTAAATCCTTACTTTCATATCACTTAAAGTTGGTTATTATCCACAACCTTTAGGTGGCTACTCAAAGCCCAAACACATGCCTAAAGGGTTGGGAAAAACTTGACAAAAGACCATCTTTCAAAACCTTAAAACAACATTTTTCAACCTTGGGCCGTGGCCAACAGATGGTCAGAAACTCATAGGCCGCGGTAAGCGCTTATGGCTATCGGCCAGAGATAGGTTAGAAACATTTGGGCCACAGCCAACCCCTCTTGGGCCGCAGCCAAAAGCAGGTCAAAAGGTTTTGGGTCACGGCCAGCCTCTTGGGCCGTGGCTAACTACAGACCTATGCCCTGGGTTATTTTCCAACGACCAGAACTTTATATCAATGGAAAGCTTGCAATGTGAACTACAAATCTGAAAAATTTTACATTATTTCAACATAATTTGCTATGTCAAAATACCATGCAAAGTTGGTCACTTCCATAGCATTTTACACTTAGCCAAAACCAGAATTTCTAGATTTTGCATAATGACTTCCAATAGTTCTATTTTCATATCAAACACCATTCCCACATAAAATTTCACAAGGAATCCATTGGAAACACCAAATCATTGTAATTCACATCACATTGACATGTTACACAATAATCACAACATGTCAACACCATTTCACAACATAAACCTTAACATTGCAACTCTTTCCATTTCCAATTCACAACCAATTCCAATGGCATTAAAACACAATATGACACCATTGTGACTACAACACACAAACCAATTCTTCCATTTCAAAAATATACCAAAACTCAATCATTGACCATAAAACTTAGGTCAAAGAGAAGTTATCACTCACCTCTTCCTCTTCCCAAGGCCAATTCTTCGATTTATCAACCTTCTAAATTCTACAAGCTCTCAAACACCTTTTTTCACAAATATAAAACCATAGCAATGAAGCTCTCATCACTATGAACAATTCACAAAACTCAATCAATGACCACAAAACATAGGTCAAAGAGAAGCTATCACTCACCTTTTCCTCTTCCCAAGGCCAATTGTTTGATTTATCAACCTTCCAAATTTTTCAAGCTCTCAAACTCCTTTCACAAATCTAAAACCATAGCAATGAAGCTCTCATCACTATAAACAATTCACAAAACTCAATCAATGACCACAAAACATAGGTCAAAGAGAAGCTATCACTCACCTTTTCCTCTTCCTAAGGCCAATTCTTTAATTCATCAACCTTCCAAATTCTTCAAGCTCTCAAACACCTTCTTTCACAAATCTAAAACCATAGCAATGAAGCTCTCATCAATATAAACAATATTATAGAAGGGTATATGAGCTAAAGAGGACACCAAACGAACCAAAAACTCACCTTTCCATTTCTCTTTCCTCCTTCAAGCTTGCACGTCCATGGAGATGAGAAGAGAGAAAGATGGATTAGATTTTTTGGCTCTAAGGAGGCTCTTGGCCGACCTAAAAGGGAAGAGACGAGAAAGGGAAAGCTTTGACAAATTGACCAAGATCCAAGGGTCCAAAAAGTGCTGTGTCACACCCTTATCACATCTCTCATGAGTTCACATAGGCGCACATGCACATGATTCCACCCTTTGATCTCTTGTACAAATCAATCCTAACCTTTGATCTTGAAGTTACCAATGAGTTTCCTCTTCGGTAACTGACCAATTGGTCAGCAACTTTACAATTTTAACCCTGATTGAGCTAATTCTTACTAAATTACCACCAAACACATCATAGCTTTTCATTTTACCACATTATGCGCCTTTCCTCTATTTTAAGTCAATTTTGATGTTAATCCCTAATTGAACTTAAATACAGGATTTCAGTACTGCTCATAACACACTCAAATCACATTTCACACCGTATTCTCCAAAATTGTTCACTTATCAATAATCACATCCACTTTTGGAGTCCTTAATCATTAATCGAAAATTGGGATATTACATTTCTTCCCCTGTAACAATAAATTTCATCCTCTAAATTTGTTACATCACTTAACCATAACCTCATATGCCTTTTCATGACGACTTCCATTTCACAAATTATTTAATATTAGGAAAGTCCCTTATAGACTACCTACACAATGGTACGTAATATATATGATTCTCATAAGAATCTCAAACAACCTAATGTGTCATGCTCAATTTCTTTGCAACCACACAACACTCAAGGTTCTCATAGTCATCGTACAATTCTGCTATCCCCCATACGGTCCATATCTTTGACATAAATACAGATGCAATACAGTTGTCATGAAACTGCAATCGACATAGTACACGACTGTCACATGATCATGATCACCACTCAACTGTCAAACAAATGCAATCGCCTCCACATACGATTGCCACCAAAACCATCATCACAAAACCACAATCATCGCAATCTCCCAGCTCATGAGTGGGCTAACGTGTCTCACAAGTCCACAGCAGTTCGGAGGCATAGGCCACTACCCTGCTCGATCTAGTTACCCGTCTCAGGAATAGCTCAAAACACCACAAACTCAATACATAAAATGACAACCTCTGCTGTAAACACAAGCACTACAGATCCCGTTGTATCCACTTCCACAGCATTACCCTTACCCATACACCCACCAGTGACTCCGCTAGGAGTAATCGGGACTTTTAGGTATAAACGACCATATCACAACACCATGTCAACTTTCATGGTGTTACCCTTACCTGTACACCCACCAGTGACTCCGTTAGTAGTAACAAGGACTTTTAGGTATTCACAACAACATCCGGATACTCTGGAATCTCAATCTTTTCTATCTGAAGCTCCTTACAGTAATGGCCCACCTAGAATCTCAGTTTGTTCTATCCAGGCGATCGACTGGAAGTCTCATTCTCCCATCACCACCTTAATCCTTTTTCTCCGCTAGGGATGCACACTGCACTCACCCGAACTGTTGTTAGCTACTCGAGGACTATTGGCGTGGCACATACACATTACGATAGCTTACGCTGTTTGCAGGAATACCTCAGCTTTAGCTGCTTGCACAAATACTTCAGCTTTCTGCTATTTGCAAGAATACCTTGACTTTCGCCGCTTGCACAAATACGTCAGTTATTCGTTGTTTGTAAGAATACCTCGCCTTTCGCCACTTGCATAAATAAGTCAACTTTTTGCTGTTTGCAAGAATACCTCAGCTTTCAAAACTTGCACAAATACCTCAGCTTTCTGCTGTTTGCAAGAATCCCTCAGCTTTCACCGCTTGCACAATACACATTGCCTTCCCAGCATTCACAATCACAATAAACTTGTCTTTTCGGCCTTTACAATCACAATACACATTGTCTTCCCATCATTCACATCATCACATATACATATTGCAGACTCTAATTTTACACATTGCCTTTCGGCCTAGGGTCAACACCGGTGCAACCAGCCTGGTAGCTAGCCATACTGGCCATGCCGGGGTAAGTGCCCTCACAAGTGAGAACCCCCAATCATGTAGTCAAATTCGCCATCTGCTGAACTAGATCTGCTTTGAGGCCACAACCAGACCTATCTTTCCCTTACAAAGGATCTAGTGGATTATCATTCATTACCTCTACCTACGGGTCTACACATCATATTCTAGGGTGAACCACACTGATTTGCCACATCCTCATCATATATAATGTATACATACAGCCCTTAAACTCATATATCCATAATAGTAGGGACATTAATGTGTATACCTCGACCAATCACAAATCATCACCTATTTCTTAAACCAAACTAAGGGAACTTCCTAGCAAAATTAACCTTTGCCAGGAACCTGGCTCTGTTACCAAAATGTAACCCCCTCCATAATTATTATTCGAAATACGTGATGAAAATGAATTAGAGACAGTCAGATAAACAAAACTTGTTTATATTTCCATCCTTGAGATAGGGTTTTCACAGATACCTTTCGAAATACAATTCACCTGGTTTCCTATTCACATATTGAATACAATTACTTGGCAAAGATACATCACATTCGTATAAATATCAGAGTGCACAACATAATTCCCAGCAATCTCGGGTTCCATATCTTTACTAAAAAGTTCACAGGGCACATTCACCCATTACAATTTCCTAAATAGGGATTACATAAAGTCATTTCCAAATAAATATATGAATATAAATTCCAACCTATCCAACCATATATACATCCAAACATGTACAGTTATCCAACCTACAATGATAACCAACTACCAAAATTACAACCTGAGGAAGTCCTCCCTATCCTTGGTTGCCAAGAAAGTAAAAAATGAGAAAGGTATGTCTATTGCAAGTATCAGGACAGATCATGGTAGAGAATTTAAGATTCAAGCCTTTGGAGAATACTATGACACTGATGGCATTGATCACAACTTCTCTGCTCCAAGGATACCTCAACAAAATGGGGTCGTGAAGCAAAAGAACAGAGTACTCACTACTATGGCTAGAGCCATATTGAATGAAAAGAACGTGTCTCAAGTTTTTCAGGCCGATGCAATGAGCACAACATGCTACATTTCAAAAAGAGTTTACATCAGAACAAAACTTGAAAAGACACCGTACGAACTAGACAAAGGAAGGAAGTTGAACCTTGCTTATCTACATATCTTCAGTTGTAAGTATTTCATTCATAATAATGGTAAAGATAACCTAAGAAAGTTTGATTCTAAAATCGATGAAGGAAGATTCCTAGGCTATTCTAACCAAAGCAACACATACAGAGTTTTCAATAAATGAATATGTATTGTTGAAGAATCAATTCATGTTGTATTCGATGAATTTGAATCCTCTGACAAAATTTTTGACGATGAGAAGGAAATAGCATTATATCAAGAGACTAAGCAACCTATTCTTAAACCTTTCAATCCTAAGGTTAACCAAACTGATAAAGAAGAACAACCACAACCTAGAGCTTGGAAATATAACAAGTTATCCCCTAAAACACGTTATAGTAGATGTAAATGAGGGAGTTGAAATTAGAAACAAAATCTTTAATGAAGTTAGTTTCTCTGCGTTCATTTCTGAGATTGAACCTTCTAACATTGACGAAGCCCTATCCGACAATGATTGGATTATAGCAATGCAAGAACTTAATCAATTTGAAAGAAATCAAGTTTGGGATTTGGTACCCCAACCTAAGGATCATCCAATCATTGACACAAAATGGGTATTCAAAAATAAACTTGATGAATCCATAATCTTTGTCAGAAACAAGGCAAGACTGGTGGCCAAAGGTTATAATCAAGAAGAAGGTATTGATTATGAGGAAACATTATACGAGTACTCTTAGCCTTTGCAAGCATCAAGGGATTCAAACTATATCAAATGGATGTAAAGAGTGCATTTTTAAATAGATATATCATGGAGGAAGTTTATGTAAAACAACCTCCAGGATTTGAGGGTGTAATTAAATCCAATCATGTTTTCAAACTAAAGAAAGCTTTATACGGTTTGAAACAAGCCCCTAGAGCATAGTATGAAGGACTTATTAAATTCCTTATCGATCAAGGTTTTGTATAGGGAAAAGTCAATACAATACTATTTATAAAACAAAAATGAAATAATATTTTGATAGTACAAATATATGTTGCTGACATAGTTTTCGATTCTACTAATGAAATTCTATGCAAAGAATTTTCTAAGATAATATAAGGGGAGTTTGAGATGTTAAAGATGGGAGAATTGAACTTCTTTCTTGGTGTCCAAATCAAATAAAGAAAGAATGGAATTTTCATATATCAAACAAAATATTTAAAGGAGCTATTGAAGAAATATGGGATGGATGAAGCAAATGGAATAAACATACGTATGAGCTTAACTATGTTGCTTGATTCAGATGTCAAGGGAAAAGACTATACCCTCACAAAATATAGATGAGTGATTAAATCATTACTCTATCTTACCGCAAGCAAACCTGACATCCAATTCAATGTTGGTATATGTGCAAGATATCAATTAGCACCGAAGGAATCACATGCTGAAACTGTCAAATGAATCTTTAGCTATCTTGCCGACATAGCAGAATTAAGTCTCTGGTATACTAAAGGAGGAAATGAATACCTTGTTGCATACTCAAACTCTGATCATGGAGGTTACAAGACTAACAAAAAGAGTACCAGCGGGTAATGGCAGTTTCTTGGAGGCTCACTTGTGTCATTGTTCAACAAGAAACAAAACACAGTGTCTCTTTTGTCAACGGAAGCTGAGTATGTTGCAGCGTCAAGTTGTTGTGCATAAGTGTTGTGGCTGAAACAACAACTACAAGACCTTGGTATACACTTGAAAGAGATACATATCTACTGTGAGAACTTTAACACAATAACCTTGGTAAAGAATCTAGTTCAACATTCACAACCAAGCATATTGATATCATACATCACTTCATCAGGGATCATGTTCAAAAGAAGGATGTCAAACTGATATTCATTCCAACTTATCTTCAACTAGCTGATATCTTTACAAAACCCCTTGCAAAGGATCAATTCCTATTTATAAGAAGCGAATTGGGAATGGTAAATCTCAATAAATTATAAGTTGTTTTATGTAAGAAAATGTAATTTGATCATGTTTTGATGAATACCGACTTAAGCATCAGAGTATCTAGTAATTTGTTTTTACAAGACTTTGATACTCTGTTATGTGGTAAGTAAAGTAGAGATTAACAGAGTACCACATCACTCGAGTAGAAACTTTAAGTGATCACCAGATCACTTGAGTAATAACTGGAAGTGATGGTAAGCATCACTCAAGTGACTACTCAAGTAATGACCTGGAAATCAAGACAGCAAGCATTAAATCAAACTAAATTGATATTGAAACAACATAAGGGTTGAATCTAATCAGTCAGAAGTTGAAGAAACTGCTCACTCAAGTAAGCACTCAAGTGATGTCTAAGAATCACTCGAGTAATCATCAGTGCAGAATACAAATCAATCAAGTTTCAGCTCAAATATGCCTTCAAGCGCCATCAAATCACAAAGGGAATATCCATGGGTAATTACAGTATTACTCACGCCAAGTATGAATTAAAATGCATTATTTTCATTTTTTTGGCATGATCATTCAAGTGACCACTCAAGTGATGTCGATCACAGGGTCCATATTAGTATGTACTAGGTCATTTCACTACTTCACTCCCAATGATGCTCTCTAACATCTGTCCAAAATTTTTCACAACATCTTACCTACTCCAATGCAGTCAAAACCCATTGATTTTCCCATCCAAAAACTTCCTAAATCTCCTAGATTTCCTTACCTTCGCTTGTAACTATCGTGCTAAACAAAAGAGAAAACTCATATTTTATGCTTCAATCACAATGGTAAGGACCAAGGTACCTTAAATCATTTCTTCAGAATCTCCTAAGTCCCCAAAAGCATCTAATCCTATAGAGGCCTTAGAATCTACTCAATCTCCTATAACTCCAAAGAAGAAAAAGACATCAACAACAAGGAAATCCAAACTGAAGGCTAAAAGGCTTCAAATTAAACAGCCTATGACAACTAGAGGAAAGTCCAATACTATACCACAAGGAAGAGGAAAGAAACAAGCCCTTTTGACTCCTTCTTCTAACGATTCCTCTGACACTCCAACTTGGTCAAAGCAAGGACAAAACAAATCAAAGTATGACAAGAAGCTTGCCAAGGCTATGGCAACTGTAACACCCCTTCCATAATTATATCTGAAATACGCGATTAAAAAAAATTAGAGACCAACGAATAAACAAAACTCATTTCAATTCCCTATCCTTAAGATAGTGTTTTAACAAATACCTTTAGAAATATAATACACTTGGTCTCACATTCACATTTCTAATACAATTACTTCGGGAAGATAAATCACATTCATATAAATATCAGAGTGCACAACATAATTCCCGGTAACCCCAGGTTCATACCTTTACTAAGGATTTACAGGGGACATTCGCCCTTTACAATTTCCCAAACAGGGGATTGCACAAATCCATTCCAAACACAAATTCAAATATACATCCAAAACATATATAGTTATCCCAATCCATATCGATAACCAACTACCAAATCCATATCCTGAAGGAGTCCTCACTGCCCTTGGTTGCTTACTTCCTCCTCGAGCCGCTTGTCCTGTCTAAATTGTTGGTAGGGGAGGGTGAGATTCGAGAGAATCTCAGTAGGAAAACAGTACCAATATGCATGCAAGATAAATATTTAATGCATGACATGCTTGCCTTACATAGCTTATGCTCACACAATGATAAATCTACAAGTTCAACATTTCGAACAACATACTTATAGCTATAGCGTAAATTGAAACAGAGCATTAATCATTCATATAATTTTCACATAATCAAGCAAAGCAATAACATGCATCAATACACCAATACAAATATCAAATACATGCAGTAGAGGTAAGTTCCCTACCCTTGTTCTTTCCACGTGTGCTCCGACACCGGCTACTCACGATCAGGGTGAGTATCAAACCCTATAAACCAAATCAAGGACATAGGGTTATTCTCCATTCCAATAACACTTAAAGTTGGTAATCATTCACAACCTTGAGGTGGCTACTCAAAGCCTAAATACATGCCTAAAGGATTGGGAAAGACTATACTAAAAACCACCTTTCAAAAGTGCAAAATGCTGATTTTAGGGAGTTGGCCGCGGCCCAAAAATCTGCTAGCCATAGTAAGAAACAAGTCAAAAATATTTGGGCCGCAGTCCATAACCTCTGGCTGGGGCCAAGAAAATCTTGTTTCTTTCCTGAACTTCCAAAAATCATAATTAATTCTAGAAAAATCAAAATGAGCTGATCCCAAAGCCAATTGAAAGATATTTAAGTCCTTTACACAGGAAAAATATGAATCAAAGCTATCCATAACCCCAAAAATACAAAATTACACAAAATCCAATACTGTTCCAAAACATATTCCAGTTTTAATCCCAAATTTTGGAAACTTATAACTCCCAGTCCACAAAATGAAATGACACAAACTATATGTTCATTTTGAACCTTGGAATGTGAACTTTAAGACTGGAAAGTTTCTAAATTTTTAGACACCGTTTGTCATTCAAAAAGTCCACACAAACAAACTACCTAGCATAGAGTTCACACTAGACAGATTTTTAGTTTCACACTTTGGCTTCCAATGGTCCCATTTTCACATCAAACCTTATTCCCACAAAAATTTTCACAAGAATCCATTGGAAACTCTAAATATATCAAATTCACATCCCATTAACATGTTTCACCAATAATTACAACATGTCAACACAACAACACAATTTAAAACTCACATTGCAAATTCTTTCCATTCAAAGTTCTAAACCAATTCCAATGGCATCAAAACATAATATGACACCATTGTGACCATAATACACAAACCAATTCTTCCATTTCACAAATATACCAAAATCAGGGAAAAATTCATAATCCTCAAAAATTATCCAATAACCACAAAACTTAGGTCAAAATGCATCAAATACCCACCTCTTCCTCTTCCTCTAGCTTATTTCTTGATTCCTCCAACTTCAAGTTTCCTCAAGCTCTCAAAACACCTTCTTTCACAAATCTAAAACCATAGCAATAAAGCTCTTATCACTATGAATGACAACATTAAAGAAGAGCATTTGAGCTAAAGATGACATCAACTAAGCAAAATCTCACCTTTTCCTTTTCTCTTTCCACCTTGGTTTGGACGACAAAAGAGTCTTGGAGAGAGAATGGAGATGATAAAGGAGAGATCAGATTTTATGGGGAATTAAGCCTTTTGGCAGACCTAAAAAAAGAGAGGAGAGGAGAATGAGATTTTGACACTTTGACCAAATCAAGGGCTTACATGTTGTCACTTGCCACAATCTTATTTCCTCGTCCATAAGCTCACATGATCACACACACATGGGATTCCACCCACATGATCTCTAAAAATCAATCACAACAATTGATCTTTGAGTTACCAATGAGCTTCCTCTTCAGTAACTGATCAATTGGTCGATAACTTTTCTGTTTTACCCTTGATTATGGTAATTCTTACTGAATCACCACAAAACATATCATATCTTTTCATTTCACCACAATATATGCCCTCCCTCTATTTTAAGTCAATTTAGATGTTAATCCACAATTGAACTTAAATATAGGGTTTTAGCACTACTCATAACATATTCGAATCACAATTCACATCGAATTCTCCAAAAGTGTTTATATATCAATAAGCACATCAACTTTTGAAGTCCTTAACCTTTAATCAAAATTTGGGATATTACAGCAACAATGTTAGACAAAGCATTCCAATCCAAAAGAGTTAAGTAGGGAACCTTATCCAAGTCCACCAAGTTTCATCCACAAACTTCAAAGGGAGAAGTTGAGGAAGTAGATGACACTATTCCCCCTAAAGGCTTAAACAATCACAAGCTCGAGGAATCAAAGAAGTATAATGAATTCTTCTCTAGAAGAGAAATATGTAAGATGTACTTCATTGATCTTCAAGTTCTTTTTGAAGCTATAAAATTTGATTTGAGTAAATATCTTGAGGGATATATGCCATGGCTGTTTGTGAATTTTCCCTACTGCACTAAGGTTGTCAGGTACTTCTACTTTAATTTAGAACCAGTAAAAGATGTTCTTAATGGTGCCATAGAAGAGGAAATGGAAACAAAAGTGAGAGGAAATAAATTTACAATTTTGGCTTCAAAGATAAACAAATGGTTAGGGATTGAGAACCTACCTTAAGACAACCCAACCAACCTCAATCCAAATGATATCTTCAATTTCC
This sequence comes from Inga leiocalycina, assembly GCA_963242795.1. Classification (NCBI taxonomy): domain Eukaryota; kingdom Viridiplantae; phylum Streptophyta; class Magnoliopsida; order Fabales; family Fabaceae; genus Inga; species Inga leiocalycina. The sequence goes on from OY725328.1 coordinate 27,235,916, forward strand.
TCAAGCCTGGTGAGAGAATTAGATCCTTGGACTTCAATCTAAGTGAGATGTGTGACTTGTACAAAGTACTTTGGTATATCTACTCTCGTGCATTAGTGAACAAGTCCAACAATTTCACTTATTTCATCGTACGAGATTACGAGAATATGGCCTCTTTGTTGCTGAAGGAGAAAAGGAATTTGGGAGAATTGATCTACTCTGTGATCAAAAGATACAGATTCTCTGGCACTCAAAGTACACCTATTCCTTTTCCCCAGTTGGTCTCCCTGTTTCTTAAGAAAAACAAGAACTGTTATTTTGAAGGCGAATGAACTTGTTGAAAGGCTTATGCCGGTTGGGAGGAATCAAATTAGTAAGCTTGGGATTAAATTACCCTTAAAGAAGCCTCTGGAGTCTACTCCTAAGAAGAAGAAGGCTTCAGAGGCTGAGCCAGTAAGATAAAAGACACTCAGTCCTCTGCTCCCACCGCTAGTTTATCAGCATCCTTCTTTGGATCTTCGATCAAGAATTACTTGAAGGAGGTTTTCCAAGTCTTCCATGTGGACATAGCAAACACCAATGCCAAATTAGTAACCCGCATGAACCTCAAGATGGGAGATTTGGTCAAACAGGTGAACAGGCATAATGAGGTTGTATTGGATCAGATGCATGCCATTCATGAGCATAATCAGGCTATGTTGGCATAGCAGCAAGCCCATACTAGTGCTATTCAAGAGATTGGGAATCATCTGAGATCTCTGCATGAGAAGGTGGATGCTCTAACTCCTGGTGCCTCTACTCCTGGTCCATCTATACCTACCTCTGCCCCAACCTCTGCATATGTCCTAGTATTTAATCCCTTTCCCACCATCCCTTATACTATACGTTCGAGCACTGTCCGTTTTACCATGATTGATCCTTCGACATTTGCTCCGGTCCACATCACCCTAGATAAGTAGGCCACACCTCAGCCTAGCCCAGTCACCATACCTGTAACCTTACCCACAGTACCGAGCCTTTACCTCAGATTCCATCTTATCATTCCCAGGGGTCAGAGGATACAAAGGAGTTAGTAGTTTCATCCCAGCCTTCATCACCACTACCACATCATACTCCTCTATATGTGCCTAATCCACAGGACCCTCTTTAGATTCCTTCTCTTGACCTACTATATCCTATTTCATCTAAGCCACCTACCTTTGCTCAGAGAGAATGTGATACTCATGATGATACATCCTTACCCATCCCAATCATTCCTATCATAGCCCGAGATCCAACTCACGCTAGCTCCAGTTCCAATATATCTGCTTAAGCCCCTTTCTGATGATGTCAAAAAGGGGGAGAAGAACTAGTGATTTTGGTGGACTGACATTGTGCCTATACTGTATAACTGTCATGGGGTATATGGGTGTATTGGGATTTAGGGAGCTTTCTGAATTTCTAAACTTATTTGATTCTTCTAAGTTTAATCTTATTTTGCAGATTGGAATTCTAAGTTTAATTTTATGAATTATATTGTATGAATGTTATTCTTACTGTCATACTTTTGGACTGATGAAAGTTTGGCTATGTATGCAAGGTGGTTACAAAATTAATCCAATATTAGTAATATTAAAAGCATACAAATTTTCAAAGTATTTTTTTTTTAATTTAAAATGGTTTCAAATAGTTTGTTCAAAAATCATCAAGTTTTGTCACCATCAAAAAGGGGGAGAATGTTAGATCCTATGTTTTGATGATAACAAATTGGTGAACACAAATGGTTTTACAAATGATTTGATTAACAAAGGTTTTTGAACAAAAGAAACATGGCTCTCTAAAGCATGCAAAACCATCACTTGAGTGAGCACTCGAGTGATAAAAAAGGAGAAGAAGAAATAGTATAGGGAAGGAAGTCTCTGGCGAATTTTTTAAGGGATCACTCGAGTGATGACGGGTCATCACTCGAGTGATGGGTGCTAAAAATATCTAGAAACTCGCTACCAGATTCTTAAAGGTGTCACTTGAGTGACCCCTAGAGTAATCAGGTAAGAAATAAGCCAGTGACTTACTGCCAAGATTTGGAAGGGATCACTCAAGTAATAGAGTTAGAATTTTTGCTTCACCTCTCTCCCAAGTTTTGGAAGGGATCACTCGAGTAACCACTTAAGTGATGAAGTCTAGATTGCGTGATAATTATCCGTTGTTTATTGATTTGTTATCTATATGATTAACCCTTCATCATATTAGTATTCTAAGTATATTTTCATGGAAACAATGAAGAGATCATGCAAGAGAAAGAAAAGTCAAGTTACGGAGCGTGAGGTCCACCGACCGTAACGACTATTTTTCAAATATGAAAAATAGCCAATAAAAGCTGTGTAACTCTAACAGACATGTTGAAATGCTACCAACGGCTATCACAACTCAGCTATAAATATAGAAACATTCAATGAGGAACATAGACACTGAAAACACACAAATATACATCAATCAATACATTCATAGTGCTCTATTTTCTCATATTCATTCTTTATACTTCAGTGTTCATATATTTACTCTGTGAGAGAGATTTTCATTACAAACTCAATATCTGTTATTGAGACAATTCAAGGTTTTGGAATGTAACCCACTCCGTAATTATATATGAAATACGTGATTAAAATGAAATAAAGACCAATAATAATCAAAACTCATTTAAAATCCCATCCTTGAGATAGGGTTTTCAAAAATACCTTTTAAAATCTAATTAACTTAGTCTCATATTCACATTTCAAATACAATTACTACGCGAAGATAAATCACATTCATATAAATATCAGAGTGCACAACATAATCATCCCGGCAATCCCAGGTATATACCTTCGCTAAAGATACACAGGGCACAATTGCCCATTACAATTCTTCAAATGGGGATTACACAATCTCATCTCAAATTCATAACCATATATTCAACTGAATCATATACAGTCTTCACAACTCATTGGTAACCAAATACCAACTCTCATCTTGAAGGAGTCCTAGCCGCTTCCTCCACGAGCCACTTGCCCTGTCTAAATTGTTGGTAAGGGAGAGTGAAATTCGAGAGAATCTTAGAAGGAAAAAGATACCATAATGCATGCATGATAAATACTATGTGTATGACATGTTAGCTTTATCTAAATGCATGCCCCATAATGACATTTTTGCATGCTCAATGTTTCATGTAACAAAACTATGGCCACAGCAAAACAGAAACAGAGCTTCATTTATACAAATATGCTCTACAAAAGCAAGTAAAGCAATCACATACATCACTACACAAGCAAAGATATCAAATACATGCAAGTAAGGTAAGTCCCCTACCTCCAGTCTTTTCTCCTTGATTTGCTTGCCTCAACTCAGGGCTTCACATTTGATCCTATAATGTCAAATATACCATTTAGACACTTCCATAGTATTTCTGGGGGTTATATGAGGCTGTATTGAAAATTTATTGAAATAACCCCGGGGACCTGGCCTGGCTCGGCCGTACCCAGTCCGGTTGTACTTTTCTTGAAATTTTGACATAGGCTACTCTGACATATTTTCGCCCAAGGAATCCATTTCCAGACTCAGAACTATCAAATTCAATGTCAATTTAAAAATTTACCCTTGGCAGCCCCACTTTAAGGGTTTCAGGGGCGTTTTCGTAATTATGCTTTTTTGACCTTTTCCGAAAAAGTAACCAACTGTAACCCCACCTAATTTTTGCTCCTGAACTCAATGGAATCATCAAATCATTGAAAATCCATCTCTAAACCCTCCAAACTAGCATTTTCCGAAATTCTCAATTCCCTTGAAAAAATTGGGGTCTTTCGGTTTCGGCTCCGCAGACGTGTTTCTTTCTACTCCTAACCACTTTATTAACCATTACATTGGGTTAGAACTACCATTTAGTATCAATTTGGGCGGCACAACACCTAAGCCAACCCATTTTCCAAATTTACAAACAAAGACAATCCGGTGAAATTTCACCGATTAAATCAACCACAGCAACCAGAACAATCAAAGATTGAAGTTTCGGAAGTTACCTTAAGCTCCCTCTGGCTTTTACTTAATATGGCTGAACCCTATCCCCTTTTAAACAGAAAAATTAAGCTTCAAGTACCTTAATCCATGTAGAAGAGAAGCTTAGAGGAAGGATTACGCAGGTTATGAGCTAAGTCATCGGAGAAATCAAGCTTACCTGTGAGTTCATGCTCCTTCTCTCTCTAGACTCTCAAAACACTATCTTCCTCTCTTCTTTGTGTAAAACCGTCGGAGATGGCTGAAGAAGAAATGGGAAAGTGGTTTCTAATATCATGCTGATGTCACCTTACCATATGATGATGTCATAATTTTTTATTTCCCATTTTCGGATTTTTCAAAAATTCTGGCAGATTTTCTGCCCTAACTTTGAAAAATCATAAGTCATTCTAGAAAAATCTAAATGAGGTGTTCCCAAAGCCAAATGAAAGATATTTAAGTTCTCTTTATAGGAAAAATATGGGACATTACCCAAAATCACCACAAAATTCCAGAATTACATAAAACTAATCACTGCCCCAAAACAGAGTTCAGTTTCCATCCCAAACTTTGGACAGTCATATCTCCTAGCTCACAAAACGAAATGGCATAAATTATATGTCTATTTTGAAGCTTGCGCTGTGAACTTTAAGACTGGAAAGTTTCAGAATTTTTAAACACCATTTGTTCATTCAAAACGTTCACAAAAACGGACTGCCCAGAATAAAGTTTCACTGGACAAAATTTCATATTTTGCATCTTTTGCATCTTTGCTTCCAATGGTTCCATTTTCATACCAAACATCATTCCCACATAAATTTTCAAAAGAAATCCATTGGAAACACCAAATCAATCAAATTCACATCTCATTGACATGTTTTCACAACAATCTCAACATATCAACACAATTAACATTTCAAAACCTAACATTGCAACTTTTCCATTCCAAAGTTCCAAATCAATTTCAATGACATCAAAACACACTATAACACCGTTTCCAACACAATACCCCATTCAATTCTTCCCTCTATTCTAAGTCAATTTGGATGTTAATCCATAATTGAACTCAAATATAAGGTTTTCACACTGCTCAAACACACACAATCATATTTGAGTACCAAATCACATCATATTCTCCAAAAGGGTTATTTATCACTAACCACATCCACTTTTGGAGTCATTAACCCTTAATCACAATTTGGGATCTTGTTAAACTGGGGCTTAGCAATCCACTAATCTCAGGCTTATTCTATAAGCTCTAGTCTCAAAAGTCGGGGTATTACATTTCTCCCCCCGTTCAATAAATTTCGTCCTCGAAATTTGTCATACCACTTAATCCAAAAACTACGGATGCTTCTTCACGACAGCTTCCGTTTCACAATTCATTTCATATTGGGATGATCTCTTCTAGACCACCCTCACACACAAGATGCCACAATTTGATTCTCAAGAGAATCAAAACCAATGAGTGCAACCCAGTTGCTATAAACTGTAATCGACCCATTTCACGATTGCCACACAAACACATTCATCACATATCCAGAGACTCTAGATCATAAGCCATAACATCTCGGCTGTTGGGCAGTATAGGCCACCACCCTGCTTAATTTAATCACCCCTTCTGGGCATAACTCATAACACACCGATTCATTCCACATAACAAACAGCTTCCGCTACATTCACATGTTCCTTAGCTTTTGACGTAGGCACTTTCACAGCACTACCCTCACCTGTACACTTACCAGTAACTCCGCTAGTGGTAACCGGGACTTTTAGGTCTCACAACACAATATTACTTCACCGTATCAACTTTCACGATGTCACCCTCACCCGTACACCCACCAGTGACTCTACTAATTATAACCGAGATTTTTGGGTCTCAACCACAATCACATCAAATTACTCCGGAATCTCAATCTCTTCTATCCGAAGCACCCTACCATAATGGCCCATCTAGAATCGTAGTCTCTTCTATCCAGGCGATTGATCGAGAGTCCCACTCTCAAAACACCACCCTCATCCTCTTTTTCAACTGGGGATGCACACTGCATACACCCGAATCGTTGCTAGGTACTCGATGACTATTGGCATGGTCACGTACCATCCACACCCTCTTTTTCCTTAGTGTCACTTACTCTGTCTGAAGGTTAGTCAATAGAAAGAATGAGATTCCAAAGAATCCCAATAGTAACAAATCACTCATACAGTATATAAACACATAGTATGTAAGATCACGTTCAACAGCATCATAATGATACATGGCTCACGCCACATACAACAGCATTTATGGCTGTAAATACTATGTATCAGCTCTCGCTGCGATAAACACTATGCGTCAACTCTCGCTACGATAAACACTATGCATCAGATTTCGCTGTGATTTCAATGCTGTATACACTATGCGTCAGCTTTCGCTGCGATCTCAATGCATGACAAACATACATACAATGCTTTACACATAGCAAAAGAAAAAGAGTCACTACCTTATTCTTTCCGACGGTTTTCAGACAGAGGCTACTCAATACTAAGGCAAATGTTAGAGCACATCACATAGCTTTTATACCAACACACATCGCAGACTCTAATTTTATGCACTGCCTTCGGCCTTGGGTCAACACCGGTGCAACCAGCCTGGTGGCTAACCATATTGGCCATGCCGAGGTAAGTGCCCTCAGAATTGAGAACCCCCGATCATGTAGTCGAATTCGCCATCAGCTAAACTAGCTCTGCTCTGTGGCCATAACCACACCTCAATCCCAGCTTGTTCACAATTGTCACACATACATGTTGCCTTACTGGCATGCACATATCACATTGCCTCTCTGGAAATCACAAAGCCACTCTAGCTTCGAGATAGTCAACCCCCGTAAACTACCGCCCTAGCAAAATGGTCCTCCGCCATGGGAATCACCCCATGAGGCCGCAGGTGAAAGACACACAAATATCCGTCACATCTTGAGCCTTTGCCTACTAGACGTAGCCTACCGGACTAACCCGATTCGGCCCAACCGAGGAGATGGACTCACAATACAATCACAACAAGCTGGAATTGGCATCTTAACAGCTTCACCTTCACACCGAGAATTCTTTTCACCAAATTGGGATCCTTCAAGACCCCTTCCCCCAAAATAATTTGGACTTCAGAGTTGTACTATTCGAAGCCATCACTAACACATCGCCCTTTCTGCAAACTTAAGCTTCTGCTCAGCGCAGTATTCAAACACATCACATTCACCACGCTTCCGTTGCACACTCTGAGGTCTTTCTCCTTATTTGTGCTTTAACAATGTCAGGGTGATTTAATATGAGTCCTGTAGGAAACTCCCACTACAACTGACCACACTCACAATCTGTACCCAATTTTGCCTGATTCAACTCAAATTATTCAGAGCCATAACCACTACATCGTGCCTTTTTATTGTCACACCCACCCTAGTTTTACCCCCCAGGGGATGCACCCCGCCGGTGGCTGGGCTGGCTGGTCTCACCCCTCTTAGGCTAACTCACCACCCAGGACTCACAAGAGTTCACCGCTTCCCATGCGGGATTTTTTTCCGCCTCCCCAGGGATCGAAGCCACTACCTGGGCGTAAGTGGTGCCTTAATGCTTCCCTGGTACCATTAAGCAACATTAAGAATATGGCTCTCATAGCTCTACCCTACGATTCAACGTCACAGTGACTGCTCTCTACGGTTCATTATCACGATGGCTGCACACTAGGGCTTATCGTCACGACGGCTTTCACATAGTCTCACCCCCCGTATGATACCGCTCGAAGGTACGATCCTCCCACCGAAACCACCGATGAGCCGTAGGTAGTATACCCACTCACATCCCCCGTATTCCACCACCCCGAAGGCACGGTCCTCCCACCGTCAACACCGATGGGCCGCAAGTGAAGAAATAGCCTTACGGCTCACATAATCACATAGTCTCACCCCCCGTATACTACTGCCTGAAGGCACGGTCCTCTCACCGGAACTACCGATGAGCTACAGGTTGTAGACTCACAAATAACCTAACCGATCAGGTGTCACCGTAGGTAGCCCTCTCCGATCAAAACTCCCCGTAGGTAGCGTTCTCAGATCCAAATCCTCCATAGAGAACTTCCTTCCTAAGCTAAATTAACAACCAGAACCCTCAGGATACCTGATACATATTTCAATTTAAGCCTAGTACCATGCTCTGGTACCACAGACCATCTAGGTCAAATCCAATTCCTAAGAATTAGCTCAACTATTAAGTCTGATCCATGGATCACAACTCAATTCTTAACCTCAGTTGAACCGAAAATCACTTCCCTCATTTCCACAGAGCATCACAACTCCAACACAAATCCAAATATCTTTGCCAGCCTAGAGCACACCGATCCCCTAGGTCTTAAGGCCTTTAAACATACAAGCTCAGTATGACATCACTACATGTAACATCATACCACCTTGGGTTTCTTACCCAATATCTAGGTTGGACATAACACCTAGAAACTCAATATCATATTCCTGGGAAATCATTTTATTCTACCTCTGGGTCTACACATCAATTCTTAGGCGAACCACTATATCTTTCAATTCTACAATGATTCTCCACTGCAGAATAACCAAATAATGTACGCACATAGTCCATAAATCTCATATATCCACAAACAACAGGGACCTTAATGTGTATACCACAACAAACAAGTCATCTCTGATAACTTAAGGCTGCAACTACCGCCACTATCCTAGCAAATTCCCATATTTGCCAGGAACTATAGCTCTGATACAAAAAATGGAACCCCCTCCGTAATTATATCCGAAATACGCGATTAAAATGAAATAAAGACCAATAATAATCAAAACTCATTTAAAATCCCATCCTTGAGATAGGGTTTTCAAAAATACCTTTTAAATCTAATTAACTTGGTCTCATTCATATTTCGAATACAATTACTACGCGAAGATAAATCGCATTCATATAAATATTAGAGTGCACAACATAATCATCCCGGCAATCCCAGGTATATACCTTCGCTAAAGATACACAGGGTACAATTGCCCATTACAATTCTTCCCTCTATTCTAAGTCAATTTGGATGTTAATCCATAATTGACCTCAAATACAGGGTTTCGGCGTTGCTCAAACACACATGAATCATATTTGAGTGCCAAATCACATCATTTTCTCCAAAAGGGTTATTTATCACTAACCACATCCACTTTTGGAGTCATTAACCCTTAATCACAATTTGGGATCTTATTAAACCAAGGCTTAGCAATCCACTAATCTTAGGCTTATTCTCTAAGCTCAAGTCTCAAAAGTCAGGGTATTACATGGAACCTTGAGTTGAGGATTGGATTACAACGTGTAAGGGGGAGTGAGTGTCCGGGAAACAAAATTGTTGTGTACTAAGGTTCCAAGAACGCACTGAATCTTAGAAGATATAGTAAAATTCTCAGAGGAACTCTGAGGACTAGATGTAGGTTAAAGTGGTTGTGGCCGAACCAATATAACTCTCGGTGTACACTTTGGTGATATCTTTCCTAGCTCTTAATTGCTTTAAATCCTGTCAATTTTTATATTTGGTTCGAATTTTCTATGGTCACCCAATTCACCCCCTCTTAGGTGAAACACTTGCACTAACACCGATTATGGCAGGTAACTGGCATAGGGTATAGAGAGACTACTTAGGCGTTATTTAAGACAATATCAGCGTAAGGTATATATGCCTGCTAATTACTTGCTATATACTTGTAAAAAATGTTAACTTAAATTGAGTGCTTTGTAGTCTGCATATCATGTAGATGGAGATTACATCAGGGAATTTGTTGTAAGAAGGCTAGCAATTCACTACACACATTTCATCATGCATTAACGAAGGTGTATTTGCAGAATTCTGAAGAGGCTTCTTAGACAAAAGTTCCTATAGATCTTCAGTCCACCATCAAACCAGATGATTAGAGAAATTTTGTCATCTTACATCGTGACCAAGCATTATAAGTAATTATTATTCACAATTCATAAGACCCACACATATTTTTTTAATATGAACTTGAGTATTGTGTGTTTTCGTAGGAATTAAGCCAGGTGAATAGGAAGAGGGTGAAGAACAATAAGTATCCCTATAAGGGTGGGTAAAAGGGGTATGTTTGGATCGTTGAAAAGTTGACCGCTAACAGTGGGAATGGTATTAGACCTCCCCATTATAAACTTTGGTCAGTGGCAAGGCAAAATGAAGATGGCTCTTATAATGATCCTTAGTTGAAAGAGGTCATCGATAAAATGGTAAGTATTAATACTAGTCCCTGAGTCATCGAAATAATGTCTTCAATTAACTATTAATATTAACATTATTGTTAAATGCACAGGAAGCTATGAGGACAAATTAGTAAAGACATTGGTGTGCCGGATATGCTTGACTAAGACAAAACATTATTGTCATCAGCAACCTTGAAGAAATAATCGGGATGAAATGTATGAAAAGCTCCAAAAATCATGTAATGAAATGCAGAACTAATATGGTTTCTCACATAAGAGTTGATGAAGGAGCATACTATGAAGCATCAAGGGGGAAATGGAAGCCCAAGTACTAAAAGCAGCTGCACATTTCCCCCTATGATCTGCCTGAGGGTTTGGCGGATGTTGAAATTTTTGCCGATAGCCCTAAACACTATACAGTTGCAACAGGCCACATGTTCAACTTCTTAGAGGATAACACACTTCATAATGAGCATATCCCTCCTAAGCATGTGAAGGTACAAATCAACACCAATATAGACCCTAGTTATCTACTCCTTATGCTCACCAAAGACATAAATACAGTGGGAGGGGCTATGGGCAACTTTAATGCGTGGCCTCGCTGTCTACTTAAAGTATGGAAGCCCCCCACTGCAAAGAAGTCAGCTACTCAAAAGAAGCTGCCCATCAATAAGTCCAAGCCCCCCAATCAGTCGAAGCATCTTAATTAGTCCAAGCCCCTCATTGATCAGTCTAAGGCCCCTACTCCTAAGACCCTTACTCAGTCCAAGAAGAGGAAGCATCTCACCCTCACATGTCTGGAAGTCCCTCTAGGAGTGCTCTAACAAGTGCTTTGCTTTAGACCAGTGTCCAATTATCGCATTTAAGAGAGAGGTATTCAACCTTCTAGACCAAATGGAAGCTATAGCCGAAGAGCCTGTACTATAATTACCTTATCCCCCACGGCCTCCACGATAAGATCAAGTTCATCCTCCAAAATCCAATCAATAACTAGGGTGATGGCATGAAAGGAGATGTCAAGCAATGGTGTACGAGGTTTCTCAGGGATGAATTCCTTTGGAGGGCGCCAGACAGAAGTGACACTTACTTCTTGGTGCCTTACATTTAAGGGTGGGAACATCATTAACTCTGCTCGAATTAGTTTTTATTTATTTTGTAATTGTTCTAATGGTGTGATCTAATCTATTATTGTAATTAGGAACTCCTACATGATCATAGGCATAAATCTAATATGTAAAAGGATTTGATACTACAACTCTATGAGATAGGTTCTAGATGCGAGACCATACATGCAGGAGACTTTCAATCGTAGTTATTCATTGATCTTCTGTTATAATTCAGTTCATATTGCATGTTTCTGTATATATAATTTTATATTGTATCTTCTTAGAGTGGTCTACACTTATTGCACTCAAAATGGTTTCGATTACACCAAGAACAAGCTCATTGATAGCACTTACAGATGCTTCTTCCAATGGCTGTGTCCGAAGGTGTTATATATATATATATATTATTTACCAATGACTGTAATATTAATAGATTGATGAAGCACCCAATATAGTTTATATATATATGATTGACTAACAAATTTTTCTTCTCAGTTCTTAATTTATAGTGCCTACAGCAACCAGACAACAGCAACGATTGTAGGAACTGTGTGATGCAGTACATAAAGGACATGATCACCCACGGTCCTCAAAATATTGATACAATAAAGGTATATTATATGTTCAATTCATTCATATTTGCATTCAGTTAGCTATATATTACAATATCTAACTTCCATCTTGTTTCCTTTTGTGAACAGTATTTTGATGCCTCCTACATGATGTTTAACAACTCACAAATGGAAGAAGTTGCTGAAGAGTTGGTGACATCTGTGCAACATTAGTGGGAGAGTAAATACATATGGAATGACTATAAATTTCTAGATACTAATAATTTGTTTGTTTTAAAGTTTTGGTTTTAATATTGTATACAAGTACATGAATAATTGTAATTATATTTTGATTTGTTGTATTGTACTGTATATGAATGAATGTAAATATATATTGTGATTCAATCTGTACAAATGTATATGCAGGGGGATATTGAAGCAGAACCCCCCCCCCCAATTTTTTTTAAAAAATTTAGGTTTGATAAATCATGGTTGTTATTTACAACCGTTATTTATGTCAACTATATATAATGGTTGTTAAAGCAGAATTGTTATGTATGATAGCATAAATCATGATTGTTATATAACAAACATTATTTATATCAACTCTATATAACGCTTGTTAAAGCGGAACCGTTATGTATGATACAAGCATTACCATATATTATTATGGTTGTTGACATATGCACATTAATTATTATCACAGCAATGGGCATATCAGAGCCTCACCAAGCCTCAATACAAAACGGGTGTCATATTATAACCATTATAATTGGTCCAGAATAAATAACAATTCGGAACCGTAATGTACCTATGCCAAGCTTTTATAACACCAGCATATATGATGATTCGAAACCATAAATTATGGCAGTTAATAACTGTCATATATCTTGATTTTTGTAATAGTAAAATCATAATTAGGATAATCAATTTTCTTTGAGAAAAAGCAGCACATGATAATTCTTAAATTATATAATATGTTGGCTATTCATGAAGAATCTTCTGGTTCTTCAATGGATGTCAATGCATAATTTTCAATAGTTCGTATTTTATATATGACATGGATAATCAAACAAGTCATGCCAACAATAAATTTATTTTTGATTAATAAATTTCTCATTTACTGTAACATGTTCTTAACCAACAACACAAATTTTCAATTTTCATAAAATATTGATTTAAAATCTTAATGCGACATTCATTTTTGGGAGATCAGTAGGCTTTGTGAAGAAGTATATGAGTAGAGAGCTTTTTCAATATTAACTCACACTTGTATTCTAATAATCTCCCCTTCAAGTGTGAGTCTTATAAATATACTTCCCTTATTTTTGTATTTCAAAAATGGTAATCAAGTTATAGTAAGTCAATAACTTATCTTGCACTTGGAAACCCAAACGATTCATAGTTCACATACTATCGTGGATTTCAATCCAATTGGGCTACCACTTTCATACCATTTAAATCAAAGCTCTTATGTAAATTTGCGGATCATAAATTTTCATGATCAATTCTTCTTCTAAAAAAAATCTATTTTAGTTCTTTATGAACTAACGTATAATATGGCTTTTCTATATAACTTAATTACTTATTATTAATAATATACTTTAATTTAATTTCTTTTGATGCATATTCAAAGTATATCTTCCACCCCATAAAGAATATGAAGATATTCATGATCAAAATACATAAAGACCACATTGCAATGATTTGTGATGTTTGGAGGATAAAATAAAATGAATAAAGTTAATTTGAGAAAAATGTAAAGACAAGTGCATTAGAATACAAAATAATGAACAATTATGATGTTTATAATTTTCTTTCAAAATTTTCCAACTATTTAAATTACACACATTTCAAAAATGATTTTCACCAACAAATCAAAATTAGCATCACCTATTCATAATGAATTTTCTCATACAAATAAATTATTATTCCCTCAATTCAAATGTGGCATAAATATATGATTTTTTATGTCACAAAACTAATTTGGTTCCAATATATACATCACATCACATCATATATCGTATCATGGTTATGTATAAAACTTACACATATCTTATGATAATGCTAGAGAGTAGAAAATATAACAAGAGAAGAAATTGGAAAAGAAGACAATGGCTTTTCAAAATTGCAGAGTATGTATTTGTATGCCAACAATAATGTAATGTTTGAAAACTAAGAAAGAACAACACATGTAATTAAGGCAACATAGTAGTGCTCAAGAGGACAAAAGAGATGGAAGACAAAACTAAAATGAAAAGTAAGCTAAAAAAAGGTACCTTTATGTTAAGGTATATGAGTTGAGCGTTTGATAGGAAATTTATGGGGCAATAAAGGAGCACAAATCCGAGAAGAAAATAGAGGTAGGTTTGGGCTTGATATGATAAACTCCATTGATATATGAATAATATTCACATACATCATATACCTAAATGTACACATAAATTATGCAATTATACATAAAGAAGAGAATTAAACAATTTAATTGTACAATTGAAAGTTATTTGAATAAATACTAGAAACCCTTCAATTTTGGAGTTATAGAGCATAATGACATTAATCATGAAGTGGAATCCTAAAAGATCATTGAATTATGAACATCCACACACCATAGAATTTAAATTTGCAAACAAATTGGCACTATATATTAAAATTTCAAAAGAATAATAATTACTTTTTAGTCTATTTGATTTCATATATCACTTATGAACACTTATCAATATCACAATATCAAATAGTTATAATAATTTGTATCACACAAGTTAATTACAATAAATTTAAACAATATAAAATAAATTAAACGTCATATAGCCTTTTGGGATTATGATTATTTCCCTTTTCCTTTACAATAAATTTGGGCATCTTTTTCCATAACTCATTGCATCTTTTGACATTTTTTATAACATCTCATAGTCTTTTTGGCTTCATAACCATTTTGACATTTATTTTCAATAAATTGATACTAGGGGTATTCAAAATGTTCCGGTCTTGGTCATACCAACCTAGTCTCAGACATTTTGATCTCAGAATCTCCCGTTGCATCCGGGACCAGGACTAGGACAACCAAGACCTAGACCTGGATCACCCATGAGAGCTCGGTCCCAATCCCAGTCATTTTTTTATTGCTTTGTAAACAAATTTTTCCTTCTATTTTTGTTTTCTTTACCCCATAAATTAAGTTATTCTTTGATAAAATGCATATCACATCTTTAGTTGGAGTTAAACCGTACTAATTCTAATAATATAATGTATAAAGATAATAACGAATATAATAATAATAAATAAAATGTTATTCTTCAACTTTAAATCAATATATGTGATTATTATGGCCTTATTAGTTATTCAGTGATCACATTAAACAATAAAATATGGAGAATTTAACTAATATGATAATTTTTTTAAGTTTATTTTTTTCAAAAAATAAAACGAGATTTTTCGGACCTATCCCAATACTACTGGGACGAGGATCACACCGGGATTTGCATCCCAGCCAAAAACTGGGACTGAGTACTGAGATTGGGGTATCTCGGTTCCGTCCCAGGTTTTGAACACACCTAATTAATACATATTTTTCTATGTGGCTTCTTGCCATTTTGTAACATTTGCTAATATATAAAATTATTTTGATGACTATAAAGACATTATTTTTCAATGATTGACTTTCAATTGTCAACTTTTACATTGTAATATGGTCATAGTCATTATTATTCTCATAGATATGTCTTGTGCTTTCATTTCAATGTTACATTATCAATTTGGTCTCCTAGACCATCAAAATTCTTTCATTATCAATTTGGTCTTCAAGACCACAAAAAAAAAATCTTTGAAAGTTACAAGCTTTGTTTTTTTGTGCTGATAACATCTTATTAAAAAAATACAATAGATGATATGAGATGAGGGAGATGAAGAAAGATAAGAGAGAATAGCAGAGAAAGAGGGAGTGATTCTTATTAATATGGATAGTTACAATGTATATTACAAAGTCTCTATTTATAGGCCTCCAACCTTAATCAAGAGTTACATAGAATAAATAAAAAAATGAATTCTCACACTACAAAAATACATTAAATTTCCAATGGAATTTTCCATGAAATTTGTTTCTGTGGCAAATTCTAATGGAAATCCGTCAGAAAAGTTTCCGATGGAATTTTTTTTCTGTGGTAAATTCGGTGGCAAAAATTTTCCAACCAAATACTTCCGTGACAAAATTTGCCAAGGAATTTTCGTGGAAAATTTTTTGTGCCAATTTGACACTGAATAATTTAGTCAGAAAAATTAAAAATTTTTATTTTTAATTAAATTTAATTTTTAAAAAATATCTTTATAAAAATTAAAATGATGATAGATTTGGCTCTTCAAATTTCCAACCATAGGTTTTAGTTCCTGTAGGGGCAAAATGGTCATATAAAAATTTATTAGTTATTAATTAATATTAATAAAAAATTATTAGTTAGTAATCATTTATTAGTTATTAAATAATGTTAATGAAAAATTAATTTTAGAAATTAGACAAAAATATAGTCATATGAAATTTATTTAAGATGTAATATGTTTTAATTTGAAGTTAATTTATATTAAAAATTATAAGAATATATAAAATTATTTTACATTATTATTACATTTATATATAAGAAAAAAATACATATTTATAAATAAGTGATTATATATAATATAATATAATCATTTAATAATAAAACACCAAAGCAATCGAGTCCATCTGATAAGACATCGCACGTGTACGGATGCGGTCATGGGTTTAAACCAAAAAAGGGCAAGTTGAGTTGCATTTTCAGGAAAAAAGAGGTTATGACACGTGGCGGAGTGAGGTTGCGACACGCGGCGAAGGCAGGCTGCACCACTCGATGGATCTAAGCGCCGACGACGAGGTAGAGGCAGCCGAAACGATCACGTGTCACCGCCAGTGATAAGGTGGCAGCTGCCAAAGTTGCCACGTGGCTTTTTAAAATTTGAAAAATAAAAAATAAGTTTGCAAGGGAATAATTCCGTCACAAATTCTGCCGTAATTTCCGACAAAATTCAATTCCATCAAAAATGTGAGACGGAATTAATTCCGTCGGAAATTCTATCACAATTTCCGATGGAATATGAATTCCGTCGAAAATTGGTTTGTCACGCTATTATCAGCGACGAAATCCATTCCGTTGGAAATCCCTTTCCATTAGAAATCCGTCAGAAATTATGTCGGAAACTCTGAATTCCGTGATAAATTCCATAAAAAATTTAGTGTTTTTTTGTAGTGTCATTAGTGTGCACAATATGTAGCATTAGAGTTATAAGAATAAAAACTCCTAAAAGCTATTCAATAGAGAGGTTATAGAGTGAATAATATAAAAAGCCAAGAATTTAGATAGTTTGTGGACATTCATATCATATAATATTTTTAACAGTTATAATATTAGTTTTAAAAATATTTTTTCACTAAAAAAAACAGGTGATGTGGAGGAAGAAAAGAAAGGAATAGGAAAATCCTACCCTTCATCTCATCTCCCATCACCTCCATTATAATCACTCCCCTCCCCTCCACTTCAACCAAACAGACCCTAAGAACTTGAGTTTATTATTTTAATATTTATTTAATTTTTTTTTTTCAAGAAAAGGGGAGATAAGATAAACCACAAAATCTGGTCCCAAATTCCAGCAAGGTATATACTGAATACAAAGTTGCAATTGATGGCTTTTACTAATGATATTGTTGCATCAGTACAGTGTCAGCCATTTATTTTGATTTCTTCAAATGGCCCCAACTCCCAAATTTTCAATCAATTAATTAATCAGAAAAATTGTGGGAATAAATCACACGCCTATATATTATTAAAAATGAGTATGAGTTTTTTATTTTCCAGATTGCAAAAATGATATTGGGGTCCTACGAAATAAATGTGAAAATGATTACAAAAAACTGAGTCAAAAATATTCCCTCTGGTTCTTAGTATATGATATATTGGAGGAGTTGATCTTGATTCTAAATATATGACATATTTTATATATTTGTCAAATTTTTTCTAATTTATCCCTGTTGATGCATCCTTAGTAATAATTAAGGAAGAGAGGAAATGATGGAATTAAGTAAGATAACAAGAGTATTTTAAAAAATACATATTGTATTAACTAACTTCATTAATATAATTAAATTAAATAAATATATTTTATATCATAGACGGAGGGAGTAAAAAATATGAGAGTCACAGTTACAGATCAAGCATTTAATTTTTCTTTGGATCACTCCCATTGATGTGAAGCTGAAGCCTGAAGCCGTATTTGCAACGTTTTGAACCGATACATTGCAAGTTAGTTTTCAATAATAAAAATTTTTAAACCTAACAATTATTAAATTCATATTTTCAGATCTACGTGTGATCCTGACAGTTTCTAAATTGGACTATCCATAATAAAATTATATTCTCATGATTTCATTACATGTAAAGTAGCATATAATATTATGATATTATTTATGGTGCATCCAAAATCCTAATGTTATTTTCTTGATGCACCCCACATCTTCTAATATTATTTTTCAGTTACATCCAGCACCTCAGTTTTATTTATGTTTTAGGGAATTGGATTCACAATAAATAAAAATAAGAGTAAAATACTCCAACCTCCCTTACGTTTTGCCTTAATTACACACACTACAAAAAAAACGTGATTTAGTAGCGATTAAAAATGGGTATTAATAGCTGTTCTAACCGCTACAAAATAGGTAGTAGCGGTTACTCAAACCGCTACTAAATCGTACGTTGCAAGCGGTTTTGTAGCCGTTTTATAAAACCGCTACTCAATCAAAAATAACCGCTACATACTTTGTAGCGGTTTAGATTAACCGCTACAACACCCAGAGATATTTGTAGCGGTTATATAACCGCTACAAATATAAAAAATTATATTGAGAGCTTAAAAATAGAATTTTTTTTTGTAGCGGTTAATAAACCGCTACAAATATAAAAAATTGAAAATTTCTTGGCGAAAAAAAATGATATTTTTTATTTGTAGCGGTTAAAAAGAACCGCTACTAATTTTGAATTTCATGAAATTAGTAGCGGTTTTTAAAACCGCTACTAATTTCATGAAATTCAAAATTAGCGCAAAAATATTTAAATTGAGTCGTAAAAAGGCGCGTTATTTAGTAGCGGTTTAATAACCGCTACAAATATTTAAAATTTTTTTAAAAAATATACGATGATTTTTTTTCTTTTTTTTCAATATTATATTAAATAGTTTATTTTGTTATTATTTTATCTATTTCAATTAGTTTATTATTCAATAGTTTAACTTATTAATAAATAAAAAGAAAAAATGTAATTGAATAGGATTAGTATAAAATTTATATTAATAATATTATTAAGGATAGCTAGGTAATAAGGAATTATTATGTCTTCTAATATAATGTAATTTTGTATGAAAAATAGATGAAAATGAGATAGAGTTATGATATATCTAGAAAAAAAATGGTTAGAATAAATTTTATAGAAAGGAAAGAAGTATTCTTAAAAAAATTGAAAATCTTGTTACTATATTTAATCGTATTATTCAGCTCCTCTACTCATACGAAAGAAGTTGTAAATGAGAGGAAATGAAAGAAAGGTAAGGTGAAAAAAAATTGGGGAGTGTTTGAAATGAGTTGTGGTAAGGGTATTTATAGGGATCCACGTACTATTTGTAGCGGTTAATGTAGCGGTTATTAATTAGTAGCAGTTATTTATATTTTTGTAGCGGTTTAATATTCATAGTGCTATTTGTAGCGGTTAATGTAGCGGTTATTAATTAGTAGCGGTTATTTATATTTTTGTAGCGGTTCAATAACCGCTACAAATTTTTTTTAAATTTTTTGTTTACATTTTATTTTAACAAATTTTTTGCATTTTTTGTAAAGACAAATTTTTTACACTTGAATTTGATCACTCATCGTCGCCATCCCTACAGAAATTTTGTAGAAAAATTATTGTTATTGATGTATTATTAAATTTAAAAAATTTAATTCAAATGACGTGGACTTAAAAAAACTCACCGCAGTAGAGGTAAATTGTCATCGCCTTCAGGGAAGTAGTTTTTAAAATCAGCTGGCTGAAATGGCTCACTCTCGTAGGCAATGTTATCGCTTTCACCTATGTCGTAAAGGTCTCTTGGCTTTAAATGAACGACCATGTGCCAATCCCTATGCCTCTCGTCCTCGACATAATAAACCTGATGTGCCTCTAAAGCTAGAATATACGGCTCATCATCTTGAGAAATACCAGTATGAATCGGCCGTGAGAAATTGACTGATGTGATCCCTAGGTCGTTAGTTGTCAATCCCCGAGCAGTGGTGGTATTTGCCCACAAACACTTGAACAGCGTCACAGTGAAACGGCCTTGATAATTAAGCTCGACCACATCAAGAAGCTTGCCATAGTAAGGGACGCCTCCGAACTGCATATTAGCGTCACTGCTGCTCGCATAACTCCTTGTCCCAAATGTGCCATAAACACCCGAATTCTGTGTTTGCAATCCTTGATCCCGTGAAACCGTGAAAAACTTAAAACCATTGACATTGTATGCTGTAAACCGTTTTGCATGATCAAGAGGGCCGATTGCGAGTGCTCTGAAATATGGTGAGTGTGGGTTGTGGTCATTTAGTATTCTGCGCACAAACCAGCTCGGGAATTCTCTGTGGACCCTCCTATCAACTTCTGAGGATGTCTGTGTACGGATCCTAAGCTGACGCTTCACATGACTTCTGAATTCCCTGCAATTAATAATGGAAAGGCGTTAGTGAAATGAAAGTGAGAAATGTTACGAAAGATATAGATCGAATAACATGTGAGTGTACAATTCTTACCGTATGAAAGGTTCAACTTGAGTGCAATTAATCAAGACATGTCTATGTGCTTGGAACTTCTCAGTTGCCGTTAGTTTGAAGTTCTCAGTTGCTCCAACTGGTTTACCAACACGAGGGATAAATTCTCCTTATGTCGGCGCAGGTTCCGGACAATCGTCAACACTAGGCAGGCGGTTGAAAGCCGTTTCAAGATCATCAAAATACCTTGAGCAAAAATATAGCACCTCATCCCCTATATAGCCTTCAGCTATAGAACCTTCTGGCCACGCCTTATTCCTCACATAAGATTTTAATTTCCCAAGGAACCTACGAAGTACAGAAGAGAAAATTGATATAAAATGATGAAAAGGACAACTAGCAAACATTAAATATGGACAATAAATTAAAGCACATATTTAAAATGAGTACCTCTCAATCGGATACATCCAACGATATTGTACTGGTCCAGCGAGCTTTGTTTCATGAACGAGGTGGACTATTTGTTGAACCATCACAGTAAAAAAGGACGGAGGAAAGATCATCTCCAAATGACAAAGCGTAAGAATGATTTTCGACTGCAACTGATCGAGCTCCTCAACGATCAAAACCTTAGAACACAACTTACGAAAGAAAGAACAAAGTTCCACCAAAACGATGGAAACATCGGGCGAAAGTGTATTCTTTATAGCCAGAGGGAGTAACTGCTGCATAAGAACATGTGAGTCGTGACTCTTCAGGCCAGCAACCTTTCGAGCCTGCAAGTCGACACATCGAGAAATGTTGCTTGAATACCCATCAGGAACTTTTTATTTCTTCAACGTCGTTAGGAACACATCCTTGTTCGGTTTTATGAGGGTAAACTTTACTGGTGTAAATCTGTCATGCTCTTCTGGCCAAGCGTCTTCACGAACTCCCATGTCGCATAAATCTTTCCTCACTTGAAGGTGATCTTTTGTCTTGCCGGGTTCGTTAAGCAGCGTATACAGCACATTGTCGCAAACATTCTTTTCAATGTGCATAACATCAAGACTGTGGCGAAGTAAATTAGATCTCCAATATGGAAGTGTGAAGAAAATACTTATCTTCTTCCACTGCTGAGGCACCGAAGTCCTGCACGTCTTTTGGAGAGTTTGTGCTGAATCGTCACTTTTTCCAAACTCGAAGTCAACATGCTCAAGCTGCTGTAAGATATCTGTACCGGACAAAGTCTGAGGTGGTCCTCTTTTCTCTGGTTTCCCATTGAAGCGATTCTGTTGCAATCTGAACTTATGCGTTCCATCGAGAAACCTCCGATGCCCCATAAAGCACCACTTTCGGCTGTGGGGAAGGCGCAATGCATCAGAGTCAAAATTGCAAGCTGGACACGCCGACCCAGTATGCACATTCCAACCAGATAATGTGCCAAGGCCAGGAAAGTTACTAATCGTCCACATCAAGGCTGCACGCATGTTGAACAAAGTCTTGCTGTAAGCGTCGTACGTCTCCAAGCCGACATTCCACAGGTCAAGCAATTCCACAATAAGCGGTTGGAGATACATATCGATGTCATTGCCAGGTGCCTTTTTGCCTGGAATGATCATAGACATAATGAAAGAGCTTTGTTTCATACACATCCAGGGGGTAAGTTGTAAGGAACTAAGACTACCAGCCAAATACTGTAACTTGTGCTAAGATTCCCTAAAGGATTGAAACCATCGGTCGCCAACGCAAGCCGAACATTTCTGGGGTCAGTCGCAAAATCTAGAAAGTCGTTGTCAAACGTTTTCCAAACAGCTGCATCCCACGGATGTCTTAATTTACCGTCTTCGTTTTTATCAACGGCATGCCACCTCATGTGCTCAGCAGTTTTAGACGACATAAATAATCTTTGTAGACGAGGTTTCAAAGGGAAGTACCTGAGAATCTTTGCAGGTTTCTTCTTCTGCTTTTTCCCCTTCCGAATTGTCTTGTACCTCGATGTGTGACATCTCTTACACGTCTCCCTGCTGGAATCATCTCCCCAATACAGCATACAATCATTTGGGCACGCATCAATCTTTTGATAATTCAACCCCAACCTGTTGATAATCTTCTTGGCCTCGTAGAAGGTTGTGGGAATCTCGGCGTCAGGGAATGCATCTTGTAATAAGTCGAGCAACATCGACATTCCCTTATCTGTGATCCCACACAAGCACTTGATATGATACAATTTGATCAAGAAAGATAATTTAGAATATTTGCGACAACCTTGATATAAAGGACGATCTGCCTCATCCATCAAGCTGAAAAAATCCCGAGCTGCTTCATTCCCCATAAAAGCCGGCTCAGAGCCATGCACTTCTTCGTTGAAGTTGTCGCCTTGAAATCCAAACGCATCACGCATAGCATCATTCACAGGATCATCTTCATCTACTTGAACGCCTACTTGAGAACTTCGAGGAGAAGCATCGTCATATCTAATGCCGACCTTCTCACCATGAACTGCCCAGAACGTATAGTCCTCAGGGAAAGACTTCACAAGCAAATGTTCCTTCACAACATTTCGTGCATGCCACTTCTTGAACTTGCATTTCCGACACGGGCAGACGATCTTGCCATTACAGCTGGTGTGAGTGAATGCGAAATCTAAGAAACTGTTTAATCCGTACAAATATTTAGGAGAATTGCGCGGCAACCTTATCCATGATTTATCCATAGCTACAAGTGAGAGAGAAGAAAGTATAGAGAAGAAGATGAGTGAGAAGATAATGACGAATGTCTAGAACCTTATATTCTGAAATTCCAACGTTTATAATTTTGTAGCGGTTATTAAACCACTACACCAACCGCTACAGTTATAAAATATTAGTAGCGGTTATATATATATAACCGCTACTAATATTCAAGCCGTTACATTAGTGGGAAATTCAAAATGTACTTGTTGAGTATTAGTAGCAGTTATATATATAAAACCGCTACTAATGTTCAAGCCGTTACCCATTGGTGGGAAATTCAAAATTTACTTGTTGCGTATTAGTAGCGGTTATATATATAAAACCGCTACTAATATTAAAGCCGTTGGACATTGAATATAAAAATAATTTTATAATTTGTAGCGGTTATACATAACCTAACCACTACAAATGTGCACAAAGGTGGCAAATTTCAAAATTCAAATGATTTGAGTATTTGTAGTGGTTATTAGTGTATAACCGATACAAACATATATATTTGTAGCGGTTTTTCAAGATAAACCGCTACAAATATATATATACATTTGTAGCGGTTATTAGTTTAAAACCGCTACAAATATATAGATTTGTAGCGGTTGTAACTTAAAACCGCTACAAATATATATATACTTTATTTTTAAAAAAATTTAGATATAAATCATTCATAAATTATTTCAACGCGATCTAATAATATAAATATAATTATATAAAACACAATAAGAAAGTTCTGAAATAAAAACTCATATAAATATTTACAAATGTTCAAACAAAAGAAAATGTCCTAAACTAAGGAGCTCGGGGCTAATCCTCTGGTGCTCCCTCAGGTGGGGCTCCCTCAAATGCCGCTGGATCGAGCCGCTGCGCAGAGTGAACCGCACCATCGTCATCAGCAGGAGGAGGAGCAGTAGCAGGAGGAGTAGTACTCGGGACGATGTAGCGAGGGACAGGGGGAACCGCTGGATGCTGCTCGTTCGGGAACAGGCAATCTATACTCCCTCGAGCATGGTGTTCGCGATCTCAAGCCACTGCGTCTGCTGAGCGTACAGCATATCTGCGTGCATCTGCAGGTGCTGCTGCTGCGCCATCTGCTGCTGCGTCTGCTCTAAATCTGACCACAGCTAGTCAATAAACTCATCCCTCCAACGTCTGACCCCTCTAAAGCTGCCAGCCTCAGAGGCGGCGCTCCTGCCGTAGACCATGCTGGGTCTGGAGCCTATCCCCATCCCCCGCACGTGTCCGGGGTGCTCAGGCTGAGCCAGACCTGCCTTCAAAGGAGCCGTAGGGTCCACTGACGCCTATAACTCCTCAGGCTGGGTCTGTCGCAGCTCAGCCTGCGACTGCTGCATCTGCTCTTGCCATTTTATAAAACAATTACTAATTAGCATTTTTCATAGTTAACTTGGTTTTATAAAAAATATAATAATAAAATTACTTACAATGGCCGCCTCTGCCTGCTGAGAGGTCACAGTCCCGTCACAGTGTCTATGTGTGATGGCGTACAGCTCCGCATAGTCCGTCTGACGGTTCTCCTGCTGTGCCTTCGTCTCCTGAAATAATTACAAAACAATTAGTATTATGAAATAATCAGCTAAAAGTAAGTGATATTTTGAAAAGTTACCAGCTCGCTGTAGGTCACAGCAAAGGTCTTCGATCCTGCTGTGTGGTGGATCGTCTGCTGCGCCCGGATCTCGGTGTTCCTCTGAGAAAGCTCCTGGAAAAACATATAATTAAATGTATTATAATTTAAAATTAAATACAAATTAAATTGAAATTATAATTTAATATTTAACAATTACAACATTATATATCAAAAATATAATAAATACATTACCTGCGCCTGAGGGCTCCTCCTGAACTGGACGAAACACGCCCAGTCGTTCGGCGGCACGCCGTCCGAGACGCTCTCGATCAGCTACTCCAGAGGCATCGTCCCATCCTTATCCACCCTGTGGAAGAGACGGTTCCTCCAGGCGTCGCTCATCTTCACGAGGGCGTACCTCTTCCGGTTGGCCCGGACGGCAAACCGCAGCTGAAAAAAAATTATTTAAATTTCAATAATTATAAAAACCATAATTTAAAAAAAATAATTAAATAGAATTAATTACAAAAAATATTAATTAAATAGTTTTAATTACCTGAACCACTTCCTCCCAAGCCTGGTCCTTCGGCCCCCTCGGAATGTGCCTCCATATCGGGAAGTGAAGGGGGAACCGCATCCAATTCGCTCCCAGGTCGTTCAGGAAGCGGTTGAGCAGGTGACCCCCATTGTGGATCGGTTGGTCAGTGTCCTCATTCCACGGCATTATAACTTGCAGGGACCGGTCCATGCTGTTCAGACCGGCCACATCCAGCCGCCTCGTCGACACGTTCCCCTGTTCATCTTCACAGTTGACCGCACGTTAGATAAATTATAATTCAAAGTTAACATTTCTAATTTAAATAAATAATTTACTAAATTAAAAAATTAATTTACCTTCGACCTGCACCTCAAACCCAGTGGACCGCGAAGACGACCCTCGTGGGTTGTTCTGCTCCCGAGCGTCCTCCTCATCAAGGAACTGCTCCATCTCCCTGAACCCAATCGGGATCTTGAACTCCTCCTTGTTGAGGAAGTCCTCAACACTAATCTCTGGCCTCTCCACCTCAGGCATCTCTGGTGCGGTCGTCGCCTATGGGATTGTCTGCGGTGCCTGTGGGGGGATGGGCTGAGATGCCGCGGTAGCCCTGCCTGCGCGCTGCCCCTCCTTCTGCCCCCTGCCCGGCTGTTGCCACCTCGTAAAATCAGTCTGGGGACATCAGGGGCCTTCCCCTTATCCTGTCCTGAAGCCATATCAACTGTAAAAATTTAAAAAAAATTAGTCACATTATTATGCAAAAATATAATAAAAATACAAATATAAATAAAAATACGTGTTATATACGTACCTCAAGTGCAAATACTGCGGAATACTGAGCAAAAACTCCTATAGAGACGTCTGAACGCTCAAATCTCGAAGAAATCACTCAGAGAAACCTCAGGAAACAAAATGAGCAAAAGGAGAAATGAAGAACGTGGGGGTTTAAATAGGCCAGATATTAGTAGCGGTTATTCAAATAACCGCTGCTCCAACCGCTACAAATAGTTAAATTTGTAGCGGTTCTTCAATAACCGCTACAAAAGTTCACAACGTTTGAAATTCTGTAGCGGTTATTGCCAAAAACCGCTACAAATGTCGAGACTCTTGAAATTCTGTAGCGGTTATAGGGGCACAACCGCTACAAAATTCTGACCTTTGGTATTTTGTAGCAGTTTCTGTGCATTAACCGCTACAAAATCACCGCTACAAGTTTTGGCGGGAATTTCGCGCCAAATTTGTAGCGGTTTTTTGTAGGAAACCGCTACAAAAAATCTTGCCGCTACAAATTTGTAGCGGTTTAGGTAAAAACCGCTATAAATACTATAATTTGTAGCGGTTTAATATAACCGCTACAATTGCACTGCTACAAAATACCTTTTTTTTTGTAGTGACAGACCTCCCCTCTATTTTAAAAACATACATTTAAGTCCAAACCATTAACTCCATTAAGGATTTTTATTTTTTAATTAAAATTTATATTAAAATAAATTTTATTTACTAATTTATCCTTCATCATTACTAATTTCCTAATTTTGACTAAAATTTTTTAAGTAATTTAAGAGTTTCTTTTTCTTTTTCTTAACTTATTTTTTACTTTTGTAAATAGTTATATGTTAAATTTTTTTCATATTAAGATAAATAATTAATTAATTTAGACATAGAAAAATTAATTAAAAATATGATTAATCCTATCAATAGATGCATACTAAAATAAACATGTTTATAAATATTTGTACAAAAAATGTATTTAAAAATTAAAATTTAAAATTAATATAAGTCATATACTATATTAAATTTACATTATTAATAACATATTGTGAATAAACCATATTTCTTTCTTTTTTTCTTTTTGCTTTTCATTTGAAAGGCATATTTTTTAGTCATTTAAAAGAATATTGAATAAAAAATTTTCAATAAATATAATAACATTTTATAATTTTATAATATAATAAAAATTTAAAAATTTTATAATATATTGGAAATTTTGAACATACATGTATTAGAATTATTTTTTTTCTATAAAAATTTATTTTTAGACAAATATAAATGTTTATTCATTTAATTTGTTGTAAAAGAGGTATTTTGGTCAAAGCAAATATTTAATAGTCAAACTTAACGGTCAACTTAGGTTGGGTGGATGGAAATAAAATATCAAACACAAAAGGGAGGTTTCTGTAACTTGCATTTTAATTTCAATGAGAGGTATATATACGTTTTCAAAATAGAGGAAGGGTTTGTATAATTTAGATAAAACAGATGAATAGTCAATGTTGTTTACTCTAAAAATAAAGTGTTAAAAACACCATAAAAGTAACATTATGGTACTTAGCTTGATATACCATAAATAAAATCAGAGTGCATGATGTAACAAGGAAATAACATATGTTAGAAGTTACTTTAACCTTTTATTATTTATTATTTTTCATATTTTAAATTTTTATTTGAGCAAATATACAACATTGAACATAAAAAATATTCTTGACAAAAAACATGAAAATATTCTTTCTGTAATTTTTTAAAAATAAATTTATAACTAAATAAGTTAAAAATATATATACCGTGAAAATCAAATTCAAACTTCAACTTTTAAATTTTTTTTAAAAAATAAATCTAAACAATTTAGAGATCCCCTCCTAGAGATAGGACCTTTTGCATGCATCTTCCTTTATACCACCCAATTATATCATGGTACCATATGGCCATATGGGTATGCGACATTAAATGAATCCCCACTTTGAATTTTCGTGTTAATTTTGCAGGTCTTCGAACAAAATTTATTTTTGATTTTGGAAGAATTTATGAAATATTATTTGTTTGTTTGAATTTGATCCCAAATTTTTAGTTTCATTCTTTGAATGTCTGTTTTCCAAATATATGATGTTAAACCGTCAAAATTGGATGTACACTACTCATTGTAACAGAATGAATGTTCACCTCATTTGAAACGGTGGAATGGATGTCCATATTTAGACCTACATGGGAAATATGACAGCTAATAGATTTTCTTTAATTAATAAATACATAAATCTCAAATTAAAAGTAATACTTAGCACTCTAGGGTTATTTCTGAGTTGCATCTGATACTCAAATCTTTTTTATATCACATCCAACACATTGATATTATTTATAGTGCATTCAACACCCCCAAACTATAAGATTAGGGTGCTTGATATAATTGAAAAATAACATCCGATGGTACTGAATGTACTATGATAATAATGTCATAATGTTATATACTCTATAAATAAGATTAGAGATAGAGTACTAGATCCTATTGAAAAATAACATCAGGATGTGAGATGTTTTTTGAATGGAATGGGAATATATTAATTAGCTAGATAACTTTACATTTGATCGAAATCAGTTCAAAAGCAACAAAAGCAGGGGCCTCTCTTCTAATAATGCTCCCTGTCCAAAAGCTGTAGTGTATCCCTGGCTCTAAAGTGTGTGTTCAGTGAGTACATTTACATTGTGAGCAATGACATTAGAAGGGAGAGATTGATCATGGAATGTTCTCTTGTTACGATTGTCCCATGGTTTCCAATAGAGCAGTTCAAACTTGACCCTCCAGACTTGACCGCTGTTCACAGCTGGGTTGAGGTTGGAAAGCAACAAGGTAAGTCTGGGGTTTCGTTGGAGCAATTTCGTCATCACCTAGAAGGTTTAGGGTGCTAGATGTTAAAAAAAAAGGAAAAATTAGAATAGAATGAAAGAGGCAAGCTTCACCCAAGAGGGGGGTGAATTGTGTGATGTGATAAATTTTTTGGTTGATGTGGTGATATGACAATAGCTGTAGGTAGAGTAGAGTTGAGAAGATTAGCACACAGAGAGTTATACTGGTTCAGCCCAAAACCCAGGTCTACGTCCCGTCCTCAGAAATCAAGATCTATTGAGATTTTCACTATTCTTCCAAGATTCAGTGGGCTCTCGGATTGCCGCTAGATCGTCCTTGAATGGACTACGAGCAAAAATATTCTAACACTAGAAATTTCTCTCCCCTTATGACAAGTCTTACGTGCAAAAAAACAAATCTATGACATTTCTCTCTTGCTTACGTATACAAGTCTTATGAGCAACAACGTTCTCTCCTTCTTACATCACTGTAAGTCTTACGAGCAGCAACGTTCTCTACTTCTTGTACCTTGTAAGTCTTATGAGTAGAAAGTCCTACTAGAAATTCTCCCAACTGCTTCTCTTGTAAGGATATCTACCATCTCCAGGTCCCTATACCTTGAGATTAAATGAGAATAGAATTTGAAGTGTATACAGACTCTCTCACAGAGCAAATATAATAAACACTAAAGTACAATATGAAGACAGAGAAAATATGAATAACAGAGACTCGTGAATTTGCTTGTGTATATTCTTGTTCTCAGTTCTTGTTTTTAATGGTCTCTGAATCTCTACATTTATAGACTGTTGATTTTGCCCGTTGAATAATAATCATTGTGGAGCAGAGCATTATATTGTGGAACATCATGCGTACGTTTTGAAATCTTTGAACGGGATATCGTGGTAGGTACGTGCTTGGTTGGTCTTAATGATTCTGTCTGCCGTTGTTTAACTTCCTCTATGCCTTTCTAATTCAAACGATCAAACTCCTATTTCACACTTGTAATATATGTTAAATGATGTTAAATAATAATAACAAGTGAAAATGGACTGAATAAATAATATTAAACCATATTCAGATTGATCACTGTGAGTCTGTTGTGTTTTGGCTTCTGATAGAGTATCACTCGAGTGCACTTTGGTCTCACTCGAGTGCATCTTCATATTTGCTCTTTTTCTTATGTTTTTGTGTTGCACTTGCACGAGATTTTGAGAGAGTGCATTTTCACACTTACGAGTGATGTGGGTCCTCACTCGAGTGCATCTGGTATCACTCGAGCACACATGTATCTTGCACTATGAACTCTTGTCTCTGGATAACACTCACACTGATTTTTACAAGAGTGTGATTTCTCACTCGTAGGTGATGTGGGGCCTCACTCGAGTACAATGATCCTCACTCGAGTGAATAGTATATTCTTGTATAAGATACTCTTTTTCTTCAGCACTTGCAACAGAAATGGAGAGAGTTGGATTTCCCACTTGCGGGTGCTGAGCTATCACTCGGGTGCAAATGCTCTTTGCTCGGGTGCACTTGCTCTTCCATGCTAGCTGACTCTCGAGCATGCACCTTCTGTGCTTCACTTGTTTGGACTCAGGTGTACTTCTGATTGGCACTCAGGTGTCATACTAGGTGCGTGTGTAACATCCTGGATTTTAATTAAGGGATAATAACTTCAAATGATGTAATTAATGTTAATTAAGCATATTTGAAGTGTATGTTGTGCAATGTGAAATGAAGGCAATTATTCATAATTTAATGAGTATTGTACTAATCAAGGGTAAAACGGTAAATTTACCAACCGTCTGGTTAGCCACGGATGCGAAAACCCCTTAGTAATTAAGATCAATGGTTGAGATTGAAAGATCAAAGGGGTGGAATCAAGTGTGAATGGATTTATATGAAATCATGATAGGGAGAATGGGATGTTGACAAGTGGCCAAATGAGGACCCTTGGATGAAGTCAAAGTTTCAACCATTGTTACTTCTCTCTTCTCTCTCAAAACCGATGATGAGCTTGGGAGTGAGTGAAGTTCATCTTCATCAATATCTCTTCATCTCTCCTCTCACCTCCATTTCCGCCGGACAAGTTAAAGAAAGAGAAAGGAAGGGTTTGAAATTTGTGAAGGTAAATGATCTTAAATACTCACTTCACCTTCATTGATATTGTTCCAATGGTCAAGAGCTTTATTTCCATGTTTTCAGACTTTGAATTTGTGGTGTGTGGCAACTTGAGGGAAATTGAAAGTTGAGGAATCCAAGTTCTGAATTCAGCAAGTGAAAGAGGTAGGTTTTTGATGAATTGTGGTATATATATTAGGATGGTTGCATAACCAATGGAAATTCTGGAAATTTGACCTAATTATGATGTTAAATGAAGGGTAGACTTTGGTGAGAGTGTCACTGTTCATTTGGTCAATTTTGACATTTGAGAGTGATTAGGAATTGATTTGAAGTTGAATAAGGGAAAGTGTTAGAATGAGGTTTTGAGTGGTTTGATGATTTAGAGAGAGAATGTGTTGAGTGAGTTAAAATTGGGTTGTTTTTGGTTGCCAATGGGTTCCTTGTGTTGAAATAAGTGAAAATGAGCTCTAACACAAGTTTTAGAACCATTGGAGTGCAATTGGTGAATTCTGGTAAATCAACTCAGTTGCTGCGTTTTGGGTATTTGGTGTGATTTCTCGAGTGAGGGAAGAACTCACTCAAGCACAGGATGAACGTGCTCGAGTGAGCATGTTGTGCTCGAGTGAGGGTGCCTTTTTGGTGCTGCGGGTGAATGTCTCAGGGTATCACTCGAGAGTGATTGCTAAGAGTGCGCCTGACACTCGCGAGCATTGGGGGATCACTCGAGCACTGGGACTTGTGCTCGAGTGAATCTGTGCCTGGGGGTGGAGTTACTCTCGGGTTGTCACTCGCTGGACCTCACTTCCGTGTGCTCGCGAGCACTGGGGGTCAGTGCTCAAGCACAGGTGTTTGTGCTCGAGTGAAGGTGGAGGCAGAGGTTGAGAGATGCTCTCGGGTAAACACTCGCAGGGCCTCACTTCTGTGGTGCTCGAGTGTGCTCGGGGTCTCTGCTCGAGCACAGCCTCTTGTGCTCGAGTGAGAGTGTAGTTTTGTCGCGGGAGTTGCTCTCGGGTAAGCACTTCCTGTCTTACTCGCATGTGTGCTCGAGTGAGATCGAGGGTTGTGCTCGAGCACGGCCTTCTGTGCTCGAGTGAGAGGGCCAAAAATCAGAGTTTAGCTTTCCAAAGAGGGGTCTTTGGGGATAATTATTCCAACCCTTTAGGCATATGTTTAGGCATATAATGGCCATCTAAAGAGTCCAAATAATAACCAACATAAAGTATTATAGAATTAAGAACTTGGAAAAGAGATTGACCTATTGTCCCTAATTTGATTATAGGATTTGACATCTGCCGTCCTCGGGAGCCCACTGAGCCAGTTAACTTCAGGAAAGAGCGAGGTAGTGACTTTTCTTTCGTACCATTTATGATGCATTGTATGTGTGTATGATCAGTGATTTGTGGTAAATTCGGATATTGCGACTTATGTGGATAATTGTTAGCACCGTCAGTCCAACAGTCCCTGAGTAGCTAACAACGGTTCGGGTGAAGGTCGTATGCCTTCCCGGCGGAGAAAGGGGATGAGGATAAGGTGTGATTATGTGACATGAGGCCGATAGGCTGATTGTGAGGCCGACGGGCCATTTGTGAAAGCCGGTTAGCTGTATGAGCTATAAGGCTATATGTATGCACGGCCACGCCAATAGTCCCTGAGTAGCTAACAACGGGTTAGGGCAGTGTGCCTTCCCGGCGGAGAAAGGGGATGAGGGTGGAGTGTGATATGCCACGCCAATAGTCCCTGAGTAGCTAACAATGGTTCGGGTTAGGGCAGTGTGCCTTCCCGGCGGAGAAAGGGGATGAGGGTGGAGTTTGATATTGGTTGCTGTTGCTGTATGATGATTTGCTTACATGCTGTGTGCTTATATGTGGTATAAATGTTTAGTTACTACTGAGATTCTTTTGAATCTCATTCTTTCCTTTGAACTAACATTTCAGACAGGGCGAGTGGCTCCAAGGAGAAGCGCGTGACCCGGAGCGGGTAGAGTTTCGTAGGGACATTTATTTTGGAAATGTTGGTTAGACTGTTTGGATAGGGATTACTGTATATTGTTGGGTTGTAAATAGTTTAAATACTTAAACCTGTAATCCCTTTAGCAGAATTTGAAACTATATATCTATAGTTAAACCCGGGGTTTGCCGGGATTTTGGTTATACACTCTGTCATACGTAAATGTAGTTAAACTGCACAAGTGATTATATTCGATAATTGAACCTGAGACCGAGAGAGGAATGAAGTTTTGAAAATTTCATAACGTCCCTACTATTAAAGGAAATTTTAAATGAGTTTTAA
Organism: Inga leiocalycina; assembly: GCA_963242795.1. Classification (NCBI taxonomy): domain Eukaryota; kingdom Viridiplantae; phylum Streptophyta; class Magnoliopsida; order Fabales; family Fabaceae; genus Inga; species Inga leiocalycina. Next base: position 27,269,439 of record OY725328.1, read on the forward strand.
ACTATTCGACGGTCTCTAATCTAATTTAATTACCAAATATCGAATTATAATTACGTGATTAAAGGCAGGGTGTTACAGCGTGAGTAAACTTTGTATTTTCAGTTTGCTTGCTCTCGGATAAGCACTTCTTGTACCACACTTGGTAGGACTCAAGTACACTTAAGGCTATCACTTGAGTAGAGAGTCTATGCTCAAGTAAAGTGATGACATCCTCTCTTTGATATTGCTCTCTGTCAAACACTTACACGAGTGTGCCAAAATGCTCAGGTACAAATCTTATCATCACTCGGGTGCTATGGCCATCACTCAAGTTGTCCTGGTATTTTCAGCTAGAGTTTGCTTCTGTCAAACACTTTTGGTTTGACACTTGCTTGTGCTTGAGTGCAAAAGTGCTCATTGCTCAAGTGCTAGCGCCATCACTCGAGTGCATCAATTAAAAACACAGCAATGACCTTGAACTTAGTGATATGCATTTGGTAATATTTTCAACCATTGTCTTAACTTGCAAAACATAAGTTTCTTATCATAACACACAATAATCTTTTGTTATCATCAAAACTTGGAATCTAACATAAAAGGCCTAGAGAGAATAATATTTCTCAAAGAGGATCTTAAAAATTGTAATTATTTAAAAAGGATAAAAATACTAAAGATATAAATATAAAAATACAACACACACACACACACACATATATTGGACAGAAAAAAATACAACATATATACTTTACGCATTGCCCACAAAACAAAGCAGTACCCACAATACATGGCCAATAATTTTGTTTATATAAAACCTTCCTCCATGGCTTTACATGAAGCGTGTAGGGCCCAAAATTAGTTCTTTGGACTGATGCGCTTGACGAGCCCAATAGTGTATAGGCCCATTTGCCTATGGCCCAAGGCCAAGTCTGCTAGCTCTCCCAACCACTCGGTCAAACCCACTACCAAGCAGAAGTTCAGATCCATGAAAATAACAACTATTCATATCCAAAAAAATAGCAATTACTCCCTTGATCTATTGAAGGCCATAGAAAGTGGAACTAACCTAGCAACTTGGATAGTCTAAATGCTATAAATAAAGGCTTCCGTGCATACTGAACACACATGATTCCACCACACTCATCTTCCTGCTCATCTCTTTACTCATTACTCTATATTTGATCATCATTCATAATAAAACTACTCTTTTCTTTATTTGTGTTTGTTGCAATTTCAATATTTCTTCCATTAATCTCTACATTGTCGATACCCTACCCAAGAAAATCCTTTTAACAAATTATTGCACAAGTAATTTGGCACTGATAATGAGGACTAGCAATGGATCTTAAAGGGATTATCTCATTCTTGCTCATTTTCTATCATTTACCATGATAGACGTACCTATCAACGTCCAAGGATATCTCGGTGAAATGCTTCCTTAATCCAAGAATAGACTCAATAAATTTCAGCTCAAGCCAGGTTGGTCTCATAACAACAGGAACAACTCCAGTACCTGAATAGCGAGAATAACGCTTTAAGAGAGCAATTGGCTTCGCGTTCTCTACAGGTCACCCTTCTCCCAAGGCAGCCTCAACATGCCATCATCCCACACATGCCATTAGTAGAGACTCCCACAATAGACCAACTAAGGGCGACAGGTGATGATATTCCAAATAACACAAACGAACTCTATGACATAGGTGTACAAAACATACAAACCATTTTGACTGATGAGATGGTAAGGCAGACAGACCAACCTGCCACAAATAATCCACCAAGCTATGGAACGTCGGATGATAAGAGGTGGAACCAAAGATTCTAGACACTAGATGCAATAATACTCCATCTCCCTGGAGTGCCATCCCTAATGAAAAAAAGCACACCCAACAGTTTCGCTGATTCACCCTTCACTGATGACATCATATTGGTCGAGATGCCGAACAAGTTCACATTCTCAAATGTGAACTTCTCAAACACAGACATCTAACAGACCTACTAACCAAGAAAGGTAAGTTTACTTTGTCCAACAACGGTACTAACTAAATAGGTCCAATGCCAGCAGAACCACCCAAGAACCGCCGACCATCAACTATATCACAGGTGGTTCAAAGATAAGTGGCTTCATGTACTCTAAAGTAAAGCGACATACCAGGGTCTTACCAAAGGAATCCAGTCAAAAGTGGATAAAAGATGTTCTAACCAATCTAAAGGAGGCTCAGATCACATTCTTTGATTATGGAATAGATGAGTTAGACCAGCCACATGACAATGCACTGGTAATCAGTATTTATCTTAGCAATTTTGATATTAAATGGGTATAGATTGATCTAGGTAGTTTAGTTAATATCATATATCTAGAGACCTTCAAAGAAATGGGGGCAGAATCCCAGATCGTGTGAATGCCATCCATACTAGTCTTTGGTAATGACGTACCATACTAGACCATTGGAGAGATAACACTCCTGACGTACACAGTGGGATTGAACCTACCTTTTAAATATTAGGTAATGGATTGTCTGTTGGCTTATAATGCGCTACTAGGAAGGTATTGGATCTATAGTAGAAAGGCTGTACCATCCACCTTCCACCAAGTAATGAAATTCCAAACCCTTTAGGGTGTACGAGAAATAAAATGAGATAGAGGGTAGCTAGGGAATGCTACCAATCAACCCTAAAGCCAGCCAACAAGCAGCCAGTATAGCAATCATAGAACCTATCTCCCACAAAAATACTAGACAAACCATAAGTAGAGGAGCTTGATAAGGTATGTGTCGACCCAAACCTACTAGAAAGGAAGGTCTATGTGGGAATAGAACTGACACCAAACATATAAGGCAAGATGGTCTTATTTTTAATTAACAATACCAACTGTTTTGCCTGTCCCATGCAGATATGATAGGTATAGACCCTGAAGTAATAACACATAAACTCAACGTGGACTCGCCATACAAACCAGTCAAGTATGTAACTTCGCACCAAAACAAAATAGAATCATAAAGAAAGAAGTACAGAAGCTCTTAAACATTGGGTTAGTAAGGGAGGTATAATATCCTGACTGGGTTGCAAATATAGCCATCATACTAAAGAAAAATGGTAAGCACCGGGAATGTATAGACTTTTCTGACTTGAATAAGGCTTGTACAAAAGATTCTTTCCCTTTACCACATATTGATTCTCTGGTTGATGCCACTTCTAGACATGAATTGTTGAGTTTCATGGATGCTTTTTCTGGTTAAAATCAAATTCTAATTCACCCTAATAACCAAGAAAAAATAGGTTCTAAAACCAAACCAGGCACATATTGCTATAAGGTCATGCCTTTTGGATTGAAGAATAAAGGAGTGACCTATTAAAGGTTGGTCAATCGCATGTTCGCACAACAGATAGGTAAAGCAATGGAAGTCTACTTCAACGACTACTTGTCAAGTCCCTTATAGTAGACCAACACGTAGAACATCTAGAGAAGGCCTTCAACTTGCTATGTAAGTATAACATAAAGCTAAACCCAAAAAATGTTCATTTGGAGTCACCTCTGGTAAGTTCATGGGATACTTGGTATTGTACAAGGGAATCAAAGCCAATCCAAGTCAAATAAAAGCTATGCTTGACATACCATCCCCAAGGTATGTCAGAGACATACAAAAATTGACAGGCCAAATAGGTTCATCTCTAAATCATCAGAGAAATTTCACTTATTCTTTGTCGCGTTGAGAAAGAACAAGGGTTTTGAATGGAGTGGCGCTTGTGAAAATGCACTATAACAAATGAAGCAGTACCTGACTAATGCACTATTGCTGTCCAAGAAAAGGAAGGTGAGACACTTTATCTATACCTACTATTTTGCCACAGAGCAGTTAGTGCTATTTTGGTCAGAGAAGAAGAAGGTAAGAAATGCCATGTCTTCTATACCAATAAGGCACTCCTAGATGTCGAAACTAGGTATTCTCAACTTGATAATTAGCTTTATGTTATAAGTGTAAATGGTCTATTAAATAGTGCAAGTGTACATTGTCGTAATCAAGTAATACAGAAGTAAGTATAGTATCATTCCCACGAGGATTGATCACTAAGTACCAAAATGGGTAATTTTAATTCTATTTAGTCGATCGATTGGTGATTGAGAGAACAAAATAAAATGATTAAATATGAGTGCAAATGATATGAAAGTAACTATGAGAAAAAGCCCTAGGGATTATATTTCACTTAGCAAATTTCAGATTGAATCATCTATCTATTTTAGCTCAATTTATTCCACATTATTGATAGTTGAGTTTCCCTAATTTAATAACTAGCCTCTTCCAAGGTCAAGCAATTCTATAATTAATTGTTAATCCAATATATTCCTATATGAATTTAAGCAATTAATCATACATTAATATTTATGGAACTCAGTAAAACTACACAACTCATATGAATATATTCCTAATTAATATGCAAGTTATGGTTTTAATTATAAGATCTACACACATGCATCTCCTTCCGGTCTCAACATGCATATTGAAATCATTTAAAAGATGACCAATCAGTCAAAAGCATTAAGAACAATAATTAAAACTCAATAATAAAGGAGAAATTCAAACTAGATTTAATAAGTTAAGATTCAATCTGTCATTAGTAAGTTACGTCATTACCCTAGGAAAATGGAAATTTAACACATTATGAAATTAAAAAAAAACCAAAATAAATTAACATTGCATAAAACTTAATTATTAAATTCTAAAACATAAATATACAACAACTAGATGCATGAAAATGGAGAAAATCTAGCCGTTTCTTTAAGAGGTAAAACCTTCCATGTAGGTGGCAACCTATACCACCCATAAAGGAGGACTACCTAAGCCTTCTATGTAGGAGGCAAGCAGGAATTAAATACAATGCATGAAACTACTCTAAGATGGTGTATGTGGAGAAGAGAGGAAAGAAATGGATATGAAAAATGGTTGTGTAAAATGTGAAGAGAGGGTGGCTATATATAGGGAAGAATGGAGTAGGGCAGATGAAATAGTAGATGAAATGTGGTAGATGAAGTAGTAGATGGAATGGTTGGTAGAATGGTAGATGATTCCAACTCTCAACTTCCAGGCAAAATTTGAAGCCCTTGGAGATAGAACTGGGTTTTGATCTCAACATAAAAGTTGTAAAGTTCTTTCTTAGCTTTTTATCCATATATAGAACGTCCTAATCTGACATCTAGAGCTCCAGATATTGCCCGAATACTGAAAGATGGTCTAATTTAGTATTTTTCAAGAAATTCTATTTCATGCCAAAATCATTATTTATTTATTAATTACACCCAAATTTATTAAATTGAGCTCAAATATCATCCACAAAATCATCATATAAGGGAAAATTAATATGCAAATATTTTACTTATCAAATGCCTCCACACTTAGCTCTTGGACGTCCTCAGGCAAGGAGCGACCATTAAGTGCTTCCAATAAAATCAGAAGTGTCAAATCATAAGAAAGAACACAATTGAAAAATAAAGAGAACATAGTATACATGAATCAACGAAAATATATACTGGTAACTTTATTTGAAAATGAATAAATCGAGTTCGTAATTTATACTCATTCTCTCAATCTCTCAAGTGTTTAGAGTAAGTGTTTCGCTCAAATTCAACAAAAAAATTGCACTACCATAGGCTTGCTAAAAATCTCAATCTCCACTACCTAATTCACATGCATAATTCAAATCAAAAGGACTTATTAAGGGTTGTAATAGGGTTAAGGTAAATGGAATGTAAAACATGATATGAAGGGCTAAATTTAAGAAATTAATAGAACAATTGAAAAATGGGCCACCTTCTGAATAATTCTATTTCATCACAACAACCCGCAATTCGAATGCTCAAAAAAATTTCTTTTTTTTCCTTTTTCATAATTTTTTCTCTTTTTTTTAAACTCTAAAGTTGATGATATATACACCTCCACACTTGTCAAAAGCCCATTTCACAAAAATTTCAAATGCTCTGCTAATCTTCTGAATTAGGTAAAAACACTTGATATATGATTAAAGTACATGTTAATGGGTTGAGAACAAAGAAACAGTCAATTAGGCTCAAAGGGTCTTATCAACGGTATAATTACAAGGTTGGCTATTTGGCTTTGGCTAAACAAAATAAATGTCTTTATCAACTTTGAATGTGCATGTGAAAAGTAATCGCAACCAAATTTAAAGCAAGTTATAAAGTGACAAGTTAATAAGTGAATATCACACACGAGAAATAATCATTATAGGCTCAAAAACTCACGATTAAGGGCATTCAAACTCAGCTCATTCAATCTCAAAATTCATCCCAATTGCAACAATCAATTGTTCATTCATGTTATGAAATCTCAAAATTCAATTGATTCATACTCAAAACTTATATACTTCTTAAGATCATTACAAATCACTTAAACAGGATGATTTTTTTTTTTTACTTTTACTCTTTTTTTTAAAAAAATAAAAACATATAACTAATAAAATGAGTCTCAGGAGTTAAGAATAACTCCTTACTCTGCCATTTTTTTCCACACTCCATGCATCTAATAGTTTAAGAGAGTATAAAATAGTATTTGGATGGTCAATAGCTGATATAAGAGGAATTAGTCCTTCAATTTGTTTGCGTAAGATCCTAATAGAAGATAATTACAAGCCATTAGTCAAGCACCAGAGAAGATTCAATCCGAATATGAAGGAGGTTGTGAGAAAGGAGGCAATAGAGTGCCTGGATGCTGGTATAATCTACCCAATCTTTGATAGTCAATGGGTAAGTCCAGTTCAAATTATTCCAAAGAAAGATGGAATGATAGTGGTGCCTAATGAGAAAAATGAACTGATTCCATTGTTAGATCAAGCGTTTCACCCAAGAGGGGGGGTGAATTGGGTGATACTGAAATTTCTTTCGAAAATATAAAAATTTGACAAAATAATTAAAACAGTAATGAGTAAGGAGAAATATCACCGAAGTGTACACCGAGAGTTATACTGGTTCGGTCACAACCACTTTGACCTACGTCCAGTCCTCAGAGCTTCTCTGAGAGTTTCACTATAGCTTCCAAGATTCAGTGGGTTCTTGGCACCTCAGTACAAGCAAGTTCCTACACCTGGACACTCGCTCCCCCTTACAGGTTGTAATCCAATCCCAACTCAAGGTTCCACAACCTTAAGTTTTCTCAATAACAAATATTGAGTTTGAATGAAATATCTCTCTTACAGAGTAAATGATAATCACTGAAGCATAGAAATACAATTTCAATGTGAAAACAGAGCAATGAACTTAATGATACGTTCGTATGTGTGTTCTTGTGTTTTCTTGTATCTTTCTCTCTTCAGATGTTCCCATATATATAGATACTTTGGTAATGATTTCTGGAACATATTTCTTCATGTCCGTTGGAGCGTGCGCAGCCATAATTGACTTTTCTAGTTTTTGAAAAACATACGTTGCGGTAGGTGACGGTCGGTGACATTTGAGCATTGCTTTTGGACTTTCCTTATTTGGTAAGATCTCTTCACTGTTTTCCTATTGAAAAACTAAGTACACTAATATAATGAAAAGTTAATCAAATAGGAAACAGAATAATGACCGTTTGAATGATTTCACACTTTCTGGATTAGCTTACTCGAGTAGCTCCTCGAGTAACACTTGAAGTTTACTCGAGTAGCTCCTCGAGTAACATCGTGAAATCATTGTTCAACTGCAAGTCAATGAATAAATATAAGATTACTCGGGTAGTGCATGGAGTAAACTAAATTTCATACCTTTGGGAATAGTTATTTACTCGGGTAGCTACTCCAGTAATGCTTTGGCAACTTCATAGATTACTCGGGTAACACCTCGAGTAATTCATTAAAACCTTTTGATTACTCGATGCTCTACTCCAATAATGTTGGCAGGATTTCAAGGCCGAGAGCAAATACCTTGTTACTCGAGTAGGGACTCGAGTAATGCATTCATTTTTGCATAGGTTACTCGGGTAGCTCCTCGAGTAACTAAGACTTTTAAGCATGATTTACTCTGGTAATGACTTGAAGTTTACGTTGAAAAATTTGTGCATACTGGGGTACTTACTCGAGGAATCCACTTAAAATAAACCATGAAAAACTTGTATACTTGAGTAAGGACTCGAGGAAGATGAAATAGGGAAAGATCAAGTCACTCGGGTACTAACCTCAAGTTTTCACTTACCTTAGTCTGTTACTCGAGTAGCCTCGAGTAACGTTGGCAGTGGTACAAAGTGCCGTGAGTTACATCTTTTCACAAACAGAGTTACTCGAGTAGCTCCTCGAGTATCATGAAAAACTTGAAGGGAACTGGAAGTTTCTGACCTGGTTACTCGAGTAGCTCCTCGAGTAACATTAGCAGTGGTACAAAATGCCGAGAGGTCCATATTTTAGGAAACACAGGTACTCGTGTAGCTCCTCGAGTATCATGGGGAAAACTTGAAACCAACTGGAAGTTTTCACATGGTTACTCGAGTAGCTCCTCGAGTAACATTAGCAGGCCGAGAGCAACCTTCAAATTTTACCTGGTTACTCGAGTAGCGCCTCGAGTAATGGTGGCAGGTAACTGGAAGTTTTGCTTGGTTACTTCAAGTTTTGGCTCATTACTCGAGTAGCGCCTCGAGTAATGCCTTAGAGATTGTATCAAGTTCCTCAGCATTTTCTCTTGGCCAATCTTTACTACTTCCATGCTTACCTCAAGTAAAGCTTATTCCTGTCATTACTTAGTTCAAACTTGATTATTGAACATTTCCTTTTCAAACCATTCTTTTGTTATCATCAAAACATGAGATCTAACATTCTCCCCCTTTTTGATGATGACAAAACTTGGTGATTTTGAACATGGTTTTTCAAATTGAATTCTTAATTAATTATTTCTTATTAAGGTTGATTATACCTTGCATACATAACAACTTCATTAGTCCAAACATGTATTATAATTCAAAAACTAAATGATATCAAATGAAGTCATAATTTAAACACACTTGCATTAAACTTTAAAAACTTCAAATTACAAGATAAGTTCAGGAAAACAGGAAATCTAATAACAAAATGCACCCTAGAACCCATATACAACCAAACATCCCAAAATAAGCTAAGACAAATCCACAAAATCACTCTCAAGCTCTTCTCCCCCTTTTTGGCTTCATCAATCAAGTGGAGGACTAGGAGGCTTGGCCATGGAAATGGGTGTTACAGGAAAGACCATAGAATCATTTGAGTCTAAAGAGTCAAATGAACTAGAGGGTACAGGATCAGGCAGATGAAGTGGAGGGATATAGATGTCATCACCGGGAAGAGAAGGTTGGAAGACAACCATAGTAGAGGTTTCTCCTTCCGGGGTGGTCTGAGTCTCAGGTGAAATCTCAACCTCAGGTATATGCTGTTCAGGTGATGAAGAGGGAGATATCTCCTCAGTATGAGTAGGAGAGGGAATAGGTTTAGAAATAGTTTCTGGCTGTGGCTTTTGAGGTGAATCATCGATGATAATGTGTGTGGTCTCGTGGGTATCAGGATCATCCACTGTGAATAAAACATCTTTCCCTTGAGGCTCAAGTGGATCAGAAACCAGAGGGGTAGATGGTTCAGCCTCGGGAATGGGAATGTCTGAAGGAGGATCTACTGAAGGTGGTGGTGGTGCAGATGAGGAGGGACCGGAAGAAGGTCCGGAACCCAATGAATCCAAACGTGCTAGGATCAATCTCAGGATCTCTCCCTGAGCACATTGCTCTGCTAGCAACTCCTCATGTCTCCTATCCATTCTCTCAACCAATTCCTCATGCCTTTTGTCAATTTTCTCAACCAGTTCTCCCATCTTGAAGTTGGTATTGGTAATCAGCTCAGCATTTGTATTGGCTATGTCCACATGGAAGCCTTTGAGTATGTTCTCCATGAAGTGCTGGAGAGTGGCATTCAAGAAGGATGGTGAGGATGTGGTAGCAGCTGGAGCCGATGACTGAGTGTCATCCATCCTACTGGTCTCTGTCTCAGGAGCCTTTCTCTTCTTCTTGGACCCAGACTCCAGTGGGCCTTTAAGAGGGATGTCGATGTTCAGTTTACCAATCTGGTTCCTCCCCACTGGGGTCACCCTCTCAATTGGCTCCTTACTATCCAAGTACCATATTTTGTTCTCTTTTAGGATAAGAGACACAATTTGGGGATATGGCATTGGAGTAGTCCCTTTTCCATCCACCTTATACCTCTTCATTTCTGAAAATATGTATTCTCCCAGATCTTTTTGCTCTTTCAAGAGGAGTGAAGCAAACCATCTATAGTCCCTATCCGAGAAATGGGTATAGTTGTTGGCTTTGTTTACTAGGGACCTAGAGTAAATGTACCAAAGGACCCTATGGTGATCACACATGTCACTCGGTTTAAAGTTTAGGGGGCCAACTAACTCACCGGGCTTTAGAATAGTGAAAATTTGATTTGGCTCAAGCTCGGAATAGATATCATCCGGGGGATTCTCAATTCCTAACCATAGATTGATCCTAGAGGGAGATATAAGAATTTTTTGACCTCTCACTGTGGTGGTCATCTCTTCCTCAACTGAGGTTCGGTTAGGCTCATCAGTGATTTCTAGGTTACAGTAAAAATGGGTGATTACCTTTATACAAAAAGGCAATCTGATAGACAACCAAGGCATAAATGGATCAAGATAAGAACTAAGATCAAACTTTACTACCTCTTGAAGTAGCTTTAGATCAACGTAGTGTGTTTTACACACTTTCCTTCTGGAGAACTGTGTCAGGTACTTGGGAGACTCCGCCAGTTTCCCCACATTGAATCCTTTGGGAGGGGTAGTGATCTCTGCCTCTGGAATCTTGGATTTCTTGGATGATTGACCCTTCTCCAATTGGTCAATTATCCCAGCCATTGCATCAGCCACCTTCTTGTCATATTTTGGCTTCTTGGGAGGTTTTGGAGTAAAAGAGGGTGTGGATGAGTCTGAGTGAGATGGTGAGGGTGTTTTGACACCTTTGCTTCTTCCAGTAGATGTGCTTCTTTTAGACTGAGCCCTAGTAACAACAGGCTCTTTGATCACCACACCTTTGGTTTTGGGTTGTGGTTGAGGTTTAAGAGGGGTTTTGGCTTTTGGTCTAGGGATTAATTTTCTTCTCTTTGTTGGAGGAGGAGGAAGAAGATCAGGATTTTGTTGTGAATCAGAGGAATCAGTGAAGTTGAGATTCTTGGTTCTAACCATTTTGAATCACAGAAAAGTCAGAAATCTCAGAAAACAGGGTAACTATCGCGAGAATAGGGCAGACAGATTTTGAACAAAATAGGAAGTTTTTGGACTTGAAACCAGTTGGGTTTTGACGGAAATGAGACAAGGAATCGATTAGGAAAAGTTTTTGAAAGGGTGTATAGTGATTTACTCGAGGAGATTTTGTGGAAATGACCAAGTTTGCGCAAGATAAAGACCTAAATCCCGACTTTACTCGAGGCCTTACTCGAGTAACATTCAAGTTTACTCGAGGCCTTCCTCGAGTGTTCATACACAATAATTCAAAAATAATTCATTTAAATTGCGTACCTGGCATGAATAATGTAGTAATTATCCATGGATGTTCCCTCGATCATTCATAATCCATTTGGGTCAGTTTTGAATCATTATTCAACATTTTGAGAATCTGAGCTCCGACTTTACTCGAGGCCTTCCTCGAGTAAGATTCAATATTACTCTAGGCCTGCCTCGAGTAAATAGCTTCTAAATTTCTGACTCTTCATTTCCTTGAAATCTGAACCGTTATATTTGAAAATCAAGTAACTTGATCCGTTACTTCCAGTTTTGGGGGCCATTACTCGAGTACATACTCGAGTAAAGTGCTTCTTTACTTCAAGTTGCTCCTCGGGTATTTCTTTTCTGTTACATATTACTTCAAGTTGGTACTCCAGTAAATGTGTCCTCTGATCACCTCTGTTTTTGTTTCTCAAAATAGAGTTTCAACCTTCCTGCAAAACACATTTCTATATACTCCGATGCTTAAGTTAGTGATCATCAAAACATTATCAAATGACTTCATCTAATATTATGAAATGCTGAAAAATACTTATAACTCATTGGGATTTACCATTCCCAATTCTCTTCTAATGAATAGAAATTGATCTTTTGCAAGGGGTTTTGTGAAGATATCAGCTAGTTGAAGATGAGTAGGAATGAATATGACTTTCACATCTTTCTTTTGGACATGATCTCTGATGAAGTGATGTCTGACATCGATATGCTTGGTTCTAGAGTGTTGAAATGGATTCTTTGCCAAGCTTATCGTACTAGTATTGTCACAATAGATTGGTATTTCTTTGAGATAAATACCAAGGTCTTGCAGTTGTTGTTTTAACCATATCACTTGTGCACAACAACTTGAGACTGCAACGTATTCGGCTTCTGTTAACGAAAGAGACACTGTATTTTGTTTCTTGCTGAACCATGATACAAGAGATCCTCCAAGAAATTGTCCTTGTCCACTGGTGCTCTTTCTATCTGTCTTGTATCCTCTATGATCAGAATCTGAATAAGCAACTAAATATTCACTTCTTCCTTTAGGATACCACAGACCCAATTCTGGTGTGTCAGCAAGGTATCTAAAGATTTGTTTGACCGTTTCAGCATGCGATTCCTTTGGCGCCGATTGATATCTTGCACATATGCCAACACTAAATTGGATGTCTGGTCTGCTTGCCGTGAGATAGAGTAATGATCCAATCATTCCTCTATATTTTGTGATATTGTAGTCTTTCCCTTTGACATCAGCATCAAGCAACGTTGTTGAGCTCATAGGTGTGTCTGAGCCGTTTGCTTCATCCATTCCATACTTCTTCAATAGCTCTTTTAAATACTTTGTTTGAGATATGAAGATTCCATTCTTTCTTTGTTTGATTTGCAAACCAAGAAAGAAATTCAATTCTCCCATCATTGACATCTCAAACTCTCCCTGCATTATCTCAGAAAATTCCTTACATAGAGATTCATTAGTAGCACCGAAAACAATATCATCAACATATATTTGAACAATTAAAATATCATCACGTTTTCGATTTATAAATAATGTTGTATCAACTTTTCCCCGTACAAAACCTTGATCGATGAGAAACTTACTAAGTCTTTCATACCAGGCTCTAGGAGCTTGTTTTAAACCATACAAAGCCTTTTTAAGTTTGAAAACATGGTCCGGTTTAGTTACATCTTCAAAACCTGGAGGTTGTTCTACATACACTTCTTCCATGATGTAACCATTTAGAAACGCACTCTTAACATCCATTTGATAGAGTTTGAATCCTTTGATGCATGCAAAAGCTAAGAGTACACGTATGGCTTCCAATCTAGCCACTGGAGCATACGTTTCCTCATAATCAATTCCTTCTTCCTGATTATAGCCTTTGGCCACCAATCTTGCCTTGTTTCTGACAATAATTGCAGATTCATCGAGTTTGTTTTTGAATACCCATTTAGTACCAATGATCGTATGATCTTTGGGTCGGGGCACCAAATCCCAAACTTGATTTCTCTCAAATTGATTTAGTTCTTCTTGCATTGCTATGACCCAATCATTGTCTGATAGGGCTTCATCAATGTTAGAAGGTTCAATCTCAGAAATGAATGCAGAAAAACTTACTTCATTAAAAACTCTATTTCTGGTTTTGATCCCTTCATTCACATCTCCTATGACTTGATCTAAGGGATGACTTCTATTGTATTTCCAAGCTTTAGGTTGACCTAGGGTCTGCTCTTCATCCTTAGTTTCATCAACCTCTGGAATAAGAGACTTAGAGATAGATTGATCATTTTCTTGATTTAAAACAACTTCCTGTTCTTCATCAATGGTTTTGTCAGAGGATTCAAATTCATCAAACACAGTATGAATTGATTCTTCAATAACACATGTTCTTTTATTGAAAACTCTATATGCTTTACTTCGGTTAGAATATCCTAAGAAAATTCCTTCATCAGTTTTAGAATCAAATTTTCCTAAGTTATCTTTACCATTATTATGAATGAAACACTTACAACCGAAGATGTGTAGATGAGCAATGTTTGGCTTTCTTCCTTTGTACAGCTCATATGGTGTCTTTCCAAGTTTGGTTCTGATATAGGCTCTATTTGAAATATAGCATGCTGTACTCATAGCATCAGCCCAGAAAACTTGGGACACATTCTTTTCGTTTAACATTGCTCTGGCCATTTCAGTGAGCACTCTATTCTTTCGTTCCACGACTCCATTTTGTTGAGGTGTTCTTGGAGCAGAGAAATTGTGATCAATACCATTAGTATCACAATATTCTTCAAAAGCTTGATTCTCGAATTCTCCACCATGATCAGTCCTAATACCTGCAATGGTCATACCTTTCTCATTTTGCACTTTCTTGGCAAAAACAATGAATTCTTCAAAAGTTTCATCTTTTGATGATAGAAAAATAACCCATGTAAATCTAGAAAAGTCATCAACAATGACCAATGTATATAGATTGCCACCAAGACTCTTTACTCTTGCTGGGCCAACTAAATCCATATGCAATAGTTGTAATGGTCTATTTGTTGAAATCTCATTTTTCAATTTGAAAGATGATTTAGTTTGTTTACCCTTTTGACATGCGTCACAAATCAAATCGTTTTTGAAGTTTACTTTGGGTAATCCAAGAACTAAATCCTTTTTGAGTAACTTGCCTAGTTGATGCATGTTGACATGAGCCAATCTTTTATGCCATAGCCAACTTTCATCGGCATTACTCAGAAAACAGTTTTCAGATTCATTTCTACTAATATCTAGAGTATAGCAGTTACCTTCCCTTTTTGCTCTGAGCTTAGCCTTGATATTCTTCTTATCAAGCTGTAAGTCATTCTTGTTGATGACTAAACATTCTTCTGAGTCAAATATCACCCAGTTGTTTTTATCTGCACTTTGACTTACGCTCAGCAAATTGTGACACAATCCTTCAACATAATATACATCTTTGACTTGTATTCCTTTGTCATTTTTGATTTCACCAATTCCTGCTATCTTTCCGGATTGATTTCCTCCAAATTTTACCTTTCCACCTTCTTTAGGTTGTAATGTGGTAAAACTTTCGAAATCTCCGGTCATATGTCTAGAGCATCCACTATCTATGTACCACTTGCTATTTTTGGATGCTTTAAGACATACCTGCAATTAATTGACTAAGTCTTAGGTACCCACATCTTTTTGGGTCCTTTTGGGTTAGTACAAATGATTTTATGAATATATGATCCTTTAGGTACCCATTTGTAGGTTCCTATGGTTCCTTTCTTTTTATGAATGCATGAAGATGTATGATGTCCTTTTCTATTACAGTAATTACAAAATGCAAAGGGATTTGATGTATGCACAGAATGTTGGAAATAATTCAAATATGACTTACCTCCTGCTTTCTTTCTTCCTTTTCTTTTATTTGATTTTGGATCATATCCAATTCCAGATCGATCATTTACAAATCGTTGAGCTTTTAAAATGACATTTAACATCTCACTTCCTTGTGTGAATTTTTCAAGAGTTTTTGTGAGATCAATGTTTTTCTTTTTCAAAGATAAACAATTTTCACAATCCTTTACCTTATGTTCAGTTTCAAGAACTTTGTTTTTCTTTTTAACAACAATCAATTCTTTAACAACTTTGATGAATTCAGAATGTAAAGCATTATATTCGGAAAATAATTCATCATAGGTAGGTTCAGTATCATTTACCTCTTCTTCTGTTTCTTCTTGAGCAACAAGACATATATTAGCTACTTCTTCCTCATCACTTTCTTCATCTGAGGAGCTATCACCCCATATAGCAGATACAAAGGCTTTCTTTTTGTTGAAGAATTTACCTTTTCTCTTTTCTTTGCTCTTTTGGCTCAAATCTGGACATTCTGACTTGATATGTCCTGGTTTCCCACATTCATAGCAAATGATATGATCTTTGCTACTATTTCCTCCTTTTTGAAAATGTTTGAATCCTTGACCTTTCTTGTAGAACTTTATGAATCGTTTTATGATTAGACCCATTTCGTCATCATCAAACTCCTCATCTTCATCTTGATTTTCTTCTTTCGCTTTTAGTGCTAGACCTTTCTTTCTTTTGTCACCAATGTCATCTAGTTCCCGTTTGAACTTTAATTTGCTTTCATATTCAGAAAGGCTTCCAAATAGAGAAGCAACTGATCTCATTGATTCTCCTTTTGCCTCTTCTATCGCAGTGACTTTGGCCTCCCACTCTTTAGAAAGAATATTCAAGATCTTTCGTACTTGGGTATTTTGATCATAGACTTTACCAAGTGCTGCAAGTTGATTAACAAGATGAGTATATCTAAGTTCGAATTCAGAAATTGACTCACCTGATTTCATTCGAAGTAGATCGAATTCAGTGATCAAGGTGTTGATTCGATTCTCCTTTATTCCCGAAGTTCCTTCATGAGCTATTTCTAGAGCTTCCCACATTTCCTTTGCTGTTGGAAGTGTGCAAATTCTGAAGTATTCATTTTGACTTAAAGAACTTTGTAACATCATAATTGCTTTGCTATTGAGAGTGATGAGTTTCTTGTCATTCTCATCGTATTCCGCTGGCGTCTTTGGAATTTTCTGAGAATCTACAACCTTTGTAGGTTGATAATTTCCACTCTCAATTACATCCCATAGTCCATATTCAGTAGCCATCACGAACACTCTGAACTTAGCTTTCCAGAAAGAAAAGTGTTCTCCATTGAAACCAGGGGGTCTAGTGATGGATGCTCCCTCGGGAAGAATTCCTTCACCCATGCTTGCCATTGGATCCTTCTTAGGCTGTTAAACCTTAACAAGAAGACCTACGATCTGATACCAAATGTTAGATCAAGCGTTTCACCCAAGAGGGGGGGTGAATTGGGTGATACTGAAATTTCTTTCGAAAATATAAAACTTTGACAAAATAATTAAAATAGTAATGAGTAAGGAGAAATATCACCGAAGTGTACACCAGGAGTTATACTGGTTCGGTCACAACCACTTTGACCTACGTCCAGTCCTCAGAGCTTCTCTGAGAGTTTCACTATAGCTTCCAAGATTCAGTGGGTTCTTGGCACCTCAGTACAAGCAAGTTCTTACACCTGGACACTCGCTCCCCCTTACAGGTTGTAATCCAATCCCAACTCAAGGTTCCACAACCTTAAGTTTTCTCAATAACAAATATTGAGTTTGAATGAAATATCTCTCTTACAGAGTAAATGATAATCACTGAAGCATAGAAATACAATTTCAATGTGAAAACAGAGCAATGAACTTAATGATACGTTCGTATGTGTGTTCTTGTGTTTTCTTGTATCTTTCTCTCTTCAGATGTTCCCATATATATAGATACTTTGGTAATGATTTCTGGAACATATTTCTTCATGTCCGTTGGAGCGTGCGCAGCCATAATTGACTTTTCTAGTTTTTGAAAAACATACGTTGCGGTAGGTGACGGTCGGTGACATTTGAGCATTGCTTTTGGACTTTCCTTATTTGGTAAGATCTCTTCACTGTTTTCCTATTGAAAAACTAAGTACACTAATATAATGAAAAGTTAATCAAATAGGAAACAGAATAATGACCGTTTGAATGATTTCACACTTTCTGGATTAGCTTACTCGAGTAGCTCCTCGAGTAACACTTGAAGTTTACTCGAGTAGCTCCTCGAGTAACATCGTGAAATCATTGTTCAACTGCAAGTCAATGAATAAATATAAGATTACTCGGGTAGTGCATGGAGTAAACTAAATTTCATACCTTTGGGAATAGTTATTTACTCGGGTAGCTACTCCAGTAATGCTTTGGCAACTTCATAGATTACTCGGGTAACACCTCGAGTAATTCATTAAAACCTTTTGATTACTCGATGCTCTACTCCAATAATGTTGGCAGGATTTCAAGGCCGAGAGCAAATACCTTGTTACTCGAGTAGGGACTCGAGTAATGCATTCATTTTTGCATAGGTTACTCGGGTAGCTCCTCGAGTAACTAAGACTTTTAAGCATGATTTACTCTGGTAATGACTTGAAGTTTACGTTGAAAAATTTGTGCATACTGGGGTACTTACTCGAGGAATCCACTTAAAATAAACCATGAAAAACTTGTATACTTGAGTAAGGACTCGAGGAAGATGAAATAGGGAAAGATCAAGTCACTCGGGTACTAACCTCAAGTTTTCACTTACCTTAGTCTGTTACTCGAGTAGCTCCTCGAGTAACGTTGGCAGTGGTACAAAGTGCCGTGAGTTACATCTTTTCACAAACAGAGTTACTCGAGTAGCTCCTCGAGTATCATGAAAAACTTGAAGGGAACTGGAAGTTTCTGACCTGGTTACTCGAGTAGCTCCTCGAGTAACATTAGCAGTGGTACAAAATGCCGAGAGGTCCATATTTTAGGAAACACAGGTACTCGAGTAGCTCCTCGAGTATCATGGGGAAAACTTGAAACCAACTGGAAGTTTTCACATGGTTACTCGAGTAGCTCCTCGAGTAACATTAGCAGGCCGAGAGCAACCTTCAAATTTTACCTGGTTACTCGAGTAGCGCCTCGAGTAATGGTGGCAGGTAACTGGAAGTTTTGCTTGGTTACTTCAAGTTTTGGCTCATTACTCGAGTAGCGCCTCGAGTAATGCCTTAGAGATTGTATCAAGTTCCTCAGCATTTTCTCTTGGCCAATCTTCACTACTTCCATGCTTACCTCAAGCAAAGCTTATTCCTGTCATTACTTAGTTCAAACTTGATTATTGAACATTTCCTTTTCAAACCATTCTTTTGTTATCATCAAAACATGAGATCTAACATCCATAATGAAAGGTAACTGGCTGGAGAGTGTACATTGACTACAGAAAGCTTTATAAAGCTACTAGAAAAGATCACTTCCTTCTATCATTTATAGATTGATGCTTGACAGACTAGCTAGGAAAGCCTATTATTATTTTCTGGACTGGTACACAGGATATAATCAAGTTACAATTGCACTGGAGGATCAAGAGAAAACAACTTTTACATGTCCATATGGTACATTTGCCTTCGGAAAGATGCAGTTTGGTTTATGTAATGCACCAACAACATTTTAAAGGAGTATGATAGTGATCTTTTCAGATATGGTGGAAAAGTTCACTGAAGTGTTCATGGATGATTTCTTAATTTTTGGAGAATCATATGATCATTGCCTTTCAAATCTGGCAAAAGTCTTACAACATTATGTGGAGACAAATTTGGATCTAAATTAGGAGAAATGCCATTTCATGGTAAAAGAAGGAATCGTGCTTGGTCACAAGGTATCAGATTGAGGCATTGACGTAAACCGAGCCAAGGTTGAAAAACACACTCATTTTATCAAAATCACTTTTTTCTCATAATCTATTATACTCAGAATCTATTTTCCAGAAGCTATTTTTCACTTTTTCTCCAGAAGCTATTCTCCAAAAGCTAATCCGAACACACCCTTAAAGCAAGTTCTAGAGTGACAACTTAATAGGTGAATATCACACATAAGAAAAATAATCATTATTGATCAAATAGGATCAAAAGCTCATAATCAGGGGCTTTCAAACTCAGCTCATTCAATCTCAAACTCATCACCAATCCCAACAATCAGTTGTTCAATCATGCTATGAAGTCTTTAAATTCAATTGATCCATACTTAAAACTTATATACATCTTAAAATCATTAAAATGCACCTAAATAGGATTTTTTTTACTCCTCCCCCAACCTAAATCAAACATTGTCCTCAATGTCTTCTAGAGCTTAGAGAAAGTTTTTATTTAAAAACCTAAACACACAATAAAGTAAACCAAAATGCTAAGTGTAAAACCATAAGATTAAGGAAAGTTAAAACCAAAGAGTGGTATCTGGATTCTGCTTCTGACTGCTATCTGAAGATTGCCAACCTATTTGCTTACTAATAGATCTGGTTTGGGTTCATAAATTTGTAGTTGATCAATCAGCTGATCAGCAATTGGTGCATAAATTATGGTATGACGAGTCGCTTGGGGTATATATCCCATTTCCACAGCATGATCAAAAAAAGATAATAGATCATCAAAAAAACCATTAACATTTAACAATCCTAATGGCTTTTTGTGAAAGTTTAGTTTAGCCTAATATGCAATGCTAGAAATACGTCCCATACGTTCAGGCAAACTTGAAACCTATAGCTCTTGTCTTACAGAAAAGATGTGACCATCTAACTCCTTCACACTTACACTCAAACCCTTGCTTCCTTTAATGCTTGCAAAAATGGCCACACTTCCCCTTAGGCCCTAGACACCTCCCCTATATACAAAGTTAATCTTTTTAACAGCTAATGCATTTCTAAGTTTTTTTGCTACAGTTAGAAACTCTCCATCCTTTCCCAAATCAGTTTCACCAAAAATGTGGATAGAAGTAAATCTACATTTTAGTGTGATACCCTTTTTCTCTTCTTGACTCTTGGACATTTTGTGTTTACAAGGGGAAGAGTGCATATTTATACTATTAAAATAGTGACAACAAGATCATGTAAATCATTCATTTTTCAAAAGAAGTTTGAAAAAATTTCTGACATGAATGACCAATATAATGTTGCGTGAAGAAATTAAACAAAATGAGTATAGAAAGTCAAAAGTTACTAAAAAGATAAGACATATTAGACAAAAGTATGATTATGAATAGCAATTGTGCTTATGGCTCACATCTTCCTCTAGTTTTATGTCCAGTAACGGCTTTCTATAAATTGAGGATTTGCTTCCCATCTAGTTTTCTTATAAACTAGCAAATAGGGTCGTTTAATGTCAAATTCCCAAGACACTAGCACTCTTTTTCATTATTAAATAAGTTCGTTAAATCAAGAAGAATACCATGAACATCACTACTAGGATGGGTCTCAAGAGTTTGAATAATATTATCTAATGACTCCTTACTCAGTGCATTCTTTATGAATTAAATTTTATCTTTTCAATTTATAGAAACCATTCCTTTGCTCTTACAACACTTATCACATGTCCACCTTGCTAAATCTGAATCATCCAAAACCAATCTAATAGTATAGATGGGTGATGAGCACCTTTGATGAGCAGAAAATATACTCCTCTCTATAAGTCATTGACAAGCATTCCATTCCGGTTATTTTATTGGTTTAAAATTTAATTCATAAATACACCTCCAATAATTCACCTTTATGGACCATTTCGATTTCACAAGTCACAACCTCACATTTAATAAGGTTTTAAAAAGAGGTGCTTGGTGTCAACTGGACTACTGACAAAAATGAGAAAGAGTTAGACCATATATTTAAAATCAAACTAAAATCCTCTTATAAATATTATATTTAGAACCTACATTTTCAACCGAGCCAGAACTGGAGGGAAGGGACCAGTGATCAAAGCCCACCTTTTATAATAATAATAATAATAATAATAATAATAATAATAATAATAAAAGGATAATCATAATTAAATCCTGCTGAAATATCTAAATCTAAATTTATGCCTACACTTTTAACAATTTTCTATTAAGGTCAAGAGGCTTAATGAAGGATTTATGAATGTTATTAAAATACTAAAATGCCCTTCATATAAGATTTAAAATAAATATATTTTGATTTATTAAAATCAGATATACATATACTTAAACTTTCAAAGGGTAATGCTAAATGCCTGGTAAACCGATAAAGAATTTAAAGGAATGAGAATTGAGTCTATTTTATGATGTGCGGTTAGCGTCTATTTTTTCTATAAAAAAATTTTCCAAGATCACGGAATGCAATCAATGATTGCTTTATTTTTTTTGTTTGTTCACTTAAATTGCCTTGTTTTCTCCCCAATAATTGCACTTGCGGGATGAAGCGATTCAATTGAGTCATAATTTATAGGCAAGAGAAAAGAATGAAAAAGACAAGAAAAGAAGTAAAGAAAAGAGATGGAGGAAGCGGGAGAGAGAAAAAGAAAAAAATTAAGAAAGGAGAAAAAGAGAGAGGGAGTGGATGAAAGGGATAAACGCATATATATACATTATATACAAAGAAGAGACAACGCCGTTGCTACAATATATTCAGGACGGAAAAGCTGGAATTGACCTGGTTAGGCGAAAATCAAAGAGAGCTAGGAAACGAGAAGGGGAAGCAGCGTTGAGGCCTGAGCGAGTGGTGAACGTAGGCGTAAGTATATTTGATTTTAATGAATCAGAAATATATTTGTTTTAAATCTCATCTCAAGGGCATTCAAGTTTTTAAACAATATTCAAATAATTCTTAGTTAGGAATCTTGACTTTATTAAGAATTTGTTAAAAATGCAAGCCCAAATTTAATTTTAAGTATTTTAAAAGGATTTAATTGAAATTCCCCATAACCGAAAGAAACATATTTCCCCGAATTATTATTATAAGATACATCCAATCCTACTATATCAAACAAACTTTAAAAAAATAAAGTAGTTAAGTCATTAAACTTTCTTGAAAATATTTTTTAAAATTTATCCATATTTAAAATTATGAGTTAGGTTTAATAAAATAAAAAAAATACATAACTTTCAAAGAGATAATCTCGAAAAAAAATTAAGCCTTTATTTATTTAAAAAAAAGTGTGTTATTATAATATTGATACAATGAATGCCATTATTCAACGCCTAGGTCTCCGGTGAAATTTATCACTTCCTTAAAAGAACACATAATAGAACCTCATCACTTTCTTGGTGCTTTCGGTTCCGTCAAATTGTGCTTTACGTTGCAGTTAATTAATTTCTTTCCATATTTGAATGTTTGCTCGTTAGGATGATTGATCTAGACTTGAATCGTCCCGTCAATGCTAATGGCAGAACTTCATTCTTTTAGCTCTTTTCTATTTAGAGTAAGAACTTCTTCCCATTGCTGGCATAGGTTTAATAAATGACTCATGAATCTCACCTGTTAAACATACCTTGGCTTCAATAATCCAGTGTACATCCTTAAGAAGGCCCAAACGCTTGAATGTCTTCATTCTTTCAAGTCGATAGCTATAGATCTTCCTGAACACATCTTTGGGAAGAGTGGGGAACCTGTTTTTAAGCTTTGCAAGAGATTCCTCCATATTACTCCCTCCGGTCCTAATTATAGGACAAAATTCTAATTTTTGTCAATTTCTTCCCAAAATACCCCCTATTGATATTTTCTCAGTAATAATTTAATAAGAGTAGATCGGAAGTTGTTGAGGGAGATTGACGACGCCGGATTGTGTGAGAGCTTGGAGAAGTCGTATGTGAGGCATGAGAGGTATAAGAAAAAATAAAGAATCAACATAATTGGAAGCCATTTTAAAATTTAAATAAGGATATTTTAGGAAAATAAATATGATCAACTAATTTAACTACTATCCTTAATTTCTCCAAAGTTAGTTAAATATGTCCTATAATTAGGACCGGAGGGAGTAACTTAATATGAAAATGATGAAAACTAAAATTTTAAACGCAATGTAATGTGCTTCAGTGAGTAGGAAAGAAAAATTAATGCGTAAGGAAAAGAAGTTTTGGGTTGCCTCCCAAATAGCCGCCCTTCTTTAACATCTTTAGTTAGACAAAAACCAAACCAATTGACTTTTTCTTTTTTTTTTAAGAGCTTACCTGTTGGTTCTTCAAACGTGATGACAATTTTTAAAGTGTTGAGTGTATCGTCATTATACTATTTTAGGCTTTGCCCATTCACTTTGAATTTTCGATCACCATCTTGAATCTTCACGATTCCATATAGCCATACTTGAATTATAGTAAAAGGTCTTGACCACCTTGATCTCATCTTTCCTGAAAAGAGCTTTAACCTTTAGTTATATAAAATCACTTTTTATCCCGATGTGAACTCTCTCCTCAAAATTTTCTTATCATGCCACATTTTTGTCTTCTCCTTGTATAACTTGGCATTCTTTTAAGCTTGTTGTCTAAATTTTTCAAGCTCATTGAGTTGGAGAAGTCTCTTCTCACCAGCTGTCGTTAAGTCAAAATTTAAGGTTTTTATTACCCAATATGCTTTGTGCTTCATTTCTACTGGAAGATGGCATGTTTTTCCGTAGACTAATTGATATGGGGATGTACCAATTAGTGTCTTGAAGGTAGTTCTATAAGCCAAAAGTGCATAATCTAATTTCCTTGCCTAGTCCTTCCGATTAGAATTCACCATCTTCACTAAGATCCATTTCAGTTCTCTATTTGAGATTTCCACTTGCCCACTAGTTTGTGGATGATATGGAGTTGCAACCTTATAAGTTATTCCATATTTAGCTAACACTGATTGAATTTGTTGATTGCAAAAATGCTTCCTCCATCACTGATAATAGCTTTAGGCACTCCAAATCTTGTAAAAATATTTTTCCTCAAAAACTTCAAAACCACTTGAGAATTATTTATAGGAAAAGCAATTGCTTTAACCCACTTGGACACATAAACAACATATATTAAAATAAACTAATTGCTAAATAAGGACGGAAAAGGCCTATAAAATCGATCCCCCATACATAAAAAAGCTCAACTTCTAAGATATTAGTTAACGAGGCTTCATATCTCTTTGAGATATTTCCCGTTCTTTGACATTTGTCACAGGTTGTCACAATTTCTTGGGCATCCTTGAAGAGTGTAGGCTAGTTAAACACTGATTGAAGGACTTTAGTAGCTGTTCTATTTACTCCAAAATAACCACCATATGGGGATGAATGGCAGTGATTTAAGATGCTGGCCATTTCTTCTTCAGGAACACATCGCTTAATAATTTGATCTAGGCATTGTTTATATAATAAAGGATCCTCCCAAAGTTAAAGCCTTACATTAGCGAGAAACTTCTTTTGTACTTTAGAAAGTTTATAAGGCATTACTTTAGAATAGCTTTTTTTCATAGTGTGAGACCCACATAATAAGAAAGGACCAATAAGAAAGAGAGAAGATAGGCCCATATAAGGAAAAAGGACCATTGAGAAAGAGAGAGGGTAGGGCCCACACAAGAGAAATAGCAAAAAAAAAAAAAGCTTTTCCCAAAACCTAGGTTTAAAATTTTTTTGAGTGTTCTTGAATCAAACCAAGGTTTTGATTCAAAACCTAGGTTTTGAATAATAAGCCAAACACACTGTAAATCTGGTTGAGATTGTATTTCACATGCATATTTAAAATGATAAAAGCATTCATTTTCTTTCTTTAGCCAGAGCCAAATAGCCAACCTTGTAATTATATCGTTGATAAGCCCCTTTGAGCCTAATTGATTGTTTCTTTGTTCTCAACCTATTAGCATATGCTTTAATGATATATCAAGTGCTTTTACCTAATTCGGAAGATTAGCAGAGCATGTGAAATTTTTGTGAAATAGGCTTTTGATAAGTGTGGGGTTGTATATATTATCAACTTTAGAGTTGTAGAATAAAAAAAAGAAAAAAAGAAAAAGAAAAAGAAAAGATAGAGTATTTGAATCAAAATTGTGGGTTGATAAATTTATTCATCACACATTTTTCATTTGCTCTATTAATTTCTTAAATGTAGCTCTTCATATCACGTTTTATATTCCTTTTACCTCAACCCTATTACAATCCTCAATAAGTCCTTTTGATTTGAATTTTGCATGTGAATTAGGTAGTAAAGATTGAGATTTTTAGCAAGCTTATAGTAATGCAATTTTTTCGATTCAATTTGAGCGAAACACTTACCCTTAAACACTTGAGAGATTGAGAGAATGCGTCACAATTATGAAATTTCATTCATTCATTTCCAAATAAAGTTACCAATTTATATTTTTGTTGATTCATGAATGCTATGATCTCTTTATTCTTCAATTGTGTTCTTGTTTATGACTGACACTTCTAAGTTTGTTGGAAGAATAGTAAGAACTTATTAGTACTCCTTATTGTCCGAGGACGTCTAAAAGCTAAGTGTGGGGTAATTTGATAAGTAAAATATTTGTATATTTATTTTCCCTTGTATGATGATTTTCTAGATGATATTTGAGCTTAATTTAATGAATTTGGTTGTAATTGATAAATAAATAATGATTTTCGCATAAAATAGAATTTATCAAAAAATACTAAAATTTAAGCTTGTTTCAGTTTTCAGGCAATATCTGGAGCTCTAGATGTCGAATTGGGATGTTCTTTATATAGATAAAAAGCTAAGAAAAATCCCTACAACTTTTATGTTGAAGCTAAAATCTAGTTTTGTCTTCAAGAGTTTCAAATTTTTCTTAGAAGTTGACAACTTGAGGTTGTCCAAGTCTGACCTTTGCCTACTGATTTGACCATAACTTGAGCTGCAAATGTTGAAATAAGGAGCTCTCACATGCATTTTCAAGCTAAGATAATATTCAAATGAGGAGCTCTCACATGCGTTTCAAGCTAAGATCCAAATCTACAACTTTCATGAAGATAAAAATGTGAGAATCCACCCTGTTGACTATCAAAATTTGGCTGAAATCAAGAAGCATGGTTGCCACAAGGTCAACATTAGTGGCTTAAAGTCAAGATTCATACTTAACAAGAAGAAATCTTTGCACCCCATTTATCTATAAATAGATGAGTGGAAGACACAAGGAGGGAGACAATCTTAGAGTTTAATTTCATGCATTGTATGATTTCTTGCATGCCTCCTTCCTGGAAGGCTTAGGTAAACCTCCTTCATTGATGGTATAGGTTGCTACCTACATGGAAGGTTTTACCTCAGATAAGGAAGGCTAGATTTTTTTCATTTTCATGCATCTTATAGCTGTATCTTTATGTTTTAGAATTTAATAATTAAGTTTTATGCAATATTTATGAATTTTTCAATTTATTTTGTTTTTTTTTAAATTTCATCATGAGCTAAATTTTTATTTTCCTAGGCTAATGATATAGCTTACTAATGACGGATTGAATCTTAACTAATTAAATCTATTTTTAATTTTTCCTTCATGATTTAGTTTTGATTATTGTTCTTAATGCTTTCATATTGACCGTCTTTTAAATGATTTTAATATGTATGTTGAAACCATAAGGAGATGCATGTATGTAGATCCTATATTAAAACCATAACTTGCATATGAAATAGGAATATATTCATATGGGTTGTGTATTCTTAATGAGGTCTATAAATCGTAATGCATGATTAATTGTTTTAATTCATATAGGGATATATTGGATTAGCAATTAATTATAGAATTGCTTAACCTTAGAAGAGGCTAGTAATTAAATTAGGGAAACTCAACTATCAATCATGTGAAATAAATTGGACTAAAATATATAGGTGATTCAATTTGAAATTTGTTAAGTGAAATATGATCCTTATGGCTTTTTCTCATAGTTGTTTTCATATAAATTGCATTCATATTTAATCATTTTTATTTTGTAATCTCAATCACCAATTAGTCGATCAACTAAATAGAATTAAGATTACTAATTTTGATACTTAGTGATCAATCCTTGTGGGAACAATACTCTACCCATATCTTCATTACTTGTTTACAACAGTGTACACTTTCATTTTTTAATAAATCATTTATACCAGTAACTTCCACCTTGCCTTTGCCCTTATTATGCTTCGTGGTGTCTACTAGGACTGAGATCACATGGTCAGACAAAACGCTTGACTGGCCATCCACCTTGGCACAATCTAGCTTATACCATTGCAAGTATATAAGGAGCAAGATCAAGGCAAAAACAAACCCTAACCACAACTTTTTGAGAAATTGGTTGAAGACTGTAGGACTGTAGGATCGATGTAGGCGCTCAACTGCCAAGATCATGAATTACTTTCCAAGCTAATCGATCGTCGGGCTTGGAGAGTGGGGGCTTATTGTAAAGCCCAAAATTAGTTCTTTAGATCGACATGCTGGACGAGCCTGATAGTGGACAAGCACATTGCCTATAGCTTAAGGCCAAGTCTGCTAGCTCTCCCTACCACTCAGTTAAACCCACTACCAAGCAAGTATTCAGATCCATGAAAATAGTGACTATTCAGATCCACAAAAATAGTGACTACTCCCTAGACCTACTGAAGGCTATAGAAAGTGGAACTAACCTACCAGCTTAGTTAGTCTAAATGCTATAAATAAATGATGTCGTGTATACTAAACACACACGATTCCACCACACTCATATGCTTGATCATTTCTTCACTCATTACTTTGTATTTGATAATCATTCATAATAAAACTAGTCTTTTATTTATTTGTTGTTGTAGCAATTTCCATATTTCTTCCATTAATCTCTACGTTGTCAGTACCCTTCCTAAGAAAATCCTTCTAACGAATTATTGCACAAACAAAGCACAAGTCTCCATGTTGTCTATGCTAATCTTGAGGCCCAAGTAACCCGAGAATGACATGATGTCTACCTACCTCCCCTAATTGAAGACTTGAAGCATTTGTAGGATGATTGGGCCATAGAGTATGATGCTTACAAGGAAGAATAATTCAAGTTGAGAGCCATGCTCTTTGGCACTATAATGACTTTACTACATATGGTAATTTGTCAAGATACAACATTAAAGACCAATTTGGATGCCCAATATGGGAAGTGAAAAGATCTTTTCTTACAAACAAAAATTATCCTGAATTGTCTGACAAAACCTAATTAATCAGTAATAAATGAAAACCATTTCTTTCAAAAAGCACATCGGGGTACAAAACACAAATCCTGCCCACAAACCCACTATAGAAAATCCATCACTTTGGGCACAATTGAAAAATAGAAGAAAACATAGACGACAAGTTTTTCTAATACTGAACCCCACAATAAAGGGTCTACATAAAAAAATTTCCAACATAATATATGATTGTGGTTACACCAAAATATCAGAGTGTACAAATAAGGCCTCAGGCCAACAATATTTAAATAGTTATCTAAAACAGCTATCCAAAACAATAAATATAGTATTTCAAAAACATGAGGGCCCTAGATTGGCAATATATTAATCAATACATCATAATATAATAAAAGGCCTACAAGGCTACTGATGCTTACACCTTTGGCTGCTTCCCTTGGCCTCTAGCACGATTTGAGGTCTCACTTGAAAAACAACAACAAAAACAATAGGGTGAGACATAAAGTTCCAGTAACCAAAATCAATTTACAACATATGTAGAGTTGGAATGCAAGTAAGAGAAGCAGGTTTATATATATATATATATCAATTTAACATCCTCAGCAAACAGTGTACCATAATACATCCTATATATATACACACTTATTTGTTTAAAAATCATCCCACCTATCCACCATACTCCACCATATTGCCTCATTTGATGTGGTACAACCTCTCAATGCTAGCATACTCGGCCAAAGGTTAGCTAGTCACTTCAAGAATACTACCTCCTCCCATGCTAGCATGGATATACTCTAACATGGAGGTGTTCGGCTAAAATGCTCAACTCAAATTTAGGCCAGGTATGAGAAAACTAATAGGCACATAGGTTCTCCATTACCCCTACCACATAGTCCCAAAATATCCCAAAATAGTGAACATAGATATATATATATATATACACACATATACATTTTTCAAACCCTTTCACATTGATACAACTCCTCAAATACATTTCCATCACAATATATCCATCAACACAAATATCACAATCTTGTATATACAAACCAAATACTCACATACAATTCAAAAGTACACTGCTTCACTTAATGAAATTCATATACAAAAGTACATAGGAGTTTCCAAATCACAGTTCAGTTTTATAAAGAAAATAAGGTTTAGAAAACATCTTACAGTCCAAGATAAGCATATGAAATAAGTTAATCCTAGTTACCTCAACTCCAAGTTCAACCTTAACTTGAAGAGCCACATGAGCTGTCACTAGTCACAACAAAGCTCTACATTATCAATGTAGATACACAAGTCAAACACAAACAATCTTATAAAACAATTAATACAACTTAGGTCCCAACAATCCAATTTCATTAACAACCTTTAACCTCACCAATCCAAGATCACAAATCACTTCCTGTGATCCTAACTCACTTATTAAAATCTTTAGATAACCTCAACATCCAAAGTCCCTTAAAACATTCCAATAGCCCAATTTACTTATTAGAAACTTTAATCATTCTCCAAATCATTTTCTGACATCAATTACACAATTTCACAATTCAAAGTTTCACCTACAATATACCCATATTCACAAAACCATCAATATTAACATTCTAAACTAATTAAACCTCTTTTCTAACTCATATAAACATAACTTAATCATTAAACAACTCCTCAAACCTTTACATCATCAAAATCATAACAAACCCTAACTTTAATATCAAATCCTTGCTCAAAATCTTATATAACTAAAAATCTAACAAAACTAAACTGATTAAACCTTTAATCTACTCCTTATAACTCATTTAAACTAAAGAGATTTGGTGAAATCATCACCTATTTTAAAAATCTCAAGAACCTTAAGATTTTAAAATCCCCATATCTAAAAATCTTAGAAAGAATGAGAGAAATCAAGTTAGGAATATTTATTTTGAGGTTTGGAAGTCTCAAAATGCACCCAAAGACTGAAAACATCAAGCCCTATCGGAGCCAAATCATTCCCCTACGAAACCCCTTTGGAAAAATTGTGTTCTGACATGATTTTATAACCCAAAAATCGATACCTACGTTCACTTTGGCAAACATGTTGCTCCCTAAAGCAAATGACACACAAAGAACCTTTGTGTTTATGTGTCATTCGCTGTGGCGAACATGTTGTTCGCTGAAACCAATAAGATTGAGGAAAAAAGGTAACTTCAAAAATTCATATCTAATTCAACATATCTTTAAAAATTATAAATTAAGATTATGTGAAAAGCTTGAGGTATCTATTTTCTAATGCAAAAAAGAAGCATTCAAAAATATTATCATTGAATCCTCAAAAATTCCCAAATTCTAAAACTATTTAAAAAGTCTAAAGATATTACTTCCAATAATCATTTTTAGTGTTTCCAAGCCTCAAACATCCAAATTCTATCTCTTAATACCTCAATCTCATTAATAATCAAACTTACTTAACTATAAACCTCAATATTAAAATTTGGGATGTTAGACAAGAGGGTACACATTTAATTAGATTGAAACTTTGCATGAAGAATTCCTACATGGAACATCGAAGATGGGTGCGTCGGGATCATCCTTATCAACATTTAAAAAATATTTCAATAGCTCATGGCAAGGCACTAACCATAGTATATAACATTCTATAGTCACATCTAACCCCTCCTTCTATATCAAGTTTTGCTCAAAGCTTGCATACCCCTTGAGCCATATACGGTGGGGTTTAGCCACAAAGTCAGGAATTGATCTATCCCAAATTGCATGACAATACTCGAAGTAGGAGGTTCTGTTCTATTATAAAGTCAAGTCCAACAAGCAAAGTAGAAACTCTATCTCATGCATATATTATATATAGGTTTTAGACTTTTGGTTTTAATGTATATATACATGAATGACTGTAAATTTATATATATAAATTTGTGTACAATTTTATTATGTATAATATTGCATGCAGGGGGTATCAAAAAGGAGAAGGCCCCATTTTTTGAAACAAATGCCTCAAAATTTAACGATTTTTATTTAAAAACTGTTATTTATGTCCATACTATATATGATGATTGTTTAATTAAACCCCGTTAGCATTTCTATCAAATACATAACAATTGGGATATAAAACCCATTATGTATATCTAAACTATATATAACGGTTTTTATGAAAGAACTGTTATGTAAGTTATAAAATATATAACGATTGTTTTCTTGAGATCATTATGTATTATGCTATCATTATTGTATATATATTGGTTTTTTCCATGAGCACGTTTTTTTATTATGCTAGCATTATACACATTATGGCCTCACCAAACCTTAATACAGAACAAGTATTATATTAGAACCATTATAATAGATACTAAATAAATCACAATTCGAAACCGTCATTTATCTATGCCAAGCATATATAACACCGTATATAAAGGTTTGAAATCGTCATGTATGGTCAATAATAATCGTCATATATGTGTGATTCTTTAGTAGTGGCTCTTGCCTTCTCTTTTCTTTTCAAATGTTCGGGGACATTTTGGTATTTGACGACATTCATAAATCCCAAATTGGTCCTCTTGGACCGATTTGGAATATGTTGATATATAGGGAAACTGATTTTGGATTTCAACATGTCAAATGGACTTGGACCTATTTGGAATATGTTGATATATAGGGAAACTGATTTTGAATTTCAACATGTTAAATGGATACATAGGATATTTTCCCTAAATTATATACCCAATTTCTAAAATCCATTTTGATGAATTCATTTTCACTTGTGTAGGAATTATTGGGCGTACCTAGAGTGCAACTGTTAATCTTTTATACCCACACTAATCGGATCACAGTAGCGGAAGTGATTATGACTCACATTAAATACACCATCGACAGGAAAAAGAAGAGAGAAATATAGTAGAGGGAATAGGGAATCAAAGTGATAGAGTTTCTATATGCTATTTCAAGTGTCTCACAATTGAATCCCTTATGTCTATTTATAGTGCTCTATGCACCCCTTCCTCTCTATTGATGTATCCTTCCATCGGAGAGACAAAATATCCTTTCGACTGAGAGAAATATTGTATCAGTGAAACAATACCACTTGTAGGGTCATATTTTATCGGTTAAATAATATGACTCATAAGAGTTTGAGAAATATTACATATATCCACTCAAGCATTTATATTTTTTATACTTTGACCCCAATCCTATTAGGCTTGGGCCTGATCCACCAAGGGTGGACTAGGCTATTTTCCAACATCTCCCACTCACACTTGATGGATTAGATATGTCTCTTTTTCTTCATTCTTTCATACTAGGTGCTTTTCCATGACCGCGTAGGCATGACATCTGCATATAGGTGTATATACTAGAAATCTCCTTTATAGAGACTAGCACAAGACAACCTTCATTGTGTAGCTTGATTTTAATATTGTGCCTTCACTTATATACACTTTTACATGGCTAATCTAATCCCTTTTGAGTTAGTATAAAACTCAGATTGCCTTTCTAGTATGCATAGTATACACATTAATAAAATTATAAAAAAATAATATCATAAAGGACATGTCTCAGTCACTAACATATTTGTGTATATTTCAAGTAATCTTCCTTTCGCCCAGATATCACTTCAATATACATCAACCACTTTTCTAACATAATACCATATATCGCATCTATCATGATCGTAGGACATATGCTAAAGTAGCAGACACTAAAACACACCTATGTGATATTGTCAAAGTCAAAGGATATCAATGGAAGAATTAGAAACTTCATGGGACTCACACAACAATTAAGTAGGGATCTTCTTACTTGGTTCCCATTTGTGGTTCTTT
This sequence comes from Inga leiocalycina, assembly GCA_963242795.1. NCBI lineage: Eukaryota > Viridiplantae > Streptophyta > Magnoliopsida > Fabales > Fabaceae > Inga > Inga leiocalycina. Next base: position 27,302,694 of record OY725328.1, read on the forward strand.
AGTACATGCGGTATGAATCGCATGCTACAGTGTTACTCTTACACCATAAGAGCGTACATCGTTTTGCATTCTATTGTTAACACTGTACAGACTTAAGTCTAGACACTCCCAGCATCTAAACCCAAATTCTTCCTTTCTATTCAGATGTCAATGCTAAAGAATTTGTTATCTGGCTACAGGCATCATGGAAGTAGATATCCATGATTCGGTCCGTACTTATTCATATTTATGGATCTCATCTTGACATGCTATACTATTGTCAAGGTGACATAGTTTGTGTTTCTTCTTTACCATATCAGCATTCTAGTTACTTTATTGGTGAACACAATTGTCACATCTTTGCACACCCCTCCTGAGTGTCAAAGGCGGTTGCTCGTGTGAGAGAGACAACCTCACAAGCATGTACGACATACTATACATTGTTTACTTTCACACAAACATTTATACTAATAATGATAAGTACTTCAATTAATCATAAATGTAATACATAAAGTCTAAAATTTTACATTTTGCATTCACCAAGTGCCCCTACATGTTTTTCAAATGTTTCCTTGGCAATTGGCTTAGTCAAGGGATCAGCGACCATGCTCTTAGTCGAAATATGTTATACAACAATAATTTTCTGTTATATAATCTCTTACAAAATTGTACTTAATGTCTATATGCTTGGTCTTACTATGATACTTGGGATCTTTAGTATAGGCTATGTCTGCAGTGTTATCATAATGCACTAATACTGGATTGGTACTCTCATTGCCAAATCCAAGATGTTCAATAAACCTTTTCAACCATAAAGCCTCTTGTGTTGCTGCAGTGTATGCTACAAATTCGGCTTCCATAGAATGTAAAACAATACATGTCTGCTTCTTGCTACTCCAACATATGGCACCATTATCCAATAAGAAAGTATAACCTGAAGTCAATCTTCACTCTTCCTCATCTCCGCCTAAATTAGCATCGGAGTATCCAACCAAGCGTAGATCACTTCCTTCGTAGCATAGTGCATAGTCAAATATGCCTTTTAAGTATCTCATGATTCTTTTAACTGCTTTCTAGTGATGCTCACCTGGGTTGGACTGGAACCTACTCACCAATCCTACTGTAAAGCAAATATCTAGTCTTGCACACACCATTGCGTACATTAAACTACTAACAACACTAGCATAGGGAACTTTCCTCTTTTTCTTTTGATCTGACTCAGTTTTGGGACACATATCATTGTTAAGGTTACACCAGAAGCCACTGGGGTATCCAAGGAATTGCAGTTGCTCATGTTAAATCGTTCGAGAATCTTTTTAATATAATTTTCTTGTCAAAGATATAAGATTCTTTTTAAACGATCTCTTTGGATCTTAACTCCAAGTATATACTCTGCTTCACCCATGTCTTTCATTTCAAAATTCGATAAAGTCATTCTTTAATAGCTATAATCGAATTCAGATTATTTCCAGCCAATAGTATATCATATACGTATAAGGATAATATAACAAAATTACCCTCAAACCGTTTGATGTAAACACAGTGGTCCTCTTCAATCAATTGAAAATCATAAGAGGTTGTTGCTTTATGAAACCTCAAATATTACTGTCAGGATGATTGCTTCAGTCCATAAATAGACCTTTTAAGTTTACAAACTTTGTTCTCTTTTCCTTTTTCAATGAAACCTAATGGTTGTTCCATATATATTTCCTCATCCAGATCGCCATTTAGAAATGTGGTTTTAACATCCATTTGATGTAATTCCAAGTCTAAACTATTTACTATTGCTAGAATGATTCTTATAGAATTAAATCTTACAACGGGTGAGAAGGTATCTTCATAATCTATACCTTCTTGCTGTGTGTACCTCTAGGTAATTAATCGTGCCTTATACTTATCAATTGACCCATCCACTTTTCTTTTAATTTTGAGAACCCACTTGTTCCCAATGGCTTTTCTCCCTTTCTGTAGGTTAACCAATTCCCAAACTTTATTCTTTCTCATTGAGTTCATTTCTTGTTCCATTGCCTTTTTCTATTCATCTTTAGCAAGACTCAATAAGGCTTTTAATACCGAATGTGGTTCATCATCCCCATTAGAAGTAACAATAAGTGCTTCACTTTATATTTGGAAGCGTCTTTTAGGTATACTTTCCCTGTTACTCTTTCTTGTAGGAGCTTATTATCTTTGTCTTTTTTTTCCTCTAGGTCTTTGCATTGACCTTTCTAAGCTCCCACTTAGATCGACATTTTAGGATGATTCAGGCATACCAACATGTTCTATACTTGTTTGTTCCTATGTCTCATAAAGAAATATTGTGCGGTTAAAGTCTCCCCTATTAGGGAATTCATTTTCTAGAAATGTAGCATCTCTATATTCAATTTCAGTCACTGTTTCATCTTCATTTTCACCTATAAAGACGTATCTTTTAGATTATTCAGAGTACCTTATAAAGATACATTTCTTTCCTCTAGGACCTAACTTACCATACTTATGAGAATTATCATGAACGTATGTAGCTGACCCTTATGGTCTAAGGACATTAAGATCTGGCTTGCGTTTTGTCCATAACTCATAAGGTGTTAAAGAAATTGATTTTGAGGGCACTCGATTAAGTATGAAGGTAGAAATCATTAAAGTATCACCCCAATATGAAATTGGTAGATTTTCCTGTGCTATCATTGACCTAACCATGTCTAGAAGATTTTATTTCTTCTTTCGGCAACTTCATTCTATTGTGGAGTACTATGGATAGTTAGCCACCTAATTATCCCTTTTTCTTCATAGAGCTTTTTAATTTGATCAAAAAAATATTCACATCCTCGATTAGTACGTAACACTTTAACTTTATTGTCCTTTTGATTTTCAATTCATTTACGTATCGTCTAAAGTACTCAAGAGCCTCAAACTTATGTGAGATCAAATAGACATAACTGTATCGTGAATAGTCATCAATAAAAGTGATAAAATACCAAGCTCCATGCCTTGCCCTCACACTCATAGGACCGTAAATATCAAAATGAATTAATTATAATGGTTGTTCTAATATGGTTCCCTTGCCAAAAGGTTTTCTAGTTGCCTTACCTGCTAGACAACTTTCACACAAGGACATTTCCATATTAGATATGGATCCTAGTAAACCTTCTTTTGCTAGTGTAATCATTTTATTTTGATTAATATGCCCCAGTCTAGCATGCCAAACAGCCATATCAATAGTTGAATCAGAGGAAGTAGCAAAGCAATCATGATATTATAATCATCAATAATATCCATTACAAAGAACTTCTTTGAAAGGAAAGCTATACCATAAAATGCAAAATTATAAAATATGTCTGCAACTTTATCATGAAAGTTTAGATTAAACCCATAATTTACAAAACATTTTACAGAAACTAAATTCCGTCGGATGTCAGGAGTGTAACGCCCCAAATTTTGATTAAGGGCTAATGTTGATTATTGAGAATGTAATTGTGGGTTAGAGTGGATTATTATGTGTTTGTGGCAATATTAATTAATATGTCATAATTAGTGGAAAATTGAAAGAATGGAATTATTGGTCATAACTTAGTGATTAGTGGAGAAATTAATTACTAACTAAGAGAAAAATGAGAAGTGTGATTAAATGGCTAATGGATGGATTAGAGAGGCTAATTGAGTGTTTACTTTATGGGAACCAATGACCATGGGACACTTGGCAAGTTTGGAAGAAGAGAAAGTGTAGAGAAAGTCAACAATATTTTATTATTTCTCTCTATTTTCCTCCCTTGTTTTCTACTGAAGAGGTATGGAGGGAGTAGTTTCATCATCATTCTTCATCCCTTCACTCTCATCTCTCGTCCTCTCTCTCTTCTCTCTCTCGTCAGCCATCGTTGTCCAAAGGGAAGGAAGAAAAGCTTGATAAAGGTAAGAAGAATGATCTCTAATGCTCAAACTCCATTCATTAAAGTTATTCCTTGAGTTGAGAGCTTTATTTTTATTGTTATAGTTTGCCATTTGGTGTTGGTTTTAGACTTCAAAGAATTGTGAAAGTTAGAGAATCAAAAAGTGTCTTTGGAAAAGTTAAAAAGGTAAGTGAAGCCTATCTATCCATTTAAGTTTTGTGCCATTTGAATTAGTTTTGAATTTCTGGGAATTTATTGCCTATTTTCGAAAATAAGAGCCATTGAGCATTTGGCATGCTATTGGTATGGAAATAGTATATGTGGAATGTATATGGATAGATAGGATTGATTGGAGATTGAATGATTGAGTTTAGTGATTTTGGAAATTTAGTGTTTATTGTTGCCCAAGACCAAAGCATGATAATGGAGTAGGATTTGATAGTTTTGACACTTCCATTGGATTCCTGGGGTGTTTTTATATAGGAGTAGCTTTGGTTGAGGTTTTGGGTCCATTAGTAGCTTTTGGTAAAAATTTTGGAAAATTGTCAGTGTTTTTGCGTTTTCTGGGTTCTGATAAGGTCACTCGTGATCTAGGGTTCACTCGAGTGAGAGATTAATATCACTTGGGTGAGGTTGGGTTCCACTCGAGTGAGTCAGTGTAATTCTTCATTTTCCCTTCAGTTTTTGTATTGCACTTCGGTGAAAAGAGCAAGAGTGTTGCCTCACTTACGAGTAAAGTGAATCATCACTCGAGTGAGGGTATATTTGACACCCTAAACCTGCCTCTCGGGTTGTCACTCGTGGGTAAAGTGCAAAAGTGTGTCTTAACACTCGCAAGCATTCAGTACCACTCGAGTGCTTCTCTTCTTTTAAAATTTCTATTTGCTCCCGGGTTCTTACTTTTTGCACCTCACTTCTTGATACCCAAATGAGTATTTGATGTCACTCGAGTGCTCTCTTCTGTGCTTGAGTGTTCTCATTCTCTGAAAAGTTTTTGTGCTCTCGGGTGCTCACTTGCTAACCTTCACTCTCAGATACCAGAGTATAGACTGTACCATCACTCGAGTGAGGCCATCTGCACTCGAGTAAAACAGTGAAAAATGCAAGTGTTTGTGCTTCCAAAAGGGGATCCCTGGGATAGTTCTTTCAACCCTTTAAGGCTTTTATTGGAGGCGTTTATGAGTACTTAAGAAATAGTAATGATAACCAATTTAAGAGTTGAGAAGTTATTTGAGTATTAGACTAAGTGATAACGTATCGTCCTTAATTATGACTTTAGGATTTGATATTTTCCTGGAGCGTAGAAGGCCCATGCCTGCTCAAGAACGGAAAGACCAAGGTAGTGACACTTTATCCTATATCATGTATATTGCATTGCTTGTTGAATTAGTCATTGAATACAGTGAGGGGACATGGTGAAAACCCGGCCTTGAATACAGATACAGTAAAGGAAACATGGTGTAAGCCCGATCTCGAATACAGATACAGTTGAGAGGATGTGGTGAAAGCCTAGCCTTGAATACAAATACAGTAAGGGGACGTGGCGAAAGCCCGACCTTGTATACAGTGAAGGGAATGTGGCAGTGTACCCGACCTCGAATATTGATTGCTGCATTGTGATATATGTTTACTTACTTTGTTTATATGCATCATATTCGTAAACTGTTGCTACTGGGACTCTTTTAAATCTCACTCTTTCCAAATAACATTTTTAGATAGGGCAAGTAGATCAAGAAGCAAGCGAATGGATAAGGGCGATTAGGACTGCTGGTGGTAGTCTTAGCTAGTTTCTTTTGGTTTTGAACTGGTTATCATTTTGGACAATATGTGTATATTTTGAATAGATCATTGTATTATAGTTTTGTGTAATCCCTGGTATGGATACCGAGATGGGCAATGATGCCCTGTATAAACTTTTGGATTAATGTTATTATCCCAGGTGAACGTCGGGAATTGTGCTTACTTTGATATTATACATGTGACAAACCGAATAGGCCTATTGATTTTATGAATAAATGAATGGAGATCTATTTGTATAGATGTTTTAAAAAGTTTTTGATTATCCTGGATCTCTTATTCAGTTATTAAACGTGTTAAAACGCCTAATTCCGGCCTTAATGAGGACGAGGGTTACAAGGAGCATGAAGTACTTCATAAAGGATCAAAACCTTTCCACTATGCAAAGTTAATTTGCAAGTTCCAATGCCTTTAACTTCAATCTTTGCATTGTTCCCTACATAAAGCCACTTACATCTGTCAGGCAACCGACGGTATTCTACATAGGATCCTCGATCCCTCGTCACATGGTCTGTTGAACCTGAGTCCAAAATCCAAGAAGAACAGATATTCTCTGTTAGAAAAATTGTGCTAGAAACATAAGAAACATGTGAATTTACATAATTCACTAGTACCTTTTCACTCTCATTTCGCTCGGTGCAATCCCGTGCGAAATGACCCATCTTTTGGCAGGCAAAACATTTAACCTTCTTTAAGTCATTTTTCTTCTTCTTCCCGCCCTTTTTTCCTTTCTTCTTGAATTCCTTTTTGCTTTTTACAAATTTAGTCTTGTCCTTCTTTCCATTCTTTTGAAATTTATGCCCCTTCTTGAAATCGGGTTTTGCATTAGAAAAACCTACACCCTCTGTGTAGTAGGCATAGCCAGAGGACTTGTATGCCTCCAAGCACTCGTCCTCTAGTTTCACGTGTTTAGCGACATCATAAAATTTTTGATGCTTTCATTATGGGTTAGATTAACCTTCATGTGTTCCCAATAAGATGGCAATGATCTTATCACTGCCTGAACTTGTTGTTCATCAGACACAGTATGCCTAGCTTCCTTCAACTCTCTGATCATGTTTGCCATCTCTCTTAGATGTTGCTTCATGGAAGTATTTGGCCTAAGCTTACACGTATCAAACTTAATAGTTAATCGTCTAAGCTTAAAGGAGGACGTACCACCAAACCTATCTTTCAACGCTGCCCATATGGCCCGCACTATTTCATTTTTCTCATATTCACACATAGGTCATCTACCATTGTGCTCAGCAATGTAATTCTTGCAATGCTATTTTTCTTTTTCCAAGCTCATAGACCTCTTGGTCCCTCATGTGTTGGGCCGTATTCTCGGCAGTAAGTTGTGCTACAACTATTGTTAGAGGTTCCATTGCCTCTTGTTCCTCCAAAATATATTGCACTTTTCCGTGTCAGATATCCCAATTGTCACCATTTAATTCTTCCCCTTTATTTAACTCAATGATGATGTTCTTAGTTGCCATTTTAAATTAGGTGACAAATCTATTCCACATTCAATATGTCTCTCTAAGGGAATCAAACTATTGAACATATTATTGACAATATATATATAGCACCGCATAGTATACAATGTCATGTACTTATATTATTCTTAACCAGAAAAATATTAATACTACTAAATTCATGATCAGGAGTATACGTTTGTATCTCCCATCCATAAAAATTAGCAACATTACTAAAAATTCTGTCAAGAATTATATATAAGTACTTTTACAACTCTAACTTTTAGGACTGACAACTCCTAAAAGCTCCCACTTGTCAAAAACATATAATAATATAATGAATAATCAACTAAATCATGCTTCATTATAATATAAATAAGATAATATTCTCTCTATAATATATGAAAACATGTTCATAACACATTTAAATATAACAGAAAAATATTGAAATCAACAAATGAATTTTAGAAGTTTTGAAATGGTTTAAAACATTAATAAATGCATTTAGAATATCATAAATATATATCAAGTGGCGTCTAAAGCACTCATATAGCATATCATATTAAAGATCATGAATTTAGGGATTTTTAGGAACAAATCGGGTCTCATTCGAACCAGGAACGCACCCAAACGTGCTGAGAGAAGTCAGAAAATTGAAAAATAAAAAAACAGAAAAAAAACACACACTCACAGTGGCGCGTGGACACCATGCGCCACCTTCCGGCAGTAATCAAGCAACACGTGCCGGTTCACCATCCTCCATGCGCCGAGCATTGTCAGAATATGTCTACCACGTGTCAAACGAAGATGTCACGTGGCCTCACATGCCACGTGGCTTTTTTGCCCAAAAAATGGTTTTTTTTTGTTTCGGGCTTCAGAATTTTTTGCTTGGGCCTCACATATTGGGCCTGAAATAAAACAAAAAAAATCCTTTTGTTAATTGTCCGGCCTAGACACCTTTCAAACAAAAAAAAAAAGCCTGCCTGTTTTTAATAACACAGAAACGACGTCGTTTTGGAGCCTGGAGGTTGTCTTCAACCTCCAGCCAGGTCGACCCTGACCTGGTTCATATGTGGGTCGGGTTCGTCGACCCGGCACCTTCTCTCCTCTATATTTCCTCCGTCCGACGACCGTTTTTGGCCTTCTTGGTGTCGTTTTCATACGTTTTTTCGAGATCTATACAATGGGACTAACTTTAAATCCTAATTCTCTGATTTTCAAATGACCCAATTCAAAAAACAAAGAAAAACTCTACATTGATTTGCATGAATATGGGATCTAGTTTACTCTTTCTATGTCTGGAAAACACATTACAAAGATGATAAGACCCAGAAAACAATGACAGAACCCAGGAAAAAAATGCCTTTATTCATGGACACATTTTCTTTCAAACTCATGAAAGAAAAAAAAAACACAGCAGAAGCAATATATATATATATATTATCATGTTAATCTCGAGAAGAAATAACAATAAGTCCCAACAGATAATATCTTATAGATCTTTAAAAATAATAATATGCACATCATAATATGGAGATCATAATCTCATACAGGCTAACCTAGCTCTGATACCATGTAAGAATTATTGGGCGTACTTGGAATGCAACTGTTAATCTTTTTTACCCACACTAATTGGATCACTGTAGCGGAAGCGATTATGACACACAGCAAATACACCACTGACAGAAAGAAGAAGAGAGAAATATAGTAGAGGGAATAGGGAATCAAAGTGACAGAGTTTCTATATGTTATTTCAAGTGTCTCACAATTGAATCCCTTATGTCTATTTATAGTGCTCTATGCACCCCTTCCTCTCAATTGATGTATCCTTCCATTGGAGAGACAAAATATCCTTTCGATTGAGAGACATATTGTATCGGTGAAACAATACCATTTGTAGGGTCATATTCTATCGGTTAAATAATATGACTCGTAATAGTTTGGAAAATATTACATATATCAACCCAAACATTTATATTTTTTATACTTTGACCTCAATCCTATTAAAGTTGGGCCTGATCCACTAAAGATGCATTAGGCTAGTTTCCAACAACTTGGGTAGTCTAAAGCCACCTGGATGAAAGAACAAAGCAACTCTTATTTCATGTACTTGTCTTCTTATCCTGTAACAATAATTGTAAACTCTCTCTCCCTCTCTCCCTACACTCTTTTATACGCCCCTTGCTCCACTCTTGCTTTACAGTATATTCCCCCAAGTTGTGGTTTTTCAAAAGAGAGCAATTATTTCTGAAACTAGCAAACTCCTTTCCTCTATTGTTCCTTCACGTGGACTAGATTCGTCCTTTGCCTCTTTTCCTTGTAAAATAAAATCCACAACCCAACTTTCCTTCTCTACTAGCAACAAAACTTAACAAAAATCTTTTTTTTTTTCTCTTTGAGAATTCCTTCTCCAAATGAGCCAGTGTGTTCCTAGCTGGGATTTGGATGAAAATCCCACAGCACCAAGAGTGCCTCTTCGTTCAAATTCCAATTCTACTGCTCCTGATGTTCCCATGTATACTTACTTTTCTCTTGGTTTTGTTCGAAGAAGTTCGAATTTGAATCTTTGCAAAATTACATGGAATAATGAATCTAATGATGATGGGATTTCCCGGTATTTAATTCGTGCAGGTCAGAATACGAAGTTGCGGAACTAACATGGGAAAATGGACAGCTCTCAGTGCATGGTTTGGGTTTGCCCAAAGTACCAGAGAATCCCGCGGCTGCGGCGGCTAGGTCAACAAGCCCTTCTTCCAAGTACACATGGGACAAGCCTCGTGGGAGTGGCACCTTGGAGTCCATTGTCAACCAAGCCACTCGATCTCCCCACCGTGGGAAATCCATATTCGACGTGGGTGCCGCGGCTGACGGAGATGACTTAGTGCCGTGGTTTGATCCAAAAAGAGCGGCGGCTGCCACTGCTTCGGCTGCGTCGAAGGCGATGACCATGGATGGCACGGTGCCTTGTTCAAAACGTACGGCCGAGCGGCAATCCACGCAGGTTATGGACTCAGTGCCTTGTGGTGGCACACTTGGCAGGTGCATGTTGGGCTATTCCGCACTTGTGGGGTCTTTTAGTGGGCCCGCCAAACAAGGGGATGAGGCGGTGTTGGCAGCGAAACGCGCGAGGTTTGCGCGTGTGCCAGTGGCTACCGAGTGGAGTGGCAGAGATCCAAGTGTGAGTGGAAGCGCCACACGTGGAAGAGAAAACCAGCGCGTGACGTCGGACACATGCGAGCAGGAATCAGGGATGGGCTTCATTTCCACCTCCATGGGCTCGCCGGAAAACACTAGCTCCGCTGAGCAGTGCACCAAAACTACCGCCGCGGATGACCACGATTCTGTTTGCCATAGCAAACCACAGGTGAAATCTCTTGTTCTCGGTGCATGTATGTTTTATCTTTTTACAAATACTTTTAAGTTTAAGATAATATTTGAAAGAATTTTTATTTCAACTTATGAAACTAAAAAAAATATTTTTTTATGCTTTCCGAAGCGAATTTGATCATCATAAAAAATTTTGAAAATTTTCAAGGTTCATATATATTTTATCTCTTTTTTTTTCCAGCCATATATATTTTATCAATATCATGATATTTTATAAATCTTATATTTATGCATATATATAATCATTCTATTAAAAAATAGGCACGTTTTCTTACGGCCTGTTATAAACAAATTGTACTTTGACAATCTTTTTGAAAAATAAAGTGAGATACTTTTTGAAATGAGTAATCATTGTACCTCAACACAAACTATCTATCTTTTATGCCATGTCTGACTTCTTACTTTTATCTTTGTTTAAGGTTTACTACATATGGTTAAACTTTACTTTAATAAAAATTAATTAATTGACAAAATAGTTATAATATTGTTTTTTTTAATTACAGAAAGAGACGGGTGATGAGGAGGACGAAAAGAAAGGAATTGGAAAATCCTCAGTGTCCATTAAAAGGAGTAGGGCTGCTGATATACACAACCAATCTGAAAGGGTGGGCCTTTCTCTCTCTTTTAAAGCAATTGAATTTAGTATTGTAATATTTAATTAAATATTTATTCATTTATTTATTGGTTTTTCAGAAAAGGAGAGATAAGATAAACCAGAGGATGAAGACATTGCAAAAGCTGGTCCCAAATTCCAGCAAGGTATATACTCGATACATAGTTGCAATTGATGGCTTTATTACTAGATAGTGTCGTATCAGTAGAGTATCAGCCAATTATTTTGATTTCTTTAAATGGTCCCAACTCCCAAATTTTCACTTTCAATATATCAATCAATTAATCAGAATAAATAACATGCTATTTATTCTTAAAAATGAGTATGAGATTTGTTTTTCTAATTAAATTGAAAAAATGATATTAGAGTCCTAATAATTAAATGTAATGATGATTACAATACTGATTGAAAAATAATAAAGACATTCATATTTAATCATCTAATTTTATGCTATTTCATTGCTTAGTTTTAAACAATATCTTTTTAGTCCTATAACATTAATATTGCTATTGTGTCAAAAGATGATTATTTTATAAGCATTGTTATTATTTTAAAAATTAAACTTAATATATCAGTATTTGAAAATATTTTGTCAACATTTAAATTTTTTTTAAACCTAACAATTATTAAATTCATATTTTAGGATCTAAGTGTGATTCCACTTCTAAATATGGACTGTCCATAATAAAAATAGATGGTCATGAATTTATTATTTATTATTTTTCATATTTTAATTTTTTATTCCAGAAAATATACAACTTGAAACATAAAAATATTCTTGACAAAAACCATGAAAATATTCTAGCTGCACTTTTTTTAAAAACAAAGTTTTAACTTACAAAATTTAAAATATATATGCCATTTAAATTAAATTTAAACGGTTCAGATTCAAATTATAAAATTTATAAAAATAAATCTAAGCAATTTAGATAGATCCCCTCCTAAAGATAGAGGACCACAGCTTTTGTCATGCATCTTCCTACCTAATTATATATTGGTCCCATATGAGCACTCGACATTAAATATGAATCCCCACTTTGAATGTTCGTGTTAATTTTGCAGGTCTTCAAACAAAACAGTTTCATACAAATTTATTTAGATTTTTTATTGGAAGAATTTATGAAATATTTCTTTTGCTGCATTTGATCCCAATTTTTTAATTTGTTCCATTTAAACATCCTTTTCGAAATATCTTTTTCTCATATTATCTTAAACCGTCAAAATTGAATGTAAAATATCCACTGTAAACAAAATAAAGGATGTCCACCTCATTAGAAACGATGGAATGGAAGTCCACATTTAACCTTACATGGGAAAGTTATAGCTAATGGATTTTTAAATAAATAAATAAATCTAAATTTCAAATTTCGCATAGAGTGGCACGCACTTTAGGAAATTAAAATACATCGAGGTACCATAAATTACCAAAAATTATAGAGAAATACTTACATACTCTAGGAGTATCATCTCATATATACTCTAACTAATTAAAATCCAACAACTCATTTTATTTTAATATTACATGGCAGATGAATCATCTGAAAAAATTCAAATTTTATGATTTAAGGGATGATTGGAGTGAATTGAGTTTTTTTTTTTATTTTTTAAATTAAGTAGTTTATGTTTTTTAAAATCATAAAATTTGATCATGTAGGATTAAAATAAGATGAGTTGTTAGATTTTAATTAGTCAAAGTACATATAAAGTGACACTCCTGGAGTATGCAAGTATTTCTCAAAATTATAATGGTGAGCTTTGGAAAGTCAACAATATTTTGTAGAGATGGTTGAATTCAATGAGATGATGAAAATATACGATCCCAACTATTCTTGGTTTTACAAGAGGCTTTTAAAATTACTAATCTTTCTTGTCAAATTTCTTCCAAGCTCTGACCAAAATTATTCGTATCCACAAAAGTTACAACATAAGTTACAAAATTTTTAAGTAAGGATATTAGCATCATAGTGTTATTTTAATTTTATATCATTTTTATAATATAACTACTCTTCATAAATCCACATAAGCGCTAATTAGAAGTGCTTTATATTTTGCATCGAATGAAGTATATAACATAAAATTATGACAACAAACTTTTAAGGATGTGGAGAAAAATTTTTATGAGTTAGATTAAAATATAATTAAAAAATGAGATTATAAAATTTTAATAATGAAAATTAGTAAAATAAAAGAATAAAAATCTATTAAAAGTTTTGGGAGAATTATACTTAGGTCCCATGGAAGGAAAAAAATGAAGAAATGGTTCCTATAGATTGTAAAATGAAAAAATAGTCCCATTAACAACTCCATGAACTTGTATTGACAACTCATTAACAACTCCAGGAGCCTGTATTGACAACTCCATAGGACCATTTTTTCATTTTGTAATCTATAGGGACCATTTTTTTATTTCTTCTCTTCTTTAGGACCTGAATATAATCCTCCCAAAGTTTTTTGATTAGTTAGATATGAACCACTACATCGATGTGTATATTCAAGTCAGATGAGTAGACATAGATTTGGATTGAGGAGACAGCAGTGGGGCGGGTAAAATGTGGTTCAAAACTTTGATTACTAATAGATGGTTATGGGACTATTAGGGTAGTGTTTGGCAGCCACACATTTTGCTGCCCACAAAACTCTCTGTAACGCATAGTAACACTTTGACATTAGGTTGTTAGGTGAGGTGACATCCAACCGCTTATATAACGCCCTTTCTTGTGGTGGGCCCTTGTCTATATGATTTGTTGCCTCAACCTGTCATTCAATAAAACCCTCCAAATTCCTGTCTTTCTAAAACATTAATAAGTTGTTATTTACAGTTTGGATTTGGTCTCTAATCAGTTGTCTGTCATTTTTTCTTTTTAAACTATCCCTATTGATTGTATATATAATTGGGGGTTTGTATCAAGTGGTGGTTTTAATGTAAATGATTTAAGAATGTATCTTAAAAAAAACAAACACACATTTTTCAATAAATAATTAATTTAACTAATTTTTTTAATCTACCTAAATTAGTTAAGTAAGTATTATATTAAGGATCGGCTGTAATATCTATTTTCAAAGTTAATGACTCCCTTTGGTGCCACACATAAGAGCTAATTGAGAAGTTTGCTTTGCACCTAAATATCAGACATCAATTCACTTTATATCCTAAATTTATAATTTTTTTTCTAAATTATCTTTATTGATTATATATATTAAAAGGGGTTTTCATCAATGGAGATAATGATCAAAGGGGGAAAGTTTAGGAATACAAATAAATAACTTAATTAATGTCTCTAATATCAGTAAATTAGGTATATAACTCTTATATTTAGAATAGGATGGACTATCACTCATTCTTTTTAGGAATATTTTGAATTTATAATTTAAAAAACATAAATAAAAGTTTTGAAAGTTGCTGATTATAAAATTCAGGTGCATATGTGATAATTATATTGGAAAGGATTTTTTTAAATAAAATATTTGAGATTTTGGGATGTTAAGGGGTTCGTCTTTAATTTTTTCCCTTTTTATTGTAGATTATTTTTATAATATATTGTAATTATGATTTTGGGACTGAAGTAAAAAATAGTTCATTATTATTGATTTCAGACAGATAAAGCTTCAATGCTGGATGAAGTGATAGAGTATCTAAAACAACTGCAAGCACAAGTGCAAGTGATGAGTAAAATGAATATGTCAGCCATGATGCTACCAATGGCCATGCAACAACAGATTCAAATGGCTATGATGCCTCCCATGGGACTGGGCATGGGCATGGGCTTGGGAATGGGAATTGACATGAATACCCTTGGCCGTCATGCTAATAACATCGGCATCCCGCCGGTGTTCCATCCTCCGGCGGCATTCATGCCTTTGGCTTCATGGGATGCCTCACTTGGCACTGATCGATCAACAACGGTAATGCCTGACCCATTATCCACATTTTTTGGAGGGCAACCACAGGTGATAATTCTCACTTCTCCCATCGATCTCTAATACATATATAAACTAAATAATTAATTTATAGAGATTAATAATATTAATTATGTTAGTTATTTGTCAAAAAAGTATATTGATTTCGCCAAAATATCCTTTTAATTATCCGTAATGGATACTATACTTTCTTGATAAAAACCCCTTAACATGTGTTAAAAATAGTTTAGAAAAAAATTATAAATTTGAAAGACAAAATGAATTGATATCTTATATATATATATATATATACACACACACATATATAAGATAAGAGGAAAAAGTTTATTTAATTATTCATATTATGTTTTCATCATTCATAAATAATATTCTCCCACGTCTGGTCATAAGTATTAGAGTTAGAAAACTGCTAATTTGCACCGATTAAAAATTTAGCTAAATAGGTTAGTTGTAAAAGAATGTGTTGACTTCCATATAGTACCATTTTTATCATTTATATTGAAAACTACTCACTTGATGACAAATATTCTTATATGTGTAACTAATTCTAAGAGTTTGGGGTAATTGGATTTAGGAATAATGAAGTATGCATTAGTGTAATTTTCATATTTTATTTTGAAACAATGATAGTGGTTAACTTTCTAGCTTTTAAGAGTATAAAAAAAAAGGAAAAAGATAAAGAAATACTATTTAAATTTTAAAATTCTAAATTGATTTTATTGGTAATAAGAATAATATGATTGTTAAAAAAAAATATAATAATTAATAATTCAGGTTTTTGGAAAATTATTTATTTAGAAATTTAAAATTTAAATGATATTTATTTATTTATTTTCTTAAATAAATCGTAGATGAATTATTAAGATAGTTAGGGTTATTATTGAAATGAATGAATCAATCAAATCAATTGAGAGCGCTGCAATATATAATTGGACTTCGTTTGGTAGTGAAATGACAGATTTGATTGCTTACCGGTTGATTTGTCCCTGCCATCTATACGATTATTGGAGAAATATTCAGAAACTTTTGAGAGTGCCTTGTTCTTTGTGCTCTAGCTAATGGAAAGCTTTCAATAATCACATGGGGGAACTCGTACTTGTTGAAGACTTTTATTTCTTCACCCTATATCCGCGTGCACTCTCTCCAATTTTAATTTTAGTTTCTCTAACCGGCCATCAACTCTCTCTCTCTCTCTCTAAATATATATATATCTAATATTATTCTCTTCCTCCAAAATGAAACTTCCTCCGCCCAATTTTTTAGTCCTGAAAACTGTGGAAAAAATACTAATAATATTGGGTTAATATTAAAGAAAATTCCAAAAAACTATGTTGGAAAATAGAAAAGGACAATTTAGTGCAGCGAAATTCAGAATTCCCATATAAGTGTTGTGTCAGAGTAGACGAGGAATTTGGGATATGATATTTTGTCACAATGACTTTAATGCCCTTAGTGACAGGGAAAAGGGAAAAAATCAGAAGAGGGAAGGCTGAATAACTGTCAGACAAGAAACCTAAGGGGTGACGGAGGGATGATGGGGAACAATGGTGTAGTGACGATGGTTGGCGGCGATCTGGGGTTTCTTGGAAGGGGGTTAATAGAGAAAGGATGAACAGAGGAGGTCAACAGCGTGATACGGTTCTGCAACCTGCATTATGTCGAGGGAGGTTGGCATGTTGTTCCTGCGAAGATGTTAATGAAGGAAGTGGAGTCGTTAATGACGAATGTGGTGTTGTTAATAGTTCAGGAGGTGTTGTTTTTGGACATCCATGTTATGACTTTCCATGTAGTTCCAGCGAAGATGTTAATCAAGGATGTGGAGTTGTTAATGAAGAATGTGGTTTTGTTAATAGTCCAAAAGGTCTTCTTGTGAAGAT
Organism: Inga leiocalycina; assembly: GCA_963242795.1. Classification (NCBI taxonomy): domain Eukaryota; kingdom Viridiplantae; phylum Streptophyta; class Magnoliopsida; order Fabales; family Fabaceae; genus Inga; species Inga leiocalycina. The sequence continues at coordinate 27,319,603 of OY725328.1, forward strand.
GTTAATGAAGGAAGAAGAGTCGTTAATGAAGAATGTTGTGTTGTTAATAGTCCATGAAGTGTTGTTTTCGGACATCCACATTACGACTTTCCATGTAATTCCTATGAAGATGTTAATCAAGGATGTGGAGTCGTTAATGAAGAATGTGGTGTTGTTAATAGTCCAAAAGGTCTTCTTGTGAAGATGTTAATAAAGGAAGAAGAGTCGTTAATAAAAAATGTTGTGTTGTTAATAGTTTAGGAGGTGTTGTTTTCGGACACCCACATTACGACTTTCCATGTAATTCCTGTGAAGATGTTAATCAAGGATGTGGAGTCGTTAATGATGAATGTGGTGTTGTTAATATTTTGCGTGTTGCAACTTTGTTTGCCATTGTTATTAGGTTCAAAACAACACATGTGATATAATTGACAACTCCACATCCTTGATTAACATCTTCGCTGGAACTACATGGAAAGTCATAATGTGGATGTCCAAAAACAACACCTCCTGGACTATTAATAACACCACATTCGTCATTAACGACTCCACATCCTTGATTAACATTTTTGCTGGAACTAAATGGGAAGTCATAATGTGGATGTTCGAAAATAACGCCTCTTGGACTATTAACAACACTACATTCTTCATTAACAACTCCACATCCTTGATTAACATCTTCGGAGGAATTGCATGGAAAGTCATAATGTGGATGTCCAAAAACAACACCCCTTGGACTATTAACAACAACACATTCTTCATTAACGACTCTTCTTCCTTCATTAACATCTTCACAAGAAGACCTTCTGGACTATTAACAACACCAGATTCATTATTAATGACTCCACATCCTTGATTAACATCTTCACTGGAACTACATGGAAAGTCGTAACATGGATATCTGAAAACAACTTCTCCTGGACTATTAACAACACCAATTTCGTCATTAACGACTCTGCTTCCTTCATTAACATCTTCGCAGGAACAACATGCCAACCTCCCTTAACAGATTGCAGGTCGCAGAACCGTACCACGCCGCTGACCTCTTATGTTTGTCCTTTCTCTGTTAACCTCCTTCCAAGAGACCCCATATCACCGTCGACCACCGTCACTATAACATCATTCCCGTTATCTCTTCGTCGCCCCTTAGGTTTCTTGTCTGACAGTTATTTTGCCTTTCCTCTTTTGATTTTTTTCCTTTTTCCTTGTCACTAAGGGCATTAAAGTCATTGTGACAAGATATCATATCCCAGATTCCTCATCTGCTTTGACACAACACTGATATGGGAATTCCGAATTTTGCCGCACTGAATTGTCCTTTTCTATTTTTCAATGCAATTTTTTGGAATTTTCCCTTAATATTACTGTTTGCAGTTTGATTGAATTTGTGTTTTGGTCTATGTAGTTTTAATTCATATGATTTTATAAGGATTTGGTTAGAATTTTTACATAGGGATCAAAACCAAAACTTATTAGAAATATAGGGACCAATGATTAAATTCAAACCAAATTCTAATGATATATAGAAACCAAAACCAATGATTTAAAATTATCAAAACTAAAATTAATTAATTAAATTATAAGGATCGACAATGTTGGTGTTGACCCAGTAATATTTCGGCAGCAAAGTTTAGGTATATTATCAATCAACAAAATATGAAGAAAATAAAATAATTTTGTAAACGCAAGCTTTCTTTAGTAAACCATATTTAAGTTAAAAAAGGACCACACTTGATATTTTGTTTACCAAAGTATGCTTATAATTTTTGCATGTACATGTAAAATAAACCATCGAAAGGAAGAAAAATTTAAAAATTTAAGAGAGAATTCAGGGGATGGATTGTAAAATATAAATTGAAACTTCCATAAGATTACAAAATTTAAATTTTTACGTAATTATTAAAAATTTGAGAATTGGAAATTCAAGAAATAAACATAAAATAGAAATTAATATCGGGTGGAAGTAGTGTTCTATGACCGGGGGGGGGGGTGGAACAGAGGTGTATATATCATGTGATTTAGAGGCTTTCCAGTAGTTAGAGATCACATGACATGGTATCCTTAGACTACCTAATAATTTCTCCCATTGTTGCCAGTTTGTAACACTTAAGGTTCTGTAAACTGAAAGGTATATCTCTCTTTGAGCCTTCAAATCCAATTAATCTAAACTTTCTTTTATTTAAAAAAAAAAAATCCTTATCACAAGGTCCCAATTAGAAGTTGTCCACATACATACATTCATTACTTTGTAATGAAGGTCCTAATATATATATATATATATGATATATATCAATCTCCCAAAATGTTAATCAAAGTGGTCACAATTATTACCTTGAGTTGGTTTGCTATATAGGGCATAACTATTCACATGCATGGCAAAATAAACATCCATTATTTATTGTAGTTAAGCATTTCACGTAGATTTTGTTATAAAATATTAATAATGGGTGGGTGAGGGTGAGTCTCCCTTCCACATGGGGAGGGTTAGGTTAGGGGTAATTTTGTTTAAAAATTATTATTATATATCTTAACTATTTTTTTTTAGTTTATGTGAGGATAAAAAAATATTATTATTTGATGAGATTATATTCAAGGATATATACTAAAAACAAACATTAATAATTTATGCAGCCTCTGACCATGGATGCATACATTAGGATGGTTGCCATGTATCAGCAGCTATACCAACAACCTCCAGCTTCTAATTCCAAGGGCTGATTAGAGAATAATATAATATTACAGCTTCATTTAGTTGTTGCCTTTTTTTTTTTGGTGGGGAGGATAAATGAGAACGTTGATTAAACGTCTTTTGATCTTAATCAAAAGTTCATACTAATTGCAACAAACTTGTGTTTGTATTTTTATATTTATGTAATATCTCCAGATCTTGTTCTCCCCTTTCCCACTTGTTGAGCCCTGTTTGATTTTTGCTTTTTTTTACCCTCTCCTTTGTATTTACAGAGCATTTGAAGAATTTAGAGTAGTGAAAGAGGTTTTTCATGACACCTTAGTTGTATAAAAACTCATTTGGGATTTAAAACCAATAGTCTGTGGAAGCCAATGACATTTTTCATTCAAGTACTCAAATCCTTATTATTATTATTTAATAATTTAAATCCATAAGGTTCAACCATTGGGCCTTCGCCTCCAAAACCATTCAAATATGCCACTATATAATGGCACCCAAGCATAGTCTGAAAAATATTATAAGAGTATTGGGCATAACAAAAGGACTCACAAGATATAATTTCAACAGCCATTAGTTCAATAAAAGTAGGTTGGTGTCAAATTTTATGCTAGAAGTTTTTGCGTAGAAGTTGTGTGTAATCGGGAGTTGTTTTTGATCAATTTTCACTCTAAAAGTGTAAAAAAGAAGCAATTTCAGCCCTGACCGTTAGAAATATTAATGGCCATAGTTTCTTAATAGTTAAAGTGATTTTACTTTTTTTTTTTAATAATTTAGGGAAAACTGATCCAAAAACCCTTTCAGATATTCAGCTCATATGCACAAACTTTTGAGGTAAAATTGGATCTTAACTCATAAAAGTATCATAGACTACTGACTATGAAAATATTTAAGCTACTGGCTGTGAGATTTAACGTCTCACTAAACGTAATTCATTAAGGGTTTGTTTGGGAAATGGTGGGGGGCAAAAAAAGCCCTGTTGGAACTCAAAAGCCCAGTTAGGTGGATATGTGTTTGGGAATACAGTGATATGGGATCAGCTTAAACGAAAAAAAGATGCTTTTTTTGGAGAAGTTGCCTTAGAGAGCTTCTTCGGGCTGCGTCACAGTGGGAGACTATAAAATAAATAAAGCTGCTTTCGTGTATTTTTTATTTTGACAGCTTTTTTTTTTTTAATTTATGCATTCATTATATTTCCATACATTCACTCCATTCATCCCTTATATTTCACCATCATCAGCTGTCTCACGTTCATAATGCGAAATATGATAATAAATTTACTTAATACTATCAATATAAAAAAATAAAATTACTTAATACTATCACCTAAAAAAATAACAAATTTAATTAAGTACTTTTGTGTTTTTTTTTAAAAATAATAATTGAACTTTTTTTATTTTATCAATTTTTATTTTTATTTTTTCACTTCAATTATCATAATATATACAAATAATATATATATATATATGTATGTATGTGTGTGTGTGTGTAGTATTCAATAAGATTCCTGCCCTTTTCAGTCATTTTCAATCTAAAATAGCTTTTTCAAACATTAATCCAAACATGTTTAAGGTTAGAAAAAAAGTCACTTCTGCCACCGTCAATTCAAACACAAATCACATATACAATTTAACTTTTTCAAAAACCCATCTGCAAAAAAAGTTCCTTCTTCACCACTAATCTAAACATGCACTAAAACATCCACACGCAAATTCTATCCCAAACATGATTTCCAGCAAAAAGAACCTCCCAACGATTAGTTTGAGTGAATAATGGCTAGAACTTGTATAAAATAAAAAACCTATAAATAGAACCTTCGCACAATTCTTGTTTAACAAGAAACAAATTTATACGTACGTGAAAAGAGAAACATATTTACGATGAATTGATTCATTTGCTCACATTTTGTATGTCTAATCAAAAGCTTTAATGTATATATCTTAATTACTGTGAGAGAAATCTTTGCTTATATTTTATCATTTCTTTGAGCTATTAGGTGGATATCCTAAAGGAATTTTTAAAGATTGAGAAATTTTGAGGGATTTGTGATCACATCTTGTAAGAGTACGTGTGAGCAGTGTTCAAGGGTGTGGAGTTCCTCAAGATATATATTGTGGGAATAATAGAAAATCTCAAGTGAGGAGTTTAGTGATTGGATGCAGGCTTAAGTGATTAGAGTTGAATCTATTAGAATACATTAAGAGGGTTCCGCATCAATTAGTTGGACATTAAATTGAAGGTATATATCAAGTTTTAGGCAAGTCCTATCAATTGACTTAAATCATTTTAATAGGAATACCAACCTAATACATATCTAAATCACTAAAGTTCAATTGGCTTCTGCCACTTATTCTTCTCTTCTTTTATACCCCATTTCTTCATCTCTATTTTAAGCTCCATCAATGGCAACGTTGAGTTTGTTCTTCAAGACGCTCAATTCACTCCGTTGTTGACCATATTGAAAACGGGTAAGGAAGACTGAAGAAGATATAAATGGACCAATGAGAAGAATGAAATTATGAAAATACTGAGTTAAGAGGAGAAGAGAAAAATCATAATGCAATATATTTGCTGATTGCAAGAAGACAAGGTGAACCAAGAAGAACCAGGTACAATGAACATATTAGTTTATTTGATTCACAAGTATATACTATTTAATAATAACTTAGAAAATAGATGATAGTACTAACGAAAAATAATTCTACCTCTGTTCCATAATATAAGAGCTAGTTGGAGATTATGTTTGATTTTATATATAAGATGTCAATCTACTTTGTCTCCCAAATTAATAATTTTTTCCTAAAGTATCTCTATTGATTGTACATATTAAGAAGTTTCTATCCAAGGGTAGTCATGATGAAAGACAGTATTTTAGAAAAACCAACCAATATTGGTTACAAATGACTAACATAACTGTAATAACAGAGAATGAAATATATTCTGAATGACTTGTTTATTCATGTACAAAAGAGGTGTGTGTGTGTGTGTGTGAAAAGGGAGTCTAGGTATTAATGGCTCATAATGGTAATGATTTCCTAATAACTCCCTAATTATAATAGCTAATTGGCAGTGATACTAATTGATTATATGTTATTTACATTAATGGTTATTCCTAGCACCCCCCTCAAGTTGGAGCATAGATGTTACTCAAATCCCACTTGTTACAAAGATAGTCAACATGAGGCACATTCAGGGCCTTAGTTAGTTGATCACCCAATCGATCACTAGATCGCTCATGCCCTATAGAGATAAAGTTTTCCTTGATCTTATCTCAAACAAAGTGGCAATCAATCTCAATGTATTTCATACGTTCATGGAATACAGTTAGAGGCTATGTGTAGAACAACTTTGTTATCACACCACAACTTTGTTGGTAATGACGTGATGAAGTCAACCTCCTCCAACAATTCCTTAATCTATCCAAATTAGTTAACTAACTCTTATATTAAAGGCTAAAAGTAGTAGCCCTTCTTAATACACATAATATGTTGGGAGAGGGTGGGGGAAGGTTTAGATTTATGAGAGCCGGCCCTAACCAACTAAGGCAAGTCAGAAGGCTAATTTTTGTTTTTGGAATGTTAGGTATTCTAATGTTGTTGTTTCTTGTTTTTCTTTGTTTTTTTTAACTAAATAAGATATCTGTAAAAAAGAAAACGAGGGCTTTTAGCACGTGCAACAAAAATCACATGAACAACAAGAAAATTGAGATGTTGCTGGACGGAAATCATGCCACACATTCAAATAAAATTAAATTATTGCCAAGGAAATAAAATGAAAAATGCATGAAGCGCAGGATATTTCTGCTTCCTCAATAAGAAATATAAGCTTGCCTCAGAACAACAGTTCATTCACTGCCAATTTAGGTTATTTCACGTTTTGTTGGAATCAAAAGTTCTCGTGCCAAACTTACGCTGAAAGTGTGGGGCTGTGTGTGTTCTAGCACCATGTGTTGTACTTTAAATAGGTTCTTGAAGTACAAAGGCGATCGAGTGCCAATAATATAAAGTTTAGAAGCTATGTTGGTAAAAAGAAATAAACAATACTTATTCGGTTTCAAATGTAAGACCTAATTTGGAGAGGGTGAATTTTTGCCATAAATGTAAAATTTTTTTTCCATGTTATCTATTATATATATCATTTTTGTTCAAATAAATTTTCTTAGCTTGTAAACTAATATATAAACTAACGCATTGTTGTCAAACTTGCGAGTTGACTATCTGAGTTTACCATTTTTATATTTCTAACTTAAAAAATTGGAGTCGAATCACTAATAAACTCGTGACAGTTGTAAACTCGGTTAAACTTGTAAGTTTGTACACCGAGTTTACCATTTTTACATTTCTAGCTTACCAAACTATATTAACTTATTCTTAAACTCATGTTAATTTTTTCGATTTGATCATACTCAACGGCTTTATATATGAATTTTATAGAAATTTCTTTATCAAATATGATAAATTATGAATGTTGATAGATTTAATTTAAATTATTTAGATTTAAAATATATTTAAATCAAATTATTGTCATTTTTTATATTTTATTTATTTAATTATACACTATTAATACCTATTTAATTGTACAAGTAAATTGTTACAAATTTACAATTCGAGTTCAAGATACAAGTTTACGTCACTGTCATGAGTTTACTTAAACTCGTGAGTTTAACAACTTTGATCTAATGTTGCACAAAAATATTTTAGAGAGATCATATCACCTCTATTAAAATTAAGTAATTTATTTAACTTCTTTAATTTTCCTGAATTAGATAAATAGGTCTTACATTAAAGATCAATGGAGTAGCATGCATATTTCTTAATAAACTCAACTTAATTTTTCTATATATCCTAAAAGAATTTATATTATCTTGAACAGCTATTTAAAACTTTGTAGCCCGGCCCTTTATATTGTGTCATACATATATCAGTAACTTTCAAAACTATCTGCAGTAAATTTGGTCAGCTATATATAACACTTACACTTTTAGGGCGATTTAAATTAATTATAAACCCATCGAGGAGAAAACCAATTATTATCTATATGATTCTACAAATGAAATGTTCCATAATTTCATACGTGGGTTCATATCATATGAATGTTTATTTTAGATAGAGAAAGGGTGAAAATGAGACTAATATTAAAATATTATTTCTAGGACCCATTTTGTTCTCATTACATCTAGAAGAATGTTGTGTCCTTTATGTGGCTTATTTTATCCTTTTCAATTTTAATTTGGACCTACATAGCAAGATACTCTACAATAGGTTGTAGTCAGTATTCACCAAATTTCTAGCTAGCATGCATTGTAATAAAATGGGTGTGCTAATCTACATTGTCTCACACCAATTAAAGTTAGCCAAGCTCATGTAAGACCGAGCCGCCCTAAGGAATAAATTTTTTGTCTTTAGCACTTTTTTCAGACCAATAATTGCCCATTTATTTTGAGTATGTAATTCAAGCCTTATAATTCTTATACGTTCTATAGTTCTATATTGCGACTGTTAAGTATTTTGTGCTTATCAAGTTAATTTACTCAAGTCATGAACTCAAGTCAAGTCCATATAGTGATAACTTCCAATCGCTAGAAGTTGATAAGTTGATTTTGTATCTCATGTCAAACAACTCGAGTCATACAATGTTTATTAAAAATCAACTAATGTGCATTAACCTCAAGTTCAAAATGAAAGTTATGTACTTGACCATTTGATGTTGAATTGGGAAGGGGAAAAGGGAGAGGGGGGGGGGGAGAGGGAAGAGAGAGAGGTATTTATAGAGAAGGGAGAAACTCAGAGAGAAAGTAAGGGAAATTCTTATTCAATCATTCAAAGGTGTGCAAAATGAGATGTGTTGAGGACTATTTATAACCTCAACTCTAACCCTAGAGATTAATAGTAGGAGGTTCTGGAATGCAATTGCAGTAATGATAAAAGATGCAAAATCAAAATTAAAATAAATGATCATGATGATAATGACAATTATATGTATAAGATCCTAATGGAAGATAACTACAAGCAATCAGTAGAGCACCAGAAAAGACTCAATCCGAATATGAAGAAGGTGGTGAGAAGGAGGTAATAAAGTGGCTGGATGTGGGTATAATCTACCCAATCTCTGACAGTCAATAGGTAAGTCTAGTTCAAGTTGTGCCAAAGAAAGATAGAGTAATAGTGATGCCTAATAAGAAAAATGAACTGATTCCACAACGAACGGTGACTGGCTGGAGAGTGTGCATCGACTATAAAAAACTCAATAAAGCTACAAGAAAAGATCACTTCCCTCTGCCATTTATAGACCAAATGCTTGATAGACTCGCTGGGGAAGCCTATTATTATTTTTGCGTGGGTACATAGGATATAATCAAATTATAATTACATTGGAGGATCAAGAGAAATAACTTTTATATGTCCATATGGTACCTTTTATAAGATCGCGTCTTACATACCACTTATCATTGATATTAATCAAAGTACACTACAAAAAAATGGAATTTCGTAACGGTGAATTTGTAACGGTTTAAACATAAACCGCTACATTATTGTAGCGGCAACTTACACACCAAGTGGTGTGACAGATTAGCAACATTATTTGTAGCGGTTAATAGGAAATAAACGCTACAAATATGGCGCGAGATTCCCTCCAAACTTTGTCGTGCTTATTTTGTAGTGGTTACAATAAATAAACTATTACAACATTCGTGCCACTTGGCGCCACCGAGCCGTGCCAATAATGTATCATTTTTTGTAGCGGTTACTACAAATTGAACCGCTACAAAATACCAAAGGTCGTCTATTTGTAGCAGTTCTAGAAATATAACTACTACAGAACTTTAAAGGTAATCACATTTATAGCAGTTATGCTTTCATAACCGCTACAAAACTTCAAGGGTCATCACATTTGTAGCGGTTATTTCATAACGGCTACAAAGTTTAGCCATTCTAATTTTTTTTGTAGTGGTTGATGTAGCGGTTTTTTAAATAACCGCTACAAAATCCTCAACTATAAATGACGTGCCCCCTTTCTTTTTTTCCATTTGGCCATTTTGTTTTCTGAAGGTTCTCTGAGATTTTTTCTTTAGATATGAGCGTTTTGACATTTATCGGAGAGTTTTCTCTCTAGCATTTCTCATTATCACTTGAGGAACAGAAAATACTTATTTTATTTTTATTTTTATTATAATTTTACATATAAATGTGACTAAATTTGTTTATTTTTTAAAAATTTTTTGTAGTTTGTATGGCTTGAGGGATGGACAAGGGGAAGGAGCCTATACACCTCAGACCGATTCTGCGAGGTGGCAACAGCAGAGGAGGGGTAGTGGAAGGGGGGAGGGCGGGTGACCATGCCATTTTAGCCTATCTCCCCACAGTAGCCACAGGAGTCGGCCTTACCACATCCACCGTAGACAGTCCTATAGGAGACGACCACACCAGAGATGCTTGATCTGGGAGAGGGAGATATCAGCGTCGATGACTATGACGCGAATGAGGACTTTGAGATCCAGATTGGTATCAGAGAGATGGAGCAGCTCCTCGATGAGGAGGAGGCGCGGGAGCATAATAACCCACGAGGGTCATCTTCGCAGTCTACTGGGTTTGAGGTGCAGGTCCAAGTAAATAAATTTTTTTATTTAATAAATTATATATTTAAATTTGAAATGTTAAATTTGAACTACAATTTATCTAATGTGCGATAAATTGTGCAGACGAGCAGGGGAACGTATCCACGAGGAGGTTGGATGTGGCCGGTCTGAACAGCATGGACCGGACACTATGAGTTGTAGTGCAGTGGAATGAGGGCACGGACCAGCCCATCGATAATGGGGGTCACCTATTCAACCTCTTCCTGAATGACCAGGGCTCGAATTGGATGTGGTTCCCCCTTCACTTCAGGACGTGGACGAATGTTCTGAAGGGGCCGAAGGACCTGACGTGGGAGGAGGCGGTGCAGATAATTAATAGTATTTAATTATACTATATATTTTGTAATTAATTCTATTTAATTAATATTTTTAATAGGATATTTGTAATTATTCATATTTAAAGTTTTTTTACAGTTGAGGTTTGTCGTCCAGGCCAACCGGAAGAAGTACACGCTGATGAAGATGGGCGACGGCTGGAGGAACAGGAGGAATTGTCTCTTCCATAATGTGGATAAGGATGGGACGATGCCTTTGGAGTTGCTGATCGAGAGCATCCCGGACGACGTCCCGTAAAATGACTGGGTGAGTTTCATCCAGTTCAGGAGGAGCGCTGAGGGGCAGGTAATGTATTTATTATATAATTTATAAATAATTTTTTAATTGATAATTATTAACTTATAATTTAAATTTAATTAATTTTAAATGTTTTATATTATTTTAATACATTTAATATTATTTTTTTAGGCGCTTACTCAGAGGAACACAAGATGTCGTGGGCAGCAGACGATCCACCACACAACAGGATCGAAAACCTTTGTTGCCACTTACAACGAGCTAGTAACTTTTCACAATATCAATTCCTTTTAGCTGGTTATTTCATATTATAAAGAATGTATATGTTTTGATAATACTAATTGAATTTTGTAATTGTTTTAGGAGAGGAAGGCACATCAGGAGAACCATTAGACGAACTATGGGGAGTTGTTCACTATCACACATAGACACCGTGACGGGACTCCGACCTCTCAGCAGGCAGAGGTGGCCATTGTAAGTGATTTCATTATTATATTATTTATAAAACCAACTTAATTATGAAAAATGCTAATAAGTTATTGTTTCATAAAATGGAAGGAGCAGATGCACCAGTTGCTGGATGAGCTGCGAGAGACCCATACCAAGGAGTCACAGGGGTCAATAGACCCCATGGCTTCTTTGAAGGTGGGTCTGGGTCAGGCTGAGCACCCCGGATGTGTGCGGGGGATGGAGATAGGTGCTAGACCTAGCATGGTCTATGGCAGGAGCGCCGCCTCTAAGACTGGTAGCTCTAAAGCATAGACATCTGGGTTCGGACTTTTGAGGGACAAGTCTGTTGAGGAGCTGCACTCAGATTTGGCTCGGACACAGGCTGCAGTGGCTCAGCAGTAGCATTAGATGCAGCAGTAGGCCGATTTCTACTTCGCTCAGCAGACGCAGTGGCGTGATATCACGAATATCATGCTCGAGCGGTCATGGAGTTGCCTGTTTTTGGACAAGAAGTATCCACAGGTTCCTCCTGTTCCTCAGTTTGTCGTTTAGCCTCCTCCTCCTCCTCCTCCTCCTCCTGATGATGATGGTGCTTTAACTCTTCCCAGTGCCCCGATCCACTAGTACCTAAGGGAGCCCCACCTGAGGGAGGACCAGATGATCAGCCTCTTGCTACTCAGTTTATGACATATATATTTTTTATTTTTGAAACATTTGTAAATAAATCTAGATATTTAAATTCAGACCTTAAATTTTTATTGCGTTTACCATAGTTATATTTATATTTTTAGATTGCCTTGTTAAATTTGTGTTGCATTCAGACAATTTTATTTATATTTCTAAAACTAACAAAAAAAATAATTATATATATTTGTAGCGGTTTTATAATAAAATAGCTAAAAATATTAAAAAAATTTTTGAATAATATTTGTAGTGGTTATGGTAAAAAAATGCTATAACGTCAGTGAATATTTGTAGCGGTTAATGCCAAAAACCGCTACAAAGTAATGAAATGTAGGAGAGAATTTCAAAATTCAAAAGTTGAATATTTGTTGCATTACAGTAATAACCGCTACAAATATTCAACATTTCAATTTTGAATTCCCCCCCTCACTTTGTTCTAATTCGCGGTTTACTAAAATAACCGCTACAAAATAAGAACTATTTTTTGTTTTAAAATTGTCCAATGGTTATAAATATTTGTAGCGGGTTTTTTCTGATAACCGCTACAAAGTTAAAATATTTAAAATTTGAAATTATTCTAGCGCCAGAAATTGGTAGCAGTTAAAATTTATAACCGCTACAAATATATATTAGTAGCGGTTTTTAATATAACCTCTACAAGGTTAGAACAAATTCTTCAATTTGATTCCAACGGCTTTAAAAATTGGTAGCGGTTATTGTAGCGGTTTTGGTCATATAACAGCTACAAAATTTTAATACGGTAGCGGTTATGTAGTGGTTTCTGAACCGCTACAAAATATTAAACGTTGAAAATTCAGAATATAACGTTTTAGGCATTCATCATTCTCTATTCACTCATCTTCTTTACTATACTTTCTTCTCTCACACTAGAGTTATGGATAAGTCATGGATCAGGTTGCCACATAATTTTTTGAAATATTTGTATGGATTAAATAATTTCTTGAATTTTGTATTCACTCACACCAGCTGTAACGGCAAGATCGTTTGTCCGTGTCGCAGATGCAAGTTCAAGAAGTGGCATGCATGACATGTTGTTAAGGAACATTTGCTTTTGAAGCCTTTCCCAGAAAACTATACGTTCTGGGCAATTCATGGTGAGAAGGCCGGTATGGGATATGATAATGCTCTTCCTCGAAGTTTGCAAGTAGGAGTTCAATTAGATGAAGATGATCCTGTGAATAATGCTGTGCGTGATGCATTTGGTGTTCATGATGACAACTTCAACGAAGAAGTGTAGGGCTCAAAGTCGATGTTCATGTGGAATGAAGCCGCTCAGGATTTTTTCAGCTTGATGGATAAAGCAAATCATCCTTTATATCAAGGTTGTTGAAAATGATATAAATTATCTTTCTTAATCAAGTTGTATTATATCAAGTGCTTATATGGAATCACAGATAAGGGAATGTCAATGTTGCTGGAATTATTACAAGATGCATTCCCTGACGTGGAGATTCCCACGACATTCTACGAGGCCAAGAAGATTATTAACAGATTGGGCTTGAACTACAAAAAAATTGATGCATGCCCCAATAATTGTATGCTATATTGGGGAGATGATGACAACAGGGAGACTTGTAAGTGATGTCACACATCGAGGTACAAGACAATCCAAAATGAAAAAAAGCAGAAGGAGAAACCTGCAAAGATTCTCAGATACTTCCCCTTGAAGCCGCGCTTACAAAGATTGTTTATGTCATCTAAAACGGCGGAGCAGATGAGGTGGCATGAGGTTGATAAGAATGAAGATGGTAAATTATGACATCCTCAAGATGCAGACACCTAGAAAACATTCGACAAAAACTTTCCATTTTTCGTTGCTGACCCCCAAAATGTTAGACTTACTTTGGCAACTATTGGTTTCAATCCATTTGGGAATCTTAGCACAAGTTACAGTATTTGGCCGGTAGTCTTAGTTCCCTATAATTTACCCTTAGATGTGTATGAAATAAAGCTCCTTCATTTTATCTATGATCATTCCAGGCAAAAAGGCACCGGGTAATGACATCGATGTGTATCTCCAACCGCTTACTGTGAAATTGCTTGACTTGTGGAATGTCGGCATCGAGACATATGACGCCTTCAGGAAGACATTGTTCAACTTGCGGCAGCCTTGATGTGGACAATTAGTGACTTTCTTGGCCTTGAAACATTATCCGGGTGGAATATGCATACTGGCTCAGCTTGTCTAGCTTGCAATTTTGACTGTGATGTAGTGCGCCTTCCCTATAGTTGGAAGTGGTACTTTATGGGGCATCGGAGGTTTCTCGATGGAAGGCACAAGTTTAGATTGCAACGAAATCGCTTTAATGGGAAACCAGAAACAAGAGGGCCACCTTAGACTTTATCCGACACATACATCTTATAGTAGCTTGAGGATGTTGAATTCGAATTTGAAAAAAGTGATGATGCAGCACAAGTAGGCCGAAAGAGGGGCAAGACTTCTACGCCTCAGCAATGGAGGAAGATAAGCATTTTCTTCACTCTTCCATATTAGAATTCTAATTTACTTCGCCACAGTCTTGATGTCATGCACATTGAAAAAAATGTATGCGAAAATGTGCTATATATGTTGCTTAACGAACCGAGAAAGTCAAAAGATCATCTTCAAGTGAGGAAAGATTTACGTGCCATGGGAGTTTGTGAAGGTGCGTGGCCTGATGATCATGACAAATTTCAGCCGGCAAAGTTCACCCTCACAAAATTGAACAAGAGAGTCTTCCTCATGACGTTGAATAAAATAAAATTTCCAGATGGGTATTCAAGCAACATTTCATGATGTATTAACATGCAGGCTTGAAAGGCTGCTGGCCTGAAGAGTCATGACTCATATGTGCTTATGCAACAGTTACTTCCGTTGGCTATAAAGAATACACTTCCTCCCGATGTGTCAATCGTTTTGGTGGAGCTTTGTTCTTTCTTTCGGAAGTTGTATTCCAAGGTCTTGATTGTTGAGGAGCTCGATCAGTTGCAGTTCAAAATTATTCTTACACTTTGTCATTTGGAGATGCTTTTTCCTCTGTTCTTTTTCACTGTGATAGTTTACCTTACAGTCCACCTTGTTCATGAAACAAAGCTCACTAGCCTATTTCAATATTGATGGATGTATCTTATTGAGAGGTACTCATTTTATATATATGTGCGTCATTAATAGTTTTTATGTTTGTTAGTCGCCTTTTTGAGCATTTTGTATCATTTTGCCCTTCTTCACTTTATAGGTTTCTTGGGAAAATGAAATCTTACATAAGGAATAAGGCTTGGCCAGAACGTTCTATAGCTGAAGGTTATATAGGGGATGAGGTCTTGTATTTCTATTCCAGGTCCTTTGATGACATTAGGACCGCCTTCAACCGACTGCCTCGCGTAGACGATTGTCCTGAACCGGTGGCAACATCAGTAGAATTTATCCCTTGTGTTGGTAAGTTAGTTGGAGGAACTGAGTACTTCAAACTAATGGCAACTGAGAAGTTGCAACCACATAGATATGTCTTGATTAATTGCACTCAAGTTGAACCTTTCATACACTAATAATTGTACACTTACATGTTATTCTATATCTTTCATAACATTTTTCACTTTCATTTCACTATTGCATTCCCATGATTAATTGCAAGGAATTCAGAAGTCATGTGAAGCGTTAACTCATGATCTGTACACAAACATCCTCCGAAGTTGACAAATAGTCCACAGAGAATTCCCTAGTTGGTTTGCGCGCAGAATACTAAATGACCACAACCCACACTTACTAGATTTCAGAGCTCTCGCAATCGACCCTCTTGACCATGCAAAAAGGTTTGCAGCTTACAATGTCAATGGTTTCAAGTTTTGCATGGTTTCACGTGATCAAGGATTGCAAACTCAAAATTTGGGTGTTTATGGCACCTTTGGGACAAGGAGTTATGCGAGCAGCAGTGATGCCAACATGCAATTCAGAGGCGTCCCTTGCTATGGAAAGCTTATTGATGTCGTGGAACTTAATTACCAAGGCCATTTCAGCATTACGCTATTTAAGTGTTTGTGGGCAAATACCACTACTTCCCAGGGACTCACAACTGACAACTTAGGCATCACATCAATAAATTTTTCGAGGCCAATTCACACTAGTCATTCTCAAGATGATGAGCTGTATATTCTTGCCTCAGAGGCATACTAGGTTTATTATGTTGAAGATGAGAGACATAGGGATTGTCACATGATTGTTAATTTAAAGCCTCGAGACCTTTACGACATGGGTGATGGTGATAATATCGCCTACGAGAGTAAGCCGTTTCGGCCCGCCAATTTCGAAAACTTCTTCTCTGAAGATAATCACAATTTACCTATATTTTGATTCATTTTTTAAATTCATATCATTTTAATTAAATTTTTTTAACAAAACACACACCACTAACAATTTTTCTATACAATTTCTGTAGGGATGGTGTGGATGACTAATCAAACAAATTATGTTTTCATTTTAAAAAAAGTTATGTTTTTGTCTATTTCAAAAAAAATGTTTTTTAAAACAAAATTAAAAAAATATTTGTAGCGGTTAAAAAACCGCTACAAAAAGAAAAAATAACCACTACAAACACGTGACACTAACCACTACAAGTTCCATGCAGATCCCTATAAATACCCTAACCATATCTCATTTCAAACACTCCCTCTTTTCTTTCCACCTTACCTCTCTTTCATCTTCTCTCATTTTTACTTTTCTTTTTCTGAGTCGAGGAGCTTAACAAGGTGATCAAATATAGTAATAAATTTTTAAATGATTTATTTCAATACTTTTTTTCTTTCGCATAATATTTATTCTCACTATTTTTTTATCGAATAATTATTTACATAATCATATTCACATTAAAATAGACAATATAATGATTCCTTATTACCTACTTATCCCCAATAATATTATCAATACAATTTTCAAACTTATCTAATTTAATTAAATCATTCCTTTAAAATTATAAATGACTTAAACTCATGAATAATAAGCTAATTAAATTAGCTAAACTATTCAAATAATAAACTATTAAATTTAATATTAACAAAATGGAAACAGATAATTGTATATATATTTTTTTAATTTTTCTAAAATTTGTAGCGGTTTTATAATCGTTACAAATATATTTTTAAAACCAGCCCAAATTTTTGGCGCAAAATTTGAATTTTAATTGAATTAGTAGTGGTTATATAACCACTACTAATTATTCCCGGCCTTTTTAAATTCTATTTTGTAACGGTTAATAAATCGCTACTAAATATTCCCACAATTTTTAAATTCAATTTTGTAGTGGTTTTATAACCGCTACAAATATCACTACAAATTTTCATTTTCATTTCCAGCTATAAAATATTCGTGATTGCAATTTGTAGAGGTTATATAACTACTACAAATTACCAAGAAAAGTTCCTTTGATTGAGAATGTTGTAGAGGTGCTTATTAACCGTTACGAATATAGTAGCATTTTTTCCCCTTGAGTAGCGGTTAATAATAACTGCTACAAATACACTTGCAACAGTGGATTTAGTAGCGGTTTCTTGAACGGCTACTAATTATGTTCGTAGCAGTTAAAAATGCTACAAATACTCACTTTTAACCACAACTAAGTCACAGCTTTTTTGTAGTGGTAGCAATGCACGGTTTAATGAGCACACAGGAATAGCGTAGATATACTGATATTAGTGATATAATGTATTTAATTATATTCAAGAATTCCTTTACAGGGTATTGTACAATAAATTACAGACCTTAAACTTACAAAAAGGTCTTCAGATAACTAATGTCCTCTCTTAAACTTGATCGGAACTTTCAATTACCGGTAATTATGATTTTGCCCTCAGAGCCGTTTTCCGCTATTGCAAACTTTATACATTTATGAAAAGCATGAGATTCAAACGAATCTCAGTAGTAACATATAATCAATAATATAAAATGTGAAAATTAAATATGTAATACTCCATGTTATGAAACAAATTAACAACAATATCATGGTATGTATACATGAGTTAGGGGCTCATTCCCCCACTATCCGAAAACCTCGGTTGGGTTCTTACTCAACAACTAGGTAAGTGTGCCTCCACACACAAATTGCCCTCCTTGGCAAAATCATGTTCATTAATTATATCACAAAAGATGGCATACAAAAACATATAAACATTGGCATAATGTATGAAAGATAGAATTACTACCTAAAATAGCCCTTTCTCGCCTAACTGTCTAACTGTCTTGATCCGGCTCGGCCACAACTGTCCGGTTCTAAAATTTCAAATGTATAAGAATTGAGTCAAGATCCATTCATGTACTAGTTTAAACTCTTTTACACTCATTCTGTTGGTTATTTATTGTAGTTATAATAGTTTCTCTATAGTAAAAGTCTGCACAGTGCAGTTCCACTGTTTTCCAGAAACTGGCAGATTTTATAGTCAACTTTGGAAATTCATAATTAATTCTAGAAAAATCTAATTTGACTGATTCCAAAACCCAATTGAGGATCTTCACATTTACTTTCATGGAAAAATATCCAAATCTGATTCCTAGACTCATATTATTCCCAGAAATTCGCCAAACATAAGTTGTTCTAGATTTCCTTCCAGAAACAGGGCATAACTTTGAAAATTCATATCTTTTAATGTACTTCTCCAAAAATTATTAAATACTTATCAAATTAAACCTCTATATGTCTACTTTAATTTTGGAAAGTTTCATAACATTTGAACTAGGTTTGGCTAACCAAATTCACTGTACATTATCGCTGCCTCTAGTGAAACAATCAAACAACATTTACTTTGAACTTCAATAAATTCCCGATTTGCATAGAAATTTTCAAAAATCATGAACACTCATATTCCCACACAATTTTCCCTTCTAAATCCAATGGAACTATCAAAATTAGAAAATTCAAACTCTACCTTGAGTGAACAATCGTTGGACGAATTTCACAATAAAAAGGGAAAATTGGAGTTTCTTGATTTTAATCCCTAAACCACCTTCTTTACACCTCTAATCTCATGTTCAACCCATTAAACACCAATTGCACATGATTAGGAGAAATTTTGGCAGCATAACTCCTTAGAGTTTTATCATCCCAAATTTACAAAATCCACAATAACAACCATAAATCAAGTCAACAAGCAAAACAAGAACAACTTGACATCAAGAGAATCAAGGTTCTTGAAGTTACCTTTGATTTCTTAACTGTCTCTTTCTAGGACATCCTCCCTCCCTCTCTTCCCTTGGAATCTTTATTGCTAACCATGATATTCATGGAGGAGAAGAGATTAGAAGAGGTGTTACCAAGCTAGAAGGCAAGAACACTTGAAATCACCAACACTTACCTTGGATTTTTGGCTCTTGAAACCCTAAGCCCTCTTCTTGTGTTCTTGAGCTTTTCCAAACTTTTCTCTCTCTCTTTTGGTTGTGTAGGACGAAAATGAAGTATTAGAAGAGGATAGGAGCTCTCAAAAATATCACTCTTCCACCTCCTTACAATAATAATATCTTATTAGAATTTTAACACATGCTCTTGAATATTTTATTCCTCTTTTTCTACTTGGCCAAGATTGCTTCCATGTGGCATCTTTAATGTCCAAATGAATAATTCCTTTTTTCTTCTCATATTTGGACAAAATTAAGGGTCCTTGGGAATGGATAATGATCTCCAACATATCCCAATTCCATCTCACTAATAAATATAATTTAATGCTAATTTAATCTTATGCCAACTTTTGACTTTCAACTCATCATTTACTTGGCCACAAATGCTCCAACCTTTGGCATATTTATCACAATTATTCCTTTCCCTTTTTGTTCCTTCATTTGGACGTCCTACATCATGAAGGAAGGGAAAAATATGGGCTTTGCATTTTATTTAGCCAAATGACGATTTTGCCCATACATTTTTGTATTTAATTGGGCCAAAGTGTTTCTTCCCCCTTTTCCTATCCTTTTGGGCCCAAATCACAATTAATTAGGCCTAAGACTTGTTTTTTCTATTCATTACATTGGGCTTCACTAATGGTCTTTTTGGAACACCCAAATTAATTTCAAGACTTATTTTAGCCCAATTTCCATGTGACTTCAACTAAAGGTGTTGTTATCATTTCAATTGCATCAAAATTCACTATCTTATTTCATTGAATGCCATAAGTGTTCACCAGGCATATTGGTGAATAAAAATGGGGTGTTACACCTTTGCCTTCAAAAAGATGCCATTTGGTTTATGTAATGCACCAGCAACATTTCAAAGGAGTATGATGGCAATCTTTTCAGATATGGTAGAAAAGTTCATTAAGGTGTTCATGGATGATTTCTCAATTTTTGGAGAATCATATGATTATTGTCTTTCAAATCTGGCAAAAGTCTTAAAACATTGTGTGGAGACAAATTTGGTTCTAAATTGGGAGAAATGTCAATCCATGGTTAAAGAAGGAATTGTGATGGGTCATAAGGTATCAAATCGAAGCATTAAAGTAAACCAAGCCAAAATTGAAACAATTGAAAAGCTACCACCTCCCTCCTCAATCAAGGGAATTTGAACTTTTTTAGGATGTGCGGGCTTCTATAAAAGTTCATCAAGGACTTCTCAAAAATCATAAAGCCACTTTGCATGTTGCTGGAGAAAGACACTCCCTTTGTGTTTAATGAGGAATGTTTATCAGCCTTCTAAACTCTAAATAGAGCCTTGACTTCTACACCAGTTATTATAGCTCTAGATTGGAACCTTCCATTCGAAATGATGTGTGATGCAAGTGATTATGCAGTTAGAGCTGTTTTAGGCCAAAGAAGAGACAAGGTTTTTCATGCCATCTATTATGCTAGCAGGACACTCTCATATGCACAGTTGAATTATGCAACAATAGAAAAGGAGCTTTTAGCAGTAGTGTTTGCATTTGATAAATTCAGAGCCTCCTTAATCGGGTCAAAAGTCATCGTCTAGACAGACTACTCAACAATCAAATAATTGATTGAGAAGAAAGATGCTAAGCCTAGATTGATCAAATAGGTGCTTCTGCTATAAGAATTTAACTTGGAGATCAAAGACAAAGAAGGGACTGAAAATCTCATGGCAGATCATCTTTCTCAATTAGAGCCATCCAAACAAAAGAGAGAATCACCAATCAAGGAGAATTTCCCAGATGAACAACTTTGTCATGCAATCAAAACCCACCCTTTGGTATGTTGATTTTGTAAATTACTTAGCAAGCGGAGTAATGCCTTATGAACTTACTAAAGTGAAAAAGAAGAAATTTCTAGTTGATGTAAGGCATTACTTTAGGGAGGATCCTTTCTTATATATACAATACCCATATTGCAAGACCCCGCCTTACATACCAGTTATCATTGATATTAATCAAAGTAGCAATGCGCAGTTCAGCGGTTACACAGAAATAGCATAGATATACTGACATTAATGATATATTGTACTTGATTACATTCAAGAATTCTCATATAAGGCATTGTACAATAAATTACAAACTTTATACTTACTAAAAGGTCTTCTGATAACCAACATCCTCTCTTGAACTTGACTGGAATCTTCGATTGCCGGTAATTATGATTTTAGCCCTCAGAGCCTTTATCTGCTGATGTAAACTTTATACATTTATGGAAAGGGTGAGATTCAAAAGAATCTCAATAGTAACATACAATCAATCATATAAAATGCAAAAATTAAATATGTCATGCTCCATGTTATGCAACAAATTAATAACAATACCACGACATGTATACATGAGTTAGGGACGTACTCAATCCCCTACTACCTGTAAAACCTTGGTTGGGTTCCTACTCAACAACCAGGTATACCTCGGTTGGGTTCTTTCTCAACAACTAGGTACGTGTGCCTCTACACGCAAATTGCCCTCCTTGAAAAAACCATGCTCATTAATTATATCACAGAAGATGCCACACACAAACATATAAACATTGTCATAATGTATGAAAGATAGAGTTACTACCTGAAATAGCCCTTTCCCGCCTAATCATCTAACTATCTTGGTCCGATTCGGCCACAACTGTCCAGTCCTAAAATTTCATGTTTACAAAAATTAGGTTAATACTCATTCATATACTTCTCTAAACTCTTTTAAACTCATTTTGTTGGTTATTTTTGCTCAATATTGTAAAATTACCAAATTGTCCCTGGGGCCCGGTCTAACTGTACTTTTTCAAAAATTTTGACCTGGGCTATTCCTACATTATTTCACCCAAGGAATCCATTTTTGACCTTGGAATTACCAAATTCACTATTAAAAGATGAAAATGCTCTTGGTATCCCCTATTTAGGGATTTAGGGGTAATTTTGACATTCACATTTCAAGGCTTTTCGTACTTCATTATCAATATGAACCCTACACAATTTTCCCTTCTAAATCCAATAGAACAATTAGATTAATAAAAATCCAGCTCCTTCCATTAGATTCAGGGTTGGCCGAAACTTGCTTCAAGAAAAGGGAAAATGTGATTTCTTGATTTAACCTTTAAAACTCCTTCCTTTTCACTCCTAATCACATGATTAACCATTTAAATACCATTTGAACATGATTTGTAGGAATTTGGATGGCATAACCCCTTAGGGTTTCATCATCCCAAATTTACAAAAACAACCAAACAATCCACAAATCAAGCCAACAACCACCATAACAACAACATAACATCAAGAGAATCAAGGTTCTTGAGGTTACCTTTGATTTCTCAACTTTCTCTCTCTAGAACATCCTCCCTCCTTCTCTCTTGCCTCAAAGCCTTGCTTGCTACACATGATTTTCATGAAGATCAAGAGTTTAGAAGGGTATTACTCAAGTTAAGAAGCAAAATCAGTTGAAAGCATAAGCCATACCTTTGATTTTTCTTCCTTAAGCTCTCTTTCTCTCTAGGTTTCTTAAGCTTCTCTTTCCCTCTCTATTTGTTGTTTTTGGCATGAAAATGGGAAGAGAAAGATGAACTAAGTGTTTTAAAATATTTCTTCATCCAACTTTATTAAATATTGGTTTATTAGTTTATGACATAGACTTTAGTACTTTGGCTTATCTCTAGTTAATTCGTGTCATAAACTTCTCATTAGCTTTGAACTAATTCCCTTCATCTTTTGGGCCCAAAAATGACGCTTAAAGGGGTCTTTCATAAACCCATTTTGTTCCTTCAATTATCTTATCATAGTGCACAAAGATATTATATTTTATTGGAAATTCCCACAAGCTGATATCTTAATCAATTCCTATTTAATCCCTTGGCTTGGATGATGACACTTGGCATGTTTATTGTTCAAGCAATTATTTCTCCTTCTTCTTTAATAGTTTGGAAGCAAATATCTACTAATAAAGGGAAAATATGGGCTTTTACTTTATTTCAAAATTTTCACAATTGCCATTACATTTTTTCCCAAATTCGCCATAGTTGACAATTCTAGTAAAATTTTTGACCAAACTTTGAAAAATAATAACTTTACTAGTAGAAATTCAATTGGAGTGATTCTAAAGGCTATGAAACCCTTATTGAGTCTAGTTTCATGGAAAAATATAGCCTTTAGCTAATTAAAAGATCATAATTCCCAAAAATTTGTTAAACCTTACCTGTTCCAGATTTAGTTCTAGAAATAGGGTCTAAATTTGGAAAATCATATCTCTTAGTATATAAGTCTAAAAATTACCCATTACCTATCATATTAAATCTTAGGATGTCTACTTTTATCCTGTAAAATTTCATAATTGTTGGACATCATTTTCCTATTTAAAAATACGCTACAAGAAGACTGCCATGCTAGAAAAATACATTGGCAGCAAATCCCTATTCATGGGACTCTTGCTAAACTGGGGCATAGCAGTCTACTTAATTCAAGCTTATTCTCAAGCCTCTACTCCTAAAATTCAGGATATTACATGGATCAAATTATCAGGCAATGTGTTCTTGAAGAAGAAATGGCTAGCATCTTAAATCAAATAGAGCAGCTACTAAAGTCCTTCAATCTGGGTTTTACTGGCCTATACTCTTCAAGTATGCCTACAGAATTATGACAACCTGTGACAGATGTCAAATAACGGTAAATATATTAAGGAGATATAAAGCCCCTTTAACTAACATATTAGAAGTTGAGCTTTTTGATGTATAGGGGATCGATTTTATGGGGCCTTTTCTATACTCATTCAACAATTAGTTTATTTTAGTAGCTGTTGATTTTGTCTCTAAGTGGGTTGAAGCAGTTACTTTTCTTACAAATGATTATTAAGTGGTTGTGAAGGTTTTGAGGAAGAATATTTTTACAAGATTTAGAGTGCATAAAGCTATTATCAGTTATGCATTTTTTAGGAATGCATTTTTGCAATCAACAACTTCAATCGGTGTTAGCTAAATATAGAGTAACTCATAAGGTTGTAACTCCATCTCATCCACAAACTAGCGGGCAAGTGGAAATTTCAAATAGAGAATTGAAATGGATCTTAAAGAAGATGGTGAATTCCAATCAGAAGAACTAGGCATTAAAATTAGATGATGTACTTTAGGCTTATAGAACTACCTTCAAGACACCAATTAGTACATCCCTATATCAATTGGTTCACAGAAAAGCATGCTATCTTCCAGTAGAAATGGAGCACAAAGCATATTGGGCAATAATAGCCTTAAATTTTAACTTAAAGGCAACTGGTGAGAAGATATTTCTCCAACTCATTGAGCTTGAAGAATTCAGACAATAAGCTTATGAGAATGCCACATTATACAAGGAGAAGACAAAAATGTGCCATGAAAAAGAATATTGAAAAGAGAGTTCAGACCAGGACAAAAAGTGCTTTTATATAACTCAAGGTTAAAGCTCTTTCCAAGAAAGCTGAGATCAAGGTGGTTAGGACCTTTTACTATGATTCAAGTATGGCCATATAGAACAGTGAAGATTCAAGATAGTGATCGAAAATTCAAAGTGAATGGGTAAAGGCTAAAGGAGTATAATGACAATACACTTAACACTTTAAAAATCGTCATCACGTTTGAGGAACCAATAGGTAATCCCTCCTTCTAAAAAGATAAAAATATGTAAAAAAAATTCAATTGGTTTAGTTTTTGTCTAGTTAAAGACATTAAAGAAGGGCGGCTATTTGGGAGGCAACCCAAAACTTCTTTTCCTTACTTATTAATTTCTCTTTCCTACTTACTAAAGTACACTGCATTGCGTTAAAAACTTAAGTTTTCATTTCAAGTTAATATGGAGGAATCTCTTGCAAAACTTAAAAATAGGTTCCCCAATCTTCTTAAAGATGTGCTTAGGAAGATCTATAGCTGTCGACTTGAGAGAATGAAGATATTCAAGTATTTGGGCCTTCCTGAGGATGTACGCCAGATCATTGAATCTAAGGTACGTTTAGTAGATGAGATTCATGAGTCATTTATTAAACCTATATCAGGAATGGGAAAAAGTTCTTACTCCAAAAAGAGAAGAGCTAAAAGAATGAAGGTTTGCCATAAATGTGCAAGGTGGACATGTGATCAAAACTGTAAGAGCAAATGTATGGTTTGTATAAATCAAGAAGATAAAATTCAATTCATAAAGGATGGACTAAGTAAGGAGTCATTGGATAATATTATTTGAAGTCTTGAGATGCATCCTAGTGGCGATTTTCATTGTATTCTTCTCAATTTAATGAACATAGTTAATAAAGAAAAAGAGTACTACTATCTTGGGAATTTGATATTAAAAGACCTTATTTACCAGTTTATAAGAAAACTGGATGGGAAACACATCCTCGATTCATAGAAAGCATTTAAGCCATTACTGGATATAAAACTAGAGGAAGATGTGAGCCATAATCACAACTGCTGTTCATAATCATGCTTTTATCTAATCTGTCTTATCTTTTAGTAACTTTTGACTTTCTTTACTCATTTTGTTTAATTTCTTCATGCAATGGTCTACCGGTCATTCATGTCAGAAATGTTTTCAAACTTCTTTGAAAAATACACTACTTTCATGATCTTGTTGTCGTTGTTTTAGCAGTATAAATATGCACTCTTCCACTTGTGAAACACAAAATGTCTGAGAGTAAATAAGAGAAAAAGGGTATTGCACTAAAATGTAGATTTAAATCTACCTACATTTTTAGTGAAACTGATTTAGGAAAGGATGGGGAGTTTCTAATTGTAGTAAAAGAACTTGGAAATGCATTAGTTTCTAGAAAGATAAACTTTATCTATAAGGAAGGCATCCAAGGCCTAAGGGGAAGTGTGGTCATTTATCCAACTATCAATGGAAGTAAGAGTCTGAGGATAAGTATGAAGGAGTTGGATGGTCACATCTTTTCCTTAGGACAAGAGTTACAGGTCTCAAGCTTGCTTGAACGTATGGGAAGTATGTTCTACCATGCTGAAGCTTTTATCGCTTTACCTGGTAGTTTGGAAACATTAGATGGGATTTCTAGAGTTGCATATTGGGCTAAGCTCAACTTTCATAAAAAACTATTAGAATTGTCAAATTTTAATGGTTTTTAAGATGATCTATTGTCTTTTTTTATCATACTGTGGAAATAGGATTGATACCCTAAGCTACTCACCATACCATAATTTGTGCACCAACTGCTGATCAGCTGATGGATCAACTACAAATCTATGAACATAAACCAGGTCAATTAGTCAAGCAAATAGGTGGGCAATCTTCAGACAGCAGTTAGAAGCAAAATCTAGATACCACTCTTCGGTTATAAATTTCCTTAATCTTTTGATTTTACTCTTAGCATTTTGTTTTTCTTTATTGTATGTTTAGGTTTTTTTTTAAAAATTTCTCTAAGTTCTAGAAGACATTGAGGATAATGTCTGATTTAGGTTGGGAGAGGAGTAGTTAAAAAAGTAGTTAGTTAATTAGTAAAACCATTAGATGCATGGGGTGTGAAAAAAATGGCAGAGTAAATAGTTATTCTTAACTCTTGAGACGTATTTTATTAGTTGCATGCTTTTTTTTATCTTACGTAAAAACAAATATCATGTTTAGGTGCTTTTTAATGATCTTAAGAAGTATATAAGTTTTAAGTATGGATCAATTGAATTTTGAGATTGAATGAGCTAATTGAATATGCAAATATTTTACTTATCATAGTATGATTGAACAATTGATTGTTGGGATTGATGATGTATTTTGAGATTGAACGAACTGAGCTTGAAAGCCCCTGACCGTAAGCTCTTAAGCCTATTTGATCAATAATGATTATTTTTCTTGTGTGTGATATACACATATTAAGTTGTCACCCTATAACTTGTTTTAAATTTGGTTGAGATTACATTTCACATGCACATTCAAAAATGATAAAGGCATTCATTTTCTTTCTTTAGCCAGAGTCAAATAGCCAACCTTGCAATTATATCGTTGATAAGCCCCTTCGAGCATAATTGATTTTTTCTTTGTTCTCAACCCATTAAGATGTGTTTTTAATGATATATCAAGTGTTTTTACCTAATTTGGAATATTAGCAGAGCATTTGAAATTTTTGTGAAATGGGCTTTTGACAAGTGTAGGGTGTATATATCGTTAACTCTAGAATTGCAGAATTATGCAAAAAAAAAAGAAAAAGGAAGAAGAAAAGAAAAGATATTGAATATTTGAATTAAAGTTGTGAGTTATTGTGATGAGATAGATTTATTCATAAGGTGGCCCATTTTTCAATTGCTCTATTAATTTCTTAAATGTAGCCCTTTATATCACATTTTACATTCCTTTTACCTTAACCCCATTACAACCCTTAATAAGTTATTTTGATTTGAATTATTCATGTGAATTAGGTAGTAGAGATTGAGATTTTTAGCAAGCTTATATTAGTGCAATTTTTTCGGTTGAATTTGAGCGAAACACTTACCCTTAAACACTTGAGAGATTGAGAGAATGAGTCATAATTACGAACTCGGTTTATTCATTTTCAAATAATGTTACTATATTATATTTTCGTTGATTCATGAATACTATGATCTCTTTATTCTTCAATTGTGTTCTTGTTTCTGACATGACACTTCTGAGTTTGTTGGAAGCATAGTAAGAATTTATTAGTCACTCTTTGTTGTCCGACGACATTCAAGAGCCAAGTGTGGGGGAATTTGATAAGTAAAATATTTGCATATTTATTTTCCCTTATATGATGATTTTGTTGATGATATTTGAG
This sequence comes from Inga leiocalycina, assembly GCA_963242795.1. NCBI lineage: Eukaryota > Viridiplantae > Streptophyta > Magnoliopsida > Fabales > Fabaceae > Inga > Inga leiocalycina. Next base: position 27,347,742 of record OY725328.1, read on the forward strand.
CTTCATGTAATGAATTTAGGTGTAATTGATAAATAAATAATAATTTTGGCATACATATTTTTATTACTATTATTATTACTACTAAAATATAATATTTCCTTTCTTTTCTTTCAATGGCCACGTACAACACTACATTATAAGAAGAATTGGAGAAGGCATTTAATGAAAGGTAGGAGCACCAATTGTCAAAAAAGCAAGCTGCAAATTTAGGAAGAAAGAAGCAAGTAGGTGGAAACATAACAAAAGAGAAAGTCAAAAGAGGCTGGCAACATTGAAAAAAGGAGGGTTGTTGTCTTATTCATAGATGATATTCAAACGGTTCGATTCTATATTAGAGCCTATATATATTCATACTCATGAAGAAAGCTGAGGAGAGGGGCGTCCTTCTTTGATAAAAGGAGGACAAGCTGGAGTATAGAGAGAAAGGCGTTGTTTCTTAAGGAGATTGACACCATCTTAGAATTAAATTTCATGAATTGTATTGCTTCTTGTATGCCTCCTACATGGAAGGTTTTACCTCTTATATGGAAGGCTTAGGTAGTCCTCCTTTATGGATAGTATAGGTTGCCACCTACGGGAAGGTTTTATGTCCTTCATGGAAGGCTAGATTTTTCCATTTTCATGCATCTTGTAGTTGTATCTTTGTGTTTTAGAATTTAATAATGAAGTTTTATGCAATGTTTATGAAGTTTTCAATTTACTTTGGTTTTGTTTTTAATTTCATCATGAGCTAAATTTTCATTTTCCTAGGATGATGATGTATGTAGCTTACTAATGATGGATTGGATCTTAACTTATTAAATGTAGTTTTAATTTTTCTTTCATGATTGAGTTTTGATTATTGTTCTTAATGCTTTCAATTGATTGGTCATCTTTTGAATGATTTCAATATGTATGTTGAGACCAGAAGGAAATGCATATGTGTAGATCCTATAATTAAAATCATAACTTGTATATGAAATAGGAATATATTCATATGAGTTGTGTAGTCTTAATGAGTTTAATAAATCTTAATGCATAATTAATTATTTCAATTCATATAGGGATATATTGAATTAGCGATTAATTATAGAATTGCTTGATCTTGGAAGAGGCTAGTAATTAAATTAGGGCCACTTGACTATTATTCATATGCAATAAATGAAACTAGAATAGATATGTGATTCAATCCAAAATTTGCTAAGTGAAATATGATCCCTAGGACTTTGTCTCATAGTTGTTTTCATATCATTTGCACTTAGATTTAATCATTTTTAATCTCAATCACTAACTAATTGTGAACTGAATAGAATTAAGATTACTAATTTTGGCACTTAGTGATCAATCCTCATGGGAATAATACTTTACTCTCTTTTGTATTATTTGTTTACGACAATGTACACTTGCACTTTTTAATAAATCATTTACACTTGTAACAAATTATATCTAAGAATCTAAACTAATTTAATTATAAAATATATACTTTTGAAACTCCCCCACACTTAAACATTTGCTTGTCCTCAAGAGAAAGAAAGAAAATTCATTATTCGAACAAGAAGAACATTGCTTATTAAATTCCAAAAGAGAGAGAGCAGCATACTTACACACTTAGATCATGCTATCAAATTTTGTCCAATATAATGTCTTATAGGAATGGATCACTAAGCCGATAACCTTAATCAATTGTAATAATCTATTGATGTCAAAATGATAAAAGGATTAGAAGTAACAAGTGCAACAATAGGATTAGTAAAGGAATACTAAGCAACTCAACTTCTCAAGAAAACATTCAAATGCCTCATTTAACCAGGCGTTTCATTTAATTTAATAAGGATCCTTAGGTAGAAAATTGATTCATTTTATTATCTTTCTTCTCTCTGGTTTTTTTGTCCCTATTTTCTTTATCTTGAGCTGTTGTAGGTTCCCTTTTAATGCGACTATGCACATGAGTGATGCAGCATCAGTTACTCAATTACTCCAACAAATACCTCAAGAGGCTTTTAGCTCAACTTATGGCCTTCTTTGACTTTACCATTTGACATGAGTACCAACATTACTAATGACATGCCCCTGGTTACTAAATTAGGTCTAGAGAAGTCATTAGAGTTGCATCTCTTATTCTCTTTTCGGTTTTTTTCTTCCTTTCTTTTTTCACCTTAGTTTCTTAGTTAATAAAGGTCATCATCAAATTTTCTAAAGAAATCAGGTAGCAAAATATTCAAAAACTAATCCTTTGTTGGTCATATTACAAACTAACCCTATTGTCATGGTTCATCTCAAGATTTATACAAACGACTAAGACTTAGAGGTTTAGTTGAAACATTCTTTTCTATTTTGGTTTTTGATTCTACAACATTTTCTAAGATGAGGAAGGCTTAAAGTTAAGTTCAATCCTATGCAATGCAAACATTTCAACTAAGAAAATCTTCTTATGTAAAGAATCCATATAAACCATTTCTTCCCATGTCGATGCATATGTTGTGGAAGAAGCTGTAATAGAATTAAAATGATAAATAAATTATTGAATATATAAAACCAAAAAACCACTACATTAATTGAAGGAAAAAATGAAAAAAAAATCTTATAGGATTGTAAGTTTAACCCATCCTTTATCTATCCTCTCCAAATTGATGAACACCATGAGATCTTTCCTATCAATCGTAAAGGAAATCAAGACTGAAGATTAAGTATAAAATCCAAAACTAAGTGGTATACAGATATGTTGGTCAAAAGAACATCTAAGGAAAGGAGAAAATAAAGGCAACATTAATGTGAACTAAAAATTTTAGCATTACTAATCTACCCACCATAGTCTTGTTTTTTGCTTTATGAATTTGCAAGCTCATGGTATAATTATATATATTCTTCTTCTTCTTCAGTTTCACTATACTCTTACTTTACTTTTCTTCAATGCCCAATATTGTTTGTTTTGTTTGGATACATTTAAGTATGATATAATGTCTTATAGTTTATCATTACACCAAGTTACGGATGAAAAAAAATAGAGTCAAGTTTCTAGTTTTAATTTTTAAATTTGAATCAACACATCATCATATGGCTTATCATCCATATATTCCCTAAAATTTGTTTATTTGTGTGATATGAAATTACTCTCTTTTGGTCTTCGAGTTCTTTTTTAATATCATCATATGTACATTTAATTAACTTTTATTGACAATAGCGAGCATCTAGGATATTATTATAACACCCCAAATTTTATTCACCAATATGCGATGTAATAATTTGAAGCATTTTATGGAATGCAATGGTGAATATTTATGATCATAGGAATTAAACACTGAAAATTTGCAATGTGAATAGTGCTACCTGTGAAATTTTTTGCAAGGCAGTGAGTTTGTCATGTGGTTTTGGATGAACAAATGATGACCAAAAATTATGAAATTTTATAAGATAAAAGTAGACCTCCTAAGCTTTAATTTGATAGTAATGGGTAATTTTTGAACTTATATGCAAAGAGTTATGAATTTTTGAAGTTAGCCGAGGAAAACTATCTATTTTTTGGAACAACATCCAAAAACTTAAATTTTGGGACTTTTCACCTTTCACTTGGCTAAAGGTTATATTTTTCCTTGAAACTAGACTCCATAAGGGTTTCATAGCCATTGGAATTACTCCAATTTGATGTCTACAAATAACGTTGTGATTTTTCAAAGTTTGGGCAAAAAATCTTCCAGAGTTGCCATTAATTCAAAAATGAAAAAAAAATGTGATGGCAAATGTTGTAATTATGGGATAAATTAACATCAGCCTATTTTGCTTTTCCTATGGACTTGGGACGTGAATTTGGGATGACCACAAGGAAAAGAAATTGGTTCAATTCTAATTGGAATTATGACACAAGTTATGGAGGGATAAACTCAAGTAAAAGTGTGATGTCATACCTTATGTCATAAATCTATTTTCTTGTAATAAACTTAATAAGGGATTTTGGAGATATTTTATGAAGCATTTCCCTTTATCTTTCTTGCTCATTTCACGTCCCAAACATAAAGAAAGAGAGAGAGAGAGTGAGTGAGTTGAGAGAAAACCTAGAGAGAAGGAAAAGCAAGGGAGCTAAAATCTCAAGGTAAGCTTGGTAGTTCTTGGTAATTTAGCTTCTAATACATGTAATCTCTTCCCTAAGCTTCTCTTCTTTATGGATTGGCATGTTTAGCAAGCAAAATATCAAGGATTGCAGAGGGAGAGATTTCGGTTAGAGAGAGAGAGAAGAAGAGAAATCCAAAAGTAACATCAACAACCTCAAATTTTTGATGTTATTGTTGTTGTTGTTGAAATTGTTGGTGGATTTATGGCTTGTTAGCTTTGATTTGTAAATTTGGAAAGTGTTAACCCTAAGGGGTTATGCTGCCCAAATTTCCTCAAATATTGGGTATTAAGTGTTTCAATGGTTAATCAAGTGATTAGGAGTAAAAAGGAGTGAGCTTTTGAAGTTGAAAATCAAAAACTTCATTTTTGCCTTTTAACCTACAAGTTTCAGCCAGCTCTAAATTAGAAGGTAGGAGCTGGATTTTTATAAATATGATGATTCCATGGTGTTTAGGATGGAAAATTAGGTACGGTTGATGTTGAATACTTTTTCTGAAAAGCCCCCAAAAGTGAAATTACAAAAATACCCTAAAACCCTAAACCAAGGCGCTGTTAAGGGCAAAACTGTCATTTGACAGTGATTTTGCAAAACCGAGGTCAAAAATGGATTCCTTGGGTGAAAATATGTGAAAATAGCCTGGGTCAAAATTTCTGAAAAAGTACGGTCGGACCGGGTATGGTGGGGTCAGGACTGGGTCCCCAAGGGCATTTTGGTAAATTTCAGCTTTGGACTAATATAACAAAAAAAACTTTGGAAGTGTCTAAAATAGTACATGAATGGGTTTTAACTTAATTCTTGTACATTTGGAATTTTATGACCATATTATTTGCCTGAGTTATTGCACGTAGTTCGAGGAATATCACACAAGTTAAAAAGGTGTTAAGGTAGTAACTTTATGATATGTTATAAAGTTACTATATTCTATGATATGAACGGGCCGGGGGCACATTACCTAGCTTGTGGTCGGGGACCCAGCTAAGGTACATGAACAAGTAGGGGATCCAAACAGTCACTTACCCCTGAGCATTATGTATACACACTTTATAGTATGAATTTTTCGTTTTACATTATATGGTGTATTGTATATTTAATTTTTGCATTTTATATGATTGATTGTATGTTACTTCTGAGATTCTTTTGAATCTCACACTTTTTCAAATAAATACATATTCTAGCAGAAGCTAGTGGCTTTAAGGGCAAGACAGCGAATACGGGTAGTTGAGGGGTGTGGATCTTGAGATCAGAGTTGTTAGTTATATTAGTCAAATTTTAATATTTTGGACAATTTGTATATATTATTAAACCCTGAGGGGGAAACTGGTAATGTAATCAAGTACCTTGTCTCAACATATCAGTATATTTATGTTATTCTTGTGTTGAACACCGAACTATGCAAAGGCTACTCTGATTAAGATTAATGGTAAGTGGTATGTAAGATTGGGTCTTACAATTATCACCCTATGGCAAATTTTGTTCAAGAAGTGTACAATATACACTAGTGGTCTTAATTCAACAAGAGTACACATACTTTTCACATTCCAATGCTGGCTATGTACTTTAATATTGCAATTGCATTAACTCTACATATAAAAAAAACAACCCAAACCTACAATATTTTGGAGGGAGGGCCAATGGTGTAAAGGGAGAAGGAGAGGGAGAGGGAGAGAGGGAGGAATGACGTTGTTAGTCTGGCACTGAGAAGGAAGGACCGACAGTGGCGGTGAGAGGGAGAGAGGAGCGACGGTGGTAAGATGGAGGACTGACGGTAGTGGTGAGAGGGAGAGAGGAGTGACGATGGTGAGAGCTAGGGACAGAGGAGCGACGGTGGTGAGAGGGAGAGAGGAGTGATGGTGTGTGTTGGAGGACCGATGGAGGTGAGAAAGAGATAGGAGATCACGGGTGTGTGTTTTTGGAGCATGACATGCAAATTTAAGGGCACTTTTGGCATCCCCATTTAAATTGGATGCCAAAATCTCACTTTTGGCCTCCCAAATTCAAAAGGGATGCCAAAAGCCCTGTTTTTGGGTCCCTTTTGGATTAGGATGCCTCAAGTGGTACTTTAGGCATCTGAATTTTTATTTGGGTCACCAAAAGTTTACTTTAAAGGATGCCCAATATGTCAAAATTCCTGCCCAGAATTATAAAAATGCAACCACCTTTGTTTTTAACTTCCTTTTTTGAAAAATGGATGTTTTTTGGGGAAATAAAATCTGTCTTGTAGTAGTGCTTGTTTCTTGTTGTTTTTCATCAATGTAGATGAGTTTTGGATTTTAAAATTCTATTGTTTTTGATTTTCAAGAAGATGAGTTTGAAGTGGCAAAGATGGAGAAAAAAGTGGAGAAAGCAAGAACAGGTTAAGGCAGGGAGAAAAGGTAAGAAAGAACTTCATCCCAAGAAAAAGGATTATTTTAATGGTTTATGAGTTGGTTTATGGCCTTAAAAACTTGGTACATTGTGGTGGTAGTGGTGGTTGTTGTTATTGTTGTTGTTGTGAGCTTACTTTTCAAGTATTTTGATTATTTTGTGAACTCAATTTAATAAGGGGAAATGCTAGCTGCCAAAATTTTTATATAATTCACATTTGATTAGTTAAGGATTTAATTATAGAGATATAGTTATTAATCAAGATTTAAGCATTTAAAGTTACACCCTCCGATCCTTGATGTAAAACCTATTTACCTAATTTGATTAGATTAAGGAATATTTAAGTTAGTTAATATGATATTTTTTTCCTAAAACATCATAATTATCTTCTTTAATTCTCTCAATCTATCTATTACTTGATTATTATTGAGAGAGCATCAATAGAAGTAATTAGAAAAGATTGAAAAATATGATAAATAAATCTTATATTAAAGATCAAGATCAACTCATAGTTAGGTCATATATTAAGGACTGGAGGGAGTACTTAAAAACCAAGCAGCTATGGCCAAAATATAATTACAATTTTGAAAAATTTAAGGGTATCTCTTGGCCAAACATATGGACATAGGGATAACTTCTTATTTTTGCTAATCTAAGCTCATGTATGGACTCCTCATGAAAACTTGATAACCAAGAGAATAATTTGGGAAGCTTAGAATAACAAGGTGAAATTTTAGGACAAAGAGAACAAATAAGAGTAGTTTTGAAATGTTAGTGTTTTCAATGGTTTCAATTAACTTAACTATTTATGTATGATTTTTTCTCTCAAATTGTAATTTAAAAAAATGATCCAATTTACATTTTAATGGCCCATATACAATAATCCCCTAAATTAGGAGCTAGATATGGTGATTATTGACCTTCAAATTATTTGGTTGAAGTGGAGGAAGTTATGGTATGAACATGAATAAAAACTGACGGATATGTTGCATAATTACCCTCCCCCTTCATGTTATTATTGTCTACTTAATTTAGTTTTTGAGAAGTGCTTTTACGATTTACGAAGTAAGTATATGAGAGGTAGGGGTGAGCATTCAGTTTTTGGTTGAAACTGAAAAAAAATGAACAATCAAATAGAAGACATTTTAATGACAGAACTGAAACTGAACTAACCGACTAATTTTGGTTCAATTTTCGGTGTAATTCAGTTATTAGGCCCTTTTGGCCTTCTTTCACTGCAAGCCTAACCAATACCAAAAAGCTACAACACAAGGACAAATTCTAACGGCAAAAATAATTAATACAAACATGTATCTCAGCAACAAAACCAATAAACAAGAATAAATTTGAAAATATTTCAGCCACAAGTAGTAGGTTGATGTGTTTGAGTAGTACCACCAACAATTTGAGTATTGGGGCCTCCTTCAGTTGTTTGTTTAGCCAAATTTTAGAATTGTTCTTGAAAAGAAAGATAAAATTATCAGTAAAGAAGCAATTAGAAGTCATCCTCAGATATAATTCATGTCAACACCCATTTCCATTTCAATAATCGAAGAGTAATAAAGACGGAATTCCATGGTATACAAAAAAGTACATATATATTGATAACAGTATTCATTTACAATCCTAAAGTCGTTCGTAGACAAAATACAGAATACAACGGAAACTTCAATATATATAGGATTCCCAAAAATATCGTAAGCATAAACTAACTATAACTACTGACTTCAACCTTGGCTCGAGACACATGTCAATTACTTCCCGGTGCCTACGCCTTTGCCTTTTGATCCATTGGCACCCTCTGAGATGTTTGTTTGGAAAAAGGGGTGAGATTCTAAAGAATTCCAGTAGAAACATACTATTGTTTATAGAAAATGTGAAAAGTAAATATGATATGCGCAATGTAAGCACCAATTAATGAACAATATAAATATGTCATCTACATGTATACATGAGTAGGGCCCAGCCCCACTAATCTGCACCTATTGGATTCTAACCAACTCCCAGAGTAAGTGCCCCTAGCACTAATTGCCCCTCTCTAGGTCAAACATGTTGATTAATAAAGTACATTTACAAACAACAGCATCCACACAATCATATAACTATGGCATAATGTATGAAGGATAATGTCCCTACCTTAAAGTTCTTTCAACCCCTTTTTAGTGTTCTTCATAAAATGTGTTGCTTCCGGCTTCAGACTCGGTCGTAAAATATTAAATGTACAAGAAATAGGTCATAACCTATCCAAGTATCATTTTAGACTCTTCCTTAGTATTTCTTGTGGTTATATTAGTCTATGGTGAAAATTTACCAAAATGGCCCTGGGACCCTGGCCCAGCCCCGTCGTACCCGCCCCGATAGCACATTTTTCCAAAATTTTGACTAGGCCTATCTTGATGTATTTTCACCCAAAGAATCCATTTCCTACCTCAAAATTAACAAATTCAATGTCAAATTACAAAATTTCCCTTAACAGCCTCGTTTTAAGGTTTTTGGGGCGTTTTTGAAATTATGCATTTTCAAGCTTTTCCGAAAAAGTGACCAACTGTAAACCCACCTATTTTTGCCTCCTAAATCCAATGGAATCATCAAATTACTGAAAATCCAACTCCTTTCCCCAGATATATGCTTGGCCAAAACATAGGTCAAGAAAAAGGAAAAATTGTTCTTTTGTGTTTTAGCTTCCAAAGTTTGTACCTTTTTACTTATAATCCCTTATTAAGTCATTTAAACACATACTAACCATGATTCAAAGAAATTTGGGCAGTATAATCCCTTAGGATTATGACTTTCCAAATTTAAAACTTAACTAAACATCACCAAACCAACCACAAATCTCAACAACAACATCATACAAGAATATATCTAAGGTTTGTGAGGTTACTTCTTGAGTTCTCTCACTCTAGGCGTCCTCCTCTCTCTCTCCTTGAGCTCAAAATGTATCTTCAAAACCATGGATTCCATGAAGGAGAAAGGTTTAGAGAAGGTTTTCATGGAAGATTACAAAGAAAATGCTTAAGAGATCAATACTTACCTTGAGCCTCTTCTTCCTTCTCTCTAGAACTCCAAAGTTCTTCAAGCTCTCTCTCTCTTCTTTCTCTTGTTGCTGGCTGAAAATATAAAGGGAAGAGGAAGAAAGAGTATTTAATAAAACACCTCCAATCACCCTTAACAAATGATCTCATCAAAGCATCTTATGGTGAAACTTGTCATAATCCTTATCTCCTTCACATTTGCGTCATAATTGATCTATTAGTATTGAACTAATTTCCTCCCCCTTTTTGTAATTTGACAATGAATTTGGTGATTTCGAGCCTGAAAATATATTCTTTGAGCGAAAATAAGTCAGAATAGCTTTGGTCAAAATTTTGGTAAAAACGTGCCATTGGGACAGATACGGCCGGGCCGGGTTGGGGTCTCGGTGTGATTTTAATATATTTTCACCATAAACTAATATAACCACAAGAAATACTATGGAAGAGTCTAAAATGATACTTGAATAGGTTATGACCTATTTCTTGTATATTTAATATTTTAGAACCGAGTCGAGAGTCAGAACGACACGCTTTTTGAGACACTATTAAACAGATGATTATAAAGCGTTGAGGGATCTGGGGTCCCTGATGCGCGTTTCCTGCTGCGCACCCTGCTGTGCAGCCAAAATGGGAGGCTTCCCAAGTGTTTTTTTCTTATTTCTTTTTACCATTAGATTCTACATAAAATGGGTAACTGTTGGATATTTTATGGTAAAAAAATGGAGCAATTTTCAATTTTTTATGATTTTTCAAAGATAATTCAGAAAAATGGTACAATTTTATTTTTCACTTTGAACACTAAATTTTTAAAAAATCATAAAAAATTAAAAATGGCTCCACTTTTTTACTATAAAATATCCAACTGTCACCCATTTTATGTAGAATCTAATGGTAAAAAAGAATTAAAAAAACACTTGGGAAGCCTCCCATTTTTGCTGCACAGCAGGGTGCGCAGCATGAAACGCACATCAGGGACCCTGGATCCAGCGTTGAGGTAGGGACATTATCCTTCATACATTATGCCATAGTTATATGATTGTGTGGATGCCAATGTTTATAAATGCACTTTATTAATCAACACGATTTACCCAAAGAGGGGCCATAAGTGTGAAAGGCACTTACATTGAAGTTAGTGAAAACCCAACCGGTGCAGAATAGTAGGGTTGGGCCCTACTCATGTATACATGCAGATGATATGTTTATAATGTTCATTAATAGGTGCATACATGACATATATCATATTTACTTTTCGCATTCTCTATGAACGATTACATGTTTCTATAGGAATTCTTCGAAATCTCACCCTATTTTTAAACAAATACCTCAACGGATACCAGTGGGGCAAAGGGCAAAGACGTTGACGTCGAAAAGTGAGCGGCACGTGTCTCGAGGTGAGGTCAAGAACGTGGTTATAATTTAGCCTATGTTTTGTCATTTTGAGGAAATTGTAAATATTAAGTTTATGCTGTATTTTCTGTTTCGGTCGATGAACGATATCAGAATTGTAAACAAATTTTTTTATCAGTATAATTGTACTTTTTTGTATGCCCTTTGAATTTTGTCTTTATTACTCTTTGATTATCGAAATGGAAACAGGTGTTGACACTTGGCATAGAGTTGCCTATGCTGTAATATGTTCAACACAGTTCTCAGATGCTATTCATTTTTAGCTTTACTCCGAGAATACACCAGTATATCATCGATAAAGACTACAATGAACTGGTCCAAGTACGGACAGAAGTTTGGATTCATGTAGTCCATGAACACATTAGGTGCATTGGTCAACCGAAATGGCATCACTAGGAACTCATGATGGCCATATCTGGTTCTAAAAGCATTCTTTGATACATCTTCTGTTTTTACCCTCAACTGATGGTATCCTGATCGCAAATCGATCTTTGAGAATACACATGAACTAGACAACTGATCAAGCAAATCGTCAATTATAGGGAGCGGATACTTGTTCTTAACGGTCACCTTGTTCAGCTCTCGGTAATCGATACAAAGATTCAGGTTTTCGTCTTTCTTCTTTACAAAGAGCACCGGAGCACCCCAGGTTGATACGCTGGGTTGTATGAACCCTTTCTCAAGTAATTCCTTGATTTGCTTCTTTAGCTCCACCATTTCACTTGGAGCCATACGGTATGGGGTTTTGGAAATTGGACCCACTCAAATCCTTAAATCAATCGAGAACTCTACTTCCCTATCTGGAGATAATCCACCGACATCCTCCAAAAAAATCAGGAAACTTGCTCACTACAGGGATACTTTCCAAGTCTACACCGACCTCTGGATTACTTTGAGAAAAATACCATATACCCTTGACAACCTTTCTATAGATATCTCTCAACCTTAGCCTCAGAAAGAAGTTTAAGAGTGATTTTTGTGTCAGCTTGCGGTTGTGGATTCATATATATGAATCTCTTCTGTTTTTAATCCAACAACACACCATTTGCTATCAACCAACCAATCCCTAAAATTACTTCTAACCCTTACAGTGGAAAACAAATCAAATTTACAGTCGATTCATGCCCCTTGGCATTTACCATGCAATTTAGACAAACGTCGGCTGTCACAATTTGTACGCCTATAGGTGTACATATAACCAAATCATATGGGGATTTATGCATAGGTAAACGTAACTGTCTCATGCAGTCGCATGCACTAAATGAATGGCTGGCACCAGAATCATACATAACATTAACTAAACTGCCGCTCAAAGAAATCATACCTTAAATCAGCTCTGGAGACTTTCTGGCTTTTTCCTATGTCAGTGTGTAGACCTTGCCTGAAACTCTAGGTCTACTCTCCTCCTGCTACTATTTTTATGGACAATCCCTGGCCATATGTCCTTGCTTGTTGCAAACATAACAAACAAGTGGTTTATTGGGATCAGCTTTCAGTAGTACACCAATATAAGCCCTGCCAGGATGGAATGGTTTACAACAAAACCAATATGTTTGACTTCCCGAGGGTCCTTGGCCTCCATGGCCTCCCGTCTGATTCGGCCTCTTCATAGTTCCCCCGAAAGGTCTACTCTGGTCTTTCCTCTTCTGTGTTGAGCTACCACTTCCAAAAGTACCTTTATTCCCAGTCTGTGTTGCCCAATTCACCATGCGCTTTTTAATGTATTGGCACTCTTTTGCCGCTTTGTTGAATTCCTTAAAGTGTTGACAAATCAGCCTCTCTTTGAACTCGGGTCTTAACCTTTCAATCATTATGTCCGTATTCCACTCCTCTTTGTCATTCAGCTGTGATATGACGAGTATCGCGACAATCGGATATACTGGGCCAAATAATCATCAAAGCTCTCCCGGTCTTGCTATTTGATACAGAGGAATTCTCTCTCCTTTTCTCTTCTGACAGTCGGAGGAAAAAATTTCTTGTTGAACTTTTTTTGGAATAATTCCCATGTGATAGGAACATTCCTCCCCTTTAGGATAAGATCTATGCCCTTCCACGAGAGATCAGCATCACCGTCCAGCTTGTATATAGCTAGCCAGGCTTTCACTTCTTCTAGGCATTGCAGCATGTCGAATATCTTGTCTAAACGAGCCAACTAGCCTTCTGCTAGTTGAGGATTAAACTTCCTCTTGAACATAGGCAGCTGTTGTTTGCTGAACCTGCTTAGCCATATTTGAATATCTACTTCAAGCTCAGGCATGTCACCCTCTGGTGGAGGTTCCTCTTGTATTTCATCATAATTTCCCTACATAAACTCATCCATACTATTCTCCAAGTGATCCTGCCTTTGCTGTACACCATGAAGGTAACCTCTTATTTCATTCATTATTTGTTGTTGCTGTTCCAACAAATCCAGTATTCTCTACTGGATAGGGTCAGGCCTTGGCTCTTCCTCATTGTTACCATATCTACCACACCCTCGGCCTCTACTCGACCTCTACCACGGCCTCTATCACATTCTCTTGGTGGTACCATTTCAATAATTCACTTTACATGAAATTTATAGAAGAGTAAATTTTGATACAAGAGCAAGGGCATTTTTGTCTTTTCATAAAAATCAAGGTATATAGATATGTCATACATAGCACACCACAACTATTTACAGTAGTTACGGAGAAACAGAAACATCACATATCTTACATACTACTGTATATGACATATTGTAATTTACATAACCAAAATAATAAGTTCATACAACTTCCCAGGGGTCACACATCCTACACTACCCAGGTCGAGCACGCTTAACTATCTTTGTACCCTCAAAATACCAACTTTGGCTAACTCTTTCTCTATGTGTCAGCTCCGCTTGACTGCCCTTCACTCGTAATACGTGTCGGTCAGCTTTGGTCACCAAAATAGCTAGCTTAGGCCCCACATCACAACTCAGTATACATGAAATCCCGCACTAACCCTCTGATGTGCCTCCAAAAAACCCAGAAGTTCTCCTTTGGATCCTACTCAATAATGAGGTTCTTCTGTCAGTTTCATAATGCTAAGTCTGGGAAGAAGTACATCGTAGAACAAACCCAGCACTTGTCAGTCACAGTAACCCCCAATGGTATCTGCAGTAGATATAATGTCTCTACGCTGTCAACTCCACCTGAGACTCAGTGTCACTCAGCTCATCCTCTGACATCTCCTCTGGCTTATAGTCAGAATCCCACTCTGGGTACTCATCTGGGGCATCTATGGTCTCCCCAACCTCTATCACTCTGGGGACATCGGCCTCGGCTCTAGATTATACACAGGCAGACTCAACACGCTCTTCTGTGCTGTGTATCTCATACGCATACTGCCGTGCCTAAAATAATTTATCATCGACCCTTTATTTGGAGCACACTGGTTCACTGTGTTTTTGCTCCCGGATGACTTGCTAGCATCGCTGATCATGATTATCAACACCTGTTCCCATTTTGATAATCGAAGAGTATAAAGATGAAATTCAATGGGTATACAGAAAAGTACAATTATACTGATAAAAATATTCGTTTACAACCCACATCGTTCATCAACGAAACACAGAAAATACAGTGGAAACTTGAATATTTATAGAATTTTCCAAAAATATCTAAACATAAACTGATTATAACCACTATCTTGTCCTTGCCTCGAGACACATGCCAATTATCACCCTTGCCTTTCGATCCACTGGCACCCGCTGAGATGTTTATTTAAAAATAAGGTGAGATTCCGAAGAATCCCAGTAGAAACATGCTATCGTTCATAGAAAATGCGAAAAGTAAATATGGCATACATCAAGGTATGCACCAATTAATAAACAATATAAACATATTATTGTCATGTATACATGAGTAGGACCCAGCCCCACAATCTAAACCGGTTAGTCTTTCGCCAACTCCCAGTATAAGCGACCACCGGCATTAACAGCCTCTCTCTAGGTAATTCATGTTAATTAATACAGTGCATTTACAAAGGTTGGCATCCACATAAGCATATAACTATGGCATGATGTATGAAGGATAATGTTTCTACCTCAAAGCTTTATAACCCCTTTTTAAATGTGCCTCATAAAATGTGTCTTGTTCGGCCTCCAACTCGGTCCTAAAATATTAAATGTACAAGAAATAGGTCATAACCTATCCAAGTATCATTTTGGGGGTCACCAAATTCACTGTGAAATTACGAAAATACCCTTGAGAGCCCCGATTTGGGGTTTTAGAGGTGTTTTCGTAATTATGTTTTTTCGTCCTTTTCTGAAAAAATGCCTAACTATAACCCCACCTATTTTTTCCCATTAAATCCAATGGAACCATATATTTTATGAAAATCCAACTCCTAACCCTCAGAACAGTGCTGGTCGAGATTCTTGAAAAAAAAATAAAAAAATGTAGTTTTGTGTTTTAGCTTCCAAAACTTGTACTTTTTCACTTCTAATTCTTTATTAATTCATTTAAACACTTCTTAACCATGATTCCAAGAAATTTGGGCAACCTAACCCCTTAGGATTAGGGCTTTCCAAATTCACAAACCAACCACGAAGCTTGAAAGAAAATCGAGAAACATCAACAACAACAACAACCACAAGAGAGCAAGTTCATGAAGTTACCGTCTTGCTTTCAATCTTGGCACCTTAACTCCTTTTCTTCCTTGGAGACTTGGCTTGCTGAACACATGTATATATGAAGAAGAGAACCTTAGAGGAAGTGTTACACAAGAATAGGAAGCCAAATCATTAAATCCATACCTACTTAGCTTAATCTTCTTCCTCTTTCTCTCTAAGTCTTCAAGAACTCTTTAAAACTCTCTCCCTCTCTTCTCTTGGTGTGTTAGCTGAAATGTGCATGAATAGGGAAGGGAAGTGTGTTTATTAATTTGTCTCCTTTCATCCTTCACCTTTGATCTCATCAAGGGGCCATAATGTGACACTTGTCACAACCTTACATCCACCCATGCCTCCTTCCTATTTACTCATAATTACTCCTTTAGTTCCCTTTGGCATTGATCAAATTTTCTTCCCTTGGTTAGGCAAAAAAACCGTCCCCCTCCTCTTATTAACCAAGTAAGTTCTCTTCCAACTAGATCTAACTTTGTACTCCACCATGCAATCGAGTTTATCCCTTCCTTTACTCAAGCTATTCCCTTCATGCATTCACCATACCTTCAGGTAAGTACACTCCACCCTTGTCATCATTACTCTCTTAATGTAGCATTTTTGACATGTACTCATGAAATTAAATTTCTCCCTTCATTTTTATGTGTTTGGACGAAAATTAAGGAGGAGAAGGGAAGGAAAAATGTGTTTTACTAATCCTATTATTCCTTTAATTGATTTATGCCCAAGTCCCTCTAATTCTACAATTCTTGATTTATTCCATTAAGAATTTTCAATTTATACATTTTCCTTTATTTTCCTAGATTAATTGGAATTAACTCCAATTAATTGGAAAATAATTAATCTTGGGCTAAATTGGCAAAATTATGATTTTGCTATCACCTTTGCAATCTAATTCCTTTCTTGAATTAATTTGCCCATTTCCTTATGAATATGACTATTTCAAAATTCACAAGATCCAAATTTCATGAATATTCACCATTTTATTGAATTTCTCAATTAATTACAATATATTTTTTGTGAATATAAAATTTGGGGTGTTACAACGATCACAGGCTAACTCAGAATATCCATGAGCAGTCCTATCACCATGCAAACAAAACCATATTAGTATACCATTATGATAATGTCAGAACTGCTTATTAGCTTTGACATAAAAAATATCAACACCCGTTTCCATTTTGATAATCGAAGAGTAATAAAGACGGAATTCCATGGGCATATAGAAAAGTACATATATACTGATAACAGTATTCGTTTACAATCCCAAAGTTGTTTATAGACAAAATACATAATACAGCGAAAACTTCAATATATACAGGATTCCTCACAATATCATAAGCATAAACTAATTATAATCACCAACTTCAACCTTGCCTCGAGACATGTGCCAATCACTTCCCGGCGTCTACACCTTTATCTTTTGATCCACTGGCACTCACTGAGATGTTTGTTTGGAAAAAGAGGTGAGATTCCAAAGAATCCCAGTAGAAACATGCTATCGTTCATAGAAAAATCGAAAAGTAAATGTGATATGTGCCATGTATGAACCAATTAATGAACAATATAAACACATCATTTGCATGTATACCTGAGTAGGGCCCAGCCCTACTAATCTGCACCTGTTGGATTCTCACCAACTCCCAGTGTAAGTGCGCCTGGCACTAATTGCCCCTCTCTAGTCGAAACATGTTGATTAATAAAGTATATTTACAAACAATGGAATCCACACAATCATATAACTATGGCATGATGTGTGAAGGATAATGTCCTTGCCTCAAAGTTCTCTCAACCCCTTTTTAGTGATCCTAGTAAAACGTGTCACTTCCGGCTTCCGACTCAGTCCTAAAATATTAAATGTATAAGAAATAGGTCATAACGTATCCAAGTATCATTTTAGACTCTTCCATAGTATTTCTAGTGGTTATATTAGTCTATGGTAAAAGTTTATCAAAATGCAGCCGGGACCCCGGCCTAACCCCTCCGTACCTGGCTTGATGGCACATTTTCCCAAAATTTTGACTAGGGCTATCCTAACATATTTTTGTGCAAGAAATCCATTTTCGAGCTCGAAATTACCAAATTCAATGTCAAATACAAAATTGCCCTTGGCAGCCTTGTTTTTGGGTTTTAGGGGTGTTTTCTTAATTATGCTTTTTCGAGCTTTCCCGAAAAAGTGATCAACTGTAATCCCACCTATTTTTGCCTCTTGAATCTATTGGAATGATCAAATCACTAAAAATCTAACTCCTTCCCCCAGATCCGTGCTTGGCCGAAACATAGGTCAAGAAAAAGGAAAAATTGTTCTTTTGTGTTTTAACTTCCAAAGCTTGCACCTTTTTACTTCTAATCCCTTATTAAGTCATTTAAACACATACTAACCATGATTCAAAGAAATTTGAGCAGCATAATCCCTTAAGATTAGGACTTTCCAAATTTACAACTTAACCAAAAATCACTAAACCAACCATAAACCTCAACAACATTATACAAGAATAGATCTAAGGTTTGTGAGGTTACCTCTTGAGTTCTTGAGTTCTCTCACTCTAGGCATCTTCCTCTCTCTCTCTCTCTCTCTCTCTCCCCTTGAGCTCAAAATGTGTGTTCAAAACCATGAATTCCAAGAAGGAGAAAGGCTTGGAGAAGGTGTTCACGGAAGATTACAAAGAAAATGCTGTAGAGATCAATACTTACCTTAAG
Organism: Inga leiocalycina; assembly: GCA_963242795.1. NCBI lineage: Eukaryota > Viridiplantae > Streptophyta > Magnoliopsida > Fabales > Fabaceae > Inga > Inga leiocalycina. The sequence goes on from OY725328.1 coordinate 27,365,965, forward strand.
CCACTTCTTCCTTCTCTCTAGAACTCTAAAGTTCTTCAATCTCTCTCTCTCTCTATTCTTTCTCTTGTTGCTGGCCAAAAATATGAAGGGAAAAGGAAGGAAGAGTGTTTAATAATACATCTCCAATCACCATTAACCACATGATCTCATCAAAGCATCTTATGGTGACACTATCACAATCCTTATCTCCGTCATGTTTGTGTTATAATTGATCCATTAGCATTGAACTAATTTCCTCCCCCTTTTGGTTAGCATAAAATCGTCCCCCCTAATGCTTTCCCTAACCAAATGGGTTTCCTCTAACTAATCCAACCATGCACTCAAGTATTGTACCATTATCATAATTACTATGTCCAAGTAGCATTATTTTAATGCAATTAGACATGTGCTCATCTTCATAAATCATAAACTAATCCCTTCACCATATGATAATGACACTTAGCATGTTTAATCCCAAAAATCTTTTTTCCCTCCATTTTTCTTGTGCTAGGCAAAATTTACAAGAGAAAGGGAAATAAAATTGTCTCAACATTTCCATAATTCAATTAAATGAATTATGGATAATTCCTTCCAATTTCACAACTCTTGCTTTATTCCAAGTATACATTCTCCTTTGTTGTCCTTAATTAATTGAAATTAACTTCAATTACATGGAAAATAATTAATCCTATGCTAAATTGGTAAAATTATGATTTTGCCATAACCTATGTAATCTAATTTCCTTTCTTGAATTAATTTGCTCATTCTCTCATGAATATTCACCATTCATTGAATTTCTCAAATAATTATAATATATTCAGTGAATGTAAAATCCGGGGTGTTACAATTCGCACCATATCTTTGGCTTTATTCAAAAGTTCATGTTTTTAATTTCACATATGCCATCCTTAGAGTTTACAATATTATCATCATCATACTATAAAATAAGCCAATACGTTGAACAAAGAAGAATTTATAATAATCAAGATTCAAATATGGAAAATTGATGCCTCATAATTGTCGTGAAAATGGTAGTTTGAAAATTAAGTTGAGGACCTCAAGTCAGACAAAAACTATTCTATGAGCTATAGAGTTGTGCCATCCCTGATTTTTTTTCTTTAAAGCCTGGGAAGAAGGAAAAATCATATGGGCTCTCATTATTATTGTGACCAACTTCTTGTTCCTCTAGAAAAAATACAAGGAAAAGGGAAGAAGGAAAAACAAAATTAAGACTAAAAATAAAAGCTTTTCTTCATTGTAGACCAAAAGGTACCTTTTTTCTTCAAAAATAATAAAAACTTTTCGTTATTGCAGACAGAAACAAAGAAACAAAGGTACCATTTTTCCCTTGTTAGAAATCATTCCCATTCCCAATCATGAATAATGTTTCCCCTGAGTTAAAGCTGGTATCTAAAAGATAATTTGATAGCAAAGTTTTGAAAGTAACATTACATTGTATGTGTGTGTGAATCTACACCCTTGCCCCCTAAAAAAATTTTGATTTTGATTTTGATTTTCATGTGCAGTAGAGTGAACTTAGAAGATGATTGAGAAAAGATCAAGTAGAGGAGCAAGAGATTAAAACCGAGCTATTGTAAAATAGGTGAATACCACTTACTAGAAACTGAAGCTCAAAGGTTGAAGATGAAGGGAGGAGCAAGAGATTAAACTTTAAGGAGGGGAAGGCAGCACAAACAATTGTCAGAATAGGGAACAAAAGAATGAATAATGGAATGGCGATGCTTCCACGGACAGTGAGGTGACGTTAAGGGTTAGGGCAAAGGGAGGCGCATAGTGTCAAGAGGAGAGGAGGACTGGAGGAAGTATGAAGTATGATTGTATGAGACTATGAGGAATTAGGCTAGACTTGGAAGTAAGAAGTTGGAATTGGACCAAATGAATAATGAAATGGGCCTTTAAGTATTTAACCTTTTGTGAGAAAAAATGAAATAAGGCTGAAACTTTTTATTTAGGCCAAAAAAGAAAAGAAAGCAAAATGATGTAGTTTTAATAAACTTCGGTTATTCGGTTTTAACTAATTTTTTTTAAAAAAACCACACTGATGACAAAACAATAGAAATAACCGAAAGTAAAAACAAAAAAATGAATAGGATTAGGTTCGGTTTAGTCTTCAGTTTCGGTTGCTTTTGCTCACCTTTAGTGAGAGGAGTTTTGCCTCAGCTTGTGAAAAAGTACTTAAAAAATTTTTTTTGTCAAGCCCCTTAAAATTTTGATATACACAGAGTAATAAGCGCACAGTTCCATAAGGCATACAAAAATAGCGGAAACATATTGACATTAAGTACTTGTTTTCAATACAAGAAATTCCCTGTAGGGTTTTGAAATATATACATAAACATGTATAAAGGGTTCAAAAGGAACTAAATTACAAGCTAACTAACCAACAACAGCCTCTACATATGCACCGAAACTCTACTTGCCGGTAACCACAGATTTGTTCTTCAAGCCGCTACCTTCAGCTGGAATGTTTTAATTTATAAAAAAGGGTGAGATTCAAAAGAATCTCAGTAGTAATATACAATCAATCATATAATATGCCAAAATTAAATATGTCTTTCTCCATCTTATGCAACATATTAACAACACAAACAATCATCACGGCATATATATACATGAGTTAGGGGCTCAATCCCCCACTTTCCGTACACCTCGTTAGGGTTCTTACTCAACAACCAGGTAAAAGTGCCTACTCGCAAAAATTGCCCTACTCGGCAATACAATATTCATCAAATATATCATAAAAGATGGGTACACAAACATATAAAACATTCATATAATTTATGAAAGATAGAGTTACTATCTGTCTCCTTTCTCAATTTTTCAAACGTCCTAACTTTGATTTTGGCTCGAAAAATTTCCAATTCCTATCACAATGTAAGGTAACAAGGACATGGTTATTACTTGTACCATTATTGCCTTTAAATCATAGTATCTATCATAGTTTCAACATTTCTGCTGAATACAACACTGCTCAATGCAGTTTCACAGTTTTCCAGAAAACTAACAAAGTCTCAGTCAACTTTGAAAAATCATAATTAATTTTAAAAAAGTTTCAAATTGACTAATTCCAAAGTCTAAGTGAAGCTCTTTAAGTGTAATTTCATGAAAAAAATAACCAAGTCTAGTCATTACAACCAAAATATCCCCAGAAATTCGCCAAAACCTTGCTGTTCCAGATTGTACTCCATAAACATGGTCAAACTTCGAAAAATGATAACGTCCAATCTACTATGTCAAATGGCTTAAATGACCTGTCCAAGTAGAAGCCTAGGATGTCTACTTTCACCCTGTAAACTATCAAGCATTTTGGATAAGGTTTGACAACTGAAAAACATGACACAACAATATTGGTTTCCAGAAATGAATCTGGATAGCAACAACTCCAATCTTCTAAAAATTGTAGAATTATGTATAATCATCCAAAAATTACAACCACATGTAATTCCAAATAATTATTTGTGTAGAATCCAATGGAATACTCAAAAATATCAAAATCCAACTCCTTCCCCAGATTTTATACAGTACTGAACAGAACCCTTTCCCAAAGAATCCAATTTTGCAAATTAAGCTTCAAGACTTATAATCTAACATCATTAAACCTTCTTTAACCCATTTCTCATGATTATGGTAGTAGCACAACTCTATGAATAATTACTTAAACATCATAATATTCGGCTCAAATCGAAGCTTACGCTTACCTAAGCACAATTTTGCAACCAGTTCTTGATTTCTGCAGTACCTACCCTAAGCAGATGACACCAAACTCCACCAATCAAAAATCTAAAATGATAAAATTGAAGCTTATGATGAGGACAAGAAGATTTGGGAAGGACTCTTCGGACGAAAGCTATGATTCAATAGGGAAATAAGCAAATTTTCCCTAGAGTTTTTACTATTCATTACCTTCTTTCCTCTTTCGAATATTTCTGAATTTTTCAGTAGTTTTTCTTTAATTTTCTGAGCTTCTAGATGTTTTAATGGATAGAGGAAAAATAAATGTTTCAAAATTTCAAAATTGCGCTTACATTTTGTGATTTTTACACTTTGCTGAAATTCCAGCAGCATTTTTATCAAATTTTGAAAATTCATATCTTTTTTTAGACATGCTATTGAGGTGATTCCAAAGGCTACTCAACCCTTATTGGGTCTAGTTTCAAGAAAAAAAATATAGTCTTTTTAGCAAACCAAAAGCTCAACATTCTCATAATTTAAATCTTTGGACGTTGTCCCAGAAAGTAGACAGTTTTTCTGAGTAAACTCCAAAAATTCATAACTCTTAGCGTACAGGTCAAAATAATTCATATCACCTATCAAATTATAGCTTGGAATGTCTACTTTCATTCTGAAAAATTTAACAATTTTTGAACATCATTTGGTCATCCAAAACCACATATGACAAACTCATTATCTTATAGGAAATTTTCACTGGAAGCATAATCAAAATTTTCAAAATTCACCCTAATTCGATTTATTGAATAAATATGCATTGAATCTTTGGTGTATGAATTTTGGGATATTACAGCTCTCCCCCCTTAATAAAATTCCATCCTCGAAATTTTTTACACCTATACATCTATAAATTCTGGGTAACACTTTTGCATATCTTCTTCTATTTCCTATGTTGCCTTCCTAGAAGATAACCCTTTCCAGACAACTTTGACAAATGAAATGCTCTTACTTTTGAGTTTCTTCTCCTGTCGATCGATGATTCAGTCAGGTGTAACTTTGTAAGTCAAATCATCTTGCATTTCCATATCTTCATATTCTATCACATGTTCTAGATCGGGTTGATACTTTTTCAATTAGGAAACATGGAAAATGTCATGCAATCTGCATAGGTTTAGTGGTAAAGCTATATGGTATGCTACTGGCCCAATCTTCGCCAAGATCTCGAATGGACCAATGTGCCTTGGATGTAGCTTCTTCACTTTTAGTGCTCTGTCAATGCCTGTAACTGGTGAAACTTTCATGAAAACATGATTGCCGACTTCAAATTCTAGAGGTTTGCTTCTCTTATCAGCATAACTCTTCTTTCGGCTTTGAGCAGTCAATAATCTCTGCTTGATCAATTTGATCTGTTCAACTGTTTGATCCACAATGTCTAGACCAAGTAAGCACCTCTTAGAAAACTCCATCCAGCATAAGGGTGATTGACATTTCCTTCCGTGTAGTGTCTCATATGGAGCCATTTGGATGCTTGAATGATAACTGTTATTGTAGGTAAACTCTGCCAATGGAAGAAACTTGTCCAACCTGCCTTTGAAATCTAATGCACACACCCTCAACATATCCTTAAGTGTTTGTATGGTTCATTCCATCTACCCATCAGTTTCAGGATGATATGTCGTGCTGAATCTCAACTTAGTACCTAAAGCGTCATGTACCGCCTTCCAAAACTTAGAAGTGAATCAGGGATCACAATATGAGATAATATTCTTTAGAGTACCATGTAGTCGCGTAATCTCTTTGATATATATCTTTATCAGTTTATCAGGAGAATAATGGATGCCGATAGGTATTAGGTGGGATATTTTTGTGAACCTATCAACTATCACCTATATTGCATCATGGTTTCTGACCTTAGGCAACCCCATCATGAAATCCATGGTAATGCTTTCCTACTTCCACTCAAGAATATCAAGCTTATGAAGAAGTCCTGAAAGTTGCTAATGCTCAATCTTTACTTTTTGGCATGCAAGACAACGAGCAACAAACTACGTCATATCTCTTTTCATACCCAGCTACCAATACATAGACCTTAAGTCATGATAGATTTTGAACACCTCTGGATGCAAAGTGTATTTACTCTGGATGAGGCTCCTCCAGGATTTTCCGTTTCAACTCTATCTGTAGTAGAACATATAATCTTTTCTTGTATCTAACTAATCCACTTGGTGACAAATCATATTCTTGAGTTTCACCTTTCTAAGTCCTCCCTTTAATGGACTGTGCTTGTATATCTTGCAATTGAGCTTCCTTAATCGCTACTCTTATATCATTATATGCCTCAATGATATATAATTATTGATTGAAATATGCTTGAATAGATTGATATCTCTGAAATCCTTGATTAACCGATACTCATGTATCATCAAGTTGCAACCTGTACTGTTTTACAGCTCAATGCATCTGCAACTACATTGGCCTTCCTTTGATGGTATTCAATCTCCAGGTTATAATATTTCAGTATTTCTATCCATCTGCGTTGTCTCATATTCAACTCTTTCTGATCATACATATATTTCAAGCTTTTATGGTCAAAGTACAACTTTACGGTCACACCATAAAGATAATGTCTCTAGATTTTTAAAGAAAACACAATAGCTGCTAACTCAAGATCATGAGTGGGATAATTCAATTCATGAGACTTCAGCTGATGAGATGCTTACATCACTACTCAGTCATATTGCATCAAAACACATCTCAATCCATGCCTACTAGCATCTGTATAAACAACAAAAGTAAACTATGGATATGGGATTTTCACCACTGGTGCTATTGCTAACACCGTTTTAGCTCCATGAAACTCCTCTCAACTTTCGTCCCACACAAATGTTGAGTTTCTACGTCAACTTTGTCAAAGACAAAGCATTCTGGAGAAATTCTGTATAAAACACCGTTAATAACCAGCAATGCCCAGAAAACTACCTATCTCTGGTATAGTCTCTGGTATCTTCCAATTCAATACTGCTTCCACTTTGCTAGATCAACTGAGACCCCTTACTGTGAAACTACATAACCTAAAAATTTAACCTCTGAAAGTCAAAACTCATACTTACTAAGCTTGGCATAGAGTTGCTTTTCCCTCAACATGTTCAGCATTATTCTTAGATGTTGCTCATGCTCTATTATGCGCCTTAGGTACACCAAAATATCATCAATAAAGACTACTATGAATTGATCCAAGTACGGATGAAAAATTAGATTTATGTAATCCATGAACATAGTAGGTGCATTTGTTAGCCCAAATGGCATACAAGAAATTCGTAATGGCCATATCTGATCCTGAAAGTAGTTTTTTATACATCTTCTGCTTTAACATTGAGTAGGTGATATCCTGATCGTAGGTTAATCTTTAAAAATACATAGGAACCAGATAATTGATCGAGTAAATTATCTATTCTGGGAAGTGGGTATTTATTCTTGTTGGTTACTTTTTTTATCCCTGTAATCAATACAAAGTTGTAGACTTCCATCTTTCTTTTTGACAAAGAGCACTGGAGCTTGCCATGGTACTACACTAGGTTTAATAAACCCTTTCTCAAAAAAATCTTCAATCTGTTTCTTCAACTTAGCCAGCTTACTTGGAGCCATTCTGTATGGGGCTTTAGATATTGGTCCTGCTCCAGGCCTAAGATCAATTGCAAACTCCACTTCCCTATCCGAGGGTAATCTACTGATAACCTCCAGAAACACATTAGGAAATTCATTTACTACAGGAATACTCTGCAGTGCTTTTCCAGCTTTTAATTGCATAGAGAAAAACACAAGGTACCCCTAACAACCCTTATGTAAACATCTCTCGGCCTTAGCTACAGAGAGAAAGTTAAGATTGATTTATGTACCAATATGCGGTTACGAATTAGGATATATAACCTTTTTGTTTCTACATCGAGCAACACACTATTGGCTGTCAAATCTCTAAGCCTTGTAAAGGTAGACAAATCAAATCCATAATTGATTCACACCCCTCGGTATTTACTACACAATTCAAACAGACATCGGCTGTGACAACTCTAACACCCGTGGGTATAAATATGACTAGATCTTACGGGAATTTTTTTAGTCTCGAGTTTAGCCATTTCATACAATCGTATGCAATGAATAAATGACTAGCGCTCGAATCATTCATAACTTGTACTAAGTTTCCATTAAGGAAAACCGTACCTTGTATCAGTTCAGGAGTTTTCTTAGCTTCCTCCTGCATTATAGTATAGACCCTGCCTGGAACTTTAGGCCTCATCTCCTCTAGCTGGTGCTTTTGTAGACAATCTTTGGCAAATTGCCTTGGTTAATGGCATACATAACAAATGGGCTGTCTAGCTAGATCTGGCTTCCATGGAACACCATTGCAAGTTTTGTCAGGGTGATATGGCTTAGGACAACGCCAACAGGTTTTGTTTCTTGAAAAACTCTGGCCTTTACAAGCTTCAACCTGATTTGTTCTTTTGTTGTCCCCTTTGGATGGTCCACCCTGTTCCTTGTGTTTCTGTGATGAACTACCACTTCCATAGGCACCCTTGTTCCTAGTTTGAACAACCAAGAGTAACATATGTTTCTCAAGATATCGGCATTCTTCCACCGCTTTATTAACTAGGTAAAATGATGTGAAAGTAATTTTTCTTTCATTTCCGATCTTAACCCCTTAATGAACATATCAGCTCTCCATTATTCGCTATCATGAAGCTTATGGTATGCCAAATTAAGAGATAATCTAGTGTACTGGGCCAGACCAGATAATCGTCATGCTGTTAAATGCTAAATAACTTTTTTTCTTTTTTCCTTTTGACAGATGGGGGAAAATTTTTTTCATTAAATTTTTCCTGGAATAATCCCTAGGTGGTGGGAATATTCCTTCCCTTCAAGATGAGCTCCCCATTCTTCCACCAACAATCCACATCATTTTCTAACTTGTAAATAGACAACAGAGCTTTTACCTCATCCAGGCATTGCAACATGGTAAAGATCTTATCCAAACGTAACAACCAATCTTCAGCAAGCTGTAGATCAAAATTTCCCTAAAATAGAGGAGGCTATTGCTTACCGAACCTACTCAGCCAGGTTTGGATGTTTACTTTGGGCTCAGGTATAACATTCTCTGGTATAACATTCTTTGGTAGAGGTTCCTCAAGTACTCCCTCCTTACCATTTCCTTGAACCAACTCGTCCAAGCGGTCTTATAGGCGATCTTGCCTAAGCTGTACTTCCCTCAACTCCTCTCAAATTTCATTCAGCATGCCCTATATTTGTTGCTGGACTGGATCTGGTCTAAGACCCTGATCTTCCTCATCATTACCATACCGACCTCCTCAACCTCTTCCTTGGCCTCTCTCGTGGTCTACCACGTACCATCTTTGTTTTTCCTGTCACCAAGCAAACAAGACCATATCGGTATACTATTTTGGAAATTCCAAAACTGCTTTAAGCTTTGATGCCAAAAATGTAAAATCGCTTAACATTTTGATATATGCAGAGTAATGAGCATACAGTTTCGTAAGGCATGCAGAAATAACAGAAACCTACTGATATTAAGTACTTGTTTACAATACAGGAAATTCCCCATAGGGTTTTGAAATATATACATATACATGTACAGAGGGTTCAAAAGGAACTAAATTACAAGCTAAATAACTAACAACAGTCTCTACATATGCACCAGAACTCTACTTGCTGGTAGCAACAGATTTGTTCTTTAAGTCGCTACCTTCAGCTGAAATGTTTTAATTTTTGAAAAAGGGTGAGATTTAAAAGAATCTCAGTAGTAACATACAATCAATCATATAATATGTGAAAATTAAATATATCTTGCTCCATGTTTTGCAACATATTAACAATACAAACAATTATCATGGCATGTATACACGAGTTAGGGGCTCAATCCCCCACTGTCGTACACCTCAGTTGGGTTCTTATTTAACAACCAGATAAAAGTGCTAACTCGCACAAATTGCCCTTCTCGGCAATATAGTGTTTTTCAAATATATCACAGAAGATAGCATACACAAACTTGTAAAAAATTCACATAATTTATGAAAGATAGAGTTACTACTTATCTCATTTCTCAAATTTCAAGTCATCCTAACTTTGATTTAGGCTCGAAAAATTTCCAATTCCTATCAATATGTAAGGTAACAAATATGTGGTTATTACTTGTACCTTTATTGCCTTTAAATCATAGTATCTATCACAGTTTCAACAATTTTTGCTCAATACAATACTTCTCAATGCAATTTCACCGTTTTCTAGAAAACTAGCAGATTTTCAGCCAACTTTGAAAAATTATAATTAATTCTAAAAAAATTCTAAATTGACTGATTCCAAAGCCTAAGTAAAGCTCTTTAAATGTAATTTCATGAAAAGATAACCAAGTCTAGTCATTACAACCATAATATTCCCAGAAATTCGCCAAAACCTTACTGTTCCATATTGTACTCCAGAAACATGGTCAAAATTTGAAAAATCATAACTTCCATTCTACTAGATCAAACGACTTAAATTACTAATCCAAATACACTAGTGGAAAAATCACATTTAAGACTGGTTAAAAATGATATTTTAGACCGGTTTTGGATGAGGTCTTGATACAAGCGGTCTAAAAAGTATGCTACTTTTTAGACCGGTTAAGGAACCGGTCTTAAAATAAAGTTTTAAGACTGGTTATTTATACAACTGGTATAATAAATATTTTTTATAGACTGGATATCAAAAAAATCAATCTAAAAAGTGTAACTTTTAGACCGGTTGTCGAGACAAATGGTCTAAAACGTTCAAATTTTAGACCGGTTGTTTAAAAAACCATTCTAAAAGTAATGCTTTTTAGACCAGTTTTTAAGACCACCAGTCTAAAATGTACTTTTTAGACCATTTTTGGAAAGAACCGCTCTAAAAAGTTGCCTTGTTTTACAAAAAAAAATTGTTCCTTTTAAAACATTTACCCAGCAAGCTATTTCCCCTGTTAAAAAATTTCACTCAACAAGCAGCCATTTCAACGACATCCAAATAAATTCTTCTCTTACACATTATAACAAACATCTTATACAGAAGCATTTTCATCAAGCATTTCAATTGGATGGTGTAATACTTACATCATTCTTCCTATACCCCATATTCCACAGAAGCAACAATAATAAATCATTCTTCTTACACCCCAAATAAATTATTCTCTCTTACACATTCCCATTTCGTCAAGCATTTTAAAACATAATTTCAAATCGTGTAACTTAAGTTATCATTCTTCCTACACCCCATATTTCGCAGAAGCAACAACAATAAATCATTGAAAATCAACACATGATCACACACAATATGAAAATTAAGGTATGCTGATAAACATTTTTATTGCCCTGTTTTAATATTACATTTTGACAAAAGAAATCAAAACTTTAGCTAAGATCAAAATATAATCAAAACACTTTAATTGATGATAGAGGAATCTATCGAGAAAGAACACACTAAACAGTAATCCATAGCTGATGATTACTAGCTGGCTTTGGAGCATTTGCACTAAGACACCTCATATCCTTCATTTTCCTGTGACAACAACAAAAAAGTAGTTTTATATATACCGATAACAATATTAATAATTCAAATATAGTTTATGATAATTATTATAGCTAACTAACATTCAAAATAGTCTTATAAAGGGATATCCTCCCATATCCCTTTATGACAATTGTTTCTTGTGCCGTGTTCATTATCTGCTTCTTCTTCGTTCAATTCTGGTAGATCCCTAAAAAAAGGAGTCTCAAGAATATCATTCATTGAACGACTTTCCTAATTAATGTCAATGACTCTTTTTCCTTAGATAGCTACATACCACATTTTATTTTCCTAATAAGTAATATAGAACACTTGTTTCGCTTGATATGCCATAATAAAAGGTTCATCTCCAAAACTTCTATTATTCAGATCAATTAGTGTAAATCTCAACTGATTAATCATCACACCATTGTTGACATCAACCCACTTGCATTTGAAAATGGAAATTTTCATTTTAACATAATCAACCACCCAAATCTCTTCAATACCCCCATAATAAGGTATTGCTACCAATCTAGGGTTCTTATCTTTCGAACTAGAGAAGTACATAAATTTAGCAACTAACATAACTCTACTGTTCTGGACGGTGCTCCTATCATCAAGTGACTTCGTGTAAAACTTATAACCATTGATCATAAATGAAGTCCAAGTTATGACATCAACCTCAGGACCATGTGCTAACCATTTAATTGTATCAGAAACACATTCTTCTCCATCAACCTTTTGTTTGAACCAATGTGCAAAAGTTTTGTTATGCTCCCTAATGAACCTTTATTCAGTCATTCGACTATTTTCTTTTCAGACAATTTTTTTATGAGTATTAACATAATCTTGAACTTCATCAACATTATTCACGATGTACAAGTGGACTTGTTGCAATTCATCAGGATCAACACTCTTTACTGTAGCCCCAAGTCTACCCCCTTCTTCATCATGATGTTCAGGAAGGCCAATATATCTTACATTTGACAAGTAATCTTGAACAACTCCATGGCTTCTTCAAAAACATATTTTTGAACAATAGATGCTTTAGGCCGATTTGCATTCTTCACATACCCTTTTAGGATTTTTATAGTTCTTTCAGTTGGGTACATCCATCATAAATAGATAGGGCCACACAACTTTATCTCCCTTATTAGATAAACAATTAGATGTACCATGATATCAAAAAATGAGGGAAGAAAAAGCTTCTCAAGCTGGCACAAGATCATATATCCTTCATTTTCCAGTTCATCCTATCTTTCTGTCTCAATGACTTTACTATAAATAGCATTGAAGAAGAAACAAAGTTTAGTCAAACATGTTGAAGATCATATTCAGCAATGCCTCAAATAGCTACTAGGAGTAGTTGTTGCATTAAGACATGACAATCATAAGACTTTAGCCCTACTAACTTCTAGTCTTTCATCGATACAAGCTTCCTAAAATTTGAAGAATACCCTGAAGGAACTTTGATGCCATGTAAACACTCATAAAAGCTTTTTTTCTCATTCTTAGACAAAGTCTGAGCAGCTGGAGGACAAAAAGTTCTTTACCATATGGCTTTGGATACAAGTCTTCTCGTATCCCCATTTCTTGCAAATCTAATCTTGCATTCACACCATCCTTAGAATTACCTTGAATGTTAAGCAGTATCCCAACAATACTATCGCATACATTTTTCTCTATATGCATGAAATCAATATAGTATCTCACATCAAGATTGGGCAAATATGGAAGACTGAAGAAAACATATCTCTTTTTCCATTTATTTTTTTCATTACTATTCTTTGTAGTGTAACCAAAGACAATATTGATATTTTTCACCTTTTCATAAACTTGCTCCCCAGTTAATGCCTTTGGAGCATCTTCAGACTCTTGTCCACCAAGACAAGCTTTCTTTAATCTACGATATGGGTGGCCTCGTCTAAGAAATCTCCTATGGCTAAGATAAACTATCTTTCTTCCATGTTGAAATTAATGGTAGCATGCTCCTTCTTCACAAATTGGACATGCTTTATGGCCTTTAACACTATATCCTGACAAATTTCCATATACAAAGAAGTCATTTATAGTAAAAAAGATCATGCCTCGCATTTTAAAAACCTCCTTCTTGTTCGTGTCAAAAACATCAACACCTTCATCCCACAACTCTTTCAAGTCTTTGATCAAGGGTTCTAGGTTAACATCTATATCATTTTCGGGTTGTTTTGGTCTCAAAATCGACATAGACAACATGATGTATTTTCATTTCATGCATAATAGAGGAGATAAGTTATAAATTACCAACAGAACAGGCCATGAACTATGTATATGCTCAGGCTACCAAAAGGATTCATGTCATCCATGCTAAGCCCAAGCCTAAGTTCCTAGGTTTGTCACCGAAGGTAGGAAATAATTGATCGATTTTCTTCCATTAAGAAGAATCAGCTAGATGTCGAAGCTTTCCATCGGATATCCTCTCATCCATATGCCATCTCAAATTTTTTGTATCTTTTGATTAGCAAACAAGTGCTTGAACCTTGGTATGATTGGAGGATACCACAACACTTTTGCAGGGGCGTTATTTGATTTATACCTTGAGGTTTCACATATCAGACAATATTGTTCCCCTTTATGCTCTTTTCTATACAATATACAATCATCAGGGCATGCATGGATTTTTTTTATACTTCATCCCTTTTGGACACAGTATTTTGTTAGCATCATAGTATCGAGAAGGTAATACATTATTATCTGGAAGCATGTCCTTAAAAGCCTCAAGCGTTCCTGAAAAACTCTTATCGCTCTATCCATGTCATGCTTTCAACAATTGGTATTTTTTTACACCTCGGGTATAATGGCGTCTCAGCATCACTACACATATTACCATATGCGTGTGATTGCTCAAAAACCTCTTCTCCTATATCACAAATAATATCCTCTATCCGATCATCCGTATCTGTGTCATTATCATCAAAGGCCACTCCCCCTGTTGAGATGAACTTGAGATTTCTAATTCTTCATTATGCCATATCCATACTATATAACTCTTACAAAATTCTTCACAAATTAAATGTGTATATATATCTGCAGCACTTAGTCGCTTCTCATTCAAGCATACTACACAAAGGCAATAAAACTTTCCACTACCATCATCGGCATTTCTTCTAGTGAAGTCTAAAAGACCCCTCACCCCATTATCATATTCAACACTCGTTCTTTTAGCAGTTATCCAACTATGATCCATATATCTATATATCTCAATACTTGTAGCACCCTATATCGAACAGCAAAAGGATAGACAAAAAAACAACAATAATAGAGTTTGGAGATTTCAATGAAACTAGTATTGTTTCAACAAACCAATAACACTGACAATTAAACAATCACAGTAAATTAAAACAGAACTTAAGAATGGTATTACTCCAAGCCAATTATCACAGGGATGTACAAGTCAAAGCATCTAACCTAGCTGTACAGATATTTTTTCCAGATTATGTTATCAAAAAACAATTGGATTTCCAGCAAACTATAACAGCAATTTGTTGGAATTAAGTGCTCAAAACAACAACAAGAGCCATTTTCATAGGACATTATTAATTATTGAACAACAACTAAATAACAGAACACTAACCTGATTAAAGACCAAGGAGTGAGCTTCTACCGAAAGTCACAGTGGCGTTGACTGAGATTAAAATGAAGTCCTCAAATTCACGACACTAACAAAGGGAAGTCACGGCAAAGGAGAATGATCACTGCAAAGAATAGAGGTGGCGGTGGAGGGGAGTGACAATGATCAAAGAATAGTGACGATTAACATAGCAACGACAACGGTAATGACGGAGGAGAGTTGAGCAAATAAGGAATGGGGCATGATGGAGGAGTTCAAAACAAGCAAGGACAGAGCTCACAGAGAAATGGCGACAAGAGGAGAAAGGGTTCATAGAGCGCAGGAGTAAAAATACAAGCAAAACGCTCACCTTTTAGACCGGTTTTTGATAAAAATTGGTATTGAAAAGGTAGGAAAAAATAATTTTTATATTTTTCATATTTAAGACCGGTCATAAAAATTTAAAATTTTTAATTTTTTAAATATTTTGATATTTTTAGACCGGTTTTATTTATAACCGGTCTAAATAATCCTTTTAAGACCGGTTTTTGGAGAACCGGTCTTAGAAGTTCTATATAATTGCAAAACTACCACCGGTCAAATTTTTTAGACCTTATTTGCTATAACCGGTTTAAATGTGGCGGTCTAAAAAGGGAATTTTCTACTAGTGATAGCAGCCCAGGATGTCTACTTTCACACTGTAAAATATCAGGCATTTTGGATAAGGTTAGCCACTAAAAAACATAACACAACAATACTGGTTTCCATAAACGAATCTGGACAGCAACAACTCCAATCTTCTAAAAATCCTACAATTATGTATAATCATCCAAAAATTACAACCACATGTAATTCCATATAATTTTTCATGTAGAATCCAATGAAATACTCAAAAACATCAAAATCCAACTCCTTCCCCCGATTTTATACAGAATTGAATAGAACCCTTTCCCAAAGAATCCAATTTTGCAAATTAAGCTTCAAGACTTATAATCTAACATCAATAAACCTTCTTTAACCCATTTCTCATGATTACAAGACCATGAAATTTCATTTTCATGGTGTTATAAAATAAGGGTAGTAGCATAACTCCATGAATAATTACTCAAACATCATAATATTTAGCTCAAATCGAAGCTTACACTTACCTGATCACGATTTTGCAAACCAATTCTTGATTCCGGTAGTACCTACCTTAAGCAGATGACACCAAACTCCACCAATCAAAAATTTAAAACCATATAATTGAAGCTTATGATGAGGAGAAGAAGATTTGGAATGACTTTTCGGACGAAAGTAGTGATTCGATAGTGAAATCAGCGAATTTTCCCCAGAGTTTTTACTATTCATTACCTTCTTCCTCTTTCAAATATTTCTGAATTTTTATGCAATTTTTTTTAATTGTCTGAGCTTCTGGACGTTTTAATGGATAGAGGAAAGATAAATTTTTCAAATTTCCAAAATTGCCCTTACATTTTGTGATTTTTACACTTTGCTGAAATTCTAGCAGAATTTTCATCAAACTTTGAAAATTCATATCTTTATTTGTAGACATGCTATTGAGGTGATTCCAAAGGCTACTCAACCCTTATTGAGTCTAGTTTGAAGGAAAATATAGTCTTTAGCCAACCAAAAGCTCAACATTCCCAGAATTTAAATCTTTGGACGTTGTCCCAAAAAGTAGGCAGTTTCACTGGGTAAATTTCAGAAATTCATAACTCTTATTATATAGGTCAAAATAATTCATATCACCTATCAAATTAAATTTTGCAATATCTACTTTCATTCTGGAAAATTTAACAATTTTTGAACATCATTTAGTCATCCAAAATCACATGACAAACTCACTGTCTCACAGGAAATTTTCACTGGCAGCATAATGAAATTTTCCAAAATTCACCCTTGATTCTATTTATTGAATAAATATACATTGAATCTTTGGTGTATAAATTTTGGGATATTACATTTTTTAGGTTTCCCAAACAAGTACTTAGACTTCCTAATATCAATATTAATATGTACCCATTTGGTTTTATTTATAAGTTACTTTTAACATATTTTACACAAACCAAGAAAAACCTTAAACTTTATTAACTCTATCTTAAAATTCAACAACTCTCCACATTTATCCCTATTTATATATATTATACCCAACGAGAAGAAATTGAACAGTCAACACAAATAATAAGGGCCCACTTGGTACAATGGAATTGAGCTCATAGAAATGGAGGCCAATTCCATGCTTTGAGCATGTTTGGTATGATGGAATTAGAAAAAATTCCATTTCCATGTGGAAGCCAATTGGTGCCAATTCCATTAAATGGCCTCCATAAAAGATGCTCAGTTTTGTAATTCCACCTCCTTATTTCCACACACTGCCTTTTCACTTTCAACCTCAACAACCATCTCCTTCTGCCTCCCAACCTACCGCCGCGACGTTCTCCCTCACCTACCACAACCGCTAGTGACCTTCTTCCCCACCCACTAACAACCTTCTTCTCCACCCACCGCAACCGCCAGCGACCTTCTTCAACTTCGTCTTCTTCCTCTTTTCCTCAACCTCCATCGACGAACCGTACCTGACCTTCATTTTCTCCACAAGATCGACAGCAAGATCAACATCGTCCCCAACCTCCTTCTCACATTTTCTCCACTTCTTTGCCTTCAATTTTCCATATTTGCAACTTCCCACCACAAGCAAGCTTCGACTTTTCCAAATTTGAAACTTTTTCGACCCCTAAATGTTCTTTGATTTTGTAGATATGTTCAAGTTTTATGTGATTTGGCTTTTGTGTTTTTGTTTCTCCGTACTTTCGATTTTGGATGCTTTGTTCATGGTTGTCGAAAGTATGAGTGGTGGTCGGAAGTTACATAAGGCTGAAGTTTTTTTCTATTAAAAAAAAGTATAGGGGCATTTTGGTCTTCTGATATAAAAATTAAGTCTCATTTCCATATCCATTTTCATCCCGTATCTATTTATATATCCATTTTCATTTTCATCAAAATCAATTATAATATACCAAACAGGCTGTAAATGAATAATAAAATTGTACATTCATGTGAAAAATTTATTGATTTGAATTATAAATAAAACAAAAAAATTTCTTCTCTTCCCTACCCTTTAAATAGTACCAAAGGAGTAATACAAACCATGTGGTAATTCGTATAATTTAAAGTTCATGATGAGTGCCGCTCATTTCTCACACTATGTGGCAATGAATAAAAAATAATGAACAATATAAAAGTTTACAACTTTTAGTTTGGTTTTTGTGTTAGTTTAAATAATATAAAAATAATAGAATTTATTCGTTTATCTTTACTTTCATATAGGTACGTTAAGAAATTAATAACTTTTCAAAAAAGATTATACATTTTATTCTGTTTGAAATTCTTTGTCGCATCATAAATATCGTATGGTACTAAGGACCTTGCGACTTTTACGTTATAGCAATTAGTCAATGGCTACACGAACAAAACTTTTGTGGGATCTAAAAAGAAAAAAGAAATTAGCACTGAAGAGTTCAAACAATTCTAGAAAGATGTACATTAATTAAATCAAATGAAAGATGACAAAAGAAATGTTAAATAAAATTAACACTTTTAAGGGAAAATGGCTTAATTATTAAAATTTCTTGGACTAATATAATATTTGATCTTTCAAGTTTACCTTTATTTTAGTTTTGGTCCCTCAAGTTTTAAATAGGTTTTAGTTTCTCAAGTTTAATTTTATTTAAAACAATGGTCCTTATAACTCAAAAAAAAAAAAAAATCTGAATCATTTTGCCCTTATAAGAACTAAAACTTATGATTTGAAATTTGAGGAACTATAACCAAAATAAGGATAAACTTGAGAGACCAAAGATGATATTAACCCTTATTTCTTTATTAATTATCTGCTTCATAATCCTCAAATACTATTTTAATGGTTTCTTGTAGAAGCATATACAGGGCTAGGTATACTAAAAGGGGTAATTTCTTACAATGTAACAAATTAATAAAGGTTCGAGTCCCTTTTGGAAGACTATGCCTATATTTAGTATTCAACGATACTTCAAACAAAATGTTTTTTAATAGGAGGACATGCGTGCTTGTAAAAAATTGATATGTTATGATAAAAACAATTCCTCATTTTATTCAAATAAATTAAACAAAGTATTAATTTATTTAGTTATTCAGTTACAAATAAGTCAATTGTCTGATTGTAACCGTTTCTTAACTTTAAGCCTACGTTTTTTTTAAAAAAAAATAATTCATCAAGCGTATAATCCTTTTCGAGATTTAAAGTATAAAGGCTTTTTGCCTCTTCTATCACACCCTTACTTATTTTGACTTAGAGTGGAATATTAATATGTGGTTCAGTTGGCAACATAGGAATAATATAAATATATTGATAATATGTGTATGATTACTAAAATTCCCTATAGGGGTTCGTACATGATAATTACCATCAATGTAGCCGCACAGGGTTACTTGGGTGTTTAAACCCATCCCAGTGAAATTGAGGCATTTTCCCGTCTTCATTCCATCACTGCAATCTTCTCGTATAGTTCCCTTCTCTAATCTATGTATAACTTCCGTATTCACCTGTTTAAATTATTGGTAGGGAAGAGTGAGATTTGAGAGAATCTCAGTAGGAAAACAGTACTAATATGCATACAAGATAAGTTCTTAATATATGACATGTTTGCATTATATAACTCATACTCACACAATGACATATCTGCGTGTTCAATATTTCAACCAACATATTTATGGCCATAGCATAAACAGAAACAAAGCTTCAATCATTCATATATGTTTCACATAATTAAGTAAAACAATAACATGCATCAATACACTAATATAAATATCAAATACACGCAAAACAAGTCACCAAACCAACAATAACATCAACAATCATCAAGAATCAACAAGATAATCATGGTTTTTGAGATTACCTTGTGATTACTCCACTTTCTCCCTCTAACCATGGCTGATCCCTCCCTCTAACCTCTTAATTTTGCTTGCCACAAGCCATGTTCATGAAGATAAGAAGGTTAGAGGACGTATTATAAGAACTAGGAAGCATAAACTTCAAGATTATAACCACTTCCCTTAGATTTTTGCCTCCTCTTTCTCTCTTTATCTAAGTTCTTCCAAGCTTTTCTTGTCAACACCCGTTTCCATTTTGATATGCGCAGGACAATAATGAACAAGTTCCATAGGCAAACAGAAAAGTACAATTATACTGATAATAAGTATTTGTTTACAGACAGTCATTAACAGAGCAGAAGTCGATAATCATGACAAATATGTACAGTATGTTCCAAAACTATTTCACACATACAGACTATACAACCACTGTATTCATCTTGGGAAACGTGCCCGTCAGTTTCCCTTCTCTGCATCCTTGGCTTTCGAGCCACTGGCACCCACTGAGACATTTTGATTATAAAAAAGGGGTGAGATTCCAAGGAATCTTAGTAGAAACATACGATCAACATATAAAATGCGAAAATTAAATATGCAATGCACCGTATCAAGTAAAATGAAAATTCATATCATCCGTGTGTGTACACAATTCAGGGCCAACTAACCCGTTGAAACCCCTTCATGTACCTCAGCCGAGTCCTTGACTACAGCTAGGTAAGACCAGTGTACCTCAGCTTGGTCCTAGACCACAGCTAGGTAATGTGCCTCAAGCAAGTGTTCAGATCACAAAATACAGTAACACGCATCATACAAATAGTCACATAGTATATGAGAGATAGTAGTCCCTACCTTAACCTCTTTCTTGTCTCAAAGGGCCCGCCTCGTAAAACGTGTCAACTAAAGGCGTCCAACTCGGTCCTAAAACATCAAATGTACAAGAAATAGGTCATAACCTATCCAAGTATCATTTTAGACACTTCCATAGTGTTTCTTGTGGTTATATTAGCCTATGGTGAAAATTTACAAAAATGCCCCCGGGACCCTGGCCCAGCCGTACCCAGCCTGATGGCACGTTTTTCCAAATTTTTGACTATGGCTATCCTGACGTATTTTCATCCAAGGAATCCATTTCCGGACTCAAAATTACCAAATTCAATGTCAAATTACGAAATTGCCCTTGGCAGCCCTACTTTTAGGGTTTTAGGGGCGTTTCCGTAATTATGCTTTCTCAGCCTTTTCTGAAAAAGTGCCCAACTGTAACCCCACCTATTTTCGCCCACTGAATCCAATGGAATCATAAAATCATTGAAAATCCAACTCTAAGACCCATTTACAATGCTGACAGAAATATATAGGTTTTAAGGGGAAAATTGGGGTTTTTCGGTTTCGGCTCCGTAAACACGTTCTTTTCTACTCCTAACCACTTTATTGACCATTCCATTAGGTTACAACTACCATTTAGTACCAATTTGGGCAGTATAACAGCCCCACATACCTATTTCCAAAAATTAAAACCAATGGCAATCCGGCGAAATTTCACCGATTAAATTGCCCACAGCAATTAGAATAGTCAATACACAAGAGTTTGGAAGTTACCTCAAGCTCCCACTAGCTTTTCTCAAAGATGGCTGAAAACCCTAACTTTCAAAACACCAAATTTGAGCTTTCCAAACCTTAAAGAACAAAGAGGAGTAGTTTAGAGTCGGAGTTATACGCGTTAGGAGCGAAATCGTCGGAGAAATCGGCTTACCTTGTGATTTTTCTTCTATTTCTCTCTCTAAACTCTCTCAACCTTCTCTCTCTATGGTTCAGGTATGCTGTGCGTGAATGAGCAGCTGAATGAGAAAGATGACTTATATTCTAATATCTCATAATATTATAATAATTAGTTTAATTTTCCAAAATTGCTAAAATCCAATTTTATGTACATAACTTCCTACTTTCACGTAACCATGCCATCATGTCCAACCAATATTTTCTTCTTTATGCCACATGTAGGAGACACCTAGGGGTCCCTCCCTATGGTCTCAATTGGCTTTACAACTTGTTTCGGTTACGTATACACGTAAAGTCTCAATTTTGGTCAAAATTGCACTTTTTGCTCAAATTTTCCATAAATTCATATTAAATTGACCAAAATATTATAAATATATTTTTAACCTTTATTTTCCTTAATTAATTGAAATTAACTTCAATTAATTGAAAAATAATTTATTTTGTGCTATTTTGGCAAAATTACGATTTTGTCATTACCTTTCTAATCCAATTTCTTCTCTTATTTTTCTCTCACCAATTTTCATCTATTTTTGGACCAAATATTTTCTCTAATATTCCTTCATTTTTGGACCTTAATATTGGGCTTTTTAAATTACCCAAATTAATTCCATAATTATTTTTGCCCAATTTCCCATGAAATTGAACATTTATAAATTCATAAATTCCAAATTCATGAATATTCACCATTTTATTGAATTTCCAAAATAATTACAATATATTTGGTGAATATAAAATTTGGGGTGTTACATTTCTCTCCCTCTCTCTTTTGTGTATGTGGGACGTGAAATGAGAAGCAAGAAAGTCGAAGGAGGCTTTTACTGAAAATATCTCACATTTTCCCTATTTTTTCATTTTCCAAAATTTGACTTTTATGCCATAAAGTACTTGAGCTTTATCTCTTGCCAATTTGGGTTATATAATCCCATTGCAATTTAACTAATCCCTTTATCTTCCCTTGGCCCATGTTCACGCCAACTTGGAGCCCAAGTGAGAACGTTTGGCTTTTCTCCATGCATCTCTTTCCTTTGGTCAACATAAACTATTTTATTGTAATTTAAACATGTGCTCCTCTTTTATAATTTCATATTTAATTCCCTGACTTGAAATAATGCCACTTGGCATGTTTATGAGCTAAATAATTATTTCCCCTCCTATTTCTTTGTTCCACAATCTACAAAATTACAGTCACACTTTTTTTTTCAATTTAGCCACAATTGGCAATTTTGGAAGATTTTATGCCTAAATTTTGAAAAATCATAACTAATTTTCTAGACACTGTATCAGAGTGATTCCAAGGCTATATAACCCTTATTGAGTCTAGTTTCAAGGAAAAATATAGAATTTTTTCCGATTGGAAGCACAAAATTCCCAGATTTTTAGTTTTTGAAAGCTGTTCCAGAAAATAGATAGTTTTCCTTAGCTAATTTCAAAAATTCATAACTTCTTTCATATACCTTCAAATGAATCATATGACCTATCAAATTCAATCTTGGGATGTCTACTTTCACCTTATAAAATATCATAATTTTTGAACATCATTTGATCATCCAAAATCCTAAGACAATCTCACTGCCTCACAAAGAATTTTCATTGACAACATAATTATATTCTCCAAAATCCACTCTTCTATTCATTAAATTCCACAAATGTTCACAAGGCATATTAGGGAACAAATTTTGAGATGTTACAGTTCTCCCCCACTTAAATAAATTTCATCCTCAAAATTTGATACACTTACATAGCCAAAAACTCTGGGTAACGCTTTCTCGTATTCAGTTCTTTGTGATTATACCAATACTTCAAATCCTGGTGGTTGCAATACAACTCTATAGTCTCCAGATTTTTAGTGCAACACAATTGCTGCTAACTCAAGATCATGTGTGGAATAACAATTAAAAAAATTTCATGAGGCTTCCATTCTTTAAATGCATAAGCCAATACATGGCCATGCCGAATTAAAACACTTCCCAATCCTGCCTACTGGCATCAACAAGGACAATAATGTCCACAGTGGATCTGGGATTATCAATATCAGTGCTGATGAGTTTTTCAGCTCAGTGAAGCTCTTTTCCCAATCACGGTCCCACAGATAATATTGAGTTTTTAAAACTATTCTGCAGAAATTCGGTATAAATTTTCGGTAATATTCAGTAAGACCCAGAAAACTGCGTATTTCAGAAATAGTCTCTAGCCTTTTTCAATTTTAGTACTGCTTCAACCTTGCAATGATCCCCTGAGACTCCTTGCTTTGAGACTATATGGCCTAAAAGTCTAACCTCCGAAAGCCAAATCCCACATTTGCTTACCACCTTAGTTGGATCCCACATAACCTTCATAGTAACACATAATCGTTCATAGTGAATGCGATAATGTATATGCCTTTTACCATATAATGCAATATTATACTAACACATAACTCAGTTCAGTCGAAAATATGTTTAGAGCCAATCACTGTTGCAACCCCTACACATTTCATACCTCAGTCCTCGACTAGGCATATTAGTGTACCCGTAGGCACTGACCGAAGTCATTATTCATCAGTATACTTGAAAGTACTGCCCGAAGACATTATTCATCAGTGTACCTGAAGGTACTACCCGAAGACATTATTCATCAGTGTACCTAGAGGTACTGCCCGAAGGCATTATTCATCAGTGTACCCGGAGGCACTGCCTGAAGGCATTATTCATCAATGTACCCAAAGGCACTGTCTATCATACATATTACAGAAGATGACATATACAAAGTATATAAACATTCACATAGTGTATGAAGGATAAAGTTACTACATTGGCCTATTATGGTGGTGGAAAACGGTTTGTGTTCTGCTGTACTTCTCTTACATCTCATTATTATGATCCTTGATCATTAATCCTTGTTTCATGTTTTATTAATCATATTGAAGATTTATTATATTGGGTCAGGTTCTAGCTTCTTGACCCAGCCTAGCATTTATATCTCTTAGCCTTACAATCTTTGTGTAGAAAGAGGTAAATTTCACATAAACACAAGGGCATATCTGTCATTTCATAAATTTTTGGGTACACATGTACCCCAAAAACAACATATCACAAGTGTTTACAGTAGTTGAGGGAAGCCTGTAATGACATACATCCACTGAACTACTGTACAACATGTTCTTACTCCTATTTCATGACATAGCATAACATGTGCAACAACTTCCTAGGGGGTCACCCATCATGGCATTCCTCTAGGTTGAGTACGCTTAACTTTCGTGTACCCATGTCAAAACGCAAATATTGGCTTCAACTGCTTCCAACCATCAGTACCCCTGAGACTACTCTCGTCTCAAACATCGTGCTAGCTACCTTCGACTGACTAAATACTGTGTCTATATCCTGGCCTTGGCCATACCTTCTTCTTTAGGTTTCACAATATCATTGGACTATCCTCAGTCTGGTATTGCACTACTTGCTGCCCTCGGGTATTTCCTGATATTCTGGGGCAGATTCACAAAAGAAGGGTAGTTCACTTCTCCAGTGCTCTATTCTGTGCGTATCTCCTTTGACCATATAATCAAGACCTTATCAGTATGCTATCCTATTGCTGGAACCACCGCTCGTCCAGAACTGCTTGGGCTCTGATACCAAAATGTCACACCCTTACTTATTTCGACTTGTAGCGGGAATTTTAATGCGTGGTTCGGTGGGGCAACATAGGAATAGCATAAATATGCTGATAATATATGCATGATTACTCAAATTTCCTATAGGGGGTTCATACATGATAATTATCAACAATATAGCTGCACAGGGCTACTTAGGTGTTTAAACCCGTCCTAGTGAAATAGAGACATTTTCCTGTCTTTATTCCACCACTGCAATCCTCTCATATAGTTCCCTTCTTTGATCTCTGTGTACCTTCTGTATTCATCTATCTAAATTGTTGGTAGGGGAGGGTGAGATTCGAGAGAATCTCAGTAGGAAAGCAGTACCAATATGCATGCAAGATAAGTGTTTAATGCATAACATGCTTGCATTACATAACTCATGCTCACATAATGACATATCTGAGTGCTCAATGTTTCAACCAACATACTTATAGCCATAGCATAAACAAAAACAGAGCTTCAATCATTCATATATGTTTCACATAATCAAGCAAAGCAATAACATGCATCAATACACCAGCACAAATATCAAATACACGCAGGAGAGATAAGTTTCCTACCTTAACCCTTTCTTGCTTTGTAACGTGAGCCTCGTAAAGTGTGCCAATGACTGGGCTCTCAACTTGGTCCTACAATTCCAAATGTACAATTTAGACACTTCTATAGTATTTCTAGGGGTTATATGAGTTTATGGTGAAAATTTATCAAAATACCCTTCAGGACCCTACCCAGCCCTGCCGTACCCAGTCCAACCGTACCTTTCCTGAAATTTTGATTGGGTTTATTCTGACATATTTTGACCCAAGAAATCCATTTTCGAACTTGGAATTACCAAATTCATTTTCAAAAGGCAAAAATGCCGTTGGCAGCCCCTATTTAGGATTTTAGAGCTATTTTTGCAATTTCACGTTCAGGGGCTTTTTCCTCCTAAACACAATGGAACCATCAAATTGAAGAAATTCTAACTCTTTTTGGACGGAATTGCCTCTAGCTGAAATCTAGAAAATTAAGGGAAATTAACGTTACTTGCTTCCAATCAGCTTAACACCTTGTTTACACTCCTAATCACTTGTTTAACCTCTTAATTACCTATTGAACATTAGTAGTGTGAATTTTGGTACCACCTCCCCTTTGGGTCTGGTCTTCCCAAATTCAAAAAACAAGCAAAACAAGCGACCAAACCAACAACAACAGCAACAATCATCAAGAATCAACAAGATAATCAAAGTTTCTGAAATTACCTTGTGATTACTCCACTTTCTCTCTCTAACCATGGTTGATTCCTCCCTCTAACCTTTTGATTTTGCTTGCCACAAGCCATGTTGATGAAGATATGAAGGTTAGAGGACCTATTATAAGAATTAGGAAGCATACACTTTCAAGATTACAACTACTTACCTTGGATTTTTGCCTCCTCTTGCTCTCTTTCTCTAAGTTCTTCCAAGCTTTTCTCTCCCTTTCTCTTTTGTGTATGTGGCACGTGAAATGAGAAGCAAGAAAGATGAAGGAGGCTTTTAATGAAAATATCTCACATTTTCCCTTTTTTTTTTTTTGCCAAAATTTGACTTTTATGCCATGAAGTACTTGAGATTTATCTCTTGCCAATTTGGGTTATATAATCCCATTGCAATTTAACTAGTCCCTTAATCTTCCCTTGGCCCAAGTTCACGCCAACTTGGAGCCCAAGTGAAAACATTTGGCTTTTCTCCATGCATCTCTTTTCTTTGGTCAACATAAACTATTTTATTGTAATTTAAACATGTGCTCCTCTTTTATAATTTCACATTTAATTCACTTGGCTTGAAATAATGTCACTTAGCATATTTATGAGTCAAATAATTATTTTCTCCTATTTTTTTATTTCACAATCTACAAAATTACAATTACATTTTCTTTTCAATTTCGCTACAATTAGTAATTTTGGCAAATTTTCTGTCCAAACTTTGAAAAATTATAACTAATTTTGTCGACATCGTATCAGAGTGATTCCAAAAGCTATAGAACCCTTATTGAGTCTAATTTCAAGAAAAAATATAGAATTTTTCCAATTGGAAGCACAAAATTCCTGGATTTTTATTTTTTGGAAGCTGTTCTAGAAAATAGGTGGTTTTCCTGGGCTAACTTCAAAAATTCATAACTTTCTGTATATAGCTTCAAATGATTCATATGACCTATCAAATTAAAGCTTGGGATTTTTACTTTCATAATGTAAAATTGCATAATTTTTGGACATTATTTGTTCATCCAAAATCCCAGGACTATCTCACTGCCTCATAAAAAAGTTTCACTGACAACATAATTATATTCTCCAAAATTCACTCTTCTATTTCATTAAATGCAACAAATGTTTATAAGGCATATTGGAGAATAAAATTTGGGGTGTTACATCTTCTAATAAATGCGCTCTCAAGAATTTGAACTCATATTATCCTCTTAACAGAGATGATGTCGTCTATGATCTCAACCAATAAGTTATTGATAACTTTAAGCCAATGTTTGCCATCAGTTTGAGAAGCAAAAAATTTCTGTTGGAAAGCGAGAAATTTGTTGAAGCAGTAAAATGACGTTTGGGTCAGCTTTTGGGCAACTAACTTCTTGGTCAAAAACCATGTTAAAGTTAAAACAACGTTTACTAATTTTGAGCTTTTTAACTTTTTGTTTTTCTTCACATTTAAACTTCCTAAATGAACTTGTCCAAACAAATTTCTTTCAAATTATTTTTTTATAAAATCATATTTATACATAAATTAGATTACACTACTTAACTTTTATTTTAATTTCAGTTTATAAAAATAAATTGAGATAAAAGTTACTTTTTCATACATCAATTCAAGCAAGCCCTAAATCATTCCATATGTAATTACAATTACACTAATTAAATATCACATTCGTGACCATTTTCTTTTGATAGTATTAATAAATGAAAAATGATACTCTAAAAAATGATGAAAACCTACAAAATGGATCACTTTGAAGCCTTTATAAAGCATTCGACTTTTCGAATTTTTATCTCTAAAATTGTACTCAATGAATGGCATATTGATGTTACAAGTTGCGCCTATATCCTCATTTTGTTTGTAGCAAAAGAAGAAAAGTTTTATGCCATAATTATAAGGAATGTGCACCTCTATATCAAAACATGAGTTTTTCATGTAAAATTACTTTTTCTTGCTCGTTTCTTTTGCATCGTCGATCCCCCACCAACCATATTTCTGCAAAAATTAAAAAGCAAACATTTTTTTTTTTGTATCACTGCCTCGTTTGGTCAAACAATTGTCGTCTCTAAGCTATCCAAAACTGATTTGAACAATCCATATTTGATTGTCTTAAACAATAATTTTTTTGTAAACAATAATAATTATGATATTATTTTTATTTTATATTATATAACTATTAAAATATTTTTAAAAAATACATATTTAAAAAAAATCAAATTTAAAATATCCAGATCTGATTGTGTATAGGTGCTCCTCAAAGTGACGAACACCCAAATCCGTTCCCTCAAACATCCCCCTAACTTCAATTTATGCTGGCTCGAGCCGAGCCGAGCCGGTAGAGTCAAAGCCTAAGACTACAACAAAGACAGTACCTCTTTAATGTGTCTACGTGGCCTTATTTAATCGGAAAGGTTGCTTCTTCATCATTTAATACAAGGCTAGTTAAACACTCTGTGACGTTGATCAACCCTTCACCGTTGGATGCTGAACAATCGTTGACCGTTGGATTCAAATCTGAACATTTCATGCCCATGTCTTGTTTCTTCGTTGGACCCCACCGCAGTTTTTTCCAGTTAGAAATCTCCGTCCCCACCAACATAAGGATCCCGCTCGACCCCTAGCTACTACCATTTCTACTTCTTCTCCTTTCTCTCTCTCTAGATCACTTTCTCTCTCTAGAAGCAGACGACAAAATTAAGCGCCCACTTATTAAAGCAACCTGCCATAAACAGTACTATTTTCACTTAGCTTTTTTCCCATTATAAAAGGGCCCCCATCCGCCAAATCCCTTCATTCCAATCACACACCAATTACAACACACACTATCACTACTGAGTTGTACTCAACCAAACTACGAACCTTCTTCTTCTCTCTCTCTCTCTCTCTCTCTCTCTCTGTGAGAGATTGCCCATAACATTCAATGAGGATCGTCATGAGACCTCCAAAATTCCTTCTTTCTCCGACCACAACCTCAAGCAACCATGTCCTTAAACCCATGTGCATAACCTTCACCCATGAACCGACCAAACCCAACAACACCTTGTCCATGTCCGAGGTAGTAAAAAACTTGGAGAAGTTGATAAACCCCAATGAACATACTAAAGTCTCATCATCCTCTTCGTCTCCGTCTTCTTCTTTGTCATCGTCTTCATCGTCATCTTCACGGTTCAAGGTCAGGCAAGAGAAGCTACGAAAGAGGTGGATGGAGTACCAAGGACACAGCGACTGGGAGGGGATGTTAGACCCATTGGACGAGAATCTCCGAGCCGAGATTCTCCGGTACGGGCATTTCGTCGAGGCTGCGTATAAATCCTTCGAGTTTGATCCTTCATCTCCTTCCTTCGCCGCTTGTAAATACCCAAAGAACAGGCTCTTTGATGGCTGTGGATTTTCTAGTACAGGGTACAAGGTGACCAAACACCTTCGTGCAACCTCAGGCATCCAGCTACCTCGTTGGATCGAAAAAGCACCCAACTGGGTCGCCACAAAGTCCAGTTATATCGGCTACGTAGCCGTCTGTGACAACAAAGAAGAAATAAAACGACTTGGTCGGCGCGACGTGGTTATCGCTTTCCGAGGAACAACCACATGTTTAGAATGGCTCGAGAATTTGCGAGCCACCCTCACCCACCTTCCTTGTACCACCACCGAGATCGACGAAAGTGATGCCATGGTGGAAAGTGGGTTCTTGAGTTTATACACTTCTTCTACGCCGTCGTGTTTGAGCCTCCAACAGATGGTTCGCGAGGAGGTTCGCCGAATTATTCAATCCTATGGTGGCGACGGGGACGTGCCGCTCAGCTTAACCATCACCGGCCACAGCCTCGGGGCGGCGCTGGCGACACTTACGGCGTACGATATACAGACGACGTTCGACCGGCCTACGCCAATGGTGACGGTGATATCGTTCGGAGGGCCGCGGGTGGGTGACCGTAGCTTCAGGGAGAAGCTAGAGAGGCAAGGGACGAAGGTTTTACGTATAGTGAACTCAGAGGACGTGATCACGAAGGTGCCAGGGTTTGTATTTGATGACGTCGGAGAGACCATTTGTGCTGACGTGGCGATCGATGGGAATGTCAACGTGGCGGGGCTGCCGAGCTGGATACAGAAGCGAGCGGAGGATGCACAGTGGGTGTACGCGGAGGTCGGGAAGGAGCTCCGGTTAAGTAGCAGGGATTCTCCGTACCTCAGAAGTTTCAACGTTGCCACGTGTCACGAGCTCGACACCTATCTTCATCTTGTCGATGGTTTTGTTAGCTCTAGGTGTCCATTTCGAGCCACCGCAAAAAGATTCCTCCGCCGGTGAAACTACAGTTTTTCCTATATTTGTATTATATATTATATTATGTATATAATTTAGGAGTCAGGAGAGAGCTTTACCATACAAAAAAAGTGTGTGGTACCTCAGGCCTAACATTGAGGAAAACAGAATGTAAAAAGAAATAAAAGGAAGCAGATAAAAAGTTGTTGATTAATGTATGTGTGCAAGTAAATCATCTCATAGACATTCTTTGATGCGGGGGGAAAAAAGCAAAAAGTGACAATTTCAAGGGCAATAATTGGAGAGTATATAACCTGGCAATCGTCAGAGAATACCGTAAGCGTTATTGTTTTGCTTTTAAAACCAAAAAGTTTCATTTAGGTATAACTAAAACTAAAATAAAATGTTAGCTACATTTTCTTGTCCAAAAAATACACTAATGAATTAACCATATTATTTATTTATTTATAAAAAGTGATATTAATTAAAAATTATTTAAATAATATGCATTCATAATGTACCTTTTGTAAATATTACTATTATTATATAGAAACTTTAATTTTTCTGTGTATTGCAATTGCACCACACTAAAAAAAACTGTCTTTTAGTAGGTGTTAACTTGAGCAAATTTTTTGCAGTGCCAGTTCTAAGGAAAAAATAGCTAATGAAATAGATATCATTAATAATTGTTCAAAATTCAATAATAAATTATAGTACGTCAAAGTCTATACATAATTTATAGGGCTTATCTAGTTTCACAAGAGCAAAGGGATCTTTCCTCTTCCATTCCCATCCTCTTTCCCTTCGTTCTTTTTATAACCGTTATATTGACATTTCAACGGTTGATATTTTAATCCTTTCTCTAAAGTGATTATTAAGAATTTAAATTATAAAAAAATAACTAATAAAAATGAAAAATGTTAAAATTTAATCTTAATAGTTTAAAAATACACTAAAAAACTGAAATATATTTTATAAATAATTTTAAAAATATTAAAAATATGAAATGTTGAAATGTGGATATAATGTTTAAAATATAAGAGAATGTGAAGGGAAGATAAGAGACCCTCTCGTTTAACTTTTTTTTTTTTTAATAAATACATATATCTTTTTATTGGCAACAATTCTATTTGAGGTATGGTTAGGTACTAAATGTTGTCACCTTTATCCCAGTGATAATTCAAAACATGGGTTCTTCCACCACATTATTAGGGACTAACCTCTTCCGTTGTATATTCAGCCCCATTGGTATTTTTAAAGAGTGAAAAGCTAATTAAAAATATCATTTCAATATAATATCATTCAAAATAAAAACAAATATGTTGTGCGATTTAGGCTATAAAAATCTCGTTCAATGATTGATCGGCAACAAGGTTTGGCCATGCAAACTGAATCTTTTAAATAAGATAATTCCAATAAAAAAAATCCATAAATACCCAAAAAGATATTTATGATTATCTGTTTTTTAATCATCTAAACCCATGTCAAAGAAAAGGTTGGTGGCACAGTCCACAGGTCATACATTAGCCATATTATTGAAATGACCTTGAAAAGGCACAACTTGTTTGGTTATGGTATATATAGTGAAATGAATAACGTGCTCCAATAAGAATATGAAACCTAATATCTTATTGACCAAAAACCATAACTCTTCTGATTTCCCAGCGCGCGCGCACACAGAGCACCGACCCTAAAGTGTAAAAATAAGAACACTTTCTGCTACAAGTAATCTCCTTCTTTCGCCTCTCTTTGTTATTCTACTAAGGCAACGCTTACCTAACTGTGCGCCGTCCATACCAAACCCCACACGGACGTCGATTTCGTGTGGAATTACTAGAATAACCTTGACTTTAATTTCTACTTTCTCCAAATGATCACCTTCGTGTTCTTCGCAATGGCCCCAAACTGACATGGGAGGCGGTGATCATGTTATTGATGATGAACTCGAAGAATGTGACTTTTTCATGTATATGTAAAAGATGCAAGATTATTTAGTCTTTTCATCTCACTTTTCTCATGACTTATTTAACCAAATTACAATTACAATGTAGCCCATGAGAAGAGTTATGTTTCTTGAATTACAAAAGATTAATAATACATTAATCTCCTTCAGTTTTAATTTCTTAAAATTTTTTATTGGAAAACGATACTATCAGTCTATCATTAGATAATAAAATAAAACAAGATTACATATCCAAAAGGAACATAATTTCTTTTTTTTTTCCTTGCTAAAATTATAGAGACCATAATTTTTTCTAAATCTACACTTCAATTCAAAGTTAAACACTGTTAAGAATATTTGGTTAAACACTTTTAATTATCTAATTTTATTATTTGAAAGTATGTTAAAAATTACTTATTAATTTGATGCCTTCAAAATATACTTTCCTCTCTCAATGTCTAATTTATGTAATTTTAAATAATTAATTATGTTATAATTTATAAAAAAATATTTGACTACATTATACTTTTAGTCCTTTAAGTTTAAGTGAAGTTTTATTTCAATTCTTTAACTTTTAAAATTGTGGTTTTAGTTCTTTTAAATTAACATTGTTAACTTCTCTAATAGAAAATGATGCGTTAGCAAATTTAAAATGCTGACATATTCAAATTTTAATTCTTTAATATAATTACTTTTTATATGAAGACATGTCAGCATTTTAATTTTGCTGGTTCAACATTTTTTGTTTGTGAAGTTAATAGTGTTAACTTAAAAGTACAAAAAACACATTTTTTTTAAAGTTAAAGGACTAAAATGGAACCTTAGTTAAACATAAAGGACCAAAAATATACTTTAACCAAAATATTTAATTAAATTTAATAAAATTTTAAGTAAAATAAAAATAAATTTTATCGACCAAGTAATACAAAAATAAATTTTATTGACCAATTTATTCATCTTTACATTCTAATTCTAATATTAAGGTATTTTTTTTTGTGTATTTAAATGTAAGAAATATTAATAACTAAGTAAGTATGTCTAAAGATGTATGCGTTAAAATTACTCTCTGGTAACCTAAATGATTTTTAAACTATGTTTATGTTAAAGAGTAGTATTTATTTTGATCCAAAGTATGTGATTTAATACCTAATTTTAGGGGGATAAAAATTCAATCATAAAAATAAGGGCAAGAGTGCCTCCATTTTCCTTCTCATCCACTTTTCCTCTATTCTCATTTTAATCATCTCGACTCTAAAATTAAAAGGTACATAACAAAATATTTTCTCCCTAATTATTGGACAAAGGTGTCTTCGCTTCCCTTCCCATCTACTTCCCCTCCACCTCTCATCTCAGTCATTTCTAACTGATAAAATTTTTGTTACGTAACTTTTAAATTTATGGGAGGTTTGCAGTCATTTATAATTTGTGAATATTATTTGTTATAAACTTTGTAATTACATAGATGTCAATTGTTAAAATTTTTTATGAGTGCTGACAAGTGACTATTATCTTTTCATTTCCTTCATTTGTTTTGTCCCAGAAGAAGGAATTAATGGTCTAAAATATAATACATCCTGCTTGCTGCATGTAACATTAATCAGTTGATTCTGACACTAATTAAATATTGATATTTTCTATTTGTCATTGTGGCTCTTTTTAGCTTTGATTTATGTGTATGCATGTGATTTTTCTATCTGCACATTTGGTAACATTGATATTAATATAAAATATAATTTCTATGAAAGATCTTGCTGTTTGCAAGGTAAGAAGGTTTATATTCAATTGGACGGCTTCTACTATATATATATATATATATATATATATATATATATATATATATCTTTCATTTCAATATTTTTCACAATTTTTGTTGCCCTAATTCACTACACTTTAATAGGGTTTAAACTGTTAGAAAGATGAGTACAATCCCGATAAAAAATTTTATCTCTCATTTGCCCTGGCTATGTTGATAATAGTTTGATATATCTTTCTAAATATTCCCAACATTTCTTAATATAAGACCCAATTGACTTTTTAAAAAAGATTAAAGAAGCTAAATAAATTACTTAATCATAACATATATTGTGTATCATTATATTATAAATTAATTTATAAGTCTAACAAATTAGTTTGGAGGAAAATATTAAATATAAATACTTTAAAGTAATATTTATTTATTTTCGTTAATTTTTCTAAAAAAGTCAACTGGGTCTTATATTAAAAATTAAATGAATTAATTAAGGTCACATGTGTAACTTCTAACTAGGTTTTCCAAAAAAATTGCATAGCTGAGTGTCAAAAAGTTTTATAGCAAGTACTCGAGATTTGAAAGGATAGTTGATCACCCAAGAAAATGATGAATTTGGTGTTTTTCAAGGTTTTTAAAGTGTAAAAAAAGTTTGAAAGACAATAAATTGGCGTGATATAAAATAGACGACAAATAAAAACTGTAATACAAAATCAATTTTGGAGTGAGAAGAAATATTGAAAACACAATGCAAGGATTTATCTTGAATAGAGAATGAGGATTCAGGTTTGCTTGGCAAATTTTGTCACTCTTGGCAAATTTTTGTTTTTGCCACTTTTTGCAAATTTTGTTTGCTCTGCCACATGAAGAATTTTCTCGCTTCCTATGGAGAAGCTCCTTCTCCTATTGTGTTGTGTGTTCAGTTAAAGCCCCTCGTCGTCTCTATGTTAGTAGACAAAATTAACTTAATTAATTAAATTTTTATATTTTTTTATCTATATATGTGTTTTGTAAATTATTTGTGTATTGTACTTTGCGTTGCTGATTTTTGAAATTGTTAACATTTTATGCTATATTTTTATGTAATAAAATTTAATTTTGTAATTGATGACCCCCCGAGTTGAAGCTGAATTAATTTACATGTGAAGAGAGTAATTTTATGTTGGAACATACTATACTTGAGTTGATGACTACAAACCTATTACTATGCATGAAAATTAATAACTACAAAATACAATTATAAATTATAAAATAAAATGATTCCTACTACTCCTCTGGTTCTTAATATAAAACATATTTGGGGAGTTTATTTTGGTATTACATATAAGAAATGATTTTCATATTTGTCAATTTTTTCCCAATTTACCCTTATTGATGCTCCCCATAATAATTAAGAAGGAGAGGGAATGTGGGAATTAAGGAAGATGACTATGAGATATTTTAGAAATTACATATTATATTAACTAACCCAACTAATTTTTTTTAATTGAATCAAATTAGATAAATATATCTTATATTAAAATATAGTGAAAATATTAATTTAAAAGTTGTCAATGTAAACAATAAAACCATTACACTGACGTGGAGTTGCTGAAACAATGAAAAAGATTATAGGGGCCTTGGGGTGCACAATCAACGATGGGCCTATCAATATCGGGGCTGACATGGTAGCAATAATAACAAAGCTATAGATCTAACTACAGTTTCACAGACTTGCTAACAACAGCATTGTATCAAAAAAGAAAAAAAAAAAAAACAACAACTACAGCATTACCTCATAAGACCAAGCGTGCTTGGTGTTATTAGACCTAGTAAATCATAAAGTGGGCAAATTGAATTCGAATACTACCTTGTTAAAAAAGAACTCTTGGGCAGAATCATCCTAGTTATAAAACTTTGATCCAGATTAATTGATTACTTAAATACCTAATAACAGAATTTAAAAAAAAGCGTCAGACACCAAAAGGTCTAAAGGGTTATTAAGAAAATACCACATGCGACCTTTCGTTCCATTTACCACTTTTGTAGTGGTTTGTGTGGTCCACTACTAAATTTTGGTAATAGATTTCCTAAAACTACTACGTACCAAGTTTGTTACCATTCTTGAACCTTCATATTTAATTACAATTATAGTAGTGATTTGCCATAATCTCAACTAATTAATTTTTGTGGTTTCGTCTAACCAGCTGCAATAACAAAATTTAGTGATAGTTACTTCCAAATTGCTACTAATGAGTTGCTATGAGCCCCTTTTACGTACTGTGAACCCTGTAAGTTTATTATGCTTTAGTGGTCCCTTGATGTTGAGCATGTTTTTTTATAGTGGTTTTTAGCATGTTGGCAAGTTATTCTGGATGCATGGTATGATGGTTGTGGAGTCTTAGTCATGAATTTTGGCTAGATTTTGATATGGATTCAATGTTTGACGTTTTTATAATTGGGTGTCATTACATTTTAGAAAGCTTGACCCTAGAGGATCAAATTTTGATTGATATGGTTTTAGATTCGGGTTAAGGTTCATGTTGGGGGATGCTTTGGCATTTGAAATTTGTTGGAGTTACTTTTGGTAAGCTTTTGAAGGTTTTGGTTGATTTTGGGTTGGCTTGAGAATGCTTTCACTACATAAAAAAAAAAAAAAGGATTTTCAGTGGCGATATTTGGCGACGAATTTTAGTGTTGCCGTTGAAAGTTAAACTTTCGGCAGCGACAAAAGTATCGTTGCCGAAAGTGTGTTTCAGTGGCCACTTTAATGTCGCCACTGAAAGTCTTGTTTGAAATTTTTTAAAATTTTATTTTTTTTAAACACTTTTAGCAGCGACTATCAAAAGTGGCGACATTGTGTTGTTGCCGCTGAAAGGGTGTTTCAGTGGCGACCTTAGTGTTGCCGCTGAAAATCTTGTTTAAAATTTTTCAAAATTTTATTTTTTTTAAAACACTTTTAGTGGCGACTATCAAAAGTCGCCACTGAAACTCACATTTTCAGTGGCGACAACTAAAGTCGCCGTTGAAAGTCAATTTCAGATTTTTTTATTAATATTTTTAAAAAATAATATTTATAAAATTAAAATACTAATTATTAATATTATATTTAATATTTTCTACTAAAATAATATTTAATATATTATAATTTTATTTTATTTAAAAATAATATATATGTTATTAATAATATATTTATAATTTTATATTAAAAATAATATTTATAATATTAAATTATTATTTATTAAGTAATTTTAATTAAAAAATTGTTTAATTTAAATATATAATTTTTTTTCATTTTTATTAATTTTTTCATTATTTTTAATAATATTATATTTAATTAATAATTAATTATATGTATGTATGTTTATATATATGATAAGATTATATATATAATAATATGTAATAATATGATATAGGTTCATTTCGGTGCAATTAGCAAAGACTCGGGCGCGAAGGCATTGGCTCCCTGAGGTCGTGGGTTCGAGCTGAAGGAGAGTCACTTGGAGGAATTATGAGGAGGGGACACGTGGCAGCAAAGGGAGAAGACACGTGGCATTTGTAAATTAAATTTTTTTAAGATAATTTTTTGAATTTTTTTTAAAAAAATTGACACATTCAGCGGTGACAAAAGTCGCCGCTGAAAGTCACCTTCAGCGGCGACAAATGTCGCCACTGAAACTACACTTTTGGCGGCGACAGAAAAGTCACCTTCAAATTGTCGCCGCTAAAACTTTCAGCAACGGTCGCAACAGCGGCGACTTTTTGTGATCGCTGAAAGTCTTTTTTTTTTTTTTGTAGTATTTCCTTTTTTAGTTTCAATATATAAATAGTTTGAATTTTTTTTAATATTCAAATTTTGGTGACATTGGTGTTTGGTGTCCATCATTGTCATATGAAATTGGTTTGAGATATGATTTGGATTGATATTATTGTTAGGTCATATATAATATGCATATAGGTCTATAGGCTTTTATGAATCACTCAAATTTAAGGTCCATCTATAACCGGAGTTATATATATGTATATATATGGTCTTCAGAATTTCGTCATTAGAAGTTATTTTGCTCTATTTCTATGTATAGGCCTAATTTTGCCACGACAATTGGCCTCTTGGGTGTTGTGAAAGTGGAATATGATAAGAAAGCAACTTTGTCAAAGCAAAGGTCGATCTACGACAATTTTTTGATCTCCACGAATATTTCAGGTTCTTGTTATCTCCAATATTATTTCAGTTGAGCTTTCTCTAACTGTTTTTTCTCCCATATGCTTATGTGACTGAGTCTAATTCCAGTATTGTTGAGCCTAATTGAAGGTACTTCTATCAAAGACCTTTTTTGTATTCACACTTGGACACCAACTTAAGACCCTGTGTTTAAGCAGCTGAAGCCTCCTGTTGGTATTTCTTTTAACTTTCTAAGAATTGGTAATTATCTCATCCGGTCTTTAATATAAGGTATATTTACCTAATTTTTATTAGATTATAACAGTTAGTTAATATGACATAGATTTTCTAAAACACCATAGTCATATTCCTTGATTCTCTCATTCCCTCTCCTTCTTGATTATTGTTGAGGGAGTGCCAATAGAGGTAAACTAGGAAAATATTGACAAATATAAAAAATATGTCTTATATGTAGGATTAAGATCAACTTTCCAAATAATTCTTATATTAACAAGCGGAGGGAGTATAAGTTTAACTTTGGAATCTATGTTTGTAGGTGCTTTGAGGGTTAAGTTTGGTTTGAATGTCAACCCTTCAAACAAAGTGTTCAGTTAGGATTAACAAATAATCCCTCCTTGCCTTAGCCTTTCTCTTATATATAGGGAGTTATGAAAAGAATAACCACACAAAATTATGAACTTTGATTTCCACTCATTGTGCCTATCTAGGTAGCACTAGGAGAGATGGTGACACAAAAGAAAAAGTGATGTGATACATACATACATACGCAAGGGTGAATAAATTCTAATATCATCAATTCGATAGTTTACTAAAGTAAATTTATATAATTGTATTTAAAAACAATAAAAAAAATTATAAGGCATCTTACTTCTATTTTTTTTCACGTATAATGATATCTCGAATTCTAAGTGGATAAATTCTAATATCATCAATTCGATGACGTACGTGAACTTAATTCTCTTGCTTTTGTCAATAGACATTTGCATGAATTTAATTGATATATTTATAGATTATTCCATTAATGAATATACTAATTACTATATGTATTATATTATAAGGTAAACTTATCATGAACAGTACCGGTTAGAATCATATCCACACGTAAGATGTTGCATGATGATATAGTTTTACATATTTTTCTTGTTTTCAAGTCTTTTTCAAAGTCAAGATCTTGGATATCCCACTATAGGACCTCGTCCTTTAGAAAGTCATATATATGAAAGTATACTATATATATATGTATATATATATGTATTATTCAAACATTGTGTCTGTGATGTAACTATCCACTTATAAACAATAGTAATATTGTTTTGGGTGGGGGACGAGGGGCCCTCTATTTTCGCTATTTTCTAAATGTAATACAGATTATTTATATTTTTAATTCGATCTCATAAATTATATATAATTAAAGAATTAGTTACATTATTTATTACTTGGCACTTTTTATTAAGTTTATTTTTGATATTGATAACAATGTTAATATTAATATTATTTTAATTATAAAAACTTCCGATATTATTTTTCAATATAGAAGATGCGGGCATTAGTGGAAAAATGACTTTTTAGACAAGTTAAAAAAAGACTTTTTAGACTAGTTGTGAATTAAATCTTGTTTCAGCCGGTTTAAAAAGTTTGTTACTTTTTAACAACCGGTCTAAAAAGAATGATTTTTAATACCTGTTGTATCTACAAACAGTCTTAAAAAGTCTTTTTTAGACCGATTATATTTTTTAAAAAGTTCAATTTTTTTAAAACGATATAAAAAAGATTTCTTAAGACCGGTTGTAGATACAACAGGTCTTAAAAAGTTCCATTTTCTTTACAAAATGATCCTCTTACAAATTAACTCTACCCATCAAGCCATTTTAACAATATCCCGGATTCCACAAAAGCAACAACATAGATTTCATAGAAGCAGTGACCATAGCAAGATACAAAAGCAACAACACACAATCAGAAACAACATAGATTCAATTTCAAGCCATTTCCACATAAGCAACAACACACAATTAGAAGCAATGACAACAACATTACTAAACCCCAGATTTCACAGAAGCAACAACAATAAAAATCATTAAAAATCAACACAATGCAGCACACAATTAGAAGCAATAATTTCATTTGTCAACGATTATCATCATTCTTCCTACCCACATTCTCAGCAACAATATCAACACATTATCATTGAGCATTTTAAAATACAATTTGAGTCTACCAAGATAACAATGACCCATAATTTAACAATGACAGCAGCAAAATCTCAACTTCGTGCACTTTCTATTCTAAAACTTCTAAAGAAAAGCATAGGGAAGACAAATTCCTCAGTATGTATAGAAAATTCCTCAGTTTTATAGAAAAACAGAGGGAAGGAAAAATACAGAGGTCAATCCCTCAAATCCCATGCCTATATCAACATTAGAGCTATGTCACCTATATCCTAGAAATTGTACTACACAGAGACATAAACCCAGTTAGATATGAAAACCACAACACTTTATAATTGCACACAGCATGTAATTGCATTGAAATGGAATTGCACACAGCAACATAGTAATCCAGCACACAGCATGTAATTGCAATTACAAAAACACTTTATAATTCATACAGCAAAAGCAGTATGAGAACAATGTAACATTGGATTCAAAAACTCACTATTTTTGTAAGAGCTCATGGATAAATTCAGCACAACATTTGCGGATGAAATTAATATGTTCTTCAGGAAAGGGATCGGATCAGAAAGATCAAACATCTGTAACACCAAAGCCAACAAAACATTAACTTGGTAACTTAAAAATAATAAAAGTAATACAAAAGTTCTGAAACATACATTTACCTCTTTAGTAAAATCAGTCATGCCTAGAGTGAGAATATTGTAAATATGTCTCAAAACATAAAAACCACATAAGTTGGACCCCTATGGTTGCCTATGGCTCTGAAAAAGAACATGATATCATTAAAATAAGTATAAAAACATGGCTTATTGAATATATTTATAAAACAAACCAATATGTACTAACATTTGGCATGATCCATGGAGAGTCTTTTATGTCACGAGCATGCTTACCACAAGCAGCGTGTAAGAATGTCGGCATAGCCCTGTCATCAAAATCACAAAGGTTAATTAGTTTATGCAAATTCCATAAACTTTCCACACAAAAGGTAATATGCAAGGAAAATTACGAGTTCATGGTCTTTTACAAATCATTTCTTGGTTTGAAGTGGAGGGAGCATAAGAGGATGACAGTGTAACTACTCTTGGATAGAAGAATCAATTGCCAATGCTCACTAAAAAAAGAGAAGAATATTAAGCAAACAAAAAGCATTATATATATATATATATTATAAAATATAAATATGTTTCTTACCCATGTACATATGAAGCCAAGAAACACTCAGTTGCGGTTTCACTAAGCCTCTTTGATAAGTATGAATGTCTGATAGCATCAGTGATCCCTTTCTCTTGAATTTGAACTGGGCATTAGAACCCAAATTTTTTGCTATTGCTAGAGGAGACCAACCTACGATTCATGTACCTACAATAATGCAAGCATATAAATTAAAGGTAAACGGGGAAATTTTTAAAATATTTACTTCGAATTGAAGAAGATACTTGCATTAAGAATAGTTGGACAATCACAACCGTAAGATTTTGTCTAGGACCTACCAGGAATATTAGATCATCCCTCTCAAGAAAGCATGTCACCCCTGACTTGCCAACAACTGAATCCATAGGCCGATCTCTTGTTTGAAAGGATGTATCATATGCTATCAGAATCACTTGTATGATATTCAATGGAGGCTGTGAAACTTCTTGAGTGAAGGGAGCTAGACTTAGTGGGGCTTTGATCGAGGTTTCCTCAGCTAGAATAGAAACAAGGTTCTTCGGCCACATGACCCAGGATATCGCTCACAATCTTGAAATCATCAGAAGGGATAGGGACAAGTGTATCTGCAATGATCACCTCTTTAACTGACACTCTGACTTGATCATCTTTCATTTGTTGGTGGTAGACAGTTGATCCCAGGTTATGCAACTAGCCATCTCAGAGGATCCTAGACAAAAATGTCATAAGACTCATCAATTTCTCGTGCAGGACCCTCTGATGACTGCCCTATATTACAATAACTCCCTTTAGTGCTCTGCTTATTAGGAGCAAGGGATTGTGCTTAGGGAGCACTGATATCTTGTCTTGAGCTCATAAATACCAACATTTCCTCTTTCATCTTGCTCAATCGGGTTTCTAATAGTGTATCAAATGATGCTTCTTCCTCAGCCCTTGCTTTCGCTTTTGCAGTGGCCAACATATACTCCAATTCCTCCCTAGTCACGGTGCTTGAGGAATGGCGTAAGGGGGCTCCAAAGTAATCACTTATGCCTACCCCTCCTCCAACTCCCCTGACATGACCTAGATGCTCATGTTTGCCGGTAGCAACAATCAAGATATCATTCCTGCCCTCGGACCTAAAAGATCCCTCG
Source organism: Inga leiocalycina (assembly GCA_963242795.1). NCBI lineage: Eukaryota > Viridiplantae > Streptophyta > Magnoliopsida > Fabales > Fabaceae > Inga > Inga leiocalycina. Next base: position 27,408,922 of record OY725328.1, read on the forward strand.
GCTTATTTTTTTCTAAGTTCCTTCTATAAGATAATACAAAATAACAAACATCAGTAATGAAATATGTTTCTTATGTATTTACACAAAAATATTTTTACAAAAAAATATCAAAATATATTTACACAAAAATATCAAAATATATTAATTATCGGGATGAGGTATACAAATAGTATACCTCATCATATTCCGCCACTTCTCTTGGAAGAGGCATACAAATAGTATTACTACGACCTATATATATTATCGGGATGAGGTAAAAATCCGTCCTAAAAGTATTCACGAAATCTCTATGTTACCTTAAAAGTTTTTTTGGTCTTAATGTCGCCCTTGAGTTAATCGATGTTAAATTTGATTATCTTGTTTGACTTAATATCCCACATGGCACTCTTACTTGGCACCCAATAATCTAACTTAGTCACCTCATTATTAGAACATGTTAAATTACCTAAATACCCTTTTCTGATAATTCTTTCTCCTCCATATCAATGGACTATCTTCCCCCTCCACAGGGGCTTCCTCTCCTGCATCACTCTCTCTCCCCCACCCCCTAAATGGCTGCTTCCTCTTCGCCATCGCTGGCATTACGCTATCTACCCCCTAGAGACGCCTTCCTCTCCTTTGTCGCCAGGATTGCCCTCTCTTTCCCTTACAGACGCCTTCCTCTTCACCATCACCGGCATCACTCTCTCTTCCCCTTCTACGTGCCTTCCTCTACGTCATCGACAACATCCCTCTCTCTTCCTCTTCCACCTTTCTCTACAATTAGATCTCCCTCCTCGACCAAAATCTCCAACTCTTAAGACAACCCAACACTGCATTATCGCCTTTTTTTGCTGCTCGTCAACTACCTATCTGAGTTGGTTGAGTTGGACTTCTCGATAATGGGCTATAGAAGTAATTTTTTGAATCTCTCTTTTCCATTATTGAAACCCTTCTCCTCCTTTTTATTATACCCATTTGCTTCATGCAAATAGTATTACTACAAAAATGCTATATTTTACATTTTTTTGCCATATTTAACTGTCAAATAACTAGTACTCCCTCCGGTCCTAAATATAGGACATAGTTTGTAGTGCAAATTGCACTAAAAATTATGTCCTATATTTAGGATTGGAGGTAGTATTATATTTGATGATTAAACAATAATTAAAATCAAAGCTTCAATTAATAAGGTTACAGAGTTGGCCGAGGATGTTACTACATTTAGAGCTATTAAACTCAATTAAGATCACATCAATGTGGTGGTATAGGACATTCAACACTTGATTAAGGAATTTCTTTCTTTTATTGTTTTAATTGTCACTCTTCTAGCTTTCTAGATAAGCTTAATTTATTGTCTTTTAGTTTGTTTTCTTGAAATTCACTATAAAACTTGTTAATGTTATTAATATTATTTTGTCCTTTGTAAAAAAAGGGTTGGGCTAGCCCGTGATAGGGCAGGACCTAGAAGGGCTAGCTCTTTAAAGACCACATGTCATAAAGAAGGTTGCTTTTAAATTGACAAATTAAAAAGACCTTTTTAACACAAGTTCTTCAATTAGTGTAGAAAGTGCAAGACATTCTACACCGTTTATTGAACTGATGCAAAACTAATTCTACAACAATTGAATCGATATATTACGTAACTTTTAGAATTAAAGTACATTATTCAGCAATACTTTCAAGTATTTCTTATGTGTCTAGTGTTTTGAAGTATTTTGTATTCATCTAACACCCTAAATATTTTTTAGATGTGTCTATCACCCTAAAATATTATAAAGAGCAATTTTAACCTCGCCATTAAATCTTAAAAGGTTTTTAATTGAAGACCATCCAACACCCTAAACTATTTTTTCATATCAACTTTAGGGTGTTGGACACACATGAAAAAATGTTTTAAGGTACTAGATGAACAATAAAATATTTTAGGGTATTGGTTGCACCTAGAAAAATATTTAAAGGCGTTGGAAAAACCATAAAATATTTTAGGATAATGGACCTTTTGGAGGAAATAATTTAGAGAGTTGGATGTGTTAGATCCCATATGTTTTAATGATAACAAAGATTGGATTAATGTTACAAAAGGTTTTGATAATAAACAAAAATGTTTGAACAAAGTAACTAAGCTTTCCGTGGCAAGCAGAACCATTACTTGAGTAGCTACTCAAGTAATGAAGAAGAATTGAAAGACAGAGAACAGGGAAAAGAATCACTGGCAGATTTTTGAAGGCATTACTTGGATAAGCCCTGAGGTAATGATTCTTCATTACTTGAGAAATCACTCAAGTAATGTGTGAGAAATTATTCCAGAGAGCTTTGTGAAAATTTGGATGCCATTACTCAAGGGATCATTCGAGTAATAGGAAAAGTTTTTGAAGCATTACTCGAAAGATCACTCGAGTAATAAAAGAAGAAATCATCCAGTAGATCTCGACCAAGAAATGACTGACACTACTCGAGGGATTACTCGAGTAACCAGATATGAAAAAGGTACATTACTGGAGGGAACACTCGAGTAAGGTGAAATGAAAAAATTGAATTACTCGAGGGATTACTTGAGTAATTAGGTAAGCAAAGAAGCAGGTACTCTCGACCAAGATTTGGATGACATTACTTGAGGGATTACTCGAGGAATCAAAAAATAATTTGAAACTTTACTTGAGGGATCACTCGAGTAACCAGAGAAAAAAAGAGAGACTTATGAGGGAATACTCGAGTAACCAAGTATGCAAAAGTTTTTGTGAAGAAAATTACTCGATAGGGTACATGAGTAATCTTATAAGACAACGTTGACTTACTCTCTGGCTTATTTTGAAAGATATTACTCGAGGGGTTACTTGAGTAATGGTGATAGTTTACTTGAGTAACCACTCAAGTAATCATAACCAGAATTGTGTTTTTAAATTTTTTTTTATCTATTGTTCATTAATTTGTTATCTATAAGACTAATCTTTCATTATATTAGTTTCCTAAGTATATTTGCAAAGAAACAATGAAGAGATCATGCATTGAGGGAAAAGTCAAGCATATCATTCTTAGTGCTCTGTTTCTTATATTCACTCTTTGTATTTTAGTGATTATATCTGTAGGAGAGATTTTCATTACAAACTCAATATTTGTTATTGAGACAACTTAAGGTTGTGGAACCTTAAGTTGGGGATTTGATTACAACGTATAAGGGGGAGCGAGTGTCCAGTAAAGGAACTTGCTGTGTACTGAGGTTCCAAGAACCCAGTAAAACTTGGAAGATATAGTGAAACTCTCAAAGAAGCTCTGAGGACTGGACATAGGTCAAAGTGGTTGTGGCCGAACCAGTATAACTCCCGGTATACACTTCGATGATATTTCTCTAACGAATTTTCTAATATTTAATAAATAGGTCAAAGTGGTTGTAGTTATCCAATTCACTCCCCTTCTTAGGTAAAACACTTGTACTAATAGGATGCACATTAACCCTAATATTTAGATAGTAAAGAAATCAAACTCCAAAGCTTTCTTTATATTTTCAACCGGTATAGAGCACCTTTTTTGCATCATATTAGTATGTATCCTAGTAACTCCAACAAAATTTTACCTGTCGAATTCATCCCCTTTTCTTCCTTCTGTTTCTCAACAACTTTGTTCCTCCTCTCTTTTTTTTATTCTTTCTTTTGAGCAATCATGTATATATTATTTCTATAAATGTAATGCATGTCATATAAAAACTTTAATCATGTGATATTATTAACTGAAAATAATTGAATAAGGATAGGACAACAAAAAGCAAAGACAGTACATGTTGTTTCATGGCACACAAACCAGCTTCCTTTTGCTGTGTACTGAGGTGCTAAGAACCCATTGAATCTTGGAAGATATAGTAAAACTCTCCGAGAAGCTCTGAGGACTAGACATAGGTCAAAGTGGTTGTAGCCGAACCAGTAGAACTCCTGTATACACTTTGGTGATATTTCTCATAGCTCTTAACTGCTTTAAATTTCCAATCAATTTTTATATACACAAGAAATTTTCTGATATCACCCAATTCACCCCTTCTTTTATGAAACGCTTGTACTAACATTTGGTATCAGAGTGCAGGTCTTCTTGTTCAGGTATAACAACCTAAGAAGTATCCAATGGCAACCATGGGTGAAGGAATTCTTCCCAACGAAACCTCTATCACTAGACCATCAAGTTTTAATGGCAAACACTTCTCTTTATTGAAAGCTAAGTTCATAGTATTCGTAATGGCTACAGAATACGGACTATGGGACATGATTGAGAGTATAAACTATAAGCCTGAGAAAATTGTAGATTCATAGAAGGTTCCTAAGACACTAGCTGAATATGATGAGAATGACAAGAAAGTCATCACACTCAACAGTAAGGCAATTCTAATGATTCAAAGTGCCTTGAGTCAAAATGAGTACTTCAGGATCTGTATACATTCAACAACTAAAGAAATAAGGGAAGCTCTGGAAATAGCTCACGAAGGAACTTCGAGAATAAAAGAAAATCGAATCAGTACTCTAGTTACTGAATTTGATTTACTTTGAATGAAATCAGGTGAGTCAATAGCTTTATTCAAACGTAGACATACTCATCTTGTTAATCAAATTGTAGCACTTAGGAAAGTCTATGATCAACATACCCAAGTAAGAAAGATACTGAACATACTTTCAAAAGAATGGGAGGCCAAAGTCACTGTGATGAGGAAGCAAAAGGCGTATCAATGTGATCAGTTGCTTCTTTATTTGGAAGTCTCTCTAAATATGAAAGCAAATTAAAGTTCAAACAAGAACTAGAAGATATTGGAGAAAAGAAGAAGAAAGGTCTTGCACTAAAAGTGAAAGAAGAAACCCAAGAAGATGATGAAGAAATGGGTCTGATAATAAAACAATTCAAAAAGTTTTACAAGAAAAGCCAAGGATTCAAAAACTTTCAGAAAGGAGGAACAAGCAGTAAAGAACACATCATCTGCTATGAATGTGGAAAGCCGAGACATATCAAATCAAAATGTCAAGAATTGGCTCAGAAAAATAAAGAAAAGAGAAAAGGAAAGTTCTATAATAAGAAGAAAGCCTTTGTATATGCCATATGGGGAGATAGTTCATCAGCTGAAGAGAGCGATGATGAAGAAATAGCTAATATCTGTTTGGTTGCACAAGAAGAGTAAGAAGAAGAGGTAACTGATTCTGATCCTATATATGATGAATTACTTTATGAATATAATGCTTTATATTCTAAATTCATCAAGGTATTTAAAGAATTAGTTATTTTCAAAAAGAAAAACAAAAATCTTGAAGAACAACTCAAAGATGTTTTACAAAAAAGATTGTGAAAATTGTTCTTCTTTGAAAGAGAAAAACATTGATCTCATGAGAACTCTTGAAAAATTCACCAAAGGAAGTGAGATGTTAAATGTAATTTTAAAATCTTAACGATTTATAAATGACCAATCTAGTATTGGATATGATCCAAAATTATATAAAAGGAAAGGAAGAAAGAAAGCGGAGGTAAGACGTATTTGAGTTATTTTCAGCATTATGTACATACATCAAATCCTTTCGCATATTGCAATTACTATAATAGAAAGGGTCATTATACTTCATCATGTATACATAAAAAGAAAGGAAAGATAGGACCCTATAGATGGGTACCTAAAGGTTCACATATTCAAAAAATAATCTGTACTAACTCAAAAGGACCCAAAAAAATGTGGGTACCTAAGACTTAATCGTATTTGATTGCAGATATGTTTTAAAGCATCCAAAAACAATAAGTGGTATATAGACAGTGGATACTCCAGACATATGACCATTGATTTCAAAAGTTCTACTGCGATACAACCTAAAGAAGGTGTAAAGGTAAAATTTGGAGGAAATCAATTCGGAAAGATAGCAGGAATTGGTGAAATAAAAAATGATAAAGGCATACAAGTCAAAGACGTATATTACATTGAAAGATTGTGCCATAATTTGCTGAGCGTAAGTCAAAGTACGGATAAAGACAATTGGGTAATATTTGACTTAGAGGAATGTCTAATTGTAAACAAGAAAGACTTACAATTAGACAAGAAGAATATCAAGGCAAAGCTTAGAGCAAAAAGGGAAGGTAACTGTTATACTCTTGATATTAGTAAAAATGATTCTGAAAACTATTTTTTACGTAACACTGATGAAATTTGGCTATGACATAAGAGATTAGCTCATGTCAATATGCTTCAACTAGACAAGTTACTTAAAAAGGATTTAGTCATTGGATTACCCAAAGTAAATTTCAAAAATGATTTGATTTGTGACACATGTCAAAAGGGTAAATAAACTAAATCATCCTTTAAATTGAAAAATGTGATCACAATCAACAGACCATTTCAATTATTACACATGGATTTAGTTGGACTAGTAAGAGTTAAAAGTCTTGGTGGCAACTTATATTCATTGGTTGTTGTTGATAATTTCTCTAGATTTATATGGACTTTTTTCTGTCATCGAAGGATAAAGCCTTTTGGAGAATTTATTGTTTTTGCCAAGAAAGTGTAAAATGAGAAAGGTATGTCTATTACAGGTATCAGGATAGATCACGGTGGAGAATTAGAAATCAAGCCTTTGAAGAATATTGTGATACTAATGGCATTGATCACAATTTCTCCGCTCCAAGGACACCTCAACAAAATAAAGTCATGGAATGAAAGAACAGAGTACTAACTGAAATAGCTAGAGCAATACTGGATGAAAAGAATGTGTCTTAAGTTTTCTAGGCCAATGCAATAAGCATAACATGCTATATTTCAAACAGAGCCTACATCAGAACAAAACTTGGAACGATACCATACGAACTATATAAAGGAAGGAACCAAACCTCACTCATCTACATATCTTCAGTTGTAAGTGTTTCATTCAAAATAATGATAAAGATAACCTAGGAAAATTTTGATTCTAAAACTAATGAAGGAATATTCCTAGGATATTCTAATCGGAGCAAAGCATACAAAGTTTTCAATAAACGAACAAGTGTTGTTGAAGAATTATTTCATATTGTTTTCGATGAGTTTGAATCCTCTAACAAAACTATTGACGATAAGTAGGAAGTTGTTTTAAATCAAGAGAATGGTCAACCTAATCCTAATTTTTTCATCCTAGAAGTTCAAACCAGGGAAGAAGATCAGTCACTAGGACAACCTAGAGCCTTGAAATACAATAAAAGTCATAGGAGATGTGAATGAATGAGTCAAAACTAGGAATAAAATTTTCAATAAAGTTAGTTTTTCTGCCTTTATTTATGAGATTAAACCTTCTAACATTGACGAAGCCCTATAGACAATGATTGGGTAATAGCAATGCAAGAAGAACTAAACCAATTTGAAAGAAATCAAGTTTGGGATTTGGTACCCTGACCTAAGGATCATCCGATCATTAGTACTAAATAGGTATTCAAGAACAAACTTGATGAATCTACAATCATTGTAAGAAACTAGGCAAGATTGGTGGCCAAAGGCTATAATCAAGAGGAGGGAATTGATTATGAGGAAACGTATGCTCCAATAACTAGATTGGAAGCTATAAGAGTATTCTATAGCCTTTGCATGTATCAAGGGATTCAAATTGTATCAAATGGATGTAAAGAGTGTATTCCCAAATGGCTACATTATGGAAGAAGTGTATGTAGATCAACCTCCAGGTTTTAAAGATGTGACTAAACCTGACCATGATTTCAAACTAAGAAAAGCTTTATACGGTTTAAAACAACTTATAGAGTATGGCATAAAAGACTTAGTAAATTTCTTATCGATCAAGATTTTGTACAAGGAAAAGTTGATACAACACTTTTTATAAAATGACAATGAGATGATATTTTAATTGTACAAATATATGTTGATGATATAGTTTTTGGTGCTGTTAATGAAACACTGTGCAAGGAATTTTTTGAGATAATACTGGGGGAGTTTGAGATGTCAATGATGGGAGAATTAAATTTCTTTCTCGGTTTACAAATCAAACAAAGAAAGAATGGAGTTTTGATATTTCAAACAAAGTATTTGAAAGAGCTATTGAAGAAATATGGAATAGTTAAAGCAAATGGAATGGACACGCCTATGAGCTCAACTACGTTGCTTGATGCTGACATCAAGGGAAAAGATTACAACATCACAAGATATAGAGGAATGATTTGATCATTACTCTATCTTACTGCAAGCAGACCTAACATCCAATTCAGTGTTAGTATGTGTGTAAGATATCAATCAGCACCAAAGGAGTCACATGCTGAAACCGTTAAACATATCTTTTGATATCTTGCAGACACGATAGAATTAGGTCTCTGGTATCCTAAAGGAAGAAGTGAATATCTAGTTGCATACTCAAACTCTGATCATGGAGGATACAAGACAGACAGAAAGAGTACCCGTAGATAAAGCCAATTTCTTGGAGGTTCACTCATGTCATGGTTTGGCAAGAAAAGAAATACAGTGTCTCTTTCATCAACAGAAGCTGAGTATATTGCAGCATCAAGTTGTTGTGCACAAGTGTTATGGTTGAAGCAACAATTATAAGATCTTGGTATTTATCTAAAGGAAATACCAATATATTGTGACAGCACTAGTACAATAAGCTTGGCAAAGAATCCAATTCAACAATCCAGAACCAACTATATTGATGTTAGACATTATTTTATCAGAGATCATGTCCAAAAGAAAGATGTCAAAGTGATATTCATTCCAACTCATCTTCAACTAGCTGATATCTTTATAAAACCTCTTGCAAAAGATCAATTCTTATATATTAGAAGAGAATTGGGAATGGTAAATCCTAATGAATTGTAAGTTATTTAGTGTTTACAAAATGTTAGATGATGTTATTTGTTGATGTTTTGATGATCACTAACTTAAGCATCAGAGTTTCTAGCAATTTGTTTTAGAGGATCTTGATATTTTGTTTTGGGGTATGAAAAACAAAGGTTAACAGAGTACTATATCACTGAGGGGACAATTTCAAGTAGCCAATATTACCCGAGTGATAATTAGAAGTGATGATAAACATTACTCGAGTAACCACTCGAGTAATGACCTGGAAAATATGACAGTGAAGCGTTAATTCAAAAGGAAATAGCATAGTGGTTGGAAATGAACAATTAGGAAATGAGGGGACAGATTACTTGAGGGAGTCCTTGAGTAAACTATGGAAATTACTCGAGTAAGGCCTCGAGTAATAATAAGTGTAGATAAAGAATCAATCAAATTTGCATTCAAATGCCTTAAAGTGCCATCAAATGATCAAGGGAATATATATGGGTAATTACAATATTACTTATGACAGGTATGCGTTTTAATTGAATTAATTTAAGTTTTTAAAATGTCTTGACTCGAGGGACCCTCAAGTAAAGCCCAAGATCACTTGAGGGAGCCCTCAAGTAATATCAGGCAACAGGTGTATATACTATGTGTCTCATCATTTTCATAAAATTACGTCAAGTGATTCTCCAAGTAACCTTCCAGAAAAAAATTTTCACAGACTCTTCTTCATTCTATTTTTAACAAAACCCATTGAAAATCTCTGAGAAAAACTTCTTCAAATCACTCAAAATCTTTAGCCCTAACCTTCGACATTTGCAAGAAAGTTTCCTGAAAATCTTCTCCTCTTCAATCAAGATGGTTAGAATTAAAACTACCCTTCCTGATACTCCTTCTGAATCTTCTAATCCTCAGTAATCACATGAATCTACTCCATCTCCTTTAGCCAAAAGACAAAAGCTCTCTCCTAGACTGAACCTGAAATCCATGCCGCAAGCCAAACTTAAGGTTAAAGGGGTTGTGATCAAGGAACCCATTGATACAAGAACTCAATCTAAGAAGCCTATTCCCCCTGGTAGAGGTAAAGGGACCAAAGCATCATCTCCACCTTCTTCTGATTCATCTGACACTCCCTCATTCTCTGAAAAGCCATCTAAAAAGTTCAAGTTTGACAGAAAACTTGCTCAAGCCGTGGCAAGTATACTAGATGAGGCTCACAAATCTAAAGGAAGGAAGAAAGACCAATCTTCAAAGGAATCAGAAGAAGAAGAAATAACATTTCCTCCAAAAGGTTTTAATGTGAAGAAATTAGACGAGTCTCAGAAATATAAGGAGCATTTCTCTAGAGAGTGTACAAAATGCACTATATAGATCTCAACCTACTCAAAGAGGTATTGAATTTGACCTCTCTCCTTATTTGACATTATACATGCCCTAATTGTCAATCAAGCTTCCATTTTGCACCAAAATAATTATGTATTTTTATTGTAATTTAGAGCCTGTTAATGATTCCCTTAGAAATTTTTTGGAAGAAGAAATGGTTTCTAAGGTTAGGGGCAAAATATCTTAATCTCACCTTCAAAAATCAACATCTGGTTAGGAATAGAGGATCCTCCTGAAGATAACTATCCTAATCTTGAACCAAACTAGTTGTTCTCTGTTCTAAGGCCTGGTGAGATAGTGGGACCCCTTAATTTCAACCCAAGTAATATGTGTGATCTTCACAGAGTCCTATGGTATTTCTACTCTAGAGCCATAGTGAATAAATCAAATAACTTCACACATTTCATTGAGAGAGATTATAGAAAATTTGCCTCACTTATCCTCCAGGAGAAAAAGGACTTGGGTCAGTACATATTTAAGGAGATTAAGAGATATAGATTCGAGGGAAAAATGACTAACCCCATACCTTATCCTTGGGTTATTTCATTATTTATCCAAAAGAACAAGGTTTGGTACTTGGAGAGGGATGAACCTATTGAGATACTAACTCCTATGGGTAGAAACCAAATTAGGAAGTTGCATATTGCACTACCCCTAAAGAAACCACTTGAGTCAAGTCCTAAAAAGAAGAAGACTGAGATTACAACTAGTCGATTGGAAGAGACACAGTCTTCTACTCCTGCCTCTACTGCTTTTCCTTCATTTTGTTGGTGCCATATTACAAACATTTTTGGAAAATATCTTGAAGGGTTTTCATGTTGACATTGCAAATACTAATGCTGAATTGATAACCCATTTGAATGTGAAGATGGTAGAACTTGTAGAGCGTATGGATAAGAGGCATAAGGAGATGTTGGTAGAACAGCGGGCCCAGGGTGAGCTTCGAGGATCACTCCATGCCAGACTTGATGCTATGGCTTCTAGCCCCTCTACTCCTAGTCCTTCTATGCCTTATTTTATTCCTGAGCCAGTATCACCTTCTGAGCCTGGACCTTCTTCTATCCCTCTTCCTACTTTTCCTATCACCATGCCTAGAAACCTCCTATTCTCTATGCCTAACCCAGAAACATATGAGACCATTCACATCACCATTGATGATTCAGTCCCTCCGGTCCAACCAGTTCAACTTGAGCCAGTGCCTATACCTATTGCTTCACTTGCAAGCACTGAGTAGGTAATTGTTTCTTCCAGTGAGCATCAGTCACCTGCTGGTACAAAGGAGGTAGAGGTTACCTCTCTAATTCCATTTCCACAAAATCCTCTACAAATACTTCCAGTGAATCTCCCTGAACCTGAATCATCATCTTCAGAATCTTCTAGTTTAAGTGATTCACATGGCTTTGGATTTACTCCTCTTCCAGTCACCCCACTTTTTGCAGCCTATCTATCTAGTCCTAGTCCTTCTCTCGATTGAATCCCATATTGTGATGAAGACAAAAAGGGGGAGAAGAACTTGGGTGATTTTGTGAAAAATGATGTGATTTTGTAAAAGAATGCATAGGGATATGGGTGTATAGGGTTTAAGGGAGCTTTATTAGTTTATGTTTTAAGTTTGATTATGTTGGTATCATGAACTCATTCTGTAGTTTAAATTTGAAGTCATTTATCAGTTGTGGACTAATGAGTTTTTGATTGTGTATGAAAGATGAATGAATAAAGAATTAGAACATACCTTCAAAGTTATGAGTTTTTGATTTTAACATAATTAAAATTGGATTAAAAAAGAATTCAAATACTAAATTTCTCAAAATCATTAGATTTGGATTCAAAATGATCTTCCCAAAGTCATTTCAAAAGAGTTTTTCAGGTTTAAATTGAACAAAAGATTCCATATGAAAAGTTATCAAGAAGCATATAATTGAAAACTCAATTTCAAAAACTTCTCTCAAAATCACCAAGTTTGTCATTATCAAAAAGGAGGAGAATGTTAGATCCCATATGTTTTGATGATAACAAAGATTGGATTAATGTTACAAGAGGTTTTGATAATAAACAAAAAGGTTTGAACAAAGCAATTAAGCTTTTCGTGGCAGGCAGAACTATTACTTGAGTAGCTACTCAAGTAATGAAGAAGAAATGAAAGACAGAGAACAGAGAAAAACATTACTTGCAGATTTTTGAAGGCATTACTCGAGTAAGCCCTTAGGTAACGATCCTTCATTACTCGAGGAATCACTCGAGTAATGTGTGAGAAATTGTTCCAGAGAGCTCTATCAAAATTTGGATGCCATTACTTGAGAGATCACTCAAGTAATAGGAAACGTTTTTGAAGCATTACTCGAAAGATCACTCAGGTAATCAGAGAATAAATCATCCAGTAGCTCTTGGCCAAGAAATGACTAACATTACTTTATGGATTACTCAAGTAACTAGATATGAAAAAGGTACATTACTCGAGGGAATACTCGAGTAAGTTGACATGAAAAGATTGAATTACTTGAGGGATTACTTGAGTAATCAGGTAAGCAAAGAAAGCAGGTACTCTCGACCAAGATTTGGATGACATTATTCGAGGGATTACTTGAGTAATTAGAAAAGAATTTGAAACTCTACTCGAGGGATCACTCGAGTAACCAGAGAAGAAAAGAGAGACTTACTGGAGGGATCACTCGAGTAACCAAGTTAGCAAAAGCTTTTGTGAAGTAAATTACTCAATGGAGTACCTGAGTAATCTGGTTAGACAATGTTAACTTACTCTCTGGTTTATTTTGAAAGATATTACTCGAGGGGTTACTCGAGTAATGGTGATGGTTTACTCGAGTAACCCCTTGAGTAATCATAACCATAATTTCGTTTTTAAATTGTTTTTGATCTGTTGTTCATTAATTTGTTATCTATAAGACTAATCTTTCATTGTATTAGTTTCCAATGTATATTTGTAGAGAAACAATGAAGAGATCATGCATTGAGAGAGAAGTCAAACGTATTGTCTGCAACGTCCGAAATGCTCACCTACCGCAAATGGCTAGTTTTCAAATTCGAAGAACGGTCAAATGAAGCTGCATGACTCTAACAGACATGTTTGAAATGCTTCCAACGGACATTACAATTTACTTATATATATGGAGAATTCAACAAAGAACAAAACACAATGACAGGGAACATACGAACATACAACGATCAATATAATCTTAGTGCTCTGTTTCTTATATTCACTCTTTGTACTTCAGTGATTATATCAGTGAGAGAGATTTTCATTACAAAATTAATATTTGTTATTGAGACAACTTAAGGTTGTGGAACTTTAAGTTGGGGATTTGATTACAATGTGTAAGGGGGAGTGAGTGTCCAGTGAATGAACTTACTGTGTACTGAGGTGCCAAGAACCCATTAAATCTTGGAAGATATAGTGAAACTCTCAGAGAAGCTCTGAGGACTGTACATAGGTCAAAGTGGTTGTGGCCGAACCAGTATAACTCCCGGTATACACTTCGATGATATTTCTCCTAGCTCTTAACTGCTTTAAATTTCTAGTCAAATTTTATATACACAACGAATTTTCTGTTATCATCCAATTCACTCTCCCTCTTGGATAAAACGCTTGTACTAATAGGATGCACATTAACCCTAATATTTAAATAGTAAGGAAATCAAACTCCAAAGCTTTCTTTATATTTTCAACCGGTATAGAGCACCTTTTTTGCATCATATTAGTAGGTATCCTAGTAAGTCCAACAAAATTTTACCTGTCAAATTCATCCCCTTTTCTTCCTTCTGTTTCTCAACAACTTTGTTCCTCCTCTCTTTTTTTTTATTCTTTCTTTTGAGCAGTCATGTATATATTATTTCTATAAATGTAATGCATGTCATATAAAAAATTTAATCATGTGATATTATTAATTGAAAATAATTGAACAAGGATAGGACAACAAAAAGCAAAAACAGTACATGTTGTTTCATGGCGCACAAACCAGCTTCCTTTTGCAAAGACAACAATTCAAAGATGAGCTTATCTTGGTGTGGATTGTTGGAGATTATATCTTGGCCGGAAATTGAACATCGACCATAAGAATTAAAAATGCAAAAGTAATTAATGAGTCAAACATGATTTATTCAGATCAAACATATATATAGACAAACACAAATATGTGTGTGTGTGTGTGTGTGTGTGGTAGTGACACAATATATATATTTTCTTTGGTTTTGCCCCCTTCTTTTCCGGAGTCAAAAACTTTGAAAATTTCAGCATCTATCATTGCCGCCCGTCTAATATGGTCTTTATCTCATAGGCTCCACCAGCCGTCGAATTTATTATTGCGTCTTATTATATAATTAAAAATTATAGACACACATATCATCCATCCACACTCTCATTGTTTTTAAGTCACTTTCAAAAATGTTTCATTAAATGAATAAAAAAACGTAAGACTCATTAACTTCGTATTAAACTTTAATAAGTTTTCAAATTATTCCTATCAAATATACATATGTTGCCTCTATTTTAATAACATGCCACATTTAATATGGGGTAAATGGGTAAACTTACAAGAAAGAACTTATGCATAAATGAATTATAGAGGTTGTGGAAAAAGTTGGAGTAATTATTTATTTCCCTTTCTTTTGTTAATTTCACTTATTAAGAGGGAATAGGAGGGAAAAATAATTATTAAGATACTACATGCGCCAAGTGTCATTATCATAAGACAAGGGAATTAAATAATATTGATTAAAATTGAGCACATGCTTAATTGGATTAAAATAATATTCCTTATACATATAGTTGACTTAATGTAATGAAGTCCAATTAGGGTCATAAAGGACCCTTAAATGGCGTAAGAGGGAAAGAAATTAGTTCAACGAGCAATTCCTTCCCCGCGCGTTGCGCTGGAAGCATCTTGCCCCACATCATTTCTAAACAATATTTGTTGTAGTCCTTCGAACATAATGTTTATTGTCTGGTAAGTTAATTTTTAACCTATCCATACTTCTAACTTTTGATAGTGCAATATATAATTGACCATGTATTAATACAAGCTTTAATAGACATATTCCTATATGCCCATCTACTTTTTAAAGATTTCATATCCATCTTATAAATTATGAATTTCTTATTAGGATTCTAAACTTTTTCTGAGATTGTGTCCTCCGTGCATTGTACAGAAAGCTTGTGCCTTTTGAAATGTTTTTTCCTTTATTAAATATTATGATAATCATATTATTTTTTTACATGTAACAACTTTGTTATAATAGAAAATTATCTGAACTACAAATGACTTATACTACATTATAATTACCAAACAAAGAATTCTCTTTCATAAAACTTCAAAAATGATACAACTCATTAGGATGATGCATAAAATTCCTAAATCTATCCTTGTATACATTATAAAACAATATTTGTATACTTTCTTGCCCTTATAAATTTGGGTTCATTTCATTTTAATTCAAATAAAAAACTCACAATTTCCACACCAAACAAATATCTCATAACTAAAGATATTCCATAAAATCATTACATCATAAGAACATAAACGTTCTACTTTTCCTTCAAAACTTATTATTCACTTAAAAACGGACTAGCATGATCGCGCGGGAGCAATTTATAACGGAAGAAATTTATCTTCATTGCAAAATGCTTAACCCAAAAAAGGAATACATAAGTGAGAAGACAACAAATTAAATAAAGGGCACACCAAACTTTGATTTTTATGTGAAATCAAACTTCACAAGCAACTAACCACTTCTCCTATAAATTATCAACACTGGGTAAAATCAAAGTTTAAGAATCAAAAAATAATCAAAATAAAATGAAGTAATTTGAAATATAACATTGGAAGCAGCTTATGGTGATTAGGAACCCATCATAAAGAAAAATGTTCCATACTTCAAGATTGTGATCAATGAAATAAAACTAAGAAACTACCCTTAGAAGTCAACATGTTGCAATGGAAGCATTAATATGAATTGAGTAGTTTGCATTGAATTTATGGGGAGAAAAGCCAAACGTCGAGCCATAATTTTCAAAATCAAGCAAACTCTGCCTAATTTTACTTGCATATGGCATTGGGCTCTCTGGCCCAAACAAAAAATTAGAATTAAATTAAGCAACATCAAGGAAGAATAAATTTAAACAGTACAAAAATGTTGAATCATTCACTCAAATTCTTGAAAATCTCCTTACAATCAACATTTGTTACAGCATCACCTTCTCCATGTGATTGCCCTTCTCTTTTGTTGATAGTGATGTTCTTCCTCACCAGATTCCTCTCCCACATTTAGTTTCTATTAAGAAATTGAATCATACTTGTTGAGTATCATCTGACTTACATTGAAATAGCAATCAAACAAATAATGCCACACACTCCAAAAACCAATAAAATACAATTAACGAAAAATGGGAAGTAAAAAAAATCAACTTTAAAATTAATGAATAGGCAGATGAAGCCATAATGCTTCCCTCATATTTTTGACCCCCAAGTACTGTTGTAGTAGCGACATAGCTAGTAAGCACAACCATCCTACAAATGCATATCAATCTTTACATAAATCAGCATCCAAGCAAAAATAAAATATCATTCTTATACAAAGAAAAAAAAATCAGATAAAGATGTTACCTTCAACTTGTTCCAAACTTTCAGCAGAGCATACTGTGTCACGGATAGTAGATTTTCCTTTTTGTCAAACAACTTTTTCTCAGCCCATGCTTCCTTTTAGCTTTCAAATAAAGTTGGTTGAACCCCTATAGTTCATCGTCATAATTAAACCTTTGCTCTCAGTCCATGCTTCCTTTTACCTTCAAAGCACTTTTTCTCGGTTCATATTTTCTGCCAAACGAATTTTTCTTTTTAACTTACATAATATCAGATACGTAATGTTTCCCTAAAAATGAAACTTGTAAGGCAACCTTCTAATCACACTATGCAGCAACCAAAGGTCATGCATCTTGCAGTTGAAAAAGGAACCTGATTATCACAGTTTGCAACAAATACAAGTCATTAATTAGTGAGAAATATGTTAATGCATTGGATACACCACCATTATGCAGATTCTATCACAAGGATTGCCATTTTAATTTTCAACTAACATCCATAACAAAACAGGCTGGTTTGCATGAGACTGTTGGCAGACTTCTATCACTGATAAGAGTACACAACCAAATTTGTTTCCTTATGGAGTTTGAGCATTTCATATTATATATTTGGTTTCACATTACCAAAACAAAATAAATATCAAGCAATTCACATAAGATAAAGATTTACCCATAATAACCACCCAAATTTTGAAAATTTTGTGTGTACTATCAAGGTTCAATGCTAATATATCAGTAGAATATGATGCACTCAGAGTTGCCTTTTTGAAAAGAGTGGGATAATTTTTGTATCACCAATTGCAGATAATTCCAATAAGAATTAAAAACTTTTCAAAACAGACTCATATGTGTGAAAGAGGATTGCATACATTCATAAATAAATGACAGATATTTTTATACAAGTAACCAGATAAATTTGGTTTCAGGAAAAATTTGGTTTTGACTTTTTTCAGTCTAAGGGCCCAGCTTAGGTAGCATGAGGATGTTGACAAAAATAAACCTTACCTTTTCTGAGCAATTGTCAAAAAGTTAGGACCTATTTTCCTTTTACCTTCAAAGCACTTTTTCTCGGTCCATATTTTCTGTCAAAACAATTTTTCTTTTTAGCTTTCATAATGTCATATACGTAATGTTTCCTCCCATCTTGCAGTTGAAAAAGGCACCTAATTATCATAGTCTGCAACAAATACAAGTCATTAGTGAGAAATATGCTAATGCATTGGATGCATTGGATACTTGGATCAAATGAGATTGTAAGAAGCATAATAAATTTAAGGGAAATGCTTGAGCAGATGAATATTTCACTCATAGGGGTAATACTCAAGATTGATCAGCACTGAAGAACTATAAGGTTCTGTCATTTGTTGCCCTGTGAATTTTAAATCACAGGTGTTAAA
Source organism: Inga leiocalycina (assembly GCA_963242795.1). Classification (NCBI taxonomy): domain Eukaryota; kingdom Viridiplantae; phylum Streptophyta; class Magnoliopsida; order Fabales; family Fabaceae; genus Inga; species Inga leiocalycina. The sequence continues at coordinate 27,427,034 of OY725328.1, forward strand.
ATTATAAAATTTTAAATTGAAACATCAAATTTTGAACGATCTGGAATTCTTATGACCAATCAAGACATTTGTAGTTTTACTCCTGTGATTTCTTATTTAGTTTTACTCCTATAATCTTTTACGCCCTTTTGATAAGTAGCAGTAGATGAAGAATAAAACCACATACATAAACGCCTATCAATCTTACAGGGACTAAAAAGTCAGCTGGGAAATTTACATGAAAGCTGCATACATTGGGTCTTCATTAAACTTTTTGTCCGTTCAATGAAAGAGAAACCTAGAATAGGCAAAGGGACTTCATCATTATCTGTACACCAGTTACATTAAAGCACGAAAGAAGCAAAATAGTGTAGGAAAACGTATCTTGATGGATCTAATCAATATCACCAAGTCCCAGAATTTCTATAATTATGCATGCCATTAGCCACAACTCAAAAGTGAATCTGAAAACTTCCAAATGAAAATCAAAATGTACAGGACAAGTCACATCAAAAAAGTCATTTGGTCAACACACATGAAGGGTGCATTCATGAGGTTTTAGCCTATGTTTGTAGAACCTAGCCAGAAGAAACATTGAAAATTGATGATGAATCTTTTTATTGATGTACCATTCTCAAAACGATTTGCTAAGTATGATGCAACATTGTTGATATCTCCCGGAGCAGATGATCTTATTTCCTGTTTGAATTGAATACTTTTATGTAGATCACTGAGGACCATAGATGGCTGAGTATGCTTGGCATGACCATAATCTAGCATTATGGACAAAGTGTCAATATTTCCAAAACATATATTCATTACTACATTCATATGAAACAGTGAAATAGATGCTTACCACTTTGATACATGTGAATGAAGTGAATCTGATACATGTTGTTCTAGGTGCAAGCTTGGAGTTGCATCATTTGAAGGGCATGAACTCATTGCAACTTATGTAGGATATTTTTGTCTCCACCTAATGTCTATTTATGTTGTTGACCAGTTATACTTTTCAAATCTTTTAGCCTTCTACTCATCCTAAAGCTAAAACGTTCATCTGCAGAAATCCATTTTCATGCTTGTTCTTTTTTGTCTCATGTATTTCTTGTTTGTTTCCCATACTAAAATAGTTAATCTTCGTTATTGTCAAGACATCTGGAACTAAGAAAGTTGAATCTAAACCTAACAAAAACTTGATAGAATTAAAAATCTTGAAACAACTGATACAAAATCACCATTGCAAATTTTTTGCCTCTTCAAATAAAAAGGCGATGAACACACTTAATTGAAGGCAACTACAAATGAAACAATGATACTTTTGAGGTGGGTAGAAAGAGTAGAAAAATAATAAAGGCGATGAATTAAAGGAGAAAACAATTAAAACCCAGGGAGTTTATATAAGATCCATTCCACATGATAAACAGAAATGAAACAATTAGGATTTGTGCAAAGAACCCTGGATGTTCAAGGCAAATAATAAAGAAAAGGTAAGTCTACAATGTTTATCCCTTCCATGACAGTATATATATATATATATATTATATAACTGTGCGTGTATAAGATAGGCAGAATATGGACCAGAGGCTGACACAATGAACACCCTCTTAACCTTAAAGTGAAATAAACATTAGCTTAATCATAGCTATTGTTTTTTACCTGGAAAAAATAGCTCAAAGAAAATAACCATTAGACAGCATTCCCCCCCTAAAGACAGCAGTTGAATGGAAAGAAAAGGGCGAGATATTTGAACAACTTCAATGGCATCCCTTTGAAGGCCGCATCCTCTAATGAGAAGGCCAATCACTGGTTTAATTCCTGTCTAGTTTCCTTCCCTCTTATAAAGGGGAAAAAGAACTAATGAATCAGTAAGTGCACATCTCATAACTCAAGAGAAGCATATCTAACACAAAATTATCCCTACAACAAAGGCACGATGGTTTGCACTAAACACAAGTGCTAAAGATAGCTAATGGAATGATATATCAGACCAACATATGCTAAACAATTTGAAGAGGAAATTGTTTGAATAAGAGTGGTTATTAAATATATAGGTTTAATATCAAAAAAGATACCACACAGAAATAGTTATGAAATATTTATAGTCTATTTTGTAGATGGTTTGAACCATTGTTAGTTCTGTCAGTATGAAAGGCACTCGTGGAATCAACTATTTCAAATGAGATTGTAAGAAGCATAATAAATTTAAGGGAAATGCTTGAGCAGATGAATATTTCACTCATAGGGGTAATACTCAAGATTCATCAGCACTGAAGAACTATAAGGTTCTGTCATTTGTTGCCCTGTGAATTTTAAATCACAGGTGTTAAAATTATAAAATTTTAAATTGAAACATCAAATTTTGAACGATCTGGAATTCTTATGACCAATCAAGACATTTGTAGTTTTACTCCTTTGATTTCTTATTTAGGTTTACTCCTATAATCTTTTACGCCCTTTTGATAAGTAGCAGTGGATGAAGAATAAAACCACATACATAAACGCCTATCAATCCTACAGGGACTAAAAAGCTGCAACTTGGAAATTTGACAATCTGCAAATATATAAATGCATATCACTTATTCTTCATCATTTACTACCAGTGGAACATTGCTAAAAAAATAAAATCAAACCCTAATCTACAAACCCATTAATCCAATCAAAACATCCATGAATAATCAAAGCAACAGTAGTGGATGAAGAATAAGAAAAAGGGTCTTTACCTGCATCCACTCCCTCCTCCTATGCTAAGATGATCATTCTGTTGCTTTGTGTTTCTTTGGAGGAGGCTTTCTTCAAAAGGATGGCTTGCTTTGCCAAGATCAACGATGAGGAAGCCTCACTATCACATCCTCTTCTCTGCCTCCTCACCGTCCTCACTTCCAATGCCGAATGAAGAAGAAGAGTGGGAAAGGCAAACGTGCCGATTGAAAAAGAGAATGGGAAGGGATGAGGAGATTTTGTGAAGCCCAAAGAATAAAGAGAAGAGAGGTAGAAGGGTTTAGTACTAAATGAAGATAAAGAGATATTTCTATCTTCTTTCTTCGTCGGCGGAAGGAAAACGGAGCAGAGGCTATCCTTCTACTCTTCGCCGATGGTAGTTCTTTCTATCTTCGCTCCGTTCTCATCTCCATGACTTATAAAAGTATAACGGATTCATCAGTGAATATGAAGGAGACAAACAGATAGACATTGAAGAGGAAGAAGAAATCGATGGAGAAGAGAGGGTGTGGGGAGAGAATTGAGGGACGGAACTGAAGAAAATTGATACGAAGGCAGGATATCTGTAAGGAATGGGATTTAAAATTCAAAATTCAAATTGAGGACTGACAGGGCACGTGAAATTCACTGATGCTATGTGAGATAGATTGATTGACATGTAAGTAAGATCTGATCCATTCATTGCTTGTGAACAGTAAAAGTGGGTGGGAGAGAAAATCTAAGCCATTCATTTCTTATGAACAGTGTTGGTGGTGGAGGAGTATTTATATATATATTGATGCTAATGGAAGATTAGGGCCAATGTTTTAAAAGCCAGACCGGAAGTCGAGCCGGAATGGTCAACGGGTCATGGTTCAACCGGTTGGAACGGTCGAGCCATTCGGTCAGACTGGTGACGTAATAATAAAATTTAAAAATAATATATATTATATATTACAATTAATCTTCAATCCAATTTCATATGAAGTTAATAAAGTAACAAAATATCATTTAAGGAAGACCATTAAATCAACTATCAACCTAACAAAATGTATTAACAATAATGATTTCATAACTTGTCAAATATTGGTGGCTCTTGATTGATCCAAGCATGAGTTTCTTGAAAAATATTAGACCATACCACTATAGTCTTATTTATAACTTTTTTTTTACAAAAAAAAAATTGGTCCTATTTATCAGTCTAGTTTTAGTGTAATAAATGAGATTATGATAATTTTACCCCTATTTATTGTACAAATGAAGAAATAATTTAAAGATAGATGGAGAAGAAAGAGTTGAAAAGTACCCATTCATAAATGAGGGCATAGTCATAAATTTACCCCATAATAATTAAGTTAACTACCTTTCTTTAGTATATGAAATTTAGTTAAAATGAACTTATAAATACGACTAGAGTGGTAAATGTCATCAACATCTTGAAGAAATGACCTAAAATTAAGACCTTCAATTCAATCTCAATGCTTATAATTTCATCCTTAACTTGAGGATAAACCTCATTGCCTTTTTCTTCAAAAGCATTTTTATAAAATAGTTTGCAACAAACTAAATTATTAAAATTAGTAACATATAATATACTTGGCAAAAAAAATAGTGACATATAATATTAATAAAATAAAATAACATATCCAAAATTTATATGCCATTTTTTAAATTTTTTTTCAGCATCAAATATAAAAAAACTGTAGAAAAAAAAATTCCTGCTTTTTTATTGGACCGGACGGTTTTTGAAAAACCGGTCCGGTTTCCGGGTCAATAGCGGTTGACGGCTCAAAACTGGCTAAACGACGATCCAAAACGGTTCCTTAAGAAAAATGGCTCAATGCATAAATCCGGCCCGCTTCAATGACCGATCGACGGTCTAACCGGTCCGACCGCCCGGTCTAGTCCGGTTCTCTAAACAGTGGTTAGGACTCAATTAACAAAGGATAAACCCAGGTACAAGCCTTGTCATAAAAATAAATCAAAAGAAAAGATGATGAGATATTATGAAGACACCTCATCTTCATCTTTCTCATTCCATTTTTCACGCCAAGCATAGAGAAAGAGAGAGAGAGAGAGAGAAGAGTCTTAAGAAACTTGGATAAGAGGGGAGCAAGAGGGCAAAAATCCAAAGGTAAGACTTGTAGATCATGTGATTTTGCCTTCCAACTTGTGTAATCTCTTCTCTAATCTCTTGTTCTTCATAGAAAACCTTGTGTAGCAAACAAAATCTCAAGGTTGAGAGAGAAAGGGAGGACGATTTTAGAGAGAGAAAGTCCAAGAATTAAAGGTAACCTCAAAAACTTCAAATTATTTGGTATGTTGTTGTTGTTGTTGTTCTTAGCTTGGTTTGTGGATTGTTTGTTGATTTTGTAAATTTGGAAAGTGGAAACCCTAAAGGGTTATGCTGCCCAAATTTCCACAAATCATGCCTAGTATGTGTTTAAATGGATTAACAAGTGGTTAGGAATGAAAAAAAGCAAGCTTTAGGTGTTGAAACTAAAAAACACATTTTCCCCTTTCATGTGTGTATGTTTTGGCCAGTTGGAGTTAGGGGGATTAAGGCTGGAATTTCATAAATCTGATGGTTTCATTGTGTACAGGAGGGAAAATTGTGTTGGATTGATGTTGATCACTTTATGAGAAAAGCCTTAGAAAGTGAAATTACGAAAATACTCCTAAAACCCTAAATAGGGTCTGTCAAGGGTAAAACTTTCATTTGGCAGTGATTTTATGAAAAATGAGGTCTAAAATGGATTTTCCAAGCAAAACTATGTATGAATAGCTCAGGTCAAAATTTCTGAAAAAATATAGTCGAATCGGGTACGGAGGGACTTAGACTGAGTCCCAAGGAGCATTTTAGTAAGTTTGCAGAATTGGACTAATATAACCAACAAAAAAACTTTGGAAAAGTCTAGAGTGGTACATGAATGAGTATTAACCTAATTCTTTTACATTTGGAATTTTAAGACCAGATTGATAGCCTAAGCCGTCATAACGAAATTCAAGGGACATTTTTTGAACAAAAGGGGTTTAAGGTAGTAACTCTATCTCTCATACACTACTGAATGTTGATATGTTTTATGCTGCTATATTCTGTGATATGAACATGGTGCCTGGGGCACATTACATAGCTATGATTTGGGACCCAGTTGAGGTACACAGACAAGTAAGGCATCTAAACAGTCATTTGGCCCTGAGCATTATACGCACACATGATACAGTATGGATTTTAATTTTTTATTATACAATGCATTGCATATTTAATTTTCACATTTTATATGATTGATTGTATCTTACTACTAAGATTCGTTTGAATCTCACCCTTTTTCAAATAAATAAATTTTCCAGCAGAAGGTAGTGGCTCCAAGGGCAAGATTGCAAATACAGGCAGTTGAGGTGTACGGATCCCGAGATCGAAGCCGTTGGTTATATTTTGTCTAATTTTAATATTTTGGATATTTTGGATAAATTGTATATATTCTTTCAAACCCTGCGGGGATACTCATGTATGTAAATAAGTACTTAATGTCAGTATGCTTCCGCTATTTTTGTATGTCCTACAGAACTTTGCGCTCGTTACTCTGTATATATCTGAATGTCAAGGGGTTTGACAAATATATTCTTTATTGATATATTAATTAAGATTATGGATAATACATTAAAGGTTATTCACAAAGAACCGTTAAGTATTCTTTAATCTAAAAAGGCGGCATTATGAAAATATCAAATATAAGGAGATGGGATTCTGAAAAAAGTTTATTTTAGGCAACTCTTCCAATTCATTCTTAAACATTTTTTATCTTCACTAATAAGTCTCTTGTCAACACTTGTTTACATTTTGATATTCACAGAGTAATAAAGTCATAGTTTCACAGGCATACAAAAAAGTAGAAGTATACTGATAAAAGTATTTAGTTACAGATAGAAATCACCTGTGCAGAGTTTGATAATATTTACATATTTATACAGAATTGTCCAAAAATAAACTACATATAACCACTAGCTCTATCTTGGAATCTGCACCATCATTTCTCTATGTCTACCAACTTGCCTTTGGATCTGCTTGTTCCTACCGGCACATTATCATTTTTGAAAAGGGTGAGATTCTAAGGAATCTCGGCAGTAACATACAATCAAGTATATACAATGCGAGAATTAAATATGCAATGCACCATATAATGTAAAATGAAAATTCATAACATATCAAGTGTGTACACAAAACTCAGGGCGAAATCGCTATTTGGATCCCCTATGTGTACCTCAGCTGGGCCCCTAACCACAGCTAGGTAATGTACCCCAGGCATACCTCAGCTTGGTACCTAACCATAGCTAAGTAACATACCTTAGGCACCGTGTTCATATAACAAAATATAGTAACATACCGTATATCAACAATCACATAGTGTATGAGAGATTATAGTAACTACCTTGACCCTTTTTAGCGTTGAAACTCATGCCTCATAATGTGTGCCAACAACTGGACTCTCAACTTAGTCCTAAAATGTCAAATGTACAATATGGTCTTAGTGGTTATAAGAGTCTATGGCGAAAACTTACCAAAATGCCCCGAGGACCAGGGCAGGCCTTTTGTTGTACCCGGTCCAACCGTACTTTTTTTGAAATTCTAACCTGGGTTATTCTGACATATTTTCACCCAAAGAATCCATTTCCAACCTCAGAATTACTAAATACACTGCCAAAAGACCAGAATGCCCTTGACAGCCCTTATTTCAAAGGCTCAAGGGTGTTTTGGTAATTATGCTTTTTAAGGCTTTTTTGAAAGTGTTCAACTGTAACCTTACCTAATTTTCCTTTATGAATACAATGGAATCATCAGATTATCAAAAATCCAGCTCTAACCCCTTGGTATTAACCTGACCGAAACTGATCGGTTCTCGAGGAAAAGTTGGGGTTTTTGAATTTCAACTCCATAGACTTGCTCCATTCTACTCCCAACCACTTTATTAACTATTTAATTACGTTATAACCACCATTCAAACTCAATTTGGGCAGTATAACGTTTAGGATACAACTTTTCTCAAATTTAGAATTAGAGTCAATCCGACAGAAATTCACCGATTAAATTAACCATAGTAGCTAGAATAACCAAAAATTATAGTTTAGGAAGTCACCTTAGCTTCTGTCTAGCTTTTCCTCTTCTTGGCCGAAAACCCTAGCCTCTTAACTTCAAAATTTGTGCTTCAAACACTTTAACCCATGTAAAAGAGAAGCTTAGAGGAAGGACTACGCAGGTTAGGAGCTAAATCTTCGAAGAAATCAAGCTTACCTGGCGAAATGGCTCCTCCTTCTCTCTCTAAAATTTTGCAGCTCTCTTTCTCTCTTTGAAGGCTATAGGCATCAGTTTTGTGGAGAAGAAAGATGATAAATTGTGTTTTATAATATCCCATAATTACATAATTAGTTTTTTAGCCAAAATTTCAATTATTTGACTTTTAAGGCATAATTTCCTAACTTCATGTAACATGAGGCCTTGACTCCAATTAACATGCAACTAATATTTTCCTCTCTTGTTACATGTATTAGCACCCCAAGGGTCCCTCCTTTTGGTCCCAAGTTAGCTTCATAACTTGTTTCAGGTTACATGTACACTTAAGTCACAATTTGGTCAAGGTTGCAAATATACTCTAATTTTCCATAAATTCATATTTATTTGACCAGAATACGCCAAATATATTTTTCCCCTTTATTCTCCTTAATTAATTGAAATTTACTTCAATTAATTGGAAAATAATTAATTTGGTACATGTTTGGCAAATTTACAAGTTTACCATTTCATTTCTCTTCATTTTTGGATTTTTGGCAAATTCTTTGTCCAAACTATGAAAATCATAACTAAATTTGTAGATATTGTATTAGAGTAATTCTAAAGGCTATAGAACCCTTATTAAGTCTAGTTTCAAGGAAAAATATATGTCTTTACCAATTGAAAGTACAAAATTCCCAGAATTAAATTCTTTAAATGTTGTTCCAGAAAATCAACGGTTTTTCTAGGCTAAATTCAAAAATTCATAACTCTTTGTATCTAGCTCTAATTGATTCATATGACCTATCAAATTAAATTTTAGGATGTCAACTTCCATTATGGAAATTTCCATAAATTGTTGTCATCATTTGGTCATCCAAAACCACATGACAAACTCACTACCTCGCAGACGATTTCACTGGAAGTACTATTCACCTTTCTATTTCCAATATTTAATTCCCATGGCTATGAATATTCACCATTTTATTGAATATCTTACATATTTACAATACACTCTTGGTGAATAAAATTTGGGGTGCTACATCTCATACTCTTCTTTCCATGGGTTTTGATTTGTCGCTGTGGATTCCGTCCTCCACTACTAATATGGAACTTCACTCTGCAGGTCTTTCGTCTCATGATTATTCCTTAGGTAAGCTTTTAATTTTTTTTTTCAATTATTGTTTTTGTTTCATTTTATTTTTTATAACTAGAGCTTACTACTTGTGGCTCAAGGTTACTGGATTATCTAGGAAGAAGAATCGCAGACAAAAAGCGATATCAAATTTTTAATGATGGCGGTTGGTTTGAAGATAAAACCACAAAAAAAAAAACATCGGAGAAAAATAAATAACACAAAAAAATGATGAGGTAAGATGTAGACTTTTTCATTATTGTTTTATTGCCGTGAAAATAATTCTGTTTACACTATATTATATAGAAAAGAATCAATATAATTTTTCTCCTAATTTTTAGCAGCTTGTTGAATCATGATCTACTTGAACATTCACCCTTACAAGCTCCTAAACTTTAGCAGGTCTGTTGAAATCATATTTGTTGATTCGGATATGAGATTTGATTAAGTTTTAATATTTTTCAATTTTACTATATATATTATAATTTTCATATTTATATTATCTATTCGCAACTATGAGAACTCTAAAGTACTGACATGTGGTTGACAATCTACAACAAATGCATTGGAGAATATTGTAGAATATTTTTAATAAATTTTCTTTTAGAATTCAAAAAATTATAAGTTTATGTTCTAGAGTGTTTAAGTGATTAATTGTTTTTAAATTATATAATGTTTTATCTCTAATGTATTGAATTTTGAATACTATAAATAAAATTTTTAATTTAATATTATTATCTTGTTTTTATTAATGATTTTATTGTGTTTTATAAAATAAATATTAACAATAAAACTAAATAAAAATAATAATAATAAATAGATATATATAACAAGAAAAATAAAGCCAACTTATTATGGTTATTAACAAATAACCGTTATATATGCCCTCAACATATATTATAGTTCAAAACTGAATATAAATAGCACCCGCATATATGATGGTTTGGAACCGTAATATATCAACAATTATGTAATAGTGTTTGTTGCCTATTTAACTCTCACATGTAACATCCTAAATTTTATTCACCAATATGTCTTGTACTTAATTATAGCTGTTAATGAAATGGAATGGTGAATATTTATAGGAATTAAACACTGAAAATTTGAAAGGTGAACAATGCTGCCAGTGAAATTTTCTGTGAGGCATTAAGTTTGTCATGTGGTTTGGATGACCAAATGATGACAAAAAATTTTTAAACTTTACAGGATGAAAGTAGACATCCTATGCTTTAATTTGATAGATTATGGGAATTATTTGGAGCTATACACAAGAAGTTATGAATTTTTGAAGTTGGTCTAGTGAAACTAGCCAACATTCATGGCAACGTTCAAAACAAAAGTTCTGGCAAATGTGAGCTTCCAGTTGGCTAAAGGCTGTATTTTTTTCTTGAAACTAGACTCAATAAGGCTCATATAGCCTTTAGAATCACCCCAATTGAAGTTCTACAAATAAAGTTATGATTTGTCAAAGTTCGGACAAAAAATCTATTAGAATTGCCAATTATTGCGAATTTGTGAAAAAATAAAATGGCAATTGTGTAAATTGTAGACTTAAGTAAAAGTCCATATTTTCCCTAATTGGTGGATATTTGCTTGGGTATTAATCATGCTAAGTGTCACCAATCTAAAGCCAAGGGATTAAATTATAATTGTTAAAGTTTGAACAAATGTGTTAATACCACAAAATAATATATCTTGTACATGTGATTGGAAAAATTGGATGAAGCCCAAACTTGGTTTATGAAGGGCTCTTGGACATCATTTTATGGGCTAAAGGAAGAGAAGGGAATTGATTCAATTTCAATTGAAGGAAGAAGATAATGTCAAAGTACAAATTGTGTCATAAAATCCTATTTTGTGATAACATTAATCAAGGAAAATATGAAGATATTTTAAAACCCATGCTTTATCTTCTTGGTCCATTTTTACGCCTAGACACCAAAAGAGAAAGAGAATGCGTCATAAAATAACCCAAGTACAAGTTGTGTGTCATAAATCTTAATTCTGGAATAAACTTGATTAGGGGAAATAAGAGGATATTTATGAAGCCCATGCTTTATCTTTCTATCCTCATTTCCGTCCCCAGGAGCAAGAGAGAGAAAGATAAAGAGAAAGCTCAAGAGCTAGAGAGAAGGAGGAGCAAGAGGAAGCAAAATATCAAGGTAAGCCTTGTTGTTCTTGTGTTCAACCTTCCTTTCTTGCATAATAGCTTCCATAATCTCTTATTCTTCATGGAACCCATTGTATAACAAGATAATCTCAAGGTTAAGGAGAGAGAGGGAGGACGGTTCTGAGAGAAGAAGTCAAAGAAACCAAGGTAACTTCAAGAACTTCAATCTTTGTGGTAGTATATGGTTGTTGTTGATGTTCTTGTTTGACTTGTGGTTGGTGGGTTGATTTTGTAAATTTGGAAAGTGATAGCCCAAAGGGGTTATGCTGCACAAATTTCCTTAAATCTTGTTTAGTATGTGTTTAAAAGGTTTAACAAAGGATTAGGAGTAAAAAGGAGTAAGCTTTAGGTGTTGAAACACAAAGATGTATTTTTCCCTTGTTCCCTTCTATGTTTCGGCCAGGGCTGTTCAGAGGGGTAGGAGCTGGAATTTCATTAATTTGATGATTCAATTGTGCTCTAGAGGGAAAATTATGTAAGGTTGATGTTGAACACTTTTTAGAAAAGGCCTAGAAAGTAAAATTACAAAAATACCCCTAAAACCCTAAATAGGGGCTGTCAAGGGCAAAACTTTCATTTGGCAGTGATTTTATGGAAACTGAGGTCAAAAATAGATTTTACACACAAAACTGTGTAGGTATAGACTGAGTCAAAATTTCTAGAAATGTACGGTTGAACGGGGTAAAAAGGGGCCTAAACCGAGTCCCTCAAGGTATTTTGGTAATTTTTCAGCTTTGAACTAATATAACCAACAAAAACACTTTGGAAGAGTCTAAAGTGGTACATGAATAGGTATTAACCTAATTCTTGTACATTTGGAATTTTAAGATCGAATTGGTAGCCCGAGCAGTCGAAACGAAATTCAAGGAACAATTTTCGAGGAAAAGCGGTTTAAGGTAGTAACTCTATCTTTCATACATTATGTCAATGTTTATATGCTTTGTGTATGACATTTACTATAATATGTATGAAGCATAGTGCCTATGGGTAAACTGAACATGACTGAGCATAGTGCCTACGGGTACACTAGCATGCCCAGTTGGTGGCCTCGAGCCCAGCTGAGGTACGAGATGAGTAGGGGTTGCAACTGTGGTTGGCTCTGAATGTTTCCGACTGAAGTGGACTGAATGGTGTATTATTATAATATTGCTATATGTGGTACATGGCATATTTATTATTGCATTTTCTATGATCGATTGTCTGTTACTACTGAGATTCGTTTAAATCTCACCCTGTTTTTTTTTAAAGTTAAAATATTCCAGCGGAAGCTAGCGGCTCCAAGGGTAAAGCGGCAAATACTGCTGTAAGTTAAGAGAATAGAGCTGTTGGTGATTATTAATTTGTTTTGGATAGTTTTGGTCCAAGTTTGTATTTATATTTCAAACCCTTCGGGGAAAGCCTGTAATGTAATCAAGTACATTATATTAATATATCAGTATCTTACACTATTCCTGTGTTGCTCACCTAACTGCGCCTAAGGACTCTAAAAAATGCGGAAATAAGGTTATGGCGGTACATCACATGTTTTAAAGAAGCTACGAAAGCCATCGGATTTACTATTAAGACTCATTCCATCATATTTTCCATTTTATCTAAATTATTCCCTTCATTGTTTTATAAACATCCCAAAAAGATTAGTTATACCTTTATTTTTACGAATTTAGTTATAGAAAAATCATTTTCAAAACCTCCCTTTATAACCATGTTTTTAATAATTAGTTTAACTAAAGGGTTCAAGGATAAGAGAACAATCCTAAGGTTGATGCACTATATTGCATTATTTTTAGGTAAAATTTTGATTGGACCCTAAGGCGACTAATGTTTAGTACAAATCAACTTCTTCAACAGTTATTGAGCCTTATCTCTATATGAAAAAAGAAGCATTCAAGTTGAGAAAGATGAGATAAACACGATGTGATATCAGGAGCTGATCAAACATAATGAAGAAATATTGTGTTGAAACTCTAATTCATAGATTACTACATCAAAGCCCCGACATTCGTAGTGTCCTATACTCCAATGTTTAACATAATTCATATCTTGTAAAGAGAGAATTATTGCTTTAATATTATTTAAGTTGGAAAGGTTACTTATGGTAGTGAGACCTTAAGGGTGAATTCTTAGAAGTAGTAGGGGAGTGTTAGGTTCTTAAGTACCTGCATGTGAAAGCTTCAGGGGTTGAAGTTCTCAAGTACATGTGTGTTAAACTTGAGGGATTTAACTTCACAAATGCTAGTGGTAAACTTATAGGATGTGTTGATGCGCAAAAAGGCCACTGAATCTTTGGAAACATAGTGGGTTGAAAATTTTATAGGTGTATAGGGACTAAACAATGGTTTGTAGAGAGACTAAACCGAGATAAACTTCTTGTGCATTGTTTTTCTTCATCTTCATCTTCTCAATTCATACTTACTCTGGATGCGTTTCTAAGCTCAGTTGCGTTTGTTCAAGCCTTTGACCCAAGAAGGGGGTGAACTAGGTGATATTAAAGATTTTAAATTCACAGACAAACTTAATAAAGATAGTAAAGTTAGAAGAATGTCACTGAAAATCGACATAAGAGATTTATACTGGTTCAATCCAATCCACTTGACCTATGTCCAATCTTTAGAAGCCTTTTTGAGATCCACTGGGCTCTTAGTGTCTCGGTACAAGCAAGTTCCTTCTCAAGGAATACTCACTCCCCCTTATACTTTACAAAATGCCGACACTCAAGGTCCTACTACCTTCTGTAACTTTACCATTATAATATTCAATAAAAACTCTCTCACTAAGAGTAGATGAATAATCAATGAGTATCATAATTACATAGGAATAAAGCTCAAGGCTTAACAATGAATATAATAGTAAATACGTGCAAAGTGCTAATTGCTTCATCTTCAGTCCTCTTCTATTTACAGTGTGATGATAGTTGATGATTGTTGCTAATTTGAATATAGCTGTTGAGTGTGTGTCAAGTCATTTTTTTTTGTCTTTTAAATTAGCCATTGGAGACAAAGAAAATTTCAATTAGCTAAAGCTCGTAGAATTAAATGTATTTGACACCAAAGTGCTTTTTACTAATCTTGTGTTAATCCTTGATTAAGCACCTAAAACATGTTCAAGCATTGCCTTAGTAAAGTTTAGAATTAGTTAGAAGAAAGAGGAACATGTGTAGAATTGATTTGAATGAGTTTCAAGATTTCTAAGACACTGTTCTGTTTGAGTAACTGCATCACTCGGGTATTCTTCACCATGTTCATAAACTTAGTTTTGAAAACATGACATATTACTTCATGGCTTTACTATGGTGATGTGAAATTGCTAAGTATAAATAAGGTCACTTGAGTAGTCATGTTTGTTCTCAGTTCACGAGAAAACAAATCACCAGTTGACTCATTATAGTTTAGTAATAGTGATGCACTTCTTTCAAGTCACTCCAGTGATTACTCAAGTGATCTTTTTGTAAAACATTTTTCAAAAATACTGAGCATTGCCTGAGTCACTTTGGTCCTGTGCAAGTGATACACAATTGCTAGGGTCACTCAGTGATCTTTTCAAGCATAATTTTTAGAAAACTTTATCATTTGATAAAGCACTATGGTGTAGTGAAAGTGATGAGCATTTTGATACATTACTTGAGTAGTCATCTTGAGATTATTTTCCAGAAAAAATGATCACTGGATAGCTCACTGTGGTTAAGTGAAAGTTATGTGAATTTGTATGCATCACTCAAGTGGTCACTCTAGGGATCAACTTTGAAAATGTTTAGAAAAAATCTAAGTACCGGCTGACTCAGTATAGTTGATCGAAAGTAATGCAATTTGGAAAACATCACTCAAGTGATCCTTTTTGAAAGTATTCTTTCAAAAATAAGATCACTATCAAAATCACCATGATGCAATGGAAGTGTCAACACCTGTTTCCATTTTGATAATCGAAGAGTAATAATGACAGAATTCCATGGGCATACAGAAAGGTATAATTATATTGATAAAAATATTCATTTACAATCCCATCATTATTCATCAACGGGATACAGAAAATACAGTGGAAACTTAATATTTACAGAATTCTCCAAAATATCCAAACATAAACTAATTATAACCACACTCATGTCTATGCCTTTGCCCTTTGACCCACTGGTACCATCTAAGATGTTTATTTAAAAATAAGGTGAGATTCTGAAGAATCTCAGTAGAAACATGCTATCGTTCATAGAAAATGTGAAAAGTAAATATGATATGCATCATGTATGCACCAATTAATGAACAATATAAACACATCATCTACATGTATATATGAGTAGGGCCCAGCCCTACTGTTTTAAACTGGTTGAGTTCTCATCAACTCTAGTGTAAGTGCCTCTGCACTATTGGCCCCTCTCTGGGCAAAACATATTGATTAATAAAATACATTTGCAACAATGAAAACCACACAATCATATAACTATAGCATGATGTATGAAGGATAATCTTCCTACTTCAAAGCTTTATAACCCCTTTTTAGATTTGTCTCAAAATACATGTCGTGTCCGGCCTCCGACTCGGTCCTAAAATATTAAATGTACAAGAAATAGGTCATAACCTATCCAAGTATCATTTTTGAATCTTCTATAGTGTTTCTTGTGGTTATATTAGTCTATGATAAAAATTTACCAAAATGCCCCTGGGACCCCTGCCTGGCCTCACCGTACCCGGTCCTATGGCAAATTTTTCCAAAATTTTGACTAGGGCTATCCTGACATATTTTTGCCCAAGGAATCCATTTCTTGGCTCAAAATCACCAAATTCACTGTCAAATTACGAAAATACCCTTGATAGCCCCAGTTTAGGGATTTCAAGGGCGTTTTCGTAATTATGCTTTTTCGGCTTTTTCCAAAAAAGTAGCCAACTGTAACCCCACATATTTTTGCCCACTGAATCTAATGGAACCATTTATTTCATGAAAATCCAGCTCCTACCCCCCTGAAACAGTGCTGGCCGAAACTCTTGGAGAAAAATGGAAAAATGTAGTTTTGTGTTTTAACTTCCAAAACTTGTACTTTTCCACTTTTAATCCCTTATTAATTCATTTAAACACTTCTTAACCATGATTCAAAGAAATTGGGGCATCATAACCCCTTAGGATTAGGGCTTCCTAAATTCACAAACCAACTATGAAACTTGAAAAATCAACAAACATCAACAACAACAACCACAAGAGAGCAAGTTCATGAAGTTACCCTCTTACTTAAATCTTGGCACCTTAACTCCTTTTCTTCCTTGGAGACTTGACTTGCTAAACACATGTATACATGAATAAAAGAACCTTAGAGGAAGTGTTACACAAGAATAGGAAGCCAAATCATTTAATCAACACCTACTTACCTTAATCTTCTTCATCCTTCTCTCTAAGTCTTCAATAACTCTTCAAAACTCTCTCCCTCTCTTCTCTTGGTGTGTTAGCCGAAATGTGCATGAAGAAGGAAGGGAAGTGTGTTCATTAATTTGTCTCCCTTCATCCTTTACCATTGATCTCATCAAGGGGCCATAATATGACACTTGTCACAACCTTACATCCACCCATGCCTCCTTCCTATTTACTCATAATTACTCCTTTAGTTCCCTTTGGCATTGGTCAAATTTTTCCTCCCATGGTTAGGCAACAAAAAAACCGCCCCCCCTCTCCTCTTATTAACCAAGTAAGTTCTCTTCTAACTAGATAATTTTGTACTCCACCATGCAATCATGTTTATCCCTTCCTTTACTCAAGCTATTCCCTTCATGCAATCACCATACCTTCATGTAAGGACACTCCACCATTGTCATCATTACTTTCTTCATGTAGCATTTTTGACAAGTGCTCATGAAATTAAATTTTTCCCTTCATTTTATGTGTTTGGACGAAATTATGGAGGAGAAGGGAAGGAAAAATATGTTACACTAATCCCATAATTCCTTCAATTGATTTATGCCCAAGTCCATCTAATTCTACAATTCTTGATTTATTCCATTAAGAATAATCAATTTATACATTTTCCTTTATTTTCCTTGGTTAATTGAAATTAACTTCAATTAATTGGAAAATAATTAATCTTGGGCTAAATTGGCAAAATTATGATTTTGCTATCACATTTGTAATTTAATTCCTTTCTTGAATTAATTTGCCCATTTCCTTATGAACATGAATATTTCAAAATTCATAAGATCCAAATTTCATGAATATTCACCATTTTATTGAATTTCTCAATTAATTACAATATATTTTTTGTAAATATAAAATTTGAGATGTTACAGGAAGTGATGACAAATTGAAGCATCATTCGAGTTGTCACTCAAGTAATCATTAAGGAAAAACTTTGGCCACTTCCAGTAGGTGTTGTAGTGAAGGATTTTATGAAACACACATCACTCGAGTGGTTACTCGAGTGATCAATCAGAAAACTTTACAATGTACTCCTTCAATGTTTGAGATATAAAAGAGACGCTTACAATACTTCACTCAAGTGGTCACTTGAGTAACAAAATACTTCAAGCTTTTTCATAGAATCTTATAGGGAAAATCCCTAAAAAAGAACTTTAAAAGTAATAAAAGACTGAAAGGTGCTCCAAAATTGCATATTCCATGTCAGTGCGAGTGCCTGAACTGGAATATTAGAATTGGAGGTAAAATGACAGATTTGGCCCTCTGATGAAAGAAAAGAAGTTGGTGACAAAAGAAGAAGATGACGCGATACAGGGTGAGCGTCAGCGCGGGAACGTAAGTGGGAGGCGAGACAAACATGAGTGAAGTATGTATTTTATTGAGTCGAAAATGTTCTTTCCCCGCGTGTCGAGCTAAAGCAAAACCATTCTAGTCAATTGGTGAAGTTGTGAGACGGTGTTGAGATATAGGAAATTGTGATTTTATTGTTGTGAGAATGTTATACATACAGTTGCGAATGACTTCAGTGAAGTTGTGAAACAAAACCTATGAAAACCTAAAGATAACCTGCGAAAAATCGAATGTTATCCTGTGAAAGCATTATCTTTATGTAGAAGAACTTGTGAATGATTCTCCATAAGTTGTGAGACCTTATTTAACTGTGGGGAGATAGAATTTTCCAATTGTTGTGGTTGTGATGGGAAGGTTGTAAAATAGTATGAGAATACAACCCACTTGACTTTGCTATCTTGACCTTCTAAAACATACTTGACCACAGCAGCTATGCTACCAAAAAGATCTATGTTCATGTAACCCAATGTAAGTACACATTAAACTCTAGATTAATGAGGTGGTTATATTTGATCTTCAGCAGAGGATAGTTCTTGGTGATATTCAGATACCCTTTGTGATGTATATTGTTTGGTCTAATGATATGGAACGTGTTGCCTTGCTCAGCAAACATGGCATTGTCCTTACTAGCAACAAGCTTGTGCATTAATGAACCTTGCATGAGACAATCGTGTAAAAAGGGTATCTGAAATGACAATGGTGTTTTTATTTACACAACTTTAAATCACATCAAATATTGTCCTCCAAATGGAGATAATGGCTAATAAAAACACTTGATGTCCCAGTTTATATTTCAAAGATTTCTGGAAATACAATCTTCTGTTTGGATCGTGATGGGAAAAGCAAGGCCATAGTTGTTGATGCTACCAAGTATTTATTCAAACTTTCTCTGCTAAGGAAAAGGTATGATCTTGTTATGAATATGATAAC
The DNA here is from genome assembly GCA_963242795.1 of Inga leiocalycina. Taxonomy (NCBI): domain Eukaryota; kingdom Viridiplantae; phylum Streptophyta; class Magnoliopsida; order Fabales; family Fabaceae; genus Inga; species Inga leiocalycina. The sequence continues at coordinate 27,445,946 of OY725328.1, forward strand.
AATCTAATATAATGAGGTAGAAACAAGATCATGTTAAAGCACACATTAAACTTAAGTTAGATGAAATTTATACTCGAGTTTTTCTTAGCACTGGAGGGTAACCGAAGAGTGATGGTGTGAAGCCGCATCAAACTCGAAGTGTTCAGAAGCTAACTCCAGTGCGTACTTGTATTACTTCCGCATGACGACTCGAGTTGGCCCATATATCACTCGAGTTATAAACATCACTGGAGGGTAACCAGATAGTGCGTGTTTCAAGCTGCATTGAACTCGAGTTGTAAAGAACAGACGACAGTGAGGTAGTGTTATGAATCCACAGATGAACTCAAGTTTCTAATATAAAAACTCAAGTTATCTTGATCACTGTAAGGTAATCGAAGAGTGATGGTGTCTAGTAGAACCAAACTCGAGTTGTACAAAACTCACTCCAGTGCGTTCTTGTGTTCAATCCTCGTGTGGACTCGAGTTGGCTCATTAGAAACTCGAGGTTTCCCCATCACTGGAGGGTAACTAGAGAGTTGTCCTATCAATATACACAGAACTCAAGTTGTAAATAAAACACTCCAGTTAGGTGGTGCTGTCAATCCACGGTTAGACTCAAGTTTACCAATTAAAACTCGAGTGAAGATCATCACTAGAGGGTAACTGGAAAGTCAGGAACAAAAAGGGGAAGAAGGACTCGAGTGGATTGATTATAACTCGAGTTAAGCAGCCCTCCATGCTTTAAATATCTCAATCCCAAACATTTATGTTGACTCCACTCGACCTCCAACTTCTATAGCCCTCTAGTTAACTGAAGAGAAACTTACTATTAGTCCATTGTTGTCTATTCTGTCTCATAAGTTATCATCGTCATCCTCTGTTTATCCCTATTTTTTAGCGCATATACAGAGGATCCTACAAACAAGTAAAGGTTATCATAATGAAGCTGAACCAACTTTCTTGGCTATTCTTTGTTAGCAAAGGTTATCATTTTTTTCCATCAGGATTAGATTGTTCGACTGGTAGTTGTTGTTTCTTGTTGGACATTAATTGTTATGAGTTGACTGGTTGGCTAGAAGAGAATGCGTGAGCACACTCACATGGCTGAGTAATTGGATCATTTTGTTTTAGTTTCTTTAGAAGTGCATGCAAGATATATTGAACCGGTTTTTAAGAATTTCACTTTTGATTAGTTTGTTAATCGATTCAGAGGAAAATGATGCAATCGGTTCATAAAACCTTGGGCGCCAATGCTGTACGCTCATGCCTGTACATTCATCTGTCTGCAATAACTCTAGATGATTAGATTAAGATAATCGCATGTCAAACTCCTAAAGTTTTGAACCTACTTTGGGAGCCTGCATATCAATATATCCTCTAAGATGATATCTAACAATGGCAGAGTAAAAGCAAACATCTTGCAGAAGTTGAGTTTTGCTTATTGTGTTTGTATAAGAGTTTTTTTTCCAGAGAGTAGTTACATGATATTCTCCTCATGAAACCAGTCAGCTACTTTTCATATATAGACTGAAAATTTTGACTTTAGTAAAAATACTTGATTATCCACGTTTAAAAATGAAGGAGTAAATTACTAATTTGAATATCGGCCTTTTATATGAGGTGTTATAATTAAGTTTTTGTTCTATTTGATCAAGGTTGAGGAAGTGAAACCTTTCTTTAACTGTTTGTCAGGATCCTCTTAGAAGTGCTGTTGTAGATTCTTGCATACAAGTCACAAACAATGGGAGGGAAAGCATTAACAGAAAAGTATAAGCACAATTTCTTTGTGGTTTAATGTTAATATTTGTCTCAACTTTCTATTCCAATCAATATGGACCAATGACATATGCTTAATAGGAATTCCTTGCACAAATTGCAGGTATTCTTTATATTTACTCTTTATAATACTTCAAATCACTGTGGTCAATTAAAGGTGAGATTACTATTAGGCTTTTTTTTTTGAAATTTGAATGCTAAATCAGGTAATGTGAATGTTATAGTTAGGAGCAAGCCACCCTAACTATATTAAGTCTAAATCAGGTATTCTTTATATTTACTCTTTAGAAACTTGTTCTATGAATGTGTTCAGCATGCTCCTGATCTTGGTGATATTCCTGTAACTTGCTCTAAGAGGAGATGGCAGTCATTTAGGTAAAGTAACTGAATTTTTCATGCAATATGAAAAACACTTGTACTGCAATGAATTTTCAAGATGTCTGAATCGACAAACTTTGAATTATTATTTACTTGTGATGTTATCTTGATATTTTTATTACATAACCCTTAATACTATTGGTGTTTCTATGCTTACAGATTCAGTGGTTCTAGCAGGAAAAGCCACTCAAATTCTTTAGACTGGACTCTTTTTTCTTCTACAAATTTGGATCCTATGACATCTGATGTTGTTGCTCCTTCACCCTGGATAATCTTTGGTTGCCAAAATGGTAAACGTTATAATTCAGATTTTGCTGATTGTGGTAGTTAAAATTATGCATACATATTCACATAGGAAGGTTGGTAAATTTTCTGTTCAGTAATTGTTTTACGAAGAAACTTGAATTATTGAATATGGTCTTATCTCCAGAAGTGGGATGATCACCCTATAATGTTGTGAAAATGGCAAACTCAAGTTGTGAAAGTCTAATAGGATGTTGTGAAAATGTAAGACTGTGTTGGTAAACTCGAGTTATCAATGGACAACTCGAGTTCTGCATCCTATAAGCCTAATCACTCGCCGATTACTGACAATATGAACTCGAGTTGTGAATGGCAAACTCGAGTTGTGAAAGTTTAACGGGATGTCGTGAAAATGTAAGATTGTGTTGGTAAACTCGAGTTATCAATTCATAACTCGAGTTCTGCATCCTATAAGCTAATCACTCCCCGATTACCCTCCAGTGATGATATGAACTCGAGTTGTGAATGGCAAACTCGAGTTGTGAAAGTCTAACGGGATGTCGTGAAAATGTAAGACTGTGTTGGTAAACTCGAGTTATCAATTCATAACTTAAGTTCTGCATCCTATAAGCTAATCACTCCCCGGTTACCCTCCAGTGATGATATGAACTCGAGTTGTGAAAGTCTAATAGGATGTTATAAAAATGTAATGTTGTGTTGGTAAAGCTTAATGTCAAGTTGGGAATCATGTCAATGATGAAGCAGATGTCGATGATAACTATGAAGAAGATGACGAGTCGTTGGCGATGATGGTTGGTAGCTGCGATCATTACTAAATTTTCCCAGGAAGTGATTGGGTCAAAACTCAGACAATTCGAGTGATTTTCCAAACTTATTCATTACTTCTTATGATCACTTGAGTGTTCTTAATAATCTCTTCTCTGTTTATCCCTATTTTTTAGCGCATATACATAGGATCCTATAAAAGAAGAAGATGGCGAGTTGTTGGGGGTGATGACATCGGAGTTGTTGGCAACCGAGAAGAAGGTGATGAGTGCTCAAAATTTCACTCTGTTTTCTTTCTAGTTTATCTCAACTCATGGCATCGGAGTTATTGATATTGTTTAACTTTTGGTACTTCTCATTTTTTGAGAACAGGATTTAATTTAGAGAAACACAAAATATTAAATGTTGTGGACTATAGCAATCCAAGGCCAAGGATCCAGGGTCGACCAATGGCACCGATGATGACAGAGAAGATGAATAGTCCTTAATGCGTTTTAGAGCCATTATCACGCCTCCCTCAACGCTTTTCAATTTAAAAACTTCCAGGGTCACGCACGTCATTTTGTCTCGAATTCTAATATTCCAGTTCAGGCACTCACACTTATATGAGAATATGAAATTTCGGATCACCTTTTTGTCTTTCCCATTTTTAAAGTTCTTTTTCTGGGATTTTCCCAATCTTATAAGTTTTAAAATCATTTAAACACATTATAAGCTAGTGTTAGTTCTATAAAACACTTTCCTTAAGCTCTGTTATGATCAAAATATGGAATCTAACAATTTAATGTATATGCTTAAAGTACAAAAATTTTGTGACACTCAATTCAAACCCCTTTAGGTGGTTATCTGTCACACCCTCATCTTATTTTCACCTATTTCAGAGTATTTACGAAAAACGATTCACAGTTTAGTGGGCGACACAGGAATAGCATAAATACACTGATATTATTTGCACGATTACGGAAATTCCCCATAGGGGTTCGTACTTGATAATTACAATTAACGTAGTATCACAGCACTACGTGAGAGTCTAAACCCATCCCAGTTAAATGGATACATCTTCCCACCTTCGTTCCACCACTACAATCCCCTCATATAGTTCTCTTCTTTGTTCTCAGCATACGTTCTGTCTTCTCCTGTCTAAATTGTTGGTAGGGGAGGGTGAGATTCTAGGGAATCTCAGTAGGAAAGCAATACCAATATGCATGCTAGATAAGTGCTTAATGCATGACATGCTTGTATTATATAACTCATGCTCACACAATGACATATCTGCATGCTCAATGTTTCAAACAACATACATATGGCCACAGCATATATAGGAACAAAGCTTCAACTATTCATACATGTTTCATAAAATTAAGTGAAGCAATAACATGCATCAATACACCATCACAAATATCAAATACATGCAGGAGAGGTAAGTTCCCTACCTTAATTTGCGTGTCCCCGATCTTCGAATAACATGCCTTGATTTACGTGTCAATCCCTCGGGTTCTCTACTTGGTCCTAGAATGTCAAATGTACAGTTTAGACACTTCCATAGTGTTTCTGGTGGTTATATTAGTCTATGGTGAAATTTTACCAAAATGTCCCCGGGACCCCGCCCGGCCCCGCCGTACTTGGCCCGATGGCACTTTTTCCCAAAATTTTGACTAGAGCTATTCTAACGTATTTTGACCCAAGGAATCCATTTTCGAGCTCAAAATCACTAAATTCACTATCAAATTACAAAAATAACCTTAACAGCCCCGATTTAAGGATTTTAGGGGCGTTTTCGTAATTATGTTTTTTCGGCATTTTCCAAAAAAGTGACCAACTGTAACCCCACCTATTTTCGCCCACTGAATCCAATGGTACCATTTATTTCATGAAAATCCAGATCCTAGCCCTTGAAACAGTGCTGGACGAAATATTTAAAGAAAGTGGAAAAATATAGTTTTGTGTTTTAGCTTCTAAAACTTGTACGTTTCTACTTTTAATCCTTTATTGACTCATTTAAATACTTCTTAACTATGATTCAAAGAAATTTGGGCAGCATAACCCCTTAGGATTAGGACTTTCCAAATTTACAAACTTGACAAAAATCACCAAAACCAAACACAAACCTCAACAACAATACCATACTAGTTTAGATATAAGGTTTGTGAGGTTACCTCTTGAGATCTTAAATCCTCTCTCTCTAGGCATCTCCTCTCTCTCTTCTTGAGCTAAGAATGGTGTCTTCAAGATCATGGATGCATGAAGAATCAAGGTTTAGAAGGGGATATCATGACAAAAATCACAAGAAAAGCTCAAGAAATCACTTCTTACCTTAGATTTCTTCTTCCTTCTCTCTAAAACTCTTAAGGTCTCCAAACTCTCTCTCTCTCTTCTTTCTCTAGTGTTAGACTAAATGTTGCAGATAAGGGAGGAGAGTGTGTCTTATTAAATTCTTCTTCTTTTCTTCTAGTCATTGATTTCATCAAGGGTTGAGATGGTAACACATGTCTTTCACTATGACTCCCTCCATGCTTCCACCATACCTCTTCATTTTATGCCATACTTCCTCATAATTTGACTTACTTGCTCCCTTACCATCACCCTACCATGATCATCATATCTATACTTTATGTCATACCCACCTTACCATTGTCATCATTATTCTTTTCTTGCAGCATTTTGGATATGTGCTCATGAAATTAATTTATTCCCCTTAATTTTATGTGTTGGCTGAAATTAGGGAGAAGGGAAAGGTAAAAATGATTTCAACAATTCCATAATTCATATAAATGAATTATGTATAATTCTCCCTAATTTCACAATTCTTGATTTATTCCATCAAGAATAATCCAATTATACATTTTCTTTTTTTTGCTTGATTAATTGAAATTAACTCCAATTAATTAGAAAATAATTAATCTTGAGCAAAATTATGATTTTGCTATCACCTTTGTAATTTAATTCCTTTCTTGAATTAATTTGCCCATTTCCTCATAAATATGAATATTTCAAAATTATGAATATTTCAAAATTCATAAGATCCAAATTTCATGAATATTCACCATTTTATTGAATTCCTCAATTAATTACATTATATTTTTGATGAATATAAAATTTGGGGTGTTACACTATCTTTCTAATATATCCTACTTTTTTTTAATCAATACAACAGTTGCTACTTTTAAACAAGAGAAAAATATAGAAAAATATCATCAAAATTGGTAAAATACAAATAAGTATATTGAATTTCAATAATCTCAAAAGAACTAATTTGGAATTTTAAAATTTTGCAAAATTTGATAAATCACCTAACTACCCTTAGTTTTTTTTAAATAAAAACTCTTCAAACCCTTTGTAGGTCATCGGCCATCGAAGCTACAGTGCCAATGATTGACGACGGCAATTGTTACCAAGCTTGGTGACCTTGGTAACGACCGGCCACTAGAGCTCCAGTGAAGGTTATTAACAATTCAAGTATCTATATTAACAATTTTAGTATCGCTATTAACAAGTCAAATATCTATATTAACAACTTTAGTCTGAGAAATTCAAAAAAAGATATTAGCCGTCAGATCTTCGGTGAAGGTTATTACAACTCAAGTATCTATATTAACAATTTTAATATCGCTATTAACAACTCAAGTATCTACATTAACAACTTTAGTCAAAGAAATTAAAAAAAAGATATTATCTGCTCGAGCTCCGGTGAAGGTTAATAGGAAATATTCAACAAATACATTGCTTACAACTTTAGTATCGCAATTAACTACTCAAGTATCTATATTAACAACTTTAATATGAGAAATTCAAAAAAAGATATTACCAGAGCTCCAGTGAATGTTATTAACAACTCAGGTATCTATATTAACAACTTTAGTATCGCTATCCACAACTTAAGTATTTGTATTAACAACTGTACCCTCAGAAATTCAAAAAACAAATTGCCGCCGGAGTTCCGGTGAAAGTTATTAGCAAATATTCATCAATTTTACAACTTTAGTATTATTATTAACAACTTTAGCCTGAGATATAAAAAAATGCCGTCGGAGCTCTTGTGAAAGTTATTAGAAAATATTTAACAAATATCTCATTTAGAACTTTAGTAGCGCTATTAACAACTCAAATATCAAATATTGACAAATTTTTCCTGAGAAATTAGAAAATATATATATAAGGTTGTTGTTTACAACTTTGGTATCACCATTAACAACTCAAGTATCTATATTGATAATTTTTCCTTGAGAAATTCAAAAAAAAATATATTTCTTTACCGAAGCTCCGACGGCTTTTTTTTTTAATTTCTCATGTTAAAGTTGTTAATACATATACTTAAGTTGTTAATAGCAATACTAAAGTTGTAAAAGGGGTATTTGTTGAATATTTCTTTATAACCTTCACCAAAGCTCCGGCGGCTAATATCTTTTTTTTTTTAGAATAAAGTTGCTAATATAAATATTTGAGTTGTTAATAGCGATACTAAAGTTATTATTATAGATACTTGAGTTGTTAATAATATTCATCGAAGTCCTAGCGACGACCGACGAGGGGGTTGAGGATTTTTTATTTAAAAAAGCTAAAAGTAGTTAGGTAATTTCTCAAATTTTGCAATATTTCAAAATTCCAAATCATTCTCTTTGAAATTATTGAAATTTAACATACTTATTTGTCTTTTACCAAATTTAATAGTATTTTATATCTTTTTCCCTTTAAACAAAGGTATTCAATGTCAATAATCTTCACCCAAAACAATGTTGTTTTGGGTAGAGGAGGGGTAGTGGATGTTCAGGTAGAGGAGAGAAGTAAGCTTCTACATATTCAGGGACTTAGGGAGGGGAACTAGCATGTATTATGTATATTTGTACTATGTTATATGTTTTTTAATCTCAACCTTCCTCACAATCAAATCGTGACTCTGACTGTGTTAGCTTTTGGTTAGTGCTTGTTTGGAAAAACTACAATCAAATAGAAAAAAGCTATTTTATATTTTAATTAGAAGCGCTATGAAAAAATTAGTATTGATCCAATAAATGGATAGCATTATTAAATTTCAAAATTTGTAGCACTATTACTTCATACAATCATTATATTGCTTTTTATATTACATATAGTAATAATTTCCCTCTGACTATTATGATTAGAAAGTCAAAGTATTGGGACATGTTGCACTTTAAATATTGATCCATCCTTGATTACGGACCTAGCTAACTAAGTCATAAACCAAATATGATTAAATTACATTAATTATATTGCTTTTTATATTACATATAATAATAATTTCCCTCTGAATACTATGATGAGAAAGTCAAAGTATTGGCACACGTTGCACTTTAAATATCGATCCATCAAAAATAAAACATGAGTAAGAAAGTTAGTGAGAAAAACAGAGTGTTCACAGGTCCTTCGACGGCCACTGGAACCATTTCTAATGAAGGAGATGGTAAAACAAAGGAAGAAGATGAGTTGTTAGGGAGAAACATCAAGAAAATGCTGATGAATGTGGTAGAGATTAGGGAAGATAGCACTAAGGCACAGGGAATGAAGAACACTGATGTTTTGATGGAAGATGCGTTGGACCAGAGTGCTATTAATACTGCGGATCAACAGAAATTGAATGTGAAACACACTCTTAGACAACAAATTTCGTATAAAGCTAAGATTTTGGGTGAGGAAAAGAAAAGCTTGGATAAGAGCCTTGATGAGCAAATGGATGAATGGCTCAAGGAGGAGGAGGAATTGGCTCCAATCTTGATGAAAGAACATAGAGATGATCTGGGTTCTACTCCTTCACTGAACATATCAAATGAGAAATTAAAAGAACTATGCAAACTATGGAAAGAAGCTCTAACTCTGACAGTGTTAGGGAGGAGGTCAAATCTACATATGATGAGAGACCGAATTAAATGGCTACTCAGATCAGAAAATTTTGATATTATCGACGTTCCTAACAACTATTTTGTCTTTAGAACCGTGGATAAATCTTTACACTCCAGACTCCTCTTTGATAGGCTATGGCTGATACAAGGTCACTACCTTGCTGTGCAGAGATGGAGTCTAAACTTTAGTCCATATTGTAACAAAGTTAGGAAGGTAGCAGTTTGGATTAGAATACCCACTCTTCCAATTCATATATATTATGAGGAATGTCTGTTTGAGATAAGAAATCTGATTGGCCGTACTCTAAAAGTGGATATGAATACCTTGGTTCACCAGGATAATAATAAACATGTTGTGGAAAGGGGGACGTATGCCAAGGTAAGTATGGAGATCGATTTAAACTAGAAACTACAATCAAGATTCATACTTCGTAATCATGTCTATATGGTGGAGTATGAGGCCTTGAGTGCTATATGCTTTAAATGTGGCCTATATGGTCACACAATGGAAACCAGCCCAACCAAATCTCAGAGTTTGATAGTTTCGAATAATTTGGAATCACCGAAAAAATCACTAAAAAATTCACCGGTAAATGTGAATGATAAGCCAACGGAAGAGAAGCTAACTCTGGTGTCCGTACCTAGCATAGCTATGGATGAGGAGTACGAAGCATGAATGTAAGTGAAACCTAGGGTCATATCACGCCATCTTGTCGCCGATCTGGAGAGGAAGCAACAGTAAAAAATGCAACCATCTGTCCGATCAAACCCGAAAGGTGGTGAGAAAGGGTCTGGCTCAAGGTTCGAGGTGCTACAACAATCAGTTCTAGAGGTCATTCCTAGAGAACAATCAACGTCTGCTAGAAGGAAGGGGGCGAAGCTTCATTAGAAAAAGAAAGAACCTGCGCATAAGACTTCAATTGGAGGTGAAATAGAGCAAAGCAAAAGAGTAGGTAACCTTATTACCATTTTTGAAAAAGGAGAGACTGGTGACGTGAAATCTGGAGTAGATGCGAGAGAGAAAGATATGCAAGGATCGGTCATGGAGAAAAGGGGGAAGAAGTCAAAATAGAAGGAAAAAGTTGATCTAGTGGGCCCGGTTCTATCAGGTGAAGGCTCAACGTCCAAAAACTTGGAATCGGGTGGGCTGAAAATGGATAATGCGTGTGTTACTGTAGATGAAACGTGTGAAGTTATAGATGGACCGGAAAATATAGATGCAAGCAGCCCATTGGTTTGCAAAGAAAAAATTAAAAAGACCATTAATGTAAGAGTCCATTCATCTTTTTTCAAGCGTAAGCACAATGGAAGAGGCCATAATCTGGTCTTTAGGTCTTTGTCTCAAAATACCCTTTCACCTTAGGTCATCTTATGGAAAACGCAAATAATATGGGGGCCAGTCTTGTGATGGAAACCAATAGGCCTATTCAATTAAATTCTTCTCAACAAATGGTGGTGGAAATTAAACTAGGGAGCGTCCAAATTCCCTATGATCAGACAAGCTCAGCAGAGCATTTAGAGACACAAACCGATGTTGCCATTCTTAATGATCAGGACCCAACTTCAAAATCTTGGAGGGAAGCCATTTATGAAGATGAAAATGGTGGAGATGGCACCATAGAATTATCGGTTTCCGGCAGTAGCTCTATGTTCAGGTTCTTCTCTTTTCTTTACTTGTTTATTATGATTCCTATAAATATTTTTTCTTGGAATTGTAGAGGTGCAGCCTCAAGATCGTTTCCTAGAAGAATTATAGATGTGACTCAAGGAAAAGATATAAAGATTCTCATCTTTACAAAGACTCATGTTAGTGGTCAAAAGGCTGATAAAATTATCAAGAGATTGGGTTTTAATACCTGGCTTCGATTGGAAGCTACTGGGTATGCAGGAGGAATCTGGATTATATAGAATGCGGAGGAAATATCGCTATAATATATCTCCTCCTCTACTCAAGCTATCCATGTTAAAGTGGTGATTGCTAATGAAAATAAAGATTTTATCCTTTATGGTATTTATGCAGAGCCTAATCACTTGCTTCAACAAAATTTATGCGATGAGCTTAATGCCTTTAGTACTACTGTTAATCTCCCTTGGATTGTGATTGGTGATTTTAATGCCTATCTCTATAGTGAAAATAAAAAAGGTGGCTCCAACCCAAATTTCATATCAATGAAGCAGTTTCAAGATTGCATTACTCACACTCAACTCATTGAAATGGAAATGGTTGGTGACAGATTCGCTTGGGAGCGGGGATTTCTTAAAGAAAGGATTGACTGGGTTTTCATAAATTCTGAATGGAATAGGTTATACCCCCTCACTAAGGTGTACCACCTAAGTAAATTCGGTTCTCATCATAGACCAATCTTGCTGAAGTCTGCTCCTTCAGAATCTCACAAACCTAAACCATCCTTTCGATGCCAAGCTGCCTGGTTTGTAGAAGATGGATTTGTAGACATGTTGAAGAATTCCTGGGCCAGAGGGGTATAGAATGATAAGGTCAATACTTTTGCCAAGGAAGCAAGTGAGTGGAACAAAAGCAAGGTGGGAAACCTGAATAATAAAAAGAGGATGGTCTTGCAACGGATTAATGGTATTGAGAGAGTAAGGGCGAGACATAATAATCAGTACCTTATTCAAATAGAAAATGAGTTGTGGAAGCAATATTCTAAAATCCTTGCGCAAGAAGAACTCGTTTGGTACCAGAAATCTTGATGTAATTGGCTGAAGTGGGGGGATAAAAATAGCAAATTCTTCCACACTGCAATTGTTATTCGTAGGAGACAGAACAGGATTGATGGCCTTAGAAAGACTGATGGGGATTGGACTTTTGACCAACGTGAATTAAAGCAAATTGCTACTAACTACTATAATCATCTCTTTCAGAGCGAGAATGCAATTTCTAATCCCATTGCAACTCAGACGGCTTTCCTAGTTTAATTGACACTGAGTATAATAGAATTCATGCAGAAGCCTCCAAGGAAGAAATTAAAGATGCGACCTTTGATCTGAGGGCTTTTAAGGCGCTGAGACCTGATGGGCTTCAAGCGATTTTTTATCAGGAATATTGGTCAATTGTTGGGGATCATATTGTCAATTTGGTCTCAAAGGTCTTCAGAAATCCTAATGGGGTCAAAGCTATAAATAATTCTAACATTGTTCTCATACCCAAAAAGGATAAGCCGGAAACAATTATGGATTTCAGACCTATCTCTCTCTACAATGTTAGTTACAAGATCATTACCAAGATTTTGAGTCACTGTCTTTGGGACATTATGGGTAAACTGGTGGGTGATCATCAATGGAACTTTATTGCTGGCTGACAGAGTAGTGATAATATAATAGTTACTCAGGTCATTCATTTAATGAAAAACAAGAATCGTAGAAAGGGATGGATAGCTGTTAAGGTGGATCTGGAAAAGGCCTTTGATCATCTAGAATGTTCTTTCATAGAAGATACCCTAAGAGCTATTGGTATTGACGGACAGATATGTGATCTTATTATGACTTGTATCTCTAGTCCCTCCTTCTAGGTTCTTTGGAATGGTGAAGCCTTTCATACCTTGTCTACATCTCGTGGCATTAGACAGGGAGATCCCCTCTCTCCCTATATCTTTACGTTATGCATAGAAAGGCTCAATCATATTATCCAGGACACTATTAATGATGGTTTGTGTAAGCCGATTCGACTCAATAGGGATGGCCCAAGTATCTCTCACCTATTCTTTACAGATGATCTTATTCTTTTCGATGAAGCCTCTAAGAGTCAAGTGAAGGAGATGTTGAATTGCATTCAATTATTCTGTAGTGTTTCTGGTCAAAAAATGAATAAAGTTAAGACCAGAGTGTGCTTTTCAAGGAATGTGCATGCCTCAAGAGCGTATAGTCTTAGCAGAAGTATGGGAGTGCGTCTAACAGGGGACTTGGGAAAGTATCTTGGAATTCCTCTGCTTCATAAAAGAGTTACCAAGCTTATTTTTGCACCCATTATAGAAAAAATCAAAAGAAGATTATCTAGGTGGAGGAGAGGATGCTTAAATCTTGTAGGCAGAGTCACTCTTATAAAAGCAATTTTATTCGCCTTGCCTTCCTATCATATGCAAATGATGTTGCTTCCTTAAGGTGTTTTATGGGAACTTGAGAAGATGAGTAGGGACTTTCTGTGGGGGGAGAATGAGGATCAGAAAAAACTTCACCTCATCTCCTTGGATTAGATTACCAAGGACAAGAGGAGTGGAGGACTCGGGGTTCGTGACTTGCGTAAACAAAATGAAGCCTTTATCATGAAACTCTGCTGGCTGTTGCTGAATAACAAGGAAACATTATAGGTCAAGGTTCTTAAAACTAAATACCGATAGGACCATATGAATGGACCTATAAAATGAAGGAACTTTTCCTTCACCTGGAGAGAAATTTGCACTGTTTGGGATAAATTCCAATGTAAGTCGGGAGTTAAAATTGGGTATGGTGCTTCAACCTCCTTCTGGTATGATAGCTGGTCTGAATTAAATAGGCCATTGATTGACCTTATTCCTGGTTTAGAGGCTTTTGTGGATAGTAACGAACAAGTTCTGGATTATGTGCACCCCTGGGGTGAATGGGATACTGCTAAGCTGGGAAGATGGCTCCAACGTGATATTATTGATCATATTATGTGTGCTTACCCACCCTGTTCTGAGAGAGGAGAAGATAAGTTTTTTTGGAAATCTTCTTCTGATGGATGCTTTTCTGTTAGTTCTGCATATCGTTTTCATTTTGCAAGTTCCCATAGCTCGGATGAATTTTGGAGGGCGTTGTGGAGGTGGTAGGTACCTGAGAAGATAAAGACCTTTATGTGGATTGTTGCTCATGGAAGAGCCCATACAGCGTATCTCAGAGCACAAAGAGGTTTGATTGATCATGCGGGTTGTCCCTTCAGGTGCCTCCAAGACGAAGATACTATGCATCTCTTACGGGATTGTACCAATGCTCGTGAACGATGGATATCCATAATCAACCCGGCCTTGTGAGATACTTTTTCTAACCTACAGGGGTTGGAATGGATTAAATGGAATCTAAAACATGAAGCGGGAAGGAATTTCACTAAGAAGATGAACTGGTTTACCTTATTTGGCTACGTCTGTTGGGATATTTGGGTGGCTCATTACAAGAAGCTTTTTGGGGATGATTCGGAAATTGAGTCCCACAATGCTCATTCTAGCTTATTTCGGGCTAGTTGGGACATAGATCTATCTTCCAATTGCCAGTTTTATACCAATTCATCTAACGCGGGAGGAGGCTTTGTTCGGAGACAGCTAGGTTTTATCACTCTGGAAACTGATGGCTCTGTCTTGGAATCAGGCCAGAGTAGTTGTGTTAGGGTTATTAAAGCGGAAGATGGAAGTTGGATTTGTGGCTATATGAGAAAGCTTACTTGAGTCCCCCTGATGGTAGCCGAAGTTATTGCAATCATTCAAGGTTTTCAAATCTGTTGGAATAGGGATTTTAGAAAGATTCTAGTTTTTACTGACTGCCTTAAGGCCGTTAATCTGCTTACTAGGGGTTGTGATAATTCTTATCCTTTTAAAGAAGTCATTGACGACACCAGGCTTTGAATCTTTAGGAATTGACAGGTTCTTATATGTCATATCTCTAGAGATCAGAATTTGTTAGCTGATCACTTGGCTGCATAATATTCGTGACACTTTTGTTCTCCTTGATCATCCACCTCCTTCACTTCAGGAGGCGGTCGGTGATGAGAGATGATTACGCTTGTTGCTATTTTGCTCTTTTGTTGTAATAGTCCATTGTTGAATTAATGATATGAAGTTTCTCATTCAAAAAAATATCGATCCATCCTTGATGATGGACCTGGCTAACTAAGTCATAAACCAAATATGGTTAAATTACATTAATTACTTAATTGAAAATAACTAATTTAATTTTTAAATTTTAATTTTGGCTGTTAGTTAGAGTTGTTTTAGCAATAGTGTCTGAAGCATGGTTATTAAACTCGGATTGGACCGGCCGGTCCGGCCCGGGAACCGGTGACCCAGTGAGAAAATCGGTCCGGTTCATGAACCGGACCGGTTCAGTATTTTTTTAAATTTTTTTTAAAAAAAATATTTTTTTTTAAATCTCTTTATAATTTCATATTAATAAACCTAAAATTTTCACTCTCTCACCGGTTTGGTCCCGGGTTAGCTCCGGTTTGACTCCGGTCTGGCCCACTGACCTTTGACCCAATGTCCCGACTGGTTCACTGACCGGTTCCGATTTAATAACCTTGGTCTGAAGCCTTTGTATATATGTTCAATCTTATATACTTTTTATGTCTAGTGTGTGAGGTCCTTTATGTGTACTATATTTTTATAATCAACTAGCGTTTTATTAATATATTTAATCATTTTATTAAAAAAAAAGGTTTAAGATGGATAACTATTTGTTTTCATTATTAAAAGAAAGTACATAAGCTCCCAGTAAAATGAGATGACAATTTTCTGGATTTTAAAAATAAATTATCTTCGTCATACTACGACTTTCTATCTCATAGAAACTATATTGGTTAAAAAAATAAGAATACTCTTATCTTTTTCTTTGGTATTATCTGCTGTGAATCATTATTGAAGTTTTCATTGTGATTTTAATTTATGCCGAACTAAGTACATAGGTAATCTCTTCCATATTCAAAATTCTTCAGGACAAGTCTTTCAAATCTCTGGCCAAACTTCATGCCAAGACTTTCAACTAATAAGTTGACGTCGTTTTTTGTCCCAAGAGATGAAAACTTTCATAGGAGACCCCAAAAAAAAAAAAAAAAAAGGGGCTGGGGTGGTTGATGTGTTTTTTCTGCTATCCCCTGCTACCTTTTCATTTTGAGGACCTTCCTAAATATATTTTTCATGATTTTTTAGATTATTAGATTCTAAATGAAATGGGAGACATTTTGATATCTTATTGGTAAAAAAATGAAGATGTTTTCAATTTTGTACGATTTTTTAAAGATTTAATATTCTAAATAAAAAAGAAATTAAACTACACACTTTAAAATTTTAAATCTTTGAAAAATCCTAAAAAAATTAAAAGTAGCTCCATTTTTTGTCTAAAAAATATCAAAATATCGCTCATTTCGTGTAGAATCTAATAATCTAAAGAACTATAAAAAATGTATTTGGAAATGTTCCTAAAATAAAGGGATAGTAGAAAAGGCACATCACCCACCCTGCCCAAGAAAAAAACAGAAAGGGGAAATGCAAACCACTATAAACTAAATGACTTTTCTTAATTAGAAGCCCCATGAAAAAATTAGTAAAAAATGGTTTAAATTTTTAAACAATGAGAAAAAGGGTAACAACACTGTGCAAATGTTTCTCTCTAAGCACCGAGTTCAAATAATAATAATGAAAAATAATTTGCAACATTGAGTAAAATAAATAAGGTCGAAAGTGTAAATTTAGTAATAAGCAATATCACTATGTGCATCCATAAGAATTAATCTATTTTCAATTTACAAAGTAGTAATAATTAATTATTTTGATAACAATTTTAAAAACCACATTACCCAATTGTTACTTATGGTTGTATATAACGATATTATTTATTGCTATCAAAATAAAGGATGAGTAACGTCATTGTTAAAATTACTACCAAAATAATTAATTATTACTATTGCATAAACCAAAAATAAATATATCTTATAGATAGATATAACGATATTATTTATTATTAAATTTACGCCATCACCCAATAAATAAGTATCAACCCATATGATGGGTTCTCCATATAAGAAGTCGATTGGTTAGAGCTAAAATAGTTTTTTTTATACATAAAAATAGTTTATTGTTCACTTCAATAATAGACGCTACAGGCTACATTGGACCATTCATGGGTTTCAGGGGTGGAAGTAGGTCAGGCAGTCTGTCAGGGGCCTATAGCTTGATCTGTGATAGGCCTGACCTATCAGGCTAAAAAGCTAGGCCTAGGCCGAAATAAAAGTCTATTTAGCTTAATATGCTAGGTCAAGGCTTATTGATAGGCCTGTCCAATTAGCCTGAGCCTGTTAAAATATTAAAAAAAATCAAATAAGGGTGGAGTAATTACACGCAACTTACAATTCTATTTTTGAAGTTAAATTTTTTTCCTCACTTCGTCATTTCAATTCTTCATCTTCCTTTCTTCTGCAATCCCTAACCCTATTATTCTTCATCTTCATTCTCGCCTCTCGGTCATTCCTCTTCCTCACTCCTTAGCTCCACAGCGGCACCGGTGGGTGGCGGGACCACAGCTCTCCTCTTTCCGGCATCGCATCTCGTACAGGTGCACGGCACAACTCTCCACTCCCTGACTCCGTCCGTCGTCCAAGTCATCACTTGTCAGTCGACCTCGATCCTTCCAATGGTCATCTTGTCTCTTCTTCGTCTCTCCTTTAGTCCCTCATCTGTCCGTCGTCTTGTCATCTCACTGTCAGTCGGCTTTTGCTGTTCTAATTCGTCAAGTAAGTATACGGATTTCTGATTTTTTTAAGGTGGATTTATGGACTTCTGTTCTACTAGTTTTCTGATTCATTTGCTGATCTGTTTTTGGTTCATTTGCTGATTACTCATTCGTTCTGGTTCTGTTCTGTTCTGGTAAATCTGCTGATAGAAGGAGTTTATTAAACTGATAGCGTCAATTTCATATTTCCTTCTTGCTTTTATATGCTCTTGGATATTGGCTTCCATTTTAAATTTCTTGCGAGCCTTCGTCATTCAATACTTTGTTTCCTTCTAGCTTTTTCCTCACTTGCTGGTAGAAGCATATGAACCTTCTTTCTGAATATTTCTTTTTGAAATTCCTCTTTTGGTGTTAATTTATTGATTCATCCATTCTTTAACTGTTAAGGAATTGCCAGTCCTACTTTTCATTTGCATCTCCGTGAAATTTATTGATATCCGATTTAAGTTAAATATGGATCAATATTTAGTTTGAATGGCCTGGTTGGATTTATTTTCATTGCCATTTCCCTCGAGGACTTCCAATGTAATGCAGATCAAAATGTCCTTTAATGTTTGGATTTGTTTTCATTGCCATTTCCCTTGAGGCCTGTTCAAGGAGGCATGTTTTAAGCTTGTGACCTGTGACCTGTTGGCCTGTTTTGTAGTGTGGCCAATAAGCCTGTTGGTTTGCTTAAAAAATTTTAAAAATTTAGGCCTCCTTAACAGGCTTTAGGCCAGGCCAAGCCTAGGCCTAAAAATTGGCCTACAACAGGCTACAGGTAAGGCTCAAGCCAGTTTGTTAAGGCAAAAACCTGGCCTGTCCTGTCCTGCTTCCACCCCTAGCTTCGTGCAAATTGATCAATTAGGCCTCATACTGTCATTTCCCCTAGTTTTGCCCTGGCTGCGCCTCTTATTCTTCTATTTTTCTTATTTGCCTCAATTCTTTTTTTTATTTGACTATACACTAGGTTATATTCAATTATTGTTGGGCCTAACGAATTCTCTTGAAGACATTTTCTCTATTCATATGGATTTGAACTCAAGACTTCATACTTAAGCAGCCAACACTCCTATTCATTTAACAAACAAATTTGTTGGTAATTATTCTCTTAACATAGGACAATCTAGGCAAGACACTCTCAAAGTTAAATCATTGTTTAAATTAATATTCATCTGATCTAAAATGTAAGGCCTATTTTGTAGTACAATAGTAGGTCAAAGATTTAGAATGGGAGATAATAAATAGTAAACTTACTATAAGCATATTCATATATCAATGTTCAATACTTTACCTAAAGTATATTAATATATTAATGTTGTATAGTATTATTACTTTTCTTTTGTTAATGTGATAACTTCTCATTCTTTAATATATTTGAGATATATTTTGATATAATTAGGGATTTATCAATGCTCATATATTAAAAAACTTGATGTTGCTAAATTTTAAGTGAGCACCGTAACTATACGGGCCATGGAAATAGCATAATAATAAATCAAGGTTGTCCCATAAAGATCCAATTAAATTAGTGATTAAGCATCAAATTTCCTGTTTTTATTTAAATAAAGCAAATAAAAAAGGAATATGAAAAAAATTTAAACAAGAGCAAAAGTACTAAATCTAATGTTTTTAAGAACTCTAGATAAAAACAATTTAAAGTGGACTAATCCCTTCTTTAAGTTGTAGAGCATGTAATTACCTAATTAAAAAGATTTAATGTTAAATTATTAATCTAAAGTTTAAATGGATATAAGTATCTTCCAATTACTGATACTTCTCTATCAAGTTAAAATTATTATTCCTGACTAATTTACTCAAGAGGTAATAAATGTTCAAATTCACTCTAGTAAGATTATATGGGTCCAATAGGTATATTCCTATCCTATTGACAAATTAGAATAAATTCTAATCCCACATTACTTAATCATATGGTCAAATTAAGATCCCTCTCCCAAGATTAATCTAAATTACCCAATTTCATACTAAGTGGTGATCAAGTATTGAGTAGACAAAACAGAACATAATTAAGTAAACAAAAATAAAATTAAGTACAATTAAATATGATTTATATATGTTCAAATTCTTAAATTAGTTCATGGCTTCTATAGGGTCAAGAATATATAACTACACATAGCTTTAATGCAGTTCATGACAGCAATTGCAAAATCTGAATCAGAAATCATAAGGGAAGATGTTAAATTTGAAGCAATATGTTAATTAACTTAGAATCAAGATCAAAATCAGCACTGGTTCCTCCTCTGGTCTCCCAACTTGTGAAGAAAATCCAACACTGAAATTACTCCCCTTGTCTCGTCTTACTACTCTGTTCTGATTTCCCCCAAAAAAAAAACGGTGATGAACAGTAACAAGTAAACAGTGATTACTATAGTACCTTCTAGAGGTGGTAATATGGTCCGGCCCGGTGGGTTCGGGCCAACCCACCACGGGTTGGGACCATATGGGTTCGGTCCCAAAAGGACCGCATCAATATGGGTTGGCTAACCCATAACCACTGGGTTGGCAGGTTGAACGGGCCAACCCATATTTTTTTTTCAATTTTTTTTAACAATGTATTAAGATTGTTTTTTTATATACAATAAGATTGTTTTCTCTACACACTTAAACATAACAAAATTAAAATACATTACAAATTAAATATTCATCACAGGTCCATACACAACAAAATAAATATAAGTCCACAAGTCATCAGTATAACTTAACAAATTAATAATTAGTTAATATTAAAGGTGTTTCAATTTGAAGCATGCTAAGGAGAGTAGGGATTGAGGAGAAATGGGCTAGACTTTGGACTTTAGAGTTACAGTTTTGGAGATTTGGACTATTGGCTAATGGTTTTTCCTTTTCCCTCTTAGTTAAAAAAATATATGGGCCAACCCGCCAACCCGGTGGTCCAACCCGTGATGGGTTGGGACCATATGGGTTCGGGCAAAAAAGGACCGCATCAATATGGTCCCAGTTTTGTAGAACACAAACCGCCCATTTTGTCGGGTTGGGCGGGCTCGGCCCACGGTCCCAACCTATATTACCACCTCTAGTACCTTCTGGACAGTGACGAACAGTGAGATGAACAGTTGCAGATTTTTTTCAGTGATTCTTGCTGCTACTCCCAATCGTGTCCCCTTGCCGTAGCTTTAGGACTCAGCTTTTCTGTTATGTTTTTTCCAAAACGGCAGCGTCTCTTGCTCTGGCCAAAAGAAGAAATACTAAATCTAGTGTAATAATAATAGTAATACTGAAGCATTTGTTCTTTTACCAGTATTTGAATTTAAAGTAAGAAATTTATAATCAAATCCCCAAGATAATGTACAACTTGATATCTTATAAAATTTTAAGAGCATTATCTTAAATTAGCATTGATAACTCTCCAATTATATCAAAATATGTCTCAAATATATTAAAAAAATGAGAATTTATCATACCCCCACACTTGCATCAAATCTTATCCTCAAGAATTTAAAAAGTTCAAAACAATCAAAGAAAATCATGGAAGCAAAATTCTAAAACAAACATCATAAACTTGGAATTAATTCAAACCTTCAAGAATTAAACTTTTTTAAAACTCTTTTCCACCTTCTAAAATTGCAAGTAGAAATGCAAATAATTTGGCAAAGACAAATAACAATAGAATGTTACTCACAAGTGAAGTGTTTATACTATTCTCTGAAGATAACTAAAAGGCTTGTGTTTCACTCTCTTTCACTTATTATAACCCATCTACCATAAGCTTGTTTATCATCTCAATGTCCACTACATTATATTATACCATTACTCACACAAATCAAAAGGCCTTTTCTCAAGGTTGTAATAAATAGGGTAGGATAATGAGATGACAGTGGTGAAATGGTATGGAGGCATATTTAATTAGTGCTAAGCAACTTAATGAAGTTCATGAAGAATGAAGGAATACCCACTAAGATAAAGCAAATTCACTTACACTCTAAACAACCTTTATTCGATTGAACTCAATAATAGTTTTTTCATTTTCTTTCTTCCATATGTTTTTTTTCATTCTATTTTTTTCTATTATTTTTTCTTTTTTTTCATATTTATTTTTTTTCATTTACACCTTTCTTTCTATTTCCTTTTTTCCTTATCTATACCAACTCCCATAACATTGAATTTCGAATCCCTTCATCCTTGTTCTAAAATTGTTTCACTTAGCACTTACTAAAGTAACAAATGAACAGGAAGGAAAAAGATATAAAAATTACATTTCTCAAAAAAAGGGTTGTTTACTTTATGCAATTTTCTTTTAAAAACAAATTGAGGCTTAAATGGGGTCAAACAAAGGATTTTCATATGATAAGGACGGACATTTGGCCAAACTAGTTATGAAATTAATGTCTAAATCATTTTATGCATGCAAAAGGATTTTTTACGCTTCAAAAGAGATTCAAAACAAGTTCTAGAGATGAAATCACAATAAGTGTACTCCTTCTTGAAAGAAATGAATATTCAGGCTCAAGTTTCTCACCAGTATTTGATATCCCAAAGTCAATTATCCAAGCCAAATTATTTACCAATCTACTAAAATTCTAGAATTGCGGTTGGAGAAGAGAAGGAAGACGTAGATGGCAGAAGTTATGGATCCAGCAGCATATTGTTTGAAGACACTTGTAAGTTTAGAATGGAGGATGGAAGGAAAAAATGATATTTGTGAGTGTTGTTAATGTGGGTCATTGTCATAATTTTGTTAATTTTTTGTTTAGAGTCTGGAAAGAGCGCACGTGTGTGGACAAGTGACGAAGAGAACACCCTAGTGGAATTGTTAGTGGAGATGAGAAAAGCAGGGCATACCATGACTAAATCAGCATGGTTGACAGTAGATCTAATGCATTTAGAGTAGAGGATGGAGAAGAGGTTTCTAGGGTGTGGGTTGAAGGCCAAGACTAATATCTAGAGGCGAATTAGGAGCCTAAAGGTTTATTCGAAGATTGTGTGTAACATGTTAAATGGTAGTTGGGACAGTGTGAATGCTTGTATGAAGGCAGATGAAAATGTGTGGCATGCCTACTTGCAAGTATAAAGAGATAGTTTTATTCTTGTCAATAAGATTGATTAAGAAAAATTGTAAAGCTATAGTTTGATGTTTATGTTTTTTGTGTGCAGGTTGATATGAAGGCCGCTAAGTTCAAGACCAAAGATTGTCCACACTTTGAAAATCTATGCTTTACTTGGGGAGAGTAGAACTGAGGATGATTATGAAGAAATTGGCAGTATTGAGAATACTGGGAGATGAAATTGTGACATGAACAAACATTGTTGTTTTTGTAATTTTCTTCCAGTATAAAAGAGAACAATGTGAATCTGACAATGTTGTTGTAACCTTGCTAAAGTTGTAAAAATTGTTGTATATAGCTATGCGTGCTTGTAAGCAACGACTAAAACTGTGAAAATATAACGTTCAATTGAATGGAATGACCAAATTTGCCAAGGTTTAGATCTGGTGTTCACTTGTGTATGCGTTTTGGTCATATTGACAGGAAAACCTATGTGAGGTAGCATGCATCTCTTGTGTGAATAAGCAAGTGAATGCACATTGTTGTTGGTTGACTGGATGCTGGTCAGCATAATGTCCAAATGGCAGGGGAAAGAAAAGAGAGAATAAATGTTAAATTTGTGGACATAAAAAATGAAAGAGGAATAACAAAATACATGCACTTTCAAACATGGTGACACATTTTCCAAAATACATGCACAGTTGTTGGGGACTGTGTAGAGAAGTGAGCAACCATATATGCACTGCCACCTTCTTCATTATCTTTATTTTTTTTTTTGGAGATGGAACATTATCCTGTGCAGGGGAATGTGATTCATTTGCAGTATGTGTAGAAGGCCCTGCGTGCTTATGATATGAAACCTTGTAGGAAGCAAATTCCTTGAACTGAGTAGAATAGAGATGAATGAACTCTCATAGGTCCTTGAAATCAAGTGCAAGCTCAGATATGCGTGAGTCTATGTGAGCAATGTGTGAGTCCATGTGTCCAATATGTCTACCGAATTCCTAAAACTTCCCTTTCACATAACTGTCTAACTTGACTACATATTCCTAAAGTTGGCAAATCCTTGACTCCACTTGTGCTTGAAACTTCACCAGAGTTTGTTCAACAATTTTGGCAATGGTTTCTGTTAATGCTTTAGGTGGTTCTAAAGGAGGTGATCTCTGAGTATGGGAAGAAGTACCAGCAGCATCTTGTAGAGGGTTACTATGATCAGGCTTGTTTGTGTCATGTGCTGCCTTAGAACTGGGTTGACTTCCTATAGGTATTTGCATTCGATTCAAGGCCTTCTCATCAAATTCCTCAGTCTAAATAGGTTCTTCTCCAACATCCAAATACCAAACTTTGTTCTGTTGGAGTATGAGAGACACAAGGGAGGGATATGGTAGTTCTGAATTCTTCTTTCCTAGAGTAACAGCCCTAGAGTAACAGCCCTTAACATTGTGTCCTCAATCCGCTTGGCCATATAAAAAGGCTTCCCCTTGATCATACAGGTGAGGATGTGTTTATCTTCAGGGGTTAATGAAGTGTAGTGCTTCCCTTTGTTCACAAAATTCCTACTATATAAGTAATGTAAGACCCAAAACCTATGAGGTAGCTACTTTGGTTGAGATAGAGCAGTATCAGTTAACTTTTCCCCCTCAAGCAATGTATTGTCAATTTGTGCTTGTGATAATTTTGTGTTTGTTGACTATGGGCTGTTGATACCTAACCACCTAATAATTTTTTCTTCATTAATTTCTATTATCCGACCTCTAACACATGTTATCACAACTCCCTTGCTAAACATTTTCAGGTTGGTGTAAAAAACCTTAACCACTGATTAGAATAAGGTAATGACAATTCTAAAATACCCCGAAAAGGTTTCAATATTGGTCTCAATCGAAAGTTAAAGTCAGTGTCAAATGTGTCCACTTTGATCCTGCTCATTTTATAGAAGGTTTGATCAACTAACCTGATATCATATTCCTATAGGGCATAGTTGATGAAATCCTCCTTTGACTGAGGTACAATATTAGACATTTGTTTCAACTGTAGCTTCTTCAACAACTTAGCTCTAACCTCATCAAGTACCACATTGTCATCGTCGTCAATATGGGTTGCCGACAATGACTGTTCATCAAACCCTAGGCTACTTGTTTCTTTCTCAGTCCCCAAAGAACTCCCACTCTCAACTATAGTCCTTTTGCCCTGCTTAACTTCCTCTGTCTTTCACCTTTTTTCAGGTTTAGAGGACTCTGTCGATGACTCCTCCTCATCCTCCAACTGCCTCTTTCTCTTACCTCTCACTTTGCTCTTGTGTTTCATATTCTCTTCCCTTTGTTTTTCTTTACTTCCTTTGCAGCATTATCGTGCTTCTACTTAGCGGCCGCCTCATAATCGTCATACCAGTTGCCTTTGGTTTTTTACTTTAAACGCCTAGACCGATTGTAGCAACAAAGTCATGCCTTGTGCTTTTTGAAATTTTCCATATCTTTTATGGTGATCCCCATTTCCTTTTGTCGATCCTCAGTCATTTTCACCCTAGCCATTTTCTCACACTTCTACAACAATGAGAGAGAGGGATAAGCAAAGAGATGGATAAAACAGAGAATGACTGATGGTTGGTACTTCTGGGAATAAAACAAAAAATGTAAAGGGTCATTTGAACAATTGACCTAAAATTCGAACCACGACTCAACTGACGCCTTTATGCATAGCATATTTAAATAATTAAATTAATTTTGTGGCAACTGTCAAACATAGACTAGATCAGAAGTTCGAACCATTAACCCAAGTTCGAACTTGGTTATAAAGTGTTAGGGCCACCACCAAAGGCAGAACTATTTGTAAATTCAAACTTACATGATGGATAGGAAATTCATAACCCTTACAATGATTAAATTCAAACCAAAATATCAGGCAGTGAACCAGCTTATAGACCTCTGGGAATGGCAACAACTTCATGGTAGATTGATTTGACAGTAATGTGAACAAGTAATTTAAGTTTAATGTAATGAAAATAAATAAAAGGCAAGTGGTACACCATCATTTTACAAACAATACCATATTTGGGTAATATGACATTTGTCCCCTATTACACGTTTGCCTACTATAATTACATATAGCCTATTCATATTTGCTTATCTAAAATATACAACCACATTGCATGGACACAAACTTTGTCCAATGTTCATATTTCCTTTAACGTTGAGTGAACATGGTCCAAAGTTTGTAGACCATTTCTATGACTAAAAAGGCGTGTCCAAAACAGATTGACACTTATGTTTTTGCACTATGTTACACCAAAATATATTGTACTGCCATAACATAAGTACTAATCCAGTAAGCTACGGATTCATAACATAGCTACTTATCTAGTAAGCTACAGATTCATGAGGGTTTGTACACTGCAGGTATTTTGGCAAACCATTCAGAAATTGCTTAGAACCCAGTATCTTGATGAGTTTCATTTTTCTCAGAAAGTGTCAAACATTTAACCTCAACAATTTCCATGAACAGGTCAGAACCTTTTGCATCTAATTGAGCTAGCATTTCTTGACTTGACATTTGATTGTGTTAAATCCTATATGTTTTGATGACAACAAAGATTGGAACAAACCTACAAAAGGTTTTGATAAATAGACAAAAGAATTTTTGAACAAAGGAATAAAGTGTTTGATGGCAGGGAAAGCCATCACTCGAGTAGGTATTCGAGTGATGAAGTAGAACAAGAAGTCATTGAATAGGAGAAAGCATTATTGGCATATTTGTGAAGGGATCACTTAAGTGATGAACCTTCATCACTCGAGTGACCACTCTAGTAATGTGTGAGAAATAGTTCCAGAAGTTCTTTACCAAGTTTTTCATGGTGTCGCTTGAGAGATTACTTAAGTAATGACAAAGGATCACTCTAGTAACCAGGTAAGAAAAGAGGCAGTGAGGTCTCTACCAATATTTTGAAGAAATCACTCGAGTGACAACCCTAGTGATGCCTATGAATCACTCTAGTAACCACCCAAATGATTAGGCCAGAAACGATGACTTAACTCTCTGCCAAGTTTTTCAATGGATCACTCGAGTGATGGATTTTGATCACTCGAGTAACTACTCAAGTGATAAAATTCAGAAAGCATGCTTTTAATCTATTGTTTATTGATTTGTTATCTATATGATTAATCTTTCATTGTGTTAGTATTCTAAGTATATTTGTAGAGAAACAATGAAGAGAGCATGCATTGAGTGAAAAGCCAAACATATTGTCCGCAACATCTGAAACGGTCCTTACCGCAACGACTATTTTTCAAATTCAAAAAATGGTCAAATGAAGCTACACAATACCAAGAGACATGTTGAAATGATTCTAATGACTATTACAATCTCAACTATAAATATGGGAACATTCAACAAAGAAAGATAGACAACTGAGAACACACGAACATACATCGATCAACATATTCTTAGTGCTCTATTTTCTTATATTCATTCTTATACTTTAGTGATTATATATTTGCTTTGTGAGAGAGATTTTCATTACATACTCAATATTTGTTATTGAGACAACTTAAGATTGCGGAACCTTGAGTTGGGGATTTGATTACAACGTGTGAGGGGGAGTGAGTATCTAGTGAAGTAACTTGCTGTGTAATGAGGTGCCAAGAACCTACTGAATCTTAGAAGATATAGTGAAACTCTCAAAGAAGCTCTGAGGGCTGGACGTAGGTTAAAGTGGTTGTGGGTGGGATTTCTTCACCAATATAACTCCCGGTGTACACTTGGTGATATTTCTCCTAGCTCTTAACTACTTTAAATTCCTAGTCAATTTTTATATACAAAATGAATTTTCTATGATAACCCAATTCACCCCCCCTTGGGTGAAACGCTTGCACTAACATTTGGTATTAGAGAATAGGTTTTCTTGTTCAGATATAACAACATAAGAAGGATCCAATGGCAAGCATGGGTGAATGAGTACTTCCTGATGGAACCTCTATCACCAGACCATTGGGTTTCAGCGACGAGCACTTCTCTTTTTGGAAAGTGAAGTTCAAAGTATTCATAGTGGCTACAGAATATAGACTGTGAGAGGTCATTGAGAATGAAAACTTTGAACCTGAAAAGATTGTAGATTCACAGAAAGTTTAAAAGACACTATCCGAGTATGGTGAGAATGACAAGAAACTCATCACTCTCAATAGCAAGGCAATTCTATTGATTCGAAGTACCTTGAATCAAAATGAATACTTCAAGATTTGCCCACTTCCAATGGCTAAGGAAATATGGCAATCTTTGGAAATAGCTCCTGAAAGAACTTCAGGAATAAAGGAAAATTAGATCAACACTCTGGTCACTGAATTTGATTTACTTTGATAAGACCAGGTGAGTCAATAGCTGAATTTGAACTTAGATATACTCGCCTTGTTAGTCAACTTGCAGTGCTTGGGAAAGTTTATGATCAACATACCCAAGTAAGAAATATTTTGAACATAGTCTCTAATGAGTGGGAGGCCAAAGTCACTCTGATTGAGGAAGAAAAATGTGAATCAATGAGTTCAGTTACTTCTCTATTCGGAAGTCTCTCTAAATATGAAAGTAAATTGAAATTAAAACAAGAACTACAAGATATTAGTGACAAGAAAAAGAAAAGCATTGTACTAAAAGCAAAAGAGGAAATCCAAGAAGATGATGAAGATCTCCATGATGATGAAATGTGCCTGGTAATAAAATGATTTAGAAAATTTTATAGGAAAGGCCAAGGATTCAAAAATTTTCCAAAAGGAGGGACAAGCAGTAAAGAACACATCATATGCTATGAATGTGAAAAACCAAGATATATCAAGTTAGAATGTCCAGAACTGATTCAGAAGGGCAAAGAAAAGAGAAAAAGGCAAGTTCTTCAATAAGAAGAAAGCTTTTATATATGCTATATGGGGAGATAGCTCTTCTTACGAAGATAGCAATAAAGAAGAAGTAGCTAATATCTGTCTGGTTGCTTAAGAAGAAATAGAAGAAGAGGTAACTAATTCTAATCCCACCTATGGTAAATTATTTTCTGAATATAATGCTTTACATTTTAAATTCATCAAAGTAGTTAAAGAACTAGTTGTTTTCAAAAAGAAAAACAAAGTTCTTGAAGAAGAACTTAAAGAGAATTCAGAAAAAGTTTGTGAAAATTGATCTTCTCTGAAAAATAAAAATATTGATCTTACTTAGACTCTTAAAAAATTTACTAAAGGTAGTGAGATGTTAAATGTTATTTTAAAATCTCAATGTTTTGTAAATGATCGATCTGGTATTGGATATGATCCAAAAATAGATAGAAAGAAAGGTAGAAAGAAAATAGGAGATAAGATATATTTGAGTCATTTTCAACATTTTGTACATACGTCGAATCCTTTTGCATATTGCAATTACTGTAATAGAAAGGGTCATTATACTTTATCATGTATAAAAAAATAGAAAGGAAAGATAGGAACCTATAAATGGGTACCTAAAAGTTCATATGTTCAGAAAGCAATTTGTAGTAACCCAAAAGGACCCAAAAAGATGTGGGTACCTAAGACGTAATTGTATTTGAATGCAGATGTCTCAAAGCATCTAAAGGTAACAAATGGTATATAGATAGTGGATGCTCCAGACATATGATCGGTGATCTCAAAAGTTTTACTACTTTGCAACTTAAGGAAGGAGGAAAAGTAAAATTTGGAGGAAATCAATTTGGAAAGATAGCAGGAATTGGTGAAATAAAAAATGACAAAGGCGTACAAGTCAAAGACCTATATTACGTTGAAGGCTTGTGTTACAACTGGCTGAGCATGAGTCAAAGTGTAGATAAAGATAACTGGGTAATATTTGACTCAGAGGAATGTTTAACTGTAAACAAGAAAGACTTACTATTGGATAAGAAGAATCTCAAACAAAATCTCAGAGCAAAAAGGGAAGGTAACTGCTATACTCTTGATATCAGTAGCACTACTTCTGAGAACTGTTTTCTAAGTAATGACGATGAAAGTTGGTTATGACATAAAAGACTAGCTCATGTCAATATGCACTAACTACGAAAGTTACTAAAAAAGAATTTAGTACTTGGTCTACCCAAAGTAAATTTCAAAAATGATTTGATCTGTGACGTATGTTAAAAGGGTAAACAAACTAAATTATCTCTTAAATCAAAAAATGAGATTACAACCAACATACCACTTTAATTGTTACATATGGATTTAGTTGGACCAATAAGAGTTAAAAGTCTTGGTAGTAACTTATATTCATTAGTCATTGTTGATGATTTCTCTAGTTTACATGGACTATTTTCTTATCATTAAAGGATGAAACCTTCAGTGAATTTATTGTTTTTTCCAAGAAAGTGCAAAATGAGAAAGGTATGTCTATTAAAGGTATTAAGATAGATCACGGTGGAGAATTTGAGAACCAAGCTTTTGACGATTATTATGACACTAATGGTACTAATCACAACTTCTCTGTTCCAAGGACACCTTAACAAAATGGAGTCGTTAAATGAAAGAACAGAGTACTCACTGAAATGGCTAGAGCAATGTTGAATGAAAAGAACATGCCTCAAGTTTTCTGGGCCGATGCAATGAGTATAGCATTCCACATTTCAAAGAGAGCCAACATCAGAACAAAACTTATAAAGACACTGTACGAACTATATAAAGGAAGGAAACCGAATCTCGCTCATCTGCATATTTTTGATTGTAAGTATTTCATTCATAATAATGGTAAAGATAACCTAGGAAAATTTGACTCTAAAATTGATGAAGGATTATTCCCAGGCTATTCTAACCTAAGTGAAGCACACATAGTTTTAAATAAATGAACATGTGTTGTTGACGAATCAATTCATGTTGTATTCAATGAATTTGAATCCTCTGACAAAATTATTGTCGATGAGCAGTAAATTGTATTAAATCAAGAAAATGAGCAACTTAAGCCTAAACCATACAATCCTTAAATGATCAAGCCAATGAAGAAGAACAACCACTAGGACAACCTAGAGCCTGGAACTATAACAAGAGTCATCCCCTAGAACAAGTCATAGGAGATGTGAATAAAGGAGTCAAAACTAGAAACAAAATCTTAAATGCAGTTAGTCTTTCTGTATTCATCTCTGAGATTAAACTTTCTAACATTGATGAAGCCTTATCAGACAATGATTGGATAATAGCAATGCAAGAAAAACTTAACCAATTTGAAAGAAATCAAGTTTGGGATTTGGTACCCCAGCCTAAGGATCATTCGATCATTGGCGCAAAATGGGTATTCAAGAACAAACTAGATGAATCCATAATCATTGTCAGAAACAAGGCAAGATTGGTGGCTAAATACTGTAATCAGGAATAAGGAATTGATTATGAGGAAACGTATGCTCCAGTTGCTAGATTGGAAGCTATACGAGTACTCTTAGACTTTGCATGCCTCAAGGGATTCAAACTCTATCAAATGGATATAAAAAGTGCATTTTTAAATGGATATATCTTGGAAGAGGTATATATAGATGAACCTCCAAGTTTTGAAGATGTAACTAAGCCTGACCATGTTTTCAAACTAAGAAAGGCTTTATACGGTTGAAATCAAGCCCCAAGAGCATAGTATGAAAGACTTGGAAAATTTCTCATTGATTAATGTTTTTGTACGAGGAAAAGTTGATACAAAAATTTTTACAAAATGAAAACAAAATGATATTTTAATAGTTCAAATATATGTTGATGATATTGTTTTCTATGCTACTAATGAAACTTTGTGCAAGGAATTTTCTGAGATAATGCAGTGGGAGTTTTATATGTTAATGATGGGAGAATTGAATTTCTTTCTTGGTTTGCAAATCAAACAAATAAAGAATGGAATTTTCATATCTCAAACAAAATATTTGAAAGAACTATTCAAGAAATATGGAATAGATGAAGTAAATGGTATGGACACGCCTATGAGTTCAACTACATTGCTTGATGCTGATGTCAAAGGAAAAGATTATTGCATCACAAAAATATAGAGGAACGATTGGATCATTACTCTACCTGATTGCAAGTAGACTTGATATTCAATTTAGTGTTGCTATGCGTGTAAGATATCAATTAGCACCAAAGAAATAACATGTTGAAATTGTCAAACGTATCTTTAGATATCTTACCGACACAACAGAATTAGGCCTCTACTATCCTAAAGGAAGAAATGAATACCTAGTTGTATACTTATACTCTGATTATGGAGGATACAAAACTAATAGAAAGAGTACCAATGGACAATGCCAATTTCTTGAAGGTTTACTTGTGTCATGGTTTAGCAAGAAATAAAACACAGTATCTCTTTTGTCAACGGAAGCGGAGTATGTTGCAGTGTCAAGTTGTTGTGCACAAGTATTGTGGCCGAAGCGACAATAAGAAGACCTTGGTATATATTTAAAAGAGATACCTATCAATTGTTGCAACACTAGTATGATAAGCTTGGCCAAGAATCCAGTTCAACATTCAAGAACCAAGCATATTGATGTTAGACATTACTTTATCAGAGATCATGTTCAAAATAAAGATGTTAAAATAATATTTATTCTAACTCACCTTTAACTAGCTGATATCTTTACGAAACCCCTTGCGAAAGATCAATTTCGATTCATTAGAAGAGAATTGGGAATGGTAAATCCCAATGAATTGTAAGTTTTTTTATGTTAGAAATTGTAATTTAATCATGTTTTGATGAATATTGACTTAAGCTTTGGAGTATCTAGCAATTTGTTTTGCAGGATCTTGATACTCTGCTTTAGGGCATGAAAAGCAGAGGTTAACAGAGTACCATATCACTCAAGGGACAACTTCAAGTAATCTACATTACCTGAGTGATAACTAAAAGTGATGGTAAGCATCACTCGAGTGACCATTCGAGGGATGACCTTGAAAATTTGGTAGTGAGGCATTAATTCAAAGGAAAATGACATAACGATTGAAAATAAATAGTCAGGAGGAGAACAGACTAATCATTCAAGTAAGCCCTCGAGTGATCATGATTGCAGATCAAAAATCAATGAAGTTTCAACTCAAATCTGCCTTGAAGTGACATCAAATCACAAAAGGAGTATACTTGGGTGATGACAATATTACTCATACCAGGTATGCACTTAAAATGCATTATTTTTAAAATTTCTAGCATGACCACTCGAGTGACTACTCTCATCGATGCTGCTCTCTTTTCTCACATGGTCCCCTTTTTCTTATGCATAACCGCCAAACCCTTGTTTATTTCTCCCATGGTCCCTTTTCGCACACGGTCTTGGTCTTCTCTTTTTCTATTCCTCAATTTGGTCCATGGTTAACATCTTCTTTTCAGTCCAGCAGTTGCTCTTTTATTTAATAATGTCGGCCTAGTTCATCCCTTCTCTCCTTCTACAATTCTCCATCTCAACTCGGTCAACTGCTCTTTTCCTTTTTAATTCCATTCGGTTCAGCCCTCACATATTCAATTCAGCCCATATCCCTTTTTTTTCATTTTGGTTCCCTTCTTTCCTTCACACACAGCTACCAATTAAAATAGCCATGGTCCCCACTTGCCTCTTTTTTTCAATTGTTTTTAGGTTAAAAAGTGAGTTGTGCATTGTCATCACCTACAAAATTAGATTCATAAAGGTAGTATCTTTTACTCACAATTAAGAAATAATGAGAATGACAAATATTAATTAAAAATATAATAATTTAATTACTATAATTCTCAAATTATCGTTTTACTAAAATCTCATATTAACACTTGAATATGCCTAAAATATTCAATTAAGTCCCATAAAAGCCTAAGCTTAATTACTAAAATATATAAATATTGAGCTCTATAAGTTATGCCTTAAAGATTACTCTAGTGATGTTAGGCGCTAGGACTTTATCTGTCACAACTTTGTCATTTTTCACAAAATCTCGTCCAACGATTCTCCTAGTACTCTAACAAAATCTTCTCACAAACACTTACCCATCAATTTTCGACCAAAACCCACCGATTTTGACAGTGAAAAACCTCTTAAATCTCTCAGCCCTAATCTCACAATTGTCAGCCACCTATTTCTAGAAATCCACTTCTCCTCTCAATCACAATGGTTAGAACCATAACTCCACATTCTAATGCTCCTTCTAGTTCTTCTAATCCTCAACAACTATCTGAATCTCCTCCAACCAAGAAATTGAAAACCACCTCCAAGCTGAAGCCGAAACTGAAACCTAAACCTCAAGCAAAACCTAAAGCCAAAGGGGTTGTAATCAAGGAGCCTATTGTCACAAGACCTAAAACAAAGAAGGACATTCCTCTAGGTAGAGGCAAGGGTAACAAAGTAGTAACTCCACCTACCTCAGATTTATTAGACATACCTTCCTAGTTTGTGAAAAGAACAAAAGGGGCCAAACAAGATAGAAAACTTGCCAAAGCCAAGGCAAGCATGTTAGAAAAAGCTCTACATTTTAGAAGAGGGAAGGAGGGTCAATCTTTAAAGGATCCAGAGATGAAAATGAATAAGAGATTATATTTCCACCTAAGGGCTTCAATGTGAAGAAACTAGAGGAGTCTCAAAAGTTCAAGGGTTACTTTTGAAGGAGAAAAGTGGGCAAAATGCACTACATTAACCTTAACCTTCTTCAAGAGGTATTAAAATTTGACTTAAGTCCTTACCTTGAGTCTTACATGCCCTGGCTATCTATTAGACTTCCTTTTTGCACAAAAATAGTTAGTTATTTCTATTGCAATTTAGAGCCAGTAAATGATGCCCTGAGAGATTCTTTAGAAAAGGAAATGGTATATAAGATTAGGAGACAATAACTCTTGATATCACCCTCCAAAATAAATACTTGGTTAGGGATAGAGACCCCACCTGAAGATTTATATCCTAATCTTGATTCAAACTAATTGTTTACCATTTTGAGGCCCGGAGAGAGAGTTGAACCACTCAATTTTAATCCTAGTGATATGTGTGATTTACACAAAGTCCCATGGTATATCTACTCTATAGCCATAGTCATTGAGTCAAATAATTTCACACATTTCATAGGGAGAGATTTTAGAAACATAGCCTCCATTATCCTAAAAGGACAAAAAGATTTGGGTGAACTCATTTGATGTGATTAAGAGATATACGTTCAATGGAACCATGACCACCCCCATGCCTTTTCCTCAGCTAATCTCCTTATTTCTAAAGAAAAATAAGATTTAGTTCTTAGAGAAGAATGAGCCTATTGAGAGACTAGTCGCGGTGGGTAAAAATCCAATTGGGAAATTGGGGATTGAGATTCCTCTAAAGAAGCCATTTGAGTCTAGCCCCACGAAGAAGAAGAAAATTGAGGTTGAGTCGAGTAGGATGGATGATACTCAGTCCTTTGCCCCTGCTTCTACAGCTCCGCCATCATTCTTTGGTGCTACTCTACAAACATTCATGAAGAATGTACTTGATGGTTTTCATGTTGACATCACCAATACAAATGTAGAGCTAGTAACCCACATAAACAACAAGATGGGTGAGTTGGTAACCAGTATGAACTAGCATAATAAGGTAATGTTAGTAGAGCAACGAGCACAAGGGATTGCCATTCAGGAGCTTGGTAACCTCACAAGATCATTACATGCCAAGCTTGATGCCCTAACTCCTAGACCATCCATATCTACCTTTGCTCCTACCACTGATACAGTAACATCTTCTCATCCTGGCCTTTCTTCTGTTCCTACTCCTATCATACCCACTACACTCCTAGTAACTTTCTCTTTACTATGCCTGATCCATCTACAACCGTGCCAGTTCATATTAATATCGATGACCCTGTCCAACCAATCCAACCCCAGCTAGTGCCAACCCCTATTGCTTCACTTGCAGGTACTGAGTTGAAAGAGGCAAGCTTCACCCAAGAGTGGGGGTGAATTAGGTGATGTGATAAATTTTTTGGTTGATGCAGTGATATGTCTTTAACTGTAAATAGAGTAGAGTTAAGAAGATTAGCATACATAGAGTTATACTGGTTCAGCCCAAAACTCAGGCCTACGTCCAATCCTCAGAGATCAAGACCTATTGAGATTTTCACTATACTTCTAAGATTCAATGGGCTCTCAGAACTCCACACAACAACAATCATCCTTGAATGGACTACGAGCATAAATATTCTAACACTTAGAAATTTCTCTCCCCCTTACGACAAGTCTTACGTGCAGAAAAACAAACCTATGACCTTTCTTTCTTGCTGATGTATGCAAGTCTTATGAGCAGCAACATTCTCTCCTTCTTGTACCACTATAAGTCTTACGAGCAGCAACATTCTCTACTGCTTGTATCTTGTAAGTCTTATGAGCAAAAACTCTTACTAGGAATTTTCTCAACTGCTTCTCTCATAAGGATATCTACCCTCTCAATGTCCTAGTTCCTTGAGATCAAATGAAAAAAATAGAATTTGAAGTGTATATAGACTCTCTCATAAAGAAAATATGATAAACACTGAAGAACAATATGAATATAGAGAAAATACGAATAACAGAGACTCAAAAATTTGCTTGTGTGAATTCTTGTTCTTGGTTATTCTTGATGGTCTCTACAGCTCTGCATTTATAGCCAGATGATTTTTCCCATTGAATAATAATCATTGTGGAGCGGAGCATTTTACTGTGGAACAACATGCGTATGTTTGAAATCTTTGAACGTGGTAGGTACGTGCTTGGTTGGTAGTAATAATTATGTCTGCCGTTGTTTGACTTCCTCTGTGCTTTTCTAATTCAAACAATGAACCACCTGTATCACACTTGTAATATATGTTAAAAGATCTTAAATACTAATAACAAGTGGAAATAGAGTGATTAAATAATATTAAACCATATTCATATTGATTGCTATGAGTTAGTGACGTTTTGGCTGCTAGCAAAGATCACTTGAGTGCACTCAACCTCACTCGAGTGAATCTTAATATATGCACTTCTGCTTCAGCATTTACGTTGCACTTTCACATGATTTTGAGAGAGTGCATTTTCACACTTGCGAGTGAAGTGGGACCTCACTCAAGTACAAATCCCCTCACTCGAGTACACCTATATTTTACAATATGAGCCCACGTCTCTGGATAACACTCACATCCTGTTTTATCAAGAGTATGATTTTGCACTTGCAGGTGATGTGAGCCCTCACTCGATCATACTTACTCTCACTCGAGTAAACAACATATTCTTGTAAAAGATACTCTTTTGCTTTAGCACTTGCATCAGAATAGAGCGAGTTGGATTCCACACTCGCAGGTCCTGAGGTATCACTCGAGTGCAGTATCTCCACTCGAGCATACTTTTTCTTCTATGCACTTAGTGACTCTCGGTCAAACACTTCCTATCCCTCACTCATTTGAACTCGAGTGCAGTTTACATTTCGAGTTTACCTTGCTCTCGGGTCAACACTTCCTCTACCACACTTGTAAGGACTCGGGTGCACTTGAGATTATCACTCGAGTAGAGATTCTGTGGTCGTTTCATCCAGTGATCATCAGTCACCTGTTGGTACATAGGAGGTGGAAGTTACTTCTTAGATCCCAGCACCACCGAATCCTCTTCAGATACCTCTAGTGAATCGCCCTGAGCCTAAACCATAATCTTTAGATGTTTCTATCAGGGTGGCTCATATGACTCTGGACCTACACCTCTCCCTATCACTTCCATCTCTACTAACTAGCCATCTAGCTCTAGCTCTTCTTTCAATTGATTCCCACCTTTGTGATGAAGACAAAAAGGGGGAAAAGAACTAGAAGTGTTTTTGAAAATTGACAATGATGTTGCACTGATATAGAGCTTAGGGATATGGGTTTATTGTTATTTAAGGATTTTTTGACTTATGTAATATATTTTGACA
Organism: Inga leiocalycina; assembly: GCA_963242795.1. NCBI lineage: Eukaryota > Viridiplantae > Streptophyta > Magnoliopsida > Fabales > Fabaceae > Inga > Inga leiocalycina. The sequence continues at coordinate 27,483,265 of OY725328.1, forward strand.
TATGTATATTTTTCTTGAATTTACTTCAAGCTATTAATTCATCAATCTAATTCTGTTGTGGACTAGTGAACTTTTCATTATGTATGTCAGAAGATTACATGTTTCAATTCAAACTAAGAATGATTTCAAATGCTAAAGATTTCAAAATCATTGAATTTAAATTCAAAATGATTTCAAACAATCAAAGTTTCACAATCATTGGATTTGGAATCAAAGGAGTTTTAAAGTTATTAGTTTTTGAATTCAAAATAAGTTTAAACAAATAAGTTTTGATTTGAATTTAAAATAATTTTCAAAGTCATTTAAAAGAAGAATTGAAATCTCTAAGTTTAGTCTAAACTAAAAGATATCAAGTATTTTAGAAGCATATGATCTTAATTGAAACTTCAAATTTCAAAATGCTTTCAAATACCATGTTCAAAAATCATCAAGTTTTATCATCATAAAAAAGGGGGAGAATGTTAGATCCTATATGTTTTGATGAAAACAAAGATTGGAAAAAACTTATAAAAGGTTTTGATAAATAGACAAAAGAGTTTTTGAATAAAGGAACAAAGTGTTTGGTGGCAGGGAAAGTCATCACTCAAGTAGGCACTCGAGTGATGTAGTAGAACAAAAAGTCACTGAATAGGTGAAAGCATCATTGGCAGATTTGTGAAGGGATCACTCAAGTGATCAATCGAGTGATGAACCTTCATTACTCAAGTAACCACTCGAGTAATATGTGAGAAATAGTTTCAGAAGTTCTCTGCCAAGTTTTTCATGGTGTCACTCGAGGGTCACACGAGTAATGACAAAGCATCACTCGAGTGACTAGGTAAGAAAAGAGGCAGTGGGGTCTCTGCCAATATTTTGAAGCGATCACTTGAGTGACCACTCGAGTGATGCCCATGAATCACTTGAGTAACCACTCGAGTGATCAGGTAAGAAACGATGACTTAACTCTCTGAAAAGTTTTTTAATAGATCACTCGAGTAACCACTCGGGTGATGGATTTTGATTACTCAGGTAACCACTTGAGTGATGAAGTTCAGAAAGTAAGATTTTAACTTGTTGTTTATTGATTTGTTATCTATATGATTAATCTTTTATTGTCTTAATATTATAAGTATATTTGCAGAGAAACAATAAAGAGATCATGCATTAAGAGAAAAGTCAAACATATAATCCATAACATCCAAAACGCTCACTTACCACAACGAGTATTTTTAATTCAAAAAATGGTCAAACGAAGTTGCACAATACCAACAGACATGTTGAAATGATTCCAACAACTATTACAAACTCAACTATAAATATGGGAACATTCAACGAAGAAAGATAGACAACTGAGAACACATGAACATACATAGATCAATATATTCTTAGTGCTCTGTTTTCTTGTATTCATTCCTGTACTTCAGTGATTATATATTTGCTCTGTGATAGAGATTTTTATTACAAAATCAATATTTTTTATTGAGACAGCTTAAGGTTATGGAACCTTGAGTTAGGGATTTGATTACAACATGTAAGGGGAGCGATCGTCCAGTGAAGGAACTTACTGTGTGCTAAGGTGCCAAGAACCCATTGAATCTTAGAAGATATAGTGAAACTCTCATAGAAGCACTGAGGATTGGACGTAGGTTAAAGTGGTTGTGGCTGAACCAGTATAACTCCCGGTGTACACTTCGATGATATTTCTCCTAGCTCTTAACTGCTTTAAATTCCCAGTCAATTTTTATATACGAAATGAATTTTCTGTGATCACTCAATTCACCCCCTCTCTTAGGTAAAACGCTTGCATTAATAGATTGCCTAGTTTCTCAAACATATGACGATGGTCTTGTCCAATGACGAAATAGTTTCATGCAAAACATCAGCAATCACCTCAGAGTTGTTTAGTTGTGCTTGTTCCTGGGACAGAATGAGTTATCATTCATATGAGTTATGTTAGGGGCAGTTTCACCCATGGTTTGTGACAAGTCTGCATCAGCAGCTACAACGTGAGGCAATTCTGGAAGCTTATCAACTTCAAGATTAACTTCATCTTCCATTCCACCAAGTGACTTTCCTTCTTCCCTAATAGCCTTGTCCCTAGCCCACACAAAGCACAAATTCTCAAAGTTTGGTAACGACTTGGTCCTAAAATGTCTTGCCTTGGGGGTGAACCTAAAAGTGCAACAAATCATGTTTAAAGGACATCAAACTTAACCCTACGCCTATAACATTTTTTCTTTAATACAATGAACTCCTCAACAAGTTCACATACCTTCACATACTCATCCCACAGATCTTTTTCTACTATCACAAATTTTTTCTAAGGATCCCAACCAAACCCTCAGGTATTGGTGCCATAAACCATATCAAAAGTGGCCTGCCATAGATATTTCAAGGTCTTGATCATGGAGGTAATGTAAGGACATGCTTTAATCCCATTCCAGGCAGCTTCTCTTCCATTATTACCTGCAGAGCATTAGCAAATCCTAGCTTGAAACTATTGTCGACCATGAACTTTTGCTCCATCCTCAGAGTTATAAGACATTTTACCAACACCCTTACTTCCTTGGAAGACCACATTTTAAGCTGACTTATTTCCCTTTTCACTCTGGTCTATTTAAAATACTCAGCTATAAAAAAGGTTGTTAACGTAAACTAAAGCAACCAATAAACTATACATAAGCACACCAGGCAGGAAGTTACACTTTAATTGAAATGCACATAACACAAAGTTTGTCCATATACAAAACATAGGAAAGGCAATGTTCTTAAGTTTTAAACATTAATCTATATCATCAATCATCCGTATGAGCTACATAGGCAGCAAACATGTTATTTGCTAGCTGCTCCCTAAAGTTTGTCGACATATCAGTACTTTTTATAGTCATCATGGGGGTGTTGTCAATTGTTGATGGTGGTGGTTCAAAGGAGTCAAGCTGTTCATCAAGGGGATCTTGAATTCTTTCCCGATGAATTAGATTATGTAATAAACAGCATGCTATGATGTATCTGTTTTGAATCTTCATCAGATAAAAAGATGCACTCTTCAGTATTGCCCAACGCAATTTTAGTATCGAGAAGCACTTATCTATGACATTATCGGTTGATGAATGCCGTATGTTAAAGCACTCATAAGGAGTTTGGGGTTGGTGTCTTTACCTCAACTCATTAAGGTGGTACCTTTGCCCTTTATAAGGCACCAAAAAACCTTGGCAATTCTTGTACCCTGTATCAACCAAGTAGTACTTTCCCACCCAAGCCAATAAAAATATTTATATAAGAAATGCTCATAAGTTCTCATGACTTGTCCGCGTCATACAATGTTACTTAAAAAAGTCACTTTGGCAAGCCATACCTTATGGTACTCTTAGACCATGTCATCTCCTTATAGCATCCCTCAATACCCTCCCATCCGCAGCTGAGACTTCCCAACTAAGTAATATAGAGATAAATTGTGCATCTAGTGAGCATATACCTAGAATATTGGTTGTCACCTCTCCTTTTCTATTTCAGTATCGGCCCTTGTGTTCTGCTGGGACTTATACACGTATGTGAGTACCATCTAATGCACCTAGGTAGCCTTGAAAACACAAACAGGATTTACAACCCTTCAGCTAAACATTTCACTTTTACATCCAGAGTAAATACACTTTCTGACAAAAATACAAAAGTTTTATACCTTGAACTACTTCCAACTACGATCATTTGAGTCCTCCAGAATAGCCTCTGATCTTTTCAAAATCAATGATTGCAGTCTAATTGTTGCATTCAAAACAATTTTAAAGTATCTATTAATTGTTTCACCTGACCTACCAAACTCAAACCGAATGACCCTATTCTTGACGTGATGCCCCAAGATGTGCAGGAACATTGCTACTTGCTCATCAACTAACATATGTTTTGTTGGTCTTAATCCACCAATTATGTCTAACATGTGACACAATTAGTCAAAAGTTGCCCAATACATCCTAATTTGGTTGAAGTAAGTGGTATTACTATTGTATATCATTGCCCTCAAATTTGCTTGCTTTGCATGAAAATCTAATCTAAAAGATCTATTTGGTGCTTGCCTTAGTCTACCTCCTCCCATAATAACTATTATAGTTAAAAGCAACCTCCTAATTACTAGAAGCAAAGCTAGGCACCTAGCCAACATGACAAACATTTAATCCGATTATTGCTTTATACCTACACATTTTTTTCCATACTGATTCATTTAACATTATAATTGACAAACTCCTCTTTCGAAACCACACTAACACATTTAAACAAATCTCATTTTAAATGCCAACCAACATAATTACACCCCCACTTGTCAAACATTAAACACAACACACTTTTATCTTATGCATAAACCATCTAACTCATCTATCATTTTACTGACATCTACCAATGTTCATTCCATATTACCCACAACCTACAAAACATTTAACTACATCCACATTAAAGCATTCATATATAAATTATATCTACTTAAAATTAAAACCCACTTGCAAGACACCAAACAGAGCACACTATCAATTAGCAACTAAGCAAACACATTTTAGCTTTCGACTCTATATTTCTTTCACAACTGTTAAGCCAAGAACACCCACATCACAAACATAGCAATCTAAAAGATTAAACCATATACACACAGCCTTAGCATTTTGTGCATGTCTCCAGATGTTCAAGACACAACGCAGACAGGAAAAATATTGCCCACTTCATGCCATATATCATAACATAATTAGACCAACATTACCTTGATATAGAGTTATATTTCCCAAGCCATTCAACTCTTCTTTTTTCCAGACAAGCTTTCGACATAATCCCAACACTCTTCACCAAAGCCTTCAGCTCATTCTGCTCTGTCTTTTATCTATGTTTTCAAGGGAATTTTTATCCTATATTTTATTTGTCCCGGGAACATTTTTGAGTTCACCCCACTTTTGGTGGGAACTCACTTTCCCATATTTAAAGGAACATTGCAATTAGGGGAATGTGAGTTGCTGTGAGTTTTTGGCATCAAACACATTTTTTGGTATGGAACATTGTAATCTTCCCTTTCCCTCCTCAACTTTCCGCATAACAAACAGACCCTCAGTGATTCTTGCTACTACTCCCAATCATGCCCCCTTACCTATAGCTTTAGGTCTCAGCTTTTCTCTCTTTTTTTTTTAAAAAATGGCAGCGTTTCTTTCTCTAGCCAGAAGAAGAAGAAGAAGACGAAGAAGAAGAAGTAGTAGTAGTAGTAATAATAATAACAATAATAATAATACACCTCTCTCTTTTTTTAAATTTTAATTATTTATTTGTTCTTTTATCAATATTTGAATCCAAAGTAAGATATTTACAATCAAAGCCCTAGAATAATGTACAACTTGATATCTTATAAAATCTCAAGAAAATTATCTCAAATTGGCATTGATAACTCCCCAATTATATCAAAATATATATCAAATATATTAAAAATGGGAAGTTATCATAATTCCTGCATACTTCACTAGCCTATTTATTGCTAGCTCGTGATTGGCAAAGATTGAAATGTTGGAAATGCCCTTTAATGCAATGTAAGGTCCAATTGGACATATACATTTAAATGTAGAAATAATACAAAATAGAAGAAAATAACTAATAAGGATTGGATACAGTGGAATGAGCTTGCCTCGAATGAGCTTGCTACCAATAGGAGGATATATGTACCTAATAAAGAAAAAGAAAGTAAAATATATATATATATATATATATATATTTGTGGCATTGTGAATCATAATAAATAATATTGCAGTTGAAAATTTGTTTAGTTTCTTGCAATGACCTTATTGAGAATGAAGAATAATATATTGTTGTTGTTGTTGTTGTTGTTGTTGTTATTGTTGTTGTTATTATTATTATTATTATTATTATTATTATTATTAAGTAGTTAGGATTAGAATTCGAAATCTAGATCACGATAGATTCAGGATATTCCCAGTTAAAGATTTGATGTGGTCTCGTCATCTATGCATATGCCTATATATTCATATGTGCTCCTCGTCATTATTCAATATACATACTTTTGAGAGTTTCATCAAATTTATCATGGTGCCAGAGCACAACGTTTCTGAACCTGAGATAAAGCTCTTAGAGAGATAGAGAGGGTAAACACTGAGAGAGATGGCTTTGAGTGGGCAAGTTTTCATTGGTGAGTTGCTAAGAAAGACTTACTATTTAGAATGGGTAGTGGACATGACAAATGCACTTTTGGCTAAAAACAAGTTTGGGCTCCTTAATGGTTCTGTCAAGAAGTCTGGGGTCGATTCAACTGATCTTTCTAATTGGATTCAATATGATGCCATGGTGAAAGGATGGCTCAAGAGTGCAATGTACAAGGAGCTACAGAAGGCCATCAAGTAGGCATAAATGGTAACGAAGATATGGTTGGACCTTGAATGCTTTGGGAAAGGTAGTTCTCTTAGGGTGTACGAACTTTGACGTGATATAGCATGCATCCAGTAAGACAAGCAATCTATGGCATCCTACTATACTAAGTTGAAGGCATTTTAGGATAAGGCAGTGTCTTTGACACCTCCACCAAGGTGTACTTGTGGGAGCTATAAATGTGACATTGAGAAGCAAATAATGGTGCCAAGGATAAGGAATAGTTGTATGAGTTTCTCATGGGATAAGATAAGGAATTTTCTATAGTTAAAACCCCTGATGTGTATAGGAGTAGCATATCACGTGGCATCGAAAAATGAAAAACAGAGACACATATCTGCGTTATATTAAACAAACCCTGAGACTATGGCCTTTCAAGTGCAAAATATAAAGAACGATAACAATGAAAAGAAAGAAAAACCTTGATGTGGGAACTATCAGAAGCTAGGACGTACTAAGGATAAGTACTATGAAATCATAGTCTGTCCTCTAAATTGGAGAAAGCCAAATGGAGAACGACAAGACATATCAAGCTTTGGTAAGATGGAGGGATAAAAGGACATCGCTACTGGGTCATCAAACCAACTTGTGGCGAACATAGCTGGTAAGCACTCAATGAATTTTGACTTTAATAAAATATGGGTAACAGACTCAAGAGGCAAATGAGCAGATAATTTGTGAGCATACATTTTTATTGAATGAAAGGAGTAGAATGTACTTACTTTTGCTAATGCCAATGGCCAAAGGATATTTGTGAATTCATCTGGAAACCTAAAATTATAAAATGGGATGTTGCTCAAAGATGTTTTAAAAGTACCAGATTTTAAGTATAATCTTTTTTTTGTTGTTAAGCTCACTTATGATAATGATCTTGCATTTGCTCATTGCTAAAAGCTTGTTAATAATACTGGACTTGCACATGAATAGTGTGATTGGAATGGGGAGATACCATGATGGGCTCTACATTCTAGAATCAACACTAGGGAGAAGAGATGCGGACAGAAAGACCTAGGGATTCACAACTGTGGCATTGGAGGCTCTGGAATACTTCAAAAGTCAAGATGAAATTCATTAATTTTTGTTTAGATGATAATGAAATATGTGATTCATATAATAAGGCAAAGCACACAAGACTGTCATTTAGAGATAGTTCAATAGAGAGTATTTCTTATTTTGATTTAATCCATTATGATATTTGGGGACCATATAAGGTGCCTTCGTTAACAGGGGCTTAATACTTTCTCACTATTGTTGATGATTTTAGTAGAGTTACTTGGGTCTATTTAATGAATAAAAATAAGAGGTAAGTGACCTTTTGATGAAATTCATGAACATGGCAATAACACAATATAACAAGTGAGTTAAGTGATTGAGAACAAAAAATGGTACAGAATTTAAATCTCTTGAGATGTAGAAATATTGTGACTAAACTAGCATTCTAAGTTAAACATCATACACATACCACCACAACAAAATATTGTGGTTGAGTGCAAGCATAGGTATATTGTTGAGATAACGCAAGCTTTACAAACTCAAGCAAACATGCTAAAGGAATTCTAGGGAAACTGTATTTTGACCACTGAGCATATCATTAACAAATTACCTACCACAACTATTGGGAATCGAATACCTTACGAAGTTATCACAGGAAAGAAAGTTAGTTATGATCATCTAAGGGTGTTAGGGTGTCTCACAAATATGCAAGACTTGACCAACTCTGACAAGTTTAGGGTAAGGGGATAAAGCATCTTTCTATTGGATGCTCACTTGGACAAAAGGGCTATAGAGTTTTTGACATAGACAATAATAAGGTTTTTGTATCATGAGATGTGACATTCTTTGAGCAATGCTTCCCTTTTAAAGATGTTACAGGCACTATCACATCCCCAAGCATAGACTTAGCCAACAACAATGGTAATGATATTAATTTTATAAATTAGATCAAAGTTATTGAGGAAGAGAAATTGAGAATTTTTTGCTCAAAATTCGAGAGAAAAAGATAAAGTTTAGGTTGACTAAGGGAATGAGCATGAAGAAAGCCATAATGAGCCTAGGAGGGAACAACGTGCTAGGACATCTCCCATGTACTTAATAAGAGATCACGTAGTTCACTTTCCACCCTCACTATCTCGGAATGCTAATGTGACTACAACACACCTTATAGCAAGCTATATTAGCAACGCAAGATTCTCAATGAGTCATATAGCTTGCCTAGCAGTAGGAAATCACATGATAAAACCTAAAAAATCACACGATACACCCTAAAACCTTCAAAGAGGCAGTATGACATGAATGTTGGAGAAAAGCAATGGAAAGGGAAATGCAGCCTTGGAATAGAATGGATCATGGGCACTTGAAGCCCTTCCGCCAAATAAGAACATCATCGACTCAAAATGGGTCCATAAGACAAAGTGTAAGTCAAATGGGGAGTTGGACAAACATAAAACAAGATTAGTTGCTAGAGGTTTTACTCAAGAAGAACGTGCTGACAACCATAAAAATTTTGCCCCAGTTGCCAAGTTGGTCACTGTGAAAACATTGTTGGTAGTAGCTGCTAAGAAAGGTTGGATTGTACATCAACTTGATGTAAATAATGCATTCCTCCTTGGTGACTTAGAAAAGGAAGTCTACATGAGAATACTAAAAGGTTTTGTACAGAAGAATGACAATAGAGTGTGTAGATTGAAAAAATATTCGTATGGGTTGAAGCAGGGCTCCAGGTAGAACATCCCAAATTTCAGTTACCAAAATTCCTGTACACCTTTATGGTATTAAAGGGAATAAAATGGTGAATATTAGCCCACTTGAAATGTCCAAACAATGTAATTGGAGGCTACATGAATTTTGGCCCATAATAAGAGATACAATTTAATTTGTGCCTCCATAAAATTCCATTATTGGAGCCCAAAATGGTTAATGGAAGAACACAATTGTTAGGCCTAATAAATAGTGATTTTAGGCCTAATACAAAGAAAAGGGAAGAAAGCCCAATTTAATTACAAAAATGTAAGGGCAAACTAGTCATTTGACCATAAAGCAAGGGGTCATATATTTTTTTCCTTTCCTTTGTGAATATTTCGTCCAAACATGGGAAGCAAGAGAGAAATTGCAAACTTGGACATAAAAGATGGAGCAATATTGGCCAAGTAAAAGGAAGAAGAAAAGTCAACAAATATTCGCTAAGGTATTTTCCAATTATTTCATGAACAAAAGGCAATATTTCCTGAACACTTTAGTCAACAATTCCTCTCTTTTTGGGCAGCATATTTTCATCCTAAACTGGAAGAGAAGAGAAAGAAGAGTCAACACAATTACTATAGTAAATTTACCACACAAAGTAACTAAAATTGGCTTGTGTAAGAAGGAGAATTTTTTGCCACAACTTTTGCTTTTCCTTTGGCTATTTTCAGTAAAGTCTTTATGAGACAAAGAAAGACAAAAATTAGAACATAACTCTCTCTTTCTCACACTCAAATATTTTGGCCAAGAGGCCAAAGAAAGAGAAAGCAAGAAGCCAAGCATAAGGTAAGTTCTTCTTGTGTGATTTTCACTTTCCAAATCACCTTTCTAGCTCTTGAGGTCTTCATAAATATTGTTCCTCTTATCAAGAGCTTCATTCCTATGTTTTTCATTTGTCAATGAAAGGTATTTTGGTGCTACCAAGAAGATTCAAGGTTAGAGGAACAAAGAAAAAGCCATAGAAAGTGAAATAGGTAAGCTTAAACTTTGTTTTGAGCTTATCATCTTGTGATTTGGTTGAGTTTTGTGGATTCTTTGGTGCTGCCCTAATTTCTGCTATTTAGGTTTTTCTAGGGCTTCATGATGCTTTGCTCATGTACATGTGGTTATATGAGGTTTGGGAATCCTACGAACCTAGTTTGGTAGTTAGATTATGAATTGTTGCTTTGAAACCCTAATTTCGATCAAAACAGAGCACATAAAAAAACTAGGATTTTATGAAATTTGAGGTTTCTAATAGATTTTTTGGGCAAATTTGTATGGGAATATGGTATGGTGGTGACTTTAGATGAGTTGGATACAAATTGTATAAATTAGAACTTGAAAAGTTGTTGGTGAACATTGCCAGATTTGAGGCAGGTTGGTTATTACATGTTTTTGTCTGACCAAATGAAGTCTGGTGCTCATGAAAATTTCTAGATTCAAAGTATATATCTCAAGCATTAATTTGACATAAAGAATGCACAAATTGGATTAGTAGGTAATGAGATATGATTTTTGTGAATTGGGCATTAAATCTGGAAGTTGTTTTGTGGCAGTCAATAAATAGCGTGTTTTTAAATGGTTAAACCTTATCCAATGGCCATGATATTTTCCAGAATTAAATTGGACATACTAAGCTTTAATTTTATAGGTAATTGGGGGCAATTGGATAAGTACATAAAAAGTTATGATTTATTGAAGTTGGGCATTCATTTTGTGAAGACTTTTGTGGTAGAAGGGAGTAATTGTGAATTCTGGAATTTTTGTGCATGTAATTGGTTGTATTAGATATTTTTCTCTTAAATTAGGCTTAAAGAGGGTCACACAGGACTTTGAACCACCCCAATTAGAGTTTTCTAGACAAAGTTATGATTTTTCAAAGATAAGTGAATAATCTAGTAGCTTTTTAATTCCATGAGAATTTAAAGCAAAAAGGGCAAAATGCAATAAGTTAGAACTCCAAGGGTGAAGTTATATCCTAGAGGCTTGAGTAGCCATATTGGATATTCATTTATCATGGTTCTAATCTATGGTTATGTACTAGGGCCATGAGATAATAATGAAGAAGAATGGAAGGTTCTTCAAGCAACTTCAATGGCTCACAAAAATGGTACAAGACGAGGACTTAAAGACATAAGGTAGTGAACTTACTTAATTTGCATGTATTCGAGGTGTTTACTGTGTATTGATTTGTAGTATTACTTTGCTTGATTATGTGAAGCATGTACAACTAAATGAAGCTTTATTTCTGTTTATACTATAGCCATAGATATGTTGCATGAAACATTGAGCTTGCAGAAATATCATTATGTGAACATGAGCCTATGTAAGGCAAACATATCATGCACTAGCATTCATCTTACATGCATTATTAGTATTGTTTGCTTTAGAGATTCCCCCAAATCTCACCCTCCCCCAACCAACCATTTAAACAGATGGAAATAGGAAGTGTGTTGAGAACAAAGAAGAGAACTGCACGAGCAAAATGCAATGGTGGAACGAAGATAGGAAGATGTCTGCGTTTTATTGTAACGAGTTTAGATACCCTAGTAGCCTTGTATGGCTATGTTATTTGTAATTTTTATATACAAACCCTAAGGGGATTTCTGTAATGTAATCAAGCATTTTATATTAGTATATTTATGTTATTCTTGTGTGCCCACCAAATTACACGCTAACAATATGAAAATGTGGAAATAAGATAAGAGTCTGACACCAGGAACTGGTATGAGAAGTTCACTATGGTGTTAAAGAACATTGAGTTCATTCAATCAAGGGCTGATCATATATTATTCATCTTTAAGAAAGGGTCAATGTTTATCATAGCATTGATCTATATGGATGATGTAATTCTTGTAGGCACTCATATTGAGAAGATCAATAAAGTTAAATGTTACCTTGACCACAAGTTTACCATCAAAGACCTCAGACTTCTCAAGTACTTCTTTAGGATTGAAGTTGCCATAAGTGCAAAAGGGATAGCGATGAGCCAGTAGAAATACACCCTCGATTTGTTGAGAGAAGTTGGAATGGAAGGTGTAGGTTGAGTGACACTCCGATTGAGCAAAATTGTAAGCTAGTTATAAGAAAAGAAAATATGCCACAAAATAAAGAAGAACAGGATACTAAGAGTGAATAGGATACTGGTGAGAACAAGCCAGCAGATGGGAAATGCTATCACAAGCTCATCAAGAAACTAATATATCTAATGGTAACATGACCTGATATAGTTTACCCTGTGAGTGTCCTAAGTCGTTATTCTTCATAACCGAAGCATTTCCACATGAATACTGTAGAAAGAATCCTAAGATACCTAAAGTCCACCCCTAGAAAAGGTATATTATTAAGAAGTGATGGAAATTTAGAACTTGGGGGCAAATGTAATGCAAATTAGGGAAGATTCCATTATATAGACGCTTATGCGCAGGATATCATTAAATTAGGAGGATCTCTTATATCCTAATGAAACAAGAAACAGAGTGTGGTTACACTATCATCGGCAGAATCAAAGTATAAGGCGATGGCAAATACAGTGAGTAAGCTTATATGGCTAAGGTAGTTGGTAGGGGTGGAAATAGGCCAGGCTAGACCAGGCCTATATTGTAGTAAATTGGCTTGAGCTTGACCTTTAGCTTGTTCAGGCCATGTTTTTCAACCTGAGCCTGGCCTATACACAAACCTAGCCTAGCTTAGGGCCTGTTAAGTAGGCCTATATTTTTAAAACTCTTAAAACAAGCTAACAGGCCCCAAGCCTCACCACAAAATAGGCTTAGTATTCAAACATGCCTACTTTAAAGTTTAAACAGGCCAAAAACAGGCCTACTTTGACAGGCCAAAAACAGGCCTAATTAATAATAATTATCCAACTTACATCATATAATGTGAAACCAAATATAACATTATTACAATTTTCAAGACCTTCATTTCAAATCTTCAATATAATTTCTTCTTTTGCTTTGAAGACCTTGAAAAAAATTAATGAGATGTAAAGTATTAGATCATAAGTCATAATAAGTCATATATAGCATCAATATTATAAATCCTTCAATCCTTTTTAGAAGCAAACAATTTACAAGTTGACAAAAGCAGAAAAATAACATATTACAAAAGACCACTTAAAATCATTGAAAAAATAATCTACTCAAAGTAATGAAATTTCTTCTTGACAAAGCTAATAAAAAGTAGCGAGAATGCTAAAGAATGAGACAACAACTGAAATTATAAATCCTTCAATCCTTTTCAGGTACACCCAAGAACCAAAAAGATGCCAAGACTACTTATGCTCTTGAAATGCTAACATTTTATTCTAAACATATACATGTTTCCAAGAGACCTTCTCGTAATGTATGGCATGTAATTTTATCAACAATGGACACAAAATAAAAGATACATTCAGAAGCAAAGTAGAGTGACCATGTTGAAGTATAAAAGGTGGTAAAAAGTTTTGCTTTGTCATCAGCAGATTAAAAAAATTAGATTACAAGCATTAAATAACAGCCAAATCCTAGAGAAAATAAATTGTATAGAAAAATTAGATTACAAAAGAAGATTTAAAATCATGTCATATAAAAATCATAGAGAAAATAACAGATTACCAAAGCCAAATCCCAAGATCATATTACACAAACAAGATTGAACCCTCCTACAAATAAAAATACACCCAACTTCCATAATCTTGCTAGCAAATATAGCACAAAAGCATAAATACAAATAACAGTAGTTTTCTCTAGTTTGTGGCTATCAAATGTTAAAACCATAAGTTTTTGGCTACTATCTACCTTGTGTTAGATATGAATAGTTTTTTATGATTTCAAATATTAAGAGCAAAAAGTTTGCATAATATACTTATCTTCTTCATTGACTAACTACTATATTTAATGTTGTATATTTTGTAGATTTGTCACAAACCCGATGGTAGGTTAATGATATTTTGCTTATAATGCCTCAAAAATGGAGAATAATCATCAAGAAGAAAAAGAAGAAGAAAGAGATTGAAGAAAGAAGAAAGAAAGTAGAAGATTGAAGATATTCAAGAAGATATCTAGTCAGGTTATAGAGAATGATCATCAAGAGGAAAAACAAGAAGAAAGAGTAGATGAAAGAAAAACTTGCAAGATCAAATGAGAATATCAAGATTTAAGCTCTTAGAAGTGATACCAGAGGTTGGAATGGGTCAATACGAAGTTAAAATAACATATACAAAAGTTATGGCACATCTAGAGATGATTACTCCAGTAATCACTTGAGTAATATGGAACTGCCTCATTTTGGAGGTGATTACTCGAGGTCTTACTTGAGTAACCTGCAAAGGTACTTGAAAGAATACTAGAGGGCTCCCTAGAATAATGGCACTTTGTTTTCACGTGACAGAATAAAGGTTCGGTATTTTAGTGATATCTCTCTAACCACATGTCGGATTGAGTTGAAATAGTGGCATATGAAACAAGACTCCCAACACAAACTATGGACACCAAGATCACGTTAAAAGGAGTTCATGTGAGAGAGCTATGATATGTTGAAGTTGACACATGAATCAAAGTTTTTTAGCTAAACAAGCGTCAGTATTTTTGATATAACTCTCAAACTACACATTGGATTGAGATGAAATTGGTGCCATATGAAAATAGACTTAAAGAGCTTTCCATGGATATATAATTTTTCATATTTCAAGTTATATACTAAGATTTATGTCTTCTAGAAGTTGTTGCTCGTGATCTCAGACATTGTCTAAGTACAGTAGACATTCGTTGTGTCATGTTTGGAGGTGATTCTTGTTGCATTGGAATGTAGACGATGAGATTTTTCCAATAATATATAATTTGCCATGTTTCAAATCAAAATCAATAATTCACTTGAACTACTCACTCGAGTAATATGCAAAGTTATTTGAAACCTTACTCGAGGGACCACTCGAGTAATGTGAGAAAATGTTTCAGTAAGCTCTCTATCAAGAATTGCATGGGATTACTCAAAGGGATCACTCGAGTAATCTATAGATTTATTTGAGACATTACTCAAGGGATCACTCGAGTAATCAGAGAAGAAATCATCCAGGAGCTCTAAGCTAAGATTTAAGTCTCATTACTCGAGGGACTACTCGAGTAATCTGTAAACTTATTTGAAAGCTTACTCGAGGGATTACTCGAGTAACCAGTGAAGAAAAAGCATGCTTACTTGAGGGAGCACTCGAGTAACCAAGCATTCAAAGGTTTTGTGAAGTAAGTTACTCCATGTCTTAATTGAGTAATGTGGTGAGAAAACATTGATATACTCTTTGTTAGATTTTCAATGAGATTACTCAAGGGATTACTTGAGTAATAGCATGATCACTCAATTAGCCACTCAAGTAATGAAGTGCAGAAAGCATGATTTTAATCCAACATTCATTGGTTTATTATCTATATGATTAACCTATCATTGTATTAGTTTCCTGAGTATACTTGCAGAAAAACAATGAAGGAATCATGCATCAAGAGAGAAGTCAAATATATCGTCCACAACATCCGAAATGCCTACGAACCACAACAGCTAGTTTTCAAAATTGAAGAACGGTCAAATGAAGCTATACCACTTTAACGGACAGGTTGAAATGCTTTCAACAGCTATCACAACTCATCTATAAATATGGGAACATTCAACGAAGAACAAAAACAATGAGAACACAACGACACAAACATGCTCATATTATAAGTTATTCATCTCGACCCAAACACTCTCTGTTCTTATCTGTTTTCTATATTATGTAAATTTGAGAGAGTTATTGATTGTATTGTGCTTCAGTATTCCTCTATTCACTTCTAAGAGAGAAGATTGATTGTAATCTTTCATCATCAAAGTTGTATCTTTATAGGGTGTGTAAGGGGGAGTAACTCATTTGTAACCTTACGATATGTAAGGGGGAGTACCTCTGTGAAAGATTTGTAAAAGGCTTCACAAGCGCCCAACTAAACTTGTGAGTTGTAAAGGCTATTCTTGTGCCTGGATTAAACAAGAAGATAGTGGATTTGAAAATCTCATGAGGAGCCTGAGGACTGGATGTAGGCTATCGCAGATTGGACCGAACCAGGATAAGTCACAGTTTGCATACACTCTTCCTTAAACTCTTATATTTCCAGCATATATTAACTGCTGATTTATTATTCATTACTTTCATATTTATTACTTCCATTAATATGCGAAAAGATTTTTATAGTTCTTAAATTTTTATCTAACACCCAATTCATGCCCCTCTTGGGTGTCAACCAGTTCTAACACCTTGTACTATAGAAGTCGACCAAAACTAGAAGAAAATCCAGAAGCAAATCTAAGAGAAGAAAATCCAGAAGCTTACAGGGTTTAGTCAGTTTACTGGAGGGGAAGCAAATCGCAGAGAGAGGAAACGATAGAGGTGGAGTCGATTCGGTGAGGGGAGGAGGCGGAGATGAGACGAAGGTGATTCAGTAAAGAGAGGAGGCAGAGTCGAGATGTCGGTAGTGAGGAGAGGAGGTGGACAGGGACTCACAGTCACAGGGTTCAAGCTGGACTACAGGAGGGATGACAGGATTTTAGGGTTAGTCGATTTGAGAATGGAGAGAGGAGAAGAGGCGGAGGGTCTATTTGGGAAAGCATAAAAAATTCGAACCTAGAATTTTACCCCACAATTTTTTAAAATAACTTAACAAGCTCAGGCGGGCCTGAAAAGCCTATCAGTAAAATAGGCTTACTAAGGAAAACAAGCTCCCTAATCAGCCTTAGCCAGCCCTTTTAACCCAATAGGTTAGGCATAACCAGGCCTCTAACAGGGCAGGCTGTAGGCCCCTGTCAGGCTGCCTAGCCTATTTCCACCCCTAGTGGTTGGTTAAGGAGTTGGGAGCAGAATAAAGTAGTGCAACTACTTTGTATTGACACATCACTAAGAATTCAGTCTTTCATGAACAAACAAAGCATGTTGAAATGCATTGTTATTTTATAAAAGAACGGGTCCAGTCAAAGGAGATAGAATCAATAAAGATTTCACTACTGCAGAAGGGACTTTTAATGACCGTTTTCAGGGGGACGTGAATGTAAGTGTCGTGGAAAATTTCAAAATAGACGACCGTTTGAAAGCAATCATAGTAAGAGACATACAACGATTGTTTTTCACAAAACAGTCGTTGTAGGTCCAAGATACAACATTGTTTTTGCAAAATAGTCGTTGTATCTTGGTCATACAACGACTGTCTTTGAAAAACAGTCATTGTAACTCCTTTTTTTTAAAATATTTTTTTCTTTTCTGCCCCTCAGCATTGAAAAACTATCAATTTGTAGACATTTATATTTTTTTGAATTTGGAAAACACTCAAATGAAAATACTATGCCCCTCACAAAATAACAACATTGTGATTCAACAACAACACTATCTGAGGGTTTTATAACAAATAGGGTAGCCCTTGAATCAAATTGACTTTAGTAGCAGTGTAAACCATGTAAAAAATTAAAAGCTCAACATGGTCAGTAAGAAGTTTGTAAAACAACCTTTCATTTCACTCCTGAACAAATATAAAAGCTCAAGCTTATACTACAATTCCATTACAAATCTAACTATGCAGACACTTTCCTCAAGATATGCAAAGATTGATTTCAAATGAGTAAATCAAATCCAATAGGACAAAAACAATGGCAGTTGCAATCCTTATAGACAAAAGCTATTTAAAATTGAAGTGCTAGATTTCAGGAGTTATCATCCAAATCCAAAGTTACATTTTTTTTCCTGTCAAATTGCAGTTCACAAATAAATTCAAATCCTTCTGGTGATAAAAGGAAAAAAAATTCAAGCAAAGAAGCAGACAAAAATATCACTTCATTAAAATTATTTTACAAAGCACCTGAAGATCCATCATTGCCATGTACTTCTACAATGGGACCTGATACTGGCGTACATGTTGGATCATTTTCTTCAACTAAACAATAAAATGACAGTCACTTTGACCTGATGTCATAAAGAACACAAACAAAAGTTATTCAGAATATTTCCATGTCTTGATCACCTGAGTATCTTGAGAAATAGTTGTTGGGGGAAGTAGACTGCGCAAGTAGTGGGCATCCCTCTCTTTCTCGGTGAAAGTAAGGCCTTTGTTGTGGTGTGGATCTCGCAACAAAGTATATCCATTGCACCAAAAAAAACTATTAATAGGCATCATATCTAAATCTTCACCATAAGGCACTTCTTGTTCAACCAACACAATCACATGAAACTGCACCAAGAGAAAGAAACCAACCCAAACAATCACAAATAGAAAAGGAGGGGCCAAGGGAAAGAAAAAAACTGCTTGAGATAAAGTCATAGATTAGAGATGCATGTCTGTCAAATGAACTTAAATAAAAACAATGAAACCTGTCAATCAAAGAATATGAAGCAGAACACCATGATGTAAATAAGAATATACAAAAGAAAAACCAGAATATACGAATCGTAGTGTTTGATGAAAAATTAAAATAATCAAGTAGCTAATAAATTATAACAAAGCAACAAAAAAACGAAAAGAAAAGAAAAATTCGCTTTTGCCCCTTTTTATCAAATTAAGACCTTTCAATCAAATACCCATTACCCGAATCCGAAAGCTACCACGCACTTGTCTAGATTATATCTAAATTCATATAAAAGGAGTCATATAATAGGAATTTATCAAAATGAATCAATATGAGACCTAGCAATAGAGACACTCCACAGCGTAACAAAGTAGTCCTCTGTAGCTCTATCTTTGCCATTAAAGTCCTGAACGCCGCCGCCTACTGTGGGTTTGCCGTTGACGTTGACCACCACAAAGTCGTCGCTGATTTTATGATGCAATGTGTGAGCAGGAGGTAGAGGGAAAGTTTAGGTCGGATAGGCCGGGAGGCGTGACACGATGTGAACTCTTCACAGGCACGGTGCTACATAGTGTGAGCTATATAAAGTCAGGAATGGTCTAATTTAGGGATTTTATGACAAAGTTTCAACGACTGTTTTTCAAAACCAGTCGTTGAATCCCACTTACAACGATTGGTTTTCAAAACCAGTCATTGAATCCTACTGTCATATTTACAGTTGTACCACCGTGTTGTTTTCTACTACTGTTTTTCCAAAACGATCATTAATTGGTGTCGTTAAATCATCTTTTTGTAGTAGTGTTTGGACAAAGGAGCAACTTGCAGATGTCTTCACCAAGGCTTTAGGGAAAGCTCAATTCGAGTACTTTAGCAGCAAGTTGGGCATTGTCAATCTACATGTTCCAACTTGAGGGGGAGTAAAGAATAATATCTTATTATTATTAATAATAAATACTGTTAGTATCTTTAAGTAGTTAAGATTAGAATTCCAATATAGATCACTATATATTATTCTCAGTTGGAGATTTGATGCGATCTCGTTATCTATACACATGCCTTTATACTCATATATACTCTTCGCCATTATTCAATATACATACTTTTCAGAGTTTCATCAGATTTATCAGAGAATGTCATTTTAATCAAGTACTAGAAAATTACATTTGTGATTTCCTCTTCTAATAAATTTTGTCCTTTTCTGGTCATAACAAATGTAACCTTTTTTAAAAAAATTTAATTTACTGTTTTAGCCAAAAGTTTACTTAAAAATGTTTTAATACATATAATTTGGATGTCATGACGTTTGAACTAACGGATTAGGCCCTAGCTAGTGTGGGTTAAGTGGGTCCTTACCGACCAAGACTTGCCAATTGAAGTCTTTATTAGTGAAGATGGAATTGACTTCCATTACCACTCGATAGGAATGGCTCTGTTCCTTTTTCGGCTCTTTCGGTTTTTTAACTTCTCTAAATTTGTTTCAGGCGGAAAAAAAAAAAGAATAATCAAATAAAAAAAAGCAATGACGTAAAGAAAGAAAAACTAAAAAGCAAATGTAGATAAACCAAGGAAGGATATGGATACGGTGGAACTTGTTAAACTGTTAATGGATTATCTCCGTTACGAGGCATTGTTTTAAAGGTTTTACATTTAAATCAATCAATCAATCAACTTTACACTCTAAATCTCGTATGACCCGCTCCATAACCCATTTATGCTTGACCTGGGTCGAATAATCACAACCCTAATTACATTAAAATTCATTTATGATAATTGCCAAATAATAATTGGGTGTAACTTTTCAAAATTCAAATAATCTAATTATATTGAAACGCTTTTATAATGATTGGAAAAGAATAATTTGGTGTATCCTTTTAAATTTAAAAATCTTCCATAACTGTAGGAAATAATAACTTTAACATTTCAATCCTAATTAATTCAATAATTAAATTAATTTTCAAATAATAATTGGGTGTAATCTTTCAAAATTCAAATAATCTAAATACTGTGAAACGCATTTATAATGATTGGAAAAGAATAATTGGGTGTATCCTTTCAAATTTCAAAATCTTCCAATTCTAATTAAATTAATAATTGAATTAAAATAGATCAATTAATAATTGAATTATGTATTTTCTGAAGTTTCAAATAACGTTATTCCCATAATTGCGGCATATAATCTAAGAAATTGAGCAACGTTAATCAAACAATGCAAATGCTTGGGCAAACCATTATAAAAATGTCAACCAATAGAATAATTGCATTATGTATTTTCTATAGTCTCTAATAAGATTATTCCCAAAATTACACCATACAATCTGAGCAATTGAGAAACGTTAATCAAACAATATAAATGCTTGGGCGAACCATTATAAAAATGTCAACCAATATAATAATTGCATTATGTATTTTTTGGAGTTTCTAATAATGTTATTCCAAAAATTGTGGCATACAATCTGAGCAATTGAGCAATGTTATTTGAACAATTCAAATGCTTGGGCAAACTATTATATAAACGTCAAACAATATAATAATTGAATTATGTATTTTCTAGCATACTATTTGGCAAATAATAATTGTATGTAGCATTACACATGTTATAATTACCGTACAATTCAAATAATAACCTTAATCATCCAAGATTGTTGGGAATAATAGCTAACATTCTAATCCTAATTAAATTACTACTATTCAGTCCATGCATGTCATTGAAAGTTGTTTTTTCCGAAAATTCCTTCACATACACGTACCATTATATATCTCAGCATAAGCCTCCTATCCTTATATCCAGCAAAAGAGGACCATTCTTGAAGAATCAGTTACATCAACTCAATCAATGGCAAATATTGCTCATGCTTTACTCAAGGACATTGATGATAGCAAGCAAATCTAGAGCATTATTGTTAGGGTACTTAGGAAGTAGGCGATGGCAAAGAAGGCTGCACCATTTGAGGTTTGGAAAGTCAGTATGTTATTAGTTGACGAACAAGTAAGTATTTAATGTAATAATCACATTCATCAAGTGAACATTATATTATTGCTCATATTTCATCTAACTATTTGCAAACAGGGTGATCGAATTGAGGGTTCAAAGCCTTTGAGGACAGAACGGAAGATCTGGATATACTCACCTTAGTTGTCTTACGGTTTGCTAGGATTACAAAAAAACAAAAGTACTACATATATCTTTTATTTCCCTATAAATTCATTTTTTTTTTTGGGTTTTAAAATTACATGCTTTTTTGTTCAAGGTTATGGACACATATGTAATGCCTTCAATCCCACACAAGTTTATTTCAGCCCAGATTTTCCAGACGTAAAGGACCTTTATAACAGGTTAAAATTTAGTTGTATCCATGTTTTTTGTGCATATGTATACCTAAATTATATAACGTATAGGGTTTTCTAACGTAAATGTCGCAATTACTATACAGACTCACTAATGCCCCTGAGGCAAGTCAAGCTTTCACACAGATCTCCTCCACTGTGTCGCATGAGATTTCAAGTGACTCACTCTTATCATTCCCTGTCAGCTGATTTAAATTATTATTACTATAATTACCATACTTTTTTAATAACATTGCAATAATTACCGTATGTTTTTAATTTGGCCGAATCCCATCACATATTCATCCTCGATTACCAGCGAAAATTTACTTATTGGTTTCCCCAATTATTGGAGCATTTGCATCACAAATAATATAATTACCTGATTAATTACCCAAATGATTTTGTTAGAATATTATTGCATTAATTATTCATTTTTTAGGTTTTGGTAACTAATCAAATTTAAAACGAGACATTAAGATCAAAGAGATTGATTCTCATTCAAAACCATTTTAGTAATAATCTCTATTCCTTTTCTACCTAAATCAATGAATTTTCAAAAAACCCTATTTATCCCATAAATTAATTTGGTATCGGGAACCGTGCATATATTGTCAACTTGAGCATAAACTCTTCTCATTTATGGGGTCATTGTAAGCTTTTCCAACTTACCAAGAACATGCGGTTATCTTCAAGTTCATCTGAAGATAATTCAAAGCTGAAGCAATTTTCAGACTGGCTTCTAGATGTTGGTGATGGCCGGATTGGTTTTCCCCATGATGGAATATCAGAGATAGAAATACTAGAAGATTTCTTAATTCTAGACTGTCATGATCCTATGCAATCAATCATCGAAGCTACATATCCTGATCTCCTCCATCATTTGTCTGATTCTGAATATCTTACTAATAGGGCTATTTTATCACCAACAGTAGAAGTTGTAGAGCAAATCAATGACTGCATGTGTGCCTTATTGCCTGATGATGCTGTTGAATATTTTAGCTCTAATTCTATGAGTTCAGCAGATCGAGGCTATGCATCATTTCAAGAGTTGTACACTACATAATTCTTGAACACAATAAAATGCTCTAGCTTACCTCCACATAGGCTTGCATTGAAAGTCAGAGTTCCTATAATCCTCGTGCGAAATATAGATCAAGCCGCAGGACTCTGTAATGGAATCAGGGTAAAGGTCACATTTCTGGGGAAACACTTTATTAAAGCAATCGCGCTCAATGGTACAAGTATAGGTCAAGAGGTTCTAATTCATCGTAAGGATATGAATCAATCGAAGTCTAAACTCCCATTCACATTGACGCATAGGCAATTTCCCATCATACTATCATTTGCTATGACAATAAATAAGAGTCAAGGACAATCAATGACTAATGTCGGATTATATTTACCTATACCTGTCTTTACACAAGGTTAGTTATATGTTTGCTTTGTCAAGGGTTAAATCAATAGGTGGTATCATGATTTTAATACTTGATTCAGACAAGAAACCCACCAACAAGACAACCAATGTGGTTTATAGAGAAATTTTTCAAAATATCATATAAGATTCATTTTTTTGTTGAAAGATTCTTTTGGTGATATATATATTTAGTAAAAAATAGAAATTGTAGTCATTTTACCTCTGCTTTATCAAATTTTGTCCCCCACATAGCCTTCCATTTATTAATTTATTGACACTCTGTTGACACACCAGACATAATAAATTATCCAAAAAAATGTTCCCTCAAAATGTGATATATAAGCATGATTATAATCACCCTTTATGCATTTTTGAGCTGAAAATTTAGTTTTATAAACATACAAATAAATGCATTATAGTCATTAAAAATTAATCCTGCAATGTACTATTAATCAAATTCACGTTCTCGTGCAACGCACGGGGGTTAACACTAGTTTATACAATATTTTGTGAACATTAAGAGTATTTAATGTGTTTATTATGAAAATACCTATAACAGATGCAAATAATAATAATAATAATTTGACCTCCTTAATTATGTTTATTTATCATTAACATAGGCAATTGTATTTAATGAAATAAATATTTGAAAAAGTTGAAATGCCTTAGGGATGTTAACTATTTGTATTTGTTTATATGCATTCATTAAAGATGCCTTATATGAAACGCCACTGGATCTTTACAACTTTATAACTTTCTCATTAGGCAAATATCAACTTCACATGACCGCCTTTCTTATAATCAAACTGTTTATATGAATAAATGATCAATTTTTTTTTAACAACAATTTTATTCTCATACTACTTAAATAACTCTGCATTTAATAAATGAGAAACTTAATTATACGAGTAGCACTATATACACATACAGATTTAGGTGACACTAAGAACATCAAAATATTCTTACACCATTTTATAATCTTAAAATACTTACAACATCAGGTTCCATATCATTATCAAATATTTACAATCTAATCAAAATAACTACAAGGATTCCTGCTTCCATGTTCTTCTATATATAATAAGTCCTATAAACCAATACTTAAAAAAAAGTACTCTTTTCGGTCCTAATTATAAGATAAAGTTGACTTTTTTGGAGAAATTAAGAAAGATAATTATATTACTTTAGAGTATTTACATTTTTATTTTTTTCTTCAAACTAATTAGTTTGACTAATAAATTAATATATAATCTAAGTATATATAATATATGATATGATTAAGTAACTTATTTAACTTCCTTAATTCTCCAAAAAAAAGTCAATTTTGTCTTATAATTAGGGCCGGAGGTAGTAAGAGGTAGATCATAGCATTTTAGTAGATCGTTAACATAAAGTAAAACATCAAACATGAGTAGTGTTATTAATAAAAAGAAAAACGAATGAATGCGCGAGCTCAGATTGGATCGCGTCAACAATCTTTCTAATATAATCGCGTCAACGATTTTTATGTCTTGGCATCAATAAGCTACCATACCAACTACTCAATAAAATCGCTTCAACAATTTCTAATACTTGGCATCAACCAAAGTCTTTGTTGCTAAGTGAGCCAGCTTCTACCAGCCTTACTGATCATTTTTTAAAATCAACTCAGTAAATTCGCGTTTTCAAGGAAAGGAACAGTTCCTACCTGGGAATGTTGTATGGCTCACACGAGAGTCACTAATGCCGACCCGTAATGATCTCTAGAACCTGGCATCAACCAAGTTCCTTATTACTATGTAATCCAACTTCTACCAACATTATTAGTCATTTTTTCGTATAACTAAAAAATAAAAAATGCACATGAGTTAATGCAATTAATCTGCATGAAGCACATACGTTTATAATAAGTTTGGTAAGCATTTATAGATAAATAAAAGAAACAACATTAAAACTAATTACCTTTTACCCTGCTTCAAAATCACTTTGTGAACCATAAGATTGGCATTTAGTCCTTCTTACTTTATATGGAATGAACCGATTTGCCTCACCATATGCAATGTAATGACCCAATTTTAGATTAAGGGCTAATGACTCTGAAATTGATTATAATTAGTGTAATTAAACACTTTTGGATACATGTGATATGAATTTAATATAAATGTTCATAGTGATGATTTATTACTCATAGTGAAACCAGGGGTGTAACACCTCAAATTTTATATTCACCAAATATATTGTAATTATTTGGGAAATTCAATAAAATGGTGAATATTCATGAATTTGGAATTTATGAATTTTATAAATGTTCAATTTCATGGGAAATTGGGCAAAAATAATTATGGAATTAATTTGGGTAATTTAAAAAGCCCAATATTAAGGTCCAAAAATGAAGGAATATTAGAGAAAATATTTGGTCCAAAAATAGATGGAAATTGGCCAAAGAAAAATAAGAAAAAGAATTGGATTAGAAAGGTAATGGCAAAATCGTAATTTTGTCAAAATAGCACAAAATAAATTATTTTTCAATTAATTGAAGTTAATTTCAATTAATTAAGGAAAATAAAGGTTAAAAATATATTTATAATATTTTGGTCAATTTAATATGAATTTATGGAAAATTTGAGCAAAAAGTGCAATTTTGACCAAAATTGAGACTTTACGTATATACGTAACCTGGACAAGTTGTGAAGCCAATTGAGACCATAGGGAGGGACCCCTAGGTGTCTCCTACATGTGGCATAAATAAGGAAATATTAGTTGGACTTAATGAGCATGGTTACAAGTACATAAGGTTTATGTACATAAAACTTCATTTTTGGAATTTTGGAAAAATTGTTAAACAATTAAAGCATAATGTTATATATAATAAAACATATGTTGCATCTCCTTCCTTCAGCTCATTCACACAAGAACAGGTCTGAAATAGAGAGAGGGACGTTGAGAGAGTTTAGAGAGAGAAAGAGAAGAAAAATCACAAGGTAAGCCGATTTCTCTGACGATTTCGCTCCTAACGCGTATAACTCCGATCCTAAGCTACTCCTCTTTGTTCTTTAAGGTTTGGAAAGCTCAAATTTGGTGTTCTAAAAGTTAGGGTTTTCAGCCATTTTTGGGGAAAGCTTGTGGGAGCTTGAGGTAACTTCCAAACCTTCGTATATTAACTATTCTGGCTGCTGTGGGCAATTTAATCGGTGAAATTTCGCCGGATTGCCATTGGTTTTAAATTTTGGAAAAGTGTGTATCTAAGGGTTATGCTGCCCAATTTTAGTTCAAATGGTTGTTATAACTTAATTAGATTGTTAATAAAGTGGTTAAGAGTAGAAAGGAACGTGTTTACGGAGCCGAAATCGTAAAACCCCGATTTTTCCCGGAGAACACAATTATTTCGGCCAGGGATGTTTGAGGGCCTTAGAGTTGGATTTTCAATTATTTTATGATTCCATTGGATTCAGTGGGCAAAAATAGGTGGGGTTACAGTTGGGCACTTTTTCAGAAAAAGCCGAGAAAGCATAATTACGGAAACGCCCCTAAAACCCTAAAAGTAGGGCTGCCAAGGGCAATTTCGTAATTTGACATTGAATTCGGTAATTTTGAGCCCGGAAATGGATTCCTTGGACAAAAATATGTTAGGATAGCCCTAGTCAAAAATTTTAGGAAAACGTGCCATTGGGCCGGGCCGGGGTCTCGGGGGCATTTTCGTAAATTTTCACCATAGGCTAATATAACCACAAGAAACACTATGGAAGTGTCTAAAATGATACTTGGATAGGTTATGACCTATTTCTTGTATATTTAATATTTTAGGACCGAATCAAGAGTCGAAAATCGACACGTTTCATGAGGCACACAAAAAGGGGTCGATAGAACTTCGAGGTAGGGACTACTATCTCTCATATACTATGTGACTATTTGTATGATGCATGTTAGTGTATTTTGTGATCTGAACACGTGCTGGAGGCACATTACCTAGCTGTGGTCTAGGACCTAGCTGAGGTACACTAGTCTTACCTAGCTGTAGTTAAGGACTCGGCTGAGGTACATGTAGGGGTTTCAACGAGTTAGTTGGCCCTAAATTTTGTGTACACACACGGATGATATGAGTTTTCATTTTACTTGATACGGTGCATATTTAATTTTCGCATTTTATTTGTTGATCGTATGTTTCTACTGAGATTCCTTGGAATCTCACCCCTTTTTCTAATCCAAATGTCTTAGCGCATGCCAGAGGCTCGAAAGCCAAGGATGCAGAGAAGGGAAAATGATAGGCACGTTTCCCAAGATGTATACGGTGGTTGTATATAGTCTATGTGTGAAATAGTTTTGGAACAATCTGTACATATTTGTCATTATTATCGATTTCTGCTCTGTTAATGACTGTTTGTAAACAAATACTTATTACCAGTATAACTGTACTTTTCTGTTTGCCTATGGAACTTGTTCATTATTGCCCTGCGCATATCAAAATGGAAATGGGTGGCATCTCTTACAAGTCTCCCTGCTGGAATCGTCTCCCCAATACAGTATACAATCATTGGGGCATACATCAATCTTTTGATAGTTTAACCCCAACCTGTTGATAATCTTCTTGGCCTCGTAGAATGTTGTGGTAATCTTAACGTCGGGGAATGCATCTTGTAATAATTCAAGCAACATTGACATTCCCTTATCTATGATTCCACACAAGCACTTGATATGATACAATTTGATCAAGAAAGATAATTTAGAATATTTTTGACAACCTTGATATAAAGGACGATCTGCTTCATCCATCAAGCTGAAAAAATCCTGAGCTGCTTCATTCCTCATAAACACCGGCTCATAACTGTGCACTTCTTCGTTGAAGTTGTCACCTTGAAATCTAAATGCATCACGTACAGCATCATTCACAGGATCATCTTCATCTAGTTGTACGCCTACTTGAGAACTTTGAGGAAGAGCATCATCATATCTAATAACGGCCTTCTCACCATGAACTGCCCAGAACGTATAGTCCTCCGAGAAAGTCTTCAGAAGCAAATATTCCTTAACAAAATTTTGTGCATGCCACTTCTTGAACTTGCAACTCCGACATGAACAAACGATCTTGCTGTTATAGCTGGTGTGAGTGAATGCGAAATCCAAGAAATTGTTTAATCCCTACAAATATTCCAGAGAATTGTGTGGCAACCTGATCCATGACTTATCCATTGCTCCTAGTGAGAGAGAAGAAAATATAGTGAAGAAGATGAGTAAATAGAGAATGATGAGTGCTTGAAACCTTATATTCTAAATTTCCAATGTTTAATATTTTGTAGCGGTTCATAACGGCTACAGTAACCGCTATGGTACTAAACATTTGTAGCGGTTATATGTATAAAACTGTTACTAATTTTCAAGCCGTTGGAAATCAAATTGAAGAATTAGTTTTAAACTTATAGCGGTTATAAGAAAAACCGCTACTAATATACATTTGTAGCGGTTATACATAAGTAACCGCTACAAATTTGTACAAAGTGAGGGGAAATTGAAAATTGAAAAGTTGAGTATTTGTAGCGGTTATTTATATAACCACTACAAAAAGTCAACAATTCAATTTTGAATTTTGCCACGCATGTCTTTACATTTGTAGCAGTTTTTGCATTAACCGCTACAAATATGGAACTATATTTCAAAAACTATATATATATATATATTTGTAGCGGTTCTTGAATCAATTGCTACTAATATATATATTTATAGTGGATTTTCATATTAACCGCTACAAATATAATTTTATTATATTTGTAGTGATTTTATGATATAACTGCTATAAATATATATAATTTATTTTCTTTTAGTTTTAGAAATATAAATAATACTGTTGCCATTAATTCACAAATTCAACAACGCAGTCTAAGAATATAAATATAACTATGGTAAACACAATAAGAATCTAAGTTCTGAAATAAAAAATTATACATATTTATTTACAAATATTTCAACAAGAAAAAATAAATATGTCCTAAACTAAGTAGTTGGGGGCTGATCATTAGGTGCTCCCTCAGGTGTTGCTGGATCGGGGCACTGGGCATAGTCAACCGCACCATCATTATCAATAGGAGGAGGAGTAGGAGGAGGAGTAGTTTGGACAACAAACCGAGGGACAGGTGGAACCTATGGATACTGCGCTTCCGGGAACAGGCGACTCCACGACGCCTCGAGCATGTTGTTCGTGATATTACACCACTGCGTCTGCTGAGCGTAAATCAAATCAGCCTGCTACTGCATTTGCTGCTACTACTAAGCCACTGCAGCCTGTGTCTACTCCAAATCTGACTGCATCTGCTCAACAAACTCGTCCCTCGGACGTCTGACCCAGCTAGAGCTACCAGCCTCAGAGGTAGTGCTCCTGCCGTAGACCATGCTAGGTTTGGCGCCTATCCCCATCCCTCACACACGTCTGAGATGCTCAGCCTGACCCAGACCCACCTTCAAAGGAGCCGTCGGGTCTACTGACCCCTGTGACTCCTTGGCCTGGGTCTCTCGCAGCTTATCCTGCGACTACTACATCCGCTCCTACCATTTTATGAAACAATTACTTATTAGAATTTTTAATTATTAAGTTGGTTTTATAAAAATTATAATAATGAAATGACTTACAATGGCCGCCTCTGCCTGCTGAGAGGTCGGAGTCCAGTCACGGTGTCTTTGTGTGATAGCGTACAACTCCCCGTATCCGTCTGACGGTTCTCCTGCTGTGCCTTCCTCTTCTAAAATAATTAAAAAATTCAATTAGTATTATAAAATAACCAGTTAAAAGTCAGTGATATTATGAAAAGTTACCAGCTCGATGTAACTGACAGCAAAGGTCTTCGAACCTACTGTGTGGTGGATCGTTTGCTGCCCATGGCACCTAGTGTTCCTCTGAGAAAGCGCCTGGAAAAAAATATTAAATGTATTTAAAAAATATAAAACATTTAAAATTAATAAAGTTCAAATTAAAATTAATTAAATTTAAATTATAATTTAATAATTAACAATTACAAAATTATATATAAATAATCTAATAAATACATTACCTGTCCCTCAACGCTCCTCTTGAACTGGACGAAACTCGCCCATTCGTACGACGGGATGCCGTCCGAGACGCTCTTGATTAGTTGCTCCAGAGGCATCGTCCTATCCTTATCCACACTATGGAAGAGACAGTTCCTCCTGTTCCTCTAGCCGTCACCCATCTTCATCAGGGTGTACCTCTTATGGTTGGCCCGGACGGCAACCGCAGCTGTAAAAAAGTTATTTAAATATCAATAATTTCAAAAATCTTATTAAAACATATTAATTAAAAAGAATTAATTACAAAAAATATTAATTAAATACTATTAATTACCTGCACCACCTCCTCCCAAGCCAGGTCCTTCGGCCCTTTAGAGCGTGCCTCCATGTCCTGAAGTGAAAAGAGAACCACATCCAATTCGAGCCCAGGTCATTCAGGAAGCAGTTAAATAGGTGACCCCTATTATCAATGGGCTGGTCCATGCCCTCATTCCACGGCACTACAACTCATAGTGTTCGGTCCATGCTGTTCAGACTAGCCACGTCCAGCCTCCTCATGGACACGTTCCCTGGTCATCTGTACAATTTACCACACATTAGATAAATTGTAATTCAAATTTAAATAAAGAATTTATTAAATAAAAAAATTTATTTACCTTGGACCTGCACCTCAAACCCAGTAAACTGCAAAGATGACCTTCGTTGGTTGTTTTGCTCCTATACCTCCTCCACATCGAGGAACTGCTCTATCTCTCTGATCCCAATCGGGATGTCGAAGTCCTTGTTCATGGCATAGTCCTCAACGCTGACATCTCCCTCTCCCAAATCAGGCACCTTTGATGCGGTTGTCTCCTGTGGGATCATTTGTGATGCCTGTGGTAGGGCCGACTCCTATAGGGGGATAGCCTGAAATGCTATGGTTGCCCTCCCTCTGCGCTGCCCCTTACCTCTGCCCCCTGCTCTATTGCTGCCACCTCGCAAAATTGGTTTGGGGACTTCAGGCTCCTTCCCCTTATCCTGTCTTGAAGCCATATCAACTACAAAAATTCAGAAAAAAAAATTTTAGTCACATTACTATGCAAAAATAAAAATAAAAATATAAATATAAATAAAATACGTATTGTTTTCGTACCTCAAGTACAAATAATGAGAAATACTATAGCCAAAACTCTTCCACAGATGTCTGAACGCTCAAAAAACACTCAGAGAAACTTTAGAAAACAAAATGGCCAAACGGAAAAGTGAAGGGGGGCGGCAGCTTTATATAGGGGCGGCTTGAGTAGCGGTTCTTGAAATAATCGCTACACCAACCGCTACAAATAAGCTGGGGTGGCTAAACTTTGTAGCGGTTCTATAATAACCGCTACAAATTACAAAAACGTTTGAAGTTTTGTAGCGTTTTTGTACCATAACCGCTACAAATTTTGAGACCTCTAAAATTCTATAGCGTTTATAACTTTATCACCGCTACAAATAGGTGACCTTTTGAATTTCGTAGCGGTTTAATTGGTTAAACCGCTACAAATAACAGCTACAGTATTGGCACGTTTTGGTCATGCCAAGTGGCGGCAACTTTGTAGCGGTTATTATTTAGTAACCGCTACAATTTTACCGCTACAAGTTTTGGCGAGAAATGCATGCCATATTTGTAGCTGTTTTCTATACTTAACCGCTACAAAAAATGTTGCCAATTTGTCGTGCCACTTGGCACGTAGCTTGTCACTACAAATTTGTAGCTGTTTTGGTTTTAACCGCTACAAATGTTAATATTTGTAGCGGTTAATTGTAACCGCTACAATGTCACCGCTACAAAATGCCATTTTTTTTGTAGTGTACCTCCAAGAGCAAACCCTATTGGTTGTAAATGGGCTTTTAGGAAAAAGTATCTTCCTGCTGGAACTATTGATAATTATAATGCTAGATTGGTAGCCAAAGGGTATACTCAAAAAGAAAATGTTGACTATTTTGACACCTTTTCTTCTATAACTACGATTTCTTTTGTTAGAATCCTAATTGCCTTACCTTTTATTCATAAACTTTTCATTCATCAAATGGCCGTTAAACATCAATCTTTTTTAAATGGTGATTTAGAAGAGGAGATTTTTATGGAGCAACCTAAAGGCTGTATTATTCCTGTGCAAGAAAATAAAATTTGTAAACTTGTTAAATCTTTATATGGTTTGAAACAAGCACCTAAACAATGGCATGAAAAAATGGATCAAGTTTTTGTTAAGTGGTAGTTTCTCTATTGTTGAGGTAGAAAGATGTGCTTATACAAAACGTCTAAATAATGATTGTGTGATTATTTGTCAGTATGTGGATGACATGCTAATCTTTGGTCCTATCATGGGTGTTGTGCTTGAGATAAAACATTTTCTTTCTTCTAGTTTTCATATGAAAGATTTGGGTGTAGCAAAATTGATTTTGGGTGTTAAGATCGTAAGGATGATAATGGCATCATACTTTCTCAAGAACATTATCTTGAGAAAGTTTGAATTGTTTGATGAGTCTCTTATGAATACTACTTATGATCATAATATGCATTTAAAGAAAAAGGAGAAGATCCAATTGCTCAATCTAAATATGCACATATTATTGGCAGGATTATAGTATTCATTATAGTAGATTTCCTACTGTATTGGAAGGATACAATGATGCATACTAGATCTTAGATTCAAAGAAGAGCAAGTTCACTAGTAGTTGAAAGAGGCAAGCTTCACCCAAAAGGGGGGTGAATTGGGTGATGTGATAAATTTTTCGCTTGATTTGGTGATATGAAAATAGATGAAGACAGAGTAGAGTAGAGAAGATTAGAACACCAAGACTTATACTGGTTCTGCCTAAAAACCAGGCCTACGTCCAGTCCTCAAAGATCAAGACCTATTGAGATTTTCACTATTCTTCCAAGATTCAATGGGCTCTCAGAATGCCACAAAACAACAATTGTCCTCGAACGGACTACGAATAGAAATATTCTCACACTAAGAAATTTCTCTCCCCCTTATGACAAGTCTTACGTGCAGAAAAACAACCTATCACCTTTCCCACTTGCTTACGTATACAAGTCTTATGAGCAGCAACGTTCTCTCCTGCTTACACCACTGTAAGTCTTACGAGCAGCAACGTTCTCTACTTCTTGTATCTTATAAGTCTTATGAGTGGAAGGTTTAACTAGGAATTCTCTCAACTGCTTCCCTCGTAAGGATATCTACCCTCTCAAGGTCCCAATACCTTGAGATCAAACGAAAATAGAATTTGGAGTGTATATGGACTCTCTTACAGAGCAAGTATGATAAACACTAAAGATCAATACGAATACAGAGAAAATATGAACAACAGAGACTTGTGAATTTGCTTGTGAATTCTTATGCTTCATTATTTTTGACGATTTCTGGGACTCTGTAATTATAGACATTCATTTTTGGCCGTTTGAATAACGATCATTGTGGAGCGGGGCATGTTACTGTGAAACAGCATGTGCACATTTGAAAACTTTGAATGTGGTAGGTACGTGCTTGTCATGATGTTACATGCCGTTGTTTGACTTCCTTCGCGTCTGTTTATTTCAACATTCATCCCCCTGTATCACACTTATAATAGATTTAAAATGATGTTAAATAATAATAACAAGTGATGATAAGATAAATAAATATCATTAAACCATATTCGGATTGAACGCTTTAACACTGGTGCATTTTGTCTTCTGGCAGAGTATCACTCGAGTATGGATGGGCTCACTCGAGTGAATACACATATTTTCTCCTTATCCTTCAGTTTTATGCTTGCACTCTCACAGGATTTCAGAGAGATAATTTTCTCACTCGCTAGTGATGTGGGGCCTCACTCGAGCACAACTCCTTCTGCTCGAGTGGTCTTGCTTATTATACTAGGAAACCCGTCTCTAGACTACACTCGCATACCATTTTAGCAAGAGTGAGATTTTGCACTCACAGGTGATGTGGGCCCTCACTCAAGCACACATACTCCTGCTCGAGTGAGAAGAATATTCTCATGTAATATACTCTTGTTATCACCACTTGCATCAGAATTAGAGAGAGTTAGATTTCTCACTCACGAGTACTGTTGTGTCACTCTGGCATATGTAGCCTCACTCGGGCATACTTGTACTTCTCTGACCTTTATGACTCTTGGCCAAACACTTGTACTCCCTCACTTGCTAGTACTCGAGTACAAACAGCTTCATGCTCAGGTATTGATTACAATGATCAAGTGCATCAGTAAAGATTATAAGAATTGCTCTCGACCAAGCACTCGCAGTCCCTCACTCGCATGTGCTTGAGCGAGAAAGAGTCTTCTGCCGAGTGCTATCTCCAGTGCTCGAGTGCATCAGTAAAAATGACAGTAGTTTGCTCTTGGGCAAACACTTTCTGGCTATCACTCGCTTCTGCTCGAGTACAAAAGAGCTCCATGCTCGAGTGCTAGTTCTTGTGCTCGAGTCATCAGTTAAATCTGACAGCAGACTTCACAGAACTTTGCCATATGCATTTGGTAACTTTGTAATCATTCCTTAGTCTTATAAAACTATGATTTGCACACAATTGCCTTTTGTTATCATCAAAACTTGGGATCTAACATTCTTCCCCTTTTTGATGATGACAAAACCTTTGTGATGGGTTTTAAGAAAAAGGTTAATTAGAGTGAAAAATTTTTTAAAGTACAACATCAATGTTTCCAAATGCATATTTTCACCAAGGTTTAGATTCAAGTTTAGATTTTTGCACTTATCTTCATATATTCCCTGTAACACTTCCTCTGGACACTTAATAACCAAGATAAGCATAATGTCACAGAACCAATCAAAACTGGACACAAAAACTTGATAACATGAAAATAGCCATTAATGATAAACTAAGAAACATACAATAGTTAGCATAAATCATTAACTATATTAACTACCCATAAAGCCCGTATACAACCATCATCCTAATAACATCATCATAAACCTACCCCATTACACAAAAACTACCCAAACACTCAATACATCCCATGATAGCTTAGAAAACCATCACACATCCTTCTCCCCCATTTCGTCAACATCAGAAGTGGGCTAGGAAAAGTGATATGAGATGATGGGACAAAGGGCACCATGGCAGTGGAAGGATAGAGTGGCATAAAGGGTGGAGATGAAGGCTGTGGAACAGAGGCTGAGGGCGGTAGTAAAGGCGACCGATCATAGGTAATATCAACATTAGAGTCTAGATCGGTGAAAAGAACATGTGTCTGTGGATGAGGAGGTGAGGTCGAGGCAGGAGTGGTCTCAGGTGGTATTTCTAAAGATGCAGTCGGGAAGTGAGAATGTAAGAAGATCTTTATATCAGTTATCCTTCGTGACATGTCATCCTGAGTCTTGAACATCAAGTCAAAGTTGGTATTAGCCTTGTCTACCAACTTTAAGACTTGTAACACCATCTTGTCTACCAACTTCTTTTATTCAGTCATTAATTCCTCTTTCAAGCCAGACACAGCTTGATTGATCACTTCAGTCAGATGATTTGAGAGTGATGCATTCAAAAAGGATGGAGGAGGAACTTGACCTTGAGCAGATGACTGAGCCTTATCACCTCTTAATGGAGTGGCTTCCATATGAGATGTAGCCTTGGTTCGACTCACTGGAAGATTGATACTCATATGAGTCAGCTGAGTCTTGCCAAACCTTGGAATGAGCTCCCTCTTAGTTCCTTCCAAGTACCATATCTTATTTTTCATAAGGATGAGAAATACAATCTGAGGATATGGTCTGGTCACGGATTTTGATGAAGAAAATCGAAATCTTCTCATCTCACTGAAAATAATCTCTCCCATATTTCTTTGTTGCCCAGCTAGGAAGGAGGCCAACAAGTAATAATCCTTTTGAGCAAAATGGGTAAAATTTTTGGACTTATTAACCATGCTCCAAGAATATATATAGTGTAGGGCTCTGTGAGAATCAGGCATGTCAATAGGCTTAAAATTAAGGGGGCCTACTGGGTCTTTTGGTCTCAAAAGCTGGAAGGCTTCATTGGCTGAGAAAGAGGGTAGATCTGGAGGTGGTGCAACATACCCAAGTAAGTCATTAATAATCTTAGCAGATATCATAATGAATTGACATCTAACAGTAGTAGATGCTACTTCCTCAATCAATTCTCCAGCCTTAGACATAATGTTATGGGATTTCATGTTGTAGTAAAAAGTTTTCACAACAGAGGGTGAATATGGAATATGGATATTCAGCCAGGGAGCATAGTATTCAAGATAAGGATGTAAATCCAAATGGCAATTCTTCTTCAAGTAATCTAGTTTCACAAAACTACAGGACAGAAATGCCTATGTGCAAACTCAGTATCGAATACCTTCTGTTGTAGTGCCTTTAGTTCCTCAACATTGAATCTTTCAGGAGGACTTGTAACTTGTTCTTCCTCTGGAGCCTGTGATATAGAAGGTACTCCTGAAGCAGCCGTACTGGATTGCCCAGCCTGGTGTGAACTTGAGACATCGGCTTGAGAAGCAATTTTCCCAACCAACTTGTCAAGTTTTAACCTCTCCATTGCTTCCCGGAGTTGTATGTTGAATGTATCATCGGAGGAAGAGGAGGATTGTTGTGGTTGCTAAGTTTCCTTCTTCTTTCCTCTTCCTTGGATCTCTTTGGATTGAGACCGGGTAACCACCAGTTCTTTGAACACCACACCCTTTGGTTTCTTTTGTGGAGGTTGATCCTTCTTGGCTATTTGAGGCTTAGGATAAGGTTTCTTGGCCGGAGTTCTCTTTTTGGTTTTGGGTTTAGGAAGAGGTGTAGATGAAGAAGACATTCTAGGTGATGAAGGAGTTGGTACCGGGGTTGCAGAAGCACTAGCAGCAGAATGAGTGGGAGAGGGTGAGTGAGATCTTTAGGAAATAGTAGGCAACTTAGTTCTAACCATTTAGAAACAAAATGGAAGATACAAGACTCAGATTTTTCTGAAGATTGAGAAGAGATTTAGAGACTTAGGGCACAGAATGAGAGAATCTGAGAATAAATCTCACCTTTTAAAGAAGGTTAAAGAGTTGTAACGGTGATTTGAGGCAAATGGATACGTTTGATTGATGGGAAAGGTTGGAGGTGAAAAGGTGTGACCTTCGAGTGACGAGACACCTCGAGTGAGAGCAGGAAGTGCGACGGTCTGAGCTATCGCGTAACTGATATAAGTGGCAATGCTCGAGCAGTAACCCTAGTGCTCGAGTGATGTTCATACTGTGCTCGAGTGATACACAAACAATTTTGATAAAACATGTAAAAGCGTACCTGGTTTATGGATTTTTTGCTATATTTTTCATCTTTGTACTCAAATCCTCCAAAATCATTTGAGTAACCATGCATTGAGTAGGCTCTTGAAAGAAATTCTTCCTTTCTACTCGAGTACACATTCTTCACTTCAAGCATGTTCATACCATGCTCGAGTGAGGATGTTTCTTACCCGAGTGAGATCAAATTTCACTGTTACACTTTAAATAGTCTCTTGGTATTTTTATCTCCTTTGTTAACCCCTGTTTTATATGCTAAGAAACAGAGTATTCTCAATAGTTCTGTGCTCGAGCAGAGTTAACTTGCTCAAGTGAGCATGAGCTTATCACTCGAGTGACACTCCCTGTGCTCGAGTGACAGACCTGCAAAACAATTTCTAATGGTCCGATGCCTAAGTTAGTATGGTTATCATCAAAAATATATTTAATTAAAACAATTAACAAGAAAAATTACAACTCATTGGGATTAACCATTCCCAATTCTCTTCGAATATATAGAAATTGATCTTTAGCTATTGGCTTTATGAAAATGTTTGCAAGTTGAAGGTGTGTTGGTATGAATTCTACTTTGACATCCTTCTTTTGAACGTGATCTCGAATGAAGTGATGTCGGATGTCTATGTGTTTGGTCCTTGAATGTTGTACAGGATTTTTGGCTAAGCTTATGGTGCTAGTGTTGTCACAATAAATTGGAATCTCATTTAAGTATATCCCCAAATCTTGAAGCTGTTGTTTCAACCATAACACTTGAGAACAGCAACTTGCTACAGCTATATATTTAGCTTCAGTCGAGGATAATGAAACTGTGTTCTGCTTCTTGCTGAACCATGACAGCAGAGAGCCTCCAAGGAATTGACATTGACCACTAGTACTCTTTCTGTCAATTTTATATCCTCCATGATCTGAATATGAATATGCCATTAAATACTCATTTCCTCTTTTTGGATATCATAAGCCAAGTTCTGAAGTGTCTCCTAGATATTTGAAGATTCTTTTCACTGTCTCTGCATGTGATACCTTAGGAGCAGATTGATACCTTGCACATATTCCAACGCTAAACTGAATATCTAGCCTGCTTGCTGTAAGATAGAGTAATGAACTAATCATTCCTCTATACTTAGTAGTGTTGAAACTAGGGCCTTTTACATCAGCATCCAACAAAGTTGTAGAACTCATTGGAGTATCAGCTCCATTAGCATTATCTAAACCATACTTCTTCAACAACTCTTTCAAATACTTTGTTTGAGACACAAATATACCATTCTTCTTTTGCATGATTTGAAGTCCAAGAAAGAATTTCAATTCTCCCATCATGGACATTTCAAACTCTCCCTGTATAATCTTAGAAAATTCTTGACACATAGATTCGTTAGTAGCACCGAAAATAATATCATCAACATAAATTTGTACAATTAGAATATCATCTTTGTTATGTTTGATGAAAAGAGTTGTATCTACTTTTCCTCTGACAAAATTTTGATCAAGAAGAAACTTACTTAGTCTTTCATACCAAGCTCTAGGTGCTTGTTTCAAACCATATAAAGCTTTCTTAAGTTTGAAAACATGATCAGGCTTTGTTTCATCTTCAAAACTAGGAGGTTGTTCTACATATACTTCATCCATAATATAACCATTTAGAAAAGCACTTTTCACATCCATTTGATAAATTTTAAAACCTTTAATGCAAGCAAAGGCTAAGAGTACTTGTATTGCTTCCAATCTTGCCACTGGAGCATATGTTTCCTCATAATCAATACCTTCTTCTTGATTATAGCCTTTGGCCACCAATCTTGCTTTGTTTCTCACAATGATTGCTGATTCATCAAATTTGTTTTTGAAAACCCATTTGGTCCCTATAACCGTATGATCTTTAAGTCAAGGAACCAAATCCCAAACTTGATTTCTTTGAAATGGATTCAATTCTTCTTGCATAGCAATCACCCAATCATTGTCAGATAAGGCTTCTTCCATATTAGAAGGTTCAATTTCAGAAATAAAAGTAGAGAAAGTTACCTCATTGAGAATTCTATTTCTGGTTTTGACACCTTCGTGAATATCTCCAATTACTTGATCAATTGGATGATCTTTAATATGTCTCCATGCTTTTGGTTGAGCATGATCATCGACATCTTCTATATTTTAAAAATCATTTGTTTCAAAATCATTTTGTTTTGAAATAGTTTGGTTTCTCTTTATCAAATCTATTTCTTCTTCATCAATATGTTTTGTCTGAGAATCAAGTTCATCAAACACAACATGAATAGATTCTTCAACTGTACATGTTCTTTTATTAAAAACTCTATAAGCTTTACTTCTACTAGAATATCGTAGAAATAAGCCTTCATCAGATTTTGAATCAAATTTACCTAAGTTCTCTTTACCATTGTTGTGAATGAAGCACTTACATCCGAAGATGTGTAGATGAGAAAGATTTGGCTTTCTTCCCTTGTAGAGCTCATATGGCGTCTTTCCAAGTGACTTGTGGATATATGCTCGATTTGAAATGTAGCATGCAGTACTCATTGCATATGCCCAAAACACTTGTGACATTTCTTTTTCATTAAGTATTGCTCTAGCCATTTCTGTAAGGACTCTGTTCTTTCTTTCTACTACTCTATTTTGTTGGGGTGTTCTAGGTGCAGAGAAGTTGTGATCTATTCCTTCGTTGTTGCAGTAGTCTTCAAATAGTTGATTATCAAATTCTCCTCCATGGTCTGTCCTAATAGAAACAATAGAAATACCTTTTTCATTTTGGACCTTTTTAGCAAACGTAATAAATTCAACAAATGTTTCATCTTTTGAAGCAATAAATATAGTCCATATAAATCTTGTAAAATCATCGACAATCACTAAAGTATATAGATTTCCTCCAAAAATTTTTACTCTTGCCAGACCTACCAAATCCATATGAAGTAATTGTAAAGGTTTAGAAGTAGAAATATCATACTTTATTTTGAATGAAGATTTAGTTTGTTTGCCTTTTTCACATGCTTCACAAATCATATTATCTTTGAATTTAAGTTTAGGAAGACTAACAACTAAATCTTTTCTAATCAGTTTGTCAAGTTGATTCATATTGACATGAGCCAGACGCTTATGCCATAACCAACTTTCCTCTGATCTACTAAGAAAACAATTTTCAGAAGAATTTGAATTTAAATCAATAGTATAACAGTTACCGTCCCTTTGAGCTCGGATCTTTGCCTTGATAGATTCTTTGTTTAGAGGCAGATCTTTCTTGTTTACTATCAAGCATTCTTTTCAGTCAATGATCACCCAGTTATCTTTGTCAGTGCTTTGACTTATACTCAAGAGGTTGTGGCATAATCCTTCAACATAGTATACTTCATTGATCTGAACACTATCAGATTTTCCCACTTCACCAATTCCAGCAATACGTCCAGATTGATTACCTCCAAATGTTACCTTTCCTCCTTCTCTAGTTTCCAGCATGGTGAACTTATTTTTCTCACCAGTCATGTGTCTCGAACATCCACTATCAATATACCATTTGTTTGCTCATGATGCTTTGAGACATACCTAGAGTAAGGTGATCAAGTTTTAGGTACCCACGCTTTCTTGGGTCCTTTGTGGTTAGTATGTGACGCATGTGTCCCTTTCAGAACCCATTTATATGTGCCAAAAACTTGTCCTTTCTTAAAATAACATGATGAGGTATAGTGTCATTTCCTATTACAATAGCTTCATGATGCGAAAGGATTTGATGTATGCACATAATTCCTGAAATATTTAAGATAAGTTCTACTGCTATTCTTCTTATTTCCTCTATTCTTATCATGATCAAACTTATATCCAATTCCAGATTTATCAAACGAAACTTTCTGAGAATTTAGAATAACTTTAAGAGTTTCACTTCCCTTAGTAAATTTTTCAAATTTTTTTTTAAACCTCTTATTTTCTTATCTTTCTCCTCACATATTTCACACGATGATATGATAGTATTTTCTAATTCTTTTACTTTCTTCTTATAACTAACCATTTCTTTAGCTACCTTGATGAATTCTGTATGCAATGCATTATATTCAGATAACAATTCATCATAAGTAGGTTTAGAATTACTTACCTCAGAATCTGATTTTTCTTCTTTGGCGACCAAGCATAGATTTCCTACTTCGTCATTGTTGCTTTCTTCATCTGATGAACTATCACCCCAGATGGATGATATATATGCTTTCTTTTTCTGCTTCTTTTTGTCTTTGTTTCTGAAGCATTCAGATTTGATGTGTCCAAGTTTCCCACATTCATAGCATACTATCTGTTGCTCTTTGTTTTCTTTCTTGCTTGGTCCACCTTGATAATTTTTAAAGTTCTTTTGACCTCTTCTATAGAATCTCTTGAATTTTCTCATGATCATTCCCATTTCATCATCATTAGGGACATCTTTATTTTCAGAAGACTCTTCTTCTTCCTAATAGCCTTAAGTGCAACTCCCTTTATCTTTTTGTCATCGAACTCTTCTAGTTCCTTCTTGAATCTCAACTTTCCTTCATACTCGGAAAGACTACCAAAGAGAGCCGTTACGGATCTCATTGACTCTCTTTTAGCTTCTTCGATAGCTGTCACCTTTGCTTCCTATTCTTTTGTAAGAATATTAAGAATCTTTCTTACCTGGGAATTTTGGTCAAAAGATTTTCCAAGTGCAGATAATTGATTAACAAGATGAGTATACCTGAGTTCGAATTCTGATATTCCTTCTCTAGGTTTCATATGAAATAGATCATAATCTGTAATTAGAGTATTGACTCTGTTTTCTTTGATTCCGGATGTACCTTTGTGAGCGATTTCAAGAGCATCCCACATATCTTTGGCAGTTGGTAGAGTACATATTCGAAAATATTCCTTTTGACTGAGAACACTTTGTATCATTAAAATAGCTTTACTATTTAACGTTATTAACCTTTTATCATTTTCGTCGAACTCCTCTAGGCTCTTCTTAATGACTCTATCTTCGATTTTCTTCATTGGAACATAGTCACCATCTTGTATTACATTCCATAAACTGTATTCGTTAGCCATCACGAACACTCTGAACTTAGCTTTCCAGAACGAAAAATGCTCACCAGCAAAGCCAGGGGGTCTAGTGATTGAACCTCCATCTAGAAGAATGTTTTCACCCATTATTGCCATTTATCAGATCCTTCTCAAGCTGTTAGGCTCTTCGGAGAAGACCTCACTCTGATACCAAATGAAAGAGGCAAGCTTCACCCAAGAGGGGGGTGAATTAGGTGATGTGATAAATTTTTCGCTTGATATGGTGATATGAAAATAGATGAAGACAGAGTAGAGTAGAGAAGATTAGAACACCAAGACTTATACTAGTTCGGCCTAAAAACCAAGCCTACGTCCAGTCCTCAGAGATCAAGACCTATTGAGATTTTCACTATTCTTCTAAGATTCAATGGGCTCTCAGAATGCCAAAAAACAACAGTTATCCTCGAACGGACTACGAGCAGAAATATTTTCACACTAAGAAATTTCTCTCCCCCTTATGACAAGTCTTACGTGCAAAAAAACAACCTATAAGTCTTATAAGCAGTAACATTCTCTCCTGCTTACACCACTGTAAGTCTTACAAGCAGTAACGTTCTCTACTGGTTGTATCTTTTAAGTCTTATGATTGGAAGGTTTAACTAGGAATTCTCTCAACTGCTTCCCTCGTAAGGATATCTACCCTCTCAAGGTCCCAATACCTTGAGATCAAATAAAAATAGAATTTGGATTGTATATGGACTCTCTTACAAAGCAAGTATGATAAACACTAAAGATCAATACGTATACAGAGAAAATATGAATAATAGAGACTCGTGAATTTGCTTGTGAATTCTTGTGCTTCGTTATTTTTGACGATTTATGGGACACTGTATTTATAGACGTTCGTTTTGTCCCATTTGAATAACGATCATTGTGGAGCGGGGCATGTTACTGTGAAACAACAAGCGCACATTTGAAAACTTTGAATGCGGTAGGTACGTGCTTGTCATGATGTTGTCTGCCGTTGTTTGACTTCCTTCGCGTCTGTTTGTTTCAACGTTCATCCCCCCGTATCACACTTATAATACATTCAAAATGATGTTAAATAATAATAATAAGTGATGATAAGATAAATAAATATCATTAAACCATATTCGGATTGAACGCTTTAAGACTGGTGCATTTTGTCTTCTGGCAGAGTATCACTCGAGCATAGATGGGCTCACTCGAGTGAATACACATGTTTTCTCCTTATCCTTTAGTTTTATGCTTGCACTCTCACAGGATTTCAGAGAGATAATTTTCTCACTCGCGAGTGATGTGGGGCCTCACTCGAGCACAACTCCTTCTGCTCGAGTGGTCTTGCTTATTACACTAGGAGACCCGTCTCTAGACTACACTCACATACCATTTTAGCAAGAGTGAGATTTTGCACTCGCAGGTGATCTGGGCCCTCACTCGAGCACACATACTCTTGCTCGAGTGAGAAGAATATTCTCATGTAATATACTCTTGTTATCACCACTTGCATCAGAATTAGAGAGAGTTAGATTTCTCACTCACGAGTACTGATGTGTCACTCTGGCATATGAAGCCTCACTCGGGCATACTTGTACTTCTCTGACCTTTATGACTCTCGGCCAAACACTTGTACTCTCTCACTTGCTAGTACTCGAGTACAAACAGCTTCATGCTCAGGTATTGATTACAATGATCAAGTGCATCAGTAAAGATTACACGAATTGCTCTCGGCCAAGCACTTGCAGTCTCTCACTCGCATGTGCTCGAGTGAGAAAGAGTCTTCTGCTCGAGTGTTATCTCCAGTGCTCGAGTGCATCAGTAAAAATGATAGTAGTTTGCTCTCGGGCAAACACTTTCTGGCTATCACTTGTGTCTGCTCGAGTACAAAAGAGCTCCATGCTCGTGTGCTAGTTCTTATGCTCGAGTATATCAGTTAAATCTGACAGCAGACTTCACTGAACTTTGCCATATGCATTTGGTAACTTTGTAATCATTCCTTAGTCTTATAAAACTATGATTTGCACACAATTGCCTTTTGTTATCATCAAAACTTGGGATCTAACAGTAGTTATGTTTTTTTTACTCTTCGTAGTGGTGCAATAATGTGAAAGTCAGTTAAACAAAGTATCTTAACCAGTTCCTCATGGGATTATGAGTTTATTGTTATGGAGTTCGCTAGTACTAAGGCTAAGTGGTTGAAAAACTTCTTGGCAAATATCCCGCTATGTAAAAAGCCAACATTATCAGTGTCTTTACATTATGATAGCCAATCTATGATAGCTACAGCTAAAATA
Organism: Inga leiocalycina; assembly: GCA_963242795.1. Classification (NCBI taxonomy): domain Eukaryota; kingdom Viridiplantae; phylum Streptophyta; class Magnoliopsida; order Fabales; family Fabaceae; genus Inga; species Inga leiocalycina. The sequence continues at coordinate 27,528,013 of OY725328.1, forward strand.
AAACCATTAACAGTAAAAGTAGACATATTCAATTGAGACATAATATTATAAGGCAATTGCTAAAAGATGTGTAATCTCAGCCGATTATGTGAGGTCAGTAGTGAACCTAGCAGATCTATTTACAAAACCCCTGAGAAGAAAACAAATCTTTGATTTATTGAGGGGAATGGGACTTAAGCCGATACGAAATTAACAACGATGGCAATCCAACCTCTGTGATTGGTGATCATGTGAAAGAGGTACAATGGATAAGAACAAGTCGTGTGTTAGTTCTTCTAGCACTAAAGTAAAATTATTAGTCCCATCCTATGATGCTAAGAAAGTTCTAGGACACATTTTGGTAAGATGGTATGCTCATTGCAAGTATATTTCATGAAATCACCTCTACGAATATGGAGTAAGGCCACTCCTATGAAATTCTGGGAAAATTTCTAGAGCATTTATTATGCAATAATCTGGGCATGACCTCCTTAATGTGGAAAACCACATTAACAGTAAAATATAAGGGTATAATCTGACTCTTCATACCTCTACTACATACCTAAGAGCTATTGGTTTTAATTTCATAAGACTTCCAACATCTCTATGTACTAAGTGTTATTAGTCTAGGTCTGGTTTTAATTCTATAGGACCACCAGATACAACAGTTATATCTGTCTATGAAACTCAACTAAAGGTATTCCTTTTGACATATGTGTAGGATTGTTGGAGGTATAAGATAAAAGTGGGTGTGCCAAATAGGAACAAGTCCCACATTGCTTGGGAGAGAGAGAATACAAGAGTATATATCATACCACATGATTTTGTTCTAGTAAATGGGCCAAAAGGAAGAGTAGGCTTAAGTGCACAATAACGAGACATTAGAAGGCAATGTAGTGGGAATCCAGTGATTCCCTTTATACGTAAATTAAATATGGACCAGGCACTTTTTATCAAAATACTTTTTGAGAAATTCTAAATTTTTTTTTGTGAAAATGGATTTCCAAAGAAACCCAATTTTTGAAGCTTTTGAATTTCATTGCTTGATATTTTAATTAGAAGGGTTTTAAATCATATTTTATTTTTCTTTAATTGGTTATCTTCTCCAACGATTAAATCTTTAAAAATAATTTCATTACCTCGTAACAATAAAAAACCGAAGTCTTCATTGCCTCTCAATGTTCAAAACGAAAGATCTACACCTAATGTTTACAACCAAAGATTAAATTGCCATAAACAAGTCTAATGGAGTTTAAATCCTCTCCAACGATGCCTTGGCTCATCCTTTATAAAAGGAAGAGTCTATAGAGGTTCAAGGCACCTCTCTCAAAAATCTTGAGCAATCGCTTCCTCTCTATCTTTTCTCTCTGTCCCATATTCTCCCTTATTGGTAGTTGCTTTTATATTTTGCTATTCTATTCACAATGTATTTGAAGGAAGGGTCCCTTTTATCCTAGCGAGTATCACTTCCAATCAAACCAGTGGTTGAAGAATAGCTCTTGAGGACAGCGTCCTTAGACGTGACTCGGATTATGGAGTGTTTTTTTAGGAACTACACCAATGAGAAAATGCCATGGGTTTCTTTTCGTCCCTTTGGTTTGACTTTTCTAGAGCACACCATCAGGAAGAATTGATTTAACGCAACCAATGTATATAAGATGACATAATAGGTGTTACGAGTGTAGATGATTAATTTAATAGTGCAAGTGTACACTGTCGTAATCAAGTAATACAGAAGTGAGTAGAGTATCATTCCCACGAGGATTGATCACTAAGTACCAAAATGGGTAATCTTAACTCTATTTAGTCGGTCGATTAGTTGATGATTGAGAGTATGAAATAAAAGATGATTAAATATGAATACAAATGATATGAAACAACTATGAGAAAAAGTCCTAGGGGTCATATTTCACTTAACAAATTTCGGATTGAATCACTTATCTATTCTAGCCCAATTTATTCCACATGATTGATAGTTGAGTTTCCCTAATTTAATTACTAGCCTCTTCCAAGGTCAAGAAATTCTATAATTAATTGCTAATCCAATATATTCCTATATGAATTTAAGCAATTAATTATGCATTAATATTCATGGAACTCAGTAAGAGTACACAACTCATATGAATATATTCCTATTTCATATGCAAGTCATGGTTTTAATTATATGATCTATACATATGCATCTCCTTCCAGTCTCAACATGCATACTAAAATCATTAAAAGATGGCCAGTCAATCAAAAGCACTAAGAATAATAATTAAAACTCAATCATGAAGGAGAAATTCAAATTAGATTTAATAAGTTAAGATTCAATCCGTCATTAGTAAGCTACCTCATCACCCTAGGAAAATGGAAATTTAGCACATGATGAAATTAAAAACAAAACCAAAATAAATTGACATTATATAAAACTAGAATGAAATCCTCATAAATACTACATAAAACTTGAATATTAAATTCTCAAACATAAATATACAACCAAAAGATGAATGAAAAATGTAAAAATCTAGCCATCCCTTTAGGAGGTAAAACCTTCCATATAGGTGGCATAAAAAGGTAATACAATCATAAGCCTTCCAAGATGGAGGCATGCAAAAAGTAATATAATGCATAAAATTAATTCTAAGATGATGGAGTAAGTGGAGAAGAGATGAGAGTAATGGATATGAATTGGTGTGTGTGGAGAAGAGATGAGAGTAATGGATATGAATTGGTGTGTGAAATGTGAAGGAGAGGGTGGCTATATATAGGGAAGAATGGAGTAGGGTAGATGATGTGGTAGATGAAATGTGGTAGGTGAAGAAGTAGATAGAATGTGGTAGATGAAGTAGTTGGTGAAAAGGAAGATGAAGAGGTAGATGAAATGTTTGGTGGAATGGTAGATGATTCCCGCTTTCAACTTCCAAGAAAAATTTGAAACCTTTGGAGATAAAACTGGATTTTGGTCTCAACATCAAAGTTGTAGAGCTCTTTCTTAGCTTTTTATCTATATAAAGAACGTCCCAATCTGACATTTAAAGCTCCAGATATTGCTTGAAAACTGAAAGAGGGTCTAATTTAGTATTTTTCAAGAAATTCTATTTTATGCCAAAATCATTATTTATTTATTAATTACACCAAATTTATTAAATTGAGCTCAAATATCATCCATAAAATCATCATATAAGGGAAAATAAATATGTCAATATTTTACTTATCAAATTCCCCCACACTTAGCTCTTGGACGTCCTCAGACAAGGAGTGACCATTAAGTGCTTCCAACAAAATTAGAAGTGTCAAGTCATAAGCAAGAATACAATTGAAAAATAAAGAGATCATAGTATTCATGAATCAAAGAAAATATAAACTGACAATTTCATTTGAAAATCAATAAACCGAGTTCGTAGTTATGACTCATTCTCCCAGTCTCTCAAGTGTTTAAGGATAAGTGTTTCACTCGAATTCAACCAAAAATATTGCACTACCGTTGGCTTGCTAAAAATCTCAATCTCCACTACCTAACTTTCAAGCATTTCAGGCACTTGTACCAAACTTTCATCCTCCCTAATGGCCTCTACGAGAAGTTCGAGTTTATCCACTCTCACAATATCAATAACCAAAGTGAGGGCATAAAGGAATAAGTGATCAAATCTCAAGTGAAGTTTCTAGAAGATAACTTCATTAACTGATAGGGTCTATAGGGTATGATCACCCATACTTAAGTCCCTTACCGGGGCTACGTACAAATATTTCGGTCTAAACCCGGTACATCCACCTTTACTATAGTGTGCCTACATTTACATCCAGTACAATATGTACAAATTCTTCAAAATTTTGATAACTAACCAAACAAAAACCCTAATCTTCTATCGGCGTGCCCTAGCCGCCCTTAGTTACCTACTTGTCCTTTAATCCGCATGCCCTGGCTGTAGGTTAGTCATTAGAAAGAGTGAAATTTATATGAATCTCAGTAGTAACAATTCACTTATATGACATACAATTTCATTGAGCATGTAAGCAATCATCACATAGCAGCATCCACATCAATCATACATTCTTGACAATCATAACATTCATAACAATTCTTGACATGCTTGACATCCATAACATTTGTAACAATTCTTAACATTCGTAACATTCATAACAATTCTTGACATTCGTAACAATTGCAACAATTCTTGACATTCATAACAAATGATGATACACACATGCATGCAAAGCATTATACATAATGTAACCCCCTGACTTTAAACACGTAATTATAATTCGATAACACATATTTAAATCGGATTAGAGACCATTGGATGCTTTAACCTCGTGATAAACTTTCTGTCTCACAGTAAAATTTTCACAAAAACTTTCAAAACTCTTTTCCTATCCAGGTCTCAATTTCAATATTCGAATATAATTACCTATGCAGTTAATATACATTCATCATATCAGAGTGTATAACCGTCTCCCCGGCAACTCCCGGGTTCTATACACATATAACCTGAGGGTTTATAAGTATCCACTAGGGGATTACACAACCAAAATCAAATATAATATTCCTATTTCAAAATATACAGTAATCCCAGGTTCAAAATAAATAACCAACGTTTCCAATTCAATTATATACCCCCAAGGGTCCTAATTGCTCCGGGTTGGCCGCCTCTCCTTTGAGCCACACGCCCTGTCTAAAATGTTAGTCATAGGAAAGAATGAGATTCGAGAGAATCTCAGTAGTAACAAATCACTCACACAATGCATAAACACAAAGCATGTATATAAATCACAAATAGCAACAGCAGCAGCAATCTCAGAGATACATGGTTTTCACCACAAACGACAACACTCACGGCTGTATACACAATACGACAGCTCTCGCTGTAATCATAATCACGACAGCTTACGCTGTAATCACCATCATGACAGCTTGCGCTGTAAACGACAGCTATCACCAGCTGTAACCGCAGCAGCATCAGAAATCATCATAACACAGTGATACAACACATATACAATGCATTACACAAAGTATAAGAGAGAGAGTCACTACCTGATCCTTTCCCGACGTTTCTTGGCACTGCGGGCTCACGAGGACAAAAAATATCAAATCCTGTAAACCAAGTTAAGGACAACCCGTCAATCTCTTTCCCAAGTTCTTTTCACTATAATACTTTAAGTTGGTTATCATTTGAACTCTTTAGGTGACTATTCTAGGTCTAAACATATACCAAAAACCACCCTAAAAAGTGTAAAATACTGATTTTTGGGGGTGGGCCGAGGCCCGAAAATCCACTGGCTGTGGCCCAAAACTGCCCAGAAATGCCCATAAACATTTGGGCCGTGGCCCAGAATCCGCTGGCCGCGGCCGAGAAAATCCAGTTTCTTGGCTGAACTTCCAAAAATCATAACTAATACCACAAAAATTGAAATGGGGTGATTCCAAAGCCAAATGAAAGCTATTTAAGTCCTCTTTCAAGGAAAAATATTGGCCATTACTGGAAATCACTACAAAAGTCCAGATTTACCAAAAACCTAACATTGTGCCAAAACAGAGTCCAGTTTTGATGCCAAACTTTGGACAGTTCAAACTCCCAGCTCACAAAGCGAAATGACACAAAATTTATGTCCATTGTGAAGCTTGGGAAGTGAACTTCAAAACTGGAAAGTTTCATAATTTTCTAACATCATTATCCTATTCAAAGCGCCCACACAAAAAGACTGCCCAGCACAGACCTTCAATGGACAGATTTTCCAGATTTTCACATTTGATCCCAAATGATTCCTATTCCAACCCAAACACCATTCTCACACAATTTTGCTCAAGAAAACCATTGGAATCATCAAAATGACCAAATTCAACTACCATTGACATATTACACAACAACCACAACATGTGTCTCACAATGTCACAACACAATTCACACATTGCCACACTTTCCAACCCAAGTTCCCAAATCAATTCCAATGGCCAAAATGTTCAACAAAAGACCAAATTCTACACAACACATAAGCCAATTCATTCCATTCGAAAATTGCACAAAATCAGGGCAAATTCATAAATTCTCAATACTTAACCAATGATTACAACAACTATACCAAAATGCTTCTAATTCTTACCTCTTCTTCTTCCTAAAGCCAATTCTTCAATTCTCCAACTTCCAAATTTCCACAAGTTCTCAAACTTCACCAACCAAAATTATGAAACCATAGGAATATAGCCCTCAACCTCATGAACAACATTAATGAAAGACACTTGAGCATATGAAGGCATTAACTTACCAAAAACTCAAGCTTTTCTCTTTCTCTTTCCTTAGCTTGTTCAACGAAAAAATGGAGGAGGATGAGAGAGAAAAATGAGATATTGATGATGATGATTCATTTCCTCACATATACATAAACCGACTAGGAAGAGAAAAGAAAGAGAAAATGGTTTGAAAGTTTGACTTTAATCTAAAGGTCCTTATTTTCACACTTGGCACCATCTTGTTTTCCCTTCTATGATTTCACATACATTTGCATGCACAAGATTCCACCTCTTGGTCTTTCAATCTTAGCCATTAATCTTGATTACTAAGGAGTGTTCTCAATGGTATCTAACCAGTTGGTCGGTAATTAACCGTTTTGCCCCTGATTATCACAATGCACGATATATACTTCAAAAGTACTCAATTAATATTAATTACATTACTTTGAAGTTATTAATCCTTGATTACAATCCAGGATATTACACATAATATAAGAGAAAGAGTCACTACCTTATTCTTTCTGATCTCATTCTGGTACTGATTTCTTATGCTCAGGGCAAATATCAAATCCTGTAAACAAAAATTAAGGATGACAAGTTATTGTCTATTTCAATTCTTTAATCACTCTAAAGTACTTGGGATCGGTTATCAATTGAGTCCTTTAAGTAGCTACTAAAAGCTCAAACAATTGCCTAAAAGGGTTAGGGAGTGCTAAACTAGAAACCACCTTTTAAAAATTCAAAGTATTAAAATTGGGTGTTGGCCACGGCAAAGAAATTATTTGGTTGTGGCAAAAAATAAGTCATAAGCTTTTTGGCTGCAATAAAGAATCTTCTGGCTGTGGTCAAAAGAAGGTCAGACACTTTTTGGCTACGGCTAAGAACTTCTGGCCACGGTCAAGAAAATGCCTATTTCTTAGCTGAACTTCCAAAAATCTTAACTAAATCTAAGAAAATTGAAATGGAGGGATTCTAATTCCTACTTAAATATTTCAAAGTCCTCTATACAAGAAACATAATAACCACTAAAACTTGTAACACAGAGATAAAAAATTCGACAAATCTCCACCCTATTCCAGAATAAAATCCAGTTTCAATCTCAAATTTTAGAAATGCATAACTTCCAGCACACACATCTGTATGACACCCATTTTATATCATTTTAAAGCTTGACACACCCTTTATTCAACTGGAAAGTTTTAGAATTTTTAGACATTATTTGCTTATTTCAAAACACCATGCAAATTGGCTGCCCTACAAAGAATTTTCATTGACAAAACTTCCAAACTTTCCATTCAAGACTCAAACTTGTTTCATATGTTCAAGACACACCACAAGACACCATTAATATCATCAAAACATCATGAACTCTCAAAACCATAATATACTAAAAAATAGGGCAAAATTCCACAAGCCAAAGTTCTCAACCAATCATCACAAAATATACATCAAAGGATTGCTCTTGCTCACCTCTAGCACCTCCTCTAGTTTGTTCTTTGATTTTCAGCTTCCACCTCCTCTTGAAAATCTAAAACCATAGAAATGAAGCTCTCATCAACAGGAAAAAGGTTAGGGAAGAGGTTTTTAGCATTAGAGGTGGTTAGCAAGGCTAAAACCGAAGGAAAAGAGCTAACCTTCAACCTTTACTTCTGACTCTTTCTTCTTCCTTAGCTTGGACGTCCTCGAGGGATTGGAGAGAGAGAGAAATTTGATGAATAAGCTTATCTTTAGTGCTTCCCATGACTATAACCAAATTTAAGAGGGAGAAGGAGTATGAGAGGTTTGAACTTTTGATCTCATCCCATGGTGCCAAGTGTCACAATCTTGTGACTTCTCCAAAAGCATGTAACCATATAGTTACTCTAACTAACTCTATTAGCCATTTACTTACACCACTTACTCTTTTAACTTAGTTAATATTCAATTTCTTCTTCCAAGAAGAGAGGAAATTGCCCACTAATTGGCCGATAAATTTCTGTCTTCCCATTGTGCCCCTGACTATGGCAATTTTAGTTAGATTGCCACTTGGTGTATTATTTGATTCCTTTTTCTCTTGCCATGCACCCTTCCCTTGTCTTTTAATCAAATTTAGACTTTATTACCATAATTAAACTTAAATACTGGATTTAGGCACTTTCTACTGCTGATTCGGGTCATAATTCACACCTTATTTCCTGAAAATGTTTATCTAATATTCATTGCATTCTGTTTTGGAATCATTGAGCCCTTATACATATTTTGAGGCATTACATTTCTCCCCCCGTACACTCTAGCTCTACCGCATAAGTGATGTCATCTTACATGTTGACATCTTCATATTTGATAATATACGTAGGGTCTTGGTGGTACTTCTTTAATTGTGACACATAAAATACATTATAGAGTCTGCTCGAGTTTGGGGGTAGGGCTATTCTTTAAGCTATGGGTCTGACTCTCATAAGAATCTCAAATGGACCAATGTACTATGGGCTCAGCTTCTTTCTCTTGATCACTCTATTGATTCTTGTGACCGGAGACACTCTCAAGAAAATGTGATCTCTAACTTTAAACTCTAGAGGTCATTTCCTTTTATCAGCATAGCTTTTTTATGGACTTTGAACTTCTAGGAGCCTCTTTCTGATAATTTTAATTTTCTCTGTGGTCTGATAAAAAAGATCCAACCCATACAATCTTGTTTCAAACAACTCTGTCCAGTACAAAGGTGATTGACACTTTCTCCTATATAGCCCTTTATATAGAGCCATATGAATGCTCGTATGATAGCTATTATTGTACGCAAACTCAGCAAGTAGAAGGATGTGATCCCAACTCCCTTTAAAGTCTAGGACACATGCTCTTAACATATCTTCCAAAGTCTGAATGGTGCTTTCTAACTGTCTATCTGTCTGTAGATAATAGGTAGTACTAAACCTTAACTACTAGAGCTTCATGTAGAGCCCTCTAGAACCTAAAAGTAAAATGGGGATCTCTATCTGAAATAATACTCTTCGATGTACTATGAAGTCTTACTATCTTTCAGATATATAACTCTGTCAGTTTGTCAGGAGAGTAGGTGGTATTGATTGGTATAAAATATGCTGAGTTCATGAATCGATCAACAATCGCCTAGATTACATCATAGTTTCTAATATTGGGTAATCCCACCACCAGATCCATGGTCATACTTTCCCATTTCCATTTGGAATTTCAGGGCTCTAAAGTAGTCTTAAAGGCCTTTGATGTTCAATCTTTACCTTCTGATAGGTAAGACACCGATCCACATATTTAGTCACATCACCTTTCAATCCCAGCCACCAATACATAGACTTCAAACCGTAATACATCTTGGTTATTCGGGGGTGAAGAGTATACTAGCTTTTGTATGTCTCATCCAGGATTTCCTGCCTCAGATCGACCTTTAGTAGAACGTAGATTCTCTTCTTGTATCGAACTAGTCCACTAGGTGACACATCATAATCTTCAGTCCCTCCTTATTCAATCATTGTTCGGATGGTCTGCACTTGTTCATCTTGTATCTAAGTTTCTTTAATCTCATATCGCAGATCACTTTCCCCTTGGATGATACCATAATTAGCACATAGGACTTGGTTTGATTAGTTTAAATTCCAAAAATCTTCTATTAACTTTACTTCTAGTATCATCATTGTTGCCACTAGCACCGTCTTTCGACTAAGTGCACCTATGACAACATTAGCTTTACCCCGATGATACTTGATCTCCAGGGTGTAATCTTTCAGCAACTCTATCCACTTGTGCTATGTCACATTCAATTCTTTATAATCGTACAAATACTTGAGACTTTTATGGTCGCAGTACAATTCCACCATCACACAATATATGTAGTGTCGCCATATCTTTAATGCAAACAAGATTGCTAGAAACTATTGCTGAGGTACGCAGTTTTCTAGGTCTTGCTGGTTACTACTGGAGATTCATCCAGAATTTCTCCCGTATTGCCTTTCCAATGACCAAGCTCACGAGGAAGGATCAATCGTTTATGTGGGATGAGAAATGTGAAAATTTCTTTGTGGAGCCGAATGAGAGATTTACTACGGCACCAGTGTTAATTATACCTGATCTCAACTTGACTTATGTTGTGTACAGTTATGTAAGTAAGCAGGGACTGGGGTGTGTCCTTATGCAACAGAGACGTGTGGTGACCTGTGCCTCTCGATAGCTCAAACCTCATAAAATGAATTATCCCACCCATGATCTGGAGCTTACAACCATTGTGTTTGCTATGAAAATCTGGCAGCACTATTTGTATGGGGTGATAGTAGAACTCTACTACGACCACAAGAGTCTCAAGTATTTATACGATCAGAAAGAGTTGAACATGAGACAATGTCGTTGGATAGAGTTGCTGAAAGACTTTAACCTGGAAATTAAATATCATCCGAGTAAAGCAAATATAGTTGCTGATGCTCTTAGTCGAAAGATAGTACTTATGGCAGTAATGATGATACAAGAGGGAAAGTTGATCGAAGACTTTCTCAAGATTTGAATTTGTCAAATCAGATCGTATATGCCAACTACAGTGTTTCCCAAAGAAGAAGTGATTTGAGAGCTAAGATTGAAGAAGCATAATGACAAGATGGTTAGACACAGCATAATCTGGATAGAGTTGAACGGGGAGAAGATCAGGGCTATGATTTGTCGCCTAGTGGACTAGTTCGTTACCAGAAAAGAATTTTTGTTCCACTCAAGGTGGAGTTTAGGCGGAAGATTCTTGATGAGGCACACAAGAGCCGGTATACTCTTGACCCCGGAATGACAAAAACGTACCATAATCTGAAATCTATGTATTAGTGGCCGAGATTGAAGAGTAACGCAATGAAATATGTGGCACGGTATCTTACTTGCTAGAGGGTAAAGATCGAGCACCAGAAACTGCCAGGTTTGTTGCAGAGTCCTGAGATTCCGGAATGGAAATGGGAAAGTATAACCATGGACCTTGTTATGGGATTTCTTAAAATCAAGAATTATGATGCGATTTGGGTGATTGTTGACCGGTTGATGAAGTTGACATGCTTCATACTGATCAATGCTAGTTATACTCCAGACAAACTGTCAGAGATTTATATTTGTGAGATTGTGAAGCTTTATGGCGTACCAAAGAATATCATTTCTGATCGAGATCCCTGATTCACCTTGAGATTCTAGAGAGCATTGCATGATACACTGGGTACATAATTGAGATTTAGTACGGCCTACCATCCTCATACAGATGGATAGTCAGAGAGGATTATTCAGACATTAGAGGATATGTTGGGATCTTGTGTCCTTGACTTCAAAGGGAATTAGGATCACTTTCTTCCACTTGCTGAGTTCATTTATAACATAACTATCATACGAGCATCCAGATGTCACTGTATGAAGTGTTGTATGGGAGGAAATGCCAATCACCCTTATGTTGGAATGAGTTATCTGAGAGGAAGCTTTATGGGCCAAAACTTGTTGACCAAACCTCAGCACAAATTTGAATTATTCGTAAGAGGCTTCTTGCAGCACAGAGTTGGCAGAAAAGCTACGCTGACAAGAGGAGAAGGCCTCTAGAGTTTGAGGTTGTTGACCATGTCTTTTTACGAGTATCACTAGTTACTGGCATCGAAATAGCTATCAAGCGTAAGAAGTTGAGTCCGAGTTATATAGGTCCTTTTGAAATTTTTAAGAGGATTGGGCCTGTTGCATATCGAATAGCCTTACCCCTAAACTTGAGCAGGCTCCACGACATGTTTCTTGTTTCCCAACTAAAGAAGTACCAACCGCATCCCTCTCACATTATTGGGTATGAAGACGTTGAGCTACAGGACAACTTTATGTATGCAGTAGAGCCAGAGTAGATCATTGATCAGGAAAAATGACGGCTCAGACATCGAAGCATTCCATTAGTGAAGGCGATCTGGAAAGGAATGACTATGAGAGAAGCAGATATGCATAGGTGAGATCTGGAGTTTATGGCCTAAGTTGTTTGACAAATTTTGAGGATGAAATTTATTTTACAGGGGGAGAATTGTAAAGACCCAATTTGGGATTAAGAGCTAATGATGCTAGTAGTGATGTAATTATTGCTGAAATCAATGTGAATGTGTTTTAATTAATGCCTAAGTCCTATATTTATGTTTAAGAGTGGAATAATATCTAAAATGGGTTGAAATATAGGGGAGGCGCATAGTGATGCTATTGGAATAATAAAATGAGTTTGGAGGTGATTCAGATGGAATTACCATAATCAAGGGTAAAATGGTAAGGTTACCTACCAATTGCTCAGTTACCAAAAAGGAAACTTATTGGTAACTCAAAGATCAATGGTTGGAATTTATTGTCAAGAGATTAAAAGGGTAAAATGCTATGCATAAGGGTGTATGCGAGTTCATGAAAGAGGAGGCAAGATGTTGACACTTGGTAAAAGGTGAGCCATAGGATTTGGTCAAATTGTTAAAGCATTTCCCTCTTTCCTCTCTCCCTTCCAAAGTTAGCCAAAGAGCATGAAACCAAGGGAAAAATTTGCATTTCATCATCATCTCATCTTCACTCACTTGCCTCTATTTCCGTCCAGCTTGAAAAGGAAAGAGAAAGAAGAAATCTTGTGGTAAGTGCTCTATTTGACTTGGAATGATGAAAATCTCTTCATTAAAGTTGCTCATGGTATTGAGAGCTTCATCTTCATGGTTTTAGATTTTTGAAAAGTGGTGTTTTTGTACTTGAAGGAATTGGAAGGTTGAGAAATCAAAGAATCAACCTTGGTAAGAGGAAGAGGTAAGAGTTAGTAGTATTTTGACCTAAATTGTGTAACCATTGAATGAGTTTTGGAAATTCTGAAATTTTGCCCTGATTTCATGAGAACTGGAAATGGATGAATTAGATGTGGTAATGTGAGGAAAATGGTATTAGGTTGTGTTATTGTGTCATTGGTTTTGAATGAAATTTAAAAGGGAAAAGATTGGTCATTGGTAGTTTATGTGTAATGTATTGATCCAAGACAAAAATTGTTGTTAAGAGGTGATTTTGGGTGGTTTGAGGTTATCAATAGGTTCCTTGTGAGATTTTGTATGGGAATGAATTACGTTATAAGTTTTGGAACTATTGGAAACAAATTGGTTCAGTTTAGGAAATTTTGTCAATTGCTGCGTTTTGGCTTTTGATAAGCCTCACTCGAGTGAGGAAGGATCTGACTCAAGTATAGCATGATATTTTCCCTTTTCTTTAGCGTTTTGGTTAAGTTCTCAGGCAAAGCTCAAGAGTGCACTTCTGTACTTGCAGGTTATATAGGTCAACACTCGAGTTACCCATGTCTTACTCGAGTGCAAAGGTGTTCTGGGGTATAAGGTTGTGTCTCGGGTTAACACTCGCCGGCCATTTTCTAAGAGTGTGACTTGATACTCACAAGTGTTGTGTCATCACTCGAGTGTCAAGGGTAGTGCCTGAGTGAGCTTCCCCCTCTAAAGATTTCTATGCTCTCGAGTAGACACTTTCTGTGCCTCACTTTATGAACTCGAGTGAGCATTTGGCTATCACTCGAGTGTTGGTCATGTGTTCGAGTGAAACAAGTACTTTCTGTTTCTGTTGTTGCTCCTTATCAAGCACTCGTGAGTGTGAGCTATCTTTACTCGAGTACCAATCATCCATCACTCAAGTGAGTCAGCCAAAAATCAAGTATTTTCTTCTAAAAGAAGGATCTTTGGGGTATTTTCTCCCAACCCTTTAGGCATGTGTCTAGACTTCTAATGGCCAGCCAAAGAGACCAAATGATAACCAACTTTAAGTATTGTGAACTTAAGAACTTGGAAGAGAGATTGATCTGCTGTTCTTTATTCTGGTTTATAGGGTTTGACATTTGCCATACTCGTGAGCCCACTGTGCCAGAGGACATCAGGAAAGAACAAGGTAGTAACTTTTTCTCTTATACTGTGTGTAAAGCATTGTATGTATGTTGTCATGCATTGTGATCCTTTGAGATCCTGCTACCTTTATCATGAAAGCTGTCGCATTGAGCATAGTGATTACAACGTAAGCTATCACATTGAGCATAGAGATTACAGCAAAAGTTGTCGTATTGTGTATACAGCGGTGAAAGCTGTCGTGTGTGGAATGGGCCATGCATCATTGTATTTGTTGTTAAACATGATCTTACATGCTGTGTGTTTATATGCTGTATGAGTGATTTGTTACTACTGGGATTCTTTTGAATCTCATTATGTCCTTTGACTAACCTTCAGATAGGGCAAGTGGCTCTAAGGAGAAACGAATAACCTTCAGATAGGATTACTGTATATTATTTTTGGGATGTAAATAATATTTTGAATATGGTATGTAATCCCCTAGTTGGGAATTATAAACCTGATAGTTTGTATATGTATGACCCGAGGGTTGCCGGGATTTTTGTTTTACACCCTGATATGTATAAATGTGATTTAACTGCATAGAGTAATTATATTTGAAACATGAATTAGAGACCAAGATATAGGCAAAACTTTAGAAAGATTTTGTGAGAACCCTCCTATAAGGAAAGGACTATAAAGAGACTTTCGATGATTATTGGTCTCTATTTCATTTTAATTACGAATTTTGAATTATAACTACAGTTTTCACGGCAGGGGGTTACAATGTTGACTCACAAGAGCTATTACGGCCCCCTCCTACCACATTACTTTCACCTTCCCTCCTCTCGAACACGCAACCTGGGGTCTAAGTACGCGTGCTTGGCGAGAGATGGTACTATTGAGCTCTTAATGGTACCATCTCTTGGCAAGCACGCGTACTTAGACCCCAGGTCATGTGTTCGAGAGGTAGAAAGGTGAAAATAATATAGTAGGACGGGGCCGCAATAGCTCTTATGAGTAGCAAGCCAAGCTATCTGGTAGCAGAATTGTGTCTTAGGGTGTGGTAGCAAACACCCTACCTTGATTCCTGGGTCTTCGCTCTACTAGCCACTGCTTGCAGTCACTAGCAATGTGTCCTGTATGCTGGCAGTTATAGCAAATTACTTGCCCCGCACACGTTCTGCCAACATGCATCCGGCCACATCGAGGGCATGACCGTAGCACTGGGGGTCTCTGGTTCCCGCGATCCGCAAGTCGATATGGCTTCTTACTACCGCCCTTGGATGGGAACCCTTGACCCTTCCGCTTCTAAACAGAATTTCCCTTACTAGGCTCACCACGGCTGCTACCACCCTTAGCTGGGTACAGCTCCCTTAGCTTATTCTCTATAATTTGGCACTCTTCCACAGCCTTATTGAATACTGTGAACTGTCAGGAGACTAACCTTTTCTTCATCTCATGCCTTAGACCTCAAATCAACATGTCAGAACTCCATTCCTCATCATCTTTGTGTCACAAGTAGGAGGAGTAATGGGCCATTCATCATCTCACGCCTTATATATAATGATTTGTTTGTTTTAAACGTTTTGTTTTAATAGTTTATATATATATATATAATGTAAATATATTATGATTTGTTGTACATATAAATTACTATAAATATATCTTCTGATTCATCCTATACAAATGTATGTAAGGGGGATATTGAAAGCAGAACCCCCCCCCCATTTTTTTAAAATGATTTACTGTAACCCCCTTCATTCAAAGCCTTGAAAACAGTTTAAACGTGTTGTAAAGTTAATCTAGAGACTTGAGAAGTAATTTATAATTTAATTAAGGCCCCAACCTTAAGACAGGGTTTGACCCTGTGATAAAGTGGGTTTTCAAAGACTTCCAAAACATGTTTGATAAGGTCTCATTTTCGCTTTTCAAAACTGTTCAACTCGTTCTTTTCTGTTTCATTAATTAATATCAGAGTACTTAACAAAATTTCCCAACGAACTCTCAGGTCACATTCATTAACTAATAGGGTCTATAAGGTATGATCACCCATACTTAAGTCCCTTACCGAGGTCACATACAAACATTCTAGTCTATACTCGATACATCTACCTTTACTACAATGTGCTTACATTTACATCCAATACAATATATATAAATTCTTCAAAAGTTTGGTAACCAACCAAACAAAAACCCTAATCTTTCATCGGCGTGCCCTAGCCGCCCTTGGTTACCTTCTTATCCTTTGATCTACTTGCTTTAGCTATAGGTTAGTCATTGGAAAGAGTGAGATTCATATGAATCACAGTAGTAACAATTCACTTATATGACATACAATTTTAAAGAGCATGTAAGCAATCATTACATAGCAGCATCTACAGCAATCATACATTCTTGACATTCTTAACAATCATAACATTCATAATAATTCTTGACATGTTTGACATTCGTAACACTTCTTGACAATCCTAACAATTCTTAACATTCGTAACAATTCTTGACATTCGTAACAGATGATGATATGCACAAACATACAAAGCATTATACATGATATAAGGGAAAGAGTTACTACCTTGTTCTTTCTAATCTCATTCTGGTATTGTTTTCTTACGCTCAGGGTAGATATCAAATCTTATAAGTCAGAATTAAGGATGACAAGTTATTGCCTATGTCAATTCTTTAATAACTCTAAAGTACTTGGGATCAGCTAACATTTGAGTCCTTTAAGTAGCTACTAAAAGCTCAAACAATTGCCTAAAAGGGTTAGGGAGAGTTAGACCCGAAACCACCTTTTAAGAATTCAAAGTGTTGAAATTGAGTGTTGGCCGCGGCCAAGAAATTCTTTAGTTGCAGCAAAAAATAAGTCAGAAGCTATGGGCTTCGATAAAGAATCTTTTGGCTACCGCAAAAAAAACCGGTCAGACACTTTCTGGCTGGGGCCAATAACTTTTGGCCGCGGTCAAGAAAAGGCCTATTTCTTTGTTGAACTTCCAAAAATTTTAACTAAATCTACAAAAATCAAAATAGAGTGATTCTAAGTCCTACTTAAAGAGTTTTAAGTCCTCTATATAGGAAAAATAATAACCACTGCAACTTGTAACCACAGAAATATAGAATTCCACAAATTCTTACCCTATTCCAGAATAAATTCCATTTTCAACCTCAAAATGTGGAAATGCATAACTTCTAACACACACATCCATATGACACCCATTTTATATCATTTTAAAGCTTGACACATCCTCCATTCAACTGAAAAGTTTCATAATTTTTAGACATCATTTGCTTATTTCAAAACACCATGCAAACTGGATGCCCTGCACAGAATTTTCATTGCAAAACTTCCAAACTTTCCATTCAAGTCTCAAACTTGTTTCATATGTTCAAGACATACAACAAGACATCATTAATACCATCAAAACATCATGAACTCTCAATAGCCTAATATACTCCAAAATAGGGCAAGATTCCACAAGCCAGTGTTCTTAGCCAATCATCACAATATATACATCAAAGGATTGCTCTTGCTTACCTCTAGCACCTCCTCTAGTTTGTTCTTTGATTTTCAGCTTCCACTTCTTCTTGGAACACACAAAACACCTCCTCTTGAAAATCTAAAACCATAGAAATAAAACTCTCATCAAGGGGAACAAAGTTAGGGAAGAGGTCTTTAGCATTAGAGGTGGTTAGTAAGATCAAAACCTAAGCAAAAGAGCTCACCTTCAACCTTTGCTTCTTTCTCTTTCTTCTTCCTTAGCTTAGACGTCCTTTAGGGCTTGGAGAGAGAGAAAAATATGATGAATGAGCTTATATTCAGCCCTTCCCATGCCCATAACTATATTTAAGAGGAGAGGGAGTATGAGAGGTTTGAACTTTTGACCTCATCCCATGGTGCCAAGTGTCACAATCTTGTGACTTCTCCAAAAGCATGTAACCATGTAGTTACTCTAACTAACTCTATTAGCCATTTAGTTACACCACTTACTCTTTTAGTTTAGTTAATAGTCAATTTCTTCTTCTAAGAAGGGAGAAATTGCTGACTAATTGGCCGATAAATTTCTTTCTTCCCGTTTTGCCCTTGACTATGGTAATTTTAGTTACATTACCACTTGATGTATTATTTGATTCTTTTTTCTCTTGCCATGCGCCCTTCCCTTGTCTTTTAATCCAATTTAGACTTTATTACCATAATTAAAATTAAATATTGAGTTTGGCACTTTCTACTACTGATTCGGGTCATAATTCATACTTTATTTCCCGAAAGTGTTTATCTAATATTCATTGCATTCTCTTTTGAATAGCCCTTATACATATTTTGGGGCATTACATTTAACTTCGATATATCCCAATTGTTACTTAACAACCGTTATTTATGTAAGCTATATTAATGTTGATAAACCATGATTTTAAGGTGCGTAGAGATCAATCAATATGATTTTGATGGATTAATTGGGGAATAAAGACGTTAATTGATATTTGACGTGGTAGAATGATTTTGGTAGTTAATTATTGTTATAATGGTGATTCTAGTAGCTTTTGGAAGTTCTAGTATGTTGTGTGTGTGTAGGGACTGAAGTGTAAATGGAGAAAGTTCGCTAGGCGCAAGTGCAAAATGTTTAGGGACTAACATGTAAAGATGAAAAAGTTTGCTGAGACAGATTATAGAAGAGGCAGAGCTTGCATTTGAAGATTTGGCCCCCATATTGCAAAACGACACTTTTTCAAGTGATGGGAAGGAATAGACTCTACTGGAAGTACGATTCGATCAGAAATGGAATTGCAATTCCATCTGCGAAAATTGAAATTCAAATGAATTTGAGGCATGGGAAGAAAGAAAAAGTGAATCATTAGCGACTGAAAATGACATGGGAGAGAGAAGGATCTTCTTACATGACGTAGAAGTTGAAGATTGAGCTGGAGTTAGTTAGAAGGAGAAAAACATATTCGGTTGGAGGAGTATGAGACCTTCTGAGCTTAAATAAGGAGAAATGTGGTTCATTTGAGAGAGTTGGAAGTGGGAAACACTGTGAGGAACAATTATTTAGATTCTAGAGCTCGAGTAGTAGCATTTGTGGAGAAGGAAAAGATGACGCCAATCTGTGTTCAGAATCACGGAGTCGAGGAGATAAAGATGGAGTTGCTTGGCTAATTTGATTTCTTCATCTTGGCAGAGTATTCTCTCGGAGCTGCTGAGCCTAAAGAAGATTTAATTAGGAAGTCTCCTTTGATTCTTCTTTTTTGTTTCACTGATTGACGTCTAATTTGTGCTAGTAAAGTTGTTGCTCGTGTGTGACAGTGATTGTTTGAGTCTGTGATAAAATTATGTGTCAATTGTGTTGATGTTTGTATTGAGACTTGATTCAAGTTCATAATCTTATTTCTTGTAGCTTTTTTCATGGATCTGGATTTGGTGAAATCTGACTTGTGAAGCTAGCAAATAATTTTGGATGAATTCTTGATCTCATGCTCAAATATCTATAATCTTCTTATTTTTTAGTCAGATTACTAAGTTTGTGATATGATACTTGAAGAAATCAAAGATAAGAGTAAACTAGTAACTAACATTGCAGCAATGAAGAGAGAATTTGGTTTTCCAAGATGACGCATGAAATATGATAGAAACTTATTTGAGTGATAGATTTCCTAAGTCAAACAGAGTAGGAAGAAGAGGACTTCAAGCTACTCCTTAGATTAGGATCATTAGTTCATCATTGAATCATTGGATCTACTAATTTATTCTGTTTTACTACTTGGACCACTAATTTGCAAATGCATCCTTGGTTGCTCTCCACTATCCTGTCCAGGGGTTTGATCTAGTAATTTTGGTGGCTAAACGACAAGCTAATCAAACGATTGTTTAAATAAATCCGTTAGCGTCATTATAAATATATTACGGTTTTTTTTTGAAAGAGTCATTATGTATGTTACTGGATATATAACGATTGTTAACATGAGACCATTATGTATTATGTCAACATTATTAATTATATGACGGTTGTTTAAGTGTATCCGATATTTATTATCACAACATTACATATATCATGGCATCACTAAGCCTCAATACATAACAAGTGTTATATTAGAATTGTTATAATAGATACTGAATACATCATGATTCAGAACTATGATGTATTTGCGCCGAGTATATATAGGAACAAGCTCTTAGAATGTTACATTATAAGTCAGTAGAGAAGTAAACAAAGGGAGTATTTTGAAACTTTAATTTTGTTTTGATATAATACTACTACAAAAGACATAATAAATGACGCTTATTTTTATGAATACTATGACCCTTTCAAAGCGCCATAGCTTCCAATGTCATAAAAGTAAGCTACGGTGCTTATTGAATTTCTGAAAGCGACACAACTTTTATTTTTGTTTTTTTAAGGGCATCCTATGAGGCTTCTAGAGAGAAGTACTGTAGGAGGATATATTCCTCCTACGGCGCTTCTCCTTAAAGGCGCCATAAGAGGTATATACCCTCCTACGGCACTTCTTCCTATAAGCACCGTAATAGGTAATAATTTTTATTATTATTATTTTAAATAATTGTTTCCTTAAACTCAGCAAATTAAAATCCACATCAATTTATAATATGAATAGAAGAAAAAAAAAGTAAACCAAATCAAAATGAAATAAAACATAACCAATTCATAAAATCGGTACTAGATATATGTAATTACAATTAATGTAATTGTACAACTAATTTTAAGAGAATAAACAACACGAGAATAGGCAAAGAAATAACCTAACGTATGTATATAAATATTAACTAATTATCTGACTATATATTCATACTATTCCTCAATGATTTCATCCACTTGTTCATTAGTCAATTGGGCACAACGCTAATCTTTATAATACTACATAAAAATTATACACGTAACTAATTAAACTAAGTATTATTATATTTGTAAGCTCAAAATTAAAAAACTTACAATATATAGGAAGTTCAAGAAGATAGAGTTGACACTTCAAATAAATACCTGAAAAAAAATTATGAGCACATATATATGATCATGACAAATTTTAACTAAAAAAGAAAAACTGAATCAAATATTGAGAAGAAAACACTAACACGCTAGAGAGATTCTAAAAGAAGCTGATACAAGGGGGGAAAACATATGGGAGAGGAAGTTTTATACTGCAACAGAATTATAGAAAATGGAGGAGTTAGAGAGAACGCGAGAAAATGAAAATAAAAATAAAAACAATGGGGGAGTGAAAATTAAATAACAGATTAAAAAGAAACTATGGCGCTTTTTGTCAAAGCATCATAGCTTCTTAATTTAAAAAAAAATTTAAATATATTCAAGGCACCACATGGTGCCTTAAAATATCCAAAGCACCACATGGTGCCTTGAATATTCAAGGCACCTACATGGTGCCTTGTATTTTATATTCATATTCAAGGTGACCTTGAATATAATTGGCCTTAATTAAGCGCCGGCTAAGGCCTCTTCAATATTTAAGGCCTTAGCCAGCTCCTGATTATCAAGCACCAGCTACGCCCGTCCTTGACCAGGCCAAGGAAGCAGTTTTGGCCAATGCTTCAAGGGCCATTTTTTTTTTGAACTCAAGAACGATGCAGGTGATTTTTTTTTTACTTACTACAACACAAGATTCTGAATAATAGTATCATTTTGACTTATTCTCACCCTTAGCCTGCACTTTATTTTTAAACGCCGAATAAGGTTTTTTTCAAATATAAAAAAATGAAAAAAAAATTAACCCAACTACGGCGCTTTCTTGAGAAGCGCCGTAGCTTGGTTTTTCAAATAAATGTTTTATATGATGCTTGTTTAGGAAAGTACCGCACAAACCTAACACTAAGCTTTGGCGCTTATATTAGGAAGCGTCGTAACCTTTGAACTTTTTTTTAAAAAAAAACTATTATCTACGGCACTTCTTTGAAGAAACGTCAAAAAAGGGTTACCGTTAAATCCCTCTTCTGTAGTAGTGTAAATTATGTTTTGAAAGAAAAAATATCTTATTATGAAACTTGCTAGCAAGATATACACATCATCTCTGCACCATCTTCACGTTAACACCAACAAGACCTATGACTCAAGTTACACTACAAAAAAAAGGTATTTTGTAGCGGTGCAATTGTAGCGGTTATATCAAACCGCTACAAATTATAGTATTTGTAGCGGTTTTCACCTAAACCGCTACAAATTTGTAGCGGCAAGATTATTTGTAGCGGTTTCCTATAAAAAACCGCTACAAATTTGGCGCGAAATTCCCGCCAAAACTTATAGCGGTGATTTTATAGCGGTTAATGCACAGGAACCGCTACAAAATACCAAAGGTCAGAATTTTGTAGCGGTTTTGGGCAATAACCGCTACAAAATTTCAAGAGTCTCAACATTTGTAGCGGTTTTGGGCAATAACCGCTACAGAATTTCAAACGTTGTGAACTTTTGTAGCGGTTATTGTAGAACCGCTACAAATTTAATTATTTGTAGCGGTTAGAGTAGCGGTTATTTGAATAACCGCTACTAATATCTGGCCTATTTAAACCCCCACGTCCTTCATTTCTTCTTTTGCTCATTTTGTTTCCTGAGGTTTCTCTGAGTGATTTTTTTGAGATTTGAGCGTTCAGACGTCTTTATAGGAGTTTTTGCTCAGTATTCCGCAGTATTCGCACTTGAGGTACGTATATAACACGTATTTTTATTTATATTTGTATTTTTATTATATTTTTGCGTAATAATGTGACTATTTTTTTTTAATTTTTACAATTGATATGGCTTCAGGACAGGATAAGGGGAAGGCCCCTGAGGTCCCCAGACCGATTTTACGGGGTGGCAGCAGCCGGGCACGGGGCAGAGGGAGGGGGCAGTGCGCAGGCAGGGCTACCGCGGCATCTCAGCCCATCCCCCCACAGGCACCGCAGACGATCCCACAAGCGACGACCGACGGTTTCAATCCTTTCGGGAATCTTAGCACAAGTTATAGTATTTGGCCGGTAGTCTTAGTTCCCTACAACTTACCCCCTGGATAAGTATGAAACAAAGCTCTTTCATTATGTCTATGATCATTCCAGGCAAAAAGGCACCGGGCAATGACATCGATGTGTATCTCCAACCGCTTATTGCGGAATTGCTTGACCTGTGGAATGTCGTCTTGGAGACGTACGACGCTTACAGCAAGACTTTGTTCAACATGCGTGTAGCCTTGATATGGACGATTAGTGACTTTCCTGGCCTTGACACATTATCTTGTTGGAATATGCATACTGGGTCGGCGTGTCCAGCTTGCAATTTCGACTCTGACGCATTGCGCCTTCCCCACAGCCAAAAGTGGTGCTTTATAGGGCATCGGAGGTTTCTCGATGGAACGCATAAGTTCATATTGCAACGGAATCGCTTCAATAGGAAACCAGAGAAAAGAGGACCACCTCAGACTTTGTCAGGTACAGATATCTTACAGCAGCTTGAGCATGTTGACTTCAAGTTTGGAAAAAGCGACGATTCAGTATAAACTCGCCAAAAGACGCGCAAGACTTCGGCGCCTCAGTAGTGGAAGAAGATAAGTATTTTCTTCACGCTTCCATATTAGAGATCTAATTTACTTCGCCACAGTCTTGATGTAATGCACATTGAAAAGAATGTTTGCGACAAT
This sequence comes from Inga leiocalycina, assembly GCA_963242795.1. Lineage (NCBI taxonomy): Eukaryota > Viridiplantae > Streptophyta > Magnoliopsida > Fabales > Fabaceae > Inga > Inga leiocalycina. Next base: position 27,551,650 of record OY725328.1, read on the forward strand.
GTGCCGTATACGCTGCTTAACAAACCCGGCAAGACAAAAGATCACCTTCAAGCGAGGAAAGATTTACGCAACATGGGAGTTCGTGAAGACGCTTGGCCAGATGAGCATGACAGATTTACACCGGCAAAGTTTACCCTCACAAAACCGAACAAGGATGTGTTCCTCGTGACGTTGAAGAAATTAAAAGTTCCTGATGGGTATTCAAGCAATATTTCTCGATGTGTCAACTTGCAGGCTCAAAAGGTTGCTGGCCTGAAAAGTCACGACTCACATGTTCTTATGCAGCAGTTACTCCCTCTGGCTATAAAGAATACACTTCCTCCCGATGTTTCCATCGTTTTGGTGGAACTTTGTTCTTTCTTTCGGAAGTTGTGTTCTAAGGTTTAGATCGTTGAGGAGCTCGATCAGCTGCAGTCGAAAATCATTCTTACGCTTTGTCATTTGGAGATGATCTTTCCTCCGTCCTTTTTTACTGTGATGGTTCACCTCACAGTCCACCTCGTTCATGAAACAAAGCTCGCTGGACCAGTACAACATCGTTGGATGTATCCGATTGAGAGGTACTCATTTTAAATATGTGCTTTAATTTTTTGTCCGTATTTAATGTTTGCTAGTCGTCCTTTTCATCATTTTATATCAATTTTCTCTTCTGTACTTCATAGGTTCCTTGGGAAATTAAAATCTTACGTGAGGAATAAGGCGTGGCCAGAAGGTTCTATAGCTGAAGGCTATATAGGGGATGAGGTGCTATATTTTTGCTCAAGGTATTTTGATGATCTTGAGACGGCTTTCAACCGCCCCCCTCGTGTTGACGATTGTCCGGAACCTGCGCCGACATCAAGAGAATTTATCCCTCGTGTTGGTAAACCAGTTGGAGCAACTGAGAACTTCAAACTAACGGCAACTGAGAAGTTCCAAGCACATAGACATGTCTTGATTAATTGCACTCAAGTTGAACCTTTCATAAGGTAAGAATTGTACACTCACATGTTATTCGATCTATATCTTTCGTAACATTTCTCACTTTCATTTCACTAACGCCTTTCCATTATTAATTGCAGGGAATTCAGAAGTCATGTCAAGCGTTAGCTCAGGATCCTTACACAGACATCCTCGGAAGTTGATAGGAGGGTCCACAGAGAATTCCCGAGCTGGTTTGCGAGCAGAATACTAAATGACCACAACCCACACTCACCAGATTTCAAAGCTCTCGCAATCGGCCCTCTTGATCATGCAAAACGGTTTACATCATACAATGTCAATGGTTTTAAGTTTTGCACGGTTTCACGGAATCAAGGATTGCAAACATAGAATTCGAGTATTTATGGCACATTTGGGACAAGGAGTTATGCGAGCAGCAGTGACGCCAACATGCAGTTCGGAGGCGTCCCTTACTATGGCAAGCTTCTTGATGTGGTCGAGCTTAATTATCAAGGCCGTTTCACCGTGACGCTGTTCAAGTGTTTGTAGGCAAATACCACTACTTCTCGAGGATTGACAACTGACGACCTAGGGATCACATCAGTCAATTTCTCACGGCCGATTCATACTGGTATTTCTCAAGATGATGAGCCGTATATTCTAGCTTCAGAGGCACATCAGGTTTATTATGTCGAGGACGAGAGGCATAGGGATTGGCACATGGTCGTTCATTTAAAGCCAAGAGACCTTTACGACATGGGTGAAGGCGATAACATCACCTACGAGAGTGAACCATTTCAGCCAGCTGATTTTGAAAACTACTTCCCTGAAGGCGATGTTAATTTACCTCTACTGCGGTGAGTTTTTTTAAGTCCACGTCATTTGAATTAAATTTTTTAAATTTAATAATACATCAATAACAATAATTTTTCTACAAAATTTCTATAGGGATGGCGATGATGAGTGATCAAATTCAAGTGTAAAAAATTTGTCTTTACAAAAAATGCAAAAAATTTGTTAAAATAAAATGTAAAAAAAAAATTTTAAAAAAAATTTAAAATAATATTTGTAGCGGTTATTAAACCGCTACAAAAATATAAATAACCGCTACTAATTAATAACCGCTACACTAACCGCTACAAATAGCACTGTGAATATTAAACCGCTACAAAAATATAAATAACCGCTACAAATAGTACGTGGATCGCTATAAATACCCTTACCACAACTCATTTCAAACACTCCCCAATTTCTTTTCACCTTACCTTTCTTTCATTTCCTCTCATTTACAACTTCTTTCGTATGAGTAGAGGAGCTGAATAATACGATCAAATATGGTAACAAGATTTTCAATTTTTTTTAGAATACTTCTTTCCTTTCTATAAAATTTATTCTAACCATTTTTTTTTCTAGATATATCATAACTCTATCTCATTTTCATCTATTTTTCATACACAATTACATTATATTAGAAAACATAATAATTCCTTATTACCTAGCTATCCTTAATAATATTATTAATATAAATTTTATACTAATCCTATTCAATTACATTTTTTCTTTTTATTTATTAATAAGTTAAACTATTGAATAATAAACTAATTGAAATAGATAAAATAATAACAAAATAAACTATTTAATATAATATTGAAACAACAGAAAAAAATCATCGTATATTTTTAAAAAAAAATTTCAATATTTGTAGCGATTATTAAACCGCTACTAAATAACGTGCCTTTTTACGACTCAATTTAAATTTTTTGGCGTTAATTTTGAATTTCATGAAATTAGTAGCAGTTTCAAAAACTGCTACTAATTTCATGAAATTCAAAATTAGTAGCGGTTCCTTAACTGCTACAAATAAAAAATGTCATTTTTTTTCGCCAATAAATTTTCAATTTTTTATATTTATAGCGGTTATATAACCGCTACAAATATCTCTGGGTGTTGTAGCGGTTAATATGAACCGCTATAAAGTATGTAGCGGTTATTTTTGATTGAGTAGCGGTTTTATAAAACCGCTACAAAACCGCTTGTAACGTACGATTTAGTAGCGGTTTGAGTAACCGCTACTAACCTAGTTTGTAGCGGTTAGAACCGCTATGAATACCCATTTTTAACCGTTACTAAATCACGTTTTTTTGTAGTGTTACAGTAAGTGTTGACTCGAGTTACGACAAAACAAATTAATATGATTTATATTTTAAGAGTACACCCTTTAATAATCTTGCAAAATAACTCTTCTCTAGTTTTATTATCATTAAAACATAGAGTCTAACAAATTGGACGTAGGTCACATTATTTAGACCGAGCTTGTATTAATTCGTTTTGTGCTATTTTCCTCACTTGCTTAGAAATTAATATCAGTGATATCCTCCCAAATATATCTATGTTATCTTTGGGGATTTTCATTTTAAAATTTGGTTACATTTTCTTATTATATATCACTCAATAGCACCGGGATTGATCAAACAGTATGGAGTTCTCTGAAAAGTGGAGAAAGTCTAAAGAGAACCCTCAATGAAGTTATTGAGTGAGATCTTTTAGTTAACAATCTATTTAGTAATTAATCTTAGAATTTTATGGGATTTAATTGAATATTTTGGAATAATTAAGTGTCAATGTGAGATTTTAGTGAAAAGGGTAATTCGAGAATTATAGTGGTTTTTTATATTTTAGATTAATATTTGTTATTCCTGTTATTCCTTAATTGTGAGAAAAAGATATTATCTTTGTGAATCTAATTTTGTAGGTGATGATATGGCACAATTTTTGTCAACGGTCAAGGTCAAATATGCACTACTACAAAAAACACAAACTACAGCACTTAATTTAAAGAATATTATAGCACTTGGGAAGCGCCGTAACTTCCAGCGCCGTTAAAACAAGCTACAACGCTCCTTAAATATAAAGAAGCGCCATAGATTGATTATTATTTTTTTTAAAAAAAATATCACTTCCTATAGCGTTTCTACAAGGAAGTGCCATAGGAAGTCATTTGGGAAGCGACGTAGCTTCCAACGCTGTTAAAACAAACTACATCGCTCCTTGAATATAAAGAAGCAACATAGCTTGATTATTATTTTTTTTAAAAAAATATCACTTCCTACAACGCTTCTACAGGGAAGTGCCATAGGAAGTCATTTGACTTCCTACAACACTTCCCTAGAGAAATGCCATAGGAAGTGATATTTTTTTTAAAAAAAAATAATTTTTCATAATTATTTTATTTTCCTGATGAAAACCTCCATTTACAATCACAAATCCACAATCCACAACGATTTACAATAAAATTCACAGTAAAATGAAATAACATAGCATGTATCTTTTGCAATAGTGTATCTTCATGTATCAAGCATAAAAGAACTCTAGCATTTCAGTTGCTTAAATTGAGACATACACTTACTTCAACGGAGGATTAAACTAAGTATTATTATATTTGTAAGCTTAAAAATTAAAAGCTTACAATGTATAAGAAGTTCAAGAAGATAGAGTTGATACTTCAAATAAATATTTGAAAAAAAAAATTATGAGCACACATATAAGATTCATGACATATTTTAACTAAAAAAAATGTGAACCAAATGTTGAAAAAAAAAAACACTTACAGGCTAGGGAGCTTCTAAATGAGGCCAAAACAAGAATAAAAACATATGGAAGAGGAAGTTTTCTACAGCAACAAAGTTCTGAAAAATGGGGGAGCTAGAGAGAAAATGGGAAGATGAAAATGAAAATAAAAATGGCAGGTTATGAAAATTAAATTATAAGGTGGGAGAAGATACGACGCTTTTTGTCAAAACGCTGAAGCTTCTCAATTAAAAAAAATATGGACAATTTTTTTTTAAAAAAAAAGCAGAAGCTATGGCGCCTTTTCTCAAAATGCCGAAGGTTCTCAATTAAAAAAAATGATGGTTAGATTTTTTATAAAAAAAAAGAGTAGAAGCTATGGCGCTTTTTCTCAAAATGTCGTAGCTTCTTAATTTAAAAAAATGAGAACTAATTTTTTTTTTCAAAAAAAAGGAGTCTTGGACAACACTTGATTACCAACTGCCTTCCCAAAATTGAGCCTTGGACGGCATTTGGTTTCCAAGTGCTGTCCAAGGTACCTACCATTTAAATTATCAAGGTACTACTTTGACTAAAAAAAATATTAACGCACCAACCAATACTATCAAGACACCTGGTGCCTATTTGTTTGCCTTGAATTATCAAGGCGTGCATCACGTCTTGTGTCAACACTTGTTTCTATTTTGATAATTGAAGAGTAATAAAGACAAAATTTTATGGGCATACACAAGAGTATAATTATACTGATAAAAGTATTCGTTTACAATCCTAACGTCGTTCGTAAATCAAATACAAAATACAGTGGAAATTCCAACAATTACAGGATTCTCCAAAATATCTTAAGATTAGACTAATTATAACCATCGTCTTTAACCTTTCCTCGAGACACGTGCCAATCACTTCTCAGCATTTACGCCTTTGCCTTTCGTCCCACTGGCACTCGCTAAGATGTTTGTTTTTTTGAAAAAAAGGGTAAGATTATGAAAAATCCCAGTAGAGACATACGATCGACATATAAAACGTGAAAATTAAATATGCAATGCACCATATTATGAAAAAATGAAAGTTCAATTCGATTCACATATAATTACCACAGCCGAGTCACCTACTACAGCTAGGATTTTCGATATACCTTGGTTGGACACCTAACCACAGTTAAGATTTTTTGATATACCTTTGTAGGGTAACGAACCACAACTAGGTACTGTGCCTTTAGCACGAAATTGTAACCCCCCCGCCTTGATTAGCGTAATTATGATTCGATAACGCATAATTAAAATGGATTAGAGATCGTCGAATAATTTAAACTCATTTCAACTTCCTACCTTATAGTAGGATTTTCACAAAATTTTTCAAAAAATTTTCCCTATCTTGATCTCAATTTCAAATTTCGAATATAATTACCTATGCAGTTAATTTACATTCATATATATCAGAGTGTATAACCAAATCCTCGGCAACTCCCGGGTCTATACATATATAAACTAAGGGTTTATAAGTTTCAACTAGGGAATTACATAACCAAAATCAAATGTAATATTTACATCTCAAGATATAGAGTAATCTCAAGTTCAAAAGTAGATAACCAACATCCCAAAATCACATATACCCCAAAGGGGTTCTAATCGCTCCGGGTTGTCCGCTTCTCTTTAGAGCCACTTGCCCTATCTAAAATGTTAGTCATTGGAAAGAATGAGATTCAAGAGAATCCCAGTAGTAACAAATCACTTACACAATGCATAAACACAGAGCATATATGATCATGTTAAGCAACATCACAATATATCATGGCTCACACTACAAACGACAGCACTCATGGCTGTAAACTCTATCCGTCAGCTTTCGCTGTGATCTCTATATATCACAAAGTATCACTAAGCGTCAACTTTCTCTGCGAACTCAAAGCATCACAATGTATTCACAAAGTATTCTCAATGCATGACAAACATACATACAATATTTCACACACAGTATAAGAGAAAGAGTCACACCTCATAATACTTTAAGTTGGTTATCATTTAAACTCTTTAGGTGCTATTATAGGCCTAAACATATCCCTAAAGGGTTGGGAGAAATTACCCCGAATATACCTTTTTAGGAAGCAAAACTCTAATTTTGGGCTGACTCACTCAAGTAAAGAAGGTCTCACTCGAGTGTTACCCCTAATTGCACTCGAGTCCTAGTGAGTGAGACACAAAAAGTATGTACCCGAGAGCACCAACACCTCCCAGATGGCCAGTGCACTCGAGCACTCACCTGAGCACTCGGGTGATGACACCTAGTCACCCGAGTCCCATCGAGTGCGGTGTAAGGAGTGACAACCTGAGACGCACAACCATGGTGCTACATGCACATGCACTCGAGTGATACCATATGCACTTGAGTGATAACGTATGTCACTCGAAGATGAAGAAGTTCACTCGCGATCTCAGCTTGAGGACTTAACCAAAACACCGAGAATTTAATACTGCACTCGAGTGAGACCTTACCTCACTCGAGTGAGGCTTATCAGAAGCCAAATCGCATCAACTGATATGGGTTTCCAGATTTACCAAAACTAGCTCCAATGGTTCCAAAACTTGTACCAAAACTCATTTCCATCTAAAATTCCCTAAGGAACCAATTGGTAACCTCAAAACAACCAAAATTCCTTCCTAATCAACACATAGCCTATTTTTTTACCCAAATCCACCAATAACCAATCTCACTCCCACAATTTCCCAATCACTTCTAATGGTTCAAGGTCATAGTTTGGTACCAATTCTACCACCAAACACTAAACAATTCATATCTTTCAACATCACAAGAAATCAGGGCAAAAATCCAGAATTTCCAAAACTCAATCAATAGCTACACAATTTATATCAAAATGCTATTAACTCTTACATCTTCCTTTTCCTAAGGTTGGTTCTTTTGTTTCTCAACCTTCCAATTTCTTCAAACACTAATACACCACCTTTCAAAAATATGAAACCATAGCCATGAAGCCCTTACTATCATGAACAACTTCAGAGAATAGCATTTGGGCCAAAGAGATCACTTTCAAGGTCAAACACTCACCTTTGCTTTTCTCTTTCTTGCCCAGTTTCAGCAAAAATGGAGAAATGCAGAGAGAAAATGAGAAAATGATGAAGAAGATCAGATTTTCCCTTTCCTCATGCATGTCTAGCAGAATAGGAGGAAGAGAGGAGAGAGAGAAATGAAGGTTGAACATTTGACCATCATCTATGGTCCAAAGCATGCCACTTGTCAAAATCTTAGATCTTATCACATGGGAACTCATGAATTCAAAGTACATGATTCCACCCTATTAATTACTCAATCCTAGCCATTGATTCTTAAATTACCAAGGAGTTTCCTCTTCGGTAACTGACCAATCAGTTGGTAAATTACCATTTTGCCCCTTCTTATCACAATGCTTACTCAACCATCACCGAACATATTCTACATCGCAATTCACATCATATACTTCAAAAGTGCTTAATTAACATTATTTACATCACTTTGAAGTATTAGCCCTTAATTACAATTTAGGATATTACATGAAATCATATCACGAAATACAGTAACACATACATACAATTATTCAAATAGTGTCTGAAGGATGGTAGTCCCTACCTCAAAGTCTTATCAATCCCTTTTTAATGTGCCTCGTAAAATGTGTCGCTTCCGGTTTTTGACTCAGTCCTAAAATATTAAATGTATAATAAATAGTCATAACCTATCCAAGTATCATTATAGAATCTTTCATAGTGTTTCTTGTGGTTATGTTAGTCTATGGTGAAAATTTAACAAAATGCCTCTGGAAGCCGTACTCGACCTAATGGCACGTTTTTCCAAAATTTTGACTAGGGCTATCCTAACGTATTTTCACCCAAGGAATTTATTTCTAGACTCGAAATTAAAAAATTCACTATCAAATTATGAAAATAGCCTTGACAGCCCTAATTTAGGATTTTAGAGGCGTTTTCGTAATTATGTTTTTTCGGTCTTTTCTGAAAAAGTGACCAACTATAACCTCACCTATTTTTTCCTACTGAATCTAATGGAATCATCTATTTCATGAAAATCCAGCTCTATTCCTTTGGAACATGCTGGCTGAAACATTGGTCAAAAAATGGAAAAATGCTATTTTGTGTTTTAGCTTCCAAAGCTTGTACTTTTCCACTTCTAATCCTTTATTAACTCATTTAAACACATCTTAATCAAGATTCAAAGAAATTTGGGCAGCATAACCCCTTAGGGTTAGGGGTTTTCCAAATCTACAAGCTTGATGAAAATCACCAAATCCAATAACAACCATCAACAACAACATGCTTGTATAGATCTAAGATTTATGAAGTTATCTCTTGAGTTCTTGGATTTTCTCTCTCTAGGTATCCTCCTCTCTCTCTCCTTGAGCTCAAGATGTGTCTTCAAAATCATGATTTCCATGAAGAAGAAAGGTTTAAGGAAGGTTTCCCATGAAAACTACAAGAAAATGCTTAAGAAACAATGACTTACATTGGCTTTCTCTTCTTCCTTCTCTCTAGGACCCAATGTCTTCAAGCTCTCTCTCACTCTTCTTTCTCTAGCTTTGAACAAAAATATGAAGGGAAGAGGAAGGAAAGAGTGCTTCATAAAATATCTCCCTTCACCCTACACCATTTGATTTCATCAAGGCATATGATGGTGACACTTGTCACAACCCATACCTCCTTCGTATTAATGTCATAATTACTCCATTTGGCTTCCATTAGCATTGAACTAGTTTTCTTCTCCCTTTAGTTGGCTAAAAATAGTCCCCCCTTATGTCTACCCCTAATCAAATTGGTTTCCTCCAACTAATCCAACCTTACACTTAAGCTAATCCAACCTTACACTCAAGTAGTATACCCTTACCATCATTAATCATGATCATTATGTCCAAGTAGCGCTGTTTTAATGCGATTAGACATGTGCTCATATTCATAAATAATAATATAATCCCCTCTCCATATGATAATGACACTTGGCAAATTTAATCCTCTTAATCAATTTTTCCATCTCATTTTTCCTTGCTAGGTGAAAATTTAGAAGATAAGGGAAATAAAATTGTTTCAACATTTCCACAATTCAATTAAATGAATTATGCATAATTCCTTCTAAATTACCAATTCTTGATTTATTCCAAATATACATTCTCCTTTATTTTCCTTATTTAACTGAAATTAACTCCAATTAAATGGGAAAATAGTTAATCTTGGGCTAAATTGGAAAAATTAAAATTTTGCCATTACCTTTGTAATCTAATTCCCTTTCTCATAAATATTCACCATTTTATTGAATTTCCCTAATAATTACAATATATTTGGTGAATATAAAATTTGGGGTGTTACAGTTCTCCCCCACTTAATGAAATTTTGTCCCCAAAATTTGCTACACTTATACATTCACAAACTCTGGGTAACGTTTCTCCATACTCTCCTCTATTTCCCACGTAGCCTCTCTGGGCAATAACCCTTTCCAGACGATCTTGACAAATAAATTGCTCTTGCTTCTGAGTTGTTTTTCCTGCTGATCGATAATTCGGATTGGTATGACTTCGTAAGTCAAATCTTCATGCATTTCCACATCTTCATACTCCACTACGTGTTCCGTATCAGGTTGATACCTTTTCATTAGGAAACATGGAAATATCATGTAGCTTGCTCAGATTCGGTAGCAAAGCGACATGGTACGCTACTAGCCGAATCTTCTCCAATATCTCGAACAGACCAATATACCTTGGATGAAGCTTCTTTACTTTCAATGCTCTACCAATACCCGTAACAGGTGATACTTTTATGAACACGTGGTCACCGACTTTAAATTCCAGAGGTTTTTTCCTCTTATCTACATAACATTTCTGTCGACTCTGAGCAGCCAGTAACCTCTGCTTAATCAACTTTATCTGCTTTGTTGTTTGATCAACAAGATCTGTCCCAATGATTCCCTCTCAGACAACTCAATCCAGCATACTGGTGATTCACACTTCCTCCCATAGAGTGCTTCATATGGAGTCATCTAGATGCTCGAATGATAACTGTTGTTATAGGCAAACTCTGCTAATAGAAGCAATTTTTCCCAACTACCTTTATAATCAAGTACACATGCCCTTAGCATATCCTCAAGGGTTTGAATTTTTCATTCTGTCTGACCATCAGCTTGAGGATGATATGCTGTGCTTAATCAGAGCTTGGTACCTAAAGCTTCATACCGCCTTCTAAAACTTGGAAGTGAACCGTGGATCTCGATCGAATATGGTGTTCTTTGAAGTACCATGTTATCTCACAATCTCCTTAATGTAGATCTTCACCAGTCTGTCAAGAAAAAACTGAATACTAATCGGTATGAAGTGAGCTGTCTTTGTGAATCTGTCAACTATCACCCATATAGCATCATAGGTTCTGACCTTAGGCAATCCTGTCACGAAATCCATAGTAACGCTTTCCCACTTCTACTCGGGAATCTCAGGGTTTGTCAAAAGCCTGATAGTGGTTAATGTTCAACCTTAATTTTATGACATGTCAAGCAATGAGCAATGAACTTAGTCACCTCTCTTTTCATTCCTAGCCAATAGTATTGAGCCTTCATGTCATGGTACATCTTTGTAGCCCCTGGATGTAGAGTATACTTACTCTTATGTGCCTCCTCCAGGATTTACTGTTTCAGTTCTGGTTGTGGTGGAAAGTAAATCCACTTCTTGTACCTGACTAATTCACTAGATGACAAGTCGTAATCCTAGGTGTCGCCTCTATCAATCATACCTCTGATAGAAAGTGCTTCATCATCATGAAATTGGGCTTCTTTAATTACTGCCCTCAAATTGTTGTATACTTATCTAACCCCATTACCTAACAGAATCTGACAGGACAGATTTAGGTCTCTAAAATCCTTGATTAGTTTCTACTCACAGATCATCATAGCTGCCACCTGCACTAATTTCTGGCTTAATGCAACTGTGATGACATTAGCATTACCAGGATGATACTTGATTTTTAAATTGTCATCTTTCAGCAACTCCATCCATCTGTGCTACCTCATATTAAGTTCTTTCTGATCATATAAGCACTTCAAACTCTTGTGGTCGCAATACAACTCTACAGTCTCACCATAGAGATAATGTCTCCATATTTTCAAAGCGAATACAATTGCCGCTAACTTGAAGAATAGGGCTTTGTCGGCTTTTATGCCTTGGTAACCTCTTCAAAATTTAAACCAAGGATTGCAATCCCGGATCGTCTCTTGAAGAACCTTTTATTAATTACCTAGAAACTAAGTGCAATAATTGACATGAAATGATATAAAAGGGAAAATTTGATCTTTTGAAACTACAATTATATGAAAATAATAAAAGTCCTAAATTATAATGTTTTTGGTATTTTTTTGGATATAAAATGATAGGTGAAATGAAATGGATGAAGTGAATCTCTTAAAAATGGTTTGCAAGGGCAATCATAGTTCATCTAATGATAATCGAAGTTCAATTTACTAGCTTAGTCAAAAATGCCCAAAAGACCCTTTGAGCTAGCTTAAATTAGATTGATTAAACACTTCCACACCAGGTAAGGTTTAACCCCACTAACCAAAACTCAATACAAAACACTAGCAATTGCAATAACTAAAGTCCCTCAAAATACCAAACCTCAAACACCGTTAAGTCTAGTGCATTAATCAATGATTATTCCTAAACCTAGAAAATAATCACTTCTTAAAACACTATTAAAAACCACTTTGTATGCAATTTATGAAATCACTAAGTTTTTTAAAATACCAAACCCTATCAACTGATGAGTCTAGCACCAAAAGAGAGGAACCCCTACACTAGAGGTGCTATTAAGCAATCTTAGTGTGTGATTTAAATTAATTAATGTAATTGGTTCAATGCAACTCCAAAATCAACTCAATATCTGAACAAAACCATGTTAGATAATAGAGAATCAAAAGAATTACACTTAAACATATATGTAACCACATATATTGATGAGCACAAAGCTTAACATCAACTAATTTAAATCACAAATTAATCCAAACTAAGTACTTAACCAAGTAGTAAAGGTCTAGCAATATAAATACAATCTCCAAGACAGAAAATCATAATTACAAAGCTAAACAAATGGATTAAAACATAAAACTCCCCTTTGTAGTACTTAGAACTCAAGCCCTTAGCTTCCATCTTCAAGAGTTGGGAAATTTAGCCACTGCCAACCATCAACAAGGCATCTCCAAACAATTTCAAAGCCTCATCCATGAGAACACCAATTAAACTTGACAAATTAACATTGGGTATAGATCAATCAATGATCTTAAATGGAACAACTAACAGAACAGAGAAACCACGGTTATGACAGTATGAAACCAGAGAGAAGAAATGAAATATGCTTGCTGTTGAATTGAGTGAAGACAGTCAGTGAAGGGATTAGGTGGTGTGGTGGTTAATTGATGGTAGCTCTTCCCTCAGATCCCTAACGACAGCTCAAAACTCATGGCACTCTATTTCTCTGCTAATCCTTCACTGCAGCTCAAACTTGACAGTGGCAAGATGCCGACGATGGTGTGAGATGAATCGAAGATGGTGCTGAGCGTAAAGATCATCGCTCACGCCTCTGGTTCAGCTCCCATGCTCCTGCTCTAAATTGCAGCCCCCTCTCTCTAAATCCCAACCGTTTCCAGCTCCTCCAATCCAGTTCTGAGATGCTTCTCTACCGTGGCTGTATTTCAGGATGATCCTCGCCGGCGGCTGTAGTGGTGGTGGATGGTGCCGCTGGTGAGAGAGGAAGAAGAAAGTGAAGGGAATGAGAGGTTGTGTTGCGACTCTCTAATTTCGCGTCTGCCTCCACTGTGATCTTAACTCTCCTCCAATCTCAGCTTACATCTCGGCTTTTTTCCATCGGGTTGCACATGTCCAGATTACTATATCCACTACAGTCAGTCCAGGAGTATGGGATTCACTCCACTTGCGGCCCACATCCAAAATCCAGTTCTTCAGTTGGGCTGTGATTACCCTTGTCTACTCCATGAAGCCCAAAACCGGTCCCTGTGTCGAGTCTGTAGAAGATGATGAATAGTGACCTGGTCAAAACACAAGTTTTGACCAAGGACCTATTTGAAACATTAAAAATTTTGGATGAGGGATTAAAGTGCACAGTTTTGAAACCTTGGAGGGGTTAACTATAATTTCCAAAGCCTTGGGTCTTTCCTATAATTTTCCTGGGCCTTTTTTCTTCATTCTTTATAAATTTTACAAAAATCTAGGGCCCCTTTCTGTGATTTTACCCAATCTTCAAAATATTAATTTGACCCTCCAGATCTACAATTTTCTTCCAAACACCTGAAATGCAGTATTAAGCACAAAGTAGTATTAAAAGTTCAATGGACAATATAAAAAATAATAATTAATGAATTTTGACCATTTTTTTCCTAATTCCCATTAATTCAAAACAATTATCCCTAACCAAAATTAGTACTTAATAATGCAATAATGTCCCAGGAAATACATTAAAATTCCCAAATTAATGATGAAAAATCATATAAAAATATGGTTCAATCAATGGGTGGGATAATTCAATTCATGAGGTTTTAATTGTCAAGATGCATAGGCCACAACCAGGCCATGTTGCATTAATACACATCCCAATCCTTGCCTACTGGCATCTGTATAATCGACATACAAAAATGATGGATCTAGGATCATTAACACTGGTGCTGTAGTTAACCTATGCTTCAACTCTATAAAGCTCTTTTCATAATTTTCATCCTATGCAAAACATTGAGCTTTCCGCGTCAATTTAGTCAACGGTAATTCAATTCTAGAGAAATTCTATATGAACCTCTAATAATAACCAACTTGACCTAGAAAACTGCGTATTTCAAATACCATCCCTGGTCTCTTTTAGTTCAGTATTGCTTCCACCTTACTATGATCAACAGAGACCCCTTGCTGTGAAATAGCGTAGCCCCAAAAATTTTACCTCTGAAAGCCAAAATTTGACTTGCTCAGCTTGGCATAAACTTGCCTACCGCGTAATACGTTCAACACAATTCTCAAATGTTGTTCGCATTCAGCTTTACTCTGTGAGTACACAAGTATATCATCGATAAAGACTACTACGAACTGGTCCAAGTATGGACGGAAGATTCAATCCATGTAGTCCATGAACACAGCAGATGTATTGGTCAGCACAAATGGCATCACTTGGAACTCGTAATACCCATATCTGGTCCTAAAAGTAGTCTTCAATACATCTTTTGCTTTTACTTTTAACTAATGATATCCTGATCGTAAATCTATCTTTAAGAATGCACAGGAACCAGACAACTGATCGAGAAAATCGTTAATTCTAGGGAGTGGATACTTATTCTTAACGGTCACCTTATTTAGCTCTCGGTAATCGATACAGAGATGCCATCTTCTATCTTTCTTCTTTACAAAAAGCACTAGAACACCCCAGGGTGATACGCTGGGTCGTATGAACCCTTTCTCAAGCAGTTCCTCGATATGCTTCTTTAGCTCTGCCATTTCACATAGAGACATACAATATGGGGTTTTAGAAATTGGACCCGCTCCAGGCCTTAAATCAATCGAGAACTCCACTTCCCTATCTGGAGGTAATCCACTGACATCCTCCAAAAAAACATCAGGAAATTCACTCACTACAGGGAATGTTCTAAGGCTATACTGGCCTCAATTACATAAAGCAAAATACTATATACCCCTGACAATCTTTCTGTAGACATCTCTTAACCTTAGCCGCAAAAAGAAAGTTAAGAGTGATTTCTGTGTCAACTCATGGTTGTGAATTCAGATATATGACTCTCTTCTGTTTACAATCCAAAAACACACCATTCGTTGTTAACCCGTCATTCCCTAAAATTACATCCAATCCTTACAGTAGTAAACAAATCAAATTTACTGCCGATTCATGCCTTTTGGCATTTACCATAGACAAACGTCGGCTGTCACAATTCATGTGCCCATAGGTGTAGATATAACCAAATCATGTGGGGATTTATGCAGAGGTAAATGTACCCATCTCACACAGTCGTATGCAATGAATGAATGCCTTGAACCAGAATTGTACATAACATGCACTAAACTGTTGTTCAGAGAAATCGTACCTTGAATCAACTTTGGAGACTTTTTAGCTTCTTCTTGTGTCAGTGTGTAAACCCTGCCTTAAACTCTAGGTCTCATCTCTGCCAATTATTGCTTTTACGGGTAGTCCTTGGACATATGTCCTATCTTTCCGCAATTATAACAAGTTAACAGTTTGTTGGGATCAGCTTTCAGTGGTAATGGTGCACCATTACAAGCCTTGCCAGGATAGAACGGCTTATGACAAAACCAACAAATTTGACTACCCAATGATCCTTGGCCTCTATGGCCTCCATTTGTATTCGGCCTTTTTATAGCTCCCCCAAAGGTCTACCATACTCTTTTCTCTTCTGTGTTGAGCTACCACCTCCGGAAACACCTCGATTCCCAGTATGAGTTGCACAGTTTGACATACACTTCTCGATGTATCACTACGCTTCAGCTACTTTATTGAATTCCGTGAAGTGTTGAGAAATCAGCCTCTCTTTGAACTTAGTTTTTAACTCTTCAATCATCATGTCCGTGTTCCACTATTCATTATCATTCAACTTGTGATATGACGAGTATCGCAATAATCAGATATACCAGGCCAAATAATCGTCAAAGCTTTCCCAATCTTGATGTTTGATGCAGAGTAATTCTTTCTCCTTTTCTCTTCTGACAGTCAAGAAAAAATATTTCTCTTTGAACTTTTCCTAGAATAATTCCCAGGTGATAGGAACATTCCTTTCCTTCAGAATAAGATCTATACACTTCCACCAGTGATCTGTGTCGCCTTCCAGCTTGTATACAGCTAATCGAGCTTTCACTTCATCTGGGCATTATCGAATATCAAATATCTTGTCCAAATGAGCTAACCAGTGTTCCATTTATTAAGGATTGAACTTCCCCCTAAACATAGGTAGCTTCTGTTTACTGAATCTGCTTAGCAAAACTTGGATATCCACCTTAGGCTCTGGTGGTAAATCCCTTCGTAGAGGTTCTTCATGTATTTCTTTGTAATTTCCCCATATAATCTCATCCATACAATTCTCCAGATGATCCTGCCTTTGCTATACACCCTGAAGGTCAGTTTTTATTTCATTCATTGTTTGTTGTTGTTGTTCCAATATAGCCAATATTCATTACTGGATAGGGTCAGACCTTAGCTCTTCCTCATTATTACCATGTCTACCACACCCTCGGCCTCAACCTCGACCTTTACTGTGGCCTCTACCACTTTCTCCTTATTGTACCATTTCCATAATTCACTTTACATGAAATTTAAAGAAAAGTAAATTTTAATACAAGAGCAAGGGCATTTTTGTCATTTCTTAAAAGTCAGGGTACAAATATGTCATACATAACACATAACAATGATTTACAGTAGTTACCAAGAAATAGAAATATCATACATCCTACATACTACTGTACATGACATATTGTCTTGTACATATCCAAAATATCAAATTCATGAACTTTCTCTGTACCCTCCCAAAAACTATCGAATATAGCTAATTCTTTCTCTGTTTTTCGATTATACCTAACTACCCTAACTCATAATATGTGCCGGTCAACTCTGGTCACCAAAATAACTAGCGAAAGCCCTACATTACAGCTCGTTGTACATAAAGTCCCATACTAGCCCTCTGATATGCCTCTGAAAACCCCAAAAGTTCTCCCTCAGACACCGCTCAATGATGAAATTCTTCTGTCAGTTTCAGAATGCTGAGTCTAGGAAGTAGTACATCGTAGTACAAATCCAACACTCGTCGGTCACCGTAACCCCCAATGGTATCCGTGGTTGATATAGTGTCTCTACGCCGTCAAGGAATGTGAAGTACCGACCTCTCGGGGTATTGTGCTCTTGCAGTGCCCTGTGATACTTGGCCTTGAGGAGGTATGACAGCGCCATATCTAGCTGTAAATTGTACAGTACACGCGCTAGCTCTGCCTGAGACTCACTATCGCTCAGCTCGTCCTCCGACATCTCCTCTGGCTCATAGTCAGAAGCATACTCCTCTAGCTCATCTTTGGTCTTGCCAACGTCTGTCACTCCTAGAGATGCCGGCCTCAGCTCCGGACCTTACACAGGCAATTTCGGCATGCTCTTCCATGATGTATAGCTCATGCACATACCGCCGCATCCGAAGTAATTGATTATCATCCCTCTGTCTAAAACACACACTTGTTCACCGTCATCTTGCTCCTAGATGACTCGCTAGCACCGACGATCACAATCACAGGCTCACTCAAATTATCCATAAGTATAGGTGCATTCAGACTATCTATAAGCAATCCTTTCTCCATGCAAACAAAACCATATCAGTATACAATTCTAATAATGCCAGAACCGCTTATTAGCTCTGATACCAAAAATGTCAAC
Source organism: Inga leiocalycina (assembly GCA_963242795.1). NCBI lineage: Eukaryota > Viridiplantae > Streptophyta > Magnoliopsida > Fabales > Fabaceae > Inga > Inga leiocalycina. The sequence goes on from OY725328.1 coordinate 27,569,598, forward strand.
ACCTATTTCCATTTCGATAATCAAAGAGTAATAAAGACGGAATTCCATGGGCATACAAAAGAGTACAATTATACTGATAAAAGTATTTGTTTGCAATCCCAACGTCATTCATAAACCAAATACAAAATATAGCAGAAATTCTAACAATTACAGGATTCCCCAAAATATCTTAAGATTAGACTAATTATAACCACCATCTTTAACCTTGTATTGAGACATATGCCAATCACTTCTCGGCATCTACGCCTTTGCCTTTCGTCCCATTGGCACTCGTTGAGATGTTTGTTTTTTTTAAAAAAGGGTGAGATTCCGAAAAATCCCAGTAGAGACATACAATCGACATATAAAATATGAAAATTAAATATGCAATGCACTATATTAGGCAAGAATGAAAGTTCAATTCAATTCACATATAATTACCTCAGCCAAGTCACCAAGTACAGCTAGAATTTTCGATATACCTTGGCTGGGCACCGAACCACAGCTAGGATTTTCATATATACTTTTATTGGGTACTGAATCACAACTAGGTAACGGTGCCTTTAGAACACAATCATATCACAAAATATAGTAACACTTACATACAACAAACATATTCACATAGTGTCTGACGGATGGTAGTCCCTAGTCTTATCAATCCCTTTTTAATGTGCCTCATAAAATGTGTTGCTTCCGACTTCCAATTTGGTCCTAAAATATTAAATGTATAAGAAATAGGTCATAACCTATCCAAGTATCATTTTAGATTCTTCCATAGTATTTTTGTGGTTATATTAGTCTATGATGAAAATTTACCAAAACGGCCCGGGACCCCGGCCCGATGGCACATTTTTCTAAAATTTTGACTAGGGCTATCCTGATGTATTTTTGCCCAAGGAATCCATTTCCAGGCTTGAAATTACCAAATTTAGTGTCAAATTATGAAAATAGCCTTGACAGCCCTGATTTAGGCTTTTAGGGGCGTTTTTGTAATTATGCTTTTTGGGACATTTCCGAAAAGGTAACCAACTGTAACCTCACATATTTTTGCCTACTGAATCCAATGGAACCATCTATTTCATAAAAATTCAGGTCCTTCCCCCTAGAATAGTGCTGGCCAAAACATTAGTCAAAAAAAATGAAAAAATGCTCTTTTGAGTTTTAGCTTCCAAAGTGTGTACTTTTCCACTTCTAATCCTTTATTAACTTATTTAAACACATTTTAATCATGATTCAAAGCAATTTTGACTAGGGCTATCCTGATGTATTATCCCTACTTTTCCACTTCTAATCCTTTCTTAATCATGATCACTATGTCCATGTAGCATTGTTTTAATGCAATTAGACATGTGCTCATATTCATAAATCATAATCTAATTCCCTCTCCATATGATAATGACACTTGGAACATTTAATCCTCTTAATCAATTTTTCCTTGCTAGGAGAAAATTTGGAAGAGGAGGGAAATAAAATTGTTTCAACATTTCCACAATTCAATTAAATGAATTATACATAATTCCTTCTAATTTCCCAATTCTTGATTTATTCCAAATACTAATTCTCTTTTATTTTCCTTAATTAATTGAAATTAACTCCAATTAAATGGGAAAAGAGTTAATCTTGGGCTAAATTGGTAAAATTAAAATTTTGCTATTACCTTTGTAATCTAATTCCCTTTCTCATGAATATTCACCATTTTATTGAATTTTTTAAATAATTACAATTTATTTGGTGAATATAAAATTTGGGGTATTACATATTGATAATTCAAGGCCTTGAATGGCGCTCTTTTAGAGAGGGCTATTTAAGGCATTTTTGGCACCTTAGCTGGCGCTTTGAAATAAAGAGCCAGCTAAGGTAGGCCTTAGCCAGCACTTTGTTTCAAAGTGCCAGATAAGATCTTTTATTAAAAGAAAATTAAAATACTTTTCTTAGCCTGTGCTTTGCTTTAAAGTGTCATTTAAGGCTACATCTTGCACAACACTTTATTATGAGGCGCCGTCCAAGGGCTTTTATTAAGAAAAATTAAAATTCTTTTTAATAAGGATGATTTATTTTTAAGCTTTGACCTCTAAACCGATTCTTAAATTTAATTTTTGTTTTTTTTGTATAGATAAACTTTCTCAAGAAAATACCTTATAGTAATGAAACTTTGACACTTCCAGAATTTTTATTATTCCATAGTAGTAAAGGGATTATTTTTTTAAAAAAAATAACACATTGTATGGCGCTTTCCTTCTCAAGTGCCGTAGTTGTCACATATATTTTTTCTTTTAAAATAAGAAGTCTACTCCGGCACTTGGTTGAAGAAGTGCCATAAATCCATATTTTGTAGTAGTGATGTCATTTTGGAGCTTCATGAAGGGCAAAAGTAGAACTTCAAAAGTGCAGAATTTATTTTCACATTTTTTAAAGAGGAGATTAAATAAGTAAGGCCATTGTTTGGTAATTGCAATTTTGTGTTTAACCGCAAAACAAATTTTCATCCCTCATCCAAACATGCCTTAACTCACTTTTTTAATCTAAAGACAATTGAAGAAGCAAAAGGAAGGGGGCACCATTTGGTGAGAGTTTAAGGGGCTACTAGAATAAAAAAGAAAGGGGAGAGGAGACATGAAACAAGAGAGCACAAATTGAAGAAAGAAAAGGGAGAGAGGGGACCACAAGGAGAATTGAAGAGGTGTTCGGTGGATTTTTGAGAAGAGATGACAGGACCATTGGGAGCAAGATGTGAGAGTCATTGAGAGAAGAATTTGGTAGTAGGCTGACCCTTATTCATCCATGGTTGATTGCTTCTTCTTTGATCAAGCTTCATCTTCCTCCTCCATGAGTAACTAAGTTACAGTGAGTTCCTTAAGTTCAGCAATGGTTTGAGCTTCTAAACTTCAATGGAATTCCTTTAAGCTCTCTTTCTAGTTCATAGTTATATGGCTTGGTTAAGTATGTGATTGTGAGCTAGATTGTTCTATGCCAAGTGAATAAATTTAGTGGTTGAGTTAGGAGTTGACTAATTAAGTTTTGTTTAATTCATATTAGGAGTAGGTTAAGTTGTTTATTCTAACTCAGTTGAGTGGATTTTAAATGACTAAATTAAATGCTTTAAATTTTTGTAAAGGTAATTATAATTTAGAATTGGAAGTTAATTATTTTTCTCCTTGAGTCAAATTTATTGTGTTGAATGGTGGTGCTCATTTAATTGCTTCGGTAGAATGAATTAAATGAGTACTGCAAGTATGGATCTAGTAGTAGTTTAGGTCTATCCTTTTGACTCATATTATTGAATTCTTATCATCAACAAGTAAGGAAGACTAAAACCTCAACTCAAGGGAATCTAACTTCATCATTATATTAGTTTTTTTGAATCTGCTTTGTTGTTATTGTTAATTTCGATTATTTTTGCTTCTTTATCTTGAAAACCGAAAAATACAAAAATATTAAATTATATTAGATTATTTCATTTGTCTTAGAAACAATTTCTCAAAATGATTTCTCACAACATTAAGGTATTTATCACTTAATATTTAGAAACTTGAAAATTAATCTCCTCACAAGAACGACATAGATTGAGCTACTATGCCATATTTTCAAACCTATTTTTTGTTTTAGAAACTCACATGACATAGGTTTATTAGTCATGCACCTTTTGTGTGTGTTCTACAGTAATAGAGTTTATCATACCCAACCCATTGACTTGATTAGTCAGTCCGACCTGGTTTGGCTTCTATGATTAAGTCAGAGTTGATTGTATCTCTTCTTATAATATCATATTACTTACCCAAAACAACTATTAATAATACTAGTATGGAAGAAAAGACAAAATGTTATACAAAGAGACCACAGTAAAAAGGATTTCAATTTAGCCTTCATATGCTAATTATGGTAAAAAAAAAGTTCAGCTAACCATTCAAAGATACTACCATTATTATAAATAGTTCCTCATCAAAATAGAAGTTAACCATAATTGAAAAGATTTGAGATTAAAACTTGAAAGTACATGTCATGGTTAAAAAGAATTAATACTACTTAAAATATCTTTCTAAGTTTCTGTGATAGAAAAGAGTGAAACTAAACATTAATGATATCATAGATAATAAAACCTTTCTACATTGGCCACATACTACACCATGTTAAAATAGGGCACAACCCACCTAGCAAGGTTATTAAAATAAAACCCACATCAATAACACCATTCCAAGCGACATTTGGCCCTTGAGCTTCTCAAAACTCAAAATATAGCTTTCCACCACAAGCTATATTATCATCACATTTATGAATAATAATCTTTCTCAAACATTAATAAGGCTAAGAGTCAAATATTAATAAGCCAACTAGTGGATCGACTAAACCACATGCATAATTCTTAACGCCTCAAGCCTTTTATACCAGCATTCCAATCAGTAACAATTCAATAAAAAATATAACACTAAATCAAAGTATACAAAATGAGCTCTACTGTGGTAATATATAAGAATTTCACACATAAAAAGAATGAGTCAATTCCAAGATTATCACAATAATGAGGCTTCTGAAGTATTCCCTGACGAACTTGCACAAGAACTTTCACCAAAAAATGTCAAGATAAACAGGGTGAGACAAACGCCTTAGTAACCTCTAGTCAAGCTCATCATACATACCAATATGTTCTCATGGGGTATCAAATGGGATAGTAAACAAAATAGTACAGTAAGTGTCATTATAGATTTCTCAAACATAGTCAATCATGAGGACTCCCACAAACCACATCCCTCGCTCTAGGGATGATTAAAAGTCAAAAAGACCAATCCCTCACAATAGGGGATAAAACAGAGCAAGCATCATTCATTAACGGAGGCCTTATCATGTGATAGGAAGGACTCAAATTACACTCACTGAATCCCAACCATTTCCATCATTATTAATAATTCACAAGAAAATCAATTCCAACAAGTTCTCACAATTTCATCTATATATGCATCCGTTCTAAACATTGCATTTAATTTCATAATTGCAAATCCCACCAGACTAGTTTAACACAATAGTATATCATCATAATTCAAATTCAAAATATAACTAATGGAATTCCAAAATTTTAAAAACCAAAACACTAACAAACAACATATTAGTAGTATACAATAAGTGAAAAGTGGTTTATCTTTTTTCAAAGTAAGGTAGATTACCAATAACAATCAACAACTTGGTGCTCAAGTCACCAGATACAATCAATCTACACAATCAAATATCACCACCCATTTGTATACAAACTAATTGAGCCGTTGACAATAACAAACTAGAGGCTTCACACCCTCTAGAATACCCAATCCTCAAGTAAACCATAACCAATCATTTCAACACTAAATTTCATCACCCAATAGCCCAAACAACTCATCTAAACCAATTATCCATTCCCAATTAGTCCAATCAATCAAAATCCCCATTTGCAACCTCAAAATACACATTTGTGATATTCAAGCTTAATCAACAAACAAAATCAATTAAACATCAAATCTAACTCATATAAATATAATCCCAGCATAAAGCCTTAATTTACATAGATGTTAGAATATCATTATTTAACCTACACTTCAATATAACATTAAACTCAAGCGTGGAAATAGGCTAGTATAGGCTAGGTCTTACCTAAATAAGCCTAGGCCTACAATAGAGATTTAAAGCCTGAGCATAGGCCTTCAAAAGGCCTAATAAAGCCTAAAGCTTGTTTAAAGGCTACTTAAAAAATAGGCCTTTAAAGCCTATACCTCCAAATTTATATATAACCCTTCAAGCCTATTTACAATCTTACATTATGTCTTAGAAGCCTAACATCCATTATCATCATAATATAAGCACTTAAGGAAGAGAACCGAATGCCTAGTGACAATAGTTGTCCGAATAAGTAGAAATAACAAAAAACTAATCATCTGTTGACTAATAAGATATTTTTAGAAATCAACCAAGCATAACAAGAAGGACGCAAAACTGGATTTTCCTTTTACTTTTCCCACTTAAATGGGGACAAACTCCTCCAACTAAGATTATAATATTTCATTTGACAATAAAATAAACTCATAGCAATTATGGTGCTTTAGTGGACAATGCAAATCAAGAGAGAGGGAGTGGGTCAGCATTGTCATCTCAAGCAATCAAAGACAAAAGAGTTAGGGGTGAATGGTTGATGTAAATAGAAAGTTTGAGTGTGTGTGAATGACGATGGGATACGAAACTTAGGATTAAGGCTGAGTTGGTAAATTTATTAATAATTTATAAAATTATTTAGATAATATTATATATACTTATATAATGACATAAATTAAAAAAAGTTAAATAGGCTAGGCATGGCCTATTTATCTAAATAGGCCTGAGCCTGAGCCTGAGTTTTATACTAAATAGGCTAGGCAAGGCTTTATATAGGTTAGGCCATAAGCCCCTGTTAAGAGTCTAGCCTATGTTCATCCCTAATCAAACCTTAACTCAAATCTTCACAAAATAAGAAATCCAACAAAACCATATTGATTAAACATCTTAACTAGCCCATTTAAAATCAACATATTTGGTCAAAATTTCATAAATTTTGAAATTACCACACAAGAGAGAGCGGGGAGACAACCGGAAAACTCAACGGTTGTGGTGAGAAATAACTTAGGAACCCCCTATTTATAGCACCAGGTGAACAATATTTTAGTAAGGTGCAATCACTCATATTTTAAGAAACTTTCACTATTGTAGATTTTTGTATATTTCACTATTTTTTTTACTTATATTCAACTGTTAAATATAGAGCCAATTATTTAACGGTTGTTTCAATACAATCATTATTTATAGGGCACTATATTTCACTGTTCATAGTCAATGACTGTTAAATATGGCAAATAGTATTCAATAGTTCTTCACAAAAAAAACCGTAAAATATTTTGTACAATACATAGCGGTTAATATTGTGAACAATAAAGTATTTATCACTAATTTGAAAGGAGTTTATTTGATAGCTCTTGGTCTATAAGGGTAAAATATAAGTTATGCTTGATGGTTATTTATAATAATTGTGATATATTGTTTGTAATACTTGACAGTTATTGGAAAAAAACCGTGAAGTATACGAGACCAATTTTTTTAAAAAATTAGGAGGTTTACTTTCTCTCAGCCCCCTACAAAGTTACCTACAGAAATAACATATATATACACCAAACACCTAAACAGTGAAGGATCGGTAAGCCCAGCGGAAGAATTTGAAAAATTTTCACCGATCCTAATCGAGGATCTATCAACGGCGTTTAAACCAAGTTGGAAGGATTCATACCTTTTTGATGATTCAGAGTTTTCATGATCTCTAGGAGCCAACACGTCAGGTCCGCTCCCTCTACCGGTATCCACACGAATGTTCTCCAACTGAGACTACGTGCTAGCGCCTCTAATGTCTCCAAGGGTTTAACTTGCGGCTCTCAATTCTGATGTACCCTGAGTCTATCAACTCTATCAAGTTTATAACCCATGAGGGTTATTTTCAAATTTCAAAATTAATCATTATTAATTTTGAAATTAATTAACAATTAATTATCTTGATGAGCTAATTAAATAAATTCAGTTTAAATTAAATCTGTCCAACAGTTTTAATTTAACCTATTTATTTAATCTAAATAAAAAGCCATTAGATTTAATTTATCTTCATAAATTAAATATGAGATACTATATCTCTATCATGTTAGTTATTAAATTTAATATATCTTCATAAATTAAATTTAAAACCAACACAATATAATAATATCATATAATATATTTCAAAAATATATATATCTATATAATATTATTAAATATAATAATATAATATAATATATATATATATATATAAGATATATATTTCGAAAATATATATATATATATATATCTATATAATATTATTAATGAATTTTATATTATATATATATAAATATAAAATTCATCCACCCTAAATCAAACATTATCTCGTGTTGGGCCATTCTTGTGTGCGACCCTGTAGGCCCATATGAAGTTGGCAGTGTGCCAATAACTACACTAACCCAAGAGTCGCAAGCGGCCTCTAGCAAGACATTACGACTACCCAATTCATATGAGGATCGTTATCACGATGCAACCTGTCATACAACCATGTCATGTCCCTTTTGTCACACGATATATCGATCAAGGATAAGGCATGGATAATGTCATCCTCTTGTTCCTGACCATTACTTTCTCGATTCCTGAGTAGCCTGATAACAGAGACAGAAACTCCTTTCATCATAGTATGGCCATACATTTCTCAAACTCACTCATCGAAGGGCCCAGTAATATCTCTCTACTAATGTGAGGGACAAATTCCATCTTGATCATTCATATTCCTCTGCATGAAAAACCACTAAGCCCGATTGTAGCCTTTATCATCACCCGGTCAAAAGTGACTTTTGACTAGTTCAAAGCTTAGCAACTCTCATGTAGGAATCCATGATGACCTCAAGTCTAAGGGCATTGTGACGTGGTTATACATGAGAAAAGCTTATGACTTGATCCATGTAGCTTTCTCATAGTGGGTCGGTCCAGTACCTTGTACTCTTACAAGTGCCTAAGACTTTAATTCGTATCTCCATATCTTATCAAAGTCATACTGGTCTTATTTCATCTCTGCTCCCGCATAGATGACCGACCAGGAACATTTTAGGACAATCTTTATGTATTATCCAAGGATACAATTATCACAGTTAACATGCAAATAATATGATAACAGAATGGAGAAATTTCATTAAAATAATAATGTTTAAAGTACAATGATTGGCCCTTAGGGCACAATTTCCAACAAACAGATCTAGTTCTAGCTGAAGGTATAATAATATACAAAATAACCAATCCAACAAGGGTCAACAAATTAATGTTAGGATTGGCAGGCACAGTGGAAGAATTTTAAAAATTTTACTGATCCTAATCGAGGATCTATCAACGGCGTTTAAATCGGGTTAGAAAGAACTCGTACCTTTTTCAACTTAAGGTTTTCATGATCTCTAGGAGCCAACACGTTAGGTCTACTCCCTCTACCGGTATCCATACGAATGCTCTCCAACCGAGACTGCGTGCTAGAGCCTCCAATGTTTTTAGGATTTCCCTTGCGGCTCTGAATTCTCATGTGCATATGAGTATATCTGCTCGATCAAGTTTATAACCTATGATGGCTATATTCAAATTTCAAAATTAATCATCATTAATTTTGAAATTAATCAACAATTAATTATCTTGATGAGCTAATTAAATAAATTCATTTTAAATTAAATCTGTCCAACAGTTTTAATTTTACCTATTTATTTAATCCAAATAAAGAGCCATTAGATTTAATTTATCTTCATAAATTAAATCTGAGATACTATATCTCTATCATGTTAGTTATTAAATTTAATATATCTTAATAAATTAAATTTAAAACTAACACAATATAATAATATCATATAATATATATATAATATATATATATATATATATACATATACATATATATATAATATATAAGATATGTATTTCGAAAATATATATCTATATAATATTATATACATGAGAAAAACTTATTACTTGATCCATGTAGCTTTCTCATAGTGGGTCAGTCCAGCACCTTGTACTCTTACAAATGCCTAAGACTTTGATTCGTATCTCCATATCTTATCAAAGTCACACTAGTCTTGTTTCATCTCTACTCCCGTTTAGATGACCGACTAGGGACATTTTAGGACAATCTTCATGAATTATCCAAGGAAACAATTATCACAGTTAACATGCAAATAATATAATAACAGAATGGAGAAATTTCATTAAAATAATAATGTTTAAAGTACAATGATTGGCCCTTAGGGCACAATTTCCAACAATTAAAACATATCATTCAGTACGATTTATACAATTATGAGTTCATCAATAACAATAGGAACAAAAAGCATGTACATAAGGAGCTACGTAGACCTATACATCAAGTAGCAGATGACCATCACTATTGGAATCATATATGAAAAGGAAGATTTGTTTGTAACTAGTTCACAAATAAAACAAAACAAGATCATGATTAAGATCATTTAAGTCAAATAATGATTAACACAAACCATACTTAAATAAAGCAACAAAGGCAGGAGAATTTACATGATCAAGTGCCCCATTTTCTTTTCCTAGTTTTAATAATTGTAATGCTCTTTTTAGTAACAATTGTTTTCTTTAATTTGTGAAACAACTTCCCCCTCTTTGAAATCCAAATTCCTTCATTGAATTGTGCTTAAAGTGATGTCCCTTGGAAAGGATCATCCTCAGCCAGATTGTCTTCACCTCCTGCATCCTCATTTTTTTTGTTTAATAGAAAAAACAATAGACCTTTCTTTATTAGCAAGATCAGAAACAGTGAAACACCTGCTTAGCTTGAGAAGCCAAAATAAAAGACTTTTTTTTATACATTTTCCTATTCAAATTCAATTGTATCAACCTTGACTATCCACTTTCAAAGCACTATTATTATCGACCCACTTGCATCTGAATATTGGAACCGAAAATCATATGTAATCCAACTCCCAAATGTGCTCAACCGCCCCAATGTATGACATATTTGCATAGAAAGGATTCTTATCTCTTGCACTTGATACATGCATAGTGGTTAACAATAACAGTGACCCCATTATTTTGCATTTTGCTCTAGGTATCCAACTTTTTATTGTAGAAGGTGTATCCATTCATGATGTAGCTTAGAGAAAGAAAGCACAAGTTTGTTTGGTTCATCCATGTTTTAAGAACATTACTTTCTCAGCAACTAAATTATGATCAACATTGTACTTGTCATCCATGTACTACTTTAACCATGTTGTAAATATTTATTATGCCAACTTTGTACTTTGTTGGGGTTTCCCTCCTAAGTTCATCCATATGAATACTGACATACTCATCAATATCTTTAGAATTGTGAAGTACATATAGGTGTGGTTGCTCCCATTATTAGTTTGAGATAGGGATAACTTTCTTTTCCATCAACCCATGTCCAGATATCCTTCCTTGATGCTGAGACACCAGAAGACCAATATCACATAGATCTTTCAAGTAATCGATACATGATTTAGAAACCTCTTCATAAATGTATCGTTTACCAATGCAACCCTCTAGCCAACTCTGATTTTTCACATACCCTTTTAGGTCCTTTATCTTGCCCTTGACTGGGTACATCCAACTCTGATTTTTTACATACCTTTTTAGGTCCTTTATCTTGCACTTGACTAAGTACATTCATCTCAAATAGACTGGACCACATAGTTGTACCTCTCTAACCAAGTGAACAATTAAGTGCACAATTATGTCAAAGAAAACTGGTGGAAAAAACATTTCTAGCTCATATAGTGTAGTCACGATTTGGGCTTGTAACCTTGGCAATTTCTTGGGGTCAATCACTATATCGCACAATGACTTGAAGAAGAAATATAGCTTCATAATTGTAGCTCACACCTTACCGGGTAAAATACCTCGTATTGTTACTAGAATAAAGTTTTCCATCAATACTTGGCAATCGTGTGATTTTAAACCCATCAACTTCAAGTCATCTATTGACACAATGTTGCTAACATTTCATAAGTAACACTCGAGCACTTTCACTAAGAAAGAAACACACAAAAACTTTCTTTTCTTCTTTAGATAGTGGCAAAGCTGCTAGCCAAAGGAATGTACAAGATCCCCTCTCCTCTAGTGCTAATTCCTCCGTTATTCACATCTCAACTATATCAAGTCTTGCATTTATCATCTTCCAGGAATATGGGGTAATGTCCCAAAAAGACTCTTACACACATTTTTTTCAATATGCATAAAATCTAGAAAATGTCTAGCATTCAGGAAACTCTAATATGGCGTATCAAAAAAATTGACCTTTTCTTCCACCCTCTTGTCCTGACATATTTCCTAAATGGCTTCCCAAATTTACAGTCTATATGTTTAGTTTTTCAAAAACCTCCTCACCAGTCAAAGGTTCAAGTGCCATCCATTCCCCTAATTCCTTAATGAAGTATTTTCTCATAAGGTAATACAAATAACCCTTATGCAACCATCTGTGATGTCCCATATAGGAATTTTTCATACCATGCTTTAACCTGATCGTCTATGCAGCCTCTTCACAAATTGGGCATCGAAGTTGGCCTTTAATATTGTACAATGACAGATTATCGTACATAGGAAAGTCATTGATTGTGCCAAACATCATGGCCTTCATATTGAATGTTTCTTTCTTGTAAGCACCATATATAGGCTCCCCTTTGTCCTACAACTTCTTCAAGTCTTCAATTAGTGGCGTAAGGTATACATCTATGTCAATCCCTAGTTGCTTTAGCCTTGAGATTAGAATTGATAACATCATATACTTCGATTGCATTCCATCAGTAGCAATGCTTCTCAGAGGTTTCTTGGTTTTTCAGCAAATACAAACTTACTCCATTCCACAAAATCAGTAAGATGCCGAAGTATGTCATCTTGAATTCTTTCATCCATATTCCACCTTAAAAGTTTTGTATTATGTCCATTGTTATACAAGCATTTAAATCTAGGTATAATTGGAAAATACCATAATGCCTTCTTTGGACTCTTCTTATTTTCTTGGTAGCTTGAAGCACAACACTGAGGACACACAGTTAATAATTCACATTCTTTTATAAGCATAATACAATCGTTAGGGCAACCATGTATCTTTTCATAACTCAAGCCAATGTTACAATTCTTATGCAAAGGCTTCTTTGTATTGCCCTTCATCCTTTTAAACCCATCAAGGCATTCACTGAATTACGCATCAATTGCATCAGTCGTATCTTAAAGATGATCAGCCTTAAATGTACTTGTGTCGAAGTTAGGTGATTCACACCTTTCCAAATTCGGTTGACTAGTACTACTGCCCACATGCATCTCTCAAAGTTTTTTCCAACAAGTATAACTCTAATCAATTTCATACATCACTAAATGCGACTCACAACTATCTGGATCAATACGCTTTACAATGCCATACTTGATATAAGGGCAAATAATCATATCGCGAGCGTCAGCACTTTTACAAACTGCAAACCTTATGAAATGGCCCACCCTACTCTAATCCTCCTTCAATAGATGATTGGTAGACATCCATTCTTTATTTGCACTCCCCATCGAGAGCAAATCATATATGTAGAGGGAAATGTGATAACAACTTAATAAAATCACTCAAAAAACAATACTTTCATAAACTTTATTCAAATCAATGCTAATGACTAACAACTTTAATGACAACAAACACTTAAAATCATTATCAAAATGCTATGCACATACAAAATCACTTAAAAAACAAACTTTGCATACTCTTTACTCAAATTAATACTAAAAAATAACAACTTTAATAACACAAATACTTAAAATCAGTGGCAAAACTATATGCACATACAAAATCACATACAAAATAATTTTTATATACTCTTTACTCAAATCAATACTACCAAATAACAACTTTAATAACAACAAACACTTCAAATCAATGCCAAGACCCTATGCACAAACAAAATTAGTCAACATAAAATCTTTACATACTCTTTACTCAAAATGAATATCAAAAAATGAGCTCAAAAACCACTAGTAGGAGAAATTGAACTGAACTTACCTTTATGTAGAACAGGCGAGCTTAAAAACTGAATCCACGAACCCTAAAAGAAGAAACCAACCCAGATACCACTCATAGGGCACCCACGAACCCAAAATAACACCAAAACCCACGAAACCGCGAACGATGAAGGACAAAGGAGAGCTACAAAGAAAACAGAAGCCAAAACACCAAGGGAATGACTGAGGAGAGCGAAATGGTGATGGAAAAGCCAGAATCGACTTGTCGAACACTACAAAAACTTTGTGTTTTGTAGTGCTTAAAAAGGGGGATTTGTAACTGTCTGAATCGCTACAAATAGCAAAAGTAGCGGTTTGGTAAACTGCTGAAAAAAACATCATGGCAAATGGTTTTGTAGTAGTTTTAAGGAATCATTACTCATGTCAAAAAAGCTAATGCTACCTTTATAATGGTTTTCTTAAAACGCTACCATATGTGCTTGTAGATCAATCTATGTAGGAGTATCTTTTAGCCGTTAGTGAACCGCTACAACTATCATTTTCAATTTTGGGGATTAATTTTTTCACAAATGTTTTTTGCATTTGTTATAAAACTGCTAGAAATGTGGCCCAAATTTTTTTGCCAAAATTTTGATGTGGCGAGAAATGAAATTTGAAATTTTGGCATCAACATTTAAATTTTGAAATTTGAAATGAGAAATTTTGTGGCAGTTAGCCAACCACTACTAATGTTTAATGAAATTTCAAATTTTTGCACCAAAAGTTTAGATTTTCATTTTAAATTTAACTTTCTAGCGGTTGTTGTAACCGCTACTAAGTGTAGCACAATTATAAAAAAAAATTACATGAATAATTTGTCAAAAAAAAATTCAGTATTATTTTGGAAGGTTGTATAGTAAATAACATTTTAAATGATACTAATTATTATTTAAGGAGAATTATAACATTAAGTGAGATAAGTATTAATATTATATTTATGATTGAAAAACATAATGTGTGGGTAATAATGATGTAGGTTCTGCACTTTATGAAATTGAAGTTGAAGATGAAGAGACATATTTGTTTATGGAAAGAATGTTGAAAATGTGGAGGTTGGAAGCATCTTTGAATTTTTGTCGAAGAAAAAAAATAATTAGTATAAAAAATTGTAGAAAAATAAATTTACAATACAATCTCTTCGTGTAGAGGATTTAAAGAAGGAAACGAAAAGTGAGAGAGAAGAGGGGTTGGAAAAAATGGAAGAAATGAGAAATGATGTGTGGTAGAGGTAATTTTAGGGATCCAACGAGACGTTTGTAGCAGTTTGCATTTGTAGCTGTTTTGTGATGCCACAAATATTAATAAGAAATTTTTTAAGAAAATAAAAATTGATTGCTTCACAAAAAACAAAAGTGATTATTTTTTCATTCATTGTCACCATCCCTGAAGAAAAAATGTGGAGAAAATGTTGCTATTGAGTATATGATTTTGTACAAAAAAATATATTCAAATTAAGTGATAATAAAGAGTAACTTATAAAAACACACCTAACTATAGATAAATTGCTATTGCCTTCAGGGAAGATGTTGTCAAAATTGGTGGGTTGGAAGGGGTCAGTCTCGTAGGTGATGTTATCACCATCACCCATGTCATAAAGGTCTCGAGGCTCTAAGTAAACCACCATATTCCAATCTCTTGCCTCTTGTCCTCCACATAAGAAACCCGGTGTTCCTCTGAGGTAAGTATTTATGGCTCATCATCTTTAGATTGACCAGTGTGAATTAGCTTGGAGAAATTTATTGATGCGAAGCCTAATTATCAATTGCAAGTCCATGTGCAGTCGTCATATTTGCCTACGAACACTTGAATAGTATTACAATGACATGGCCTTAGTAATCTAGTTAGATGACTTCAACAAGCTTTCTATAATTAGGGACGCCTCTGAACTACATGTTGCCATCACTACTGCTCACATAACTCCTTGTCTTCAAGGTGCCATAAACTCCTAAGTTTTGGGTTAGCAATCTTTGATCACATGAAACTATGCAAAACTTGAAACCATTGACAATGTATGTAGTAAACCTTCTTGCATGGTCAAGCGTGCCGATTGTGAGAGCTATGAAATCTAGTGAGTGTGGATTATAATCATTTAGTATTTGACGCTCAAACTAACTTAGGAATTCTCTGTGGACCTTTTTATCAATTTTGGAGGATGTTTATGTATAGGTCCTGAGTTACTACTTCACATGACTTCTAAATTCCCCACAAGTAACTATGTAAGTGACGGTGATCATAAGAGGTGATCATAAGATGTAAGAAAAAGTTAAGGATTATATAGAATAACATATGAGTGCACAATTCTTATCGAAGGAAGGAATCAACTTTACTGCAATTTACCAAGACATATTTATATCCTTGGAACTTCTCAATTGCAGTTAGTTTGAAGTTCTCACTTCTGCTAACTAGTTTACCAACACAAGGGATTAACAATTCTCTAAATGATGCTTCAGGTTCAATACATTCATCTATATCAGGTGGTCAGTTGAAAGATGACTCAATGTCAACAAAGTACCTTGAATAGAAATACAAGACCTCATCCCTTATATAACCTTTAGCTATAGAACCTTTTGGCTATGCCTTATTCCTTATGTAAGATTTTAATTTTCCAAGAAACCCATAAATTTAATAACAAAAATGTTAATTAATGCTCAAATGTGCAACTAGCATATTTAGAATTTAATGCTGATATGCATATGTACAATGAGTACCTCTATATAGGATACATCCATTGATATTGAACTAAGCCAACTAACCTTGTTTCATGAACAAGGGGGATTGTCAGGTGAACTATCATAGTGAAAAAGGACAGAGCAAATATCATCTCCAAATGAAAAAGCATAAGAATGATTTTGTTTTGCAGTTGATCGAGCGCCCCAACAATCAAAACCTTAAAACACAATCTTCGAAAGAAAGAACACAGCACCACCAAATTTATGGATACATAGGAGGTAGTATATTTTTTTTATTGCTAACAGAAGTAACTATTGCATAAGAACATGTGAGTCATGACTCTTCAGCCCAGTAACCTTTCAAGCTTGCATATTGATACATCGTGAAATGTTGCTTGAATATCCATCAGGAAATTTTATTTTTTTTTCAAAATTGCAAGGAATATTTCCTTGTTTGGTTTTGTCAAAGTGAATTTTTTTGGATAAAATTTGTCATTCTCATCTAGCCATGCATCTTGACAAACTCCTATAGCCTGTAAGCCTTTCCTCGCTTGAAGATAATCTTTTGACTTGCCGGGTTCATTTAGTAATGTGTAGAGCATGTTATCATACACATTTGTTTCAATGTGCATTACATCAAGACTATGGCGTAGCAAATTACATTTCCAATATGGAAGAGTGAAGAAGATACTTATCTTCCACCATTACTGAGGCTCAGAAACAAAAGTCCAGCTGGTCTTTCTCCCAGCTTGTGCTCCATTGTCATTGTTTCCAAAATCAAATTCAACATATTGAAGCTACTATAAGATATATGATGTAAACATACCAATTTGATACAGGTGACACCAAATGTGTCAAGCCCTTAATATTTTGGCATTTATCACAGTATTAACGTGTAGTTCAATGGGCGAACAAAAATAGCATAAATATACTGATATAAAGTACTTGATTATATTATAGAAATCCCCACAGGGTTTGTACGTAATACTTATAGAATATAATATAACATAAAAACTACAGATAACTAACACCACTGCCCAAACAGGTACGGGATCTTCAATTACCGGTATCTACTTCCCTGCCCTTGGAGCCATTATTTCTCCTTGAATAAATTTTTAAATATTTGGAAAGAGGTGAGATTCATACAAATCTCAATAGTAACATACAATTAATCATATAAATGTGATAAATAAACATCCAATGCACCATATAATGTAACAGAACAAATATACTATAAACATGTTCGTATGTTCAACGTTCAGGATCAAATGACTATTTATCCCTACTGGCCATACGATGTACACTGTTAAGGATCAAATGACTGTTTGACCCTTACTTGCTGTAATATTCCAAAGCAGATAATTGTCTGTCCATACTTGTCTCACTACCTCAGCTAGGTTCCATTTGGCCTAATGGTACTTATACGTTTCCCACGGGGTGGTACTTGTGCTTTTCCCACACCACAACTAGGTTTTGTAACAAACAATTTATATCACAAAACATGACAACACAAAGCATATAAATAATCAAATAGTGTATGAAAGATAGGGTTACTACATGAAATCCTTTCCAACTGTCTAGCTAATCTGGTCTAATAATTCTTTGTCCGACTCGGGCAAATGTCAAATTCTAAAATTCCAAATTTATAATAAATGAGTCATGACTCATTTATGTGTCATTCCTAAATTCATATGGTTGGTTAGCTCTATAAAAATGAATAATTACCAAAATACCTTTAAGAATCCAGTCTAATTTCCCTTTATACCCTGTATAACTGTACTTTACCGAAAATTATAACCTAGGTTTTTTCTACACAATTTCGTGTGTAGAACCTATTTTTCACCTCAATTTCACCAAAATTGCATTCCATTTCCCAAATTAACCTTACAGCCACATTTGTTAGGGTTTTATGGGTAAAGTTTTCATTTCACGCCCTAAAGCCTCTATACTCCACTTTTCACATGTTCCCTATAGGATTTTTCATTCTAAACACATTGGAAACATCATATCCATCAAATTCCAGCCCAAACATAGAAAAATACCCCAGGCCAAAATTCAAAAAATTTGAGAAAATTGGAATTTCATGTTTTCTTTCAACATAACACCTTCTTTTTACCTTTAAATCACTTCTTAAACTCTTTAATTACACCTCCATTTGATTAATCCAAATTTGGACAGCACCTCCCCTTAGGGTTTATGCTTTCCAAATTACAAAATCATGACAACCAAGCCAACAATCAACTAAATTACTAACAACAACCATGAATCAACAAGTAAAACAAGGTTTCTTGAATTACCTCTTGATTCTCTCTTCTTTCCTTTGAAAATTGTCCCCTCTCCTTCTTGTTCTCCTTGATTTTCCTCTTGCTTCATGTGATTTCAAGAAGGATATGAGGATTAGAAGAGGTTTCTAAGGATTTAGATACAAGAAAAGTTAATTTTGCTTGCAAACTTACCTAGGTTTACTTCTTAAATCCTTGTCTCTTCTCTTTGCTCTTTGTCTTCTTCAAGATGTTGCTCTCCCTCTTCTCCCTCTTCTTTCAGAGGTAAAATTGAACTTTTATATCCTAACTTAGCCAAATTTCATGTAACTTCTACTTCTAATATTTTTCCATTTCAATTGCACCAAAACCCACCATTTTATTCCATTTAATGTAACAAATGTACAAGGAATTTTGGTGAACAAAATTTGGGATATTACAAAATGTCTTCGATCCCGCCATGTGATGGATCTTTTGGTGCCCTCATCTCCTAGGATTTTTCTCAAAAGAGCCTATGAAAACAAAAAAAAAATCCCATCAACATTTCATTTTGTTATAATTTTTAATATTTCCTTCTAAATAATAATTATTAAAAAAAATTACTTGTGCTTCTTGACTCCTCTAATACTAGATAAATCTTGCCCAATCATTAAATGGGATGCCATTCTACATCAACTTTCATAGGGGCATTGTCCCATCTTTATCATACTGCTGGCAGAGATGATTTATCTTGTTCTTCCACCATCCCTTATATTTATCATGTAATGCCCCAAATTTTGATTAAGGGCTAATGAGAATTATTGAGTATGTATTTATTAACTAAAGTTAAATTATTATGTGTTTTGTGGCAATTTTAATTAATAAGCCAAAATTAGAAAGAAATTGAAGGAATGGGAACCATTGGGTAATTAGTTAGTGATTAGTAGAGAAATTAATTACTAACTAAGGAGAAATGAGATGTGTGATTAAATGGCTAATGGAGATGTTAGACTAACTAATTAGTTACTTATTTATTAGAACCAATGCAATGGTGACAAGTGGCAAGTGAAGATTATGTGAGAGAGTAAGAGAAAAGTCAATATCCTAATTTTTTTATCATTTTTCTTTCTCCCTCTCTCCTTGTTTTCGGCTGGAGCTGGTATGGGGAAGGGAGTATCATCATTTTCCTTCTTCTTTAAGCTCATCTCTCTCTCTCTCTCTCACATAAGCCATTATTGCCCCAAGAAAGAAGAAGAAAAGCTTGAAAAAGGTAAGAGGAATGACCTCAAATGACAAAACTTCTTTCTTTAATCTTGTTCCTTGGGTTGAGAGCTTCTTTTTTATGGTTCTAGATTCTCCATTGGTGGTAGTTTGTGGCACCAAGAAAATCTAGAAGTTGGAGAACCAAGAAATTCCTTTGACAAAGTTATTGAGGTGAGCAAGAGAGATCTTCCTATCTATGTTTTATGCCATTTGATTAAACTTGGAATTTCTGAGAATTATGGCCTTATTTTCAAGAATCAGTGTCTTAAGGAGTATGGCATAAAATGGTCATGAAAATGGTATCTTTTAATGTTTTGGAATAGATAAAATTTGTTTGGGGTTGAAATGTTAAGTTTGGTGATTTTAGAACTTTGGTGTTTAATGATGCCCAAAACAAAAGTATGATAATTGAATGGGAATTTGGTGATTTGGATGGTTCTATTGGATTCCCTGAGTATTTTTATGTGGGAGTAGCTTTGGTTTGGTATTTGGGATCATTAGAATCATTTGGTCAAAAGTTGGGAAGTGCTGTCAATTTTCTGCGCCTTCTGGTTTCTGATGAGCTTCACTCAAGTATGATAGTGTTTTTCCTCTTTTTGCCTTCAGTATTCCGTCGCACTTCCACATGAAAGGCAAGAGTGTTACCTCACTTATGAGTGTCATAGGTTCTCACTCGAGTAAGCTTTCTCTCACTCAGGTGCAGGTGTATTTGACACCAGGAACTCTCGGCTCGAGTTGTCACTCACGGCCAAGTTTCAAGAGTGTTCCTTAAACTTGCGAGTATTAAGCCATTACTCGAGTGCCAAGGGTCCCCACTCAAGTGCTCCTTCTCTCTGAAAGTTTCTTATGCTCTCAAGTTATCACTTTCTGTGCTTCACTTTCTTGAACTCGGTGAGCATTAGGCTATCACTCGGGTGTTCATTATTGTGTTCGGTATAGTGAATATTTCCTACTTTTATCATTGCTCTCGGCCAAACACTTGCACCAGTGTACTTCCATACTCAGGTGCAAACCGTACCATCACTCGAGTGTCTGTGCATCATCACTCGAGTGAGGTCTTCTTTACTCGAATGCAACAGTAGGAAAATCAGTTCTTATGCTTCCAATAGGGGATTTTCAGGATAGTTCTTCCAACCCTTTAGGGCTTTTGTTAGAGGTATATATGGTACTTAAGGGACATTAACAATAACCAATTTAAGTATTGTGAAGTTATTGAGTATTGGAATAAGTGATAATGCGTCGTCTTTAATTATGACTTTAGAATTTGATATTTTCCAAGAGCGTAGAAGGCCCGTGCCTGCTCAAGAATGAAAAGACCAAGGCAGTGACACTTTATCCTATATCATGTGTAATGCATTGCTTGTTTGTATTTATCATTGAATGAGCAAAGGGACGTGGCGGTAAGCCCGGCCTTGAATATTGTTAAGGGGACATGGCATGAGCCCGACCTTGAATATTGTTGAGGGGACGTAGTGAGAGCCTGGCCTTGAATATTGACATGCTACATTGTGATATATGCTTACTTGCTTTGTTTAATTATGCATCATATACGTAAACTGTTGCTACTGGGATTCTCTTGAATCTCACTCTTTCCAAATAACATTTTTAGATAGGGCAAGTGGATTGAGAGGAAAACAAGTAAGCAAGGACGACTAGGACTGCTAGTGGTGGTCTTAGCTAGATTCTTTTGGTTTTTAGGTTGGTTATCATTTTGGATGAATGTATATATAATTGACCATAGAATAGTGATGTTGTGTAATCCCCAGTATGGGAAACTGAGATAGGCAATGATTCCCTACAAACTCTTGGATTTATGTTAGTATCCCAGGTGAATGTTGAGAAGTTTGCTTATACTCTGATATTGTATATGTGACAAACCAAACATGCATGTTGTTTTTATGAATGAATGAATGGAGATCTATTTGTACAGGTGTTGTAAAAAGTATTTAATTACTTCCGATCTCTCATTCCATCATTTAACATGTTTAAACACTAATCATCAGCCTTGATTATGATGGGGTTACATATCAAGCCGTACCACTTCCTATTGTCTCATACAGCAAAGTTATCCTGCATCACCAAATAAATTATAATTAAATATATAAAATTAATTAAAATAAAAATTAAATAAATTATAATTAATTATATTTGATTAAATATATAAAATTAATTACCTTCACAACCTTGCCCAACGCGTTGTCCTTTGGCTTCTTAGGCATCTTCCTCCAGTGTTGAAGGTGGATAGAGAACCAAACCTAATTCAAGCCCAAGTCAGAGAGAAAGCGGTTGAATAGACGACCACCAATATCAATCAGCTGATCTGTGAGCTCAGTCTACAGAACTACTACATATAGCCCTAGGCCGAGCTGAGTTGTCACGGTCACGTCCAACCTCCTGTTGGTCAGGTTCCCTTGCTCATCTACACAATTGACCACCAATTGTAATTAAATATAATTTCACATTTAAACTGCTTTAATTA
Source organism: Inga leiocalycina (assembly GCA_963242795.1). Classification (NCBI taxonomy): domain Eukaryota; kingdom Viridiplantae; phylum Streptophyta; class Magnoliopsida; order Fabales; family Fabaceae; genus Inga; species Inga leiocalycina. The sequence continues at coordinate 27,591,821 of OY725328.1, forward strand.
AAATATCAACTGATTTAATCAATCACTTACCCTGAACCTGCACATCAAATCTAGTCGCCCATGAAGATGGCCACCATAGGTGATTCTGGTCCCTATCCTCCTTGGCATCAAGGAACCGCTCCACGTCGCTTAAGGGAATATTGATCTCAAAATCCTCCTTCTCGTAGTCATCCACACTAATATCAACCACCCCTGATGGATTAGGCCCCTTTGTTGGAGTCTTGAGATGTGATGGCACCTCCACTGGGTCGCGAGCTATGGTGGCACAAGGTCCAGCTGCCTCGTAGGGTGCTCACACCCAGGACTACTATCCCCTTACTGAAGAGGTCGTTTGGGAGACACTCAGGATAAGCCTTCCCCTTCCCCTTGTCTCTCCCAGAAGACATTATAACTACAATTATTCACTTTTCCAAATTAAAACAAATTTAATTGATTATAATATGAAAAAGAAAATTAATTCTTGACGATAGAATAAATTCATAATATTATCAAAATATTACAATAATATTATGACACATAACCATCAAAAAAATAAAAAATACAATATTTTTTAAAACCTAATTAAAAATGCATGAACAAAAATGGTCCAAAAGAAAACAAAATATACACATGCCAAATATGCTTAGTAACACATAAACATTACAAAAGCATACTTAAATAATAATAAAATTTCTAAAAACAAATATACATACCTCAAAAATAAAATAAAATAAGTAACTTTACTAACCTCGACTTCCTAGCTGCTTAAACTTCGAACAAAATATTAGATCTGATGAAAACTTCTTAGGGCGTGCACAGAAAATGATTTTGCCAAAAGTGATAAAATGAGGGGTGGCGGTGTTTATATAGTCTCGTGATTTGTAACAATTGTCCCTAATACTAATACATCAACTACTACAAATCACCTCGGTCTACGTGACACTTTATAGTAGTTCAAAGGAATTGCTACAAACTAATGACCATTTGTCATTTATAGTGGTTTATCTTATCCAACGGCTATAAATCACCTCAGTATATGCGACACTTTATACCGATTCATAGGAACCACTACAAACCACCATTTGTCTTCTATAGTGGTTTATCTTATATAACCACTACAAATTAACCGCTACAAAAGTGGCGGCAGTAAATTTTCTAGAGGTTTATTTCATCCAACTGCTACAAATTAATCACTGCAATTGTGGCGCCAGCTTCAATTTCTAGAGGTTTATCTAATTCAACTGCTACAAATTACCATGACTTACCAGCGTGACACTTGGTTTGAGTCATACCATTGTAAATTTCACTAAAAAAATAGTCAATTTCCCACGGAATATGACACAAAATATTTTTTTCATGGCTAATTCCGTCAGAAAATTTTTCTGACAAAATCATTCCATGGAAAAATTAAAAATTTATTAAATTTTATATTAAAGATAATATTAGTTATTAAATAATGTTAATTAAAAAAATTATTAGTCATTAATATTATATTATTATTTATTAAAAATAATATATTTATTAAAAATATATTTATAAATGATTTATTAAATATTTAAATTTTTTGAATTTAAATTAATTTATCATAAATTTATAAATATCATTTCAAATTTATTTATTTTATTATTATTTCTAATAATATTTTTCTTCAACGCGGTGGTTTACCATTATTGGTTCGAGTGAGTCCTTCTGAACCCTTGTCAGTTGGCTCGTTACCAGAACCAGGCTTTCATGATGAAGCTTGGATGGAATATGATTAATAGAAGAGATTCGCTCTGGGTCAAGATTTTGCGAGAAAAATGTAAAGCCGGTAATGGTATTATTCCTAAAGTTGAGAAGCGCCGGTCGGAGTCTAGTACCTGGAAGGGTATTCGTAACTGTTGGGACAAGATCAAAGATAGTTTAACATGGAGAGTTACCAATGGACAGAACACTTCTTTCTGGAATGATATATGGGTACCGCATCTTGACAAGCTTCAGAGTTTGGTAATCAGTGAACTGCCTAGAGATGTTATTGATTGGAGAGTCGCTGATTGTATCACTTCATCCGGACAGTGGGATATGAGCAAGTTTAATCACCTTCTTCTAGGTCAGGTATGTACAGCAATTGCTCGTGTTAATATTAATCATCTGAATGGGGAGGATTTTTCGATATGGAGATGGTCTTCAGATGGAACTTTCACCATTAGATCCGCTTACAAATATCTAGTAGGCACCCCAAAACCTCACAATAATAATTGGAGGAGATGTGTTTGTAAATTGAAAGTCCCTCAAAGGTATCGTATTTACTTGTGGCTGTGTTTTCATGGGTGTCTAATGACAAACATGATGCGTTTCCAGCGAGGTAGTCATCCGACGGGCATTTGTGATATATGTCATAACTCTCGCGAGTCTCTACTCCACGTTTTGCGGGATTGTCCATTCACTTCTGAACTATGGAAAGGATTCTTACCACCGGATTGGCGTGATCAATTTTTTGGCATGTTTGAGACAAATGACTGGCTTACATGGTGTGCGGGAAGAAAGGACGTAATACAGGGTGTAGAGTTTTGTCTTTGGTTTACGGTATTTTGTTGGCATATATGGTTGGCTCATAATGACAGATATTTTAATAATAATACTTGGAGTAAATAGGCCATACTTGCTCATGCTTGTGCCTGCTTAACATGGGGTAATACAAGCTTGCTTCAATATAAGAATGCAGAAAGGAATCAACAACAGTGGATGCAACCACCGCTTGGATGGGTGAAGATTAATACCGATGGTTCTAGGAATGATAAATTAGGCACGTGCACGTGTGGAGGTGTGTTGAGAGATCACAATGGTGAATTTTTGTTGGGGTTTATGTATCAGATTGGGCAAGGAACGATAGTATCTGCGGAAGCTTGGGGTGTTTTGTGGGGACTTAAAGTTGCATGGGATAGAGGATACAGACCAATAATGCTTGAGTCTGATTGTAGAGAGGTAATGGATCTAATTCAGGGAAAGGCAGCTCAGGAACACCCTGATTTTCAACTTATTGTGGAGGTGCAAACGCTGCTGGATAGAGATTGGGAAGTGGAAATTTCACATTGCAATCGGGATATTAACACAGTTGCAGACGCTACGGCAAAAGAAGCTTGGAAGATGGTGATTGATCTTCATATCACAGATTCACCCCCTGATACTATTACCACCTTTTTAATTAATGATGTAAACAGGATGAGATTTCATGTTGACTCAAGAGGATAGCTTCTGATGTGTTTGTAGAATTTCTTTTATTATAAAAATAAAAATAAAAATATATGTTAACGTCATTCCCGAATATCTCTCTCTTTCCTATAATATTGCACATTCAAATATTGGTTAATGGTTAATATCTCGAACCCATATATTTCGCCATCATCCGATATTATCACCAACACATCATCTAGCTCTTATAAATAGAGTATATTTAATTTATAAAAAATAGAGTATACTTATACATAAAAACTGTATCATATTATATTATTTATAAACTAAAAATTATAAGCACTGGTCTATATTCTTGCTTTCATTTATCTGATTTACAATCTCTCTAATTTTAATTAAAAATAAAATTCAATTTTTAAATAAAAAATTTCCTAAAAATATATTCATAAATAGATTTATTAAATATTTAATTTTTTTGAATTTTAAATTAATTTATCATAACTATATAAATATTATTTCAAAATTTTTAAATTTTAATAATATTATGTATATAAATAACAAATATATTTTCAGATATATAGGATATATATATATATATATATATAACATTATGTAATTATGTCATATTATAACATAAGTTCATTTCGAGCAATAGTCAAAGGCACACACACGAGAGCATTAAGAGCACACGTGGCAACTCAAGGAGGTGACACTCGGTGGCCGCTGGCGATAAGGTGGTAGTTGCCGGCAATGGGCCTGTTAGTGAGGTGGCCTCCTACGGATGTGACATGAAGCTTCTCTTGAGAATGTCCAGGTGGTGTTTGAAAAAAAAAAATTCTGACTTAATTCAACTTCATTGCAAATTTCCGTTGTAAATTCCTTCAGAAATTTGTGATGAAATTGAAATTCCATCGCAAAATCATTTGCCATAGTTCTTCATTGACGAAACGGATTCTATCAGAAATTCAGTTTTTTTTTGTAGTATTTGTAGTGGTTTTCCTTCAAACAATTACAAAATATTTTGTTTTTTTCAACCGCTTTAAAGTAACTACTACTAAGAAGCGGTTTTTTTGTAGTGGAAGGTGTTGGGATTGAGCTCTCTGTAATTTTAATGTAACACTCCAAATTTTATATTCACCAAATATATTGTAATTAGTTGAGAAATTCAATAAAATAGTGAATATTCATGAATTTGGAATTTATAAATTTTATAAATGTTCATATTTATGAGAAAATGGGCAGAACAATTATGGAATTAATTTGAGTAATTTAAAAACCCCAATATTAAGGTCCAAAAATTGAGGAATAATAGAAAAAATATTTGGTCCAAAAATTTATGGAAATTGGCCAAATAAAAAGAAGAAAAGAAATTAGATTAAAAAGGTAATAGCAAAATCATAATTTTGCCAATTTAGCACAAAATTAATTATTTTCTGATTAATTGAAGTTAATTTCAATTAATTAAATAAAATAAAAGGTAAAAATATATTTAGAATATTTTAGTCAATTTAATATGAATTTATGAAAATTTTGAGCAAAAATGCTAATTTGGCTAAAATTGGAACTTTACGTGTATACATAACCATAACAAGTTGTAAAGTCAATTGAGACCGAAGGAAGAGACCCTTATGTGTCTCCTACATGTAACAAGAGAGTGAAATATTATTTGTATGTCAATTTGGCTCAAGGTATCAAGTAACATGAAGTTAGGAATTCTTGTACATAAAGTTTTATTTTTGGAATTATGACATAAGCAATTAAGGAGATGACATAAGCATGGGGTATTAAACATTTCTATCTTCATCTTTTCTTATTTCCGACGTGAAGAGCAGCTGAAATAGAGAGAGAAAGTGAGAGAAAATCTAGAGAGAGAAAGGGAAGAAATCTTGCAAGATAACCCGATTCCTCCGACGATTTAGCTCCTAACGCGTACAATTCCGACTCTAAGCTACTCCTTTATGTTCCTTAAGGTTTGGAAGCTCCTCTTTTGGTGTTAGAACAGATCGATAGAGTTTCAACCAAGACAGGGAAAAGCTAGTGGGAGCTTGAGGTAACTTCCAAACTCTTGTATATTGACTATTCTGACCGTTGTGGATAATTTAATTGATGAAATTTCGCCGGATTGTCTTTGTTTGTAAAATTTAGAAAAGTGATATTAGAAATGTTATGCTATCAAAATTGGAACTAAACGGTAGTTCTAATGTAATGTAATAGTTAATACAGAGATTAGGAGTAGAAAAGAACACGTTTGCGGAGTTAGAATCGAAAAACCCCAATTTTTCTTGGAGTATACTATAATTTTGGCCAGGGCTTAATCTGAGGGTTAGAGTTGGATTTTCAATTATTTGATGGTTCCATTGAGTTCAGGAGGGAACATTAGGTAGGGTTACAGTTGATCACTTTTTCAGAAAATGTCGAAAAAGCATAATTATGAAAACGCCCTTGAAACCCTTAAAGTGGAGCTACCAACGGCAATTTCATAATTTGGCAGTGAATTTGATAATTCTGAGTCCGGAAATGGATTCCTTAAGTGAAAATATGTCAGGATAGCCTATGTTAGAATTTTGGGAAAAGTACAATCGAGGGGGTATGGCGGGGCTAGGCCGAGTCGAGGTTCGAGGGGCATTTTGGTAAATTGTCACAGCAGGCTGATATAATCACAATAAACACTATGGAAGTGCCTAAAATGGTACATGAATGGGTTTTTACCTAATTCCTGTACATTTGACATTTTAGGACCAAGTTGAGAGCCAGTCGATGCACGCATTATGAGGCATGTTATTCGAGGATCAGGGAAGGGCGATTAAGGTAGGGAATTTACCTCTCGTGCATGTATTTGATTTTGTGCTGGTATATTGATGCATGTTATTGTTTTGCTTGATTATGTGAAACATATATGAATAATTGAAACTCTTTTTCTGTTTATACTGTGGTCATAGTTTTGTTGCATGAAACATTGAGCACGCTGATATGTCATTGTGTAAGCATGAGTTATGTAATGCAAGCATGTCATGCATTAAACACTTATCTTGCATGCATACTAGTACTGTTTTCCTACTAAGATTCTACTCAAATCTCACCCTCCCCTACCAACAATTTAGACAGGAGAAGATAGAAGATATTCTGAGAACAAAGAAGAGAAATACACAAGAGGATTGCAGTGATGGAACGAAGATGAGATATGTCTCCGTTTGACTGTGATGGGTTTAGACACCTTAATAGCCATGTGTGGCTACAGTGATGGTAATTATCATGTATGAATTCCTATGGGAAATTTTCTATAATCGTACACATATTATGAGTATATATATGTTATTCCTGTGTTGCCCACTAAATTGAGTATCGTTTTCCGCAAATACTCTGAAAAATGTGAAAATAAGATAAGGGCATGACATGTAACTTTCATATGTAGACCATATTTTATGGTTGTTCCCATACAATCGTAAAGTAAATTAACCCATTTTTTATTCAAAAAAACTAAGCTAGTATATCACGGTTGTTGTATAAAACTGTCAAATATTTGCTCTTATACTTAACGGTTGTTTAAAAAAACTATTATGTATTTCTTTCCCATAACTCCGTCTCTTTATGTTTGATGGTTTAATTAAAACCATTAAGTATAGACTGTCAACTATGCGCTAATATATAGTAGTGTCTGCCTATTCAAAATTTTAGAAAACCAACATATTTCATCAATTGACAATCTTATAAGAAATGTAATATTAGATAATAAATTAAATAGTAACTTAATCTATATTAGGTTGGAAACCCTATTTACATAGCCCAGACCATCAAGGGCTCATCCATAGTCTAACAAAGGTTGCGTTTTTCTTCTGGTTATTAATTTCATGCTGCAAAATTATTTTGCATCAATTTCATAATAATTCAAAAAAAATTCTTCTCTTATTTTAATAGTACTTCATTGGTAAGCAACTGTACCAATATAATATGAGACATTTTTTGTATTTGACATATGGTTTTCCTCTTTTTTTTCTTTTTTTTTTTTGGTAAATATATAGTTGCCATACACTACTACAAAAAACTAAAGTTGTAGCGCTTATAATTGTATTAACTGTGGTACTAGAGAAGTGCCACATATCTAGATGCCACTAAAAAAAGTTGTGGCGCTTCCATTTTAAACTTTTTTTTAAAAAAATACCCTCATGTAGCGCTTGTTAGAGGAAGTGCCACAGGAGCAGGGTCTCCTGTAGCGCTTTCGTCAGCAAGTGCCATAGGAGGGGGTCCTACTGTGGCGCTTACGTCAGCAAGCGCCACAGGAGACCCCCCTCCTGTGGTACTTCCTTAAGGAAGCGCCACAGGAGGGTCCTTTTTTTTCTTTTTCTTTTCTTTCCTGTGGCCCCTTTTTATGCTTCCTGATTGTGAGGCTTTATATAAAATGAGTTGCTTTTGTGTTTATCATCTCTCAAATTGTCAATCTTTCTATTTTATATTTCAACCTATTATATATATATATATATATATATATATATATATATATATATATATAATTTTCACATTTAAAATTTAAGTTCCCCAACAATAATGTTCTTACACAACAATATATTTATTGTCATTTCCCCAATAATAATGTTCTTACATTAATACTCTCCAAAGCTAACATAAAAAATATCACAATACAAGAACTTGATATATGAACACAATACATTAACAACTAATTAAGTAAATTAAAAAATTACTAAAAAACGCAGCTTGTCGGCCAAAAAATTTAAATAAAGCAAAAAGGCAAACGTTATATTATAGTTTATCTTGATTATACTAAAAAAAAATTAAACAAAGCAAGCTAGAATGAAACAATCTTCTTCTTACGTTGGTGACGCTAGCTTGAGTGACGAGGATGAGCAAATGTGAGCTGTGGAGTGGAGTAGGGATCAACTGGAGTGGGGTTCAAAAGAGGAAGAGAGACAGAGAGTATGAAGAAAATAGAACAACTAGGGACAAAAGTGGGGACGGACGAAACAAAAATGGAAAAATGAACAAGAGAATTTAATGAAGAAGACGAGTGTGTGTTTTTGTTGTGTAAGAGAAAGTGATATCTTTTACAGGGGGAGGGGCGTCAACGTGAGCTGAGGAAGAGGGAATAAAAAGGAAAAAGGGAGGAAAAAGATAAAAAGTAAAGTTAAAGGAGGGAAATCTGATTGACCGAAAAGTTGAAAATTCACATTCAGCAAATTGTGGCACTTCTTTAAAGAAGTGTCACAGCTGCCTTTTTTTTCTTTTTCTATTAATTTTTTTAAAATTTTAAGGACCAGGTGTGGCGCCTGGTCCACCAAGCGCCACAACTGGTGGGGCCAATTGTGGCGCCTACCAAGGCAGGCGCCACCCTTGGGTAGGACCCGCACCAGGCGCCACAGCTAGCCAATTGTGGCGCCTGCCTTGGTAGGCTCCACAATTGGCCCCACCAGCTGTGGGGCTTGGTCGCTAGTCCCACAAATTTTTTAAAAAAAAATTAAATAGAAAAAGAAAAAAAAAGGGGCAGTTGTAAAGAAATGTCACAAAATGTGCGTCACCTTTCAACCTTTTTATAGTAATTATAGAATTGGGTCCCTGTTGATTTTTCAGTTTTGTGGTTCTAGAATGCACATAGAAAGTTCAGAGACATTCATGATTTTAACATGCAGACATAACATTTTTCCGTGTGATTTAGATATAAACCTTTCCGACTGACATTCATTCTGTAGGCTAGACTATGACTGTGACATTTGCCAGCAAATGAACCTTCTCAACACATTCAAACGGACTAAGATTTACACCTGATTCACTTTTCTTTTTCTTTTTCCTTTTCCTTTTCTTTTGTCTTTTTATCTCAAAAAAGTAAATGCTGATAAATGGAAGCTTTAAACGGAAACTTTTATGGTGCAATTTGGCCAAATAGTGCTTTTTGACCTAATTGAGTTTCATTACAGAATAAAGGGAGGATGAACCTCAAGATCAAGAGAATAGGGCATTATCACTCATCTTATATAAAACCAAATTAACGAATATATAAAGAGAAAAAGACAGAAAAAGAACTATGAAATTGTAAAATTCTAAATCAAGTTTATTATCAAAAGTTAATAAGGGGATGACAAAACTTATTAAGTAATTCACAATTCATTTCTTGAGAAATGTCTTATTTGAAATTTTACAAATTCAAAGTTCTTTTTCTATCTTTTTCTCATATACACATACACACACACACACATATATGCTCCCTCCAACTCTTAATATAAGATACACTTTAATAAAAAAATTGAACTACAAAGTAGGTTTAAGCGCTTGATGTATTAATTGACTTGTAAAATGATAAGTAACCAAAACTGACACAAACTACACACACACATATATATATGGACTGTGAGAAGTGTTCGGCTGCTTTTAAAGATCGCATGTATGTATTGTCAAAGAAAGTTACATTGTTGACGTTTTATAATTTTTGGACCTTCGAATCTTCAAAGAAAGAAATTCGATCAATTAATTAAAAAATGAGTCTGACTTCTTAAATGTTGAATTTTTGAGGTAAGTCGCGCTTTTCCCCACATCAATAATCGGTACTAGTACACAGGTTTTCCACTTTTTTGTACAACTTATGCCTCCTTAATTGGATATATTCTTCTTTATTTTCAAACCCAATTTCTCAGTTCACTTGTTGCTTATACACGTTGCCATTAAAAACCATAGATTCAATGAACCTTGTAAGGAAAAACCAGAACTTGAAACTGTACAATGATGACCTCTCTACAAATGCTAAGAACGCTAACAAATTTGAAATGAATAACTAGCTGTTTAAATAATACATTAAAAAAACTTCTATCAAGCGAAAAAATACTGAAGATGATTTCCAGAACAAAATTAAAAAAAAAAAAAAAAAAGCGAGAGAAGCTGAGTGTGATAACTCTCCAATTCATTATCTTTTAAGAGTCCTATCTTATAAATATTGAGTTTATTTTATTATTTTTCCGTTATAGTTTTGATAAATTCAATAATACGCAATATTGGAATTGAGCTTTGGCCGGAATTGAAAATGTCTCCTGTTGGGGAATAAACAATGCAGCATGGTGATTCTATTTTATCTATTTCATATATAAGATATGTTAATTAGTTGTCTACATTTTAATCTTAATTTTACAATTAATATAATGTTTAGTCCTTATAATTTGCCCTCATTTTAGTTTTCCTATAGTTTCAAATCATAGATTTTGGCCCCTCAAGTTTCTTTCTGTCTAAAACATTAGTCCATATATTTTAATAAAAACTTGTATCATTTTGTCACTTAAGGAATCAAAACATCATATGGTTTGAAATTATAAAGACCATAATTAAAATAAGGGCAAACAGTAAGGACCAAACATTATATTAAGGGTTAAGATGCAATTTTACCAACAAGTTTTTTTCCAATGGTCGTCTAGCACAAATAAATTTTGAAAAAGGAAAAAATATAATAAAACAATTTAAAATGGTGCAAATTCACCAAAACCATTAAATTTCATCAAACGCCATTAGGGTTTTCTTCTCTTATAATTTAACGGCTGTTTAGTCAAATTTAACGGTTTTACTGAATTTGTATACTTTTAAATTATTTATTGGTATTTTTGTCCCTTTCAAAACATATCTATGTCATACGCCATTTGAAAAAAAAAACTTTATTGGTAAAAATGTACTTTAACCATTATATTAACCATTTATTAACAATTACACCTTTTTAAATTTCTACTGATTAAAATTCATTAAAAATATCAATTGTTCATATCAAATTTAAATGCCCCATATATTTGCTAGAAAACAATAACACAACGGAAAATTCCAACTCAAGTAACTGATCATTTTGAGTGATATATCAAGTTCAAGCCTTTTAAGAATTGACAAAAAACCAAATTGCCTACCCTTTCTATTTTAAGTCCACTTTTATTGAGCTTCAGTTAGCATAGCTTATTTATTGACATCGGCATTAAAGAGTCATTGATAAAATAGTCTTGACAATGATGGGGTGGAAGAAAAGAATTGAAAAACAAACAGAAATGCCAATTATAAATATCAAAATGAAAATACAAATAATTAAAAAGGACAACCACTTCTTTTACGAGAGCCAAGTAAGTTGCCATGTTCCACATATAGTATTGCCATGACTTTTCTACTTGAAGAAGATAAATAAGTGTGTGTGTTCGTGGATCACTTTGGACGAATGATGTCCTCCAAGAGTGCAACATCAAAAACTTATGCTTCTATTTCTTCCCATCTATAGTGACCTTAGAGGCCACGCACTCTACTCGTTTAAGCCTTTCATTCAACGAATTCCACTAATGTCTCTCTGCAACATTATTTTTATTTTCCGTAACGAATATTCAGTACATATTCAGTGCTGTTTCCAACTATTTCAATTTTAAGCATCATCATGCTGCAAATTTTGTATCTCCCTAGTATTTTTTTCGTTCTTCTAAAAGATTGAATATGAGAACCTGCTTAATATCAATAGCCATTATTTATTTAGAAACATGGGGGTTCATCTAGTCTAATATTTTTTACTCCCTATGATCCTAAATATAGAAGCTAGATAAATAATTTGCATAAAGTGAGAAAATTAATTAAGTTAATTATTTGTATAAACTGTGTGTTTGTTTTCCTAAAGAACCCATATGTCAATCATTTGCATCGGATACTACTTCATTAATATAATGAAAAAAAAAACCCTTAATATGTAAAATCAATAAAAAGAATTTAAGAAAAAATTTATAAATTTGGCAGATAGAGCAGATTGGGGTTTTACTACGATCAAAGCACACCCTCCTATTAGCTTTTACATTTTGGACTAGAGACACTATTGTATTGTAAGAGAAATATTACACTCATATCCTCATATAGTTTGTCTCAAGCAAAATTTTATGATGTAGTGTCTTCCTTTTCAAGTATACTTGTGTCTTAATTATTGTTGTGGAATTTTAGAGTAGTTGGTTTCTTTCAAGCATGCTTGTAATTGATGCTACTGATTCAATGACGTACTTTAATTCTTTTCAATCATGCTTGTATATACTGCGTTTTGTTGTACATTGTATGATATACGCATGGGTGAAGGGCTGATGAGATGATGACGATATGATATAGTGACCACATGGCTTGCTTCCACTTCACACACAATGGTTGGCCTCTTGTAGGTCCATGTTCCCTCATGCATTTTTGGATTGGTTTGAAGAGGGTGAACATATGACAGTAATCTGTAGTGCCCCGTTCCTTAATACTTAACTGACTAGTTTTGTAGAGGAGGAACTTGGAACAATGACACCTCCTGGTTTAGGCTTTTAAGGAGAGAATTCATAGTATGGGCTTGGGTTCTTTACTCTTGGCGGGGTATATCTCGAGCACTAAAGTGGCTTTGCTTGACACAGCATGGGGTCAGACCGTAGACGAGTATATGGTTTCAGTCAGCAGTATAAAATTGGATTGAGAAATAATGGTGGCAGCATGCATTGCATAATAACGTGTTTTGCATATAAGTATTTTAGGTATTTTAAAACTACTTAAAATTACATGTCAATTGCTATTCTTTAAATGACATGGTATATAATGCAAAAATTAAAACTTTTGACATAACAAAAAACCGTTAACTTTAACAGTTAGAGACTTCATAATCAAAATATAAAATATTAATTAGGGTTTTTAATTTAAACTCTTAAAGGGGAGAGGTTAAATGCAACTGACTAAAATTTCAATGGTTGTTATGTATTATTCTGTGTGTTGTACTGCTTTAGTTTGTGCATAATTTAAAAAAATAGCAAGGGGCCTGCATTAAAGCTATACATAAAAACTAGAAACAATGGAACACCGCAAGAAGGAAAAATTTTTATCAGTGATTTCCAACGGATAAATAACGGAATTATGTGGCTAATTTGTCAATAAAATTGCCAACAGAAAATTCTGTCAGTAATTTCATCAAAAAATACAATTTTCGATGGAATTATCTCCATTGGTAATTAGCATCGGAATTTAATCGGAATAGTTTAAAAAAAATCATTATTATATTATAATAATCTATATGATATAGTAATATAATAATTTATTAAAATAAAAAATATTATACTTTATATAAACAAAAAATAAAAATATTATCAATATAAATTAAAATAAATTATGAAATTTTATATAATTTAATAAAATATTTGAGAGACCAAAACTAAAATGTAGGTAAACTTAAGGGACTAAAGATTTTAGTGACCCTTATACATATTGTACAAATTATATATATTGAGTATATTTATAATTTTTTGTATAATATAATTATTATATTTGTTTTGGTGAATTGAAATATTATATATATATATATTATATATAATTCACAAATAAAGATATTGTAGGTTCTTTTTAACTCAACTGGTTAAGGCTTCAACATGCACATATGGACTCGTGGTGGCAACAACATGTAAAGGGGCACATGGATGACACATTGCGGTTGGTCAGAGGGGGTGTCTGGAGGTGGTAGCCGACTTGTGGCGGTGGATGCAATGAAAGAAAAGAAATTAGCAACAAATTTTTCTGAGGGAAAATTCCATCGATAATTTCTGACGAAATTGAAATTATGTCGGTAAACCAATTGTCATGTCAAATTTAGCATCAAAACGAATTTCATCAATAATTTCGTTTCCGTTGGTAATTCCATCGAAAAAATTAAAATTCCTTCAATAATTTGAATTGTGTTCTCAATACTATATATCATGCTGCCGGAACCGCTACTTTGCCAGAAACGCTTTGGGCTTGATATTAAAATATCATACCGTTATCTTATTTTCACCTTTTTTAAAGTATTTGCAGAAAACGATATGCAGTTCGATGGGCAACACAGAAATAACATAAATATACTGATAATATGTGCATGATTACATAAATTCCCCATAAGGGGTTTTATGTAATAATTACAAACAATGTAGCCGCACAGAGCTATTAGGGTGTCTAAACCCGTCCCAGTGAAACGAAGACATCTTCCCATCTTTGTTTTACCACTGCAACCCTCTCATGTAGTTCTCTTCTCTAATCTCTACATACCTTTTTTATTCACCTGTATAATTTGTTGATAGGGGATGGTGAGATTCAAGAGAATATCAGTAGGAAAACAGTTACCTTAATGCATGCAAGATATATTATATGTGCATGACATGTTAGCTTTAACTAGATGCATGCCCCATAATGACATTCCTACATGCTCAATGTTTCATGCTACATAAAGATGGCCACAGTATAAACAGGAACAAAGCTTCATTATTCAAATATGCCCTACATAATCTAGTAAAGCAATAATATATATCACTACACAAGCAGAGATATCAAATACATACAAATAAGGTAAGTCCCCTACTTTAAACCCTTTTCGACTTGTGTAGTGTTCCTCAAAGTTCATATTGCAGCTTGGCTATCAATCAGGTCCTAAAATTCCAAATGTACAAGAATTAGGTTAAAACTCATTCATATACCATTTTAGACACTTCCATAGTGTTTCTTGTGGTTATATTAGTCTATATTAAAAAATTACCCAAAATGCCCCTGGAGACCTGGCCCTGCCCCGTTGTACCCGGTCCGACCATATTTTTTCCAAAATTTTGACATGGGCTATTTTAACATATTTTTGCCCAAAAAAACTATTTCAAGCCTCGGAATTACCAAATTCACTGCCAAAAGACAAAAATGCCCTTGGCAGCCCCTAACTTAGGGTTTCGAGGGCGTTTTGGTCATTTCGCTTTCTAAGGCTTTTTTTGAAAAAGTAATCAACTATAACCCCACCTAATTTTTCCTCTTGAACACAATAGAATCATTAGATTATCAAAAACCCAACCCTAACCCCCTGTTCTAGCTCTAGCAGAAACTTACAGTACTCCAGAAAAAATTGGGGTTTTTGAGTATTGACTCCGCAAACTTGCTCCTTTATACCCCTAATCACTTTTTTAACTACTTAATTACATTTTAAACACCATTTAGATCAGACCACATTTGGTCAGCATGACATTTAGGGTTTAGCGTTTACCAAATTTAACAATCACAACAAATCAACCAGAAACTCACCGATTAAACTAACCACAACAGCAATAACAACCATAAATTGAAGTTTAGGAAGTCACCTTTGCTTTTTTCTGGCTGTTCCCATCTTGGCCGAACCCTAACTCCCACCAACCCCAAAAGATTTGCTTCAAGAACACCTTAAATCATGTAAAAGAGTATCTTAAAGGAAGGATTACACAAGTTAGGAGCTAAATCACTGAAGGAATCAAACTTACCTTACAACTTTGCTCCTCCTTCTCTCTAGAAACCCATGAACTCACTTTCTCTCTCTATTCTTCTTGGTAAGCACGAAAATGAAGCATGAAAGATGAAGGGAGGAGTTGTCATAAAATATCTCCTTTTTCCCTTAATTATTTTAATTACCAAAATCCTAAAAATATTGACTTTTGTGGCATAATTGAACTTAAGCTTATCTATATATAACTTGTGTCTTAATGCAACATTAGATTCCAACTAATTCCTCCCCTCTAATCAACCCATATTCAAGCCTAGGAGGGTCCTTCAATTAGTCCAATTGGCTTTTCTCCATTTATCTCACAATTACAATATTTTCCATAACATTTTTTCCATTTTCAGAATAATTGGCAATTCTGGCATATTTTCTGTCCAAAAATTGAAAATTCGTAACTTTATTTGTAGAACTTCAATTGGAGTGATTCCAAAGGCTATAGAACCTTTAATGAGTCTAGTTTCAAGGAAAAATATAGCCTTTAGCCAACTAGAAGCTCACAATTCTCAGAATTTAAATCTTTGAACGCTATCCCAAAAAATAGCCAGTTTCCCTAGGCTCACTTCAAAAATTTATAACTCCTTGTGTACAGCTCCAAATAATTCCCATAACCTATCAAATTAAAGCTTAGGATGTCTTCTTTCATTCTGTAAATTTCATAATTTTTGAACATCATTTGGTCATTGAATTTCACATGACAATCTCGCCAACTTTTTTTCCTTGTTTTTTTCTTTTCTTTTTCAATATTCTTTTTTTTCTTTTTCTTTTTTTTTTTGGTGTCTCATTAATCAGATGACTCTAATACATGTGTATGTAAGTTGAGGCAGCCTTTCTAACAAAATGACTTAAGCCAATTGATAGGACATAACTCACTTTTTATATAGGGAAAATCCCTCAAAAAGAACTTTAAAATTGTGAAAAGACAAAAAGGTGTTCTGAAATTGCATATTCCCAAATAAGTGTGAGTTCCTGAAGTGGAATATTATAATTTGAGACAAAATGACGTGTGTAATCCTGGAAGTTTTTAAATTGGAAAACGTTGAGGGAGTCGTGATAAGGGCGGAAGTGCGCAAAAAGCCAACTCTTCATCTTCTTCTTCTTCTGGCTTCATCGATGCCGTTGGTGGAGCCTGGTTCGGTGGGATTGAGAGAGGATAGTGGCAGCGAGACTGTAGGGCAAATTTGGGGTGGATTTGAGGAGGAGCGAAGGTGAGGAGAGGTTGTGGTGAAAGGCATTGGACAATTGCAGAGGTACCTGTATTGGGATGCGAAATTGAGCTTCGGTGCTGAAGTTCGATAAGTGGTTGTGTTTAAAAATATATTTCATGTTAGCTTCTCCAGTTGATTAGAATGGCAATTCAATATGCATGGGTTAAAATAAGTTTAGGAAATGTGGATAAAACGTAACGGTAAAAAACCTATGAACTGGTGTAAAGTGGTAAGCGCTTAATTCGGAACCTCTTAAGTAATAATGCAAATTGTTTAGTAGAAGTTGGGAAACTATGTTGTTAAGTGGGCAAGGTTGAATAGGAACTTTTGAAATTGGGAAACTAAATGGTTGAAATAGCATATGAACTCGTCAATTGGTGATTAGAAGTTGAGAGACGGTGTTGAGATGTAGGAAATTATGAATTGATTATTGTGAGAATGTTATAGATACAGTTGCAAATGGCTTCAGTCAAGTTGTGAAAGAAAACCTATGAAAACCGCATGTTAAGTTGTGAAAACAAAAGAAGAATTTGTGAAAACATAATGACACATTGGTAACGTGTGAAACACCATATGAAGTTGTGGATGTGTGAGTAGAAGTTGTGAAACAGTATGTAGATATAGGGATTGCCGATTTGATAGTGGTTAAAATCATATGCATAGTGTCAATTATTTTAAGTGAAGCTCTGAATCCCTAAAGATAACTTGTGAAAATCGAATGTTATTCTGTGAAAAAATTATTGGAGTTTGTGAAAACCTAATGAAAAGTTGGTAAATCTGTGTAGAGGTCAATTTATGTGAGGAAACTGTGAAATTCATAGCAGAACTTGTGAATGCTTATCCAGAACTTGTGAATGCTTCTTCATAAGTTGTGAGACGTTATTTAACTGTAGGGAATCATATTTTTCCAATTGTTGTGGTTGTGATTGGAAGGTTGTAAATGGTATGAGAACTTGTGAAAACCTACCTTAAATGTGTAAACTTGTCATGTGCAAATAAAAATGTTATTAAAGCTGTTGAAATCCATAGTTAATGAGTGTAAACTGAATTTTATGAAAGTAAAAGGAGATGGCAGGACATAAAGTTGAGATATCAAAGGCAGAACAAGTAAAGGGTAAAAGTGTCAAGAGTAAAGCAGTAACGAGACAAAGTGCAAAGTCTAAAGCAGTAAAGGGCGATGGTGAATAGAGCAAACCAGTTATAAGTGGGTTTATGGTGTTTAGAAATAAGTATGTGACCAAGTCAGGGGAGACCAAGAAAAAGATGGCAGATGAAAGTAGGTCCGTAGGGAAGGCATGGCGTGGGTTGCCAGAGGCGAAGAAGAAGGTGTACACTGATAAAGCTATAGAAGGATGGCCAAAAAAGAAGATGAAGAAAAAGGAAAGTGTCATTTCATACCCATTGCTCACTGGGAGGATTTACATCGTTGGAGCAGTTTGTGAACGATAATGAACATTTGAAGTAGAGGGTTAATAGAATAGGATTTGGAAATTTATTGAAGCTGCAATTGGACAGACTCCCCTGTGACCACATTGTGTCAATGCTGAGAGCATGTGACCCAGCAACACATCAATTCAAGATTAGGGTGAAGACACAAGAAATAGAAGCATCACATGTGCACAAGTTGCTTGGTATCCCTGATTCAGGGGAGGAGGTGAAGGTGGATGTGGAGGATTCGGATCCAACATGTCACCCCCTCACCGTAATTATACCCGGATTATGAAATTTAAGTGAAATAGAGACCAATAAAACAAAAACAATAGTTATAATCCCTCATCTAAGAGATGGGGTATGACGAAAAATAGTTCAAAAACATAATTAAACTAGTCCCACATTCACTTTTGGATACAAGTACCTGAGTAGTTAAATCACATTCATTAATATCAGAGTTTGAAACTAAAATCTCGGCAACCCCGGGCTACATGTATATATATACAATAGGTTTAGAGTTTCTCAAGATGGGGATTACATATCCAAAAATTATATTTACATCTCATATACACCGTAATCCCAAATCAAAAACAGATAACCAACCCCCAACAAAATGTCTCTAAGAGATCCTAACCACTCCTGGTTGTCCGCATCCCTTTTGAGCCACTTGCCCTATCTGAAATGTTAGTCATTGGAAAGAATAAGATTCTAAAGAATCCCAGTAGTAACAAATCACTCATACAATATATAAACACAAAGCATGTAAGTTCATCATACTCAGCAGCAACACTATGAGTCATGGCTTGCGCCACAACCAACAGCACTCACAACTATATCACAATGCTCTATGCCCGCTTTCATGGTAAACACTATGCCAACTTTCGCTATAATCACTATGCTAGCTTTCTCTATAATCTCAATGCCTGCTTTTGCGGTAAACACTATGTAGCAGCATCATAAAGCACAAAGCTCCACAAAGCATCTCAATGTATCACAAAGCACACTACTACAGAACATAGATACAACTACCCTAAAGGACATCCCTTTTTAAAAAAGGGACGTCCAAAATATGGTCAGGTTCAAATTATGTAGATTGGCGCGTCTGGAAGACCTTTAAAAGTAAAAAAAAAGACTTTAGACATCCCCAGCTCAGGTGGGGACGTCTAAAGCCTATATTTAGACGTCCCCAGCTGAGCTGGGGACGTCTAAATGTATGTTTAGACGTCCCCAGCACAGCTGGGGACGTTGAAGACACTCACATGCACCAGAATTGACTTGACCAGTGCATGTGAGGATGTCAGACCCATAGCTACTCCCCTGCCATCTATCTCTCCTCCTCCCACTTTACTCAATCACTCATTCACTCCCATCTCCGTCCCCATCTGCACTCATTTTTTTCCTTCTTTCTCCATCCCCATTCACTCTCCCCTGCTGCACCTCCTCCCAAATTCATCACTCCATCCCCATTGATCGGTCTCCTCTCCCTTTCTTGGTTTTTTAATTTCTTTCTCCAACAAAGCTTCACCACTTCTGTCACCAGGCCACCTTCTTTGCTCTGGGTTTGCAGAGTGTTTTCCCCATTAGATCTCCTCTCCACCACCGTCGGCCTCCTCCAAAGCTTCACCACTTTTCAGGTTAGCATTTTCTGTTTGATTATTCTTTACTTTTTGGCTGATATTTGTTTCATTTATTCATAAAAAGCAATCTTTCTGGGATATTCAATATATTCTATAGTTCCTTACCGTGTCAATTTCCAATGCTTGGTCATTGAGATTCATGGGCAATACAGATTAATATTTAAAGATATATATTACCTCCCCCTTTCTCCTCATAAACAAATAAAAATGGTTGAAGATTCATGGGCACTCTGTTTATTAAAACGCCCTGTGATCTTATTCTTTTTTATTATTCTTTTCATGGGCACTCTCCTCATAAATGTTTTATTATTCTTTTTATTATTAGTTTTTTTATTGTTGAATAAGAGTTCTTTTTTTATATATATTTTTAGTATTAGTTAGAGGTTTATTTTATTACTCTGTTTATGCTTTTTGATTAGGTTGATGATGGTAACTATTAGGTTTATTATGTGGAGGTTTATTAGGTGGATAGTTATTAGGATAGTATTTGATTTGTTTATTAATTTTATAATTTTAGTTATATATATCATTATAGTTTATGATGAAAAGAATTTGGCACATGAAAATGCTTTTAATTAGTAGGGAAAGGAAAAGAAATGAGAAAAGAATAAAGAATAAAAAGAAACTAAAAAAATAAAAAAAAATAATCTTGTAGACACACACATTAATTTTTTTTTTTTTTTGCCATAAGACACACACATTAATATATATATTTAGTGCTAGAATTAGGCAATCTTGTTGTAACTCAGTGTACGTGGACATTAATATAAGAAATTCGCGTACTTGCATTTTTTTTTTTTACAATTTTTCATTAAATAGATTTTAAATAGATTGAATAGAAAATAAAAATTTAACACGACATGTGCTGTTCCAAAATGAATAGGACTGCAATAAAAGAAAAACATCTATAATCTTAATGTAACTTAGTGCTAGAATTTGGTAGAAATTAATCTAAACATTAATATATATACTTAGTGTAGACACACACATAAATAATCATGTTGTAACTTAGTGCTAGAATTTGCTTGATATCATTGACTCCTGGAGTGTGAATTAATTGTTCGAGTTCCATTTTAATTTGTTATTTTGATTTTGGGATGTCTCAATTTTAAGGGGAAATGCTGTCAAAATTTTGAAAAACAAAATAGTAAATGGCATTCCTAGTGTTGACAATTATTCTTAACTCGAGGCCAACCTTCGCGACAAGCTCCGACAAGAGCTGTTGCTAGAGCTACGTCTTGAGCTGATGCCTGAGCTACGAGCTGAAATGCAGAAGATGTTTGAATCGTAGATGGCAACTACCGAGCGTAGAACCCATTCATCCCCAGCCTTCTACAGCACCAAAGGAAGTTACAACCCAGCGGAGGAACCACTTGGCGACCCTTCTCCTACTCCAGCGCAGGGAGAACCTGCCATCCTCTCTTTGGATGCCCCAGTGCTGCGTGTAGTTGCAGATGCTCTCGTTCACACAGAAGCTACTACCCACCATCATCAGCAAATTCCACAGCATTTACGTAGGGTGACTGTGACGTGTGTTCGATCTGGGGAAGAAGGTACATCCATCCCTATTCCTGATGACAAGGTTGCCACGATAGCTCAGGCGAGAGGATCTTTCATCCTTTGGCCTGTACATCTTATTGGCTTGTTACCACCAACACCTCCAATGGTATGGAACTACCTCACTTTTACTTGAGATGTGTTGACATCCTACTAACAGTATGTGTTTTTATGTTCTAAAAGAACGAGCAGGAAGCAGAGAAATGGCCCTTCTTAGCACAACTGCAGCATATCTATAAAGGCATTCACCAGATTGATTTGCATATGCCT
Source organism: Inga leiocalycina (assembly GCA_963242795.1). Lineage (NCBI taxonomy): Eukaryota > Viridiplantae > Streptophyta > Magnoliopsida > Fabales > Fabaceae > Inga > Inga leiocalycina. The sequence goes on from OY725328.1 coordinate 27,613,339, forward strand.
ACAGGGATTGTGGGCCAGGAAACAGAGTATCACTTCACAATTGATAAACAAGATCTTAAACAGTTCATGAAGTTCGAGGAGCTAGATGTTGGATAGGGCAAATTTGCAATCCTGTAAGTTTTTTATTTCCCATTTTTTGATTCATTTAGTTAAGTTGATTTTAACTAGCTAATACATTCATCATTTTAATTCTATTATAGCTCCTTCCGTCGTATATGCGTTGACTCTCAAAAAGTTGATTTATATGGATTCTTGTCTCCTGCACATACGACAAGGGTTGGGAATACATTGAAAAGAAGGACGAACTATGTGGGCTTCACATTGGCAAATGACGACTATCGTTGTTATCTAGCATCGATTGTTCAAGGGTACGCCTTTTAATTTTGTGTATTTGAGATTTTTAATAAATAATTGCCTTGCCATCTAACTTCTTTTTAATCTGTATATGTTGTGATAGTTATCACTGGAGTTTGTGTGTTGTTTGTCCTCGGTCCCACATTGTTTACTGGTTTAATTCCTTAAATAGAAGACCAGACAAAGAAACAAAAGCGTCTTCAACACATAAGTTATTTTTTTGTATTTCATTGGTTCTTGATTCTTGACTTAATGAATTATTCTAATTTATGTTGATTTTCATTTTAATGATAGGGCATGCACGACGTATCGAGCACTTGGCGGGCCATGCGAACGTAGAGGTGGCAAAGATCTGAGATGGTTGTTTCCAAAGGTAGGTAGTTTCAAATCAAGTTCTTTTGATTGACGGTCGTTTTAGATATGCCTTTATTGATTTTAACCATTTGCTTTTGATTTATAGTGCCCTTGACAACCTGTCAGCTGGGAATGTGGATCTTATGTCTTGCTTTATATGTTTAACATCATTCAGAGTGGCATTACGACAGATTTTGAACAAGTAATCGCTTCTTCATTCTCAGAGGATAATATTCTTGGTGTTGTGATTCAATGGCAATTCATTCACTTCATTCATTATTTCATCTAAGCTTATTTTCTAATTTACAGATTTTTGACAATGAAGATGCCTACTCATATGAAGACTTAAATATGATCAGAGACTTTTTGGCTGGACATCTTCTTCAACGTATACCAGAAGAGTAAAGTCTTTAGTAGTTTGTGTAGGACATACTTTTGTGGTAGTACATATAATTAGCGTTATTGTTGTTGGATATGGATTGGATTTAGTCTTGGTTATTGTACAAACTAGGGACTTGGATATAGATTGCTGTGTAGTTTGTATGGTTTGAAAGTTTGTGTGGCATGTAGAAGCCTTGGGTTGATCACTGTGTTTGTTGTTGTTTCCATTCTGCTGAACTGCTGTTGTTTTATTCTGTTGTTGGAATCCTATTTCTGCAGTTTATATTTCCAGACAGTGCAATATATATAAAAAGTCCATTCAAAAAAAACTTTCAACGTCCTTAATAAAAAAAGGGACATGAATAGTACTGCTGGCGACACTTTAGACGTCCCCAGTTGGAACTGGGGATGTCTAAGGTCCAATGTTAGACGTCCCCAGTTGAAACTGGGGACGTCTAAAGTCTGCCTTCCACGTCCCCTGTTTTAAGGAAGTTAATGACGTTTTTTTTCTACAACCCTCACATAGACGTCCCTCTGTTTTCAGCAGTTAAAAGGCTAAAAAAAGGGACGTTAAAACCCTTTTTTCTAGTAGTGGCAGTAGCAGCAACACAATGCATGATAGGCATATATACAATACATTTACACAAAGCATAAGAAAGGAGTCACTATCTTGTTCTTTCCTGGCGTTCTTTGGCATAGTGGGCTCACGATTCTGGAAGATATCAAATCCTATAGCCAAAATTAGGGACAATTGATCAATTTCTTTTCCAAATACTTATTCCATAATACTCTAAGTTGGTTATCATTTAAACTCTTTAGGATGTCTATTAGAGGCCTAAACACATGCTAAAAGGGTTGGAAGAAAATACCCTGAAGACCCCTTTTTTGGAAGTACAACACTGATTTTTGGCTGACTCACTTGAGTGAAGATTACCTCACTCGAGTGATGAGAGACCTGCACTTGAATGAGAATAACTCTCACTCGTGAGTGTTTGATAGTGAGCAACAACAATGGCCAAAAAGTGCTCACAACACTCGAGCATAAGGCTTTGCACTCGGGTGATGACTCCAAATCCACTCGAGTCCCCAAAAGTGCAACACAGGAGGTGACAACTCGAGAGCACATGCAACATCAGAGGGAAAAGCTCACTGAGCACCACCCTTGGCACTCTGGTGAGGAGCCCATACTTACGAGTGTCAGAACACACTCTTGAACATTGACTAGCGAGTGACGACCCGAGAGAAACCCTAACCATGAACTCACACCATCACTTGAGTGATCCCATGCTCACTCGAGTGATCACCAACTTTACTCGCGGTTTAAGAAGTGCACTCGAGCCTCCTTCATGAAAACCTAGGCAAAACACAAAGGAGAAAGGGAAATTACACGACAATACTCGAGTGAGATCCTCCCTCACTCGAGTGATGCTATCAGATTGCCCATATCGCAGCAACTAACAGAAATTCCCAGATTGGTTAAAATTGATCTCAATGGTTCCCAAACTCTACACAAAGCTTATACCTACATAACATTACCTAAGGAACCCATTGGTAACCTCTAAAACACCTAAAAACAATTTTAACCACAATCTAACTCTTGGGTCTCTAATTCACACACAAAACCCAATTCCAATCAACACAGTTCCAAAAGTCAAAACCACATACAACACTTAAATTACTTCCCAATGAACTAATTCCAACATAACCACTATGAAATTCATACATTTAAAATTTACACAAAACCAGGGCAAATTCCAGATTTTATCAAACTTATCCAAAAATCACCACAAATATATCATAAAACACCAAATGCTTACCTCTTCACTTTGCCAAAGTCAAATGCTTGATTCTCCAACTTTTAAATTTGCTCTACACCCAAATCACCACTTTTCAGAATTTTGAAACCACCAAGATAGATCTCTTAATGGGGTGCATAACATTAGAGAAGAGGTTTAGGGCATTAGAGATCAACAAAGGCATCAAAATCTCACCTTTCTTTTTCCTTTTCTTCTTTGGTCGCCGGAAAAATGGAGGGATGAGGAGAGAGATGATGAGAGATGGTGAGGATGATAATGAAGTGTATACTTTCCCTTGGTCCATACCCCCAAAACCGAGTAGGAGAAAGAAGAGGAGAGAAAAATGGGTGTTTAACTTTTTGGTATGATCCTATAGCCCACATTAAGCCACTTGTCAACATCTTATTCACTCTTCCATGAGCTCTAGAAGCTTAAAGCATAGGATTCCAACCCAAAGTCAATAGATCTCAACCCTTGATCTCTAATCACCAATGAGTTTCCTCTTTGGTAACTGACCAATTAGTTGGTAAATTTCCAATTTTACCATTCTGCCCTTGGTTTCCACTATGATTATTAAATCATTACTATGAACATTTATATCAAATTCACATCTCATTTCACTAAAAGTGTTTAATTATACTAATTACAATCATTTTCAAAGTCATTAGCCTTAATCTTAAATTGGGTCATTACACAACATATCAATTATTGAAGAGGGAGTATGGGAAGAAGAGATATACGGACATTCTGAAGCGCATTAAATCTGGGTCAGCTGACGATAAATTTGAGTTTATGTTTGTGCTGTACAGTTTAGGATCTTTGTTATGCCTTACCTCAAGTGGACTCATAAGTGACCGGATGTTGAGAGTTATGTCTTGCACAATGGACCATTTTGAACATTATGACTGGGCAACATACATGATAAAAGACATGTGGAAGGAAATGAGTGATTATGTGAAAGTATATAGGGAGAAGAAGAAAGGGGAAGGGAGTTGCAATGTGGGTGGTTGCTTGTGCTTACTACTGGTATGTCATTCTTTACATTAACATGTAGCTATCATTCAAGTTGAAAATAATTATCCATATATTTTCTATGGTGCAGTTGTTCTTTGGGGAAAATTTCCCTTTGAAACAAAGTGTTCGCCAACAGTCCACCACACCGATTGAATTCTGGACTAAGGAAAAGATAAACGAAATGGTGAACATTGAGAGGATGAGTAATATGGGCATTTTGTATTAAGGGAAAGGTGATGAAGTTAGGGCAGGGAATGAGGACACTGATCATGTCCCTTATTTAGACCCGGTATTTGTCTTTGGAAGCTAATTTAAAATGCAAAAATGTATTATTCATTTAATTGAAACATTAAGATGTGCTGTCACTGCAGGAATTGAAGGAGGTCTATGCGTGGTTGGTGAAAGTTATCAATGAAAATCAAAATAGACTTGTAAATATGGTGGTGCAGGAGTTACTGAATGTCCAACTGGCATGAGAGACCAGGGATAAAGCACAACAAGACGGCCCTGGTATGACAATAGATAAGGAAGATACACATAAGGATGATGATGATGCAATTGATACTTCTCACGACTCAGATTCTGATGATGCAAACACACAAGGTGATTCTGTTGATGATGATGAAGGTTATGATGCAGAGGGACCTGAGGTGGTGGAAAAAGTCCCCACGGATGAGCATGCACTTTAGAAGCCTCAATAGGTATGGAGATCAAAGAGGCAGCCACTGAAAGTGATGACCTGTCCCTTTATACAGTTGCATGGGAGTTGAAAAGGGAAGATGCCAACACATGATCAACAAACGTTGTTCAACATAGTTTCCACAATAGTGAGAGGTGCAGAGGTTGAAGTGTAAGTATATATGTCCTGTGATTGAATGATTATTAAGTTGTTATTATAGTACCACAACACGGGAAGTGATGAACACACTGGCATTGCATTTCAAATGTTTTGATAGGCCGTTGGTTGACATTTTGGATGAAGAACTGTGTCGAGATCAGTTGTATACGCTTGGGGGATTTCAAAGACTAAGTAATACGGTATGTATGGATAACAGTTTATGTTGACAATGGTTTTATTAAGTATGGTGAATTTGATTTGGAGATATTGCAATGGTTTCTTTGCTGGTGTAGGTTATGTCGGCGGTGTGTAAGGCTTTAATGTATGAGTTCAACTTGGAGGGAGGACAGCTCAAGCGCCATATTTTTTATGGATGGTTCATGGTAAGTCATAGATTGTTATATAGTGGAACAACTTTTAATTTGGCTATATTATGTGCACATTACTCAGTACAATGTGTTTTTATGCAGACAAAGTTGGTAGGTAACCCAATAGGGTGGAAAGTGTCTTGAACGACTAAAGAATTCTCTCCCAAAACCGTCAGTTACAATATACCCGACTGTGAGTTGATAATGGGTCCGGCACTTGTGCGTGGCCACTGGTTCTATGTTGCGTTAGAGACAAAGACTATGACCTTCTATGTGCTGGACTCAATGAAGCCTAATCTAGGTAGAAAGAATACTACTAAGAAGGGTGGAGTGACAGATGATTACATATTTGTGGTCAACTTAATTGTAAGTTCACACCTGACTCTATTGCTGTACTTGAGGTGGTTTACTTTAGTTGACCCACATCGTAAGACACATAAATGTTGTTTTTCTAGAGAGATAGGTTCATTGACATCATGCTCATTGTTAAACCTTATCTGGCTGGGAAGAAGAAGATGTCCAACATTTTGTGGCCTCCTGTTGTGCAATAAAATAATCTGTAAGCTTATTTACATTTGCCTCTTACATTTTAGGTTGCATTGTTTTCTTAAGTAACACCATGTTTTCATGTGGATGAGAGGACATGAGGGATTGTAGTGTGCATGTTATGATTTGGTTTTGCCAGTGGAACCCAAAAGGTGATTTCCATTATTAAAATGTAAGTGGTCCACATTTCCTTCTCAACTCATTTATTCGTACACTGTAATCTGACATTGAGGGAATTACTTATTTATAGGAAGATATTCAGCAATTGAGGAGTGATATTATGTGGTGGTTAGTTAATCATCCACTGAATTTAAAGTGGGACACAGCTCTGGCCCTCATTCCCTCTAGAGAAAAGTCTAGCAAAAGACGTGCTTAGGTCATGTTCCTGTGATAGTCATGTCAACACTTATGCATGTAAACTATTATTCATGTGATAGTGCCATGTTCAAGAGTCCACTGACAAAGTTATGCACTTTAAGCTATATTAATGACATATATATTGGAATTACGGGATGCAATGTATCCCAGTTGACTCCTCTATCATGACCTTCTAAAATGTACTTGTATGCAACCAAAAAGATCTCTATTCCTCTATCCCAATCTAAGTATATCATTTGCATGAAAGCCAATCTTAATTTTTTTAAGAGAACTAATATCCCCAACACAAAATGGCTAATGTAATGAGGCACAATGAAGAATATCATTTTTACTGTTGAATGATACACACATTACATAATGATTGTGTCCAGTCAAGACTGCTACGCAAGTGGGACACTTCAATTTTCCAACTGCCAATAATCTGATCATCACTGGTGCTAACAATCCATAATAATTCATGATGATACACATATTACATAATGATTGTATCCAGTCAATACTGCTACGCAATCACATGAACACTTCCATTTCTAACTGCCAAGAATCGGATCATCAATGGCGATAACAATCCATAGCCATTCATGATGATATACACTATACCAAGCTCATAGATGTTAACTAGATAATGCTTTAGTGTCTTAGTTAACTTTCCTCAGATCCACTCGAGTTGGCCAGTTACCACTCGAGTTTTTCTAGTCACTGGACAGTAATCGGCGAGTGATTCTTTAGAGTCTCACACATCTTTAGGAATGATCACTCCAATTGAGCATTAATCACTCGAGTTTACATCATCACTGGACAGTAACCACCAAGTGATTATTTAGATCCTGGCGTAGCTTTTAGCATCTCCACTCGAGTTGATCATTACGAACCTGAGTTCCTCGCATAACTAAATGGTCACCAGACAATGCTGTTGTCAAGACTAACAGAACTTGAGTGGTACGAGTCTTCACTTTAGTGACAACAACCATCCACCTCATCTATTGCACAATTCAAAGCAGTCAAACTTGTATTCATTACGAGTATGCACTCGAGTTGGACAATTCTCAACTCGAGTTCTCATCATCATTGGAGGTTAACCAGAGAGTGCTTGTGCAAACCCGCACTGAACTTGAGGTGTACACAAGCTCACTCTAGGGCATACTTGGAATACTTCCTACTGTCGACTTGAGTTGTCCATGATCAACTCGAGTTCTACCCATCACTGGAGGATAAACAAAGAGTGATTGTGCCAAGCCTCACCAAACTCCAGGTATATAGAAGCTTACTCCAGGGCATACTTGGATCACTTCTGAGTGTGGACTCAAGTTGTTCATGGTTAACTCGAGTTCTCCTAATCACTGAAGGGTAACCAGAAGTGATTGTGTCAAGATGCACCGAACCCGAGTTGAGAATAACACACTCCAGTTAAGTAGTCACACAATGACAGGAATAATGACAGGTAGAAGCTCCACTTACATGAACCTGTTGCTAATGTGGTGCTGACATAATGAGAGGAAGCCTGGGATGGAATGCAACCAAGTTGACTCCTCTACCATGGCCTTCTAAAACATACTTGACCACAGCAGCTATGCCACCAAAAAGATCAGTGTTCATATAACCCAATGTACGGATTGCATCAGTAGGAGTTTCAGACTTTTTTTAAGAGAACTAATACTCCAAATACTATTTAAGAGCACCAATATCCCAAAATGAACAACAAGAAGATACTATTAAAGAGAACTAGCATTCCAAACATACACAGTCTGATCTAATAAGGTAGAAACAAGATCGTGTTAAAGTACACATGACATCATGATCCTCACTTGCCTTCTATGGTGCTTCATAAAAAATGTAGGCTTCCATACGTTTAATGTGCAAAGAACAAAAATTGGCTCACATAACTCTAGTTTGAGGGAATTTAAACTTGAGTTTTGCTTAGCACTAGAAGGTAACCAAAGAGTGATGGTGTGAAGCCACAGCAAACTCGAAGTGTTCAGAAGCTAACTCCAGTGCGTACCTATATTAATTTTGCATAACGACTCGAGTTAGCCCATATATAACTCGAGTTATAAACATTACTAGAGGGTAACCAGCTAGTGCGTGTCTCACGATACACTGAATTCAAGTTGTAAAGAACAAACTCCAGTGAGATAGTGTTATTAATTCTGTATGACGAATCGAGTTGGCCCATATATAACTAGAGTTATAAACATCACTGGAGGGTAACTAGCTAATGCATGTCTCACAATGCATTAAACTTGAGTTGTAAAGAACAGACTCCAGTGAGGTAGTGTTATGAATCCGTGGATGGACTCCACTTTCAAATATAAAAACTCAAGTTATCCTGATCAATGTAGGGTAACCGTAGAATGCTGGTGTAGCAGAACCAAACTCGAGTTGTACATAACTCACTCCAGTACGTTCGTGTATTCAAGCTGCGTGTGGACTCCAGTTGGTCCATTCGTAACTCAAGGTTTCCACATTACTGGAAGGTAACCAGAGAGTTATTGTGTAAATATACCCCGAACTCGAGTTGTAATAACATACTCAAGTTACGTGATGCTGTCAATCCACGGTTGGACTCAAGTTTACCAATTAAAACTCAAGTGAACATCATCACTAGAGGGCAACTAGAGAGGCAAGAACAAAAAGGGGTACATGACTCGAGTGGGTGGACTATAACTTAAGTTAAGCAGCCCTCCACGCTTTAAATCCCTCAAGCCCCAAACATTTATGTTCACTCCACTCGACCTCTGACTTCTATAGCCCTCGAGTTAATTGAAGAGAAACTTACTATTATTCTGTTGTTTTCTGTGTAACCATCAAAACCAAACCGTGCCGTAAAACCTTCATTCCCGGTAAACCTCAAAGAATCGAGAAGCATTGCTTCAACAAGCCCTAGCATCGCACTCTCTTATTCTTTCATCTAGTGTAATGGTTCCTTCCAAGGGCCCCAACAGTGGCAGGAAAGAATCTGGTGATTCACAGAAGTTTTCATCGAAAGTGAGTAAGTCGTTGAAACAACTGAAGCAGCCTAGGCCAAAAGTTCAGGAGCAACTTCCACCAAAACAACCGACTAGGTCTCAAGGAGTTGTGTTTGCCGAATCACTACAGAAACGGCCAAATGTATGCTCTCCCATTTCGAAAGAAGTAGTAGAGCAAGAGGCTAGAGAACCTTCACCGACAACCTTGACAAAAAAAAAGAAGAAGCCTTGGAACGGAAGATAACAAAGATTGTGAGTCAATTGGTTGATGAGACCTTGAATGCACCCACAAAATCTAGATATAGGGGTGCATCAACTTCAAATAAAAAAGTGAAGTCTAATGTACCTCCTGAACTGGAGGATAAGCTTCCGGGAGCACCACCAGATTTCAATTCAGAGTTACTAGAGCCTAATGATAAGAATAGGTATGACGATGATTTTGCTCATAGATCATTCTGTCCTATTATTTATCTGGATCTACAACATGTTAGGGAGAAACTCCAAATAGATTTCTACAGTTGGTTTCAGTACTATGAACCTTGGTTAACCATCAAAATGTCATATAGTCCCTCTGTAGTTAGGCACTTCTACTATAACTTGGAGGTGGTTGAGGTTTGTGATGAGGTGGGCGAACTAATAGAAGAAATATTAGAATCAACTGTTAAGGGCCAAAAGATTCAACTATCTCCTGCACTGATTAACACATACCTTGGCATAGACAATCCTCCAACAGGGCCTCTAAGAGAATTCAGTGATGTAGAAATCTATCAAATTATTAAGCCAATTGGTGGAAGTAATACTTTAAGGTTCAAACCTAAGGTTTGACACCATTCACCTAAACATAACGAATATTAAGGTACCAGTGGGTGCTTCTACAAATCTAACAACAAAGAAAAAGAAGGAAATGGAATCTAAGAGACCCAAAGTGGATGAGGGACAATCATCAAGAGCAGGGTCTCCTGGACCCTCATTCATGGGAGCCACAATTCAGAACTACATCTAGGATGTATTGAAGACAACAATAGACCATATAAAGGTCTCAAATGTGTATCTGGTCGAAATGGTTGACGATCAAGTTAAACATCTGGTTATTGGCATTAATGAGAACTTCTAAAGGCTATTTCAAATGCAAGATGCTCATACTCAGCAGTTGAGGGAATTTAATCATTGCCTTGATACTTATGAAGCTGTCTTCAGAGATCACTTCACCTTTCCTCCTTATGATATACCTTCACATTCTACTTCTAAACCTGTTCCGTCTAGACCATCCTCTACAACTCCTGAAAAATTTAACACTGAAAATGCTCCATGTGATCCTTCGTCAACCAATATTATGTTGACATCCCCGGATCCTACCACACTCGCTAAGGTTCCCATCCCTCAGGACACTCAAGCTAATCCATAATCCATATCTGAGCCATCAAGTACTATCCCACACAAGACCCCTCTCTATCCACTCCCACATTCCATACACCATCTTCTACTTCCACTCATCCCACTTTAGACCCTATTAAACCAACCACTATTAATCCGGACTCCACAGTAGACCATGTACTTGCATCTTCTCCAACCTTTGCACCTCACACTCCTAAATACTCTGCCTCCTCTGATCAAACCTCGGCCCCCATTGATCCTGTCACTGCAGTTACACCCCTATACACCACCTTGTTCTACCACTAACACAGACCTTATTCCACCTGTAAGTCCTCTTCGCATTCCACCTTCTTCTTCTACAACCTTCAATTTATGTACGACCTTTACCCTTCCAAATGACTACAACAAGGGGGTGATATGACTGTGAGACATATTCCTATGTGCGCCTGAGTAGAGCATTACTTCTCTGTATAATGTATTCTATATGATTCATGCGTTACTGCTAGTCATGTTGTCTGCTTTGTAACTTTATGGTTTGATGGACTATAATTGCAATCATAAGGTTTATTTTGTTTCATGCCTTAATGCTTCTTATGTTGGCTGATGAATATATTTCTGGTTTGATCAATATATAATTAAGTAACATAAACCTTACTCTATCGATATTGTATAAGTTTTGTCGTCATCAACATGAGGGAGAATATTATACTACGTGTTTTCATTGATACTAACTCCCAAAAGAAACTCAACCCACCACATGGTAACTACCCAGTGATGTAGTCAATTTTGTTTGAGGAAAAAGTTTTATCACTCGATTCATTTTTTTGTCACTCAAGTGATATGCTATCACAGCTACATCACTGCCCAGGTACTAGCCAGTGACGAAATGTAAACATACATACCTTCGTAGTCACTAGAGTTGTGTGTCTAAGAACTCGAGTAATAGGCGAAGCATATAGTGTGTCACTCGAGTTCTATCACGCCACTCGAGTGATGACCACAAGCTTCACAAGTTATGGCATGAAGTGGCCAGTTTTTCATAACGAAGCACTCGAGTCGCACATGTGCCACTCGAGTTATATACCAAATTGTACAAATAACCTCCTAGTTAGTAGTTACAGTGAACATGCATTAGCTTCATTCCATACACAATGTTAATTTACTAGTTTCTATGGTTTCTGTGGTTGGAATCCAATTTCCCAACTCACTTACCATTTCACCAACTCCATATTAAATATTATCAATCTACTACTACAATTTCTTAATAACATATAAAACTTGTTCATATTAATGCATGCATAGCAGCAGTAGTCCAACAAACTATATATTTGTGTTTGCATATTGATAAAAAATATAGAACATATTTGTTAGCTGCCAAAATATACATAATCAAAAGAGTACAAAAGCAGTGGCCAAATACCATCAACTGTCAATGACAAAAACAGCTTCCCATGCACCCCATCCCTTTATTCCAAAAAAACACTGAAGGGTCAAATCAAAACATATATACAACAAAAAAGATGAAGCATTAAAGATGAACATTAGAGTTCAACATGGATTGGGATTTTTGCACATCTTTAGTGTGTGTCCAGCTTCATGGCATCGTATACAATAGTAGATCTTTCTATTTTGGAATTGTGATTCCTGCCTCCTTACTCTTGGTCTTCCAAGAGGTCAACTTGTGATTGGAGGGTGGAGGAATGTAGCTTCAGACATATTTTCCATGGTATAATGCCTATAATCATTGATGTTGGGCATGTCTATTGTCACAACCAAAATCATGCTGTGTTGGTAAATTTTTTGCTGAGCTTTTATCTTAAAACATTCCTCAACATAGTCATAGATGTTGCCATGCACAACCTTCACAGCTACATAAGCATGTGTGCATAGAATTCCACTCATCTGCCATGCCCCACAACTATATTACCGTGATCGTAGGTCAATCTTATGGTCTCCTCGTCCTGTATGCACACAGAATCGTCCCTGGCCATAATCTTCACACCATATATACTCACATGCACTCACATTTTCCATTACCTTTGCATCTATATTTGGCCCAACACAATTCTTCTACTTAGTCATTGACACATAAGAGCCATGCATCTTTTTTGCTACTTTCTCATGATGTGCATGAATTAGTTGGGCTACATTATACTTCCCTTCTTTAACCATCCATGCATTGAATGAATTGCCAATATTGGTTGTTCTGTTTTCCTATTGTTTGCATGCGAACTTACTAAGAGCCCACCTATCAACATCACCATGATTATTAATCCATTCATATAACTCTTGACAGTGCTCTTGTATCTATTCCATTGCTTTATCAAACTTATCTACACGCCTTGCATATGGAATCTTGTCAAGAAGTATCAATCCATCCTCCTTTGACCGCATACTTGTCTTCCTCTTGCCCTTATTTATTTTCAGTATCTCTACACTGAAGTTTTCCTTAACATGTCTATAACAAAATGCATGATGAAGCCCTCCAAATATTACTGCCACAGCACCTATTATGCCATTGTGATGATCTGACACAATTGTCAGTTCCATTGAACCAACAATCCTTTTAATCATATGCATAAACCAAGTCCAATTGTCCAATGTCTTTCCCTTCACAATTGCTATTGCAAATGGCAATAACTCATTATCCGTATCATAGGCTGAAGCTGCAAGTAAAGTCCCCTTATACTGCCCACTTAAATGAGTTCCATCAATATATAGTACATGTCTCGCACCTCCCATGAAACCTTATATACATGACCCATATACAATGAAAACTCTTTCAAACTTGTGACCATATGCTACCCATTCAGCAACTATTTTATCATCAATTTCCTTCAACCTTTGGCATATCCATGGGATTAACATGTATGATTGTTCCGGTCTTCCATGTATGTCTTCTATTGCCTTTTCCTTTGCCCTATATGCCTATTAATATGTTAACTTCACACCATACTCCTTTTGTAGTGTCTTCATAATCTCAGTTGGACGCTTCTCCATATGGTTCCTAACCTTGTCAATTATTATTGATGATGTCAAAGTTGATCTTGCACCATGGCCGCTCACTTGCAAATGATATTGAGCTGAATGAACATGATCTTTTATGAATTTGGTCACACACGGTATTCCAGAACTTCTGCCCACTGCAGACGCACATAATTTCCAAGGACAACTATAATGCCCCAAATTTTGATTAGGGCTAATGACAATTATTATGGATAATTGTGAATTAATTGGAATTATTATGTATTTTATGGAAATTTTTAATTAATATGCCATAAGTTATGGAAAATTGAAAGAATGGAATTATTGGCCATAAGTTAGCAATTAAGGGAGAAATTAGTTACTAGCTAAGAAGAAATGAGATGTGTAATTAAATGGCTAATGGAGGGATTAAGTGACTAATTGGGTGTTTGCTTTATGAGAACCAATGGCATGTGGACATATGTCAAGATGAGAGTATGAGAGAGGGTGAGAAAAGTCAAAACCCCTAATTGTTTAATGTTTTTATCTCTCCCTCCATCCTTTTCGTTGGATGAATCATAGGTATGAAAAAATAATCATCATTCTTCATCTCCTACCTCACTCTCTTCTCTCTCTTTTTTTGTAGCCATTTTTGGCCAAGGAAGCAGAAGAAACACTGGGATTTGAGGTAAGTTAATGACCTCTAATGGAAAAACTCACTTCATTAATATTGATCCTTGGAATGAGAGATTCATTTTGATGTTTATAGTATAACCATTGGTGTTAGTTTGAGCTTACAAGGAATTTTGGAGGTTGGTGAATCAAGAAATCTCTTTGGCAATCAAGAATTGTAGAAATATAATATGAATATTATAAAGAAAATAGAACCCCGTATGTATGAAGTAGAAATAACTAATTTACCTATAAGTTCTCATTTATCATTAATAGGAAATTAAGAAGAAACATGTATATTTACACCTTTTATGCCAGGAGGAAATGGAAATAATACTTGGAATTTAATGAATTGGAATAATATGTATATAATGAAACAATTAGGAACATATATAAACCCTAATATTTATGATTTAATGCAAATATATAATTTAGATGAAATATTAGAAATGGTCCCAGAAGATATTAAAGAAAAAGTAAAAATAGAAAAACCCAGTAATAGGAAAGAAATATTAGAATTTTTAAGCCAGTCTTTAGAAGAGAGAATATATAATATGAAGAAGAAGATAGATAATAACACTGAAGATTTAAGAATAATAAAATCAAATGTAAAAACTATAATGAATTTATTAGGAGTAACAGATATGGAAATAGAAGAACCTGAAATAAAATCTGAATTAGACTTATTAGAACCTATAACACATAAACACCGAAAATTAAATATGATGAAAGCTTTAGAAGAGATGGAAAAATTAGATAATACTAAAGAAAAGATTTATAAACAAAATATGGATGAGAATGTAAGACAAACAAGATTAATAACAGAACAAATAATGAAAGGTCAACAAATAATGAATAATAATTTATGGACAATTCATGATAAGCTTAATAGTTTAGGAATTACAAAAGAAGAGAAAAAACAATTAATAGAAATAACGAAGGGAAAAAATAAAAGAGAAAATTATGAAAGAAATGAAGAGATTGAAGAAGGAAGTAAAATTGCAGAAATAATATATTCTAAAGATATAATAGATATTTTTAAAATTCATAATCCACAAATAAAAATGATGAATGTAATAGATGATGAAGATTTAAATGAGGAAGATGATGAAATTGAAAAATTAATGGGATTACAAGAACAAGAATTAGAACAAATTCAAAAATATTTCAAAAATGCAACAATTATAAAAGGAAATATAGAAGAATATAAAGAATTAAATACAGGAGTAAAAATAAATGAACCAGGAGATTCGAGTAAAAAAGAAGAAACAGAATCCTCTAAAATAAGAACAGAAAATGATTATAATAAACATAAAGAACAAAGAGAAGAAGAAATTGGAAAACAAGATTTACCACATGATAAGAAAACAAAAAATCAAGAATTTGATATAAAATTTGAAATACCAAGAGGAAGAGGATTTACACCAACGCCTATAGATCAATATGAAAGTAAAAGTATACCAGTATCTGGAATATGGTTATACTTAGATTGTGTGTTAGACCCTGAAAAAATAATTGAAGAATGGTCAAGAGCAACTATAATAGCATTAATAGGAAGAAATAATTTAGATTTCCAATCAACTAATTTACTTATAGAATCAAGCTTTTTAGGAAATGTATATTATTGGTGGAGAAGCCAAGAAGAAAGTTGGAGAAATCAAAGAAGAACAAATAACGAGTAATGAAGCAATAAAAAGATTATATCAAATAGAAATATGTTCATTAGAACCAAGATATTTAAATCTTTATATATGTGAATTTCAGAAGTACTATTATGAAATAAAAGAAAATCCAGAAATGAAAAGAATAAAATATTTAGAACTTTTTTATAGAAAATTACCAAAATTAATAAGAGATGAAATAATAGATGATTATTCTAAAATATTTAAAGAAACACCAGAATTAATACCTTATATAGATTCCTTAGGAAAAAGAATAGATTATTTAAGAAATTATTTATCTGAAAAATGTAAACAAGCTTGGAGGAATATGAAATACTATTAAACAGAATAAATTAATATTAAGATGTTCAGAATATGAAAGACCACATAGATGGGGATGTAAAGATGAAAATAAAAAGATGAGAAGAAAATATAGTAAGGGAAAATATAAAAATAAAAAATGGAAACCCATGAAAAGATATAATAAATATAGGTATAAATTCAAAAAATATCCAAAACAGAAATTTTATAAAAAATACAAACCTAAGAAATATTTTAGAAAATATTTTAAGAAAGGAAATAAAATAGATTATAGTAAAAAACCTAGAAAATGTAGATGTTATAATTGTGGAAAGATAGGTCATATATCAACAGAATGTAAAGAACCAAAAGATAAGAAGTTTATGAATATATTAGAGCAAGCTCAAGAATATGAATTAGAATCTTTAGAATTTGATGAAGAAATATATAGTGATATAGAAAACCCTGAGATACAAATATATAAAATAAAAGTAATAAGTGAAAATGAAGAAGAAGAATCAGAATCAGAAGAATCAGAATTAGAAATAGAATATTTAGATAGTTCAGAAGAAGAATTTAAATTATATATGATGAAAAGTAAAGAAATAGAAGAAGTAAAAGAAGAAGATGAATATGAAACTTATGAAGAATATAGAAATACATCAGAAGGAAGTGTAGAAAAAAGGTTAACATTTAATGCTAAACAATATGAAAAAATAAAAGATATGAAATTAAATTTAAAACTAGACCAAATAGTTAATGAAAATTTTATGAGTAGAGTTAATAGAATAATAAAATTGAAAAAAAGATATTAAAAGTCAATGTGTAATACTACAAAAGAAACATCCTATAGAATCAACTATAACAGAAGGAATATTAAGAATACCATTAATAAGTAAAGGATTAATAGAAAATGAAATATATAAACTACCTTTTAAAGAAGAAGTCACTGAAATTTATATTGCAGGAATACAGTTATTAGTAAAAGCTTATTTTAAAGAAGGAATAGATTCACCTATAGAATTATTAATAACAGATTGAAGAATAATAAGTAGTGTACAAGATAGTATATTAGGAATGTTAACAGGCAATTTAATATATCAAAAATTAAAATTTACTTTGAATACTAATTTTGCAATATCTAGAAATGATGAACATATAGATCAATCAATAATGGTATATCATAAATTAAAAGGAATAAAATTATTAAAAGGTGCTAAAACAATAAGTATAACAGCAATGATAGGATTAGTATTTACAAAGCATATGTCGATTCTCTAATATTGAAGTTTGGTTGAATATATGCAGATTTTTTATATGGTAGTACTTAGGGGTGAGCATGGTGCCCAGTAGCCCGGTGCGCCCACCCTGGCCCTGCAAAAAATTGCCTAGCCCAGCCCTAAAAAAGTGGCCCGAAAAAATTTTGGACAGCTTTGGGCGGGCTAATAACCAGGCAGGGCCGGGCATCGGGCATGGGATGTTACCCTGCCCATTTGGCTCTGCCCTGAAAATTATTTTCATTTATTTAAAATATAAAATTTCATATCAATTAAATATTATTTCATATATATATATTGTTATTTAAAATATATATTGTCTATTGTATAATACTCTTCTAATCCTCTCTTTTTTGCCCTAACCATTAAACACTATTTACAAGTAGATTTCTTCCTTTCTTCTTTACTTTGTGCTGTATTAAATTATAGTTACTTTTTATTTTCTTTCCATATGCTTTATCATTTGATCAACTTTTGGGACATTGAATTGATGCAAACTATTTTGACTTCACGGCTTTAATTACAATCATTTTGTTTTTTTATTTATAATGGATTATGGATGTTGTTTAATTTTCAAAGTATGGATATTTGTTAAGACATATGGTATTTTTTAAATTTCAAGACTCAAGTTGTAGACTTATTTTGAAATATTCCAAGATGTGAAATCATTGAATGTATTTAAAGTTTATATTACTTAGTGCAAAGTTAAGACATATATGGTATTAGTAACTACAAGAATGTTTATGAAATTCATAAGGAATTATTTTTTTTATAAGTGGATAAGATAAGGCGTTATCACTTGGGCAGGGAAGCCCACCCTGCCCAGCCCACCCTTGCCCAGCCCAAAATGCTTAGGGTTTTTAGCGGGCAGGGCCGGGCATCGGGCTGCAAAATGCAGCCCGTTCATCCTTTGGGCAGGGCATCGGGCAGGGGTCTTGCCCTGCCCAGCCCTGCCCACGCCCACCCCTAACCAGACCTTAATATTAGATTCACTTTGTAGATCAAGTAGTTCTTCATTAAAGTGCGTCTTAAAGTATTAATTTTTTGCCTTGCTATGTTTGAATGTTTCTAGTTATTATTCTATATATAGCTTTAATGATGCAAGGGGGTTGGTCTTCAAGATACCCCATGGTATTTTTGAAATATGCAGAAATACTTTACAGTTATTCACACAAAAATGTAGCAAATATATAATAATTACTTGACAGTTATCTTAAAAGACTATTAAGTAAGTCCATTTATTATTTGACGTTTTTACAGTTAAACGGTAATATATATGTACTATATTCATTTTTTAAGTAAGAATCGTCAAGTATAGGTTCAATTGTTCAAAGTTTAAATGACGCACGCATATTATAAAAAAAAAACGACAAGTATGATTGTTCTATATAGTAGTCTGCATTCTAACATTTGGATCATTAATTTATAAATTATAAATAAGCCAACAAAATTTATCTTTTAATATGTGCGTGTAGGTGCGCTCTCTCTCTCTCTCTCTCTCTCTCTCTCTCTCTCTCTAGATCAAAACCAGTATGTATGTGAGACTTGAATTTCACGTTGGACCAAAAAAACAATTTCACGTTGGACAACACATAGGAGGCCACATGTATTCATATTACAAGTACTAGTTGGTTCAATGCTAAGCGCACCACATGGATAAAACTATCGGATTATGGATATCCACCTCTAAGGTGTAATATCATTTTGCATGGCTGCAAAAAAATAAAAAAATAAAAAAAAATCATTTAGTATGAAAATTGGAGGAAAAATTAACATACAAGTCGCTGTAATTTTACCTCATTTTTAATCAAGTCCTTGTAGTTTTTTCCTTTGTATTAGGTCCTTACAGATTTCTTAACTATGTGTATTAATTGGTCCTTAAACTCATAATTCATTACTTACACTACAAAAAAAAGGGCTTTCAGAGGCGACAAAAGTGGCCGCTGAAAGTTTTCAGCGGCGACTTTTTGTCGCCTCCAGGTCGTTGGCATTGCGATCGTGGTTGAAAGTATAGGTGGCGACTTTTCTGAGTCGCTGCTGAATGTTCACTTTCAGTGGCGACATTTTGTTGCCACATAAAGTTAAGGAAATTCATTTAGAGCAGGAGTCGCTGCTGAAAGTAGGTTATTAGCGGCAACTTTTGTCACCGCTGAATGTAAGATTCAGCGGCGACACCTATGTTGCCGCTAAAGATCTTTCTGCGGCAACAGCAAATATCGCCATTGATTCTCATTTTTATGTGTAATGTAGGTGTCTCTCATCCATCTCAATTATTTTAAACTTTTAGAAAAATACAGACTCATTAATTATAATTCATACGTGGTATGTAAATACAGGATAAGAAGTTGATAAAAAAATACAAGAAAAGAAAAGTGTGTGCGGCAGGGGACACTTGATACTGCAGAAGCAACAGCACGAGCATATGATGAAGCAGCCATTTCATGAACGGTAAAAACGCCAAAACAAACTTCCTAGTGGTGGCAAACAATAATAACCATAACAATCAAAATCATTATTCTTCACCGTCATCATCTTCTTCCCCCTACTCTTTTTTTTTTTTTTTTTTGAAGCTTTTAGTGCAAAGCTTAAGAGGGAGAGCTTTTAGGAGAGCATAATTAATGTGTCTGTATTTTTGTGAAAAATTAAAATGATAAGATGGATGAGTGACATATAGATTACACATAGGATTAATTTTTAATTCAGTTGGAATTAAATGACGGGTAATAAAGTAAAACTATCAAATTATAAAATCATATTTTAGGTCATATGACCTAATTTAAGATTTGTTGAATTCAACAACCCAAATTAGAATTTGAATAATTTAACTGTCTTTTAATGAGATTTCCCCTAAATAATACTTAATCTCATGAAAAAATATAGGGAAAAAGATAGAAAAATCACTAAGAATTGCAAAATTTTAAATTAAGTATTTCTCAAAAAATAAGTTATAAATTGTTTATCAGGTTTTGTCATTCCCTTATCAACTTTTGGTAACAAATTTGATTTAGGATTCTGTAATTTCAAAGTTTTTTCCCCAAAAATATATTAGATAAAAATTCACAATTAATATTACATTTAAAATTATTTATTATTTTGGACAAATTTTTAATATGACATGTTTATTGAATCATTATATTGAATAATAGCTTTTAAACTTGGGAAGATAAAAAAAATAAAAAAAAAAGACTTTGGGTGGCGACATCAAAAAGTCACCACTGAATGTCTTACTTTCAGCGGCAACATTTGTGGTCACCACTGAAAGTATCCTTTATGTGGTGACAAACTAAAGTCGCCATTGAAAACTGCATCTTTCGGTGGCGACAACAATTGTCGCCACTGAAGACTGAAACTTTTTGCGGCGACAATAAATGTCGCCACTGATACTTATACCTTCAATGGCGACTGTTATAGTCGCCGCTGAAAGGTAGAGTTTCAGCAGCGACCTTTATTGTCGCCACTGAAAGCATAACTTTCAGCGGCGACACTTAAAGTCACCGTTGAAAGTCGTCGCTGAAGGTACTTTTTTTTGTAGTGTTAGTAAGATAAATGACGTTAGTCGCTGAAGATATGATTCTCCTTTAGCATACACCTAAATTAATTTTCCACATGAATCTGAATAAAATAGAAATGTACCACATTATAAATTATATATAGATGCCAAAAAAAGTTATGAATATTTTTTTATTTTTATGTTAATATTAAATGAATTTTATTCTACCATTTTAATTTTTGAAAATCTCCTTGGTTTTCATTTTGTGATAACTTAGCATATTAATTAGGGTTAAGGTGCAAATTTGCCTCAATTTTCTTTGAGGAGCAATAGTGTTACCCCAGAAGTTTTTTTAGGTTTAACATTGCCCTAGAAGTACTGAAATGAAAGAATGTTCCCCCTTAACATTAAAAAGTTAATGGTTAATATCAATTTTTTAATTGTCAATGTTAATTTTTTAATGGTATATATGGGGCAACGTTATTATATTTTAAAAATTTTATGGTAACATTGAACCTGAAAATCCTTCCAAGACAACATTGCTTTTTGGCTAAAACTTTCCGGATAAATTTACCCCTTAACCCTATTAATTATAAGCATAAAGATTAATGTTTACAACTGAAAAACTATATGGACTCAGAAAATATTACAGAGATATGATTAAAAATTAATTGAGTAAAACTATAAGAATTAATGAATTATTTTTTTTTCAAAATTTTTATAATGCGACTCGCACATTTCCCTTCTCCTTTTTATCTATATGGCTTTACAAAAATTTACATACTATTTTTATAGAAGAAATAATCCGTTTTTCTTAAGGTAATATCTATTTATCTAATTGAGCTAAGGAGATTAAAGAAACTACATATATTACTTAATTATAACATATATGACATGATCTCTCCAGAACACTTAAGTGTAACATTAGTTTATGAATCAATTTATAAGTGAGACAGAACTTGTTTAGGGAAAAATGATAGATATAAGAGATAAATTAAAATGGATAAAGGTCTTACATTTAGGGTCAAAGTCCACCCCTAAACTAGGTCTTATATTTAGGTTCGGACGAGTAATATATATAAGGAGCAAGAAGAAATACTTATATACTTAAGGAGTGTCATATCATCTAAACTATGTCATCTAATGAAAATACAACAACTCATATCATTTTAATCCAAATTAACTAATGACTCATATGAAAAATTCACATTTTATTTTTTTAAAAAAATTGGCTTATCATTTTGTTTTTTTCAAATTAAGATGTTCATTAATCTTAAAAACAAAATAAAATGTGAATTATTTCATATAAGTCATCAACCAATTAGAATAAAAATAATATGATCTGATATATTGTTATTAGAAAGAGTTTAAATGACGAGGCACTTATAAAGCATGTAAGTATTTCTCAACAAAGAGCAATAGCATTGACATGTCAAGGGCGACTCAACATCAATTTTGTTAAAAGGTTGGGCAATTATTAAGCCAATAAACACTTCGGCTTATGAGACAAAATATATTATTATATTAGTAGTAGTAATTGTATAAAAAAATAGTAATAGCCTCCAAAACTTGTTACAACGACTAACAATTATAGTAACTCACTACAAAAAAATTGAAAATTAGTGACGGAATTTAAGGACGGAATTTTTCGTTGTTAATAATCCGTCCCTAATCCCTCACAAATTTAGTCACTAAAATTAGGGACGGAATTTTTCCGTCACTAAATTAGCGACGGATTAGCAATGGAATCATATTTTGTTGCTAAATTCTGTCACTAATCCATCTCTAATTCTGTCACTAAAATTAGCGATGGAAATTTTAAGTCACTAAATTAGCGACGGAATAGAGACGGAATCACATTCCGTCACTAATCCATCTCTAATTCCGCCATTAAAAATTAGCGACGGAATTTTTTTGTCACTAATTTAGCGACGGAATAGAGACAGAATTACATTCCGTCGCTAAATTCCGTCACTAATTCCGTCATTAAAAATTAGCGATGGAATTTTTCCGCCACTAATTTCTGTCTCTAATTTCCGTCACATATAATTAATTTTTTCAATAATTATATTTTTTTATAATTATAAATTTGTTAAATAATTTAAATTTTAAATTATTATAAATTTATAATATAAATATTAAAATAAATAAATAAAATTATTAATTCAGATTTATTTTTGAAATTGAAATTATAATATAATATATTTGAATTTTTAATAATATATTATATACAAATAAAAATAAAAATTTTATAAATGCAAACAAAAAAATAAAATATATCATAAAATGAATAAAAAATATATTAATAATAAGAATTTAGGTAGAACATTTACATAAAAAAATAAGAAAACTAAATTCAAATACTTAATAATAAATTAAATTTTGTATTTCTAATTTTGTTCACAAAGCAAGATATATATATATATATATATATGATTTTGTATTTAAATTACACAGGTTCTTCTTAATTCAACTGGCAAAGGCACCGGCACTTGCGTGAGAGGTCAATCAATTTGTGACTTGGACACGCGGCATACGATGGAGGATGACACGTGGTGGTTGATCGAGATACGTGGCCAACGGTGGGTACACGTGGCGGCTCCCAGCGAGGGACATGTGAAGGCTCGTTGTGAGGACATGTAGCAATTTAAATTATATAAAAAAAGTATTTTACGACGGATTAGATACGGAAATTCAGTCACTAATTAGCAACAAAAAATTCCGTCACTAATTAGTGAATTTCGTCCCTAATTAATTAATAATAGTCTTTTTTTGCCGACGGAACAAATTCTATCGCTAATTTGGTTCCGTCACTAAACTAATTAGTGATGGAATATAATATTCCGTCACTAATTTGATGTTTTTTTATAGTGACTTTGCAACCATCTTTCTAGGATTTTTCTTTCTTTTTTTTTATATCACCATCTTTCTAGAATTCACAACTCTATTATAGTACATTTACACATTATAATCATCCTTTTAAAATTTACAAATTTTTGTTAGAAAATAAAGTTAAATTTAAAAAAAATGGAACAAAACCATTTTCAAGACTCCGGATTACCATATCACAACTATGTCATAGCATATTTTCAACCATCATATATTGATTTACAAGTGAAAAAATCAGAATGGTTTGGTGTGATCCTTTGATCTTTCTCTATTTTCTCTCCATTTAATATATCTATAATTAGATCAAATTTTAATAGTTACGATTTATTCTATTTATCAAGATAAATTTTTATTCGTTTGGTGTCTCGATCTAAACATGGACTTTGTCAATTAAATAGCTCCATGTATAACTATCCTATTAGAATTCATTATTTCATTATAACAAACTCACTAATATCATGAAGAAATTTACTCATCAATTGTATATGTATCGGAAGATTAACTACTATCACATGAAAATAATCCTTACTAATCAGATTTAAACACCAAGTGATCTGTCAGTTTCTTAATTATATACGAATAAAGGTAGAGTTGACTCAGGTGTTTGCGATAACACTTTGCCACCAATAGCCGTACGTGGTGGGGAGAAGAGGTTTTTTTCTTTTTTCTTTTTTTTTTTTAAAAAAAAGGAAAGGAAGTTATGTATAAATATACTTTATTTTTAATTTAATTATAATCCCTTGAAACTTAAATGAGATTGCTCTGTTACATCAATAGATTTAACTAAAATTGTAATTAAAAAACTAATATAGAAATAGAAGGGTATGAAATACAACCCAAAGCTAAATATTTCAAATCAAAATAATATTTACAAGCTCTATTATGGTATTACCAAATTGGCTTGCTGCAAATTTAGTTTCTATTAGATAGGTTTTGTGACAATAATTTTGAAATGCAATATTTTATCCTTTAAATTCTAACAACAATAAAATAAATTTATACATTAGTGAAATTAACATTAGGGAAAATGCCATCCGTAAATTCTAACTTAAATTGATTTATTGTATTTTTAATTTTCCTTGTAATTTAGAAAATAAAATATTGTAATTTGAAATTTGAATTTTTCTCTCAACTAGTGGAATATAATGTTGTTTTCAATTCCACTCATGCTCATGTTTTGTTTTCGAACACATGAAATGCTAAAGGTCATTGATATACTTATTGATTCGTAGAAACAAATTAGGAATTATTAATTATTTATTCATATGTCGCATAAATAGGAAAGTAATACTAATGTAGCTTTAATATGTTTTTTTTCTCTCACATAATAAGCAAATATGGTAGGACACTTGCATATTACATTTATTTTAAAAAAAACTAGGTAAAAATGTATTTCTAATCCTTTAACTTTATATAAGATTCAATTTTGGTTCCTTAAATTTGTAAATTGTTCTTTCAATCCTTTAACCCCAAATAACAATCTCAAAAGAAAAATTGCTGAGATAGAAATTTTAAATGTTGGATAAAATATTTTCAAATGCAAACATATTATTTTTAACTTTTAAAAATAATAATGACTAGCGGAAAAAATCTACTGTGAGACCAAACTAAAAATATGATAATTTATAAAATTAAGGGACAAAAATATAACTTTTTGTAAAGTTAAATCACCAAATATGCACTTTTAATTAGCCGAAAAATTATGTTCTTGGATTTGTGAGGAAAAAACTAAATATTTTTATCATAAACTTTACAAATTAGGTCTTGGTTTAATTTCGGTGCCTGAATATATGCACGTGAGCGCGTTTCGACACACGTGCCGTTCTTATCGTTAGCTGAGTGTCCTGTCATTTCACTTGAATTTATAGATGTTACGTTTACGATGACTATGAACACTTCAGAGATAGGAAAGGCATAACACCTTTTTCTATTAAAGGATAATAATAATAATAATAGTAGTAGTAGTAATAAAAGAAAATTATTGCGTGCGGTTATTATATACATTGAACCAGGTGATCAAAGGTTAGGTTCAAGTCAACTAATAATCTTAAAGTAAATCAAATTTCTTGAAGTTCTTCGATTGATATTGAAATAAAGGGAGGAGGAGAAAAAATAAAGAATGTTATAATTTATAAAAGTTAATTTCATGATATCGACGTGGAAAGATGGGATTAGACTGAAACTTAATCCCTCCACACACACCCATAAGTTAATTTCATGATATCTACGTGGAAAGATGGGATTAGACTGAAACTTAATCCCTCCACACACACACCCATATAAAAAAAAACAAAAGAAAGTGACGAAACATCAATATAATTGATCGCAGACGCACATCATATTTTTATAAATCTGTCTTTTTGCCCTCTATAAATATATCTTCTAAATTTATGATATTCAAATTGGGTTAAAACATGATGAATTCTCTTTTAAAAAAAGCAAAACATTAATCGTCCTATTACTTTATAACAATAAATTTAAACACTCCAAATTTTTAATTTGTTTTGAAGTGCTTCGCAGATATCATACTTTCTTTACCTTATTGTCATGAATTTTTGCCTTGGAGAATAATTATTCCTCTTGCGCGCTTCTGTATCAAGTAATCGATCCATACATGTATCATACCTTTTTTTTTCCCCCTTATTTTCATGAAATTTTGCCTCCAAGAATAATGATTCATATATACATTGCAAGTTTAGTTTGTTTATGAACTCGGTTAAGTGCCACTAATAATTAAGCCAACTCATTGTAGATTCTTGTAGAGAATATATACTGATTCAATAAAGGCTAGATTATTTTGTGTACTTCAAATTTTATGATTTTTGTTTATTTTTGTTATAGGCTTGAATTCCTTGTAACACTACCAAAAGTCACCTCTTGGTCATGCTTTTTTTCTTCTTTCCTCTCATATTTCCATATAGAATCTCACTGTAATAAGTCTCAAAATTCAAAAATCAATTGATGAATCATGAAGCAGACCAATGATGAGATAATTATATTTATCAAAATTAGTTCTTAGCATGGCTTGAGGATTTGAAATTTGACTTATTGGTAAAATATTTTCCTTATACTAATAGTGATATTTATATTTTCAAGTGATAAAGATACACCCAACATCTTTAGTCAATTATTATACTCAACTTTTGATAAGAAATTTCACTACTCAAAAAGAGGTATAATATAATACACGTTCTGCTAAAAATGTCCTTTATTTTTTTACTTTCATAATCCTCCATTTAAGTTTATAGAGAGAAAATACTGAGCAATAAAAAATAAAAATAGAGAAAATTATAATAACCCATTTTTTATTATAAATTGAATGACCCTAGAAGTTATAATTTTTCAATTTTTTTTTGTAAATGGTGACACCTCACCATATGGTATCTAACGCCTTTTTTGGACTCTAGCTTTCTCAACTAGGCTAAGTATCTGAGTAACCGATTAGTCCGGGCTTGAGGAGTGAGAATGCACCATTTAATGAGTTATCTCCTCTCAAGACAAGGAACTAATTATCATATGTATAATTTTTTATTCATTAATAAAACTAATTATCATGTGTTTTTGCATGCATTAATAAAACTACAATCTTGAGAACAATTTTTAAAAATATTGATAGTATTTTTTCACAAATTTCATAGTAAATATCCATCTCCATATATATATATATATATATATCTATATAGTAAATCTCCCAAGAAAGAAAAGAAAACAAAAACAAAAAAACTTTGTGGAGTGTGGAGTGTGGAGTGAAGAACATCATCTCCATCACTTCAATATTACTACCTCCATTATAAACTACATTGCTCACTCATCAACCCCATCAACAATACCTACCTGTTCCTCAATTGTTGTTAGGATCACGCTTCATTATTGATATTTCAAAATTCATTTAAATCGAAAAACGTTTAATTTTGACCAAAATAAATCTCATTCATTTTATAAAATTTGTTTCGGAGGAATTGCATTCATTATAAAATAATGAATTTCACTTTGGTACTCGTCAGTTGCTTCCGCCCCTTTAAAAGAATATGAATATCCAACTTATATTAATTAAAATCCAATATTATCTTTGGATAAAAAAAATATTCAATATTATCTATTTGGGCAAAAATGCATTTTTCATGTAATTTTATATAAATTTTTTGTCCTAAAATTTTTATAAAGTGTCTTTTTACTTTTGAAGGTTTATAAAGCATACTCCATTAACTCTCAAATAATACTTTTTGAGTCACTCATTGTTATTTTAAAAAAATTAAAATTTCTAAATAATAAAAAATTAAAATTCACATCTCAGTATTAAAAATACTTTGTCAACATTAACCCCATTTTTTATTAATAAAACCAATGGCGTTAGAATTAGAGAATTAAAAAGATATTTTTAAAATTAACGGATCAAAATAAAATTGTGTAAAGCTAAAAGATCAAGATTTACTTTTGAAGGGCTCTATATATATATATATATATATATATATATATATATATATATATATATATATATATATATATTTCACAATTGAGATGAGTAATTCTAGCGTGTTTGGTTCCAGCTAGCAAGTCTCAAATATATGGTTTTGATACGAAAATTTGACAAGAATTTTTTAGGATAGATTTGGGCGGAAAAATGACTTCTACGCTAAAGTGACTTTAAAAATAGAACAACTTTTATTGTCATTTGGCATTTTATTTGTAGTTAAACTTTTTAAAACTAATTTTTTTAATACATCATATAAATAATTTTCTATCAAATTGTTTTTTCATAAGAGTCTATCCAAATATAAATAATATTACCTTAATTGATTTGTAACTCAATTTAAGTTTGTAAAAGCAGGTTGATATAAAAGTAACTTCTACAAACATTAATCCAATCAAACCCCTAAAATATATTACATGACAACACAAGCATGTGCTCGTGAATAAAACCATAAAAATTTTATTACTTTAATTATTGGAAGAAGAAACACATATATTGATGTGACACATAATTTCTGGTGAAATTACATTGGAACCCCACACACACAAACACACATGTACACATGTAATTTGGTTTCTCGTGAAGCCGTAATCATGATTCTTGAGAAGTTTCCGTCTCCTACATAACTGGGCATCATAATGCGTCCAATTTAAGATTGGGAATACTGTTTATTTGAGTCTTATTCATGATCCATTTATATCCAACATCCATTTACTTTACATTTCTCTCAAGTAAATAATCATTATTTGAAAGAATCTCATTGCTCCAATACACACACACACTCATTATTTATTGTCTTGCATAAAACAAAAATGGACAAATAGAAAGATCTCTCACATCAATATCATAAGATATTTTTTAAAATAAATAAATCCTAGCCCATGGTTTTCATAAATAGATCCATTAACTAATTTATTTAACAATTACAAAAAACACGAATTTTATTAATTCAAAGGAGAATTACACTCAGATCCTAAAGAAGAAGAGAAATGAAGAAATTATTTCTTAAAATTGTAAAATATGTAAAAAAAATGCAACTTGTTTTTTTTCAAAACACCCTATTTATCGAGAAGGTGACTGGTAGAGAGAATGAGCTAAAAAAAGAGAATTAGTGGGAAAAAAAAAGATATACGAGAGAGACGAATAATTAATAATAGATAAAAATTATATCTTATATAACTAGGACGAGAAGGACTATACATTAGAAAAGTTTGAATGCTAAAATCACTACACACGCTTATGCCCCTGTTACAGATAAGTTAGCCTATAGGGCCTAGAGGCACCACCATTGAAAGTTGAAACCGAAAAAGGACTACACGGAGAACACAAAATTTTTAGAGAAAAAGACTAAAAATATATCACTTGAATTTTAAAATCTTAAATTGATTTTATTGATAATAAAAAAAATGAGATTGATAAAAAGAATATAACAATTGATAATTCAAATGTTTGGGAAATCACTGATTTAATATTTTAAAGTTCATGTGATATTTATTAGTCTTTTTTTCAATTTATTATTCTTTGTTTAACTTTTGTAAATAATCACATTAATTGATCTTTAATGGTTTGAAAGATGGTGATCTATTCAAAATTTGAATGGCCGTAGTAATTTTTTTTAAAAAATAATATTCTTGAAAATATATTACTCAAATATTTCGGTTACTAATGTAGTTGACAAATGTGGAATATTTCCATATTTCTTAGTCATTTATAAAACTTTTTAAAAAGGCTTGTTACTATAAGATTTATTCAAAGTCAAATCAAGATAATTTGACTCATTAATTTTTTTAATATTCTTGACTGCATTAAATAAGTACATGTATTTCTTCTACTTCCTTTTTTAATACTCCCTATATGCTTATTATAGGACCCGAAGTTTTTTGTGGTAATAAAGATAAGACCCTATACAAAAATTCAATAGCATTTAATTCTTCTTTCTCATAAATACCCTTATTAATTACTCCCTCCATCTTTATTTATAAGATCCCATTTTTTGAATATGCTTGTCTCTTCTTATAAGATCTTTTTTGAGGTTTTTTGACTAATAAATACACTTTTACCTATTTTACCTTCAATTAATTTCATGGCATTAATTAAAATGTTGAGTCATTCCTTTTATTCTCTCACATCATCCTCTTTCCCATACATGCTCTTTAATCATTTTTTTCATTTTTACTCTTTCTTAATCATTCATAAATAAGGGAATATTTGGAAATAAAATTATATTTCCTACATATTTATTGTTTTTAACTATTTTACTTAACAATGCAATTTGGTTAAAAGAACCTTATATACAGGGACGGAGAGAGTATAATGTATAGAGATATTTTATAAGAAGACGTTAAAGGTAATTGAGATAGGTTGATTTTAATTGGTGGATAATATTGGAAAGCACTCAGTAATAATTGTTTGCCATTTTAATATACAAACTACTTTTCTTAATCCTTGTGAAGTAGTTAGAAGGGTCCTGTATGTATGTATGAAACTTTTTCATTGTTAATACTATAATTTTGTTTAGGTATAAAAGAAATTAGGGTTAAAGTCCAAGTTTGTCATAAAAATGTTCGCATAGAAATCATGCATATCTAGAAGTTTTTGTTGGATCAATTTCGCTCTGAAAGTATTTAAAAAAGAGTAAGATTGCCCTAGCCATTAAACACTAATGATATCTGTTAAAAAGACTTAACATTGACTTTAACATTTCTAACAACTGGGCTGACATTTATTCTATTTTTAATATTTCTGGGGTAAAATTAATCAAACAAAAAATTTTAAATGCTTACCGTATTTGAACGACAACTTTTTAGATGAAATTGGACATTAACCCAGAAATTCAATAAGAGCTCAATGTGTGAGGGAGGGAATCTACCACCTTTAACCATATATATTGTCAAATGTATTTTCAAAAATGTACTGTTCTTTATATGCTCTGAAATCCGAGCTTCTGTTCAAAAATAATATTTAAAAAATTCAAAAAAATCACAGCCATGCTTGGGCTGCTGGATACTGCTTCGTTTTAGTAGTGCAAGAAGGGCACGTCGAGCTCACAAAATCATTTACCAGAAGAAGGTACGTCTTGAGATCATGACACGTGGCAAGATCTAAGTTCTTAAGATATGGAGACTCTCTGCTACTAAGTCTCAACTCTTGCCCTACGTCTGCATAAACCCACTGCAGGTCCTCCACGCGCTTATGCAGCCACCCAGGTAGCATTCCTACGTGGGCCACCCCATCGCCTGCCACGTCATCACTTCTGGCCACGAACCCCGGCACTTTCGTAATAACATCATCGGAGTTAACTATTCTAAGAATCTTAGTCCCACTTTGTTCCAACCGCCGCCGGAAACTCTCGTTCCCCACGCGCGGGCCTCCAAAAGAAACCACCGTCACCATTGGCGCATTGTTCTTGAATGTGCTGGCTATGTCATACGCGCTTAGAATCGCGAGTGCGGCTCCTAGACTGTGACCAGTAAGCGTCAAGCTTAATGGCTCATCTCCGTAAGATTGGATAATCTTCTTTACCTCTTCTCTCACCATTTCCCGCAAACTTGGAGTCTTCGGCGTCTTCGATGTGTAAAGACTTAAAAAACCTTTCTCCACCATGGCTTCTCCTCCTTTACCTCCCATGTCCTCCGGCAAACTCGTCAAGGCGGCGCGTGCATTTTCCAACCACTCCAAGCTAGTGCTCGTCCCTCTCAGAGAGATCACGACATCGCGTCGGCCGAGCCTTGCGATCTCCTCCTTGTCCTGACACACCGCCGCATAACCTATCCAACTACACAAACTAAACTTCCATGGCACTTTATCAACCCACTTCGGCAAGCGGATCCCGCATGTCGCGCGGAGGTTTCTCGTTATCCTGTACCCGGACTTCTGAATCCCCGATCGGCTCAGGAGGGAGCGCTTCGAGAACCGGCTCATGGCGTATGTCGGAGATGACATGTCAAAGTCGAAGGAGCGATACGCCGCGTCAACAAACTGGCCGTATCTCAGGATCTCGTGGCGGAGGGTATCGTCGAGAGGGTCAAGCATGCCATCCCAGTTGCTGATCCCTTGATACTGCATCCATTTTCTGCCAAGCTTTGGCAAGTCGCATTGCGCCGGCGAGTGGTGCTTGAGCCGACTCCACGAGAGCTGGGACTTCTTGAATGGCAAGTTCGTGGTGCTGGCCGCAACGGCGGCGGCTGCAGCCTTGAATTGGAAGGGATCAGGTAGGGAGTTATTAGGCAAAGAAGTGGATGAAGGTTGGTGAGAAGCTTGAAGAGGAAGCCTCATAGTAGGGAAGAAGAAAGAGAGAAATCAGACTCTAGTAGTGGAGATAGTGCTCTCACTACCTCTGGTTTGTGAATTATAATCCCATGAGTGTGTTGTATGCTTAATAATTTCATTGCATTTATATGTATATATATAAATGTTTAAATAATCAAGAGGGGGAAGGACGTGGACGGTGCCTAGGGGGGGAGTGAGTAACTGAAAAACGGCTATGGTTTGAGGAAAAGAAAGATGAGTGACGTAAGTGGAGGTGGGTCCCACAGATCAGAATGTTGAAGATAACGACAAATAGCTTTCCGCCCACAGGGGGAACGTGAAATGAAATTTTCACTTCAACAAAGGTTCAGAGGCCGCGTTGGGGAGTACCATCAAGGAGCGTGAAATGTTATAACCCACGTTCCCTGCTCTTCCGAAAGATGAGCGGGGAATAGTCATCCCCAAATAAAAGGATTTTTAATTTTTTTTTTCAGAAAAAAATAGAAAAAATCTCTAATAAAGAATTTTACAAATCTTAAAAGGTAAAAAAGTGTTTTGAATATTCATAATCTCAAAAATTTATTAGTATTTAATTAATTTATTTTTTTTAAATTTAAAAGAAATGACGCAAATACCCTCATTAAATATCATTTTTACTTTCTTTTATCCTCTCTCTCTCTCTTCTTCTTCAAGTTCCATGTCGAGAGGGTCTAGTAATTGTGGCTGAAACATCCTCCTCTAACAACAGTAATGGGAGCCTCGACCTCCTCTAGCAATGATGAAATGCAATGGCGGCCTCCTCTAGCAACGAAGAAGAAGAAGAAGGGGCATGAAGATTTGGGTTGAGGTGGTACCTCCACTTCTGGAATTCCCTCAAAGGTCTTGTAGTACTCCCAAGCTTGACACAATCCTGAGGAAGATCTGGATTCTCAAGAAGACAATTCTTTTGACTTGTAATCTCACAAGTTGCAAATTTTTACAAGATTTGATAAAAGGTTTCATAATAAGTTCTGATAAATGTTTCATAAATTTGAATAAGATTTTCACAAGTTCTTAAAAAAATTTCACAACTTCCTTGAAGAATTTTCATAAGTTACAAATCAAAATTCACAAGATTTGATAAGGGTTTCACAAGTTATTATAAAGGTTTCATAAATTTGAATAAGATTTTCACAAGTTCTTAAAAAAATTTCACAACTTTCTTAAAGAATTTCACAAGTTATAAATCAAAATTCACAATATTTGATAAAGGTTTCACAAGTTTTGATAAAGGTTTTACAAATTTGAATAAGATTTTCACAAGTTCTTAAAAGAATTTCATAAGTTGCAAATCAAAATTCACAAGATTTGATAATGGTTTTCACATGTTCTAATAGAGGTTTCACAAGTTTGGATAAGGTTTTTACAAGTTTTGAAAAGAATTTCACAAGTTTATATCAGGTTTTCACAACTTGCACATCAAAATTCAATTCTGATAAGGGTTTCACAAGCTGTGGTAAAGGGTTCCCAAGTTTGGATAAGGTTTTCATAAGTTCCCATAAACATTTTACAACTTGCAAATCAAAATTCAATTCTGAAAAGGGTTTCACGAGTTCGGATAAGACTTTCACAAGCTCATATAAGATTTCAACAAGTTCTCAGAAACTACTTTTTGCTCAATTCATTGTGTTTTGAAATTTTACGGAAAAGTCTAATACAAAATCAATTCAGGGTAGCATAAAAATTAATTGAGCAAGTGAGCATGCAGTTGGTTTCCCAATAGCTCTTACAAATAGCATCACCAAAAGAACAATATATCCAAAAATAAAACCATGTATAATGAAATCGCATGGAAGAACAATAGACAAGCAAGGAATTGAAAAGGGGAAGAAAAAAAAAAAAGCAAAGACACACCAACTGTAACACCCCAAAATTTATATTCACCAAAAATATTGTAAATATTTGGAAAATTCAATAAAATGGTGAATATTCATAAATTTGGAATTTATGAATTTTATAAATGTTCATTTTCATGAGAAAATGGGCAAAATAATTATGGAATTAATTTGGGTAATTTAAAAACCCCAATATTAAGGTTCAAAAATGAAGAAATATTAGAGAAAGTATTTGGTCCAAAAATATATGGAAATTGGCCAAAGAAAAATAAGAGAAGAAATTGG
This sequence comes from Inga leiocalycina, assembly GCA_963242795.1. Classification (NCBI taxonomy): domain Eukaryota; kingdom Viridiplantae; phylum Streptophyta; class Magnoliopsida; order Fabales; family Fabaceae; genus Inga; species Inga leiocalycina. The sequence continues at coordinate 27,647,839 of OY725328.1, forward strand.
ATTAAAAAGGTAATGACAAAATCGTAATTTTGCCAAAATATCACAAAATTAATGATTTTCCAATTAATTGGAGTTAATTTCAATTAATTAAGGAAAATAAAGGTGAAAAATATATTTATAATATTTTGATCAATTTAATATGAATTTATGGAAAATTTGAGCAAAAAGTGCAATTTTGATCAAAATTGAGACTATACGTGTATACGTAACCGGAACAAGTTGTGAAGCCAATTGAGACCATAGGGAGGGACCCCTAGGTGTCTCCTACATGTGGCATAAATAAGGAAATATTAGTTGGGCTTAATGAGTATGGTTACATCTACATAAGGTTTAAGTACATAAAACTTCATTTTTGGAATTTTGGAAAAATTGTTAAACAATTAAAGCATAATGCTATATATTATAAAACATATGTTGCATCTTCATCTTCAGCCCATTTTCACGCACAGAACAGACCTGAAAGTGAGAGAGAGACATTCAAGTTTTAGAGAGAGAGAGAAGAAGAAATCTCACAATGTAAGTCGATTTCTCTAACGATTTAGCTCCTAACGCGTATAACTCCGATCCTAAGCTACTCCTCTTTGTTCTTTAAGGTTTGGAAAGCTCAAATTTGGTGTTCTAAAAGTTAGGGTTTTCAGCCACGAGCAAGAAAAGCTAGTGGGAGCTTGAGGTAACTTCCAAACCTTCGTATGTTGACTATTCTGGTTGCTATAGACAATTTAATCGGAGAAATTTCGCCGGATTGTCTTTATTTGTAAATTTTGGAAATGTGACATTAGAAGGGTTATGCTGCCCAATTTTAGTTCAAATGGTTGTTATAACTCAATTAGATGGTTAATAAAGTGGTTAGGAGTAGAAAGGAACGCGTTTACGGAGCCGAAATCGTAAAACCCTGATTTTTCCTAGAGAACACCATTATTTCGGCTAGGGATTTTTGAGGGCCTTAGAGTTGGATTTTCAATGATTTGATGATTCCATTCAACTCAGTGGGAAAAAATAGGTGGGGTTACAGTTGGGCACTTTTTCAGAAAAGGTCGAGAAAGCATAATTACGGAAACGCCCCTAAAACCCTAAAAGTAGGGCTGCCAAGGGCAATTTCGTAATTTGACATTGAATTTGGTAATTTTGAGTTCGGAAATGGATTCCTTAGATGAAAATACGTCAGGATAGCCTTAGTCAAAAATTTGGAAAAACGTGCCACCGGGTCGGGTACAGTGGGGCTGGGCGGGGGTCCCGGGGGCATTTTGGTAAGTTTTCACTATAGGCTAATATAACTACAAGAAACACCATGGAAGTATCTAAAATGATACTTGGATATGTTATGACCTATTTCTTGTATATTTAATATTTTAGGACCGAATTGGGAGTCGAAAATCGACATGTTTCACGAGGCATACAAAAAAGGGTCGATAGAACTTCGAGGTAGGAACTACTATCTCTTATATACTATGTGATTATTTTTATGATACGTGTTATTGTATTTTGTGACTTGAACACGTGCTGAAGGCACATTACCTAGCTGTGGTCTAGGACCTAGCTGAGGTACACTAGTCTTACCTAGCTGTAGTCAAGGACTCAGCTGAGGTACATGTAGGGGTTTCAACGGGTTAGTTGGCCTTGAATTTTGTGTACACACACGGATGATATGATTTTTCATTTTACTAGATACGGTGCATTGCATATTTAATTTTCGCATTTTATATGTTGATTGTATGTTTCTATTGAGATTCCTTGGAATCTCACCCCTTTTTCTAATCCAAATGTCTGAGCGGGTGCCAATCGCTCGAAAGCCAAGGATGCAGAGAAGGGAAATTGACGGGCACGTTTCCTAAGATGAATACAGTGGTTGTATATAGTCTGTATGTGAAATAGTTTTGAAACATACTGTACATATTTGTTATTATTATCGATGTCTGCTCTGTTAATGACTGTCTGTAAACAAATGCTTATTATCAGTATAACTGTACTTTTCTATTTTCCTATGGAATTTGTTCATTATTGCCCTGCGCATATCAAAATGGAAACGGGTGTTGACACCAACACCGCCGGAGTTCGTCCTCTCTTACTCCACCATCACAGGCCGACGTTCAAAGGCGAGGAGAATAGGCTAGGACTTTCGAACATGAAATAAAAGAGGAGGGAGAACGAGAATTGGATGAGGCAAACACCACCAATGACGAGCTTCACCATCACTCTATCACCACCGTCGATTTCCGCTTAGACCACCATCATCCTTCCTTTCTTCAATCTCCTTTCACATTCCAAATCTTCATACCACTGATAGAGGACCCAAGCTGCCATTGTTGAAGGCCGACGAAACAACTTACCAAGAGTAATCCCCGACATTAAGGGCCACCATCGCTAGAGAATGCACCGTTGTTGCTAGAGGAGAAGAGGGTGGAGAAGAAGAGGGAGGGAGGGAGGGAGGGAGATCGGAATGGGCAAGAGAGAGAAGCAAAGGGGTTTAATAAGGAAAGGACATTTTTGTCATTTCATTTTAAGTTCAAAAAGGACAAATCAGATACTAACACCTTTCTAATATTGTGGATATTAAAAACACCCTTTTGTCTTTTCCTATTTGTAAAGTTCTTTATTAGAGATTTTTCCTAAAAAATACTCCATGCTCTAAAAAGTAATTAGCTTAAGATACTGGGTGTTGAAAAAATATTTTAGATATTATGTGCTACTGGAAAAATATTTTAGGCTATTGATGTTACAAAAAAAATATTTTTGAATGCAGGATTTGAAATTAATTAATTTGGGATATCGGGTTCTAAAAATATTTTAAGGTGCAATATACAATTTAATTTAAATAAATAAGAATATATAAAAATTTTTGTTAAAAAAAAAAAGTTCCCCCACCCCAAAATGGGGGATGCGATGAATAGGGTATGCGAACCCGAAATATTAATAATAAGTCAACCCAAGAATATATAGACAAACTCTTGCTGCTTATTCCGCGAGCTGTCACATATAATAGAGTAATATTTTTTTCCTCCATGTTGAAAATTAGTTCATTATTCTAGTTTATATATTATTTTATGCAAAAAGAACATATTCTTGTTAAAAAAAACGGAGGCTCCATGAATTAGTTCTTATATAAGTGTTGCTGAGTACTAAGGATTGGTAATTAAAATTTAAAACCACCACCTAGGATGCTGACTAAGTGACTATATTATGAAAAGAGTTACGGAAATGAATTTATTCCTTGCTGAAAAGGTATGACATTATTAAGAATTTTATTATAAAAGCAAAAAATATAGAAACACAATTTATAGAAATTTATAAGATTAATGATAGTTATATACCCACACACACATAGCTAAAATGCACAAAATTAAACATCTCCTGAACTTTAGTCTAGTTGCGTGTCACCTCCCTCACCTTTAAAATTTTAAATATGAGATGTAATGTTTTATGTTTTGATCATTAAGTACCATGTTGTTCAAGTTAACAGTTTATGCCAAGTCAATATTTTTGTATCTTTTATATGACAGGTCATTTATAAAGAACACTTTGCTTAGATGTAATTTTCAATACTTTATATTAATACTTGATTTAAAAAAGGTTTGGCCAGTTTATCTTCTCCCTCATAACTTTTCTTCATAAAATATAAAGAAAAGGAGGACACTCTTAGAGGCATAAAAGTAGAGCCAGATGGTGAACTCATTCCTGACATAAACACCTTAATATTTACCATTATCAAAGTTCAACTGATGAACTATCTTAATGTAGATTATATATGTGTGTATTTAATATACAATATATACTCATTATTCGTTAGTTAACAGTAATGTAATTTCTTTTTTTATATAGATATACCATATTTTATCCAGGATAAAAATGAATTTTATTCAAAAAATAATTTTATTTGTTTTTCCTTTTTTAATTTCATTTTAGTATATATTTTACTAATAAACTAACAGAGAGGGATTATTATCGTTAAATTCAAAAAACATATAGGGATATCTCACAACAGAAAGTGACAATCAATGCCTCACTACTCCCTGGGTATCCTATCATCATTTTTTCTTTGGCCAAATTTATTCTTCCATTATTCAATTTATTTTCTTTTATATTCTCTGGTTATTCCAAGCATAGCATTTGAAAACTTTAATTGGTACTTTGTCTTCCCTTACATTAATAACTAATAAGAAGACAATATAATTCAGTATAGGATGACACATCTTTCGTGAAAAAAAAAGAAGCCATATACTTATGGCAACTTATTGCTTTTACATATACTACCTCTAGTCCTTAATATAAGAGTTAGTTGGCTTTTTTTTAAAGAGATTAAGGAAGTTAAATAAATTACTTAATCATACTATATGATGTGTACCATTGGATTATTTATAAGTCAACAAAATAGTTCGAAGAAAAACTATAAATATAAATACTTTAATACAATTTACTTAGTTTCCTTAATCTTTTGGAAAAAAAAAAAGTCAACTGGATTTTATATGAAGGACTAGAGGGAGTAGTAAATAATCGTGAAAAAAATTTGAATAACTAGAGCCTTGTATTCAAATTCTTGCCTTGAATGTTCATATATTTCAAGACACTAAGAGGCAAGATAAAGTCTTGGTCAATAGCAAAGTCATTATGCTTATATATTTCTATCGTGCTTAGTCTTTTTGGTAACTTATTTTCCATATGACTATTTGCTCTTGGCAAAATTCTTCAACATGTTAACTTCAATGTTTGACATGTTCTCCAAAACTGAAGCATTCTGATATATTTTTAAACTATTGACTTCCACCATTTTTAGCATGAGCATTGTCTGTAAACATGCTTCAAGAATGAGTCCTCATACATTCAAATATCAATTTCATAATGCATTATCATGGTTTGAAAGAACTTTTGAGATTTGAAACAATTTGAATATTTCATTATCATTTTTGACAAACTTGATTTCATTTATGAGGTTCTTATCAATGACTTCCTTTCAATATAAAGTGTATTTACAAATTGTCATTGATCATTAAAAAACATAAATTTTTCATCATTGGATTGTCACCCTTTATGCTTAGTGGCTTGAATTAATTGGATAACATTATATTTTTTTATCTTTATTTGTTTAATACACTCTTTGCTCAATAATCATGTGGTTCAATTATATAAAAGCAAAAGAGTTATTATGTCTAATATTAAGTGGACCCAATAAAAGTTGGGTACCAAAGAGCATATATTTGTGTTTTGCAGGATCCTCTGTTCTTGCATTGAAAAATTGAGGTAAATAGAGAAAGAATCACCTACTAGAGTAACTTGAGTGATTAGAAATTGATTGCAAAATCACTTGAGTGATTGACAATGAAACTCGAGTGTTGATGAAAAGCATAGCAAAATTACCTCTGAAAGATGGAAGCACTCGAGTGGAGGAAGCAACACTCGAGTGAATCACCTAGCAAATCTCTTCAGAAGATGCATCAAGTGTTGCATCACTCGAGTGGCCCAAAAAGAACTTGAGTGAAAACAAGCACTGGAGAGTAACTGGTCAGTGATGCAACTTGGAAGAAATTCAGAAGACTATAAAGCACTCGAGTGGCCCATGAAGGACTCGAGTGACACTCAGCACTAGATGGTAACTTGTTGGTGATCAAGCCATATTATGAGAACAAAAAGAACATCACTTAGGAATAACAAGTTAGTGATACAGAAATGGAACATGACTCAAGTAATTACAAAATTCACTCGAGTGAGGTATTGAGTTTTGAATTATTTTAAATAATGTGCATATATCATAATCCTGATAGGCTAACTTGATTTTAATCATTCTTTATTATGTCATGAATTTTAACCGAGCAAACTCATTTATCAAATGTTCCTTATGTTGTTAATATTTTTAATACTCTAATTATCATAGAAAGCATAAGTAACTTTTTCAAGCCAATTTCAAGTTGTATATCTTTTCTTATAAACTTCATTTTATGAAATATACTAATGCTTTCAAAATTAGCTTGTATTGAGTATGAGTTGACAGATTTTAAAGGATGTTATTAATTGAGCAAATGAGTGAAATAAATCATCCCTTGGTCAAGATATCAATTAGAAGACACTTGAAGTCATCCACATGAACCAAGATGATGAGCTATTCCAAGAAGAACTAGAAAGAATGTCTATCCAAGGTTTCTCTATTTCTATCAATGAAAATTAGAGACAAACAGAGGAAGGTTCACTTGTAAGGTCCACTTGAGTGAATTGCAAGTGATGGCTATAGTCTCGTAGAAAATGGTCGCATCACATAAGTGACCACTATAGTAAATGCCTAATGGAGTAGTACTCACTAGTTGGGACGAATTTCACAAGGAAAGAAGACAAGGAGTGAGATGCCATTCTCATTTTCATCACTTTGAGTAAGACTTAAATCCTATCTAAGTATTCTGACTCTTATACTCAATTCCTCTACTTAGCTTCCAATGTTCTTTTTTTTTCAATTTAGAGAAAGTTCTTAACTTTATTCTTCATATTTTTTTAAGCCATGCATTCGTTAAGGGGGAGCTTCACACATGCGTATTGTATCTTAAAGCTCATCTCTTTTACTTGAAAAAAAAAAATCTTTATAGCATACTCATCTACATTCACCATCAATTGTTTAGTTTTGATGATGAATTGCTCTTATATTTTCCTCTCATTATCATAATTTGAAAATATCATATAGAAAGGAATATTTTGATACTTGATTGCACTAATAATTTATGGCAAGAGAATTTGTTTTGTGAAAGTGCATTCCCCCATGCACTACAAGGTGAAACTATCAAAGTTGAGGAAGATGCTTTGGCATTCAATCAAAACAAATATATTGGAGGCAACCTTCAAAGCAACAACACATACAAAGGAAGAGGAAGACCTCTTGAAACCAGCTGAGATATACTCTAAGGAAGAGCTCTATAAGGAAGAGGCAGAGGATGGAAGCTGGAACTTCGAGGATAGATAAGGGATAGTCTTCAACTAGAGCTGGATATCCTAGTCCAATATTCTTTAGTCCATCTATCTGGGGATATCTATGAGAGGATCCTTAAAGTTTTCACACAGAAATTGCCACCAACTATTCTAAGTTCATCACTTTATGGATTATAAGATGAGGCAGATGTGTGACATGATTAATCAAAACTTCAAGGTTTTGTTCAAGCAGCAAGAGGCTCAAAACAGGATCATGTTTAAGGTTAGCACCTATTGAGGAGTTATAAGCAGAGATTGGATTTATTTAAGGCCCTATTCATAGACACATGGGTACTAATGCTATTAAGACAACTATTGATACCACACCCTCAAAGACTCAGCCTTCTGTGATTCCACCTTCTCCACCTATCTCTTCAAACCCCTCGACTGCCTCTAACCTGACTGACCATATCCATTAGAGCCAATACTTTAATCACTTCCACCTCTCATTCTATTGAACATCAATCTTACCATCTAGAGTTGCATGCGAAAGTATGTGAACTGGACTTCATGGATCGATCATCAGCTTGTCAAATCCAAATGAGCATTTCTAAACCCTATCTCTTTATATGTTGTGAATATTTTACACATATTTAGTATCAATTTACTTTAATTATGAAAGTTTTCTTGAAAGCTCTTCAAATTGTTTTAAACTTATTTTTATGAAAGTCTTCTTGTATTTGCATCATACTAAAAATGAAAATAATTTCAAATAGAGGGAGGAAAAATTGTTTTCTTGACACATTCCTTTTAATTAAGGGAGAGAAAGACATTTCCATTTTTTTCACTATTTGCTTCCCTACAAGCATTTCTTCTTTATACTTTAAACTTTTTGATGATGTCAAACAAGGGGAGAGAATGGCAATCAAAATATGTTGCATGTCAAAATATGTTGCATCTAATTTATTCTCATACATATTTTGATTAAAGGATTTGCCATCATGAAAAAAAGGGGAGAATGTTAGATATAATTAATTTCGATGATGTCAAATATAAATGCCAAATATTAAGAACAAAAATTTTACATAATGTATTTAGGGTGAAGGTGCAAAAATACCCATCTACATATATCACATGAGCGCCTAGCACCATTTACATTCCTTGGGTGCAAAAATACCCATAATCTTTACAAAAAGGGGCAAAAATACCAGCTCCGTCAATTGAGGCAAATACCGTTAAGTTTTTTTTTGTGGGCCCCACTTTAATATTTTTTAATTAATTATTTTAAGGGCTAAGGTGCAAAATTACCTATCTACATATCCTTCGGGTGCAAAAATACCTATGATCATTAAAAAAAGTGGACAAAAATGCCAGCTTCGTTAACGAATGCAAACGACCGTTAATTTCTGATTTTGTGAGCCCACTTTAATCATTTTTAAATAATTATTTAAAAAACTCTCATCCTCTCTCTCTCTCTTCCTGCACCCCTTTCCCTCTCCCCGTCCAAAAAAATCCCCACCTTCACACCGGTAATAACTCTCTCCGACCTCCCACATAGTCACCGCCTTTATACTACCCGCTCCCTCCAAATGCTCTTCCATAGTTCTTCATTGAAACTTTTCCTTTCATTAACGAAATTAGAAATTAACGAACATTTATCTTCATTAATGGTGATGGCATTTTGTCCCCTTTTTTAATGATCATAGGTATTAATTAAAAGCTATGATCATTAAAAAAGCGGACAAAATGATAATAGGTATTAACTAAAAGCAACATTTTGTCCACTTTTTTTAATAATCATAGGTATTAATTAAAACCTTAAAATATCTCTCTACATTAAGCTTTTAATTATTACCCATAATCATTAAAAATGGGGACAAAATTCTAGCTCCATTAATGAAGGCAAACATTCATTAATTTCTGGCTTCGTTAATAAGGGGAAAAGTTTCGATGATGAACTATGAAAGGGCATTTGGAGGGAGCGGGTAATATAAAGGCGGTGACCATGTGGGAGGTCGGAGAGAGTTATTACCGGTGTGAAGGTGGGGCTCTAGTTTGGACGGGGAGAGGGAAAGGGGTGCAGGAAGAGAGAGAGAGAGAGGTTGAGAGTTTTTAAATAATTATTTAAAAATGATTAAAGTGGGCTCACAAAATAAAAAATTAACAGTCGTTTGCCTTCGTTAACGAAGCTGGCATTTTTGTCCACTTTTTTAATGATCATAGGTATTTTTGCACCCGAAGGATATGTAGATAGGTAATTTTGCACCTTAGCCCTTAAAATAATTAATTAAAAAATATTAAAGTGGGGCCCACAAAAAAAAACTTAACGGTCGTTTGCCTCAATTGACTGAGCTGGTATTTTTGCCCCTTTTTGTAAAGATCATGGGTATTTTTGCACCCAAGGAATGTAAATGGTGCCAGGCGCACATGTGACATATGTAAATGGGCATTTTTGCACCTTCGCCCATGTATTTATCATATACATTGACTAACTACTATGTTTATTGTGAAATGTATATTCTAGATTAGTCAAGCAAAGATTAGAAGATATCAAATCGGAAAATGGATCTTGATCAAAAAGAAAAGATTAAGAAGATATTGAAATTAAAGTTATCAAATGTGGGGAGAGGAAGTCAAAGAAAAGAAAAAAGCTACCTAATTGGATTATGGAGAATGACTAAAAGGAAGAAGAAGAAAGAGATTGAAGATAATAGTCAAGAAAAACAAGGAGTTAAAAAAAGGATTGTGGAAATCAATCAAGAAGAAGGAGAAGAGATTGAAGAAAGAAGAACTTGCAAGATCTAATAGGAATATCAAAGATTCAAGCTCTTATATGATCAAATGAAGGTTAGAATGGGTCAATAAGCTAAAAGGACTTATATGGAAGTTCTACCAACTTCACTTGAGTGGTCACTCGAGTAGCCCCTCTAAAGATAATCACTTGAGTAACTACTCATGTGATTTTCTTCATCACTGGCAACATCACTTGAGTGATGTCATAGTGATGACCACTCTATTGTGCTCTATTTTCATTTAGCATGATAGAGGTTTGGTATTTTGGATATATCTCTCAAACCACACATCCGATTGAGATGAAACTTATTTTATATGAAAATAGGCTTCAAATACAACACATAGACACCAAGATCTACTCAACGGAGTTCAAATGAAAAAGATATGAGTTTTGGAAGTTGACACTGAAATTCCTCACATTATTCCAAAACGGGTTCAGTAATTTGGACATATCTCCTACACTAAAAGAAGTGAAACTTTTTGCACATGAAATAGCACTCAAAATGAATTTCTCAGAAGCGATGATCAAGCCCAAAAAGGCTAAGATTGTAACACCCTTACTTATTTTGACTTGCAATGGAATATTAATATGTGGTTCGATGGGCAACACAACAATAACATAAACATACTGATAATATGTACTTGATTACTGAAATTCCCCACAGTGTTTTGTACATGATAATTACAATCAATGTAGCCGCACAGGGCTACTTGGGTGTCTAAACCCGTCACAGTGAAACGAAGACATCTTCCCAGCTTTGTTTCACCACTACAATCTTCTCGTGTAATTCTCTTCTATGATCTCTACATGCCTTCTGTATTCACTTATCTAAATTATTGATAGGGGAGGGTGAGATTGGAGAGAATCTCAGTAGGAAACAGTTACCATAATGCATGCATGATAGATGCTATGTGCATGACATGTTAGCTTTAATTAGATGCATGCCCTATAATGACATTTTTGCATGCTTAATATTTTGTGCAACATAACTATGGCCACAGTATAAACAGAAACAGAGCTATATTATTTAGATATGCTCTACACAATCAAGTAAAGCAATCACATACATCACTACACAAGCATAGATATCAAATACATGCAAATAAGGTAAGTCCCCTACATCTGGTCTCTGAGTCCTTCTCTTATACCTTTCTATCAGTCCAATATTCTGTGTTTGGCTCGGGCTACTGTCCGATCTTTAAATCCCAAATGTACAAGAATCAGGTTAAAACCCATTCATGTACTATTTTAGACTCTTCCAATGTGTTTTTATTAGTTATATGTGTAACCCCCTGCCTTAATTACAGTAATTGTAATTCGAGAGTGCGTAATTAAATGGTTTGGAGACCGTCGGATAATTTAAAACTCATTTTAAACTCCCACCCTGCGGTAGGGTTTTCATAATTTTTTTCCAAACTTCATCCCTATCTTGGTCTCAAGTTCAAATATCAAATATAGTTACCTGTATAGTTAAATCACATTTATACATATTAGAGTGTATAGCCAAATTCCCAGCAACTCCTAAACTTCATACATGTATAAACTAAGGGTTATAAGTTCCAACTAGGGGATTGCATGATCAAAATCAAACATAATATTTACATCCCAAAAACAATTTACTGTAATCCCTTTCCAAAAAAGATAACCAACAATCCCAAATAACATCCCTACAAAGTCCTAACCACTCTTGGTCGTACGCTTCTCCTTGGGGCCACTTGCCCTGTCTGGAATGTTAGTCAATGGAAAGAATGAGATTCAAAAGAATTCCAGTAGTAACAAATCACTCATACAATATATAAACATATAGCATGTAAGCAACCATTAACAGCAGCATCAACAGCAATGCAATGTCACATGGCTTTCATCCTAACGATAGCACTCATGGCTGTATCCATTATCACGATAGCTTTCATTGTATAACGCCAACTCATACTGGATAACGACAGCTTTCGCTATATAATGGCAGCTTATACTGGATAACGACAGCTACCACCAGCTGTATAGACGACATCATTATATATCATCACAAAACAATGATACACACACATACAATACATTTACATATAGCATAAGAGAAAATTCATTACCTTGTTCTTTCCTGATGTGCTCCGGCGCAGGTTGCTTGTGATTAGATAAATGTCGAACCCTATAAAACAGTCAAGGACGACAGGTTATTCTCTATTCCAAATTCTCACCTTCAGAACACTTAAAGTTGGTTATTGCTTGGACTCTTTAGGTGGCTACTAGAAGCCTATAAACATGTCTAAAGGGTTAGGAAGTACTATCTCAAAGACTAACTTTTAGTGTGCCTCGTAAAACGTGCCATTTCCGACTTCCGACTTGGTCCTAAAATATTAAATGTTCAGGAAATAGGTCATAACCTATCTAAGTATCATTTTAGACTCTTCCATAGTGTTTCTTGTGATTACATTAGCCTATGATGAAAATTTACCAAAATGCCCCCGGACCCCGACCCGGCCCGGCCGTACCAAGTCCGGCTATACTTTTCCTGAAATTTTGACATAGGCAATTTTGAGATATTTTCATCCAAGGAATCCATTTTTGGACTCGAAATTACCAAATTCATTGTCAAATTATGAAAATACCCTTGACAACCCACTTTATATGTTTCAGGGGCATTTTCATAATTATGCTTTGTTGGCTTTTTCTGAAAAGGTGACCAACTGTAACCCCACCTAATTTTGGCTCCTGAACCCAATGGAACCATCAAATCATTGAAAATCCAACTCTAAGACCCATTTCTAGAGCTGGCCTAAATTTATGAGTTCTTCAGGAAAAATCGGGGTTCTACGATTTCGGCTGCGTAAACACGTTCCTTTCTACTCCTAACCACTTTATTGACTATTCCATTAGGTTACAACAAACATTTAGTACCAATTTGGTCATCATAACAGCCCCCACAACCTATTTTCCATTTATACGCACAAAGATAATCCGACTATTTTCACCTATTAAATTGTCCATAGCAGCCTGAATAGTCAATATACAAAAGTTTGGAAGTTACCCCAAGCTCCTACTAGCTTTCCCTTGACTTGGCTGAACCCTAACTGTTTCTAACACCAAAAAAGGAGCTTTTAAACCTTAAAGAACATAAAGGAGTAGCTTAGGATCGGAATTATACGCGTTAGGAACTAGATCGTCGGAGAAATCGACTGACCTTGCGAGTTCTCTTCTCCTTCTCTCTCTAAACTCTCTCAACTATTCTCTCTCTATGTTAGCTCTTATGTGTGTCTAATATGGCTGAAGGAAGGTAAAGGATAATGTTTTATATCATATATTATATGATATTTAATTATTAAATTAATTTCGAACAATTTCGGATTTTTCAGAAATTCTGGCAGATTTCTACCCAAACTTTGAAAAATCATAACTAATTCTAGAAAAATCGAAATGAAGTGATTATGAAGCCTATAGAACCCTTATTAAGTCTAATTTTAAGGAAAAATATAGTGCTAGATGGAATAAAAAAATTCCCAGAATTTTAATCTTTGTCTGCTGTTCCAAAAAATAATCAATTTCACTTGGCAAAGTTAAAAAATTCATAACTCTTAGCTCACAAATCGAAATGACACGAATTATATATCAATTTTGAAGCTTGACATGTAAACTTCAAGACTGGAAAGTTTCAGAATTTCTAGACACCATTTGTCCATTCAAAATGTCTACACAAACCGACTACCATACAAAGAATTACACTTAATAGTTTTTCAAATTTTCAACTAATGTGTCCAATGGCTCTAAAATCAACAATCAAACCTATTCTCATACAATTTTTCACAAGGATACCATTGGAATCACTAAAACCACCAAACTCCCATCACACATTTTCCAAAAGTGTTTATTCGACACTAATTACATCCACTTTTGAAATCATTAGCCCTTAATCACTTCTTGGGACATTACAATATTAGTCCAAAGCTGAAAATTACCAAAATGCCCCTGGGGACATGATCCCGGCCCCACCATACCCGGTCCACCGTACTTTTCTAGAAATTTTGACATAAGTTATTCTAGCATATTTTCGCTCAAGAAATTCGTTTTTGACCTCAGTTTTCTCAAAATCACTGCTAAATGAAGTTTTTCCTTGGCAGCCCCTATTTAAGGTTTTGGGACTATTTTTGCAATTTCACATTTGGGGGCTTTTCTGAAAAAGTGTTCAACATTAACCCCACATAATTTTCCCTCCTGAACACAATGGAATCATCAGATTTATGAAAATCAAGCTCCTACCCTTCCAAACAGCACTGGTCGAAACTTATAGAAGGAAAAGGGGAAATGCAAATTTCGTATTTCAACCCTTAAAGCTTGTTTCACTCCTAACTACTTGATTAACCATTTAAACACTTAATACACAAGATTTGAGGAAATTTGGGCAGCATAACCCCTTAGGGTTAACACTTCCAAAATTTACAAATCAACTGATCAAACCACCAATCAACACCAAATCATCAACAACAACATCAAGATTTGAGGTTTGTGAGGTTATCTCTTGATTTCTCTTCTTGCTCTCTCCTTGACCGAAAACCCCCTCTTTTTTCTTTGAAATTAGCTTGCTAAACATGTAGATTCATGAAGAAGAGGAGCTTAGGGAAGAGATTACTCAAGTTGGAAACTAAATCACAAGGAAAATCAAGACCTACCTTGAGATTTTCTCCTTCTCTTCTCAAGAACTCTTGAGCTCACTCACTCACTCACTCTATCTCTTCTTGTTGGGCTGACGGAAATGAAGCAAGAAAGAGGAAGGAAAAGCTTCTTAAAATATCTCATATTTTCCCTTAATTACTTAATTCCAAAAATTGGGATTTTTATGGCACATAATTGTACCTTGGGCTTATCTACTGCAAATTGATATCATAGTCTTCCATTCTAATTGAACCATATTCCTTCATCTCCTTAAGCCCAAACGTACACCACTTTTGGTCTAAAATAGACCAATTGGGTTTCAATTCTATTAGTCAAATTACATGTACAAGAAAATGCTATTTTAATCCAATTTAAACATGTGTTCCAACTTTGACAATTATAATTAAATCCCCTGCCTTAAAATATTGACACTTGGCATACTTATGAGCCAAATAATTATTTTACCTTTTTTCCCTTTATTCCATAATTTACACAATTTCCATTACATCTTTTTTCTTCAAATTCGCAAAAATTGGCAATTTTGGTAGATTTTCTGACCAAACTTTGAAAAATCATAAATTTATTTGTAAAACTTCAATTGGAGTGATTTCAAAGGCTATAGAACCCTTATTGAGTTTAGTTTTATGAAAAAATATAACCTTTACCTAATTAGAAGCTCACACTTCCCAGAATTTTTGTTTTTGGATGCTACCACTGAAAATCGCCAGTTTTACTGGGCTAACTTCAAAAATTCATAACTCTTTTTGTAAAGCTCTAAATGACCTCTATGACCTATCAAATTAAAGCTTAGGATGTCTACTTTCATCCTGTAAAATTTCACAATTTTTTAGCACCATTTTCCTATTTAAAAATGTCACACAACAAAACTACTCACAAGAAAACTCACTGGTAGCAAATATCAACTTGTACAACTTGTGTTCCCACATAACAATGTTGTGTGTGACCACTAATTGCCTTATTTTTGTCATTCCATATGCTCTTTAATTCACCATTTTATTCCCTTAAATATAAGAAATTTTAGTGACTGAAATTCGGGATGTTACACAGATGAAAGAAATATAGATAGATCTTGAAAGTTGACACTCAATGTTCTCACAATGTTCGCATGATGTTCCAAAATAGCAGTCATTCTTTGGATAATAACTTTTGGAAGACAATGAGTTTTGGGCTGAAATGTATTGCATATAAAACTAGACTCAAGAGGCATTTCAACTACATCAAGATCATGCTCAACAAAGGTCTGATGGTACAGATATGAATTCCATAATTGGATGATCATATAAAGGTGCCTTTCTAGACTAGCTTCTATGAATTTGATCATAACTTCAGCAAATAATTAATTTGGAACTAGTTCTTATTACATTGGAAAGAAGACCTAAAGAACTTTTTGGGGATAGGTATTTTCCAAATTTGAAGTCACATTCAAAGAGTTATGCCTACTAGAATTTGACCTCTTTGCCAACTTTCTATGGTTTGAAAGGAAAGAGGAAATCACTCAAGTAATATGGGAATCACTCGAGTGATACACATCACTTGCAAATATTTGCAAGTGACTTGCAAGAAATCTAAGAGTGATTGAGGAAATCACTCGAGCAATATGAAAATCACTCGAGTGATCCATGATCACATACAGGGCACTTGCAAGTAATCTGAAAGTGCTGAAAAATACTAAGTGAAGATCACTCGAGTGATCACTTAAGCACTTGAGTGATATGAATCACTTGTAAGTCACTTGGTAGTGATTAAGCTTAACTCTTACAGAACATATGGAAGATCACTCGAGTGAATGAATATACACTCGGGTGATATTCATTTTCACAAACATCAGTACTAATTCACTCTCTAGTGATGATCAGCACAAGATCACTTGAACACTCAAGTGACAAAGCAAGCACATCAGTGATAAGGGACTACTGAGTGATTCTAAATCACACTCGAGTGAGTGTTTGTCATACTCTTAGATTTATCGTCTCAAATTTTTGTATAATCTTCTAAACTCTTATGAACCTTGGTTATATTGCATCTATTCATTCCTAATCATTACTAATCAAGTTTAGATGAAGATTACAAATGATTAAACTTGTATTAGAGCTCAACAACCAAAAATTAACTTCTTGTTAGAAACTTCAACGGCTACTTCCAATGATCATATTTCTATAAAGCTCAAAGATAAAATCACAACGGGAATATGAACATGCCTAATGGATGCTTCAATATCTCTAACGATCATCAAAGCAAAATCAACTATACATTAAAAATTGTTCAAAGCTAAAAAAAAAAGCTTGTGCCATCACAGTGAAATTGCTGAAACTTTGACTCTAATATTCCAACTCTTCTACTCTCTATTTCTCAGTGTTTACATAATTTACTTTAGAGAGAGACATTATTTCTTTTGTATTTTAGTGTTAATAATTATCTATTTCATATAGAGAGAAATATACTTTCATTGTAATCACTTTAACCTTGTGAGAGTTGTTCAAGATTGGGATCTTGATTGAGAAACAGATTGTAACCTTACAAGTTGTAAGGGGGAGTGATTCTGAAGTACAAGATTAAACTTGAGGTTGTTAAGGTTCTCAAGTACTCATCAAACTTAAGGGTTTGTGAAGGCTTCTCTTGTGCTCAGATTAAACAAGAAGATAGTAGATTGAAAATCTCAACTGGAGCTTGGGGACTGAATTAGGTCATCAAGGATTGGGCCGAATCAATATAAATCACAATTTGCATATTCTCTTCCCTTATCTATTATATTTCCAGCACATTTGATTTGTTTAATTGATTGTGGTTTTATGGCTCATTATTTTCATACTTATTATTTTCACTAAGATGCAAAAATATTTTCAAAAATCTTTAGTTTTTATCTTACACCCAATTCACCCTCTGTTAGATGTCAGCTGATTCTAACAGATATTTGTTTATGAGACGAGATTCATTTTTACCATTCATGCCAACCATAGTTAAAATTAGAACCCTTAACATTATTAAATTATTTGTGCTCAAAAAATTATTAAATTATTTTTAATAGATATTCTTTTGCATTATATATACCACATGGTAAATTGTTGATTTAGCTCTTAGAGAAGTTAATTTTTGTTTGAAATCTCTAGGATTAATTATAGATGTGCATAATTATTAATTTGTGAGTTTCAAATTCTTCCAAATTGTTTGACTAGCTACTGCTTAGTAAAAAAATTATTTATGATGGGATTATTATTTTTTTCTATGTAGAAGATAATTATTTCAGAAGAACTTTATAATATTTTGTAATTTGGGGAAATCATTTTTAGGCGCCATTTAATTGGTTTAAAATATTAAGGAATTGTTTGGCACAATTATGACACGCATAAAGCTCTTGCAAAACTATTTAATGGTTCAACCTTATAGGGAATTATTTTAGCTAGCTTCCGTAAATGTTATGCCTTGATTTTTATATTTAAGTGGGATATCTTTTTCAATTTTTTTCTAGTTACAAAGTGCACTACTACAAATAGATGATTCAACGACACCAATTAACAACTGTTTTAAAAAAACAGTAGTAGAAAACAAGCGGTGGCATGGCTGTAAATATGGCAGTAGGATTCAACGACTGGTTTTCAAAACCAATCGTTGTAAGTGGGATTCAACAATTGGTTTTGAAAACCAGTCGTTGAATCTTAAAGATTCAAGGACTGGTTTTTAAAATCAATCGTGTTTAATATTTCAATGACTGTTTCTCAAGAAACAATCGTTGAAACTTTCCATAAAATCCCAAATCAGACCATTCCCACCTTTATAAAGCTCATATTGTGTCGCGCAACACCTGTGAAGAGTTCATATTGTGTCGTGCCTCCCTGTCCGACCTAGACTTTCCCTCTGCCTCTTGCTCACACATTACTCGCTAACGACTTCTCCGGCCATTGGCCTTGCCTCTGCTCTTCACAATCATCCATTGGTCTAGGTTCTGCAACTACCCTATTTTCCCTCTTTGCTGTCTCCTCTTCTCAGTCATCCATTCATCTGGGTTCTGCAGCATCCCTCTTTTCCCTCTTTGGTTCAGGTTAGCTAGATTTCATTTATTTTACTTTCCTTTCTTTGTGCTGCACACAACGTGTATTTGTGGTTAGGCTAATTGCTTGTTTTGTCAAATTGCTTGGTTATTTATATAATAGATTTTAGAAAGTTGGTTTTAAATAGATGCATTTCTTTTAATTCCCTCTTATTACTCCTAACATGCTGCGATTTAACACACACAAAATTGAAGAGGGGGAAGTATATATTAGGGTATCAGAAATCTTAATTTTGTATCATTGCATTTGATCTTTTTTTTTAATTCATTGATGTTCATACTTTAGAGAATGTAGGCTCTAATTTCTTAGTTTTTTTAAAAAATATCCCAATAATTTTTGCACAATTTTTGTTCATGTTATCACTGCTTGCATCTTTTTATATTTGCTACTAATAAAAAGAAAACAAAAATCAAATGCGCACTTCCTTTAAAATGAAGCAGCAATAATGTAAAAAATTTGATGCTCACCGCCAAACCTGAGTTAAAAAGAAAAGACTTTAGATACAATAAAAAGCATGAACAACATCAAGTACGTACTACATAGAACACTAATTGACATTAAAAATACTAAAATAAGAGCCTTTAGAACTGAACATGCTTTTGGTTACCCATATAATGAATATTCCATCTAAGTGAGAATTAGAGTAGATGTAATTACTTCCATGTTGTTTGGAAGGATATAGCTAAAATGCATACCCACTAGATTCAACAGAGATAAAATGCATACCTATACAATGATATGTTTGGTAACTGGGAGTTGGGATACATATTATTTTTGGTACTTGGAAATTCAACAGATAACAGTTTCTAGTTATTTTCTTGTCTTTATTTTTCTATTTTCTTTATATGTTGCTTGTTTGATAGTTTTTTTTTTTGGGCAATTCGTTGGAAAAAATTTAAAGTTTTTTTTTTTTTTTGCCAATTCTTTGGACAGGATTTAAAGTTAGGATTTGTATTGTATGTGAGTGTAAGCTAGTGCAGTTTTCTAATGCTTAGAAGAAATATAGAACTACAATTATAGTCGATAGTTATTCATTATAGATAGTTATTCATTATAGTTGCAACCTTGGCTAGACCTTTTTTTTAAGACACTTAAATTGTATAGTATTTTATAATAGGCGAAATGTGGTCTCTTAGCTTGTTAGGATAATATTAGCTAAGAGTTTAGTTATTTAACTTAGAATATGATATAGATAAGTTGTACTTGTAAGTGTTGAAGGAAGAATAATTTGGATATAGATAAGGATATACTAAGTAAATGCCCATGAATGAATGGTTTGTTCTTTTCACTTCTTCACACTTTTGTTTTTCTGGTTTATGGAATCTTTAAAGAGGCCGTCAAATTTCACCTTCTCTTTTTAACTTCATAATGTTTATGTTTTTGGGTTCCATGATTTGTACATAGTTTTTATCTTCTTTCTTAAATTTTCCAATGTATATAACTTTTTAAGTAGCATAATGGTAAACTTGAGTGTCGTTGAAAATGGATTAGGTAGCAATAAAATGGATCACAGCTAGATGAATGCATTGAAGACTAGTAAAGAATATGAGAATAGGGTGGAAAAGTTTATTGAATTGACTAAAATGAATGCGCCTAGTAAAAATGGAAGTATTTATGTCCATGTATCAACTATTTAAGTGGATGGGATATTGATGATATAAGAGATCACTTACTTTGTGATGGAATAAATCTTCAGTACACAAGGTGGATATGGCATGGTGAGAAAGTACCTGCTCATGCGTCCCACGAGAAGGAAGTTTTTTATGTCGGAGATGATGATAGAATGAAGAGAATGATTCATGATGTTAAGGTAAAATGTTTTTCTCACTCACCTATATATGATAGCATGCGGAATGATGCAGAGGAACCTTTGTACCCAAGGTGTACTAAGTATACACGATTGTCAGGTATTTTGCACTTGGTCAACTTAAAGGCAACTTGTAGATGAACCGATGGTAGTTTCACATTGTTAGTTGAATTTTGTGAGATATGTTTCTAGAGGATAATGCACTTCCAAATCGTATATATGAGACAAAGAAAATCTTGTCTATGATGGGCATAGAGTATAAAAAGATACATGCTTGCCTTAATGACTGCGTATTGTATAGAAAAGAGTATGAAGGACTAAGTGAGTGTCCGATATATAAAACTTCAGATGCAAAGTGAAGAAAGGTGATGGTTGTGGTGAAGAGACAAGCAAAAGGCAACCTTTAAAGGTTTTGTGGTATCTTCCAATTATACTGCGGTTTAAACGAATGTTTGCTAATGCGAAAGAAGAAAGAAGTTGAGATGGCATTATGAAGAGAGAATATGTGATGGAAAATACCTTTGGCACCCGGCTGATTCTCCACAATAGAAGAAAATAGATGAAATGTTTTTGGGATTTGGTAATGAGCCAAGAAACCTTTGGCTTGGGCTTTGCACTGAAAGAAACAATCCTTATGGTAATCTTAGCAGTACACATAGTGCATGGCTAGCTTTGCTGGTGATTTACAACTTACCTCCCTGGTTGTGAATGAAACGCAAGTATATAATGCTTTCTATAATAATTTCAGGACCAAAACAGCCAGGGAAAGATATCCATGTTTACTTGGCACCTTTGATAGAGGACTTAAAGAAGTTGTGGGGGGATGGTATAGATGTATTTGATGCATATAAGCAAGAGTCGTTGAAGCTACATGCAATGATTTTCACCATAATTAATGACTTCCCTGCATACAAGAACTTGTCAGGGTATAGTGTGAAGGGTCATAAAGCATGTCTGCTATGTGAAGTAGGCACACACTTCCATCAACCTAGGCAAGGGAGGAAAACAGTCTACCTTGGTCATAGGCGATTTCGTCCTCAATTCCACCTGTACTGTAGGTTAAAAAATACTTTTAATTGTTTGCCGGAGAATGGAGTGGCTCCAAAGGCATTAACTAGAAATGAGGCTTATAGTTAGGTAGAAAGAATCAATGTCAGTTTTAGTAAGAATCAGAAAACGACAGGTGAGAATAACATATGAAAGAAGAGGTCAATTTTCTTTGATCTTCCATATTGGCATAGTTTTGATGTGAGACATAGTATTGATGTGATGCATGTGTAGAAAAATGTATGTGATAGCCTTGTTAGTATATTTTTGCACGTACCAGGAAAAACTAAAGATGGAATTAGTGCGAGACTAGACTTGGTTGAAATGGGAATAAGAGAACGGATGCATCTACAACTAAGAGATGATGGTAAGAGAGTGTATATAGAGCTAGTAGTACATACATTGTCAAAAGTTGAGAGAAGTTTGTGTGGGTGTTTATAAGGCATTAAGGTGTCACAAGGGTATTCTTCTAATGTAAGCAGGCTTGTGTTAATAAGAGATTTGAAGTTAGTAGGAATAAAGTCCCATGATTGCCATGTATTGATGCAACAACAATTACCATTAGCTATTAAAGGCATTATGAAAGATGATGCGCAAAGCATGATAACAAGATTGTGCAGTTTCTTTAATGCAATTTGTAGCAAAGTTGTTGACATTGGAAAGTTAGATGAATTGAAAAATGAGGGTTATACTATTCTATCCCAACTAAAGATACATTTTGCTCCCACATTATTTGATATAATGGTGCATTTAATGTTCAGCTGGTAAGAGAGGTAAGACTATGCGTCCCAATTTATCTAAGGTGGATGCACCCTTTTGAGCAATACATGAAGAAATTAAAAGAATATTTTAAAACTCCTTATTGACCTAAAGCCTCAATTATGGAAAGATATGTCGTTGAAGACGCTATGGACTTTTGCAAAGAATATCTATCAAGGTCAAAGTCCTAATCTCATCATGAAAAGGGTACAAGTAAGGGAACACGAGGGCCCAAAGTAAAGAGTATGCGTCGTGAAGAGGTGTTGCAAGCACACTTGTATATCTTGAATAATACGAAAGAAGTTCAGTCGTACTTAGACAAACACAGAAAGAGTTTAAAGGAGATATATCCAAGAAAAAATGACATGCAGATAGCTAATAAGCAAAACAAGACTTTCATAGAGTTGTTCAAGGAAAAGGTATCGCACGAGACTAATATGTCTGAGACAATCAAATGGTTAGCTTGAGGGCCTTCTTTTAAGGTCATAACTTGGAGTGTTTTCGATATAAATGGGTATTCTTTCTACACAATAGCCCATGATAATAGAAGTACCATACAAAATAGAGTTGGAAATTGTGTCAAATGGCCAATCATTATACTTTGAACATTGTTAATTTAATGAAATTTCTCCATTCTATTAACACATTATTTGCATGTTAATTGTGATAATTGTATCCTTGGATAAATCATAAAGATTATCCTAAAATGTCCCTGGTCGGTCATCTATTCGTGAGCAAAGATGAAATAAGACCAATATCACTTTGATAAGATATGGAGATATGAATCAAAGTCTTAGGCACTTGTAAGAGTACAAGGTGATGGACCAACCCACTATGAGAAAACTATATGGATCAAGTTGTAAGCTTTTCTCATGTATACCACATCACAATGCCCTTACACCTGAGGTCATCATGGATTCCTACATGAGAGTTGCTAAGCTTTGAACTAGTCAAAAGTCACTTTTGACCAGGTGATGATAAAGGCTACGATCGGGCTTGGTGGTTTTTCATGCAAAGGAATATGAATGATCAAGATGGAATTTGTCCCTCATATTAGTAGAGAGATATTACTGGGCCCCACGATGAGTGAGTCTGAGAAATGTATGGCCATACTATAATGGAAAGGAGTTTCCATTTCTATTGTCAGGCTACTCAGGAATCGAGAAAGTAATGGTCAGGAACAAGAGGATGATATTATCCATGCCTTATCCTTGACCGATATATCCTGTGACAAAAGGGACGTGACATGGTTGTATGACAGGTTGCATCGTGTTAACGATCCTCATATGAATTGGGTAGTCATAATGTCTTGTTAGAGGCCACTTGTGACTTTTGGGTTAGTACAGTTATTGGCCCACTGTCAACTTCATATGGGCTTACAGGGTCGCACATAAGAATGGCTCAACACGAGATAATGTTTAATTTAGGGTGGATGAATTTAATATATATATATATATAATATAAAATTCATTAATAATATTATATAGATATATATTTTCTAAATACATATCTTATATGTGTGTGTGTGTGTATTATATGATATTATTATATTGTGTTAGTTTTAAATTTAATCTATTAAGATATATTAAATTTATTAACTAACATGATAGAGATATAGTATCTAAGATTTAATTTATTAAGATAACTTAAATCTAATGGCTTTTTATTTGGATTAAATAAATAAGTTAAATTTAAACTATTGGACATATTTAATTTAAACTGAATTTATTTAATTAGCTCATCAAGATAATTAATTGTTAATTAATTTTGAAATTAATGAAGATTAATTTTGAAATTCGAATATAGCCCTCATAGGTTATAAATTTGATAAAGCAGATATACTCATACACGTATGAGAATTCAGAGCCGCAAGGGAAACCCTAGGAGACATTGGAGGCGCTAGCACGTAGACCGTGTTGGAGAGCATTCATGTGGATACCGGTAGAGGGAGCGGACTTGACGTGTTGGCTTCTAGAGATCGAAAACCCTGAATTTCGTTTTAAAAGGTACAAATCTTTCTAACTCGATTTAAATGCTGTTGATAGATCCTCGATTAGGATCGGTGAAAATTTTAAAATTCTTCCACTGTGCTTGCCGATTCTAACAAATAATGGGGTGATGGTGGTAACCGAATCAATGTACTTTTCTAGTTCAAAAGAAAAAACCCCCATATTGGCATCCATGGTCTATTATGAAGTTATTGAAGACATATGGGAGATAAGCTACACTAAGTTGAGAGTTCTTTTATTCAAATGCAAGTGGGTTAACAATAGTGCTGTTGAAATAAATCAATTTGAATTTACCTCAATTGATCTTAAAAGAGTTGGTTGTAAAGATGAGTCATTCATTCTAGTAAGACAGGAAAACAAGTGTTTTATGTCATTGATCCAGCAAATGAAAGTTGTCTATTGTACTCCAAAGTAAAAAATAGAAGGATGGTGATCCAAGTTTGAATCTTAACGACACACCGCCTTTCACTACAAATCCACCTATACCAACTGAAGTAAAATTGGCAGATGATGATGAATATACAGATAGAGTTTATCATTGTGAAGGAATTTAGGAAAACACATAAAGTAATATTTTGAATTGTCTAAAGTATGCATTTAATTACTAGTTACTTATCATATCACACCTTCATTTCTTAGTAGGAACATGGCAAGTTTAGATTCAGGCAACTCAACTGGCTCACTTGTTAAGAAAAAGCTTAAAGGAAGCACGAAGCTGTAGTCGTTGGTCAAACATTGTGAGGAAGAAAATGAGAGGGTGCATGTAGAATTTAATGCTGATTTGAGGCCAATCGGCAAAGAAGGAGACACGTTCATTAGCTATATTGGCTATTTGGCTCCAAGCAAAGTTGTCATTTTATTTTCTTGTTGGAAGGAAGTTTCAAAAGATAGGAAGGCTATGATTTAGGAACAACTTTTGGTATGTAAGGTTGTATTTTTATATCTATGTTTATTTCTACTTGTTCATATATAACTATTATATATTTTGATTTGTAGCAAACCTATTATGTCCCCAACATGAGGCAAATGTACAAGCATTAAATGGGGGAAGTTCGTGAGCGATGGAAAGATTTCAAGTCCACAATCATAACCAAGTACATTTGAGGGTCAAAGAGCAATAAAGATCCTTGTAAAGAGTGTTTGTTTCTTTCTCCAAATGACTGGAGGTTGTTTGTGGCATCACGGTAGGATCCCAAATTCCTGGTATATATATTTTGTTCATCTTAGTATTAAACATTTTAGTTGACCTTACTTGACTTCACTAACTCAGTTTTCATTATTCTCTATTTATATAGGAATTGAGTCAATCAAATAAAGAGAGGCGAGCTTAAAACAATTATCCGCATTATATGTCACGTCGGGGTTATCAAAAGCTCAAAAAGAAGATGATGCAGGCTGAATTGAAAAAATTGGAGGAAGAAGCCAAATCAAATCCTAGCATTATCATGCAAGCGCCGCCTCCTCCCCCACGTCACAAAAAATGAAAAGTAAGGAGTATAAAGGGAGAAAAATATATAAATCTAGTCGTTACTGATGTCGTTAAAAGGATTGTAAGTATTTACTAACAAGTATATTTAAGTGTGCTGCATTTTCCTAAGAAGATTTCATGTAATTAATTTTTATTTGTCCATTATATGCTGCAAGATGAACTTGAAGAGCAGAGCAGCCAAGGTTCCTTCACTCAAACTGGAAGGATAGACATCTTAGCAATGATGCTTGAGAAGCTAGGTCACTCTGGTCAAGTAAGAGGGGAGCCAAGGGGAGTTGGTCTCTCAAAATACTTTGGACAAGGTTCACAACCTTATGGACAATGTGAATTGAGTAGAGAGTTTGTGGCAAGGATTCGAGAGGAAGTCCGAGTAGAGCTAGAGGTACAAATGTGTCCGTCACTTCAAGATGAGCTTAAAGAAGAGTGGTTGCGTGAGTTACGTGGTGAGATGAATTTGATGGTGTTGTCTCACATTCAAGTCGGGATGTGTAACCAAGAGCCTAGATCTCATGTTTGTAAATAATTTCATTTAATATAACATTAGTTTTTCACTACTACAAAAAAGCGGTATAATGGCGTTTATTTTAAAACATATTTTGGCGTTTAAGAAGCGCCAAAGCTTTTGACGCCATTAAAAATACTTATGGCGCTTTTCAATCTATAAAAATGCTATACATTACTTTATCAAATTAAATAAATTAATTAATTACTTATGGCATTTTATTTAACAAGTGCCAAAGGAGGAGGTACCCTCCTTTGGCATTTATAAAATAAATGTCAAAGGAGGGTCAACCCTCCTTTGGCGTTTACAATATAAACGCCAAAGGAGGGTCAACCCTCCTTTGGCGTTTATATTATAAACGCCAAAGGAGGCCATGTCTCCTTTGGATATTTTTTTTTAAATAATTTTTTTAAATATTGGTAAAACGATGATGATCATTTTTTTAATTATTTTATTTTCTTGATAAAACAAACAAATCACAATACATTGGTAAAAAATACAAAACATTAACTACAATGATTTGTATTACAACAAAATTACTACAATATTATTAATTTGTAAGTTTAAAAATTTAAAAAATAACAATATATAGGAAGTTTAAGTTGACAAAGTTGAAACTTCAAATCAATACTTAAAAAATAAAAAATATGAGCAAACATATAAGAGTCATTGCAAATTTATACCAAAAAGAAAAAAAAGAAAACATGGATCAAATGTTTAAAAAATAATGCTTACAAGCTAGGGATCTCCTACTTCTACTCTTGCTGCCATCAAAGAGAGGAAGGAGTGGGGATAACGAATAAGAAAAGCTAATAGACCAATAAAGTGAGAGAGTAATGGATCGAAGTTATGGGAAGTGACAAGCGGGAGAGTGATAATGGCGGGGTTTTTAAATTTTGTAAACAGGGGAAGCTTTGGCGCTTCATAAAAGAATGTCATTGCTTCCTATTTTCAAAATAAAATATAAAAAAAAATGGAAGCTTTGGCGCTTCTTTAGGAAGCGCCAAAGCTTCTATTGTGTTTTTTATTTTTTATTTTTTCAATATGAAGTTTTGGCACTGTGTTTATGTAATTGGTTAGTTTAACTATATTTTATGTATTGATTCTTTTTTGACTTGACTTTTCAATGAATGCCAAAGCTTTCACGTGATTCTTCTCCCTTCGATAAAGATGATCCCTTTGTTTTTTTTAATAATTATGGAAGCTTTGGCGTTTTATTACAAAACGCCAAAGCTTCCCCTCCAAATTCATTTTTTTTATTAATTGTGGAAGCTTTGGCGTTTTATTCCAAAACGCCAAAGCTTCCCCTGCCTTATCCTTCTTTTTTTTTGTGTAATTGTGGAAGCTTTGGCGTTTTATTCCAAAACGCCAAAGCTTCCCTTCGTTTTTTTTTTGTAATTGTGGAAGCTTTGGCGTTTTATTCCAAAACGCCAAAGCTTCCCCTCCAAAATCAACTGCAGTGTTGCTTTATCCTTTGTTTTTTTGTTGTGATAATGGAAGCTGTGGCGTTTTATTATAAAATGCCAAAGCTTCCCATCTTTTTTTTTTGTTCAAAACAAAGCTTCCCATCTTGATCCAAAAAAAATCTGCAATGATCATGTGATTCATATCTCCTTCATTTTGTTTTAAATATATATGTGGAAGCTTTGGCGTTTAATATATAAGTTAGACTCTGCTTGTGCTGACTCAGTGAACGCATGTGACCCTATTTACACCCTTAAGATGTGCATGATTGGTTTGGACAGAGACAAAGCTTCGGTTTTCTATAAAGATCAATCTACCTCTACAGCCCACATGACCGTGAAATCTAGAATCATAAACTTCCTATTATATATATATTTTTAAAAAAATATAAGATGCTTTGGCGCTTAGTAAGGAAGCGTCAAAACTTCCTATTATATTTTCTTTTTCTTAAAAAACAAAATATAAGAAGCTTTGGCGCTTCCACATAAAACGCCAAAGCTTCCTATTGTTTTTTTAAAAAAAAAGAAACTGAAGGCCTTGTTTGGCGCTTGTTCAGAGAAACGTTATGCAAGGTTAACGTCAATTATGACGTTTATAATTATAAGCGCCAAAGCTTTTAAATAATTTTGATTTTAAATTAATAAATAACTATTTTTGGCGCTTCTTTAAAGAAATGCCACAGGAGCTACACCACTAAAGCCCCTTCTTGTAGTAGTGTTTCCTTAAGTTTGTTTAATTAATTCTTTCATTTCTTTTACCCAGGAATCCCTGGCCTTTCCCAGCACCAAAGGCAGTTACAATCCGCCACAGGTTGGACATGACGACCCTGGTCCTTCACTAGAGGCTAGAGAACCTTGCTCTCTTTATTTAGAGGTCATATACCTACGTGTTATTGTCGATGCTGTTGTATACAAGCATGCTACCACCTACCATAATATGCAAATTCGGGACGATCAACGTAAAGTCATTGTCATAAGTGTTCGCCAGGGGGAGGAAGGTGTAGATGTCCCATTCCCTGATGACAAGGTTAACTAGGTCTGGCAATGGGATCTTTCATCCTGTAGCCTTAACATCTTGTTCAGATGGCGACAACCCCTCCAATGGTAGGAAACACCTTACTGTTACTTGATCCTTCACATCCTACTTACAATCTTTATTTTGTGTGTTACTAGGATCAAGAAGAAGCGACAAAATTTCCCTTATTGGCAGAGCCACAAAATATTCATAAAACAATTAACAAAATCAACTTTCAGATGCCTTGTGGGATTGTGGGTCATGTATTCTCATATAATTTTGGAATTGATAGCAGAGATATCAGAGAGTTTCTATCTTTAAAGGAGATAGACATAGGATGGGTCACATTTGCAATCATATGAGTTTATTTTTAATTTTTAACTTCAACTAATGCACTGATATTTAGGAGTTTTTGGTTTCTACATTTACTAAGTCATTCCTCATTTTATTTTTATGGTAGCTGCTTCCACAAAATGTGAGTCAAAAGAGAGCTCAACACTTCGTATGGCTTCTTATGTCTTGGCAACCTGTCAAGGCATAATAATAATATGTTGGAAGATAGGATGAACTATATAGGCTTTACATTGGGACAGACTCAGCTCCCTTGCTATCTAGCACCAATTCTTGAAAGGCAAGTAACTTCAATTTATATATTTATACATATTCAGTTTGCTAAGAATCATGTTGCCTAACCTCATTTTAATCTACATATGTGATTATTGTTACAATCGGTAGGCACAGCGGAAGAATTTTAAAAATTTTCACTGATCCTAATCGAGGATCTATCAACAGCGTTTAAACCGAGTTTGAAGGATTCATACCTTTTGATTCAGAGTTTTCACGATCTCTAGCAGCCAACACGTCAGGTCTGCTCCCTCTACTGGTATCCACACGGATGCTCTCCAACCGAGACTGCGTGCTAGCGCCTCTAATGTCTCCCCGGGTTTTACTTGCGGCTCTCAATTCTCATGTGCCTATGAATATATCTGCTCTATCAAGTTTATAACCTATGAGGGCTATTTTCAAATTTCAAAATTAATCATCATTAATTTCAAAATTTATTAACAATTAATTATCTTTATGAGCTAATTAAATAAATTCAGTTTAAATTAAATCTGTCCAACAGTTTTAATTTAACTTATTTATTTAATCTATATAAATAGCCATTAGATTTAATTTATCTTCATAAATTAAATATGAGATACTATATCTCTATCATGTTAGTTATTAAATTTAATATATCTTAATAAATTTAATTTAAAACTAACACAATATAATAATATCATATAATATATATATACATATATATATATATATATATTCCGAAAATATATATATCTATATAATATTATTAATGAATTTTATATTTTATACATATATATATATATATATATATAAATATAAAATTCATCCACCCTAAATTAAACATTATCTCGCGTTGAGCCATTCTTGTGTGCGACCGTGTAGCCCCATATGAAGTTGGCAGTGGGCCAATAACTATACTAACCCAAAAGTCACAAGTGGCCTCTAGCAAGACATTACGACTACCCAATTCATATGAGGATCGTTATCACGATACAACCTGTCATACAACCATGTCACGTCCCTTTTGTCACACGATATATCGATCAAGGATAAGGCATGGATAATGTCATCCTCTTGTTCCTGACCATTACTTTATCGATTCCTAAGTAGCCTGATAACAGAGACAGAAACTCCTTTCATCATAGTATGGCCATACATTTCTCAGACTCACTCATCGAGGGGCCCAGTAATATCTCTCTACTAATGTGAGGGACAAATTCCATCTTGATCATTCATATTCCTCTGCATGAAAAACCACCAAGCCCGATCGTAGCCTTTATCATCACCCGGTCAAAAGTGACTTTTGACTAGTTCAAAGCTTAGCAACTCTCATGTAGGAATCCGTGATGACCTCAGGTCTAAGGGCATTGTGATGTGGTTATACATGAGAAAAGCTTATGACTTGATCCATGTAGCTTTCTCATAATGGGTCGGTCCAGCACCTTGTACTCTCACAAGTGCCTAAGACTTTGATTCGTATCTCCATAGCTTATCAAAGTCATACTGATCTTGTTTCATCTCTGCTCCCGCATAGATGACTGACCTGGGACATTTTAGGACAATCTTTATGAATTATCCAAGGATACAATTATCACAGTTAACATGCAAATAATATGATAACAGAATGGAGAAATTTCATTAAAATAATAATGTTCAAAGTACAATGATTGGCCCTTAGGGCACAATTTCCAACATCCTCCCACTTGCCCTAGGTGCAATCATTAATTTGCCTAATTCCCATTGTCCTAACATGACGCTCATGCTTTGCCTGTGCAAGTGGCTTAGTAAGAGGATCAGCAACATTATCTTCTCTTGCTACTTTGCATATCTTTATATCACCTCTATCATTAATTTCTCTAATAAGATGAAATCTCCTGAGTATATGCTTGGTCCTTTGATGTGACCTAGGCTCCTTGGCCTGTGCAATAGCGCCACTATTGTCACAGAACAAATCTATTGGATTTGAGATGGTAGGCACCACCCCTAGTTCAGTAATGAATTTTCTGATCCAAACGGCTTCTTTAGCTGCATCTGATGCTGCTATATACTCAGATTATGTTGCAAAATCTGCTATAGTGCTCTGCTTGGAGCTCTTCCATCTTACTGCTCCACCATTCAGGAGGAATACATATCTAGATTGCGATTTAAGGTCATCTTAGTCAATTTGGAAACTTGTATCTATGTAACCGATTACGCAAAGCTCATCATCCAATCCACCATAGACCAAAAATAAGTCCTTAGTCCTTCTTAACTACTTTAGGATATTCTTGACAACAGTCTAATGACCCTCACCAGGATCTTGTTGGTATCAGCTGGTCATACTTAAGGCAAACAAGACATCCGGTCGAGTACATAACATGGCATACATGATGGATCCAATGGCCGAGGCATATGGAACCTTAGTAATGTGATCTCGCTGATCAGGTGTACTAGGATGCAGATCCTTGCTAAGATGAATGCCATGAGACATGGGCATGTAACCCCTTTTTGAATCCTGCATACTGAACCTATGCAGTATCTTGTCTATGTATGTGCTCTGACTTAGGCCTATAATCTTTTGGATCTATCCCTATAGATCCTAATTCCTAGGATATAGGTGGCTTTACCTAAGTCTTTCATTGTAAAGGACTTTCCTAACCAAGACTTGACACTTTGTAAGGTAGGAATATCATTCCCAATGAATAGGATGTCATCTACATAAAGCACTAGAAATATAACTATGCTCCCACTAATCTTCTTGTAAACACAAGGTTCATCGATGTTTTGAATGAATCCAAACTCTTTGACTACTTCATCAAAATGATGATTCCAGCTCTGAGATGCTTGCTTCAATCCATAAATGGATCTTTGAAGCTTGCAAATTTTACCAGAGTCCTCTGGACGCACAAAACCTTCAGGCTGTGTCATGTACACATCCTCAAGCAGCTTTCTATTAAGGAAGGCTGTTTTGACATCCATCTGCCATATTTCATAGTCATAATATGCTGTAATGGCAAGAAGGATTCTGATTGATTTGGCCATTACAACTGGGGAAAAGGTTTCATCATAGTCTACACCATGAGTTTGAGTGAATCCTTTTGCAACCAGTCGTGCCTTGAAGACATTTACATTGCCATCCATGTCAGTTTTCTCCTTGGAAACCCATTTTCACCTAATGGTTTTTACACCTTTAGGTGGATCGACTAAGGTCCATACCTGATTGTCGTATATGGATTGCATTTCAAACTTCATGGCATTTAGCCATTTCTCAGAGTTTGGTCCCACTGTGGCTTCTCGATAGGTGGTGGGCTCATTTTGCTCAATGAACAACACATCACGACCTTCAGTAATTAAAAATCCATATCTCTAAGGCTGATGCCGTGTCCTATCAGATCTTTGTGGACCTTGTGTTACTTGAGGAGGCTTAGCAACTTGTTGTGAGTCTTCTCTAATTTCCATCTGTGGTTCTGTACCATCTTGTGGATCTCGAATTTTTTCGAGATGTACGTCGCTCCCACTGGTTGTTTTAGAGACAAACTCTCTTTCTAGAAACTTGCCATTTCAAATAACAAACACTTTTTTAATGGTGGGATTGTAGACATAGTATCCTTTTGTTTCTTTAGGATACCCCACGAAAAGGAACTTTATGGATCTGGGCGCTAATTTATCAGAGGCTTGTTGCTTAACATATACCTCACATCCCCAAATTTTGAGAAAAGATAAACTTGGTTTCTTTCTAGTCCATATCTCATATGGTGTCTTTTCAATCGCCTTAGATAGAACACGATTTAGTGTGAACGCAGCTATCTCTAGGGCATGTCCCCAAAAGGACGGTGGAAGATCTGTTTGACTCATCATAGATCGAACCATATCTAATAGTGTTCGATTCCTCCGTTCAGAAACGCCATTCCATTGTGGTGTTCTTGGAGGAGTCAATTGTGAGATTATCCCACAACTCCTAAGATGGTCAATGAATTCTTGGCTCAAATATTCACCACCTCGATCAGATTGAAGTGCTTTAATTGTTTTACCAAGTTGGTTTTGTACTTCATTTTGGAATATTTTGAACATTTCAAAAGATTCAGATTTATGTTTTATTAGATAGATATAGCCATATCTACTAAAATCATCTATAAATGTAATGAAGAAGACATAACCTCCTCTGGCAACTATATTTAATGGTCCACATACATCTGTATGTATGAGGCCTAATAATTCAGTGGCCCTCTTACTGTGCCCAATAAAAGGTGCCTTAGTCATCTTTCCTAATAAGCAAGATTTGCATGTATCATATGATTCAAAATCAAATGAGTTTAGAAATCCATCTTGATGGAGTTTAGAAATGCGTTTCTCATTTATGTGGCCTAGACGACAATGCCATAGGTAGGTTAGATTCAAATCGTTTGATTTTATCCTCTTAGTAGTTACATTATAGATATTCCCATTAGCTTTCTACTGTCCTTTAGACCCTACACATTTGTACAAATGTGAGAATCACATGCAGTATCTAATACCCATGTAGAGGAAGTAGAAAAATGAATGTCTATAACATAAATACCTAAAGCGATAGCGTCGCTATCCTTCTTGTTCTTTTTCAGATCTTCCAGGTAAAGTTTGCAATTCCTCTTCCATTGACCGGGTTCATTGCAGAAGTAGCAAACTCCTTCCTTTGGAGGCTTTACCTTCTTGGGTACAGGCTTGGTTTTGGGCATGTTTGACTCTTTGGTCTTACCACCTGAGCCATTACCCTTCCATTTGCCCTTCCCTTTCTTTTTCATACCCTTTCCTTTCTGAACCACCAAAACTGTGCTAGGCTTTTTCTTAATGCTTTGCTCAGTAGTTTTGAGCATCCCATGCAGCTCAAAAATTGATTTCTCCATGTTGTTTATGTTGTAGTTCATAACAAACTGGTCATAACTCTCCGGGAGTGAGTTGAGGATCAAATCCGTAGCTAACTCCTGGCTCATGGGAAATCCAAGCCTCTTAAGGTGATCAATATAGCCTTTCATCTTTAACACATGAGTACTAACTGATGCACCTTCAGCCATTTTGCAGGAATGTAAGGCCTTTGTGGTCTCATACCTTTCTTGCCTTGCCTGTTGCTGGAACATTTACTTGAGATGTACAATCATCTCATGAGCCTCCATGAGTTCTAGAGCTCTTTGGAGCTCTGGAACCATAGTGGCAAGCATCAGGCAACCTACATCCACAGAGTCATCCTTATGCTTTGTGTAAGCATCTCTCTGAGCTCTTAGAGCATCAGCTGCAGGCTCCTCAGGAATGGGTTGATCTAGGACATAAGCCTTTCTTTCCTGCTTGAGAACAATTCTCAAGTTCCTGAACCAGTCAAGAAAGTTTGTCCCATTGAGTTTGTCCTTCTCAAGAACCGATCGCAACGAAAGTGTAGCAGTATTACTAGTCGACATGATTCTATAATTAAAATATGCAAAGTTAGTTAGTAATCTCCCACTAAATTAACAACCCTCAATATAATAATTAGTGGGCTAAGATCCATATTTGGCTTAAACTTAAGTCCACTTTGGCAAGACACTTAAATTCAAGTTATTTAGGTATGTAACCTATTTACCAATTACATCACATGTAACTCTTAGATCTTTATGGGATTTAATCATCATATGATATGGCATGTTTAACCCCATCTAATGCCTTGAGATTCAAAACCGTTTTGTTAATCTCAATTAAGTCAAAACAATAATGAATATTATGAGCAGCACCATTACTCAAGCTTGTCTCATCAAGATAACTCAAGTGTATCCACTTTGGTGGTTTCCACAATTGAGCGATCTAGGTTTTGACAAGTATTCATTAATTGACGGCATTATGACTTAAGATTTGATTCAGAGGGCTTAATTAATTAGTTTTGTTTATATGGATGCAATTGTGGTCGTATCTCATACAAATAAATACATATAAACGTAAAAGTAATCATGCAATGATCTTATCAAAAGCATAATTTAAATGTGACACAACATGGCTTACCTAACCTAAAATTCTCCCAAGCCAATGAGGGGACTTCTCTAAAAAAAAATACATTGAGAGAAACCTCGTTTAAACATTCGAGGGGAGTGAGATGAGAAGAGAATGTACATCGAGAGTATTTAGAGGAAGGCACGGCACGCAGGCCGTATTTAAATATTACAACCTTTGTAAAATTCTAAAGCCATGTTGTTCACCATACCCAAACAAGGATAAATAACAAACCACAACAAGAATTCATACAATATGAAAAGCAAAAAATGTCGTGATCAGATTACATGTTTCAAAAACGAAAATGAAACAATTTCAAGATTCAATTTAAACGAAAATGAAAATCAACGGAATTACAAGATCATATCTTTCTAAATAATTTCGTTTCGTATTAACCAAATCACATGCATATTCGAGTGTTTCTTATAAACATACGTACACATCCCATATATATCACATGTATAAGAATAAACGCACAATTGATCTGGCTCTGATGCCACTGTTAGAATCGGTAGGCACAGCGGAAGAATTTTAAAAATTTTCACCAATCCTAATCGAGGATCTATTAACGGCGTTTAAACCAAGTTGGAAGGATTCATACCTTTTGATGATTCAGAGTTTTCACAATCTCTAGGAGCCAACACGTCAGGTCCTCTCCCTCTATTGGTATCCACACGGATGCTCTCCAACCGAGACTGCGCGCTAGAGCCTCTAATGTCTCTCCGGGTTTCACTTGTAGCTCTCAATTCTCATGTGCCTATGAATATATCTGCTCTATCAAGTTTATAACATATTAGGGCTATTTTCAAATTTCAAAATTAATCATCATTAATTTTAAAATTAATTAACAATTAATTATCTTAATGAGCTAATTAAATAAATTCAGTTTAAATTAAATCTATCCAACAGTTTTAATTTAACCTATTTATTTAATCCAAATAAAGAGCCATTAGATTTAATTTATCTTCATAAATTAAATCTGAGATACTATATCTCTATCATGTTAGTTATTAAATTTAATATATCTTAATAAATTTAATTTAAAACTAACACAATATAATAATATCATATAATATATATATATATATATACATATATATATATATATATATTTCAAAAATATATATATCTATTTAATATTATTAATGAATTTTATATTTTATACATATATATATATATATATATAAAATTCATCCACCCTAAATTAAACATTATCTCGTGTTGGGCCATTCTTGTGTACGACCCTGTAGGCCCATATGAAGTTGGCAGTGGGCCAATAACTATACTAACCCAAAAGTCACAAGCGGCCTCTAGCAAGACATTACGACTACCCAATTCATATGAGGATCGTTATCACAATGCAACCTGTCATACAACCATGTCACGTCCCTTTTGTCACACGATATATCGATCAAGGATAAGGCATGGATAATGTCATCCTCTTGTTCCTGACCATTACTTTCTCGATTCCTGAGTAGCCTGATAACAGAGACAAAAACTCCTTTCATCATAGTATGGCCATACATTTCTCAGACTCACTCATCGGGGGGCCCAGTAATATCTCTCTACTAATGTGAGGGACAAATTTCATCTTGATCATTCATATTCCTCTGCATGAAAAACCACCAAGCCCGATCGTAGCCTTTATCATCACCCGGTCAAAAGTGACTTTTGACTAGTTCAAAGCTTAGCAACTCTCATGTAGGAATCCGTGATGACCTCAAGTCTAAGGGTATTGTGACGTGGTTATATATGAGAAAAGCTTATGACTTGATCCATGTAGCTTTCTCATAGTGGGTCGGTCCAGCACCTTGTACTCTCACAAGTGCCTAAGACTTTGATTCGTATCTCCATATCTTATCAAAGTCATACTGATCTTGTTTCATTTCTGCTCCCGCATAGATGACTGACCTGGGACATTTTAGGACAATCTTTATGAATTATCCAAGGATACAATTATCACAGTTAACATGCAAATAATATGATAACAGAATGGAGAAATTTCATTAAAATAATAATGTTCAAAGTACAATGATTGGCCCTTAGGGCACAATTTCCAACAATTATAGTTATCATTGGAGTCTTTGTGTTGCTTGCCCCTTCATCAACATCATCTTTTGGTTTGATTCATTAGGTCGCAAGCCAGATGGAGAGATAAAAACCATTTTTAACATATAAGTTTATTTGTTTGTAAATCATTGATTTTTTATCTTACTCAATTATTTTAATGTCTTTTGTTTTTCATTTTAATTACAGTGTACTGAAGACATATTATATAATAGGTGGGAAGCGCGAAGGTAAAGGTGGTTCGACGAAGTGGTTCCAGTGGAAAGTAAGTTGTTTAAATTCAAGTTCTTCGATTGACAATTGCTTTACATATGCCTTTATTCTTTTTTACCGTTTGCTTTTGATGTATAGTGTAATATCCCGTATTTTGATACTTGAGCTTAGAGATTAAGCCTGAGATTAGTGGACTGCTAAGCCCTGGTTTAGCAAGAGTCCAAATTGTGGTTAAGAAATATGAAAATGAATTGATGGTAATTCTAAGTGAATTTCCATAATCAGGGGCAAAACGGTAAGTTACCGACCATTTGATTGGTTGCCGAAGAGGAAACTCATTGGTAGCTTTAAGATCAATGGCTAGGATTGGTTTGTGAAGTTGAGTAAGGGGCATAATCATGTGTATGTGTGTGCATGTGAGCCCATGAGAGTTGAAGTGAGATGGTGACAAGTGGCAAAGTGTGGACCCTTGGATGAGGCATAAGTGATTGAGACACATCATCATCATCTCCATCTCCTCTCTTCTCTCCCTTTCGGTTTCTCTCTCTTCTCTTCCTTCCTCCATTTTCGCTGAATATGCTTGGGAGAGAGAAAGGAAAAGCTTGGGAAAAGGTGAGTAAATGGCTTCCTTTGCTCAAATCCTTTTCATAAATGTTGATCATTGAGTTGAGAGCTTCAATTTGATGGTTGTAGCTTCTCTATTGGTGGTGATTTGAAGAATCATGAAAATATGAAGTGTGGAGAATCAAAGAGTGTCTTTGAGAAAGTTGATAAGGTATGTGAAACCAATCCTTCTATCTATGTTTCATGCCAAATGATTATGTTTGGAATTTCTAGAATTATTGCCTTAATTGTGAAAATATGGGTAATGAGTAGTTTGGCATGATATGGCATTGGAAATGGTATATTGGTTGGAGTTTTGAATAGATAGAATGGATTTGGGATTGAAATGGGTAAGGTTGTTGATTTAGAGAATTGATGATTATGATGCCCTAGACCAAAGCATGTCAATGGAATGGGATTTTTGGTAATTCTATTGATTCCATTGAATTCAGTGAGTGATTTTGTGTGGGAGTAGCTTTGGTAGAAGTTTTGGGTCCCTTTGGATCATTTGGGCAAGTGGTAGGAAATGTGGTAAGTGTTGCTGCGTTTTCTGGAATCTGATAGATTCACTCGAGCAGACATGGGTGTGCTCGAGTGAAGGAGGAACATTGCTCGAGTGAGGGAGATCCTGCTCGAGTGATATGTGAGTTTTCCCTTGGTTTGCTTTGAGTGCGCCTGGGTTTTTATGAGCAATGCTCGAGCACATCGCTTTGTGCTCGAGTGAGCGAAGAACATGCTCGAGTGATGGGGTCTGCTCGAGTGATGGGTGTATTTGA
This sequence comes from Inga leiocalycina, assembly GCA_963242795.1. Lineage (NCBI taxonomy): Eukaryota > Viridiplantae > Streptophyta > Magnoliopsida > Fabales > Fabaceae > Inga > Inga leiocalycina. The sequence continues at coordinate 27,686,525 of OY725328.1, forward strand.
CACCAGGGGACTTGCCTCTTGGGTTGTCACTCGCGGGTAAGGTGCACGAGTGTGCCTTCTCACTCGCGGGAATGGGGAGTGTGCTCGAGTGCATATGGCTGTGCTCGAGTGATCCTGAGTCTTGAGAGCTTGTGTGCTTTCGGGTCCTCACTTCCTGGATTTCTCTCGCGGGTGCTCGAGTGAGGCTTTTGGCCTTGTGCTCGAGTGAGGATTTGTGCTCGAGTGATGTCCGTACTTGTGCTCGAGCATGGTCATCTGTGCTCGAGTGAAGCAGTGAAAAATATCAAGTTTGAGTGTTCAAAAGGGGAACTTTGGGGATAGTCTTCCAACCCTTTAGAGCTATGGATTGAGGTGTTTGAGGGTGCCTAAAGAGCAATGATGATAACCAACTTGAGTGTCTAAAAGTTAAGGAATTGGAAAAGGGATTAATCCTATGTCCTTGATTTTGGTTATAGGATTTGATGATTTCCTGATCGTGAGCAGCCGGAGCTGGAGCTTACGTGGAAAAGAGAGTAGGGAACTTACCTCTCCTGCATGTATTGATAATTGTATTTGTGTATTGATGCATGTTATTGCTTTGCATGATTATGTGAAACATATGAGAATGATTGTAGCTCTGTTTCTAGTTATGCTATGGCCATGAGTATGTTGTGTGAACATTGAGCATGCGGATATATCATGATGTGAACATGAGTTATTGTGATGCAAGCATGTCATGCATTAAATACTTATCTTGCATGCATATTGGTACCTGTTTCCTACTGAGATTCCCCAGAATCTCACCCTCCCCTATCAACATTTTAGACAGGGAAGGAAGATTGAGGATGAGCAAGCATCCAAGGACGAAGAGGACTCGTTTCTGGGTGAGAACTTAGTAGTTGGTTATCAATACGTTATTGGGATTATGTATCTGATTGTATGGATCAGTATTTGAGAATGTATTCGGATAAGTTGTGTAATCCCTGTTATTTGAGTTGTATGGGCTAATGCGCCCTATGTTTATTGAGCGAAGATATGTTCCCGTGATTGTCGGGAAATTTATATTGCGTATTCTGATAATTGTATAAATGTAATTTATCTTCGCATAGTAATTATATTCGGAGTGTACATATGAGACCGTGTTGTAAATGATTTTGAAATGTATTTGTGAAAACCCCGTCTGGTTGATGGGTTTATAAATGTTGTTTTGACTTATTGGTCTCTATTTCACGTTAATCGTGTAATCCGGATATTAATTACGGCAGGGGGTTACATATAGTGCCTTCGGCAATCAAGGAAAATTGAGTGTAGCTACTATGTTTTACTATATATGTGTAACATCATTTTTAGTGGCCTTACTACCAATTTTGAACAGGTGATCATTTCTTGGTTCTAAACTAAAATTCATTTTTATCCTTGTAATTGAATTGTTAGTTATTTCATTCGATTGCTTGATCTATATTAACTTATTTTCCAATTTACTCATAGATTTTCGATAATCAGGGCACCTATACAATCGATGACATTAATTTAATCTAAGAAATTTTATCAAGATATCTTCTACAACACATAGAGAATGATGTGTAGAGGTTTCTCTCATAGTGCAGTGGTTTAGTGCAATGGAATATTATGTTGCCATTCTCGATTACTTTGTGCCTCTTGTTAATTTCTTAGTTTCTTGTTTATATTGAGTACTACGAATTTGTTAGAGAAGACTTTGGAAAATGATGATGAAGCATTAAAGATGTAAGGATATACATGTTTTACACTGCTACTATAGTCTATTTGATTCAAGGGCTGCCCTATTTATTATAAAACCCTCATGATAGTGCTCTTGTTGAATCACAATGCCGTCCCAATTTATTTGTGTGTGAATTGTGAATCCCTTATAACATTCATATGATGCATTTCTTAGCAAGAGTGTTTTAATGGTTTTAGCTATATGTTTCTTGTTTTGTGAGGGATATGCTATTTGTTATTTGAGTGTTTTCCAAACTCAAAATATAAATGTGTGGAAATTGGCAGTTTTTCAATGCTGAGGGGGAGAAAAGCAAACAATATTTAAAAAAAAGGGATGCAATGACTGTTTTTATTAAAAACAGTCGTTGTAACCCATTATAAAAATACTAAATGCCTTCTTGGGCTTGACATATAGTGACTGTTTTTCCAAAAACAGTTGTTGTAAATCTCTTACAATGATCGTTTTAAAGCGGTCATCTATTTTAAAACTTTCCACGACACTCACATACACGTTCCCCTAAAAATGGTCGTCTAAAGGGCATAAAATTGTTCGTTAAAAATGCCTTCTGTAGTAGTGGTGGGAGATATTTGACTAGCAAACAAAGAGCAAATTAAGGAACTTAAAATGGGCTTGTTATATTCAAGCGAGGATTAGTCATTTTATTTTATTTAATGATTTTTTTTTTTTTAAAAAAGGCTTGTACAATGAAAACTTATGCGTACTTTTCAAAACTTTTGCCATTGTCACAATCGGTCAGTATTTTCAAAAACCGAATAAAAATGTGAAAGTAAGACATTTATTTACAAGCTAAATAAGAGAGAAGAATTTAGGATACGATATATTAGAGTTTAAGACAAGAGTAAATAAGAGGAAAAAGTCAAGAAGGGCAAGCATAAGTAATTTTAAGACATTTTGGGCCAAAAGTATAAATAAAGACCCAAAAGTTTTAAAGAAATGATATTTTAACCTGTATGCATGAATAAGCTTAAAAGTTAAAATATGGAATGTAAAAGAATAGTTAAATTATAATTACACAATTTTCAAAATATAATAAGATATCATTATGATTTTGAATGCAAGGGTTAAACAATCATGCACATAAAGAATTGCCAACTGTTACATCTTTAAACTTAGAACTCGGAGTTGAGGCAACTCGCCTCAGCGACTAGTGCCCTCACTAGCTCGAGTTAGCCATAAACGAAAGAGTGGCTCTTTGTGTCACTCACTTTGGCTAGTATGTTACTTGCTGAGGAGAATGACACAGCGAGAGCATTCCTCCTCTCTTTGTCAGTCACTTCGGCGAGTAATGTACACCGAAGCGGGTCATCAATTTTCATAAATAAAATAGGCTTGTCCCAACCTCATTCTTTTCATAAACTCTAACATAGAAAGAGGAGAGCTCTGCTAGGGTTTTGTCTAGAGGGATCTTAAAGGTTCTAAATCATCGAGTCAGTGTCCCTAACCCTCTCTCCTCCTCCTCCTTCTCCTTCATCTTAGATTAAGGTAATCTTGTGATCTAATCTAAAGTTTGAGAACCTCAAATAGGAGATTTTTCTAAAAGATTGGATTCTAAGGGCTCTAAATCATTGGATTCTTTGATATGCATGCTAGGATAGTTTTGATGTCATGATAATTAATAATGAAAACCACTATAATTGTTCAATGATGATCATAACATGATAGTATGTGATTGATGATGTATAGTATGATGATATATGGTTGATGATACCCATGTCATGTAACGATTAATGATAACCTCAGATAGAGTTATATGCATAAAGGGGGATGTATGGAGAACTGTTATATATGTGTTATGTAACCACATGGCACAATGCTATGTCTTGATTGTGCATCATAGCTGACAATAGTTAGCAGGGCAGTACTGTAACATCCCAAATTTTATCCACCTAAAATTCCTTATATTAAAGGGAATAAAATGGTGAATTAAGAAGCATGGGAAATGATAAAACAAGGCAATTGATGGTCAAACACAACATGAATATGTTTGGAACACAAATTGTAAACATTTGAACTTGCTGTCACTTGAGTAACAATCTTGTTGTGTGACATTTTTAAATAGGCAAATGATATCCAATGCTTATGAAATTTTTCAGAATAAAAGTAGACTAATCAAGCTTTAATTTGATAGTCATATAGATTATTTGGAGTTGTATACAAAGAGTTATGAATTTTTGAAGTTAATTCAGTAAAACTGGAGAGTTTCTGTTGCAGCGTCCAAAAATAAAAATTCTGGGAATCTTGAACTTCCAGTTAGCTAAAGGTTATATTGTTTTCTAAAAATATACTTAATAAGGATCACATAGCCTTTGAAACTATACCAATTTGGCCTATGTACAATTATATATGAATTTTCAAAGTTTGATGAAAATTCTGTCAGCTTGTACGAAAATCACAAAATATAATGACAAAATGGTCCTTTGCCAATAATGTAAGAAGCAATAAATATTTTCCTTTTCCCTTGGAATTTTCGGTTAAAAAGGGGAGAGCAATGGAGAAATAATTCCCTTGGCTTAAAATGAATCAAGAAGGAGTGATTTATAGCCAAGTAAAATTGAGAGTTGAAAAATCATAAGTTAAGTGTCATAAAGCAAAGTCTTACATGTTAATTACAATGGAATGCATGGAGATATTACAAGACCATTTTCTCTTGCCATTTCAATATGCTTTACGGTCAAAATGCAATAGAGAAAGAGGGAAAAAAAAAAGATGATGGCATATGGTCAACTATTGCAACTCAAATTAAAACATGTGGAAGGGGATAAATGAGATTATTTAAAATATAATAATACTCCCTTCCAACATGCATTTTTTGCCAAGTAAATGGCCATAGAAAAGGTGATAATAAAGTGATAATGGCATGTGTCAAATTAGCCATAAATATAATAAACAAATAGGGATGAAGGAGGATGTTTCTTTAAGCCTTTATCTCTTTCTCTTTGCTTTAATTCGGTGAGACAAGCTGAAGCTAGAGAGAGAGAGAGAGAGAGCATTCAAAAGTTTGAGCTAGAGCAGAGAAAAACAAGAAGAGCACAAGAAGGGTATTAGGGTTCCAAGAAGCAAGAACTCAAGGTAAAAACTTGTAATCTTAGTGATTTTGCCTTCTAATCACCTTGGAACTTCCTCTAATCTCTTCTCCTCCTTGAAATCCATGGATAGCAAGCCAAATTAAGAGTGAAGAGAGAGAGGGTTGAGGCTACTTAGAGAGAGAAAGTGGTGAAATCAAGAGGTAATTCTCATAAACTTGATCCTCTTGTGCTATAAAATGTTGTTGTGGTTGTTGTTGTTAAATTTGGCTTAGTTTTGCCTTGTTTTGTGATTTTGGGATGGTGAACCCTAAAATGTTATGTTGCCAAAATTTTCTCTAATCATGTTCATTAGTATTTAAGTAGTTAATCAGGTGATTAGAAGTGGAAAGGAAGTGATTAAGCAAGAGAAATCAAGAAAATACATTTTTTCTCCTAAGACCCTAGCTTTGGCCAACTGCAGAATAGTGGGGAGAAGATTGAATTTTATAATTTTGATGATTCCATTGAATTTAGAAGGGAAAATTGTGTAAGTATACATGAGTTCATGATTTTTGGGAATTGTTAAGCAAATCTAGAGATTTATGAATTTGTAAGTGCATGTTGTTTGATTGTCTCACTGGAGGTAGTGTGATTATGCAATAAAATTAGTTAGCCAAACCTAGTCCAAAAATTATGAAACTTGGCAAGATTAAAGTAGACATCTAAAGGTTTAATTTGATAGTAGTTTGTAATTTTTGGACTTGTATACTGAAAGATATGAATTTTTGAAGTTGTACCCTGTTTCTGGAATGTAATCTGGAATAGGGGAAGTTTTGCGAATTTCTAGGAAAAATGTGATAATAATAACTAGCTTTGGGTATTTTCCCATGAAAGTACATTTAAAAATGTTCACAAAGGATTTGGAATCAGTTAATTTGGAATTTCGTAGAATTAAATATGATTTTCCAAATTCGACTAAAAATCTGCCAGTTTTCAGAAAAATAATGAAACTACACTGTGCAAAGTTGTACTGTGCAGAAATTGTTGAAACTGTGATAGATAACCAACAAACTATGATTAAAGGTAGTAATGGATCAAGTAATAACCAGTTACTTGTAACCCTAATTTTATAGGAATTTGCAATAGCTCGAGCCGGATCAAAAGTCTTGAACAAACAAGTAGAGCAGGAAAGGGCAATTTCAGGTAGTAACTCTTTCGTTCATGTATGTGATTATTGTATGTTTGTGTATACCATCTTCTGTAATGAGCATAGTGTTTGGGACACGCATATTAGCTTAGTTGTGGTTTGGGACCCAATAGAGGCGCAGAGTTAAGCCAGGGTTGCAAGCAGTCATTTGGCCTTAGACAGTATGCACACAACATTCTATCATTTCACATAACATGGTGCATGGCATATTTATTTTCATATTATATATGTCTGATTGTATGTTACTACTGAGATTCTTTGAATCTCACTCTTTTCATAAATGTAAAAAGTTTTCAACAACAGACAGCGCGGCTTAGAGGCAGAATCGTAATTACAAGTAATAAAAGATTTCGGACGAGCACAAGAGGAGATGTTGGTTATCTAAAGACATTTTATTGTTTTAAGGTCTATAATTATTATGTACGAACCTCTGTGGGGAACTCCTATAATATAATCAAGCTATATTGTTTCAATAATATCAGTATATTTTTGTTATTCCTATGCGCCTACTGGACTGCGCAATTGCTACTCTGGTTAATATCAATAATAAGATGTACGTAAGGCAGGGTTTTACAAGTATTCCCTAATGCGACACTCTATTATTTTGCAGGCAGTATTCCCGAAGTACCAAGAAGTATTCTTGAGGGCAGTATTCCCTACCCGGGAACCCATGGCCCGCTATGTGCTCTGTAGGACTTTGGCTAGTTCACACTACAATTGTGGAGAGCTTGTGAGAGTAATTAGTCAAATAAGTTAAACTTGGCCCATGAATTCAGCCGATAGAAATAAGGACATAATGATGGTATAGGGTAATAATTGAACAATTGATATGCTTTATATCCTCTGCTTATTGCTTTGTTGATATCTTCTGCTTGTTAGACCCACCTAGCACCCCATGGGTAGTGCCGGTCAGTAAGGTGAGTAGGAATTATGTTACTAAGACAGATGTCTCACTCTATTACTCTCCACATTTTTTCAGGTTAGACCTCGAGGGGCAATGCGACTAGAAAGGCACTGGAGACTTAAGGCTGCAGCAATGAATCATTTCGTATTTATTTGATTTCCTTTATTGCCATATCTAGAACTTGCATCATGAATTATTATTGTTGAACTTTGTCTACTTTATTGTTTTGGAATTTTTGTGGTGGATGGCCAGAGGCCTAGGATTCATTTGAGATTATTTGTTTATATGAATTTAAGACTACTTTTATGATTTATAGCATAGACCTAGTTAAACTATACTGATGTGAACTATGGGCAAGGGGCGTGGAGCGAAGCTCACTTTGGCTATGATATATGTCACATGGGCGTGTTTACTATTTAATTTATTGCATGTTCTTACTTGAAAGGTTTTTAATTAACCAAGATAGTCCAATATATGTTCACTCCTTTACTAGCATGGTTAAGAATTAAAATGAAAAGTCATGTCATGAAATTATAACATCGATAGTCAGTGAAGAGTTTATTCTTTTCCATCGAGGTTATCCCCAAAAAACTTTCAAAATTACGTTAAGATTATGGTATAGTAGATAGCGTGTTACACCAACCCGGCACCATGGGATAACCTTTGTCATGGGCAAAGTAATTAAGTAGTTTCAAAAGAGATTTTACTTGGAACTATACTAAGTTCACTAGTCTATATATATATCGCTGTAGTTATACTTTGCTTATATTTTCATGCGTGTTAGTCCCACCTGGCACCTTACAGGTGGTGCTGATAGATGGGGAGTGTAGAGATTGTGATACTAAGATAGTTGTCTCACTCTGTTACTCTCAATATTTTTTTAGGTGAGAGCTTGAGGGGAGACACAACTGTGAAGACGTCAAAGGCTTGAAGCTTCTACCCAGAGAAGCTTTAACTTCCCTTTTGTTATTGCCTTGATGAACCTTATTGCCACAGTAAGAGATTTACGTGACTTTGCATTGAAATAGACTTCATTTATTCTATTTTCCATAATTTATGTTGAGATTCCGTAGTTGATGAATGGAGGCCTAGGATTCTTTTGAGTTTATCCTTTCATTTATATGGATCTTGTGGATTTGCATTTTTGGTTTATGACTAAGACTGGAATATTTGAACTTACGAGCTAAGTACCATTTTCAATATAAACTGCAAATTAACAGGTGATCGTGGGGATCAAACCCTATTAACTATGTTAGATGGGTCGCATTACTCTCAAACATGGTTATCGTTTTGTTTCGAGTTTGGAAAGGAAAGGAAAAAGTTTACATTAAAATTAATAAGTTTACTCTTTTACTACCATGGTAATGCAATCTAATTGTCCTGAATGTGCTAAGAGTCTAGGGATTTGAGGTAGAATGTTTCACCTCTCAGCATAGTAAACCTAAGTTCGAATCTTCAGCCTGTCGAGAGATGTGCGATCACATTTGGTACCCAATAGTAACATAATTGATTTCAATAGGAGGATATCTATGTTTGGATATATATGAAGAATCTTTACTTCATTTACCCCTTGATCCATAATTTAATTGGATTGCACATTAACCATGAATAAATTGCGCAAGAGGTAGACTGATGAGATTCAGTGAATGAGTCCAAATCAATTCCAATTATTAAGATTCATTTTCAAAGGAGAAAAGCGTGAGGGGAGGATCTTCTCTTCTCTCTGATCCCAAGAAAGTTCTCTCGTCCCTTTTTCTTTTAAATCTTTTCTCTCCTCAAGGAAAGAAACTCATGTTGGAAGACAAATTCAGATGTTTCGGCGTTAATTCAACATAATTTTATTAGCATTGTGTCCTATGATATAAAGCAAGAGTAATAGGAAACATTCGTGCCCATGAGATTTTTCTGTTTTTTTTCCCCTTTTTGCTTCTTTCTTTCTCTCAAAATTTCTTACATTTCAGGTGGAGAAGATCCAAATACATGGACCCAGAATGTACCTAGTCAATTAGCCTTTACAGCCTCATCACTATTTGCTACCCTCGTCCAAAAGGAAAAGTAATCTTCATAAGGGAAAAAGCGAAGAAGAAAGGAAAAAATTAAAAAGAAAAGTAATCCTTTTTAATTTAAGATGTAATTAAATTTAAATTTTCATTTCTAAAGAATATATATGCCCATATTTAGAGAAATACAACAACGGTATCAAAAAGAACTTTCAAAGGCAGAAAAAAAAAGGAAGAAAACAAAAACTTATTCCAACAAAACCATCATGTAAAAACTTATTACAAAAATATTTTCTCAAACAGCGAAAAAAGTAGGACCAAATTTTTTCCTATTGTCTCCTTCCCTGACTCATACTTAGAGACCAAATTTTTTCCTATTATCTCCTTCCCTGACTCTTACTTATAGCTGGAAAATCGGGCTGAGACCATCAAGAGCCGAGCTTATGATTTAGAAGATTTAAAATGAGTCGGGCCTAAAAGGGCTCACCCTGTAGAGCCACAGGACCAGCCCTTTTAAGTCGTTTAAGGTTTTTTCTTAATAACTAAATAAGGGTAACCTTCTAACCTAACCCTCAGACATTCAGAGATTCAGACTCTCTCTCTCACACCTTTCAGCCTCTCTTTGCTAAAGAGCAGCCTACTTATAGTGAAGCACAATCAAATGTCATTGACTATGTTGATAGTGATGATAATGTTATTCATATTATTTAGTGTTTAATTTATGATTATGACTTTACCTACTAATTTATTTGATTGTAGTTGACCGGTGAAGTGGTGGTTATGTGTGAACATTAGTTTTGATTTGGACTATAGTCTTAATATTTGTGTTTTATTAAATATGGATAATGTTTAATGTTTTTACTTAGTTTTGATAATATTTATATTTTAAATTTAGCATTTTAGTCTTCAAGTATGGAGGAAGCAGAAAAGCATTAAACATGCCCGCAATCCGCAGGCCGGCTTATAGGCTTTTACTAAACAGGCCAGACCGCAAAAATGAACACCTTTTTGAACTCAACCCATTTAGATCCAACCCCGTGACGTACGGACCTGTTTTCCCACCACTACTCTCACTGCTGCCTCCTTTTTCTTTCAAACACATTATCACGTAGATCAACGGCGTGTGTGTGTGTGTAATATGACAAAAAGTACACCAAGTGCCTCATCGACTGTTTGGGATTGTTTCTATTTAATCAGTTGTCTTGTGTTTGAACTCTGGGTATGCAGCCTCCAATAATTATTTGAGTTAGCAAAGTTTCTCATTATGGACCAATATTCCCTTCAATCTGGCTAGCCTATTACTAGTAGTGACAGATACCAGTAGAGAAAAAAAAAAGTAATTACGTGTAGAAAAATGCTCGAATTTTCTGATCATCAGGAACTTCAAATGTTAAATGAAATCAGGGTTATCCCATAATGAACAAAACATTTTCAATACTTTATGTGTAATATTTTCAAAGGGAAACAAAGCATTCCAGCCTCAAAGCTAATATTAATTGAATCATCGTTGAACAATACGCGTTCACAAAAAGTGATGATTTGGAAGATTATGAGTGTATTTGAAATAGTAATAGAAAAAATGAAGTTTCTCAATTTAGCTTTTGGTAATTTTATTTTTGGTAAAAGCTCGATTGTGTAATGTGATTTATGTTTGGAACAGCGATTGTATAAATAACTTTTATAAAAGTAAAACTTGTTTGAATTGACTTAAGCACAAGTGACTTTGGTGATAATAGTAAGAGATAGTGAGTGAAAAATATTTTAAGGGTTAAAAACACCAAAAAATAGTTTAAAATAATTTTTGGAACTGAAAAAGTACATTAAAGATAAAATTGCAATCAGTCTGATAACACATTGAGTACAGTTGAAAAAATATTTTAAGGGTTAAAAACACCAAATAATAGTTGAAATTAATTTTTGGAGCAAAAAAAGTACATTAAGGGTAAAATTGCAATAAGTTTGATAGTACACTGGACACAACTTAAAAAATATTTTAACCATTCTCACTCTCCCCAAAAGCTAAATCAGTAAAAGCTGAGAAATGGAGCTTATGGCAAAAGCTATGGGTGTGTTTGGAACAGCCATTGGTAATTGGGCTTGTTTTAATTGGGCTTGTTATAATATTATTTTTTGTAAAAGCTAAATTGTGTAATATGATTTATGTTTAGACTAGCGATTGTCAATTGGGCTTTTGTAAAAATAAAACTTGTTTGGATTGGCTTAAGCATGAGGGTTTTTTGTGATAATGGTAAGAGAGAGTGGTTGGAAAAATATTTAAAAAATCAAGTAATTACTTTAAAATATTAAGTGCTACTGGAAAAATATTTTAGAGTTGGTGGAAATCAATAAATCAGTATTCTAAGTTGAGTGCTCTTTACTACTAAAAAAAATACATTAAAGGTAAAATTTTAGTCGGTCTCCTAAGACTGGGTATAACTAAAAAAATATTTTAAAGGGTTAAAAGCATAAAAAAATATTTTAAAGTAATTTTTGGAGTTGAAAAAATACACTAATGGTAAAATTGCAATCAGTATGATAACATACTGGGTACAGTTGGAAAAATATTTTAAAGGGTTAAAAGCACCGAAAAATATTTTAAATTAATTTTTGTAGCTGAAAAAATATATTAAAGATAAAATTACAATCAGTCTGATAACACACTAAACACAACTGAAAAAATATTTTGATTACAGGCAAGAGAGAGAGAGAGAAAATATCCACCCTTAATTGTAATTGCAGGAGAGAGAGAGAGAGAGAGAGAGAGAGAAAAGAAAAAAAAACGTGGGACCATGGGATATATTTCAATTGAGCTTTTGATAAAAGCTCCAACATTGAGCTTTACCCAATCTTATGTGAATAATGCTCAATTTGCCAAAAGCCCAATTGCTCATTTTGTCAACCAAACATGCACTTTTTTTTTTCTCAGCCACCTATTGAGCTTAAGGCTAAAATAAGCTCAATTGACCCCTCCAATTGGGACCCCAAACACACTCAATTGCTCACTTTACGAAACAAACACTCATTTTTTTTTTTCAAATTACCCATTGAGCTTATAAGCTCAATTGAGTGTTTGGGTTTCAAACACCCCCCCCCCACACTATATATAGTTTGATCTCTTCAATATTGATATCAAGGAGATTAAATCTTTTGGTTCATCACAAAGCAAATATTAAATTTTTCTTTTGGTCCATGATGAACTACAGATTTGAGGATAAGCACATTTTTTAAACTACCAAATTAACTTCTTTACTAAAATCATTATTACCAATTAGAAAAATAGATTTTTGGGTCCCATATATCTTGCTGAGCCGCAAGTGGCTACGTACTGAAGGGGGTAAACAAGACGTGTTAACATTTAAAAGTTAAAAGTTGTGCGTGTGAGAGAGAGAGAGAGATGTTTTTCCTCATCCCTACTTTAAATTTGTTTTTATAATTTCAAGTGGGGGTATTTTCATCACATTATATAAAAAAATTAAAATACAGAATAAATATCAAATTATACTATCCTACTTTTTAATAGAAGATTGCAGTTAAATAGTAAGATATTTATTACAATATTTATGTCATGTTCTTTTCTTTTCTGTTCAAATTACTTATTGTTCCCGTGCGCCTTTTTTAAATATACTCTCTCCAGTCCTTTTTCCACCATAATTATCGTTATTGTGTAAGATGAACTAACGGTTAACATTACTTAAAAACAATAAATATATCAAAAATATCATATTTCTTTCAAATATGCTCCTATATATAAAATAAGTATAAAAGAATGAGTAATAAGTATGACAGAGTATGAGTATAAAATATGAGAGAGAATGTGTAATAAATGATTAAATGAAAGATAATTAGTGGTAAGTAAGGGATAATTAATATAAAAATTATGTATTTAATAGGGATAGAAAATAAAAAAATAATTTAAATTTTGAGACTCAAGGAGAAATTAAAATAGCTCATAAAAAGGATTAACCCCAAAAAAAAGAAAGTTGCTTATAAAAAAACGGGAGAGAGTATATTCTTTTCCACCCTTTTGTCATCCACCGCACGAATTAGATTCGTAGTCATCTTGTTGGGTTAAAGCTAACTTCCTCAAAGCTAGTTATGACGTAGAAGGCATAGATTAGCTGACTCATTAATTAATTAATTAATCAGTCAGTTAAAACTTAATTATTGAACTTCCAGATCCTAAAATGTTTTATTGAACGTGGTACGGTTTGATAATATTCTAATAATCAATGATGCAAAGTTTGAACGATGAGATCAGTGAAAAAGAAGTCTGAATAATATATATAGAGAAGACAGCTCAGATTTGGATTTGGTTTGGTAAAAGAGATCGTGCGTGGGATTTGGATCAAGTTATATAATATTACTTGCTGACATAAACGCAAAATAAATATTATATGGTGAATAATTGTTGGGTGCTTATAGTTCTATAATATTCTTTGAAGTTAATCTTCAAGTTTACAGGGTTCCTTGATGATAATCATTGAAGATCAAACATTCATCTAGAGTGCTTTCAAGTTTCCACATTAGCGGTCTCATCATTGTTGTTATGCTTGAGAATTGACTCACCAACTATATTTATAATTACAAAATTATGTCAACTCACTTTTATTTCAGTTATAAATTCAGTTGAATTTGTAATGTTTTATATTTTAATGGTTTAAATATATACTTTTGATAGCTACTTATTAACAAAAGTTACTATTTGAATTTACAATATGAGTTTATAAGTCATTGTCAAGAGTTTGTTTAAATTTATGAGTTTGACAACCTTGGTCCTCATTATCTAGAAATATTTTATATAAAGTAGATATTGCTAATAATGGTTTAACAAAAAATTAAGGTTAATCTAATATAGAATTTTTTTGTTTATTATATATTTGATAAATCATAAATTGCATAGTACTAATTTTCTACTTTTACAGATTTTCTTTTAAATTGAATAGATTATTGTAATGGAAGAGAAATTACTAAATTAATATAGTTTTTATTTTTATATATTGAAAATTAAAAAAAATCATTTTATTATCCTTGACTAGTTTTGATTGATTTTGGTGATTTTTTACAAACTTTATTAACTTTTGATAAATTATCAATTGGTGGGTCAATTTTTTTGTTGGGTGAACGGACAATCAAATAAAATTTTAAGTATAGTACTGTACAATTTAGCAGAACATAAATTGAAGAAATTTTTTTCTTACGACAATTATCCCCAATAAAATATATACTGTGATCCTATGTTGGTAATAGCCTATAATAGGTATCACTTATCCAAAAATGTTTTCTTAAATAAGAGCATATAGTGTCCACTAATTTAACACGAGGAAAAACTGAAATTTTCCAATTAATTAGAGGGTCTTAGATTCTAAAGTGGCTTCTAAAGAGGATATATTAAAATTGGAGCACCCCATATGCCTTTATGATTGCAGATATTATTCATATATGGCCTGTCATAGTCGGTATAATGTAAGGATCATATCAATGGCAATACATAATACTTCCAGTAAAACTTAGAATAATAATCTTAAATTGCTATGGATATAGATTCTTCAAAAGTTGTAATTCTTTTAAATTTTCCATTTTTTTGTTATTTTTTTTCCTATAATTTAATCTTCTCTTAAAGCATGATCTAAATTTAGGGGGGCAAAAGTTAAAGATCCATATTGTTGGCCTAGGAATCACGTCACAGATGTAAAACAAGAAATTCAGCATCTTCTATTTTGATCCTCTATTAGATGAAAAATTGGGTTAAGATGTAAACAGCAACTTAAAATATTTTTCATGTGCATCCCGTGTCTTAAAATATTTTATGATGTTTCTAGTATTCTAAAGTATTTTTCAGATGTACTTATCACCCTAAATTATTTTTTTCAAATGCATCTAGTACTCTAAAATATTGTTTAATACATCCAACGCCTGAAATATTTTTTCAAGTGTATCCAACACCATTAATTACCTAAATTGTTAAAAATTGCACAAAAAGTATTTTAGAGTGACGGGAACACCTAAAAAAATACTTTAAGATGATGAATGCACTATAAAATATTTTAGGACAGTGGATAAATATATAAAAAATACTTTAGAGTACTGGAGACAACTTAACCCATGAAAATATGATTATTTGGTGCATGATTCATTGAAATTCTGAAATCCAAAAGAAAGATAGCAGTTTGTACGGTATTGAAGGACAAGCTTTTACGAAAAGTTCTTTTTTTTTTTTTTTGTTAAGATATTTATATTATGCTATTGGAAGCAATCATATTCAAATCATTATGAGCACTAAATACAAGCATATCTCCTACGAGGAATTCTAATTCTAATTTTAATTCGTCACGTTGTGAAGAACTAGTCTATTTCATAGATTCAATCTCTATGGATAATTTTTAAGAAGAGGAAAAATGAATTTAGGCTTCATGAAGGGGAAAAAAAGAATATTGTCTTAAAAAAAGGAAAAAGAAACATCGTTGATATATAGAGAAACCATTGAAAAAGCTTTGTCCCAAATACAAATTAAAGATCAAACCAAACTCCCTCTTGTTTGAAGGTTTGAAAACAAGAGCTTCCTCTTGTTTCAAATATAGGACAACTCTTCCTACTTTGCATGTAAAAAAGAGGTAGTTAGCGTCTTTTTGTTGGAACAAAAACCAAGCCCACAGAGAAGAAGCCCAATAGTAATACAGTTACACCCTAATGATAACTAAGGATAGAACCCAAATGATTTGCTCGTATTTAGTGCCCATAGTCTAGGTTATACTAAATAGTTTCACCAGGATCAATTTTTTTTTTTTTTTTTAAAGTTTTGTCTTTGTCTGAATCTTTAATTGGTCAAGTAAAAAAAAGAAGACAAGCAGGTCCATGTGCCTTGCTCTTGAAAGATTATTCACCAAAATGTCTCCCGCAAAATTTTCACGTGCACATAATTAACTCACTTCACTGAACAAAGGCGTTGAATCCAATTTCTGATTGGGGCCTCTTTGGGTTAATGTGGCAAAAGTTATTTTTTTTTAATCTGACTTTTATAAAAATCAGATAGGATAAAAGTCATATTGTAAATGTAATTTATGTTTGGATTGACGGTGACAGAAGTAACTTTTTTTGAATAAACTAGACTTTTGAGTTTCCTCTCAAAAAGTTGTTTTTGAAATAAAATAAAATAATTTTTTTTATTAATTGCAATAAATAGGCGTAAAAAAAATAAAAAAAATGCATTTATTATCCTGAAATTAGACTTACAATAAGGATGAACTTTTTTTAGTCAAAATGAACTTAAAAATAGGATCAGAATGATACCATATATTAAGAGTACTCCTACTCTCCTAACTCTCATTTACCAAAGAACCCTTTTTCTTCTATAATCATCGCTTTATCTCTCCACGGTTATCATAAAAGCATCAAATTTAAACTTATAAGTTATTATGGCTTTTTCATAAAAGCACAGTTATGCCTATCGTGATACCAAACACCTAAAATTCATTGAAGTGCTTTTTCCCCACTGTTATGGTGCGTCTATCAGTGATACGGCTCTACAAACATGCACGAAAAAGAGCGATGTTAATTTGTGATGCTTTATATGTATCTGGAAAACCCATTTGATGATATTGATTTTGTTACTTATTCAGTGAACGGGCTTTGCTCTGACTATGATTCCATTGACGCCACTTTTATCACTACTGCTATAGAATTATAATTAATTGATGCTTCATACTTGAAGGTTATTTCGGAGAGCGTTAAATAAGTTAAGGCAAAGATGCGGGAAAGATTTTTTATTTGACAATTAGCTTATTAACTGTTCAGTATTGTAGAAAAATAATTTATGGTTATTTTTTAAAAAACCTTCATTGATGTGCCTTGTTTTTTAGCTCTCAAATTAAACTGCATCAGAGACTCACAGTAGTGCAATTCGGGTTGTTGATTGTCAAAGTCTTTAGCCTTGGCTTACAAATTATCCTAGAACCAAAGTACAAAAATACCTTTTATCTACATAGATTGATTTAATTGAGAGAACTTAAAAAAAACATACGACAAATAAGCTCTTCTTACCCTTAATTTAATATAAACAGGTTTTCTAGAAAATAATCATATTAAATATATTTTAAGCTAATCATCATGATAAAATTCTTTAAATAGAGATAAAACAATATGATAAAATAGGGATATATCAAACTCTCTCACACCTAAACCTTTTGCACTCTTGGGTAAAGTGATGGATTATAAAATTATCTTAAAAATATAAATATATGCAATTAGAGAATTCAATTGTAACACCGCAAATTTTATTCACCAATAAGTATTATATTTATTTGTGGCATTTAATGAAATAAAATGGTGAATATTCATGATTATAGGAATTAAACACTGAAAATTTGAAATATGAATAGTGCTGCCAGTGAAATTTTTTGCGAGACAGTGAGTTTGTCATATGATTTTAGATGACTAAATGATGACCAAAAATTGTCAAGTTGTACAGGATGAAAGTAGACATCCTAAGCTTTAATTTGATAGGTCATAGGAATTATTTGGATCTGTACATAAGGAGTTATGAATTTTTGAAGTTAGCCCAATGAAACTGGCCAAAATTTGTGGCAGTGTTCCAAAACAAAAATTCTAAGAAGTGTGAACTTCTAGTTGGCTAAAGGTTATATTTGTCCATGAAACTAGACTCAATAAAGATCATATAGCCTTTAGAATTACTTAGAGTCGGGAATACGGACTGGCCCGGCTCTACAGGGCCGGCCCTTCACGAGCTCGGCCCGTTTAGGCCCATTTGCTAAAAAGTATAATATTTTTTAGGCCCTCGGCTCTACAAGGCTGGTCCTTCACGGGCTCGGGCCTAAACGGGCTTAAACTCATTTTAATTCAAAAAAAATTATTTTTTAAGTTTTACAATTTATTTATTATTTTGCTTTAAATTGAGATACATTATTTTTAAAACTCATAAATTTTTAGTTAAAATAATCATCTAATGTCCAAATTAGCCTATTTTTTAAAGTTTAAATTAATAAATCATTGTAGAAAATAAAATAAGTCAAACAAATTAATAAGTGTTTGCCTGTTATTAATACTCTATTAGGTACTTAGGTGTCTCTCATATTGATAATTTGATATAATGATATTATATTTATTAATTTATTTTTACAAAAAATATTAAACGGCCTAAAAGGGCCGGCCCTCAGGGCTGCAGGGCCAGCCCTACAAGGCGGCCCTTTTAGGCCCGCTTCTCTTTTTAGCCTCTAAATCATAAGCCCGGCCCTTGAAGGGCTCGGGCCTAAACGAACCGGCCTGATGGGTTCGGCCCGAATTCCCGGCTCTAGAATTACTCCAATTGAAGTTCTACAAATAAAATTATGATTTTTTAAAGTTTGGTAAGAAAATCTACCAAAATTGCCAACTATAGCGAATTTGGGAAAAAATGTAATGGCAATTGTGTAAATTGTGGAATAAAGTAAAAGCCCATATTTTTTCTTATTGGTGGATATTTGCTTGGGTATTAATCATCCGAAGTGGCATCATCTTAAGCCAAGGATTAAATTATAATTGTTAAAGTTTGGGCACATCTTAATTAAGAATAAAATACTATATCTTGTACATATAGTTGAGATAAAAGGATGAAGCCCAATATGGTTAATGAAGGGCCCTTGGGACGTCACTTTTGGGCCAACTAGAGAAGGAGGAAGTTGGTTCGATTACAATGGGATGTTATGACACTAGTTATAAGAGGATAAGCCCAAAGTACATATAGTGTCATAAATTCCAATTGTGATAATATTAATTAGGGAAAAATATGAAGATATTTTAAAAGCCATGCTTCATCTTTCTTAGCCCATTTTCATGCCAAGCAAGAGAAGGATAGAGAGAGAGAGAGAGAGAGAGAGAGATAGCTTAAGAACTAGAGAGCAGAGGAGAGCTCAAGAGGAAGAAATCTAAAGGTAAGTCTTGTAGTTCTTTTGATTAAGCTTCCTTTCTTGTAAAATAACTCCTCTAATCTCCTAATCTTCATAGAAATCATGGTGTACCAAGCAAAATCTCAAGGAAGAGAGGGAGGGTGGTCGACCTAAAGAGAAAAACACCAAGAATTAAGAGGTAACTTCAAAAAGTTCAAATCCTTGGTGTATTGATGTTGTTGTTGTGGTTCTTGGCTTGGTTTGTGGTTGATTTTGTACTCACGAAGTAAGGCTGAACACGAACAACATCTGAGAACTATGTTAAACGTATTACGAGATAGGCAACTCTATGCCAAGTTGAGCAAGTGTGAATTCTGGCTTACAGAGGTAAAGTTTATGGGTCACGTTGTCTCGCAGCAAGGGGTCTCTGTTGATCCTAGTAAGGTGGAAGCAGTACTGAAATGGAAGAAACTAGAGACGGTATTTGAAGTACCCAGTTTTATGGGTCTAGCTGGCTATTATCGGAGGTTTATACAGAATTTCTCCAGAATTGTATTACCGTTGACAAAATTGACTCGGAAAGCTCAATGTTTTGTGTGGGATGAGATTTGTGAGAAGAGCTTCCAGGAGTTAAAGCAGAGATTAACTACAACGCCAATGTTAATGATCCCAGATCCGCAATTTTTGTATGTTGTTTATACAGATGGCAGCGGGCACGAATTGGGATGTGTATTGATATAGCATGGTCGAGTGGTGGCATATGCATCGCGTCAGCTAAAACCTCATGAACTGAACTATCCCACCCATGATCTTAAGTTAGTGGCAATTGTGTTTGCTTTGAAAATCTAGAGACATTATCTCTATGGTGAGACTATATAGTTGTTCTGCGACCACAAGAGCTTGAAGTACTTGTATGATCAGAAAGAGCTCAACATGAGACAGCGCAGATGGATGGAGTTGTTGAAAGGCTACAATCTAGAGATCAAGTATCATCCTGATAAGGCTAATGTCATCGCCGATGCATTAAGCCGGAAATCAGTGCAGGTAGCAGCCATGATGATTATGAGCAAAAATTAATCAAGGATTTCATATACCTAAATATGTCTAGTCAGATTCTGTTAGGCAGTGGGGTTAGCCAAGTATACAACGATTTAAGGGCAGCGATTGAAGAAGCCCAATTGCATGATAGTGAAGCACTATCTATCAGAGGTAGGATTGATAGAGGCGAAACTCAAAATTACGACTTGTCACCCGACGGATTAGTCAGGTACAAGAAGCGGATTTATGTTCTACCGTAACCAAAACTGAAACAGCAAATCCTGGAGGAAGCACATAAGAGTAAGTACACTCTACATCTAGGGGCTACAAAGATATACCATGACATGAAAGCTCAATACTAAATAGAGGTGACTGAGTTTGTCACTCGTTGCTTGCCATGTCAGAAAGTGAAAGTTGAACATCAGTAGCCATCGGGGCTTTTGACAAACCATAAGATTCTTAAGTGGAAGTGGGAAAGCATTACTATAGATTTTGTGATAGGTTTGCCTAAGGTCAGAAACCATGACGCTATATGGGTGATAGTTGACAGATTCACAAAGACAACTCACTTCCTACCGATTAGTATTCACTATTCTCTTGACAAACTGGCGAAAATCTATATTAAGGAGATTGTGAGATTACATTATACTCCGAAGAACATTATCTCCGATCGAGATACATGGTATATTTCTAAGTTTTGGAAGGCGGCACATGAAGCTTTAGGTACTAAGCTCCGATTCAACACATCATATCATCCTCAAACTGATGGACAGACAAAACGAACAATTCAAACCCTTGATGACATGCTAAGGGCGTGTGTTATAATATCCCAATTTTTTATTAAGGGCAAATCATGATTATTGTGGATAATTATGAATTTAATTTGAATTATTATGTGTTTTATGGCAATATTAATTAATATGTCATAATTATTGAAAAATTGGAAGAATGGAATTATTGGCCATGAGTTGGTAATTAATGGAGAAACTAATTACTAACTATGAGAGAAATGAGAAATGTAATTAGAATGGCTAATAAAGGGATTAGATAAGCTAATTGGGTGCTTATTGTGTGAGAGCCAATGACAAGAAGACATGTGGCAAGTTGGCTTGTGTGTGTGTGAGAGAGAAAAGTCAAAGGGTTTTTTTTAAAGCATTTCTCTCTCCTCTCTTTCCCTCTTTTTCGCTGAAAAACTAAAATGGGAAGGGAGTATGATTATTTCCCTTCTTCATCACTCTTCCTTCTCATCTCTCTCGTTCTCTCTCTTCTCCCTCTCTTCGTCAGCCATTAAAGACCAAGGGAAGGAAGAAAAGTTGGAAAAGGTAAGGGAAAATGATCTCTAATGCCAAAACTTCATTCATTAATGTTGTTCCTTGCATTAAGAGCTTTTATTTGATAGTCATAGTTTGACATTTGGGGCTGGATTGAGTTCTAGAGAAATTGTGAAAGTTGGAGAATCAAAGACTCCCTTTGAGAAAGTTGATAAGGTGAGTGAAACCTATCTATCTATCTATCTATGTTTTGTGTCAAATGGATTAATTTGTAATTTCTGGAAATTTGGCCTTGGATCCTGTTTTGGCATGAGAATGGTATTTTGGAATGAGTTTAGGATAGATAGATTGATTGGTGATTGGAATTTGATGTTTAGATGAGATTGGAATTTTGATGATTGTGTTTCCCAAAACCAAAGCATGATAAAGGAGTAGGATTTTGGTCATTTTGAGATTGCCATTGTGTTCCTTGTGGAAAATTGTGTGGGAGAAGTGTTGAATATGAATTTTGAACCATTGGGAACTTAGTTTTAAAAGTGGCAAGTTTTGGTTAGTAAGAAACTCTGTTCTGGCAGTGATCTTGCATGGATGTTTTAAAATAGCAAATGGTATTGGAAAATTATGAACCTTTCCAATCTTAAAGTTCACTTGCCAAGCTTCAAAATGGACATATATTTCATTTCATTTCGATTTTTGGGCTATCAATTATGACTATCCAAAGTCTGATGTTAAATCTGGGATCAATTCTGAAGCAAGGTGGACTTTTCTTGAAATATGTATTTTTGTGGTGATTTTCAGTAATGTCCCATATTTTTCCTATGATGAGGACTTCAATACATTTCATTTGGATTTGGAATTGCCTCATTTCGATTTTTTTAGAATTAGTTATGATTTTTTGAAGTTCAGCCAAGAAACAAAATTTTTCTTGGCCGCAGCCATAAAATTCTTGGTTGCAGCCAGAAACTTTCTGTGTTGCTTATGGCCGCAGACATAAATACTTGGCTACAGCCAGAAACTTTCTGTGCTGTTTCTGGTGGCAGCCAGAGGGTTTTTTGGCTGCAGCCAGCCCCTGTTTTCAGCACCTTATGATTTTGAAAAGTGGTTTCCAACCCGATGTTTCCCAATCCTTTAGGGCTTTTATTAGAGCCAATTGTAACTACTTAAAGGACATAAATGATAACCAAACCTAAGTATTGTGAAGTCAATTGAGTATTGAAATAGAGAATAACTCTTCGTCCCTAATTATAATTATAGGATACGATATTTGTCCTCCTCGGAAGAGACCTGCGACAAAGCACGCACGGAACGAACCAGGTAGTGACTTTTCTCTCATGTTGTGTATGATGTTTTGGTATGCATAACTTATCATTGAACTGTGAACTGCATGTACCATGGTCCATTACAGCGCGAGCAGGTCAGCTTGAGCCGTGTAGAGATTGACGTTGGTAATCTCTAGGTCAGCTGTTGAACTGCCATTGTAATCGACATGGAACTTTGTGAATCCAACCCGTGGGACGGCGTTTATTAATCCAGCCGTGGGCTGTGAGTTTTGAATCTTGACTGTATGGCTTGTGTGATAAAATGCTTTATATGAATCCTAGCTATGGTGAAATATATTGTGTGGATTGTGTTGTGCAATGCTGCGTGAGCAATTCAGCGTAAGCAATCGTAAGGGATGACATGTGTCATACTAACCATTGCCATTGTAACTGCCGTTGTAGTTGCTTTGTGTGGATAATGATTTGATTTCATGCCTTATTGTTATGCATATTATGAGTGATTTGACACTACGGGGATTCCTTAGAATCTCACTCTCACAAAATTAAACATTTTAGACAGGGCAGAAGGATCAAAGGGAAAGCGGGTGACGAAGAGCGAGTAGAGCTCATTGCTAGGAGTCTATTTTGGAAAAAAAATTGGTTATCATTTTGTAAATCATTTGGATATATTTTGTTGGAAATTACATGTATATATTGGATAGTAATTATGTAATCCCCTTGTATGGGAAACTACTTGGGCTTTGTGCCTTGTATAGACCTTGAATTAGTGATTGAACCTAGAGTGTGTCAGGAATTTACTGAGTACTTCGATATTTATAAATCAAATCAAATTGTTCAGGCCATTTGTGTATTGAAATGTGAATAGGAGACCATTGTTAACAGGTTTTAGAAAAGGTTTTATAAAAGCATGTGTTGGGCAAAACTGTTATATTAAGTCCCAAATCATTTACAGTCTCTAATTCCACATTAATTACATGTTTATGAACTTAATCTCGGCCTAAGCGTGAAGGGGGTTACATTTGTGGTATCAGAGCTTGGTTCTTGGCAAGGTGAGGATTTGCTAGGATAGCTCCTTAGTTGACCTTAATCCTTTGAGTTTAGGGTAGCTTAATGATTGATAAGTGCTTGTTGCGTATACACATGAGTATTTCTACTAATTGTGGATTGAGATTAATTTTATGGATTATGTGTATACATTGGCTAAGGTACTGACGTGGTGAATCATTTGTAGTGATAAAGACGAAATGGTCCGCCCTCTTACTAGAGTCAGGCAATAGGACCCAGAGGTGGAGGAACTTAATGACAATCCTCCTGATCCAATGTGAGAGATGATGGATCTCGTACGGGGACAAAGGGACATGATAGCTGAGCTGAGAGAAGAGCTCAGAGAGGAAAGGGCCAAGCGAAATGAGGGAAGGGCCCAGTCAACTCATGAGGAGACTCAACCAAAGACTCATCATGAGGAGACAGTTGAGGGATCCAATAGATCTAGTCATTGGCACTTTCTGTATGCCCACGGAATCTAGTCATTATTACTCTTTGTATATCGAAATAGAAACGGGTGTTGGCACTTTCTCTCAATTTTTAATTTGAAATTGTTTTTCTCTGTTAATTAAATACTTTAATTTCACTTCTATTAGCTCTTAAATTGGGGCTATTGGGCTAATGGTAATAAGAGAGAAAAGTTATTGGGGCTAATGATGCTAACGGAGCAAAATTATGGTGTTGATTAAGTTAAAAAAAAATGCACAAGTACCAATTAAAAATTCAGAGAATGTATAGATACCTACAAAATTGTTTTCCCTATATATAATTAGTTATGTTTCGAAAATTAAATTATATGCATTATAACTTAAGACAATATAATGAAATTTAAGAAAAGTGATGGGCTCAATGGGTAGTAATAATTTTATGTCTTGTGTTTAGGATATATAAGAGGTTTAGGATATGAATGCCTCTATTATTTTAAAGAAAGATATGTGTGAAAAGAAGTCCTAAAAAGAATTAAGACAAGTTTTGAAGAGTTACTAATGTAAGAGGCTTACCACACCATTTCAGAAAATTTATACCTCAAAAAATCCTCACGACAAGGTTACCTCTCTATTAGGAGATGTTCACAATGGCCAACTAATTAAGAATAACGGATGGCAAAGCCTTTATTTTACTTGCTTCTAACACTAATTCTAACAATATAATAAATTAAAATGTCACAATCAATCATGAACATAAAAGATCCATACTCGTAAGTTAAATCAAAACAATTTTATAATTTTCTTTTATATAATATTAAAAGATTGCAGTAGTCTAAAATCTAAATATTATAACTTCTATATATATCACACCTTTTAACCAAAAATTTGAAAACATTACCCCTTTTTATAAGATTTGGGAATCCCGCCATTTATGTCTAATCTCTTCGCCACACTTACCCTTTTCTTTCATTATCCTCAATGCAAAATAATGAATTATATGTTAAAAAATATAGCAAAGGAAAAAAGGGTAAGTGGCTATATGATTAGGGAGTTATTTTTTATTCGTTACTAATATAAACAACCTAAAATAAAAACTACTTAAATCTATTTTTACTACTGGATGAGTTCTTTCAAACTCATCAATCTACTTACATCACATTAAGTATATTAAAAATTTTGGTTTTAGTGGAAACTGAATGTGAATTGAAATAAGAAAATTGTTGGACTCTAGGTCCAAGTCCACCCTTGATGAGCCAGACTATTTGATTAAGGATACAAGTAGCCTTATCAAATAAGAAATCAATTATCATTAATTATGGCTTGGTAAATAAGTAGGTAATTAATTATGGAATTGTTAATTGAGGAACAAGTCACCATAATTAGGAAATTAATTGAGAATCAATTAATTTAATTACCGTCTTGGAGAGAAAGAAAGGGTGCACACGTTTTCTAATTAGTGGCTACTCTAAACCACTATAAATAGGGTATGCCTCTTCAATTATAAACCACCCCTGCTATTGAGCTTTCTAACAATTCTCTTCTTTCCTACCATCTTGCTTGTTTTGGTGCACTGCTGTGCAAATCCATATTACACTCTGGTAGTCTAATATTTGCGTAGGGCTTCAATACCCAGATCCGACTTGACCTGATACACGTTTCTACTCTCTATCTAGCCTATTTATTCCTTCATTGGTAGCAGAGCCTGCTTGATCTTTTGGCTATATGATTTATGTGTTCTGCCATTTTTTTTATATATACGTATAAATATATATGAAAAAAATTAAATCATCTGCATACTCTGGTTTTTGCTCCCTCCTCAGTTACATGTTCATTTTTATTTCCGCTACCATTCTGAGTACATGTATGTTCTCTGTGTTATCATTCTGTAATGAAAAGCATGTATGTATATGAACATGTATATCTCTCCCCCCCTTCGTCTCTCTCTCCTCTATTACAAATTTTCTTTTCTAGTTTCTGTTTCTGGTTCACATCTTATGTACTACGATTTTCACTTGTGTTTATGAGTATGAGGCCATTCTTGTGAAGCATGTTCATTTATTCTCAAAGATCAAAATTGTATATGCTCTCTCTCTCTTCTCGTTTTTCTCTGTGAATTGGTTCTGGAATCTATGTGAGTTCAAAACTACAACTTGAACATATAAATAAGTGCATGAGATCATAAAACGTAAGAAGAAAGAGACAGACCGTGTTTTCTGTGTGAATCTGACGATCACCAACGAGCTTCAAGAATTGGATCTTCAAAAATGTGAGTCTCTGTGTGAAAATAGGTGACAAACGTGAAGTCACGAGGAGATGGTTCCAACGTCACCAAAATCGCTTGAAACAAAGGTCGGATGAGGGAGATATCAGGGATCGAAGCCTAGCAGGTCATGAGGACCCAACCAGAGGAAGAAGACGACCCAGGGGGCCAAAATGACATCATTTTGGCCAGAACCCCAAAACGAGTTGTTTCATTAAGTGAAATGATGATGTTTTCGCACTGGCCGAAATGATACCAGCTAATCCCACGTAATGATCGAAAAAACTAAAGAGACAGAAAGGGAGAGAAGTAGAGATCGATCGGAATCGTTAAATTATTAGATGCAGAATGATAATATATGCATAAAAGAGATGAAGATTTAAAAACTGGTATATTATTGAAGATTAAAACGATACAAACATAAAGAAAATTACAGAGAAAACAAGAAAACACACAAAGGTTTATCAACCTTAGAGGAGGAGGGGAGAGAGAATTGAGTCGTCAACACAACTCGGGGTGCCCAACAACTGAAGCGAAGTGCCCTTTTATAGGCGTCCAAACCAGTTACTATGCACCATGGTAAAATTACTTTAACCTGAGTAGAAAACATGTTACTCGGGTAAAAGTACTTTTACTTTTGCTTTTACTTAAAGTAAAAGTAAGTTACATCATTTTGTCAGCTAAAGTAAAGTAAAAGTACAACTTTTTCAAAAGCA
Source organism: Inga leiocalycina (assembly GCA_963242795.1). Classification (NCBI taxonomy): domain Eukaryota; kingdom Viridiplantae; phylum Streptophyta; class Magnoliopsida; order Fabales; family Fabaceae; genus Inga; species Inga leiocalycina. The sequence goes on from OY725328.1 coordinate 27,713,297, forward strand.
GAGAATCTTTTGAGTCAGCAAGTCTTGGACGGATATGCCGACAGTTTTGCTTCAGAATCAATCTTCGTCGAGGCTAATGATTTCATCATCCGATTCGTGTCTAAAGTATCGGGCCGGGTCTTCAGCATCTGATTCATCTGAGGATTGGGCCGATGGACTGGATTTTTGTTCTTGGGTTTGGAGAAGCCCAAGTATTTCGTGCAGCTGTTCAGTTAGGGCCTGCTTGTCAGTTGCCGAGGCTAAACATGCTGTAATTTTTGCCTTCTGGTTAAGTAACACGGCTGATTCGTGATCCCCCGCCATTAGGGATTTTGGATTTCTTCTAAACCACTTCTTGAGGTTCGTTTCTGACACATTGTTAATGTGAGGAAACCTTGCCCACCATTTAACAGAAGAGGTTCTTTACAATATTGGGAACAATTTTTGGAACTTTGAAGGACCATATTTGTAGCTCCATTTGAAAACCCAAGCTAAACCAAATTTTGAAAAATAATGAAGATCTGTTGGGAAAGGATCTTCACTAAGATTGATCCGACTCTTGAAGTAGTCGAACCCAATTTTCGCTGTAGTTGGTAAAATTTCTTGGATAGGACCAAAATAGTCCCACCATTGGTTAAACCACAGTGGAAATTGGTATTTTACTTCCAAGTCATACGAGAACATAAAAAGCCAAGTATGACTAAAGCTTGGGTTTTGGTACCAGAAGGTACACCACCATGCATCCAAATAATCCCAGTATGTGAAACCAATTGGATTTGCATTTTTTATTGAAAATTTTTTTCTTTTGTTGAGGTCTTGACCCCAATCTTTTGGTGATAAAAATTTCCTGAATCTGAAAGTAGAATAACCATGAATGCTTTTATCATCAGGATGATTTTTATCCACAAAATGTCTTATTTCTGTAGATTCTATATCTACAAGAATAAGTTCATAAAATTTTTGTGTTTTCTCCAGAGATTTTGGAGTAAAATGAAATCCTTCCGGATAAATTTTTGCTGCCAAAGTGACAGGATTTTTGTCACAGAAACCTGGTTCTGTGTGGAAAAGGCTTAGGACTTTTTCTGGTTTTAACACAAAAGTAGTTTGTGTTGGCTGGGAATAGATGGCTAATTCTTTTGAGGTTGAACCAGCCTTTGAAATTGTTTGGGAAGTTCTTTGGATTGCCAAAGCGAGAGACTCTAGATCCAAGGTAAATGGGGTTAAGGCTTTGGAATGTTTCATTTCGGTAACATCAGCCCATGTTTTGGTTGGCAATTTAGCCAAATTTTGATTAGCCTGTAAGGCTAAAAGAGTTTCAATTGGAATCCCATAATAAGAAGGATCCATTATGGTTCCAGCAGTTTTTGGGGAGGATTTTGGGATAGGTTTTGTCCTTGAAGGGGAACCCTTTTGGTGGATCGAAGATCCTTGGGTCAATGACCCTTTTGACATTTTGATTGCAGCCTTTAGTTGGGCTGCTTGTTCTTTTGCGATCCTTTCTGGATCTTCTTTTGTTTGGGCTTTGGCCCTTTGCTTCTTTTTCTTTTCTCGATCACTCATTTGAGTCACCTTATTTCGCCTGCAAGAACTCTCTAGTTAGAAAGTCTGGTAGGGAATTTGAAGTACCTTTGATAAATTCAATTTCAAAATCAAAGACACTTAAAATTGCTTGCCATCTAGCAAAAATTTGTTTTGATGCAAGATTTTTGACATCTTTCTGCAAAACATCTTTTGCAGCTTTGCAATCAACCCTAATGAGAAATTTTTGATTTAACAAATCGCTTTGAAACTTGTTTATGCACAAAACAATTGCTAAAATTTCTTTTTTGATTGTAGAATAGTTCTGTTGAGCTCTATTCCAATGTTTTGAAGTAAATGCAATGCAATGCTCTTTACCATCAATTTTTTGTTTGAGAATGCCACCATAACCTATGTCAGAAGCATCAGTTTCAACAATTTTGAATGCTTGTGGATTCGGAAGATACAAGCATGGGAGATTTTTGACCAAGGATTTGATTTTGATAATCACATTAGTATGATCATCAGTCCAAGGAGGAGGAGTCTTTGAAAGACGCTCATGAAGCGGCTTAATGATATTATTTAGGTTAGGAATGAAATCACCTACGTAGTTCAAACAACCTAAGAACCTTTGGAGTTGAGTTTTGTCCAGGATTTGATCTGGAAATTTATCGGCAAACTGAATTGCACGATCTATTTGAATAATAGTTCCTTGGTATATATGATGACCAAGAAACCGAATTTTTGTCTGGAACAGACTTATTTTTGTTTTAGAAACTGCTAAGCCATTGAACCTAGCAACATTCACAAAGATTTTGACATGTTTGAAGTGTTGATCAATTGATTCTAAAAACACTAAAACATCATCAATGTAGACAATAATAAATTTTGTAAAAGGATTGAAAATTTCATTCATAACCTTTTGAAATTCTAAGGGTGCATTTTTTAACCCAAAAGGCATAACATTCCATTCATACTGCCCAAATGGGACTATGAATGCAGTCTTATACCTATCCTTTTCTGAGATTTGTATTTGCCAAAAACAAGATTTCATATCAAATTTTGAAAATATTTTGGCCTGATGGAGGCGATTCAAAAGATCTTTTTTGTTAGGTATGGGGTACCTAATCCATTGAAGAGCTTGGTTAAGAGGTTTGTAATTTATTACAAGTCTTGGAGTTCCTCTTTCAATCTCAGAATTTTTGTTCACATAGAAGGCCTCACACGACCAGGGACTTTGGCTTTTTCTGATTAAACCCTTATCAAGTAAATCAGAAATTTCTTTTTGGCAATGTTCCAAGAGTTCTTGGTTCATTTGAATTGGACGAGCTTTCGTTGGGATTGCTCTTTCATTGAAATCCTTTTCGTAAGGAAAATCAATTATGTGTTTCTTTCTTTCCCAAAAAGCATTTGGAAAATCAGAACAAATCATGTCTTGAATGTTTTTCAAAACCTTTTGGATTTTCTGCTTTAGAAAAGGTTTCTCCAGTTGGTTTTCAATTGTTTTGTAAGAAACTTCTTCTTTCAAAAAATTGATTTGACTTTCCTTATACTCAATCTGGTTTATAAATTTTGTATAAGGTGGATCAACAAGTTCGAAGAAAACCCTTTTACCCATAATATCAGATTCAATTCCTTCATCTTTTGTTAAGAATGGTTTTAAACGACTGATGAAAGGAGACCCAAGAATTACATCTTGAGACAAAACTTTTGCTAGGATAAAGACTTCTTTCATCTTGACACCATTATTCTCAACTACTGCATTTGAAAGCTTATAGTTGACATTTAATGGAGATTTGTTTGGTCCACAAAGTCTTTCTGTGGTTTTCTAAGAGAATTTTGTTGGAATTAGACCTTCTCTGATACAACTTAGAGCTGCACCAGTATCCCATAAGGCTATTGTTTCTAATACAAAGGTATTAGCAACAATAATTTTAACTGGTACATGCCATTTTGGACTAAAACTCTTGATATAATGTTTAAGAAATTCTCAGAAGGTGTTTCATCATCTTGCGATGAGTTTTTCACTTCTTCGGCTTTCTTTTCTTTATCAAGATTTTCTTCCTGAATTTGATTTAAAATAAGAGAATGGAATTCCTGAGTATTCTTCAGGTTTCTTATCTCTTCTTTTAAATTGTTTATTTCATTCTGAAGGTCAGAGATTGAAACAGGTTTTGGATTAGACTGAAATCTTTTGATTATTTCAGAAAAATCATATTTTGTTTGCAAATTCTTTAGCAAATATTTTTCGTTTGGTTTTGAAGAAGAAGAAGAAGCAGTGCTTTCTCTTAGTTTGTTGAAAAATTTAACCTTTTCTTCATTGGTTGGAAGAGAGTTAATTATTTCAAAAACCAAATCTTCTTCAATAACATTTATTTGTAAACTGTCTATCCCGGGACCGGTTAAGACCGATTCCTTGATTGGGTCATCAAGAATAGACTTTTCTGAACTCTCAGCAAACTTGTCAAGACAGTTTATTTGAAAATCATCTTCTTCAGATGAAGATGAAATATCATCAAGTTGAAGCTTATTCACTTCGCCCTGAAGTTCATTCACTTCTCCTTCGAATGATGATATCTCATATTCTTCTTCAGAAGAGGTTTCTTCAATCAAAAGATTGTTTAATTGTTGAAGAACTGGTTCTTCAAGTTGTAAGGCATTAATTCTTTTATTAAGCCTACAATATTTTGCCATGTGGCCTTCTTTGCCACATCGAAAACAAACAATTTTTCCTTTGGGAAGGTCCATAGGAGGTTTTGATTTGAATTCATTTTTCAAATTTCTGGGTTTGTTTGTTTTTGGTTTCTTCCAAGGTTTTCGATATTTTTTGTAATATCTTTTAGCCTTGTATTCTTTGTCTTCGTGCTTGTGTTTAGGTTTTTTAGATTTTTTACAAGCAGAAAAACCAAATTGTTCACAGAAGGTTCCTAAATCCTTCCTATTTGATGCTTTTTCTTTGGCAAGTTGATGTTGGATTTTATCTTCTTGACAAATTTTTAAAGCAGTTTTCTGAACAATTGCAATTAACTGTCCATATGTTAAATTTTCGTAATGGATTTGTCCATCACCAGTTTGGTTTCTAATCTTTTCTCTGATCTTATCTCCTAGAGACCTAAGAAGACTAGCAAGGAATTTTTCTTTCCAGATAGGATGATTTCCATCTTCTCTAGCCATAATTCTCAGGAGGAAATTATCTCTATACCATCTGAAATTAGATAGAGTTTTAAATTTCAAATTTGACAAAAGATCTACCGATTTATCCCTCCATAGTGTTGGATCACCAACAAAGTGAGCTATAATGTTAACTATAAGACAGTTAACAGCATCAGACATTGGTTCACCAATACTATCTCTGAGAACTATGCCATCTTGAGTGGTTTTTATGGCTTGTAAAATTTGACTTTTTTGTTCATTTGTGAGATGGAAATCCCACCAACCTCTGAGTTGCCCAGTAAAGCCAGAGATCAATATATGAATAACATCTTCCTCTTGACAATTATTATATATTGCATAGGCATTACTGACCATCGTCATTTGTTGGCATATTTCCAAAATATTTGTTTCAGATTGTCCGTCTATGTTCCAAACATAGATGTTGTTTGCATTAAATTGTCGAAGAGCAGAATCCCTTTCTTCGAGCATTATATCCGGAGGAGTGGCCCTCGGATAATATAATTTAGTTGGATTTCTCCAACCTTCTTGTTTTATTTCATGAATTTTTGGACAATCTTCACTTTCACTTGTTTGATTGCCTACAACATTTACTGTTAATTTTGAAACCGTAGCTTTAGATTTAGGAGAAGGTGTTTCTTGCACGGTTATATTTTTTAACTCTTGTTCAATTCTTGCTTGAAGATTTCCTTCTCTTATACAGGTTGCAATGTTTGCAGGGATAGTATAAGGTTTGAAAATTAGCTGTGTACTGGTGGAACTGGGTAAGATTGCCTTACTAGTTTCACTAGTAACAGATTTTTTCAAAATATGTTCTCCAAGAGTTTGAAGATAAGAATTTGTATAATTATTTTGTTCAATAATATTTTTAATATCATTGGAATTTGTATCCATTTTAGGATCTTTTATTTTGAAAGGAGAGGCAATAACAGTTGTATCACCAATTTTTGTACCAGGAATCTGGTAAGATTGTTTTGGAGGAAGTTCAGATTCAACTTTCTCTTCATTTTTCAAAATCCAAGAAGCATTGACTCCCTGAAATGGTTTAAAAGGATAATCCTTTATATTCTCATCTTTTACATAGGCTTCAAACCAGAGAAAGAAAGGAATATGAAGTTTATACCTTTTAAGCATTTTATAAAACTTTTCTTGAATTGGTTTTCGCAATCCTTCAGTTTTGAATTTTTGGAAAAACCATTTTCGTCTTTCGGAGTTTTCATTAGAATAGAAATCTTTTCTCAAGAGTTCTTATCTAATTCAAATTGTTGCTCAATCACATTCATGTCAGAGTATGTTGGAGATTGGCAAGTTTGGGTTTCATCTTCAGTGTTTTGGTCTAAGTTTTGGTAGACAGGTTTGACAACGTTAGCAGATTCACTAAGACCTTGCATTACTGAGGGTGAAATAATTTGATTTTTAACAGAAGAACTACAAGAATGCCTAGAAGGTTGTTCTAGAGCAGTCCTGAAGCTTTCTGCAATTGATGGAGTTCTAGAAGCACAGGAGAAAGATCTTCTGGATCTATCAAATGTAATTCTAACATCTCCATTAATATTTTGAGTAACATTAAAAGAATTGTTTACAGGTTTTGGTATAACAGGAGCAATTTTAGTCATTTCCTAGTCATCTGGAAGAGTGATATCTTCCCATTTTATTGGTCTTGGAATATTAACGTTTGCTCTAGTAGCATCTGTTAGAAATAGACATGTTTCTTTTCCTTGAGGAAACATTTTGACATTTGAAGTTGACGAATTCATAACTTTGTACTGGATCCTGTAAACTAAGGCTACAGGTGAAACTCCAGGTTTCATGTGGAATCCGTGCAATTTCAAACTTAGTTTTAAACATTCAATAATAGGATCATCATGTAATGAAGCTGTTAAATTTGGGAAACAGTTGAAGTAAATTAGTCCTTCATTAAGACCTGCTTCAACCATTCCAAAAAGTGATCTTGAAAAGATTTCATGTCTACCATCTCTAACACATACTAATGTCGAGACATCAAGACCAGCTTTTACCAAAGGGATGACAGCCACCTGAACACACCCAATGTGAATAAATTTAAATTTCTTTTGATGTTTTAAGATTGATTCTTCTGATAAGATACACATATCAGTTGGTTCTTCTTTTAGAGGAATTGTTTCTTCAATTGTTCTAATTATGTAATCAGAAGCTTTGAAAAACTTTTTATCCTCAGGTTTGTATAAATCATTTTGGTTGATGACTGGAATGGTCCAATCACTAAATTTTTGGTTAATATCTTCAAAATGGATTTCATTGTTGAAAATATTATTTTGGAGGGAAGATTTCCCAAAACTTTTGTTGGTCATAAGACCAGATTGTTGTGCAGAAGAGGAAGGAGCAGAAGAAGAAGAGCGAGAGGAACGAGAGGAGTTGGAGCGAAAAGAGCTAGATCTAAACAGAAAAGCCATAATTAACTTTACTGCTGATACCATTACCTTCCAGTTGGTAGAGATATGCTAGATCTGATGAAGTTTCTAGGCTACTTATGGAGTTATTATAAATATTTCTTTGTATGTTCTTATAAAGATAAAAATCTGCAAATATTATTATCACTTAGCCAATGCCTTTCAACATTGAACCCTAATATCATATGAACATTCGAACAATAGGCGTCTGGACTTATCTGCCCTATCCGTCGGGACTTACTGCCATAGCCCTAGAAAAGACGGATGAAGTTCATATGCTATCATTGATCAACTAGCTTGCATGCTATCAGATGATAATAATATTAAGCAGAGATTTAGCTTTACATTAACTTGTTTCTGATGTGGAAGATCAACCGAAGTTGCAACCACAGAGCATACTTATCCAGAAATATTCATAAGAACTTCATAAATTTTCTAGAACTTCATGACATCTAATACATCCCTACTTCCCCTTCTGGCTCTGATACCAGCTAATCCATTACATTCAATAACAGGATCATCATGTAATGAAGCTGTTAAATTTGGGAAACAGTTGAAGTAAATTGGTCCTTCATTAAGACCTGCTTCAACCATTCCAAAAAGTGATCTTGAAAAGATTTCATGTCTACCATCTCTAACACATACTAATGTCGAGACATCAAGACCAGCTTTTACCAAAGGGATGAAAGCCACCTGAACACACCCAATGTGAATAAATTTAAATTTCTTTTAATGTTTTAAGATTGATTCTTCTGATAAGATACACATATCAGTTGGTTCTTTTCGGCCAGTGGGAGACACTGCGTTTCAACTAAATGAAACACAACGTTTTGGGTCAGCTTGACCGGAAACCCATTCAAAGGACAGTGGGCCGGTTCAACCAACCCAACCTGATTTCCAAAAAAAACTTATTTTATTTCAAAAAAAAAATTTTTTGAGCCAGTGCGCCTTTGTGGCGCATAGGACCCACCCCTAGGCCATATGGGCCAACTTAGGACATCACCAAACTCAGTGCGCCGAGACAAGTCCAATGGTTTTGACACCATGACAAAATCAGGTCCCTAAGGTGGCGCATGAGAGACACGCGCCACTACGAAGAGTAAAACTTCCCTGTTTCTCATTTTTCATGAATTTTTCCAGCCAGCAAGCTTCTGTAGGAGCGTGCAGGGGTATTTTTGGGATTTTTTTGCCTTAAAAATTTAATAAATTCATGATTTTCAAATGGGTATGCTATTTGTCTGTTTTTGGAAATTATTCAAAACGTTTTATATACACTTTTGAGTGTTTTTAACCCTAAACTATTTAAAATAAATTCTGAAAATTGTTTTTCTTTGTGATAAACATTTATTGGTCAGATATGGCAAATATACAGACTGACCATTCCTTTGATGGGACTCCCCCTAAATATTCTCTGACTTCTGATGATTAAAAAGAGGTAAAGACCTCAAGTGGAGTTGGAAGCACCAACAAAAAGGGTCCCCCTTTGTCACTACAAGACTCCAACACACCTGACGAGGTGAAGCAAGAAGAGAAAGCGAAGTTCATATTCGATGAGTTTGAAAAGAAAAGGGTCGATAGACCAAGAACTAGTGTTTTAATCAAATCTCTTGCTGAAAAAGATGCTGATGAATACGTTCAAATTAAGAGCGTCTATGGGGTCATTTGTGGATATGGTAGACAAGTCACTAATGCCAGTGACACTGAGTTCTATACAAGAGCTATGGTGGGATATCGTGAGCAAGTGACAAAGAAGGGTCAACTCCATGGTCTAGGATTTTGGAAAGACGTTTTCAAGAGAGACTTAAACAATTATTCAAACTTGATTTTGGCATTGATGTACCTCATTAGAGCCAAGGCTAGGAGAACCTTTCTAGATTTTGGCATTGATGTACCTCATTATTCAAACTTGATTATCCATGTTATAGTTTACCTATTTTGAATTTGTTTTTTTATTGCAACTTATATGAACCTCTTATGGATTATTGCTTAATGAATAAATGATTTTTGAGTTATTTATTCTACTTGCTTATGATGCTTTGTTTGAGTAGGAGCATTTTTTTCTGGAATTGTGTTTTCTTGAAAATTCAATTGTGGGGATATATTTGAATAAGAATAGAAATTAAGAAAAATGAGCGATAAACTAGAATGAGTGGGATGGGGGTCAACCTAATTGATTCCTAAACACAAAGCTAGCAAACTCTCATTCTATTAATTTCTCTTCTTACTTAAACAAGAGATTATATCTCTAACGAAATTGCATACCTAATGAAAATGCATGTCAATGTGACAGAAAAATGGCTCAAATGACAAGTAAAAATTTTGTTGCTGATCTCGTTAGAGGAGACAAGTTGCATGGTGACAACTTCGGCATGTGGCGCCGTAAGATCTCGTATGTCTTAGAGGAACAAGATGTCATAGATGTCTTGACTACTGTGCTTCCGCAACCTGAAGCTAATGCATCACAAAGGGAACAGGAAGCTTTTGCAACATGGAAAAGAAAGGATACTATTGCTCGGATAACAATGCTTGCGGCAATGACTAACAATATGATATGTCAATTTGAAGGACATGCTACTGCCTCTACCATATAGAAAGCGCTAAAAGAGGAGTTTGACGGTACTTCTGATACAAGGCTCAAGAGAATTATCGTCAAACTTGACAATTATAAGCTGGGTCCAAAGACAAAGACTACTATAAGGCAGTATTTGAGGAAAACGCAGAATATGATAAGGGAACTTATCGAGGCAAGAGGAACCCTTTCTGAAGCACAGCAAGTGCAAGCTGTTGTGAGTACACTCCCTGCAAGTTGGGATCACATGAAACACACCATAACTCACAACAATACCATCAAGACTTTTGCTGACGTCGCTCGTCACATCCAATTGGAGGATGACCGTATGCACGGTGAAAAAACCAATGGTCAAGCACTCTTAACTGAAGAAAAAGGAGTTTCATCCTAAAAGCAAAAGCCCAATAAAGGCAAGGGACCTCAAAAGAAGAAGGAGAACCCAGGGGCAAAGAAGTATAAGAATGCCTTCAAGAAGAACAATAAACCTGCAAAGAAGCGAGACCTTTCTAAGGTCAAGTGCTACTCTTGCAAAAAGAAAAGCCATTTTTCAAAAGATTGCCTTGAGAAGAACAAGGTACTATGTGATAACCCTTCTCATTTTTCTTTTTTTTTCTAGTACTTCCTTTATAGCTGAGGTTAATCCTGGTAGGTTGTAGACTCAGGGGCCACAGACCATGTGAACAGAGCTCATGGGAACTTCACAGAGTTTCGTAAGCTACCAGCTAGAAGCAGATGGCTTTACGTTGGGAACAATGTGATGGTAGAAGTCAAAGGGATTGGCACTTGTAAACTGACTTTACAAGGTGGGCGAACCCTAATTTTGCAAGATGTTCTCTATGCTCCTGAGATCCGATGAAACCGTATGTCTATTATTTCTTTAGTTAAATTCAGTTTTAATGTTAACTTTAATGATCAAGTTCTTGACATTTCAAATGGGATCGATTATTTCGGATTTGGTTGTATTGCGGATGGTTTCTTTGTTTTAATGAATTGTGATTTTATTTCTATTCATTGCTATGCGATTTCATCTAATGATAATTACAATACATGGCATGCCAGATTAGGACACATTGGTCAAGAACGCAAGACCAAACTAGCAAATGAAGGATTACTAGGAGAAGTGTTGAAAAAGGAAATGTCTCTATGTGAGCATTACCTTGCTGGCAAAAGCACAAGGAAACCGTTCAGAAATGCAACTAGAGCAGAACATCCTCTTAAACTAGTACACTCGGATATCTGCGGAGCTATGTGTGTGAGGGCATGACATAGAGCGTGGTATTTCATTACATTTATCGACGATTTTTCATGATATGGACATGTATATTTGATCTCTCACAAGTTTGAAGCTTTAGAATGCTTTAGAAAGTACCTTAATCTAGTTGAAAATCAACTAAACTGCAAGGTTAAAGCCTTAAGAACTGATAGAGGACAAGAGTATCTCTCATAACAGTTCAAAATGCTCTATGATGAAAAGGGAATTGTTAGACAACTAACCATCCTTGGCACTCCTCAACAAAATGGGGTGCTCGAGAGATGAAATATAACTCTTCTCGATATGGTTAGGTTAATGATGTCACAAGCTGAACTACCAATTTCATATTGGGGTGACACATTGTTGACTGCGACATTCATACTTAACCAAGTGCCTTCTAAATCAGTCACTTCTATGCCTTATGAGCTGTGGACAGGACATAAGTCGGATATAAGTGTCTTACGACTATGGGGATCAGCAGCCTATATACACAACTCATCTCACTAACATGGAAAGTTGGGACCTAGAAGCAAGAAATGTATCTTTATAAAATACTCCGAGCAATCAAAAGAATATGTCTTCATTGGTGAAAATGAGGACGGCTCAATAACTGAGGTAGAGTTAAGAGACGAGTATTCTTGAAGCAGATTTTCCTAGCAGAGGAAGCCTTAACCAAACTGAAACTCTATATGAGAGTGAGGAAGTTGAAGGCACTCCTCATATCACTGACCTAAGTGGGAGAAATGTGTCATTTTCACAACATGGAAATGATGATCAATCACAGGAAGAGAATCCTAAAGAGCTCCCACCTCAGAGAAGCCAAAGGGATTAGATCCCTAGAAGAAGCTTCTCTATTAAAGGGGAAGTACTCATTGTCAATCCAGAAGACAATAAGGAAGATCCAAAAAGTGTTAAAAAAGTGCTAACATGACCTGTTAAGGAAAAATGGCAAAAGGCCTTAGAATAGGAGATGAATTCCATAAAAGTTAACCAAGTTTGGGAATTGGTTGACCTGCCACCAGGCCGAAAGGCAATTGGGAACAAATGAGTTCTCAAATACAAACAAAAGGCAAATGGATCAATTGACAAACCCAAAGCACACTTGGTGGCTAAGGGGTACACCCAGTGAGAAGGGATTGATTATGAAGATGCCTTCTCACCAGTGGTGTATTTTAACTCAATAAGACTTATACTCGCCATAGTAGCAAGCATGGACTTGGAGTTACATCAAATGGAAGTAAAAACTGAATTTCTTAATGGCAAACTAGATGAAGAGATATATATGGAGCAGCTTGAGGGCTTCATATAAAAGGGAAGTGAACAAAAGGTTTGCAAACTCCTAAGGTTCATCTACGGACTAAACAAATCATCTAGACAGTGGTATCTAAGATTTCAAGAGGCAATGACCTCATTCAACTTTGACATGATTGAAGAAGACCACTGTGTCAACATAAAGCAGTTTGGAGATGATTTTGTGATCTTGTCTCTTTATGTAGATGATATATTCCTAGCCGGAATGAGTCTTAAGGCAGTTAAAAGAATCAAGGATTGTTTATCCTTGAACTTTAAAATGAAAGACATGGGCGAAGCACAATATATCTTGGGAGTCAAGATAAAGAAGAATCGTTCAAAAAGATTGCTATCCTTGTCACAAAAGACATACATAGTAAAGATCTTAGAACGATTCAATATGAGAGACTGCATGCCTATGAATACCCCTATGGTTAAAGGACACCACCTTAGCACGGACATGTGTCCCATGGAAGAATCTGAAATAAAGCGTATGAAAAGAGTCCCATACTCGAGTGCAATTGGAAGCTTAATGTACGCTATGCTCTGTACTAGACCAGACATATGCTTCACGGTTGGACTTGTGAGCCGTTTTCAATCCAACCCTGGAATCAAGCATTGCGAAGCTATGAAGAGAATCATGAGGTACCTAAAGGGAACCATGGATTATGAGCTATGTTACCAAGGTAGAGATATGCATCTAGTTGGATACTCTGACGCCGACTAGGCAGGAGATATAGATGAATGACACTCTACCTTAAGGTACGTGTACCTCCTAAACAATGGAGCAATTTCCTAGAGTAGCAAGAAAAAGATCTGTGTGTCTCTGTCATCCATGGAATCTAAATACATAGCTTGTTCTGCCGCTGTTCAAGAAGCTATATGGCTTAAAAGATTTCTAGAACGTCTAGGAATGAAAGGCAGAAAGGAGGGTCTTATTCTGATACATTGCGATAGTCAAGCCACAATAGCCTATGCTAAGGACCCTAAGGACCATAGTAGGATAGAGCACATAGACATTAAATATCATTTTGTAAGAGACATGATCACTAAGAAACAAGTGACCGTTCAATACCTTTCCACTCAAAAGATGTTAGCTAATCCCCTTATGAAGCCCATTGCCTGAAACCCTTTTGTTAAGCATGTAAATGCTTTGGGCATGCATAGAATGTAATGTATTAAACGTTATTTTCAAAGCAATAAAATGATGCATTTTCAATTTTTTCAAATATATTGTATATATTGGTGCATAGGCGCAAGGTATGCAATTCCGTATGTTGTACAGGTCAGGAAGGTTGGTTGACTCACACGAACAACCATCTTCCCACGATTTGCAGGGGCGTGAGACGATAAGATGAGCAAATCATCACCATGAGACAGGTAAGGAAGATTTTTGGACTTGAGTCGCCTCAGTTGAACTGAGATGAGATTCACATGTATATACATATGTCATGGATCGAAGCATGATTACAAAGGATGTATCATCAAACCTGTAGCCAGGCAAAGGACTCTCTTTTACAAATGAGATTCCAAAAGGGAATGGTTGTAAAAAGGAAGTTCTAGTTCCGATGCTGAGTGCTTTTGAACTAAAGTCTGTACGGTAAAAGTTAAAAATCGACGTACACCATTACAAAATCACCGTAGAATGCAATTCATACTGCATGTGCTTGAGAGAATGACTGCAATATGGGACGTAGGTGAAAGATCCCTGGTTCACTATGGTGTGAGTCCCAGGAAGGAAAAATCCTTCTAAGATGCCCTCAGGAATTGGGCAGGCATCATGAAAGCCTGACTTGGGGCTAGCTACTTTAGCTGAAGCTCCATGATCACACACGATTCGATCAGACAGCTAAAAGCTAGGAAAGCAACCAAGTCAGAATAGATCGATGTTTTTTAGTCAAAAAGGAAGGTCTATCTTGAAGTACACTTTTTGCGGTGGCATCTGTGACATGTCCCTTACAGGTTATAGGAAAAACCAGTAAGTGTGGATACCACGTGCATAGTAGGCAATCTGGGTCAAAATCAAAAACAAGAGAAACTATGACTCGAGAGGGATCAGATATTCCATGAGTTGAGTGTATGGACAGACCTAGGGCATATGAGGCAATAATTTACAGGTTTACATAGGGTGTCCTTGGATGCTGATCCGATATTAAGGATTTCTAGTATCACAAGTACCAAAGGTTCTAAAGATGTTGTGCCCATGCGATCACGGCAGCCACAAAGTATGAAACAAGAAGAAGAAGTGGTCGCACGATGGGTGGCCCATCAAGTGCGAGTGGGAGATGTTGAACTTTTGGTCCAAGTTCTCCCTTGATGGGCCAGACTATTTGATTAAGGATACAAGTAGCCTTATCAAATAAGAAATCAATTATCATTAATTATGGCTTGGTAAATAAGTCGGTAATTAATTATGGAATTGTTAATTGAGGAACAAGTCACCATAATTAGGAAATTAATTGAGAATCAATTAATTTAATTATTGTCTTGGAGGGGAAGAAATGGTGCACATGTTTCCTAATTAGTGGCCACTCTAAACCACTATAAATAGGATGTGCCTCTTCAATTGCAAACCACCCCTACTATTGAGCTTTCTAGCAATTATCTTCTTTCCTACCATCTTGCTTGTTTTGGTGCACTACTATGCAAATCTATATTAGACTTTGGTAGTCTAATATTTGCGTGGCGCTTTAATACCCGGATCTGACTTGACTTGGTACGCGTTTCTACTCTCTATCTAACCTATTTATTCCTTCAAAAAAAAAATTAGCAAATTTAATTCTAGTTTCTGTTCATAAATTGTTGGAAGATATGTGTGTGTGTGTGTGTGTGTATATATGTATATATATTTAAACTAAATCCCTTAAAACCATTTTTATTGATTTAAAATTCATCATTTATAAAATTAAATGATGAATAAAAAATTTGCTGATCATCACCCTAGAGTCACATGATTTACATGACCCTAGTGATGTATCATTGAATATCATGTCAAATTATATGATTCATAACTAGTTAGCTATCTGACATGCTTGTTATGGCGGTTCAAGATGGAGGGCTACCAACAACAACAATTGTCATCTCATATGTATATATTTGGTGTGAACCCAAGGATTTTTAAGTTATTTTGGATTTGAGACTAATTTTTGTGGGCCTTTGAGTGTTTAAAGTATAACCTTCCCAACAAGTACATTTTCATATATTAAAATGGGCTAAGGAGCAAATTTACCAACAAGGTTTTAAGGAATGACTGCCTTGCACAATTATGTTTTAAAGGGAGTAGAAATACACGTAAGGAATTAAAAGTGGAGCATCCAGCACAAAACCATTAAATTTGACCCAACTGCGTTAAATTATAAGAGAAGAAAATCTCTAACGGCGTTAGGTCAAATTTAACGGTTTTGTGCTGGATGCTCCACTTTTAATTCCTTATGTGTACTTTTGCTCCCTTTAATACATAATTGTGCCAGACGCTTCTTCCTTAAAACCTTGCTAGTAAATTTACTCCTTAACTCTATTAAAATTTGTGTTATCTTTTTTAGTGGTAGTACACTACCACTTCAACCAACAACTTATTGATTACATACATGTATCTATCATGCTTACAATATTTTCCTGGGAGTGTTCACATTCTATCTTCTAGCTGACCAAACAATGTTTTAGGATATGCTAGCTAGTAGGAGCAGCATCTGAATAGTGCAGCTAGGTGGGAATAATTTAATCTGAAAAAAAAAAAGCCAATAAGGTCTAAAAATTATGGCATTTAAATTTATTATAAAATGATATTTTTGGAGGAAATTTAAAAAAAAATGCTGTGAAATGGGACAAAGAGAAAATTATTGCTGTCGTGGTACAACCACATGTGGAATGAACCCTTATTGCATTATTTTTGCAACTTGGCCGTTTTTAATATTTATTATAGGTATTTACACATCCTAAACATACTTTATAAATGTTTATTTCCAGATATTTTAGCATCTCTTTTTTAAATATTCAATATATTTTTTGTCCAACGTTCAATGCACACATTAAATTACAGTAAAATTAAATGAAAATTAATTATTAGAAGCAATTTGATATCAATGACATTGGTAAAAAACACTATTTCAAAGATTTTGCAAAATAACGTATAAATACAACGAGAGATAATAATAAAATCCGTCATCCTATCGAAGGACTACATTTGAAGATCTGCTAACACATATTAGAAATATTTAAATAGGTTTGCAGTATATGTGATGGATTATTACTCTATTTATAAGGTTTGAATCCAATAACTAAATTCATATGAAAAAAATCCGATAACTAAATAGTACTACTATTAAATTATATTTTTGGTTTAAGAAGAGGAAATGCGGGCGAGAGCCGGGGAACCCTTTTTCTATGGTTAACCAGTAGCCCCACAGCTTGCCTATTTTTGCATGTGATCCATTGAAGTTTTTAGGAAAAAGATAAAGGTGCAATTTTAACAACAATGTTTTCTGTCAAGGGAAACAGTAGAAGCACTATAAAATTTTCAAAAGGGCTTAATTACACATAAGTGGGGCAATTTTAACACAGCCCTCATATCTATTAATGTTGACCAAACTGAAAAATGAGAGAGAGACGTTTGACCTGAAATAATGACAACAATAGATGAATTGCTGATGTGGAATGGTCTATTTTTTTGCCAAGTGAGATGCTAGACCAACGAACGCTGACGACGAAGGATTTGGAGTCCACCAAAGAGGAAGACGATCTGCGGTGGAGGAACATAAAGAAGATGAACAGAGACACGATTATGGAGGATTCGATGATAGGGGAAAAGTCTCAAGTGAAAGCTGTTGTATTTTCATTCGAGAGCTCAAACTCGAAGTCGGGGGTTGAAGAAAAAGCCCAGGTTTTGGTGTGGGGGAAAAATCAAAAGAAAACGCTGTTGTACCTACAACTGAGAAACCCAGCTTGAAGTTGGAGGTTGAAGATAATGCCCAGGATTTGGTGATGGGGGGAAAATAAGAAGAATACATTGTAGAACCTACAACTAAAGATCCAAAATCAAAGGCGGAGGTTAAAGAAAATGCCCAAAAATTAGTAGCACCTAATGGATGGGCAAAAATCCCTATATCCTATAAAGAGCAGCTTTTAGGAATGGTGAATAGTAATCAAAAGGGAGTGAAGCTGAGATTCTTCCCAACGTGCCTCTTGGTTATTGCATCTAACAGCTCCTTCAGTTTTGAGTTCGACTAATATTTATACCCACAGGCTTCTGCCAATCAATTCTTTAATGAAGGAGCTAGATGGAGTTAACTCACTCCCACCTACCAAGTCTGAAAGGATTAAAGGGATCAAAGGGGTTAGCAATATTTGGTTAGAGTGTCTTTAATGGAGGGCTCGAGGAGGAAGATGGCATCTTTAATGGATGGCTCAAGGAGGAGGATGATGTGTTACCTTCAAACGGTTAAAGGGGACAAATGGATGACAGTTGTGCAACAAGTGGGAACCACTTTGTCTAGATTAACTGACATTACATCAAGCTTAACGGTATTGGTAAAATTGTCCCACTTTTCAATATTCATGTGTATTTAAGACCCAATGAAAACTTTATGGTGCTAGTTGCCCCTAACAAAAAACATTGTTGTTAAAATTGCACCTTTACCCTTAGGAAAATTATAGATTATGACCTTGAATTTAAAATTTTTATTGTAAAGAAGAAAAATTTTTGAAAAAAAAAAACCCTTGTTGAAATGTTTATTGACCAAAAATACTTAAAATTTGTTTAAGGGCTCATATCCTTCCGTGTGTGCCATTGCTATTTAGTTGTATGCAATATATCTTTAACTATGTTTAAAAGACAAAACAAAAGAATTTTGTATATAAATGTAGATAGGTTACACACAACTGAAAAAGAGTTAAGCCCACGGAAGATGAGTTATTCACATCATATTTCAAAGGCAAAATAAAAGATATTTGCATATAGAGGGAGATTTGTTACTCATAACTAAAGAAAAGTTGTAATATTCTGAATTTTGGGCCTAGAGACTTGATAATAAGTCTAAGTCAAGAAAACTACTAAGCCCAGTTTGGTAAGAGTCCCAAAAATAGAGTAAGTTTTATGGGACTATATGATTCTTCCCTCTGGGTTGAAAACGAGTCTCTAGATTATATGATGATCAATACGTATAAGTACTTGAATAAAAGATGCCAGTGTATGACTTTGGCACATTTAACGCCATTTTGGTGACACCTAAAGGCATGTGTGGCACCATTTGAGTCTCATATGTATGAAAAAGCTTTTGCGTTGGCGCAATGAGAAGTAGTCGTGTGTGTGTGTGGTCGGATGAAAGTTATCAGTGTCTACGTACACTTAGTCTGCCATAAGACACATTATTTCACATGTGGCAATTTTTGAGGTATGTGATGCCATCTTATGCCACTCAGGTACATATATGGCACATTCTTGAATACATAGACATATAGGGCTAATTAGTCAGATAAAATATGCCAGTGTGGGTGCATACATGGCATTTTCAGGGTAGGTGCATGTACCCTGCGTTTTTTAAGAGACACTGGCTTAGTGTCATATGTCTGGGATACTTAGGTGTAGCTGTTGTCATTTCATGGTCACTAGGGACATATGGCATCCTTTAAGGAGTCTCCAGGACACATGGTAGCAATTAGGGAGGAGCATGACAACTGTCACAAAATCGAGCAGCACTGTATCAAAAAGTAGTTTTTATTCAAGTAGCTTTATTAAAGTAACTTTTTGACTTCTTCCCTAATTAACCAATCATATGAAGACATTTACAATTATATATCAGGGATATGAAGAACAGCCAGTATAATTCTTTAATCTCCGGTCCGTCTCCATACCCAATTTTCCTGAACACTATACCGAAAGCCGGATGAATTCATTAGGACTTTTCTTCCCTAGCCAATGAAGTCAGTCAAGCATAACAAAGGGAAAGGGGAGACAAATTTTAAGAAGGTGCATTGGGCACCCTGCAGTCTCAAAAAAGAGTATCTGGCACACCAAATCGCCGGATACCCAATAATTTCCAAAAAGAGCGACGGGCATCCTGGATTTTTATGCACTTGACACATATAATTAAAGGAGCATTCAACACCACCAAACCTCATTAATTTTGTGAGGCCCTCAAAATATCAAGGAAAAATCAGAAAAATTCCAAATAAAAAGAAATAAGAGAGAAGTTTTCAAGTTCTTGAGTTATACGGCCGATTCGAAGCCCAAAATCGTGTTTCCAGCCTCTAAAGCCTTCACAAATATTCTTTGAATCATTAAGATCAACATTTCTACGGTTTTGGATTCTTGATCAGAGGAGTTTGGTGCTTCCTCCATAGTCAGAGCACTACTGGAATCCTGAACTAACCATAGAATCAAATAGAGGTAATCGTGAACTTCAATTTGAGTATATTGTCTTGATGTTTTGATGAATATTTTGGAAGTTATGGGTCCTCTAGGGTTTCATCTAAGAGGATAATTTAGAGCTTTAATAATCTTTTGATGATGAATATGAAATTAGATGAGGTTTTATGATGATTATGAACATGTCTTGAGATTGAAATTGCAAGAACACATCTTGTGCCAAAAGTGTGAAATTTTGGCTAGCCTTGGTTCATAGGGTTGGAGCTGGATTTTGGTAAAATTGAGGTTGGAAATGAATTATATAGGCAAAATTACGTAAGAATAGCTTATGGATATGATCTTTGAATGATTGGTTATAAAACCTTAATTTTGGAATTTAAAGTGTTGTTGTAGAATCTGCCAGATTTGTAATATCCTAAATTGTAATTAAGGACTAATAACCTCAAAAGTGATGTAATTAATGTTAGTTAAACACTTTTGAGGTATATAATACACAATTGTGCTATAAGTATGTTTGAAGATGGTTTAATAAATATTGTGATAATCAGGGGCAAAATAGCAAATTTACCGACTAATTGGTCAGTTATCGAAGAGGAAACTCATAGGTGACTCAAGATCAATAGCTTGGATTGATTCTTGAATACCAATGGGGCGGAATCTAGTGTAGATGAGTTTATATGAACTCATGGTAGGGGAGAATGAGACTATAACATGTGGCAAAACTTGGACCTTTGGATCAAGTCAAACATTCAAAGCTCATTTTCTCTTCCCTATCTCCCTCCAAGTCGGTTGAAGCATGGGGAAAAGGAAAAAAAATTGGATCATCATTATCCTCATCTCATTCTCTCACCATTCTCCATTTCCGGTGGAACCAAGGAAGAAAAAGAAAGGGAAAAGCTTGAGTTTTGGTAAGCAAATGTCCTCATATGCTCAAGTGCTCTTTATTAATCTTGTTCATAGTGTCAAGAGCTTCATTCCTATGGTTTTAGATTTTTGATTAGTGGTGTTTGGAAACTTGAGAAAATTTGAAAGTTGAAGAACTAAGAAACCAACTTTAAGAAGAGGAGGAGGTGAGTATTTAATGTATTTTGGTGTAATTGTTTTGGTTATTGAATGAGTTTTGAGAAGCTTAGATTTTTGCCCTGATTTCTTGTGATTTTGGAAGATATGAATTGGTTAGTGTTTGGTGGTAGAAATGGTACCAAACTATGACCTTAGGCCATTAGAAGTGATTGGGAATTTGTGGGAGTGAGATCGGTTATTGGTGGTTTTGGGTTGCATTTTGGGTAAAAACAGGGTATGTGTTGATTGGGAAGGAATTTAGGTGTTTTGAGTTTACCCATAGGTTCCTTATGACATTTTGTGTGGGAATGAACTTTGGTATAAGTTTTGAAACCATTGGGATCAGTTTTGGTAAATCTGGAAAACTACATCAGTTGCTGCGATCTGGCTTCTGATAAGCCTCACTCGAGCGAGGTAGGGTCTCACTCGAGTGCAGTATGAAGTTCTCGGTGTTTTGGTTGAGTCTTCAAGCTAAGATTACTAGTGAACTCCTTTATCTGCGAGTGACATACGTTATCACTCGAGTGCATGCGCATGTAGTACTATAAGCGTGCGTCTCGGGTTAGCACTCGCAGGGGTGGTGTCAAGAGTGCACGTGGGCACTTGCAAGCATTGGGAAGTCACTTGAGTGCTAGGGCTAATATTCTAGTGCACTTGTTGCCGTAGAGCCTTTGTAGCTCTTGGGTCGTCACTTCTTGCGCCCCACTCGTTGGGACTCGGGTGACTAGTTGTCATCACTCGAGTGCCCAATTGAGTGCTCAAGTATACTGGCCACTTTAGGAGGTGTTGGTGCTCTCGGGTAAACACTTTTTGTGTCTCACTCACTGGGACTCGAGTGCGATTGGGGGAAACACTTGAGTGAGGCCTTCTTCACTCGAGTGAGTCAGCCCAAAATTAGTGTTCTTCTTCTGAAAAAGGGATCTTCAGGGTAGTTTCTCCCAACCTTTTAAGCATACGTTTAAGCCTATAATAGCCACCTAAAGAGTTTAAATGATAACCAACTTAAAGTACTACAGAATTAAGCTTTTAGAAAAGAAATTGATCGGTTGTCCCTAATTTGGTTATAGGATTTGACATTGGCCGCCCTCGTGAGCCCTCGGTGCCGAAGAACGTCAGGAAGGAACTAGGTAGTGACTCTTTCTCTTATACTGTGTGTAAATCGTTGTATGTATGTTTGTCATGTATTGAGATACATTGAGATACTTTGATATCACAGCGAAAGCTGACGCATAGAGTTCGTAGTGAAAGCTGACGCATAGTGTTTACAGCCATGAGTATTGTCGTTTGTGGTGTGAAACATGATACATTGTGTTGCTGCTTAACATAATCATATATGCTATGAGTTTGTGCACTGTATGAGTGATTGGTTACTATTGAGATTCTCTTGAATCTCATTCTTTCCAATAACTAACATTTCAGACAGGGCTAGTGGCTCAAAAGGGAAGTGGACAACCCGGAGTAGTTAGGATCTCTTGGGGACATTTTAATTTGGACTGTTGGTTATCTGTTTTGATTTGGGATTACTATATGTATATGAGATGTAAATATGATTTTTGGATATGTAATCCCCATTTTGGGAAACTAAACACCCAATATATATATACATGTGACCCGGGATTTGCCAGGATTTTAGTTGTGCACTCTGATATGTATCAATGTGCTTTGATTTCTCAAGTAATTATCTTCGAATGTGAATGTGAGACCAGATTAATGATATTTTTGAACTATTTTCTGAACACCTCATCTTGAAGGTGAGGGATTATAAATGTTAATTTTATTTTATTGGTCTCTATTTCACTTAAATTTCATAAACCAGATGTAATTACAGTGAGAGGGTTACAAGATTCGTGGTAGACTACTTGTGAGATGTTTTTGAATGGTCAAATCTTGTTCAATGACTATGATATTTTACAGGCTTGTAGCAAACACCCTAAGCTTTCCAATATTATATAATTTGTGTCATTTGGCCTTGCCAATTGTAAGTTATGCCCTGTTGAAGTTGAGGTACCAACACTAGAAAGCATTCTGTGGCAGTAAGGTTAGTCGAGGATTCTTGAGGTTTTACCCTATAATCAGCATTGAGTGGTATTTTTACTTTAAAGAGGACTTGGAGAGCTTTACATAGAACTTTGAACCACCCCATTAGAATTTTTGTAGATTAAGTTATGAATTTTCAAATTTGACCAATGAAATCTGGCAGATTAAGGAAGACTTGCGAATTTGTAGTGTTTGAAGGGCGTTGAGATAAGTGAGATCATAAGGAATAAAGACATGTCCTAAACGCTAATGTAACCACATTGGATATTCATTTGTCATGGCTCTAATGATATAATTATGTATCTTGGGCTATGAAATGACAAGGAAGAGGAAATGGAAAATTCTTCAAGCATCTTTAAGGATTGGAAGAAAAGGGAATAAAAAGAAGACATAAGTCCAAAAGGTAGTGAACTTACCTAACTTGCATGTACTTGATATGTATGCTTGTATATTGATGTGTATGATTGTTTTGATTGATTATGTGAGGCATATATGACTGATTAAAACTCTATTTTTGTTTCTACTATGGCCATAGGTGTGTTGCATGAAACATTGAGCATGCAGATATGTCATTATGTTAGCATGAGCCTATGTAAGGCAAGCATGTCATACACAAGCATTATTTTGCATGCATTATTGGTATTTTTGCTACTGAGATTCTCTCGAATTTCACCCTCCCTCACTCAACCATATAGGTATGTTGAGGACAGGTGGAATGCTTGAAGAAGTGCCAGAAGAAAATGTGATGGCAAAATGAAGATTGAAATGTGGCAATGTTCTATGTATAAATTATCGCATGTTTTGATTAACTGTAACATGCCATGAATGATGTATGTGTGTATACAAGGATAAATGAGTGCAAGTTTGCACGTTGAAAAGTTGAGAATGGAAAGGGAAATATGTAAGTTTTAATTTGATGGCATAATTATTGTTTCACCTAGGCTATAACGATAACGATAACGCTTCCAAATACGTAAAAATGGGACACAAATTAAGGTGTGAGTGAGTGTGTGACAAGAGTCACATCTGTTAAATATGACTTGCACTAACTTAGGGACATAAGTATTTATACAAATTTTAGATGCCTTTGGACAATAATTATTTTAATGGGAGTTTTTTCAATAATTTTCCTTATAATTAAAATTGCTAACAAATAATTAATTAATTCTTGAACAATGATATACAAGATTAAAGTATAGATTTCCAAAATGACAAGATTAAAATATTTATTTTCATGAGTTTTATTGCACAATGTATACATGTATTCATGAAGTTAATTTTTTCTCTTTTGAACACATATCGATAAAGTTTAAAAATTGTCACAAAAAATATATATACTTGACCTTGAGTAATAATTGTGCCAGCTATCATTCACACACACACACACACACACATTTTTCTCTTTTGAACTTTAACATATCGATAAAGTTTAAAAATTGTCACAAAAAATATGTATACATGACCTTGAGGAATAATTGTGCCAGCTTTCTTTCACACACACACATCCTATTTATATTTATGATAGCTCAATAATTGAATTATACGGTTTAAGAAAGTGGTTAAAATTAGTTAAAAATAATAAGGGTGTATGAAATAAATATTTTTCTAATGATGTCTTTTATTTATGAGGGGATAAGTAAAAAATAGAAATAGATTAAATATATGTATCATAAACCTTTTCATTAATATAATATATATATATATATATATAATTAATGAGAGTCAAAACTAAAAAAACTCTTTAAATATTCAGGCAATTCCTATTGAACTTTTATTAAAAAAAACAATTTAAATTCACACACACACTCCCTCTTATCCTATTTATAATAGCTCAATAATTGAATTACGCAGTTTAAAAAAGTGGTTAAAATTAGTTAAAAACAATAAGGGTGTATGAAATAAATATTTTTCTAATGATGTCTTTTATTTATGAGGGGATAAGTAAAAAATAGAAATATATTAAATATATGCATCATAAACCTTTTCATTAATATAATATATATATATATATATAACTAAAAAAACTCTTTCAATATTCAGACAATTCTTATTGAACTTTTATAAAAAAAAACTAAAACAATTTAAATTTTAGGGTTAAGGTGCTTAAATAACCATGAAGTATTTTAAAAAGTGCTAAAATAACCATGAATAATTTTTGGAGCAAAAATAACCATAAAAATTGGAAAATAAAGCAAAACCGTTAACACTATTAATTAAACAAGTTAATCTAAAGTTGTTGCTTGTACCAGGGTGGAATATGCAGCAGAGTGGACAATGAGGAGGTGGCAGGTGTGTGAAGAATTTATTTGTTTTGCTTTTAAACCTTGAATGACCAGAAGACCAAAATTAATTTGTCATCCCTCCACCACGAGGCAGCAAACCAGAGCAGCGACGAGAGTAGGGACGAGGCAGATTGGAAGGGGAAGGGGAAGGTTCGACACAAGTGAAGGTGGATGGCTTCATCGTCGAATTCAACGTCAGGAAGAAGCAAAAGAATGGTGGCTATGGTTAGGCAGCATAATCGGGAGGACACGTATGAAGGTCCAACGAGGTGGGTTGACGGCTGTAGATAGTATTTTCCTTATTTGTGTGCCTTTGTTGCAACATCAATCTCCTTCTTCTTAATCTCTTTCTTCATTATTTCTGCCATTAATGCTGTCACAGTTACTGATTCATTGTTTCCTTTGTGGGATATGAGTTATTTTGATTGGTGATTAAAACTTTTAGGATAGGGGTTTGTGGGTACTTCGCATGGCACGATAGAGAGTATGGGGAAAGGACGGATGGTGTGATAAAGGAGCTACTTAATGACATTGACAAGCTTTATAATGAAAACATGAAGCTTCAAAGAGGAAAGGAAGCTAAGAGGGTCTGTGATGAGGTTGCTGCAATTCACAGTGAAATGAGAAAGCTAAAATGCAGCAAGAGAGGAATGAAAATGAACGAAGGAAGTTGAAACTTGCTATAGGATCATTGTTGATAACTTAGGTGTGGTTGTTGTATTTGTACATGAGAGGCTAATAAGGGAGGCAATGAGAGGGAACCGTTGATAACATGGGTGTGGTCGTTGTATTTGTGAAATAGTATCTTGAATGAAAATGCTATCCCTGTATGAAAATGAAAATCAACGAAGGAAGGAGGGGTTAAAGCTGAAACTTGCTATCCCTGTATCATAGTTACCATTAGTACTTTAGTATATTAGCGTTCAATTATTGTGTAAATCTATTTACAGATTTACAATGGATTTACATATTGTAAATCAATTTACAATGGGTGTAAATAGATTTACACCCATTTTAAATTGATTTACAATGGTTTAAATCAGCACATGCTCACTTTTTCGATGTCTCCCTTAGTGAAATCGGTTCGCTATTTGGTGGTCCCAGCCGATCTTTGAAATCTCTCGCGTTTTGCCTTTCACGTTTCTGCCATAGACTACGGTTTCAAGCTTTCTTAAAGTCACGCTTTTAGGGTTTTACTTATCATATCCCCCTTTCACTTCTACTTATTCAGTTTTCATATCTCCCTTTCATTCTTTTTTCACTCATTTTTGGTCTTTTTCCACTTTTTAAAATTTCTTGCTTTCTCTTTATTGGTCAACTAATTTCATGCTTTCCACTCTATCAATTTTGTCTGTTTCCACATAGCCTATACTCATACACATCAGCAGCCATGTCACCTTTCATGTCACCAATTAATGTCAAAATTTGCCTCTTAATGGTCAAAGTTTCTAAATTTAACGATGTTAATGGTTTTGCTTTATTTTCCAAACGTTATGGTTATTTTTGCTCCAAAAAATTATTCATGGTTATTTTAGCACTTTTGAAAATACTTCATGGTTATTTAAGCACCTTAACCCTAAATGTTAAATTGTGTGGAAGTATATTGCTAGGGTGCCAACTTTCATTCATATTTATTCATCAATTTGTGTTTGTCCATATTAGTTGTCTGTCTCAAACTCTCAATTAACCAGGGTACTCAGACCCAGACTAGAAACCGCCAACCTGAGCAGTAGACCAGTCCAGTTTGATTTTTTATTATTTTTAAAAAAATCACTTTTTTAAATTTTTTTCTTTAGAATTTCATATTAATAATGTCATACCCTTATCTTATTTTCATCTATTTCAGAGTATTTTCGGAAAACAATATGTGATTCTGTAGGCAATACAGGAATAGCATAAATATACTGATAATGTGTGCATGATTACAAAAATTCCCAATGTACATGATAATTATAATCAATGTAGTCACACAGGGCTTCTAGGATATCTAGACTCGACACAGTGAAACAAAGACATCTTTTCGTCTTCATTCCACCACTACAATTCCCTCGTACGCTTCTCTTCTTTGTTCTCAACATATCTTCTGTCTTCTCCTATCTAAATTGTTGGTAGGGGAGGGTGAGATTCGAGAGAATTTCAGTAGGAAAACAGTACCAATATGCATGCAAGATAAGTGCATAATACATGACATGCTAGCATTACATAACTCATGCTCACACAATGACATATCTGCATGCTCAATGTTTCAAACAACATACTTATGGTCATAGCATAAACAGAAACAGAGCTTCAATCATTCATATATATTTCACATAATCAAGCAAAGCAATAACATGTATCAATACACCGGCACAAATATCAAATACACGCAGGAGAGGTAAGTTCCCTACCTTAAACCTTTTTTCACCTCAAATTTCGTGCCTCATAATACATATCGCAGCTCGGCTCTCAACTTGGTCCTAAAAGAGAAAATGTACAATTTAGACACTTCCATAGTGTTTATGGTGGTTATACGAGTCTATATTGATAAATAACCAAAATGCCCCTAGTACCCAGTCAGACCGCACTTTTCTCAAAATTTTGACCTGGGCTGTTGATATATTTTCGCTCAAGGAATCCATGTTTAACCTCGGTTTTCTCAAATTCCAACCCCAATTACGAATTTACCCCTAGCAGCCCCTATGTGAGGATTTTAAGGCTATTTTTGTCATTTCACTTTCTAGGGCTTTTCTCACTTCACACCTAATATGAACCCTATACAATTTTCCATTCTAAACACAATAGAATCATCAAAAAGACCAAAATCCAATCCAAATACAGCCCAAAACAGATCTGAACGAAATTCTTTAAAAATTGGAGAAAATAGAGTTTTATGATTTCAGTCCATAAAACACATTCTTATCACCTTTAATCACTTGTGTAACTACTTAATCATATTCTAAATATGATTAAACTAAATTTGGGCAGCACTTCACCTTAGGATTTGAGCTTCCCAAAATAACAAAGTCATGAAAACTAAATCAATAACCAACCAAACCACCAACAACTAACATAAATCAACATATTAGTCAAGGTTTTATGTTTTACCTTTGATTCCTCCTCTTTCTCTCCCTAAAATGTCACTTTCTCTCTCTTCTCCCTTGAAGATTAGCTTAGCTACACATGATTTCCATGGAGATCAAAAGGTTAGAGAAGAGATTACACAAGTTAGAGGACCTAAACACTTGAAATCACAAGCTTACCTTAGGTTTTCTTCCTCCTCGAGCTCTCCTTTTCTCTCTATTTTTTTAAGCTTTCTCTCTATCTTCCTCTCTTGTTCTTAGTCGTCCAAATGAAGGGAAGAAGTTGACCCAACCACTTAATGAAATATCTTCATATTTTCCCTTATTAATTTTATTAAAAAATTGGGTTTATGACATGGCTTATGTACTTTGGTCTTATCCTTTGTAAATTGGTGTCATAACATCCCTTTACATGAGAACTAGTTCCCTTCCCTTTCCATGGCCCATAAAGACGTTATTTAAGTCCCTCCCAAACCAAATCTGGTTCCCCCAATTAGCCCAAACTAACTTGCACAAGTTTATATTATTTTAATCTTAATTAAACATGTACCCAAACTTTAATCAATATTATTTAATCCTTGGCTTGGATTGATGACACTTGGTATACTTATGAGCCAAATAATTATTTTCCCCTCTTATTTCCTTATTCCACAATTTACATAATTGCCAGCACATTTTATTTTCAAATTTTCGGAACAGTTCGCCTTCTTCATAGATTTTTTGCCCTAAATTTGAAAAATCATAACTAAATTTGTATACATCGTTTCTGAGTGATTCTAAAGGCTATAGAACCCTTATTAAGTCTAGTTTCAAGAAAAAAAAATATAGTCTTTTGCTAGCTTGAACCACAAAAGTCCCAGCTTTTCAATTTTTGCATGTTGTTCCAGAATATAATCAATTTAGCTGGGCAAACTTCAAAAATTCATAACTTTTTGTATATAGCTCTAATTGAGTCATATGACCTATCAAATTAAAGCTTAGGATGCCTACTTTCACTTTGTAAATTTTCATAATTTTTGAACATCATTTGATTATCCAAAATCACATAACAATCTTGCTGCCTCACAAAAAATTTCATTGGAAGTATTGTTCACCTTTCCAAAATTCACCATTTTATTTTATTGACTATTTCCAACAATTATCATAAATATTGGTGAATAAAATTTGGGGTGTTACAAATAATCATAAAATCTTCCATTTCTCACCAATTTAGCCTCGGGTTAGCTCCGATTTAACTCCAGTCTGATCTACTAACCCTTAACCCAATACCCCGGCCGGTTCAATAACCAGTCCGAGTTTGATTACCTTGCAATTAACACCTCATTTA